>JAQSUU010000637.1:40000000-41231223 GCA_038087645.1 Saccharum hybrid cultivar R570 | reverse complement strand
TGATCTCATGCCTGGTCTGTACGATACATTAATCTTAATCCGTGTTTTCTTTTCTCGTCAATCTGTGAAGATGAGTAAATAGTTTCACGGTGCTCCGCCCAGATGAAAAATTTGCCGAGATCATCTCCAAAATTATCTGCGCTCCCTCCAAAATTAGCCGCGCTTCCTTCCAAATTTCGAAGCTAAATTCTGTTGCCACCTATGCTCCGCGATGGTCTATATAAGTCTCCATGGAAGTGAATCGTTGGCCGGCCCATCCAGCGAACTCTTTCCTCTCTTTCTGTCTGATTCTTGTTGTAGTGGTTCATCAACAATGCCTGGACTAGGGATCGACTTAAACGAAGCACCACCTGAATCAGCACTAAACCATCCAATAGATTGGGATGAAATAGGCGATTGGGATGGCCCTGCCCATGAACTCGACTATGCCATGGTTTGGGATGATGGAAATCAAGGTGCATGTTTAATAATGATCCCTGATTTGTCATTTGTTTCTTCTGTTTGTCATCTCATCTTTTTGTGTGTTTCATGTCACAGGTGACGAAGATGGAGAAGTACTGGCAGATGGAGGAACAGAAGGAGTGCAAGCATCTGGTACAGCAGATGGAGATGGCTGAGGAGCAGGTGGAGATCAAGATGCTGCTGCAGCAGATGGTGTGCAAGCAGAGGGTCTTCCAAATGGTGACTTTCCATTTCTTGTATCAATCCTTTTAGATCAACTACCTGTTTTTTTGGCTGTTTATTCCTCCTACTGTGAATGATCTTATTTTTTTGTCGTGCAGAGCTCCTCCTACTGTGAATGTTGGAGGAACAGAAGGTGTGCAAGCAGGTGCTGCCAATGGCCAGCAAGGTGTGCCAACAAATGGAGTTATGTCTCTGTTTAAGTTCAAAGAAGACAGTTTCAGTTAGTCCAGTGATCTACATAGTTCAGTGATCTGCATAGTTGCATTGTCGAACTCTAAATAGTATGCGTATGCTGGTTAAATTCCAGTTTTAGTTTTGTCTAGTTTAAGTTTGATTTGTTAGTTGGATCACGTTCAGTTAGTTTAGTGATCTGCATAGTTTCATTGTCGGACGATGAATAGTATGCATATGTTAGTTTTCTTTGTTGTCGGATAGATGTCAGGTTCAGTAATCACAGTACCTGCTTCCTATTTTGGTTTTCATTACTCTTCAGTAATCACATTACATTCTTCTGGTTTTAGTAATCTTCAGTACATGTTGTCAGGTTCAGTTTCAGTAGTCTCCACTAATCACAGTACATGGTTCTGATTTACAGGTTCCAACAATAACAAAAGGAGGTTCTATCCAAATGAATTGAAGATCGCCATATACCTAGAGCTATTGACAAAAACTGATCCTCCTATTCTACGTCGTGGCTTTTCAAAGGGAATTGCACGAAAATTTGATGTGCCTCTAAGAGTTGTGCAGTCCATTTGGAAAAATGGACAAGAAGGTGGAATAAATGGTGTTGTGAACAAGTGGTCCAAGAATTGTGGTAGGAAAAGAATAGAAATACATTTGGATTCCATAAAAGACATTCCACTTAGGCAGCGCACCACTTTTAGGGATCTTGCTAATGCATTGGGTGTCAAGAAGAGCACAATTCATAACTGTTTCAAAGAAGGCTATTTTCGTCGGCACACTAATGACCTTAAGTTTAGCTTGACCGATGAAAACAAGAAGGCCCGCGTCAAGTATTGTTTCTCCATGTTGAATGGTCAGTCTGTCTTTCAAGCCAATGTATAGTGCTGTGTACATTGATGAAAAGTGGTTCAATAGGACTCGTAGGAACGAAAAATATTACCTTGCAAATGATGAAGAAAGACCGCAACGAACTGTGAAAAGCAAAAATTTTATTGAGAAGGTGACGTTCCTAGCTGTGGTTACGAGGCCTGATTTGATGAGAATGGTCAGTGCATTTTTTATGGTAAGCTAGGTATTTTTCCCTTTGTCAAGGTGGGCCAACAAAGAGATGGAGCCCAAGCAGGGACGCTGGTATGGAAAACTGCAAGTTTTTTTTCTTTTTTGCATATCATACATGAATCATGAGTCATGTTAACAATGTTTGCATGTGTAGGTACCCTCGTAACAAAAGCCATGACGTCGGTAACAAAATACATTAGCCGTGATTTCCTTGTGAACAAGGTTCTACCTGCAATGTTTGGTTTGATGTAGCAGATAGAGTGTTCATGGGTCTCTTGTACAATTGCCATGATCTCATGGAATCGGGCAAGTGATGCTGCATTTTTATTTGAACAAATACACGAATATGATGCTATACAACAAAAGAACCCCCATAAAGTTTAATAATTTCTTTTTGTTTTAATTGATTTTGTGTAGCATCAGCTGAATATATCACCATGTATATATATGAGCATAAGAGCATTCTCCCGTTGCAACGCACGGGCACTCACCTATGATACTAAAAATGGATGCCAGACCAGATTCTGGATGCATAAATGGGTATATCATAAATCTTTGTACATAATTAATTGCACCACAGCTCTTTGAACTTTGCGAGTGCAACTGTTGATATGGTTAGGAGTGGGGAAGTTCATATTACTTTTAGAAGATGGCTTCCGGAGGACTTAAGACTTAGTTGGGAACAAATTTGGAGGGATGCTTTATCATTTCACCTTGAGGTTGAAGCTGATAGGATAACCTAGTAACCGGAAAAGAATCACAAATTGTCTGTTAGATCCATTTATAATGCATTAACAAGGAATGCTGAAGGTGTATATCATAAAAAGATTTGGAAAGGAAAGGTTCCTGCAAAGACCAAGATCTTTATGTGGCTTATATCGAATGAAGCAATCTTAACTAAAGTAATCTTATTAAAAGAAACTAGAATAGTGATCCGGAATGTTATTTTTTTGTAACCAACCAGAAAGTATCTCACATTTCCTTTTTCAGTGTCTTGTGGCAAAAATAATTTGGGTTGTGGTAGCTAAGTGCTTTGGAGCAAATACTATCTCCAGGAATTTGGAACAATGTTGGCGATGGTGTGATAAATGGTTGTCTATCCTTTGGGAAAAAATATCACGTCCGGGGAGTGGCTGCAATATGCTGGGCCATATGGAAATCTCGTAACAAAGCTTGCTTTGAGGAAAAAAGTTATCAATAGCCCATTAGATGTTATCTGCCCTATGTATGCTCTAATGAAATAATGGGCTGGTTTGTACGCTGAACCAGATAGGGAACAACCCATTGAAGGGATCAACACTTTGCTGCGGGTCACGGAGAGGATTCTAAAGAGACAGAAGGATGATAAGGATGCTGCTAAACGTCTAACAGGCCCACTCTTCTGTAGGCGAACAATAGTTCTCCCAAGTCACAAGAAGCATCACGGACCAAATTTCTTTTGCTGGTCATCCATGTGTGTTGTGGCTATTGTGTGCCACCACTTTGAATCATCTTCATGGTGCTGTCACTGATATGCATGCATTCGTTAGGACGCCCAATGTCTATTGCCTCTTAATGTATTTTTGACAATGGAAAATTGTTACTTTAGATTCTTTTGCATTCTCACCATCTTTACCCTTCACCAATACGTATTTGTACTAGTTTATTTGTTTTATGATTGTGTAAACTTTCGAATTAGCCACTTACATCCATAAATTGTGTATTTAAGAGAAGAAAATATGTGCATGATCATGGATGTTCACCCAATGTGGAAAATTATTCAGGTGGGGATCCTCTCCCCCCGGTGACCTTAAAAAATGTGGAAAATCGAGCCAAAGATTACTTAGCGGTAATTGCCAACATGCCCTCTTATTTATTTATAGTCAAACGAAAAAATTACAAAACCGTGTGACATTACATTGGACTGCTTGTCGAGCTAGCAGTTGATGAAACCATATATCAATGGATCCTTTGATTGATTGCGATTTGAACAAAAGCAAATAGTTAGCTAAAAAAATATCAAATTAATAGGTAGTTTGGTGCATATCCATCAAATGATTCACCATATATGGGCAGACATGTGGCCAGCCAGTGACGTCTTCCTTACTGCAAAGCGCCTTGGAACGCCTCCTCCAAGGCCTTCAGGATGAGGGCCGGGGTGCATATCTCCTTGCAACTTTCAATACCAAACCGGTCTGCCTCCACCTTATTGCAAACCACATCGCAGCTAGCAGTGACCTCCGCAGCTTCAGCCTCGTACTTTTTTGTGCATCCTTCGTCGCAAGATTTGGTGGCTGGAGAGCCAGGGCCGTGCTGCTCGCTGCATTTCAACGAGCATTGAGAAGCCTCGATCGACACCATTTTGAAGCGCTGGTTGAGGGCGCAGGACTCCTTGCAGGCCCGCTCGTTAAGCTTCTTGTCTAGACAGAGAGTGTGGCAAGTGTCTTCTTGTACCTTCTTTGCCTCGGCCGTCGTCTTACCAGCAGCAGCTCCACCGATGAGTGTGAGGACCAACACGAAGAGGACCACCACAATCTTCATTTTCTTGGTAATGGACGTGGTTGCTATTGAGATTGGTGTTGATGGAGGGGATGGCAGCTTTGCTTATAGAACTAATAACATGTTTGTCGGTCATATATATAGGACATCATATGGAAGATGGACATGTAAGTGTGTGGCCATGAGAGCTTTCCTCCCTACCTCTCGGTTCTGATTGCTCGAATGCATGTATCTATATGTGCATGCAAGACCCTAGCTCCTTCTTGATTTTCCGTTTCACCTGGGTTACCACAAACTCATAAGGGCGTGCCCAGCGGGATAGCTACGTCGCTGGCTCTATCCGACATAGAAGGGAAAAAGTAGGAAAGAGAAGACTAGCTAGCGCCGAGTGAATCACGAGGCGATTTCGCGTAAACCGAGAAAACTAAGCCGAACAGGTGGCCTGGTTAGGAGAGAGATTAGAAATCAATTTTATTTTATCTCTCACCCATCCACATCGGCCAGTGAAGTCGTCAGGTCTGTTGGGGACGCCCTAAAATGCATGTGGTTGCCATGGTAGGCATGCATGCACTCGTCTCAACACTAGTTTTAGCAAGTGGCCCCAGGGCTACATGGGCCCACTAGCAGCGAGGGTGGGTGTATTGATCGGCGGTCCATTGTCTCAGCGATGGGGTCACAGAGCATCAAGCCATGCGGAGCACCGGCGCCACCGCGCGAGCCTTCCTGTGCTATACTCTCTTCCAGTCTTCCCTCGGTGACTCTCTCCCTTGCTCATCTCCTTGCCCTTTCTCTTTCCTTTCTCCGTTCTCTTCACTCTCTCTCCACCACTCACTTCGCAAGGCTTCTTGGCCGCCGTCGGATCCCCACGACGCCGGTGAGCTTGACCACGTTAGCTATCTGGGGAGGGCTACCTTCCGCAGGGGATCCATGATGACAAAGGAGGTGCTAAGAGCTAGCGAACAAGTCCTACCTCGAAGGCCATGGGTCCAGCCAGCTCGCCTCCATATGCTGTGCACCGACACGAGGTTTGGCGATGCGCGCGAGGCTAGCTCCAGCAAGTGAGTGGATGATCAAGCTCGGGCTCCTTGTTTCGCCTTCCGGTGGCGGTGGTTTCTTGTGGTCGATTTGATGTGTGTTTCCTATTTAATTGGCATTGCAGTTGCAGGAGTGGTGAGCCGATTCCTCTCGAACCCGCGTTGGTGGGGGTGATGAAGAAGCTTTAATTGGTCACTCAAATCCACCACACAAACAGGTGATTGCCCAAGTCTCTCGAGGTCTTCTCCCTTCTCTAATTCTGACTGGTCTCTCTTGAGACGAAGATTTCAAATGAAAAAGTTCTCAACTATAAAATTCTATAACTTTTCGAGATCTACAACTTTTGTTTAGGTTATTTCTCCATCCGAGGTCGGTTGAAAATTTTAAATTTTAAAATTCTAAAATTCAAACATAGTTTTCCTTGAAAAAATGATTTCAAATGAAAAAGTTATCAACTACAAAGTTCTATAACTTTTCGAGATCTACAACTTTCATGTTGGTCAACTTTTCATGTGACTTTGTTTGAACAATTCAAAATTTGAATTTTAAAAAATGACTATTTCGAACAACATTTTGAAATAGTAAGCGATTTTCGCTGAAAAAAATATGAACATAAAAGTTGTAGAACTGATCCAAATCTACAATTTTTATTTTAGTTATTTCTTCATCCGACAAAGTGGTAGTAAACATTGTTCACAAATTTACGTATCTCTCTTATAGTTACATAAACCATAAGAGAGATATGTATATTTGTGAATAATGTATACTACCACTTTGTCGGATGAACAAATGATCAAAATAAAAGTTGTATTATATTCATGACTTTTTAGCGGAAAACATTTACTGCTTCAAAATGTTGTTTGAAGTTGCCATTTTTCTAAATTCAAATTTTGAATTGATAAAACAAAGTCACAAGAAAAGATGACCAAAATAATAGCCGTAAGAACACAATAAATTGATAGAGACTGATTTTAGAAAACTTTAGGAAAAAATCATCAAATTTGAAGTTAGTAGGAGGGAGAAAGACTAGTTATAAATTTTAGCCTGAGATTAAAAAGAGAAATCAAATTTCTTCGACAATTTAAAAATTAAATTTCAAATAATATTTTGAAACAGTAAATAATTTCAAATGAAAAGGTTGTAAAAAACAAAGTTTTATAACTTTTCGAGATCTACAACTTTTATTTTGATCATTTCTTCATCCGTGGTCATTTAAAAGATTCATATTTTAGTACTTAATTTAAAAAAATCGGTGTCTATTTTTAGGGGTGGCTCCCGCCGCCCCTACAAATAGGGCCATTTGTAGGGACAGCTGATAACATCAGTAGCCTCTACAAATGAATTTGTAGGGGCACCTCGTTTGGGAACTATTTGTAGGTGCGGCTGAATATAGAGCCGCCCTAAAAGGTGGCGTTGCTACAAATCTTTTTTTAGTAGTGTTATCAGTCCTGCCAGGGACTTATCCCTCCCACTCCTCCACAGACGAGCCACAGGAGTGCAGTGGAGTCCTATACCCTCCCTGCTGGTAATTATTACTGAACTTAGCTGCTTGCTTTTAGTTTTGACTTTTGGCAGGAACACTACAGTCGCACATCTATTAGCAGTCGATCGAAATGTTCCTAAAACTTGCGGTTACTGAAAATGTCATTATCCATCATCAGGGCGTTTCAATTTAGTGACAGATCAGAGATGTAAATCCATCATGGCAGATTGATTCCATACGCAAGAGGATTTCGATCATTTAGGTTTATTTACAAATATCAAACTAGCATACAATATATGCATTTACATACATATATAGTCTATAACCCTGAAAACAACTAAAGTATTATTGTTGTGCTAAAAACTATCACACAAGATGGCAAGCCTTTAGGGTTTACCTCAAAAGGTACCCCTAGTTTGTTCTATTCACAGAAGGTGTGCATGATGAACTATCCATCAGAGCATGCCGATGATAGAGTATCCATCAAGGAAATTTCAGTTTAGATTTTCGTAAAAACATTAGCACAGAATATATGAATCTGCATTTCAATTTCACCAAATTACATTTCAAACCGAACCTTCTCTATTAAAACCACTTAACGGTGTGAACCGCTGGTGTCGAATAACAAATTTACCCCCCCATCTATCTCTCTTCTCTCAAGTCCCACAGACGTGCGGGTCATGCATGTTAGCACCTTCTCCTACCTCTGGCTCCAGGCCTGCACTGGCTTGGGCGCCTGCGCCAGCCGCCACTCCGCCCTTGGATGCAGCTAGCGAGGGGAATCAGGTTGCGGCGGAGAGAATTGGCCGTAATTGACCAACGAGCTCAGCTATAGGGAATCGAGCGGCAGGAGAAAAGGTGAGAGGGGAAGATGAGAGGATGACACGTGGACCCCATTTGACAGACACCCCATCCCACTACCTCCAAGAAGTTGGGTTGCCAAACAGCCTCATCTTTAATTTTCCAGACACCAGCTTCCAGGAGCAAAAGCCTTTAATAGCTTTTAAGAAAGCCACAGCTCAAACAAACAGGCCCTAAGGGCATAAACACCATCATCCCATTAGATTAATTTATACTAGTGGTCTTCTCCCTAGTGGTATAGCTAGTATGCTATACTAGTTTATGTGGTATATGGGCAATTTGGGAAAATTAGGATGGCGGTGACGGCTTAGTGGGGACGGGGCGTCGATGGTGTCCTCATGTTTCAGGCTGGCTTTGGCTAAGTGGTGGTAATTGGGTGTATTATCTATAAATACCACTAATAGTATTCTCTTTCCGAAAATACCCCTTCTCTAGTTATACCACCATACTACCACTAGTTGTATAAGACACCTTAGAAGTCTACAAATGATCGTAGCTATGTGTATTAAGTTCTGCTAAGTCCAAACTAACGACTGAAACGCGGCTTTCAAAATATGAAACTATCAAACCAAAACAAAACTGTAAAGTCCAGAGCTTGCAGGATATCTTGTTTCATAAAAGAGAAAAACATTCAGAAGAAATAAAGTGCTATGCGTACACAAATATATAGATTCGTACGGGAGAAATCAAGAGCACACGTAATAATAGAGACTTCAATCGATATGTAAGAGACATTGTGATAATTCATCGCAAGGCCCTCCCCTCCCTCCCAAACACACATATCTACATAGAAAAGAAACTTTACTTTTCCAAAGCCATGCTCAGATCTAACAAACCATCTCCAAGGAGAGAGTGGACCTGATGAGACATCATCATTGCCTCCACCACAGTCACCTTTCATTGTCAATCCATTGGGGACCTGATCGATCGAGGAGGAATAGAGAGTAGCTGTGTCATCGTGAGGACAGAAAGGGATAACAGTGAAAGAGAGAGGAAGCAGAACTAGCCAGGATGATGATGCAATGGCCTTGTGGGGCTTCTTTTCTATGATGAAGAATGCTATTTCAGCCCTGATAGTAACATTGCAGTGCTCGGTCATTGTTCTAGCTAGAAACAAAGAGGACGATGGAGAGGACGATGATGAAATAGGATGATTGCATTGGCCATTGGCAGGCATCCACCACACTGATAGGCTGGTCTCTCTGGGCTATCAACTGCGATGTCTTTTATGGAAGAATTATTGCTCTACATTAGTAGAATTTGCTAGCAGTATATATGCAACTCGATCTATATATCACCATTTGCCCTGCTGTTGATATTGACCAGAAATTGCTTCAAGGACAGCATGTTAGGAAACCGTGGAAGATCAGATAAGACTAGAACGTATACTTCTCCCCAAGCTGATCTTCGTACGTACAAGATAGTGTTTCCTTGCTTTGGATTGGTTGAAAAAGTTAATTTTGGCATGCATGTATGTACGTATATACCCTGCTGTGGAGTTACGTTTTAGATCATTTCCCCCACTTTGTTTTCACAAATTAATGCTTAAGTTGCAATGCTCTTTTATTATTTATTTAGGCTGTGTTTAATTCCCTGTGGAATACAAAATGCAAAATGACAATTATATGGAATGATGAAATGTAAAATGCTAAAATTTTTATAGGTGTGTTTAGTTCCATCAAAAATGCCAAATTTTTCATGGGGTGGGCGAGGGCTTTTTTTTTTGCCTCTTGAGGCTAAAATCCAAAATAGAGAATGAATACCTTTTTGCCAAAAATTTTGCATGGTATTCAGTTTCATTCTGCAAAATGATAGGCCAAAACCCAAATTTTTTAGGTGAAATGGAGAAACACACCCTTACTTTCTCCTCCACCGATGCTTTTGATAGAAGTAGCTTTCTGGGTCCCTATCTTTTGAGAAACAGAGAGCTCGATGCATGGCTGAGTCGGGGAATGTGTACTTGCACTGGCTATGGGCCGGCATATATGTGCATCGTGTGGCAGCACTTGCTGACGTGCATAGTCTAGAGCTTTTTTGATAGGATGAGTAGAGCAGCGTACCGTGTGGTCAAGAAATCAAGAGCTAGCCGGCGCCATTGGCGGCATCATCGTTCGCGGCATCGCTACTGCCGGCGCCAAGTACATCAACTACGTGGAGGTTGACCTGGTCAAGTGCTACTCGGACCCTACCAAAGAGTGCGTCGAGAAGGCCATTGGGGCGGGCTAGGCGCCGTCTACGGCCTCTAGGTCGGTACGTAGCGTATGTGTACGTGCATCATACTACGTACGTACGACGTACGTACCTTTAGTGTGTACTGCATGCGATCGAACATCCTTTTTTCTGGATCAGCTCAGGCCGGCTCAGGAAAAAAAAAAGGGATCATCGTCATCCTGTTCGTTAATGCTGAAAAACAAGCTGAAATACTATTCCGGCTGATTTATGTGAGAGAAAAACACTGTTCCGATTGAACTGAAAAGCCGGCTGAACAGGGCAATATCGATCGATCCCTATATAATAAAGAGCTCGATCGCGCTTTAGTTTCTATATGTGTGTACTGATATTGATCGTCTGATCCGACCGTCCACATGATCGAGGTTGGAGTAAATAACTATACTGGACTGTACGTGCGTGTACCTGATTAATATATGTATATATTTGTGTGTGTTGTTTCTACTGTTGTTGTTCGCTGGTCCACATGAGTTCGCTGGTAGTTCTTGTTGGTTTTCATGTTGCGAATCGATTACACAAAAACTCACTGACTGCCCTGCACAACACTCCGTGTGACGAGATAAACAAGATGGCTGACAAATAAACAATAATTGCTGCTTCTACTTGTGAAACCAAACCAAGATCGAGGTACGTACACCTCGCTCTGACGGGCAGGTAATCATTGAGATAGACAAAAAGATCAGAAGCGAACTGAAGCTATTCCACGAGCTACAGAAACGCATTATTTCAGGCAACCAGCACAAAAAAGAACATGCGAAGAGTGTAGCGTTTTTGGGAAGATATTATTATATAACAGGAACAAGCAATTGTCTAGCATTTTTGGGAAGATATTTTGCTATGCATGAAAGCGACACATCACACTGATCACAACATATACCGTAGCCTTGGAACTTCAGCTGTGGCACTGCGTGAGTTCTACCAGAGAGAAAATCAGATAGAGAAATAAGGGAAAAAAAGTTCACAGACTCGAGCTGCATATGTACTTTATGGATTAGAAAATCTCATGCTGCTGCCCTGGTGAGTGGTGACCAAAGCTTCACTGCAATTCATTCGTCAAGCATCGAAAAAGAACACAGCCCAAGAACCAATCGCCGACTGGCTGGCGCCATGCATCCATGCATCTACGTCTGGCGTGTATGTGCATGCACGTAATACCTCCATGCATTTGCATGCAACAAAGCAAGCAAGTGCTTCCCATCTTCACAGCCAAGTCAGCAGAACCTCTACGGGTTCGCGCTTCCTCCACTCAGCCGTCCACCTGCCGTTGCCATCTAAGATATGTACTAGGCTAGCAGTGGCGGACCAGAGATTGAATGGAGCCTGGGAGAACCTCAAAGAGGGCAGGGTTGCAGATAGGAACCAACATGGAAGCTGATTTGCATGAGTAGATAGTTTTTTCATACACAAGAAATAAAATAGAAATAGAGGTCACAAATTATCCATTTCAAAGAGGGTAGGGTTGCAGATAGGGACCAACATTGTATATTACGCCAGTCTCAGTGGGGGTTTCATGGCTCAGTTTACAACACACTCATATTTTGGAAACAGTGCAGAAGAGTTTCATCCTCATGAAACTCTCTCTACTCCCATGAAACTTTCATCATCTCTCTCTTCATCAATACAGTTCCATGTCAGCATATTTAATGCTCATGAAACTCTATGAAACTCCCATTGAGACTAGCCGAGCATCTCCAACAGCTCCCAATATCAACTTGCTATCCTTTGAATTTTGCTAAAAGCATGAAAACCCCTCTCCAACAGCTCCCTATATCAACTTGGTAAATTTATCAACTTGCTAAAACCCCTCCTCCACTGCGGAGATTTCCGCACGCGTACTCCACTGCGTATCGCGATTTTTTTCGCTCGGCGGCCGGTGTGCCGCGTGATCCCGCCCTCCCCCGCGCGCGCGAAGGCTTTCCCGCGACTGAAATAGTCCACCCCGCGAGGCCGCGACGCATCGTCTTCCCGCCTGCAGAGCCGCCCATCAGGTTCTCGCCGTCTGCAGCCAGGAAGTCGCAGTCCATCAGGAAGGCCGAAGCTCTTCCTCTTCCCCGTCCCCGTCGTAGTTATTTCCCTTCCCGTCCCGAGCGCCCGAAGCTGTCGCCGCCGCCGTTTTCTCGCGCGACGTGATCTGGCGCGAGGAAGACGAAGGTCGCGCCACTGTTTTCTCTTGCCATGAAGCCATCTGCAAGGTCGCGCCGCCTTCCGCGACCACGATCGCGCCGACGTTTCCTCTTCGACCAGGCCGTCCATCAGGTACTCGCCGCCTCCTTTCTTTTGATTTATGATGGCCGGCAAGAAGACATGTTTTCGTGCTGTTTGGATGTGATATAATTGGCCTGATATCAGTAGATGTGACCGAAGATTTGGTGCTGCTGCTGTGCTGTTGTCGATTAATTGTTGCCATACCGTTCTTGATGCCCATCTGCTGGACTGAATGTTCTATGTCCATCTTGATTCCCACTGCTGGACTGAATGTTCTTGATCTGCTGCTGTTCTTGATTCCCATCTGCTGGACTGAATGATGATGCCCATCTGCTAGACTGAATGAAGTTTTTATGTTTTTTTTGTGTATTCCAGTTGCCATGGCAGGATTAGATGGTGCGTTTTTGTCGGACATTCTGAATGGCGACGATGGTGTCGTTATTGGTTTGGACGAGACGGCCATTCCAAACACTCAAGACAGTGACATTCGTGCTGACGAAGTACAGGCTAGCCGCAGTTCCAAGGGAGGAAGGAGATCAAAAAATTTTCATTACAAGGAGGATGAAATTATTTGCAAGGGATGGTTGACGGTTAGCAAGGATCCAGTCAAGGGGGCTAATCAATCTCGTACAACATTTTGGGGAAAAGTTCATGCATACTATGATGAACACAATGAAACTGCAATTCCACGTTCAGAGAGTTCCATTATGCATCGGTGGCTGGCAATCCAGACGAGTGTGAACAAGTTTTGTTCACACTATGAGGCCATTCTTCGTAGGAATCAAAGTGGCACAACTATTCAGGACAAGGTATGAAAAATGTTTATGATGTTTTACTTTAACTTTTGCATTTTTCAAAAGGTATATACGTTGACAATATGTGTTTGCAGCTTAATGCAGCAAAAAAGATGTATGTGGACTTAGACAAGGACCATAAAACTTTTGTTCTTGACCATTGCTGGAACATATTGAAGGGGGAGGATAAGTGGAAAGCCAAGATGGTAGAACTCGCAGAGATTGAGAAACTAGCAGCAATGAAAAAGAACAAGAAGGCATCAAAGGTGTCTAGGCCAAGGGAGGAGGAAGGCAATTGGAATGATCAAGTCATACCTGTTGATGTTGAAGAAACCCAACCAAGGAAGGGGTCAGATGGGATCAAGAAGGTACATGCTTGTGATCTAGAATTTTGTCTTCATGCACACAATAATTATTCCTTATAAATGTGTTCATTAATTATTTGTCTAGGTAAAAGAAAAGATGAAGCAAGGAAGTGGGCAGGCTTGCATGGAAGCTTTGAACATGATGTGGGCAAAAAAAGGAGGCTTCGGACAAGGAAAAGGAGAAGGCCAAGGAGGAGAGGTTCATGCTAACCCTGGAGATAGAGAAGGCTACAATAGAGCTAGAGAAAAAGAGGGCGGAAAATGAAGCCGAGGTACAGAAGAAGAGGGTGGAAAATGAAGCAAAGTTAGCAGAAGCAAACTTGATGAAAGAAGAAAAAGAAATTATGCTAGCAGACATGAGCTCCCTATCCCCGACGCAGCGTTCTTGGATTGAGATAATGCAGAAGAAGATTCTTGCTAAGCTTATTAGTTCTTGAATTGTGAAGCTTTTAGTTCTTGTCATATGAGTACTTGAGTTTTCTTTTTAAATTTATCAGAACCTTTAGCTGTTATTACGAAAACAGTAGTCCAAGCATGAGTTAATTACTGTTGGAGATAATGCATTTGTTCTGTTAATGTTTGTGCCTGATCGCAGCGGCGGCGCTACGGAGAAGAGGGACCGTCGCGCGTCGCGCAATGAAGAGACGGACCGTCGCGCGGGCCTGATCGCGATTTGGAGTAGGTGGGCCTTTTTTTCAATTTTTACCAAGTGGGATACCAAACTGTTGGAGAGCCTTCTATTTTTTCACTTGGCAAATAAAATAGCAAGTTCCTAAAACACTAGATATACCAAGTGAGTTTTACAAAACTGTTGGAGATGCTCTATACTCTAGTTTAAGCACCAGCATTTCACCTCATTAATGAGCCTTCATTTAACAGGCCGACTTGCTTTTCTGCTACTCTATCACTACATTTTTGGAACCACTCGGCAACCAAGCGGCGCAATGCGTCGGGTACTCAAACTGCTCAAGTCAGGTCACAAAAGCTGCTAGCATGGTGCAAGGCAGGCCAGTGTGGTGTGTGCGACCTTAGAGGCTCAGACCTAAGGATGGCAACGGGGCGGTTTTGGGTTGGATATCCGTGGGTTTTAGGTCTGGTAGGTTCGGGTTCGGAGGTGACTTCTCACCCACAGTTTTTGGGTTTGGGACCCGAAACCTATCGGGTTCGGTTTTGAGTTTGGTTTTCCATCCGTGGATATCCGATGGATATCCGAAATAATTTTTTTAGAATTAAAACTCGTGTTTTACAATATGGTAATAATAACTTGTTTACTTAGATTATTAAATTTATTCTAAGTTGACTGATGAAAACATTTATTATTTGTTGCCTCTTGTTTATACATGTGAATATGTGTATATATATATATCATGCATATGTTTATTAGAAAGTCTTTATTGCTCTTACTATGTTGCCGTACAAAGCGGGTTTCAGGTATCCATTCGGGTTTTGGTTATCCGCAGGTTTGGTTTTGGGATGGATTATCACCCGAATCGGTGTTCGGTGCGGTTTCGGGTTCGGGTGCACAAAGACTCCACCCGATCCGAATCCACCCCGTTGCCATCCCTACCAGACCTCTCATGGCAGGTGCCTAGGGTCGCCGGGCCCTGGGTCCGCCCATGGCTACTAGGCGCCTTGTACAATCTCTACTTCGATGCTGCCGTGAGTGGGTTGGCGATCAAGCCCATAATGAATGGTGCCGGCCGTGATCAATGACGGCGATGCAATAATTAATCTCTCTAGTCTTCCTCGTATTGTATCTAATATGCATATGCTTTAGCCGGGCTGCGGAGAGCAGGCAGGTTCGTCGTGGCTATCGACAAGGGCCCTCTATCTACATCGACAACACAGTCGCACACCAAGGAGGCGAGTATAGTAGCCACAGTATCTTCTTTTCTCCTAACAATGTTAAACAACGAAGGATGTTTTAACTTCAAGGGCTGATTTCCCATCAAGTATCTTCCCAAAATCGAGTCTGGGCATCATCTTCTTCTATCTTCTACCCTACTAATACACCATCATTTTCATTGATAAACCCACCCCAGAAAACGACCCAACTGAGAAGGTCCCCCTCCATCCATCCAGAAAACTGTACCTAGAAACACAACACCTTAAAACGAATTGTCTAGATTATTTCTAAGTCTTCTTTCTCCTTACTATAACACCCCAAAATTTCTATTTTGGGTTGTTATTAGAAATAACTAAATAAAATGAAGGATTTTATTATTTGGATAAAATTTGTCAACATTAGTTTAGATTTCCATATATTTTTATTAAAGAAAATGGTGCTTTCCAAATATTTTGGAATTAATTTGACGGGATTTTGTTGATGTGATGTGTGTCTGTTGCTTGAGTTTTGTACTTTCGTGTGTGCTAAGTTTTAAAAACACGTTTAGACGTCGATCGATTCTTCACGGGGATTTTCTGGACTTTTCCAGAACTTTTTCCCATTTTTCCTAGAGCAACATCCAATTTTTGGATGCCCTAAAATCCCTTTTCATGAACTCCAAATACTTTATTTCATAAATGGAATGAAACTTAGTTTAATTCCACTCAAATCCACTTCAACACATGTGGATTGAGATGAATATATGCACATCCAAACAAGGCTTAAAATTAATGGGCGAAGTAGAGAAAACATTTTAAGGGTTGCATAAAAAGATAACCGTAGCAGGTCATATCCACACGTACTTAAGCCTTAGCACGCACCTAGCGGCACAGTCGTATGGCTGCAGTCCACACGAGGCCCTAGGTCCCATTGCGGCACTATAGTTTGGGGGACAATCGTCATTACGAGAGAAAATTATAGACAGCATCCCAAGGAAAAAAATTACAGCTTTAAAAAAAGCACCAATAATCCTATGCGAATACACGGAATATTCATCGTAGTTTGTCAATTCCCCCTCATGCATTATGCAATTTTATTTGATCTAATGTAGAAGTGTTGTGATCATATTCATGCGGGCATGATAACTATGATGACTATAGTCAAATTTTTATGTGAGCAAGAAATATTTGGACAGGTTATAAGTGCTGGAATTCAAGGCGATCGACAATAAGCAAAGATCAAGGTTAGGAGAAAAATGGAATGCTTATGAAGGACCGGAAACGGCGACCAGAGGGGGTGAATAGGAGCCTCAAATTTCTCGCGAAAAATTTCAGACCGCTGTCCCAAGTTCACCACCAAGAACAAAACACGACTACCATTCCTAAAACTAAAATACCCAAGTCAACTGGTGACAAGAGTACTTAGTTAGATTCCTTGGATCGATAGAAGATCAACACAAAAAGCGAAACTCAAATCGGAGCTCAAACGCGCAATCGACAGACGAAATAGCAAGCTGTAAATTCGAGCCCGAAATATCTAAGAAGCAGCAGGAAATTTCAGCAACACGAAGGTGCACAGCAGTGCTACATGACTGAGAAATTTCTCTTGCAAATATTCATCAATCTACACTTTGTTGTACGCCTGTACCAATCAGCTGTGTTCAGATAAATAAAATCAAGCAGCGCTGGTGAGAGCTGGACACCACCACAGAATGCAAAGTCAAGCACTGAGTTAGTTTGACTCACAATGAGCACTGCTTCCTGCTAGGCGAGCGTACAGAGCAAAGGGCACTCCTGGCTTGGGTATCGGCTTCTGCAAAGTTCACTGAAATTTCACTGAAGCATCAAGTGTTGAACTAAATAAGCAGGCACAGGTTTCAATCAGTGGTGGCTTACTACTGCACTTGGCTCAAAATCACCAGTCAAAATCAACGAACACAGAAAGAAGCAAGAACCAAACTTGACTACTCACAACTGAAGGAAGCGAACACGTGCTGCTGCACTTGCCGATCGAAGCCAGGCAACACGCCAAGCTGCTCAGGTGAGCACGCACGACACACGAGTGCTCAGCGCTGGTAGCTGTGCCTAGGGGAGCGGCCGTACTGGCCTAGGAGCGGACACAAGATACGAAGGAGAGCACAGCATCAGGCACAACGATGGGATCCCAGGACTAGGAACTAGCACCGCTCATGGGAGCAAGCACGGCACAGAGTGCTCAGCGTTTGTAGTGCTGTACTTGAGCCCCATCCTTGAACAACGGACGAACAGACTGCAGACCAAACAGAACCTCAACAAACAGAGAGCACGAACAGCAGGCCGACTTCAACCAAAACTCAACTGGATCTCCATCAAAACAAAAGGATTCGAGATCAAACTTTGCCTAGATGAAATTCACCTTGCCACGAACCTATCCCAAAAAATCAACGCCCGAAATTAACCCAAGCTCCTGGAAATTGAGATCGAACTCAAAAACTAAAAAGGGAAAAACATGAGCAGAAGAGCACCACAGTGGAAGACGAAAATCACAGGCTCGATTTAAGAATCCCGGAGGACAACTGGAGGATTCGGGCCTCCATTCCCACACCAAATCTCAGTTTACACTCACAAATTTCTTCATAAGTAGACCTCTCTCTTAAGAACAAGAAGAAGAGCTAACCCTAGGTAGAAGAGGGAAAATGAGAGTGGGGAGAGAGGTGAGGGAGATGGGGGCTCCCTCATCCTATTTAACAGGGCTATTACACAATCCCCGATTTGCCCCTGGATACAAATGAGCCAAACCATTTAGCCCAAGGGCGTAAAGGTCCAACCCAGTCTTCATCTTGATCCGACGGCCACCGCGCCTCCTCACCGGTAGCTTCGCCTCGATGCGACCTCCCTGATGCCGCCATGTGCCGTCCGTTCCTCCTCGGAACCTCCGCCCGGGTTTTGAGGCCCAAACCCGTAAACCCGCCTCTGATGGTTTTGAGGCCCAAACCATCAAACCGCTCCGCGAGTAGCGTACTTCATACGCGTCTCCCGCCATCCGACGTGTGTCACCTCCACGGTCAACACGGTCACTCCCATGTCTTCTCGCGCTTGTCGATGTCCCAAGTGTCAGCCACCGCGGCTAGCCACCCGGCCTCCGGGTCCCTCGGTCCAAGCCTCACGTCCGTCCTTCACCCCTCCGGTTCATCGGCACGGCACGTCCTCCTTGACCTTCACCTCGCCGTCGGCTACCGCCTCTGTGCTCCACACATGCACAACATAAGCCAAGAGACATGTCGCACACAAGGCTTTCGCCAAGGTAGGGTTAGTCACCACTCAACCTACTTCGTGGATCACATTGACAATTACTCATCACAAACGAACACACAAGGGTACTTGTCAACCTTGTGTTCGTAGTCTCCCCCTTGATGAGTGCATTGTCAACACCAATACACGAACAGCTTGAGCAAAAGAAAAAGAACAAGAGAAAATAAAGAGCTCAACCAAATGACCGAAAGCCAAAGAAAAGCTGAAACGGGTCATTTGAAATGAGCAAAACTTAGTCCCCAAAGACATGGGCAACGGCTCAACGCAACCAAGTAAAACAAAGCTAGCCCTCAAGAAGAGGCAACGGGCTCAACACCACTAGCAAAGCTCGAAAAGCCGAAAAACTGCTAGACCCTCCAGAAGAGGCAAAGGCTTAACACATCTAGCAAAAGCAACTCAAATGCGACTCCCCCTGAACAAATGCAACTCAAATGTTGACATGGTGAGTGTGACATATATCTCCCCCTTGTTGACACATGCACTTATCAAGCTAGAGTCCAAGGATTACAACTCCCCCTCAAAACATGCTATGAATGCAGAAATGCACAAATGCAGAAGCTTCAAAATTATAGCAAGTAGATTGAAAAGATGCTCTAGCTGATGCTGTCATGTATACATATCAACAAATACAAGTGCTAGAAAATGCTCAAGGTGATCAAATGAGACGAAATATGATATTGTAGCAAGTTTGATCAAGTTTGAGCAATTTAAAAGAGGGTTCACCACCAAAAGAGCACATAGCAAATATATAGACAGGAGATCGACCTTGTGCTACACATGTATGCAAAGTGAACTACCCCAAACAAAGTTCACACATCATGTCATGAGACAAACTTGTGATTTGATCAAATTTTGAATTTTATCGGAGTTATGCAGCTTATCACAAAAGTTTGTCAAACAAATGTGTGCGGGAGGTTATCGATGCCATCAAAACCTGACTTATCGATCATGTCAAACCTATGCCAAAAGCAATCAAAAGCTTAAGACAATGATCTCGGTATCCATTACAGAGCTCAAGTTCACCCTTAAGTGCAATAAGGAGCTGTCTCGATACTCTGACATGGGACAGCAAAGACCCATCCCGATCTTTTCATACCTTGTTTTTCAAGTTTTAGCACAAATTCAAGTTTCTCAAGCAAGTGTGTAACTCAAGGTATGAGCCATAGCAACTAAGCATATATATGAAGCAAAAAGGTTCTCGACACACCTATACATGCTAGTTGCCACAAGTAGTGGTGAACACGTTTCAAGTTTCATCAAGTGTTATTCAAGTTCACAATTGAAAAAGACATTTTTAGCTCATATCAAGAGATCAAAGTGAGCCTAAGCAAAGCACATCATGTATATCCATAACATCCCCAACAAGAGCATAGTGTCAATCTAGCTACTATAAGGATGAAGCTCAAGATGCAATATGATACATGATGATATGATATGCAAATATGATACAAAAGCAAAAGCAAAAGCAAAAGCTAAAGAAAAAAGAAAACCACAAACTAATGTACAAGAACCAAAACTTCCCAAGCTAAAAAGGAAAGCAAACTCCAAGCTCTCCTCGCAAGTGAGCAAACTGGGCTTGATCAAGGGGTTTAGTGAAGATGTCTGCGAGCTGGTTGTGGGTGTCAACATGAATAAGGTCAATGTCCCCTTTCTCATAGTGGTCTCGCAAGAAGTGAAAACGGACCTCTATGTGCTTGGTTTTGGAGTGGAGAACAGTGTTTTTGGCTACACATATGGCGCTGGTGCTATCACAAAACAAAGGCACTCGCCTAAACTCTAAGCCATAGTCTCGCAAAGTAGCAATCATCCAAAGCAACTGGGAACAGCAAGCAGCAGCAGCAACATACTCAGCTTCTGTGGTGGATTGGGCTACAGTGGACTGCTTGCGAGAAGACCAAGACACAAGAGAAGACCCAAGAAACTGACAAGTCCCAGAAGTAGACTTCCTCTTAGTACGACAGCCAGCATAATCCGCATCAGAGTAACCGCAAAGAGAAAGAGAGGAGGAAGCCAAAAACCAAAGACCAAATTCGGGTGTGAAACGAAGGTACCTCATGATCCGCTTGACGGCTTGACGATGCGATGTGCGCGGTGAAGACTGAAAACGCGCACACAAGCAGACCGCGAACTGGATGTCCGGTCTCGTCGCCGTCAGGTACAGCAGAGATCCGATCATGCTTCGGTACTCCTTCTGGTCCACGGCTTCTCCTTCCTTGTCCTCGTCCAGGGCCATCGTGGTCGACATGGGCGTCGAAAGAGGCTTGGCCTCGCCCATATCAAACTTCCTCAAAAGATCCTTGGTGTACTTGCCTTGGTGTACGAATGTTCCTTCACGTGTTTGCTTGATTTGCAGCCCGAGAAAGAATGTCAACTCGCCCATCATGCTCATCTCGAATTCCCTGCTCATAGTCTCAGAAAACTTTGCAACAAGAGCGTGAGAGGAACCACCAAAAATGATATCATCCACGTAAATCTGAACCAACAAAGTGTCAGTGCCTTGCTTGAGGAGAAACAAAGTTTTATCTACGGAACCCATCTTAAAGCCCTTAGCAAGCAAGAAGGCTTTCAAACGCTCATACCAGGCTCTCGGGGCTTGTTTCAACCCATACAAGGCTTTGTGGAGTTTATAAACATGGTTGGGATACTTGGGATTTTCAAAGCCAGGGGGTTGTCTCACATACACCTCTTCCTCTATGTACCTGTTCAAAAAGGCGCTCTTCACATCCATTTGATACAGCTTGAACCCTTTCGAAGCTGCATAAGCTAAGAGCATCCTTATAGCCTCGATACGGGCCACAGGAGCAAAGGTTTCTTCAAAGTCTACTCCCTCTTTCTGACAAAACCCCTGAGCCACTAGCCTAGCCTTGTTTCTCACCACCACTCCATCCTCACTTTGCTTGTTCTTGAAAACCCATTTTGTACCTATAGGGTGACACTCAGGTGGAGGTGGAACTAAGACCCAGACTTCATTTCTCTCAAAGTTTTGTAACTCCTCGTGCATAGCATTGACCCAATCAGGATCAGAAAGTGCGTGTCCAACATTTTGTGGCTCGAAATTAGCGACAAAAGCAGAATGAGCGAAATGTGAGATTTCATATGATCTTGAGCGTGTAACACGCTGACTGATGTCGTCGATCATGGTTTGAGGCAGGTGACGATGCTAGATGTGCCGAGGGGCTTCCCTCAAAGATGTCGCGTCCCCCTCAACAGCTGTCGGGGCCTCCTCAGGTGCAGCTGGAGTAGGCTGAGGAAGCGGCTCGTGCGGACCCCATGTAGTGGAAGAAGATGGGTCTGGTCCGTGAGCCGATGTAGTCGTCGTTGACTCGACTGGAGCAGCCGAAGAGGTCGGCTCTGCATCTCCCCAATCAGCATCTTCCTCATTCTCCTCAATGAAGATGCTCTCACCAATCTCCTGATCACCTGCACTTTCAAAGACAGGAACAGAACAAGGCATGGTCTCGTCGAAAGTGACTTCACAAGTCTCTATGACTCGGTTAGTTTCAAGGTTAAGTACTCGATATGCATGAGAATGTGAAGCATAACCAAGAAAGACACCATCCGAGGATCGAGACTCAAATTTGTCTAAATTACCTTGTTTCAGAATGAAGCACCTGCATCCAAACACTCGAAAGTGGCTCACCTTGGGTAGTCGACCGAATCACAGTTCATAAGAAGTTTTCTTCATGAAGGCTCGAAGAAAGATGTGATTAGAAACATGACACGCGGTGTTGATCGCTTTGGCCCAATATCTCCTAGGAGTCCTATGCTCATTGAGCATCATCCTAGCCATCTCAACAAGGGTCCGATTCTTGTGCTCAACAACACCGTTCTGCTGAGGGACATAAGGCGAGGAGAACTGGTGCTCAAGACCCAAAGAAGAGCAAAAGTTATCAAACTGAGAGTTCTTGAATTCTGTGCCATTGTCACTGCGTATAGCTCTCATGGCATTCTTTGGCAACTCAGTCTGTAACTGAACAATCAAATCTCGAGCATGAGAAAAAGCCTCATCCTTACCCTCCATGAAAAACACCCAAGAGTAGCGAGAAAAATCGTCCACGATCACTAGAACGTACCACTTCCCTCCCTCAGACCGAATCCGAGCCGGACCAACAGTGTCCATATGGAGTAGCTCACCGGGTCCCTTGGTCATGACCTGAGTCACAGGAGGGTGAGAAGCGGCAACCATCTTCCCGTGACGACAAGGGTGACACACCAAATCCTTCTCAAATTTTAACTTGGGCAATCCTCGGATTAGATCAAGTGAGCTCAACCTAGCTAGTAAGTCAAAGCTCAAGTGACCAAGTCTCCTATGCCACTTCCAAAGCTCAGAGGAGGATCTGGCCACCAAACATCGAGAAGAGCCGAAAGAGTGAGAAAAATCAGCTCGAAAGACATGGCCAAAAGGAACAATCTGGCAAACAAGATTTCCTTGGGAATCAAGAACTCGAGACAAGCCGGTCTTAAAGCGCACTTCAAAGCCATCTTGTAGGAGTTGCGAAACAGAAAGCAAGTTGACATGCAAGTTTGAAACCAAAGCAACATCCTTCAAGACAAAACTCTCATTGACCCGAATGGTCCCACGAGAAAGCACTTTACCTTTGCTATTGTCCTCGAATGTGATGTACTCCTTACATTGCACGGGGTCGAGGCTGGAGAACCATTTGGAACTTCCGGTTATGTGGCGCGAACATCCGGAATCAATGAGCCACGTGTTCTCTAGGCCTCCGTCCTGCATCAATAGAAAGACATAGGATGAGCAAATGGCGCAACACTGGGGTTAGTAAACTGTGAAGGATACCAGTGTTGGCTCATTTGCCCTAGAAAAGTGTTAGGAAAAACACCAAACATGCCATGTCCCATTTGAGGAAAGCGAGCACCACGTGGGGGAAAACGTGGTCCGCTAGAGCTGTAGGACTGAAAGCCACTGCCACGAGGTCCAAAGTCATATTGATCATGACCTGAACCACGCCGGGCACGACCACCGCGTGGTCTAGCAACCTGAGGCCTAGCACCTTGAGGCATTGCACCTCTTGGCCTAGCATTGCGCCTCTGAACAGGCGGCACATGTACGCCATGGGGTGGACGGTACATGTTCCGGTTGTTCAACTCATACTCCCGCCGCTCATCTCTCTTCCTCCTAAAGCAAAACTCAACAAGGTGACCATCTCTATGGCAATAGTCACAGTGATACCTCACCTCTCTCTTGGGTGGTTGTTGGCTCACTTTCTTGTGGGTATGTGTCACTCTTGGTAGCTTTTTGGCTTTAGGAAGGGGATCCTCAGAGATGTTCGGTAGAGTGTCAAGTGGGTTCCTGAGATGGTTCGGTTTTGGAACCCAAACCTGTTTCTGGGGTGGAGCTCTTGGAGGCTCTTCAAACACTCCATCTTTCATAGTGGGTTCGGTAGGCTTAGGTGGATTGATCTTGATCAATTTGGGAGTAGTGAAAGGTTTCTCACTTGGGCTCAAACCACTGAACTCACCAACTTTGCCATAGACATTTTCACCCTTCCCACCTAGAGCAAAGCCTACTCCCGATGTCCCAGTTCCCCGCCTGAACTGGCTCATCATCATACCCAACTGTGGCTCACTACAAGACACCCAATTCAAGATGGACCGAAGGTATGTGTTGTCTTCCTCAGATCTCATCTTGTCATGCCTGCAAGACTCAAGCTCCAACACCAAGCTCTCACAACGTGCACACTCAACAACAGTGCTATCTGAACTGGCCTTCTCAAGAGTAAGGATCTTGGCATTCTTCTCTGCCAGCTCAGATTGCAAGCCTGAACAAGACTTGCACGCACCCAACAAGCTAGACCTAGCCTTCAGCTCATCGTTCTCATCTAACAAGGCAGCATACTTAGATTGCAACTCAGAAAAGTTAGTCATATGAACAGCACATTCATCACATTCAACCTCGTCAGACACATGAACAACAAGCTTCTTAGCTTCCTCAAGCCTTTCTCCACAACTTCTAGCTTGTCCTTAAACTCTTTCCTCTCATGAGCAGCACGTTTCAGCAGTTTATCTTGACTCATCAAAGTATCGGTCATGATATCAAGTTCGACAATAAGAGCATCGACGGAGGGTTTTACCTCGGTAGAGTCGTCGTCGCCGGGAAGCACGTCCTTGTTGGGCTTCACCCCTTCATCCACGGCCATGGTGCAGTAGCCTCCGTGGATGGACTTGGCGACGAAGCAAAGCCCGGTCAACTTGTCCTCACGCCTCTTCTCGGACTCATCATCGCTCGAGGGAGAAGAAGACCGGTCGTCGTCGATGTCGTTGTCGAGGTCGCTGAGGGAGGCGAGGAAGGCGCGCTCTTGAGCCTTGGCCTTCTTGAAGTACTTCTTCTTCAGCGCCTCTTTGTCGAATCCTCCCTTCCACTTGTGCTTGGAGGTGTACTCGCGCTTGTCCTTGCGCTTGCTGGAGTCGTACTTGTCGAAGGAGTGCTTGTTCTTCTTGGGGCAGTGGGTGATGAAGTGGTCGGGATCTCCATAGCCGTAGCATCCTTCCTTCGGACCACCACCACGCCGGTGATTCAAGCGGTTGTTGTAAAACCGCGAGAACCGACTGATGATCAACGCCAGCTTGTCGTCCCCAAGACTCTCCATCTGCTCCTCTGTGACAGACACCAAAGAAGACAAAGCAAAAGACACTTGTGAAGGGTTAGCCAAAGAACTTGAACCATTACCTGAGACCAAAGCCATAGTCGGTGCAGAGGGATTCTTGAGCTTGGCTTGGGTCTAGTAGTCGATCTCGGTGGACTTGAGCTTGCTGAAAAGCTCATCCACGGTGAGGGTCTCTGTAACACCCCTGGGTGTTAAGCATGCATTATCATTTGAAAGCATAAGCATTCAACATCATTGCATGATTAGCATTGTTTTAATTGTAGCCCTTTTCAAATTAAACTTGAAAAACAAATAAATGGGAACCCTAAGTTTAATATAAATGTTAAAAAGTTGGTGTACTTTTTAGAAGTAGCAATTTTAAATAATCTAGAATAAATCAACTTGATTATTGGAGCAAATTTTGGATTTAAGTTTTCCTCAAATTCTGTTTTAAAAATATTCAAAATAAATGAGTTTTTGATTTCTAAATTAGCTTTAAATCTCAAATTCAAAACCTATTGGGAATTTTGAAAAGTGCTCTATATGAAAGTTGTAGAGAATAAAATTCTGAACAACTTTTGTTTTGGGCCAAATTTCTGAAAACCCCTTTTTCATCTCCAAATTTGAATTTCAAACCGAGATTTAAATCTGGAAAATAATTTGCAAAAAGAAAAACCAGATTTTCGCTTAGTGGGCTTCGGCTTCCCATTCGGCCCGTCTTCGCTGGTGGCCCGGCCCGCGTCCGCGTCATCCCCTCCCGCTCCCGCGCGTGCGCGCCCGCGCATGGCGTCGTGGCGCCGCGGCAGCGTTCGGCCGCCGCGTGGCCGTACGCCGTCGAGCCGAGCGACACGCGCTCTGTGGCCCCCGCAGCGTCCGCGCCCGCCTACTCCCCCTCCGCGCGCTCGTCCGCCTCGTTGCTCCCTCCATTCTCGCTCGCCCGCCCGCAGCAGCAGCAGCAGAGCTCCGCCTCGCCATTGCCGGCTCCCGAGCTCCGCAACCGCCCTAGCCACCGCTCCGGCTCACCGCCTCCGCCTCCGTCTTCACCCTCGCTGCGCCTCGTCATTGCGCATCCGGTGCTCGCCTCGGCCCGCACGGATTCAGCCTCCACCCGCGGTAATGGCTCGCCGGAGTTCCGGCCGAGCTCACCGGAGTGACCCGCTCCGTGGGCCGCACCCCTCCATGCCACTTCTCGCCCATTTCTCGAGCGCACGAGCACCGCACTTGCACCGCGAGTCTCACCGACCTCACCGCGCGGCCTTTCTCGGTCGGAGCTGGCCGGCCGACGGCGTCCCGCGCCGCCGAGCCGCCATGCTCACCAGCGAGCTCGATGCCGAGCTCGTCTGGCCACCCAATAGGCACCACTAGGTCCGCGTCGACGAGAGGATCACGATGGTGCCCTCCCCGTCGTCGGAGGACTCACCGGCGGCGAGATCCCCGCCATCCGCGCCGCCTCTGGCCGGCACCGGCTGACAAGTGGGCCCGTCTGACCCGTGGGTCCCGCCTGTCTGTCTCAGCGTTTCGGTTTCGGGTGTCACAGCGGGGTGCACGTAGCGTTTAAGGCCGGTTTTGATTTTCGGTTTTAAAGAAATTGATTTCCAGAAAATCTGAAATAACTTTGAAAAATTGTATCTCAAGATTTATAGCTCCAAAAATTATGAAATAAATTTTGAAATGTCCCTTGTGAATAGATCTACAGTTTAAAAATATCTCATGTTATTTTTGTGACATTTTACTGTGCAATTTTATTTAATTATTATATATGCTGTTATCTTAGAAAAAGTGTAGTAAATAAAATAATAAAGGGAAAAATGTGATTCTTGTTACATTAGTCTTTATTAGTAATGTACTTTCTAGGAAAAATGTTAGTGAAGCATGTTCTATGGAAAATTTTTGAAGTGTAGTTCAAATGCTTTTAATTAGCAATATTTGTTATTTTTAGTAGAGAGCAAAATTTGTATACAACATACCTATGATAATTTTTGTAGTATGTTAGTTTACTGTTGGTAACCTAGGAAAAATGTGAAATCTGTTGTTTGATACTTTTTCTAGTATAAAACAATTTCATGCTCACATTTAGGCTATAATTTGTTTATTTTGTACAGGCAGTTTTACATATCCTTTTCTCATGAAAATTTAGTGGTAGGTTAGTTAGAGCAAGGGTACTCTACTGTAATTTTTGTAGATTTTTACCTACACCAGAGATAGGTGTTGCTGTACAATCCTAGTTAAATAAGGAATAAATGATTATTCTTTATGAGAAAGTAAGAATAATAAAATACGTTTGGTGTATCTTTGAAGCTTCACTAGGTCTTGCTGATGTTGTGAATGAGTTAGGTTGGTAAGGTTTGGTCATTTAGGGCCACTTGCTGGTGTAAGGTGTATGATAATTAGTAGAATCACAAGATGCATGTTTTAGGGTACATGTTCTTGGATGACGTGGACTACCTTATAGAAGATGAAGTTTTATCTTAACTGCTCATTCCATGTACTCGTCTGCATCGCATGTCATTCCATCACTCCATCATAATCCGATGCATCATTTGCATGCACTTATGCACTTGCATCACACAGGATCGCAGGAGGAGTCGCAGGTAGCAGTACCGGAGGAGCAGGCTTGGACCGACCAGCAGGAGCCCCAGGCACAGGAGGTGCCCGAGGAGGAAGAGCCAGGCGAGGAACTGCCGGAGTGCGTCGACCACCATCCTAGCTCGTTCGAAAGAGGCAAGCCCCGGAGCATTATAAGTCTCCTATTTTATAAAAGCTATTCCTTATTACCTGAATTATAATTATATATTGTGCATTAAGTTATAGGAGTTGAGTGAAACCGTTGTTGCATTATTATCCTTGTCTACCGGATTACCTTTTACCCTGTTAGGTCAGGATCGAGTACATTGCTTAGCCATGCTTAGATCGGTAGAAGTCGGGTGATTTCCTGTCACCTGCGAGCTATAGGTGAATACCTGGCTATGGTCAGCAGTATTTGTGAATCTTGAAAAGTAACCAAGTGTTAATGGATAAGCGGAGACCGAGCGGAGTCTTATAGGGTTTTGGACTATAGTGATTCCGTCTGTGTCGATTAAGGACCGATCGTTGCTCGTCCCTCTTGTCATGTTGAACGCATGCTTCACATTTAGCTGGCCGAATAAAGTACCTTTCGACCGCGAAGCTAGTGACACTATTTCGAGCCGGGATAAACTCGGGTTGGCATACTGGTGTTGAAGGGGGTGTACGGGGACGCGAAGAGTGAGCCCAAGGTGCGTCCTGGCAGTCGGGCGGTCCCTGGGTAGTGCGATCCATGATTGTTATCCCGCGGCTTCTTGGAAAGTGTCATTGGTGATCTACGCGACCCTGACGGGGGAAGCATGGTTTGTGTGAGGAATAAATCTCCAGCTGGATAGGAATACGATTCGAATCGCCGTCGCTCCCGGTTAGTGAGCACTTGACTCGAGCTACGGCATCGTAGTGTTAATGATGGAACACGGATGGTTATGTGGTTAATGTTGGAAATGCTAAACCTGAGATGGTAACTTTTGATGTTGATGGTTAATCAAGTGATTGTTTTAGCAATAGGTGCTTACCTAGCATGAGTAGGTTATCCTAAAAATGATGCTAAAAGTACTTATTTTAGTTATTCATAATAACTTATGCTTTTCGCAAATGAGTCAAGCCAGTCCACTATATAAAGCCTTGCATGCTCCTTGGTGTCATGTTATTTCTGGTTTTTGACGGGTAAGTCTAGCTGAGTACATTCTCATACTCAGGGCGTTGTTCCCATTGTTGTTGCAGATGGTCAGATGTACTACGGGTACTGCTCCAATTGTCTGTATCCGGCGATGGGTGACAACTAGGACCTTGGGCAAAGGTCGTTCTGCTTGTCTTATCTACTACTTTTGTGGAACATGACTATCTACTGGCACTGTAACTGAACTAAGTGTGTGTGCGTAAAACTAATTGCTTCCGCTACTTTATGTTGAACTATGTTGTAATAACTTTTATTTCCGAACTCCGATGTATCTTACTTTTATGGTCAACTTTATGTATCGTGTGAACTGTGGCTGCTAAATCAGTACGATCTTGGTTGTATGTTGGTTGGTTTGAAATCCTTCGTGATTTCACGGAATCTCGAGTTATACGGGCTTAAGTTTGTTAAATTAACCGCCTCGGTGGAAGATTTTCTTACTTAATCTTGTATAATTACGTTGATCCGTTACAGCTGGCATCGGAGCATGGTTTAGCATGTTACTGTTCTCATGAGTATTTAAAAACAAAACTGTGTTTTCAAATAAGCTTTTGAACTTAAGAGTGTGCCAGTGGTCATATCCTTTATGCCCGATAAGGACTCTAGGTGGCTTATTTAAGTACTAACTTGGGGGTTTGCATCATATTTTAAATTTCGTCGCTCATACGGCGTGCTATTGTATGAGTGCCATTCACTTGAGTGGTAATGTATGGATCAATCACCTCTACGCCTTGGTAAGTGAGAGTTGTGAGTGCATGGTCGGATACACTGCCGATCTAGGGGAGTGCTTATGTGATTCCAAAGTACTCGCGTGCCATGCGCATGTTTGTATGAGGGTATCCAATTGGTGGGGAATTCCGTCATGCAGTGACGATGCCGTTAACAGGACGACGATTCGGGTAGTTGTTACCGTTATACTCGTATCGGGGGATGCGTGTAGAGCGAGTAACTTAATTTACTGCTTTCTTGCATGTTTTCATACTGTGAGGTTTGGGCTGAAGTGATTTTCTGCAGGTACATAACAGCGCTTTCGAGTAGTACGTATTAGTTACGTTACAAGAGATCGTGTATGCCACCGATTATTCCGATAGTAGTGATTGATTTCCTAAGTTTGTGAGGACGTACGGAACGTGCATGCATCATGTTATGCATTTCATTCATGGCATTGTTCCTCCCCTTATAAGTTGCTTATCTCATTTCGATAAAAATGCCAACTTAAAAATTTGTTCTCACCCCTGTAATAAAAATTTTGCTACAGATGGCACGTACCAAGCAAACAGCCCGCAAGTCCACCGGCAGAGCTCCCCGTCATCAGCTTGCTCCGCGCACTCGCCAGCGCCACACTTTTCTTGGAGAGTTTGGGATGCCTACACTCTTGTGGAGAGTGCTCAGCTATGTAGGCTATCCTGATGGGATGGAGCCCCGCTACTTTTGGTCGAATGAGCGGTTGGGTGAAGGACTTTTGGTGACTATGGAGGCAGTAGTTCGTCCCCGAGGTGATGGTTCTGAGTGGACCGGTTGGCGTTTTGAGTCAACTGGCAGGACCCCTGAAGAAGCCGCTGAGAGGGCAGCCTTTGGGATCCTGAGGGATATCATGGATCGCTTTCCTCAGGAGTTGGCAGCAGCTATAGTTGGAGTCTTTCCGAGGGGCAACCCCTCCACTGACTCGTGGCAGCAGGCAAGGGGCAGATCCTTGGAGATTAGCGCAGCAGAGGCACAAAACAGTGACAACCCTGCTATGAGTGCCATGTTCGCAGTAATGAGGGCCTTCGATGGAGTGGAAGGTAGTCTGAGACGTGTTTCTAGTGCTCTTGGTCAGGCTCGTGATGACCGCCGTCAACTTCAGAGAGATCACGACACCGAGATTGAGAGGCTCACTGCTGAGATGGCTCAGTTGACTCGTCAGAGAGATCAGGCTACCCAGAGGACTGTGGTTTTTGAGGGAGATGTACGTGCCCTGAGAGAGCAGCTTGGGCGACTGACCACCGCCCACAGGAATGCTGAGGGCATGTTGGCTCATGTACTTCATCAGAGGAATGAAGCCTGGTCCGCAGAGAATGTGTTGAGAGCTAGACAGTTTGAGCTTGAGCAGCGGCTGGCTGATGCAGAAGAGTACAATGATAACTTGCATGAGGAGGTCCATCGGTTGAACAATCAGCTTAACCCTTATGACCTTCCTGGTGCAGCAGAGATGGATTTGGATGCAGACGAAGATCCTGAAGAGCCCGTGGCGCCAGCTGAGGAGCACGATGACGCTGCAGTTGGCGACGACGCCAACGTCTCTGACCTAGACAGCGACCACGATGAGTAGGCTAGTAGTTGTTGCGCTAGCTACTAGGTTCCGCCTGCATGATCTTTTGCTTTGTTGGCACTTTGGGCATGTAATAATGAGTAGAAAGACTAAAGCTTGATGTAATGTTGGAAAACTTGGATGTGTTTGTGACGATATCCGAACGTCAAAAGTCCAGTGTATGTATGCTGGCAACTTGGTTGTTTTGGACGCAATGTGTGTGCTTTAAGTAATATAATTAGTGATGTTGTGTTAATTGGAAGGACTTATTGTGCCCCTGTTTTATTGTATGAATTTATTCTCTCCAGTAAATTCAGTTCGGCATAATTTTTCATTCGGTTGCAATTTCTACAACATCACCTAATAATTACTGTTGCTGAAATATGCAGATGCCGAACACTCGCCGTACCGTGTATGGTGCCGCTGAGGCTGGTGGCAGTGCAGCTGCTAATGATGACCGCGATCCACCACCGCCTCCTCCACCCTACACTGCAGAGCAGTTTTTTGCCCAATTCCTGGGAAGCCAACGTAACATGGAGAGCATGCAACAGAATATGGAAGCTGCGCTGCGCAGTATCGCAGATAACACCCGTCGGGGGATAAACCAGGGTGGGCACGAAGCAAACCAGTACAGCAGTTTTAAGGACTTCATGGATACTCGTCCGCCGATCTTCAAGGAAGCCGCAGAACCCTTAGATGCAGAAGAATGGATTAATACGATGGAAGATAAGTTCCGTGTCTTGAGGATGACTGAAGTGTTGAAGACTGAGTATGCAGCTCATCAGCTTCAAGGTCCGGCAGGAATGTGGTGGAAACATCACCGCACCACTTTTCCTCCCCACGCCCATATCTCTTGGAGGGAGTTCACTGACGCCTTCCGTGGAACATACATTCCACCAGGTCTGACCGAGATGAAGCTTGGGGAATTCCTGGCATTAAATCAAGGCACGAAGACTGTGACTCAATATCTGCATGCATTCAATAACCTGAGCCGTTATGCTCCTGACATGGTGGATACTGATGCCAAGAAGATCGCTAGTTTCAAGAGAGGCCTGAGTCCCAAGATGATGAAACATGTGGGTACAAACATGAGGACTAGTTTCAATGACTTCGTTAGTGACTGTCTGAAGCAAGAGAAGAACAACAATGTTTATGCCGCTTCCAAGATTCGTAAGAGGGCTTTCGAGTCGGGTTCGTCTCAGTCCAGAGCCCCAGTGGCCAACCGCCCCGCTTATCGATCGCCTGCCCCAGGTGCAAGGTTTAGGCCACCGCAAAGGAAGAATCAGAATGCTCATCCACCCCAGAGGAACCAGAAGCCGTTCAAGATGGCATTGCCTCAAGCAAAGATAGGACAAGGCAGTTCATCTGGAACTGTGGCTCAAGTGAAGGGACCGTGCTTCAACTGCAACCAACCTGGACACTTTGCGAAGTATTGTCCCTACCCTAAGAAACAGCAAACGCAGTATCAAGCTCGTGTGCACCACACCACTGTGGATGACATCCCTGAAGGAGAACCGGTGACAGCTGGTATGTTTTCTATCAACAATCGTCCTGCAGTAGTATTGTTTGATTCCGGATCATCTCATTCCTTTGTAAGTCAAGCATTTGTTAAGAGGCATGAGCAAAAGATAGTTGAATTGGAATGTGCATATAAAATCAGTTCAGCTGGGGCTGATCTGTTGACTAATCAGATAGTTCAGGGAGTAACCCTAAACATATCAAACCGGCAATATAAGCTTAATCTGATAGTCATGCCAGGGTTAGTTTTGGATGTGATCATGGGTATGAACTGGATGAATCAAATGGGAGTTGTAATTGATGTTGGAGGAAGGAGTATCTCTCTTAAGGAACCCAGTGGGGAAGGCACCTTTCGGGTGGTCCTACCTCGGAGGGTAGACCTAGCTAGCACATCTTGTGCGGTCCAAACTACTCTGCTAGCCCAGATCCCAGTGGTCTGTGAGTTTCCAGATGTGTTTCCAGAGGAGTTACCTGGACTTCCACCAGACCGAGATGTTGAGTTTGCCATTGAGTTAATTCCAGGAACAGCACCGATCTCAAGAAGGCCTTATCGGATGCCTCCCAATGAGTTAGCAGAATTGAAGAAACAACTTCAGGACTTGCTAAAGAAAGGCTTGATTCGTCCCAGCTCGTCTGAATGGGGATGCCCCGCTCTGTTTGTGAAAAAGAAGAAGGATAACTCCTTACGTATGTGCGTGGATTATCGGCCATTGAATGCAGTGACAATTAAAAACAAGTATCCTCTTCCTCGGATTGATATCTTGTTTGATCAATTGTCCAAAGCCAAAGTGTTCTCTAAAATAGATTTGAGGTCAGGGTACCATCAAATAAAGATTAGGCCGCAAGACGTGCCTAAGACTGCATTCTCTACCAGATATGGTTTGTACGAGTATCTTGTCATGTCTTTCGGATTGACAAATGCTCCTGCATACTTTATGTACCTGATGAATTCGGTTTTCATGCCCGAATTGGACAAGTTTGTGATCGTGTTCATTGACGACATTCTAATATACTCAGAAAATGAAGAAGATCACGCAGAACACCTCAGGATTGTCTTGACTAGGCTCAGAGAACATCGACTGTATGCTAAGTTCAGCAAGTGTGAGTTCTGGCTTAGGACAGTTCCTTTTCTCGGTCACGTGTTGTCTGAGAATGGCATTTCTGTAGACCCTAGTAAGGTGCAAGAGGTTATGAACTGGAAGTCACCAACTTCAGTTAACGAAGTTCGCAGTTTCCTTGGTTTAGCCGGTTACTACCGTCGCTTCATACCGGATTTCTCGAAGATTGCCAAACCAATGACAAGCCTGTTACAGAAGGATCATAAGTTTGTATGGACAGAGGAGTGCGAAGCAGCTTTCTGTACTTTGCGGAAGTTGTTGACCACTGCTCCTGTTCTGGCCCAACCAGACATAGAAAAGCCGTTTGATGTTTTCTGTGACGCATCCAAGAATGGGTTAGGATGTGTGCTGATGCAAAATGGAAGAGTCATTGCTTACGCCTCACGACAATTGAGGAAGCATGAAGTTAACTACCCTACCCATGATTTAGAGCTTGCAGCAGTGGTGCATGCTCTAAAGATTTGGAGGCACTACCTGTTGGGTAATGTGTGTAATATCTTCACAGATCATAAGAGTCTCAAATACATCTTTACCCAATCTGAGTTGAACATGCGACAGAGGAGATGGTTAGAGTTGATAAAGGACTATAATTTGAACGTGCACTATCACCCTGGAAAGGCTAATGTAGTAGCAGATGCACTGAGCAGAAAATCTCATGCTATTGATGTGCAACCGTTGTTTGAAGAAGGGTTCAATTTGTTACATCCGGCTGTGTTGCATAATATTCAGATCAGTTGCACTCTAGAAAGCCAGATCATTGATGGTCAGAAAACAGATAAGGGAATCTTTCATATCAAAGAAAAGATGAAGAGAGAACCCACCAAACACTTTCGCTTGGATGACCAAGGAGTGTTATGGTTCAAGGATCGCCTGGTAGTACCTAAGGATAGAGAGCTTAAAAACAAGTTGATGGATGAGGCCCATCGTTCTAAGCTATCTATTCACCCCGGAAGTAGTAAGATGTACCAAGATTTGCGACCCCGTTTTTGGTGGACTAAGATGAAAAAGGAGATTGCAGCATACGTTGCTCGTTGCGACATGTGTTGTAGAGTTAAAGCTCTTCACATGAGACCTGCAGGACTTCTACAACCTTTGTCGGTACCCGATTGGAAGTGGGATGATATAAGTATGGACTTTATCACTGGTCTCCCCACCACACAGAAGGGCCATGATTCCATTTGGGTAATAGTCGATCGCCTTACCAAGTCAGCTCACTTTCTGCCAGTCAAAACAAGTTTTCGACCACCTCAATATGCAGAAAAGTACGTTGCTGAGATTGTCCGATTGCACGGGATACCAAAAACGATCATGTCTGATCGCGGTTCGTAGTTTACCTCTCACTTTTGGGAACATCTGCATCAAGGTTTGGGTACTAGTTTGATTCGTAGCACTGCTTACCATCCACAAACAGATGGGCAGACAGAAAGAGTGAATGCAGTACTAGAAGATATGCTTAGAGCTTGTGTGTTGTCATCCAGAGGCTCATGAGAATCCTGGTTACCGTTGGCAGAATTTGCTTACAACAACAGTTACCAAGAGAGTATCAAGATGGCACCTTTTGAAGCTTTGTATGGCCGGAAGTGCAGAACACCGTTAAATTGGGTAGAGCCCGGAGAAAGAAGGTTTTACGGAATTGATTTTGTAGATGAGGCAGAGAAGAAGGTCCGTGTTATTCAACAAAACATGCAAGCAGCACAGTCTCGTCAGAAGAGTTATGCGGATAAGAGAAGAAGACCATTGGATTTCCAAGTAGGTGACTATGTTTATTTGAAGGTTACCCCAATGAAGAAGAAACGGTTTGGAATCAAGAAGAAGCTGTCCGCTAGATATATAGGGCCATACCAGATCATAGAGAAAAAGGGTCCCGTGGCGTATAAGTTACAGTTGCCAGAAGAGATGAGTTCGATCTTTCCCGTCTTCCACGTATCCCAATTGAAGAAGTGTCTACGTGTTCCAGAAGAGAGAATAGAACCTCAGGGTATTCGGATCAAGGCAGATTTGGAATATCGTGAGCAACCAGTTCGAATCCTGGATACCAAGGACCGAGTTACTCGAAATAAAGTGATCACAACCTACAAGGTTCAGTGGAGTCATCATGATGAGAGCGATGCTTCTTGGGAAACGGGAGAATACCTTCAAACCGCCTATAAAAATTTTTACGATAAATGGTTCGTAACTCAAAAATCTCGGGACGAGATTCTTATAAGGGGGGAGGGCTGTAACACCCCTGGGTGTTAAGCATGCATTATCATTTGAAAGCATAAGCATTCAACATCATTGCATGATTAGCATTGTTTTAATTGTAGCCCTTTTCAAATTAAACTTGAAAAACAAATAAATGGGAACCCTAAGTTTAATATAAATGTTAAAAAGTTGGTGTACTTTTTAGAAGTAGCAATTTTAAATAATCTAGAATAAATCAACTTGATTATTGGAGCAAATTTTGGATTTAAGTTTTCCTCAAATTCTGTTTTAAAAATATTCAAAATAAATGAGTTTTTGATTTCTAAATTAGCTTTAAATCTCAAATTCAAAACCTATTGGGAATTTTGAAAAGTGCTCTATATGAAAGTTGTAGAGAATAAAATTCTAAACAACTTTTGTTTTGGGCCAAATTTCTGAAAACCCCTTTTTCATCTCCAAATTTGAATTTCAAACCGAGATTTAAATCTGGAAAATAATTTGCAAAAAGAAAAACTAGATTTTCGCTTAGTGGGCTTCGGCTTCCCATTCGGCCCGTCTTCACTGGTGGCCCGGCCCGCGTCCGCGTCATCCCCTCCCGCTCCCGCGCGCGCGCGCCCGCACATGGCGTCGTGGCGCCGCGGCAGCGTTCGGCCGCCGCGTGGCCGTACGCCGTCGAGCCGAGCGACACGCGCTCTGTGGCCCCCGCAGCGTCTGCGCCCGCCTACTCCCCCTCCGCGCGCTCGTCCGCCTCGTTGCTCCCTCCATTCTCGCTCGCCCGCCCGCAGCAGCAGCAGAGCTCCGCCTCGCCATTGCCGGCTCTCGAGCTCCGCAACCGCCCTAGCCACCGCTCCGGCTCACCGCCTCCGCCTCCGTCTTCACCCTCGCTGCACCTCGTCATTGCGCATCCGGTGCTCGCCTCGGCCCGCACGGATTCGGCCTCCACCCGTGGTAATGGCTCGCCGGAGTTCCGGCCGAGCTCACCGGAGTGACCCGCTCCGTGGGCCGCACCCCTCCACGCCACTTCTCGCCCATTTCTCGAGCGCACGAGCACCGCACTTGCACCGCGAGTCTCACCGACCTCACCGCGCGGCCTTTCTCGGTCGGAGCTGGCCGGCCGACGGCGTCCCGCGCCGCCGAGCCGCCATGCTCGTCGGCGAGCTCGATGCCGAGCTCGTCTGGCCACCCAATAGGCACCACTAGGTCCGCGTCGACGAGAGGATCACGATGGTGCCCTCCCCGTCGTCGGAGGACTCACCGGCGGCGAGATCCCCGCCATCCGCGCCGCCTCTGGCCGGCACCGGCTGACAAGTGGGCCCGTCTGACCCGTGGGTCCCGCCTGTCTGTCTCAGCGTTTCGGTTTCGGGTGTCACAGCGGGGTGCACGTAGCGTTTAAGGCCGGTTTTGATTTTCGGTTTTAAAGAAATTGATTTCCAGAAAATCTGAAATAACTTTGAAAAATTGTATCTCAAGATTTATAGCTCCAAAAATTATGAAATAAATTTTGAAATGTCCCTTGTGAATAGATCTACAGTTTAAAAATATCTCATGTTATTTTTGTGACATTTTACTGTGCAATTTTATTTAATTATTATATATGCTGTTATCTTAGAAAAAGTGTAGTAAATAAAATAATAAAGGGAAAAATGTGATTCTTGTTACATTAGTCTTTATTAGTAATGTATTTTCTAGGAAAAATGTTAGTGAAGCATGTTCTATGGAAAATTTTTGAAGTGTAGTTCAAATGCTTTTAATTAGCAATATTTGTTATTTTTAGTAGAGAGCAAAATTTGTATACAACATACCTATGATAATTTTTGTAGTATGTTAGTTTACTGTTGGTAACCTAGGAAAAATGTGAAATCTGTTGTTTGATACTTTTTCTAGTATAAAACAATTTCATGCTCACATTTAGGCTATAATTTGTTTATTTTGTACAGGCAGTTTTACATATCCTTTTCTCATGAAAATTTAGTGGTAGGTTAGTTAGAGCAAGGGTACTCTACTGTAATTTTTGTAGATTTTTACCTACACCAGAGATAGGTGTTGCTGTACAACCCTAGTTAAATAAGGAATAAATGATTATTCTTTATGAGAAAGTAAGAATAATAAAATACGTTTGGTGTATCTTTGAAGCATCACTAGGTCTTGCTGATGTTGTGAATGAGTTAGGTTGGTAAGGTTTGGTCATTTAGGGCCACTTGCTGGTGTAAGGTGTATGATAATTAGTAGAATCACAAGATGCATGTTTTAGGGTACATGTTCTTGGATGACGTGGACTACCTTATAGAAGGTGAAGTTTTATCTTAACTGCTCATTCCATGTGCTCGTCTGCATCGCATGTCATTCCATCACTCCATCATAATCCGATGCATCATTTGCATGCACTTATGCACTTGCATCATACAGGATCGCAGGAGGAGTCGCAGGTAGCAGTACCGGAGGAGCAGGCTTGGACCGACCAGCAGGAGCCCCAGGCACAGGAGGTGCCCGAGGAGGAAGAGCCAGGCGAGGAACTGCCGGAGTGCGTCGACCACCATCCTAGCTCGTTCGAAAGAGGCAAGCCCCGGAGCATTATAAGTCTCCTATTTTATAAAAGCTATTCCTTATTACCTGAATTATAATTATATATTGTGCATTAAGTTATAGGAGTTGAGTGAAACCGTTGTTGCATTATTATCCTTGTCCACCGGATTACCTTTTACCCTGTTAGGTCAGGATCGAGTACATTGCTTAGCCATGCTTAGATCGGTAGAAGTCGGGTGATTTCCTGTCACCTGCGAGCTATAGGTGAATACCTGGCTATGGTCAGCAGTATTTGTGAATCTTGAAAAGTAACCAAGTGTTAATGGATAAGCGGAGACCGGGCGGAGTCTTATAGGGTTTTGGACTATAGTGATTCCGTCTGTGTCGATTAAGGACCGATCGTTGCTCGTCCCTCTTGTCATGTTGAACGCATGCTTCACATTTAGCTGGCCGAATAAAGTACCTTTCGACCGCGAAGCTAGTGACACTATTTCGAGCCGGGATAAACTTGGGTTGGCATACTGGTGTTGAAGGGGGTGTACGGGGACGCGAAGAGTGAGCCCAAGGTGCGTCCTGGCAGTCGGGCGGTCCCTGGGTAGTGCGATCCATGATTGTTATCCCGCGGCTTCTTGGAAAGTGTCATTGGTGATCTACGCGACCCTGACGGGGGAAGCATGGTTTGTGTGAGGAATAAATCTCCAGCTGGATAGGAATACGATTCGAATCGCCGTCGCTCCCGGTTAGTGAGCACTTGACTCGAGCTACGGCATCGTAGTGTTAATGATGGAACACGGATGGTTATGTGGTTAATGTTGGAAATGCTAAACCTGAGATGGTAACTTTTGATGTTGATGGTTAATCAAGTGATTGTTTTAGCAATAGGTGCTTACCTAGCATGAGTAGGTTATCCTAAAAATGATGCTAAAAGTACTTATTTTAGTTATTCATAATAACTTATGCTTTTCGCAAATGAGTCAAGCCAGTCCACTATATAAAGCCTTGCATGCTCCTTGGTGTCATGTTATTTCTGGTTTTTGACGGGTAAGTCTAGCTGAGTACATTCTCGTACTCAGGGCGTTGTTCCCATCGTTGTTGCAGATGGTCAGATGTACTACGGGTACTGCTCCAATTGTCTGTATCCGGCGATGGGTGACAACTAGGACCTTGGGCAAAGGTCGTTCTGCTTGTCTTATCTACTGCTTTTGTGGAACATGACTATCTACTGGCACTGTAACTGAACTAAGTGTGTGTGCGTAAAACTAATTGCTTCCGCTACTTTATGTTGAACTATGTTGTAATAACTTTTATTTCCGAACTCCGATGTATCTTACTTTTATGGTCAACTTTATGTATCGTGTGAACTGTGGCTGCTAAATCAGTACGATCTTGGTTGTATGTTGGTTGGTTTGAAATCCTTCGTGATTTCACGGAATCTCGAGTTATACGGGCTTAAGTTTGTTAAATTAACCGCCTCGGTGGAAGATTTTCTTACTTAATCTCGTATAATTACGTTGATCTGTTACAGTCTCATACCCCGAAGACTCAATGATGGCAGTCACCTTCACATCCCATACCTTCCGATCTAGGGCATATAGAAGCTTGAGTGCCCTCTCGTGATCGTCATAAGGCAGTTGTGTCTTGTTTACTCGCATCTTGTTGACGATGGTCTGAAAGCGAGAAAACATGGCATCGATGGTCTCACCATCAAGCTGGGTGAAGTTCTCGTACTCCCTCTTGTACGTCTCGTAGAGTCTGGTTTTGACCTGTGTGGACCCCTCGTGATAGCTCTGAAGCCTCACCCAGATCTCTCGAGCAGTAGTACAATCGGAGACTCTTTCGAACTCCTGAAGAGAAAGACTCGAGAAAAGAACTGCGCGAGCTCTGCTATTAGCGTTGTGCCGATCTTTTTGATCTTGCGTGACACGAGCACGGGGTTCAAGCACAACGTAAGTAGCATCCTCACAAATCTCCTAGACAAGCCAATCAATCCCCTGGAGATGCGCGGACATGCGAATCTTCCAATAGGGATAATTCGTTCCATCGAAGAACGGTGGTTTGCCGGAACCACGCTCTATGTCGCCTTCATGGATCACAGACCGATTAAGGTGGAATGATCCTTAACCGGCTCTGATACCAATTGAAGGACCGGAAACGGCGACCAGAGGAGGATGAATGGGAGCCTCAAATTTCTCGCGAAAAATTTCAGACCGTTGTCCCAAGTTCACCACCAAGAACAAAACATGACTACCATTCCTAAAACTAAAATACCCAAGTCAACTGGTGACAAAAGTACTTAGTTAGGTTCCTTGGATCGATAGAAGATCAACACAAAAAGTGAATTCGAGCAAAAAGTGAAGCTCAAACACGCAATCGACAGACGAAATAGCAAGCTGTAAATTCGAGCCCGAAATATCTAAGAAGCAGCAGGAAATTTCAGCAACACGAAGGTGCACAGCAGTGCTACACGACTGAGAAATTTCTCTTGCAAATATTCATCAATCTACACTTTGCTGTACGCCTGTACCAATTAGCTGTGTTCAGATAAATCAAATCAAGCAGCGCTGGTGAGAGCTGGACACCACCACAGAATGCAAAGTCAAGCACTGAGTTAGTTTGACTCACAATGAGCACTGCTTCCTGCTAGGCGAGCGTACAGAGCAAAGGGCACTCCTGGCCTGGGTATCGGCTTCTGCAAAGTTCACTGAAATCTCACTGAAGCATCAAGTGTTGAACTAAATAAGCAGGCACAGGTTTCAATCAGTGGTGGCTTACTACTGCACTTGGCTCAAAATCACCAGTCAAAATCAACGAACACAGAAAGAAGCAAGAACCAAACTTGACTACTCACAACTGAAGGAAGCGAACACGTGCTGCTGCACTTGCCGATCGAAGCCAGGCAACAGGCCAAGCTGCTCAGGTGAGCACGCACGACACACGAGTGCTCGGCGCTGGTAGTTGTGCCTAGGCGAGAGGCCGTACTGGCCTAGGAGCGGACACAAGATACGAAGGAGAGCACAGCATCAGGCACAACGATGGGATCCCAGGACTAGGAACTAGCACCGCTCATGGGAGCAAGCACGGCACAGAGTGCTCAGCGTTTGTAGTGCTGTACTTGAGCCCCATCCTTGAACAACGGACGAACAGACTGCAGACCAAACAGAACCTCAACGAACAGAGAGCACGAACAGCAGGCCGACTTCAACCAAAACTCAACTGGATCTCCATCAAAACAAAAGGATTCGAGCTCAAACTTTGCCTAGATGAAATTCACCTTGCCACGAACCTATCCCCAAAAAATCAACGCCCAAAATTAACCCAAGCTCCTGGAAATTGAGATCGAACTCAAAAACGAAAAAGGGAAAAACAAGAGCAGAAGAGCACCACAGTGGAAGACGAAAATCACAGGCTCGATTTAAGAATCCCGGAGGACAACTGTAGGATTCGGGCCTCCATTCCCACACCAAATCTCAGTTTACACTCACAAATTTCTTCATAAGTGGACCTCTCTCTTAAGAACTAGAAGAAGAGCTAACCCTAAGTAGAAGAGGGAAAATGAGAGTGGGGAGAGAGGTGAGGGAGATGGGGGCTCCCTCATCCTATTTAACAGGGCTATTACACAATCCCCGATTTGCCCCTAGATACAAATGAGCTAAACCATTTAGCCCAAGGGCGTAAAGGTCCGACCCAGTCTTCATCTTGATCCGACGGCCACCGCGCCTCCTCACCGGTAGCTTCGCCTCGATGCGACCTCCCCGATGCCGCCACGTGCCGTCCGTTCCTCCTCGGAACCTCCGCCCGGGTTTTGAGGCCCAAACCCGTAAACCCGCCTCCGATGGTTTTGAGGCCCAAACCATCAAACCGCTCCGCGAGTAGCGTACTTCATACGCGTCCCCCGCCATCCGACGCGTGTCACCTCCACGGTCAACACGGTCACTCCCATGTTTTCTCGCGCTTGTCGATGTCCCAAGTGTCAGCCACCGCGGCTAGCCACCTGGCCTCCGGGTCCCTCGGTCCAAGCCTCACGTCCGTCCTTCACCCCTCCGGTCCATCGGCACGGCACGTCCTCCTTGACCTTCAGCTCGCCGTCGGCTACCGCCTCCATGCTCCACACATGCACAACACAAGCCAAGAGACATGTCGCACACAAGGCTTTCGCCAAGGTAGGGTTAGTCACCACTCAACCTACTTCGTGGATCACATTGACAATCACTCATCACAAAACGAACACACAAGGGTACTTGTCAACCTAGTGTTCGCAGCTTAATTATCAAAGGTGCATCAACTCAAATCTGAAATGTCAGAAGAAGACCAACCATGCTTGTATCAAAGCTGAAGGCATCTCTTTATAAGCTTTAGGGCTCGAATTTCATTCAAAGGAAATGATGAGCTATGCTCGAATGTTTGATTAAGAGGTCTGGTTTGATCCTAGAACTAACTTGAACGTACTCCCTCCGTATCGGATTTAGAAGTCGTATAGGACAGCGACACGGTCTCTAAAACACAACTTTGACCTCTTGTTTTTATAAAAAAAATATTTATGAAAAAGTGATGTATGTATACTTTTATGAAAGTATTTTTCAAGACAAATCTATTCATATAATTTTTACATTTGCAAACTCAACAACTTAAAAGTTATTGATGATTTATATTCCCAATGTTTGACTCAAACCTTATCAAAACAACTTCTAAATCCGATAGGGAGGGAGTACGTCCGCTGCACTTGCCGGCTGTGGACATAGCATGCATGCCCAAAATACGGAACTTCCCACAACCAGAACTCTCATTTGCTAGAAGCCTAGAACTTGGCATACCACTTATGATTCGACGAAGTTGTTGAAGCACTATGCGGAGATGCTGCCTAGGCTCTTGCTCACTCCACGGGTAGCCGGCAGAAAAAGAAAAATTTGAAATTTCATCACGTTTTGGATCCATCTACGCCTTACTCCCAATTACTGTTCGGCCGGCCTCGGCTTTCCTTGTTGGGCCTTTAGCCTACTAAATTAGCCCATGTTAGGTAGTAGTATGTGCCAACTTTGCATTTCTTATCTTATAATATAATAATAAAGAAAATCAACAAGAGGCTGCGGTGCTTGTACTCAGGTAGGGCTGGACAAAAAGCTCGTTAAGCTGGCTCGGTGGCTCGGTACAAAAGTGCTCCGATTAGACTCATTTTTCTTTTTAAAATAAAAATGACTTGATTTGTAACGACTTTCAACTTCGGCTTGGCTCGTTAGGCTCGGCTCGTTAGGCTCGTCATGAAGTTGGGTCTTAAACAATACAGGAAATAATGATGAATAAAATTATACCAATTTCTAAAAAAGCTCGAAAAAAACTACGATTGGCTCGATATCCAGCTTTATACTCAGGTAAGGGGTACAGTAAAAAAAAAGGTCCTGAAAAGAGGTGGTTGTTTCTCCCAAAAAGAGGTGGTTAAAAAGACATGTTAATCTCAACTGGACCACAACATGTTATGACCGTAGCTTAATTAGGATATAAATCATTTGGTACTGTCATCTACGCTTCATGTACTCCGGGAACATCAAAAGAACGACAGATCAGTAGCCGGTTATTAGAAACAGCTCGGAAAGGAGCGAACAATTCACACCATATTCCCCATGCATGCATGCATCCTGAGCATGTTGTATGTGGCTGGCAATTCATTCTTTCAATATTAACAATTTAACATTGTACATATACATATGTTCTTTATATATGTGTGTGGTCCATCAAGGACAGTTAGCTAGGGATAAGATTGAGGGAGAAGTAGTTAAGTATATGTACGATAGTATTGTACAGCCAACCCATTAACCCAAACAGGACTGTCGCAACAGACATATAAGTTGCTGATCAGTGGTTACCAATCTTACTAGTCTGAAATCCGCACCATGAGATCGGCCTTCTTGTCTTGCCACGTGTCCCCCTGCCTCGGCCGCTCTCCCCGCTCCTCTCTGCTCCCTTCCTCGCGAAGCCACTCGGCCGCCCGAACCTTCTCCTCCCGCCGGCGGCCCCGTCCTCAGCCCAGCAGCGGCGGCGCCTCAGGCCGCGCGGCTGCGCGGCGTCAAGCCGGCGCTCGGGCACACGGCGGTGGCCGCGCCTTCGGCCAGCTGCGTAGGGGTGGCGGCCGCTGCGCCCCTCAGGCCCGCGTGGTGGGGGTCGCGGCGGCGGCGGCGCCTGCCGTCATCAGCACGCGGTGTGCGCCATCAACGAAACCGCTGGCCTCTGCTACGGCCTACAGGGCCGCCGCCCACCCTGGCTTCCGTCCTCCCCGTCCTTCAGTCTGCGTACAACCGCCACGCTCGCCTCTTTTGCTGCCGGAGCCGCCGCTCGCCTCTGCCACAGCCTACTAGGCCGCCGTGCTTGGCTTCGACTGGCGGGTGAGGCCACTTTAGTTTTATTTATGTTTTTACCTAGCTGCGGTTCCAATTCTTTTTTATATGCAACTTTGATCCTTTTCAGATCCACGTTTCATTCCAGGTTGTGTGCAGCCACAACGGTGAACAAGAGCGTGCAGACCTCTCCAGCGCAGCCTCCAATCTCCCCGCACGGGCGACACCCAAGCCGAACGGGATGGCGCCCAAGACATTCTGGCCACCTACAACGACCTTCGCCGCATCGGCAGCACCCACCACCGACCAGACGCTGGACCCGATGTCGGCATGGATGGCGTACAGGAGGTGTTCGATGGAATGCCCATGAGGTAAACAAAGCGTGCTTGCTTGTATGGCCGTGCTTGTTACCTTGTCTGTTTGATACATGCATGTTATAAGTTCGTAGTGTGGCCAAGCTCAAGATGCTTGATGGTAGGTATTCTACATACGGTGACAGTGACCCGATGCAGACTTCACGGAGCAGAGATGCAGATTTGGTCTGGCAGCAAGCAAATGCATTAGGTACATAGCATTTAACATTTCTAGCTTTCATCAAAGTTCAAATATTGTGCATTTAGCAGGTAACATTGGACCAAAAAGAAATGTAGACTGATGGTACTCGCCTTTTCGATCAATAGAGCTAAAGACCACAAATATTTTGTTTGCATTTTCAAGCATCAAAACAAAATAAGTTTAGATGGAACATCTGGACCTGCCCCAACTCTTGTAGGCCATATTCACCTGTGTGGAAGAGATTATGTTGTAGTACATGGTAATAGTCAATTTTCCAAATGCTTTTTGCTTACTACCTTCAACTTAATATGGATTGACATCTACGGTGGATTACATTTTGAATCTTTCAAATTAATGTGCATAAAAACCATTTGAACCAAGGAGTATGCAAGGCCAAGTACTTCTAAGGAAAAAATAACAACAATATTTCTTTGTCTCTGCAAGGTATAAACAGAGGCAATCTTTAAGCTGTCAGACTATGTGCGAGTGAACCAGGTTTAATCTCTACTGGAAAGGATATAAGTGGAAGAGTTGGTTCCAGGGTATTGCTTATGCAATTTGCCCCTTTGTCTATCTTTTCAATGTACGCATTTTTTCTTCAGCTTATTAAATATACTCAACGACCTCTGCATCTCTTACTGCAAACCATCAACTATATGATACAATTTCCAATTTGGTATTTCCTCTGATAAATCAATATTCTGTAATCAGGCCACTATGTGCTTTCCTTTCCCACAACTATTTATGACATTACTTTGATGCCGGCTCAATCAAGAATCACTCGTTTCCAATGTTTTGTAGCATATACCCAAGTGGGTATTGATCTCGAGTTCTCAACATTGCAATCAAATTTGAAGCATGGGGCCCTCTTAACAAGAAGCTATCATGTTACGCATTACATTTCATTTACTTTGATAAATGTCACTGCCTTGGTCAATGCTTAAACACCAGGATCATTGCACCATCGTTTTTTCCCTAAGATAAGATAGCTTCATGTAAGAGTATTGTCCACAGCGAGGCTGGTTTAGTCCACTAGGGGAGCAAGCTTTTGGGGCGCAGCAAAGCTGCGCCTGTTTTCTAGTTTGGAGGATGAGGGTGCATGCAACAAGAGAAATGACAACAGAAACAAAATAAATAAAGCCATGGATGGGGTTTGTTGGTCTTCTTCGCTCTTCTTTAGTTCTTTTTTACATATATATGTTGATTGATTCCCCCATCAGAATATTTACGGGAAAAAAAAGTAGATTAGTGGACACACCGTCCACAGCCGTCCAGACTCTAGAGTCGGCAACGGACTTGTCATGTACTACGTAGCCATGTAAACCAGTGTGTTCAGGGACCAGCAATATGATAAACGAGGCCATTACTCAGTCTGAAGATTTATTAAGCCCTTTCCCGTGTGATTATATTCCTGGCCTGCTCTTAATTAGTTTGAAGCACAGAGTACCCACCGATCGAGATGGTCACAGAGACAGCAATTGGATAATTGGATTGGATCGATCGCGACACACAACTGATGGAGTGGAGAGGCAGCAGGAATTTTCAAAGATGCATCTCTATCTCAACAGCATATACACACGCACGTACGCAGCCTTTTTGCTCTACCTGGCAATCATATGTTCGATTCGATCACGCACGGGTGCCGACCGATCGATGCAAGGCCTCTTTCCTAGTCGATCGTGCATGCCCATACATCGACCGTATAACCATCTAAAAAGCAAGCGATCATGGCATCTTCTTTTGATCTCTTCCACAAAGTGTATGCCTGCGCCTACTATATATGTGCCTAGGATGGCTAGCAGCTGCACCTAGGGCTATTAGCTTTAGTTTCTTTTTAGCTGGCCCAAGTGTACTGTACCTAGCTAGGGTTCATCGTTTGTTTAGTTATTAATTATAAACACGCCATGAAGAGACTAAGAGTACTAAATATGGTGGTTCGCTTTGCCTTTTAATCAGCAGGCCATAGAGGTGATGGAAGAATACTTAATCGGATCATTCATGTAAAAAAAAACTAGAGTTTCCAGAGCACCTCTCCTGATCCGTTCAAAAAAATATGATTAAAATATTATTGTGTTTGCTACCTTTAGTTTGTTTCTGTTCTAACATAGTTCTCATGTACTCCCTTATTATAATACATATAAACGACCAGCAGTATAGGAAATCATTTGTCTGGTTAATCTACCACTTAACTTAGTGATGTCAACCCATTTTATTGTCTACCAAGTTTTGTTAGTGCTATATTTTTGTAATAACTTTTTAGGCTATTCATCTCCTTTAGTCATCTAGAGATCCTTACATGTTTGTTGGCTAGGAACCACCTAGAAGCCTCTCTAGAGACGGTTCTTGATGTGTTGGAAAAAAGGATGTCTCTATAGTAGTGAACTAATTTATTTTAAATCACAAAAGTATGAAATAGGTACCATTTTTGTTATATATATATATATATATTCATGTGTTGGTGTTCTATTGGATCTTATTTGTTTATGTTCCTAATATTTTATTGCCCACAGCTGCATGCACTAGCTATTTATTTAAGATTGTTGTTTAGCACTACACTAGACCTAGAGATTGCCCAAGATGATATTGTAGTTACAATGTACATGTAAATGAGATCTATTTGTGGTAGAGCATGGCACATGAGAGGTTGACATCGTCTTCTGGATCACCTACATACTTATTAACTACTCATAGTCCGATGGATCCTCTTTCTTGATCTTCAAGTCTAATATAAATATATAATACAACACAACAATTTTAATAAATAACAAGTGTGCGACTACAAGCAATAAACTAGTAATTAGAACAAATAAGATCCAAATAACTCAAAATAAAGCACCAATATATTTATTATCTTTTTTGAAAACTTTGGTACTGGTTTCATAATTTTCCCAGACAATACAAATTAGTTATGTTTAGAGATTAAATAAGATTCTTATCATTTCCAAAATTATGAAATCACATTTGAAATCACTTAGATTAGATGGACATGGTTGTCGGGTTTGCATGGTGGATGGTCAATGACATCTAGTTTTTGAGGTGGAGTGCCAATGCAAAATCGGAATCCGTCAATATATAGTTTGATTGTCAAAAGTGGAATTACTCTTTTTTATAACGATAGGTGCAATCAAATTAAATGCCAACATAGAGGGTTACTTTATGCAATTTTAAATAATAGAGGATGTAGATAAGTTAGATACAAAATTAGGAGATAATGTAGACCATTTGTCATAATAAGCACAGAGAGGTTACTTTATAAGTGGCGTGGTATATAATGATGTCCCTAACTAGTCACATGCTAATACTTACGTCGCTGGCGCCTTTTTTTCCCACGGTACTATGTCACAATTCACAAATCACACAAATATCGCCTTTTTAGACGAAGAATCATAGTAATAATAAATACAGCGTGGTAGTGCTGATTGCCGATTAGACGGAGTCCACATCAGGCATATGCAGGGAGTACCTCACAAATGAAGACCACATGATTAGCATTTGCATGGGCAAATTAACAGGCATAAGACTGTCTCCAACAAGTGACCCATATGGACACCTAAACCCAAAATAGATAGCAAGAGACCAAAATCAGCCTCCAACAGACTATCTAAACGAGAGACTCATTTTAGGTTGTGTAACACTCTGGTGTTACGCAATGCATTTGCATGGCAATCATACTGCATGGCATTTTATGTCATCATAATCATGTGTGAAAATGTTATAACTTGAAAAAAATAAAAGCTTGAAAATGATATATGTGATGAAATACATTAATATGATAATCACATTACACCAAAAATCTTGCAACTATAAATTTTACATCACTTGGAACCTTAGTTCAATTTTTGGAGCAACTAGATGACTCAAATTTTGTCAAAAACTTGTTCAAAAATATTGATTAAAAATATTCAAAAATGCCCTATTTTAGCTTTTATTCTGCCATCCAAAATCTATTGGGAATTTTTATTTGGCCCCTTAATCAAAGTTGTAGAGAATTTAATTCTAAGCAACTTTTATTTTTGGGTCAATTCCAGAAAATGCCTTCTTCTTGTTCAAAATGGGGTTTGAAATTTGTTTTGCATTTGATTTAAAATTTGGGAAATTCAAAAATATTCAAACCAGCTTAGCAGGCCGCCGCCCCGGATTCGGCCCGCTGGCCGAATCGGCCCGCGCCGCTCCCGCGCGCGTGCCCGCAGCCGCCTTCGCCTCGGCCCGGCCCAGCCGGCCCCCTCCCTCTTCTTCCCGCGCTCGCCCGCGTGCGCTCGCGCCCCGGCAGCAAACGCTCGCCGCGTGGCGTTCGCATGCCGGCGACGCCACCGCGTGGCCGCCGTGGACCCCACGACCGCGTCCAGCTTCAAAAACAGTCGAGCGCCGGGTCTCCCTCCCATTCTCGCCCCGCCTGCTCCCTCTCTTCCTCCCCACGGTGACAACCGCAGCGGAACGCCGTCTGCCACCGTGCTCCGCCACCGTCTCCGCCTTGTTCCGGCACCGGTGGACCGCCTCCGTCCAATTGTCCGTGCCCGAAGCTCCGCCCCATCCTCTCCTCCGAACGAGCATCGCCATCCCCTCGTTGGCCACGGTAGGGCTCAATTTCCGCTCGCCTCGCCGCGCCACCGCGGCGGTGCCGCCGAGCCTTACTCCGCCACCGCCTCGCTCGCCCTATCCCTGCCCTTCCGTGCCTCTTCCATGCGTTCACCATTCTCTGGCGACCATGTTGCGCGTTTTGGTTGGCCTCGGGTTGGCCGGAGCCGGCCGTTGGCCGCGACCGCCGCCGCGACGTCGAAGCCGCGAACGCCGGCGACTGCGCTCGGGTGTTCTCCCCCCCCCCTTCGGTGGACTGGACCACGCTGTGGGCCGCGCCCCGAGCAGACCGGCTCGGCCCTTTTCCCCGCGCGCGCAAGCCGGGCCGCGACGGCCATGGGCTGCTTGTTTTTCCCGGGCCGGCCCAGTGCCGTATAAAGAAATCCATTTCTATTTTCTTTTTATTATTCTTGATAAAAATGCTTTGGAAATTATTTTGGCAGTCATTTCAGCTCCAAAAATTGTGAAATAAATTTCTCTAGATGCATTGGAACAAGATCTATGATATAAAATTATTGCATGTCAAAGTTGAGATACTTTTCTGTAGAGTTTTTAATTAACTATTGAAATGGCTGTTTTCTTGTTAAATGTTTAATAAATCCTAGAAAAATCAGAAAAATATGATTCCAAGTTTATTAATCTTTTTGTGCCATGTACTTGCTAGGGAAATTTTATCTCATGCCTGTTCTGTAGAAAAATGTATAGATGTAGTTCAAATGCTTTCTATCACTAATATTTGTTATTTTTGTTATTTAAATAAATTTGAATAGAACATGCAAGTGATAATTTTTCTATAGTGTTTGTTTACTGTGTAGAAAGTAGGAAAATTTCTAAATCTGTTGTTTGATACTTTTCATAATGTAAAGTATTTTAAATATTCATTTTAGGCCTTAGTTTGTTATTTTTGTATAGTCAGTTCTAGTAATCCAAATGCAGTAAAAATCTTGTGTCATGCTAGTTTTGATATTAGTAATCCACTGTAATTTTCTAAGATTTTTCTGTGCTACTAAACTATGTGTTGCTGTTCAAGCATAGGGCTAATTAGGGTTTTCATTCATTCTTTAATGCAAAAATAGTTAGTAAACTATACTTTGGTGTATCTTTGAAGCATCTTGAGTGTTAGCGTGCCCTTGCATGGTAGAGAATAGTGCTGGTAGTTTTCGAGTACATGTTCTTGGATGACGTAGACTACCTTGTAGAAGAGTCATAAGTTCCACGTAATCCAAAGAACGTAACATGCTCATTTACATATCATTCATCATCATCATCATCTCATGTCACCTCTGCAATGCACCTATGCATGATGCACTCATACTTCTGCATCATACAGGATCGCAGGAAGCGACCCCGGCAGTAGTTCCCGAGGACCCAGAGGATCAGTCCGAGGTGCCAGAGCCGGAGTTGACCGAGGCAGAAGAGGAGGCCGGTGAAGACCTTCCGGAGTGCCCCGACCACCGTCCGAGCTCCTTTGAGCGAGGCAAGCCCCGGAGCATTTCTCCCCCGGTTTGCAAATAATTTATTATTAACTTTACTTAATTTGATGCATTAAGTTTAGGAGTTGTTTGCAAACGTTGCTGCATTATACCTTGTTTTACTTTGCTTTACCCAAATCCTTGTTAACCTGGTGTCCACGGTCAATAATTGCTTAGCTTGCTTAGACCGGTAGAAGTCGGGTGATTGCCTGTCATCCGCGAGCTATAGGGGATTACCTGGATTTATGTGAAAGAATGTCATGTGAGAATAACTAAGTGTCGAAATGAATCTGAGACCGGGCGGAAGCTTGCAGGGTTCTGGACTGTAGTGTCTTCCGTCTGTGTCGGTTAAGGACCGTCCGTTGTCGGGCCTCGAGTCATGTTGAACGCATGCCTCACATTTAGCTGGCCGAATAAAGTACCTTTCGACCGCGAAGCCGGGAGATTATTCGGGCCGAGTAGATTGCCCGCAACGCACTGTACCGGAGCAGTAGTGGCAGGAAACGGGGGCGCGATGATAAGGCCAAAGAGCAGTCGGGCGGCCCCCGGGTACATGTGGTTCCTGGCAAGCTCGCGATTTTACCTGAATGGTTGACTCGGTGACCAATACCTCACTTTAGCGGGTGAGTGAGGTTTGTGTGAGGAATAAATTACCAGCTGGTCAATAATCGATTCGAATCGCTATCGTTCACTGGATGGTGAACACTTGACTTGAGTTACTTCATCGTAGTAACATTAATGAAACACTGGAATAGTTATGTGGAAAATGGCATGGTAATTATTGTTAAGGATCAATGGTAATCTTTGCTTGCTTAATTACATGGTTACTCTAGCATAAGTGCAAACATAGCTGACAGGGTAATAAAGATTTAAAATACTACATGCTTTTGTAAAAAGGACTGCTAAGTTAAAAATGCTTTTCTTGCAAATGAGTCAGCTACCCCACCAAAAAGTCTATCATGATCCTTGGTGTCATTTTATTTTGGTTCTGTCAGGTAAGTCTAGCTGAGTACCTTCTCGTACTCAGGGCTTTGTTCCCACTTGTTGCAGATGGACAGATGTACTATGGTTATTGTATCAACTGTCTCTACCCTGTGATGGGCGAAGCCTAGGACCATGGGCAATGGTCATTCACTACTTCTCGCCTGATGCTTTTGCTGGAGATGATCGCGAGCTGGCACTTTATTTCAAACGCTGTGTGTGTGCTTTGAACTACTGCTTCCGCTACTTCTATTCGAACCTGGTTTGTAATAACTATGTTTAAACTCCGATGTATTTTGTGCCGCAAACTTCTATGTAACTTATGACGGTGACCGCTAAACTTAGTACGATCTTGGCTGTTATATGAAATGGTTTGAAATCCGTCGAGATTTCACGGACTACCGGGTTATACGGGCTTAAGTTTGTTAAATTGTCCTTCCGTTGGATGATTTTCTTACTTAATCTCGTATAATTGGGCGGTTCTGTTACAGGTTGCCTGAGAGATACAACCTAAATATGAGTATTCTCTCTCCTGCAAACCTATTTATAAAAAAAATCTTTTTTAGATCATCTGAATGGATATTGAACTCTTTCATGTAGCGCTAGCCGAATGGGTCTTATATTATAGGTGTTGTTGAGAAACAAAGTTGATGTATATTCTCCCAAGGTCCTCTGCTTTATCTTCGGAGCGCACTCGCTCGATCGTGTTGCTAGAAGCTAGAGCTAGACTGCTAGTAGGCCGGACAAGGCCGCCAACTCTACATGGCATAGGTGAAGGTGAACAGCTAATAGCCAGTACGCAACGCCCGGGCCACGTACACCCACACGAGCACCGCTTTATTCTCGGGATTTCGGGTGATCATTTCGTGATTGCTCTAGCTAGCCCAGCGGTTAAGAATTTGCCGTGCCCACAAGCTCTGCCGGCCTGGTATGTACTACTAGTACTGGTACCAATAGTAGCGCAAGTTGTTGCAAGTTGCAACTGCTTGGATCGCATGCATGCACGACACGAAGACCACTGTTTTTACACGGCGGCGGCTGTACTGCTCTACCTAGCCTACAGAAGGAGGTGTAGCAACTAGCTGCTGTGCCATCGATCGGCCGACATGGCTTTAACCAAGTGTCTGGCAACTGTACTGCAGGAAAAGCAAGCTCACGGTCGCCCTCTCGCTCAGCTCCAGCTGCTCCTCAAAGGACAAATAAAGGACTCAGCGCAGCAACACACCAACAACACGCACGGACACGAAAGAAATCGGAGCTACAGTAGCTTCTGGTACTACTAGTAGTAGTGGAGAACTAATTCATTCCTGAACCATTTTATTTGTCCCCAAACAGATTAAAGATGGACGCCTTATGTAACGACGTGCCAGCGGCTCCAACGGCACTGAGCTGAAGCAGCACGTCAGAGTATATGCATGGCTATGGCTGCTTGTCGCGGTAGCTAAGCTAGGCTCGAACAAAGGAGAGCACGAGCAGTGTGGTTGGTGACTGCTGCTGATTTGCTGTCCCACACAACGAACGGATCAATTGCTCACTACTAGTACTAGCAGTAGGCTAACAATACAATTTGCTGTTGGCTATTCGGATTTTTGCAGCCAACATCTCTTAGGGTCTGTCCTTCAAACTTCCAAAAATTTTACAAGATTCCATGTTACATCAAATCTTTGGACGCATGCATGGAGCATTAAATATAGGTAAAAAATAACTAATTGCACAGTTTGTCTGTAAATGTCGAGACGAATCTTTTGAACCTAGTTAGTCCATGATTGGACAAATTTTACAAAATAACAACGAAAAGTGCTACATGAACTTTTTGCCAAAATTTTTGGATCTAAACACTCCCTTAGGGTCTGTTTAGTTCCCAAAATTTTACAAAATTTTTCAAGATTTCTCGTCACATCGAATCTTTAGACACATGCATGAAGTACTAAATATAGATAAAAAATAAAACTAATTACACAGTTTAGACGAAATTCACGAGACGAATCTTTTAAGCCTAATTAGACCATGATTGGACACTAATTGTCAAATAACAACGAAAGTGCTACATTACTATTTTCCAAAAAAAATCACGAACTAAATAGGCCCTTAGTCAACTACTATATAATAGCTAGCTCTTCACTGTTAACATATGACACACTTGGTTCTCTCACCAAGTTTCTTGGTTCTTGTGTCTAAGCTAGCTGTAAACATACAGCTCACTTCTCAATCTCCTCTCTCCTCAGCATACAGCCTACCTGCAACCCTTTGTTATACCTGCTCTAAAGAGATTAAGAGTACTAAATATGATGGTTCGCTTTGCCTTTTAATCAGCAAGCCCTAGAGGTGATGGAAGAATACTTAATCGGTTCATTCACGTGAAGAGGTTTCTAGAAGAGATGTACACCTAGAACTCATTTATGGGCGGTGACACAGTAACAATGTAGTGCTGATTGCCGATTAGAAGAAGTCCACATCAGGCATATGAGTGCAATGCAAAGAGATAAAGCTAGTACCTCACAAATGAATACCACATGATTATCATTGCATGACCAAATTAGCAGGCTAGCTGCGATCTAGGGTGTGTTCATTTCACGGGCAAACCCAAAATATTTCCTCTTCTACCTATCACATCGAATCTTTGGACGCATACATGGAGCATTAAATATAGGTAAAAAAGATAACTAATTGCATAGTTTGTCTGTAAATATCGAGATGAATCTTTTGAGCCTAGTTAATCTATGGTTAGACAAATTTTACCAAATAACAACGAAAAGTGCTACAATAACTTATCAGCTACTTTTCACCAACTGAACACACCCCTAGAAATAAAGCTGATGCATATTCACCCAGGTCCTCTGCTTTATCATCTGCGGAGCGCACCGCACTCGCTCGATCGTGTTGCTAGAGCTAGGAGTAGACTGCTAGGCCGGACAAGGCCGCCAACTCTACATGGCATAGGTGAACAGCTAGCTAGCCAGACGCAAAGCCTACGTACACCCGCACGAGGGCCGCTTTTATTCGTGGTGATCATTTCGTGATAAACTGAGGGTGTTTACTTCCTTTAAAATTCCAAAAAATTTATAAGATTCCCTGTCACATCGAATCTTTGGACGCATACATGCAGCATTAAATATAGATAAAAAAATAATTAATTATACAGTTTAGTTGTAAATCACGAGACGAATCTTTAGAACCTAATTAGTCTATAATTAGACACTAATTGCCAAATACAAACGAAAGAGTTACTGTGCTTCCAAAAATTTTACAGGCCCATCTAAACACACCCTGATAGCTATAGCTTTTGCCTAAAAAAAACTGATAGCTATAGCTAGCCCAGCGGTTAAGAGAATTTGCCGTGCCCACTGCCCGCAACCTCTGCCGGGCCGGCCAGGTATATACTAGTAGTATCTACGTACGGGCTCGAGATGCAGTGCTCGTTGTTGCAACTGCTTCGATCGCATGCATGCACTGATGCACGACACGAAGGCCACTGTTTTTACACGGCGGCTCCACTGCTCTACCTTAGCCTCTATAAGAGGAGGTGTAGCAACTAGCAACTATAGTAGCTAGTACTGTGTCATCGATTGGCCGACATGGCTTTAACCAAGGTCCTGTTTAGTTGCAAAAAAAATTTCAACATTCCCCGTCACATCGAATCTTTGGATGCATGCATGAAGCATTAAATATAGATAAAAAATAAAACTAATTACACAGTTTAGACGAAATGGACGAGACGAATCTTTTAAGCCTAATTAGACCATGATTGGACACTAATTACCAAATAACAACGAAATTTGCTACAGTGTCATTTTGCAAAAAAAAATTGCAACTAAACCAGCCCCAAGTGTCTGGCAACTGTACCACAGAAAAAGCTCATCACGGTCGCCGCTCGCTCAGCTCCCTCAAAGGACAGATAAAGGACTCGGCGCAGCAACACACCACCAACACGCAAAAGAAATCGGAGCTAGAGTAGCTGCTAGTACTTACTCGTACTTAATAGTGGAGAATTAATTCATGCCACACCCTTTTGTCCCCAAACAGAGATTAAAAGATGGACGCCTTTTGTAACGACGAGCGGCTACAACGGCACCGAGCTGAAGCAGCACGCAGAGTATCTGCATGGCTATGGCTGCTTGTCGCGGTAGCTAGGCTCCAACAAAGGAGAGCACGAGCAATGTGGTTGGTGATTTGCTGTCCAGAACGAACGGATCAATTGCTCACTGCTAGTACTAGCAGTAGGCTACTAGCCTACTAGTGCCGGCCGGCGCGCGCGGAATCACGGGCGCTTTCGGTTGGCTGCTGGCCGGCGCATTAGCCTCACCCTCACGCACGCACGCATGCACGCACGGACGGGACCGAGAAAAAGGATGGTCGCCATTGATCGGCTGGTCGGTAATCGGAGCTGGAGTAGTTAACTGACTGAACTTCCGCAGGAACCACGACATCACCTTTAATATAAGCCCCTGCCGCTGCAACTTTCAGCTGATCAGTTGTGATCTGCGACTGCGAGTAGAGCATGAGCATACCATGTCGATCATCTTGCACTCACTCAGGTCACGGGATGACCATCGATCAGCGTCTATCGTACGTCCTGGTGACACCGGCCGGAAAAGAAAAGGCGTCGGAGACAAGAGAGAACGCGATTCTGTCCTGGATGTTGTAGGAAGGCATACTGAACCTCGGCCCCGGGTCCCAGATCGACATGTACGCGGTACGCCCGGCTGGCTGGGACTGGGACGGCTGGGAATCTCGTGTGCCGTCTCGTGTGCTATGTACTCTGTTAGTCTGTTCCACATCGATCTCGTGTGGCATTTTTTTTTCTCGTGACGATCTCGGTAAGCCGCTGTATTCAGCGAAATGCTGAGAAATGGATGGAGACTCGCTTTCCCGACCGAACTCCCAAAGACCGTCAAAGCAGCACTATTAGAGTTGGAAGCATGCAGCCGCACACTCATCCCTGTTACAGGCTTGATTGGCGAGCACCAACTTTCGTCTAGAGCGCGATAGCTACTCATGTCCAGCAGCAGTACCAGCTAGCCTATAGCAGGTTCAAGCATGCATGCTGCTAGCCTAGGCCGTTCCCTTCAAAATTCCAAGTTTTTTCACTCTCTCTCCATCACATCAATTTTTAGCCGCTTGCATAGAGTATTAAATGTAGATAAAAAAATAATTAATTACACAGTTTAGTTGGAAATCACGAGATGAATCTTTTGAGCCTAGGTGGTCCACGATTGGACAATATTTGTCAAATAAGACGAAAGTGATACTATTCATCGGGTTGAAATTATTTTCAATCTAAACAAGGCCCTAGACATGGCTAGATTGTACGCCCGGCCGCCTCCAATCATTAAGGGAAACCAAGTCCTCTAATTTCCCCTATAGATTGGACCCTAAAATTATTTGTTATACTGTATTACTTGATGGAAGGACAATAATGACGCCTTCTATGGGGCACTGTACGTGGGCTGTGTCTTGCAACTCCACTTATCTGCAGCCGTCCATCGGCTATGAAGATGCTATCAGTGTTTGACATGTGTCCACATGTGCTGACAATTTCTCGGCAGATGTGCAACGTTTCACTTGCATGCATCTAGATGTAAACTGAGACCCTGGCTGTGTTTAGTTCATTGAAAAGTGCACTATGCAAAAAAAAAAAATCGTCACATCAGACTTGCGATATATGCATGGAGTATTAAATGTGGATAATCAAAAACTAATTGTACAGTTTGGTTGTACTTTGCGAGACGAACGTTTTGAGCCTAATTAGTCAACGGTTGGACAATTATTACCCAATACAAACGAAATGCTACAGTGTTGCTACAGTAACTCCGTCTCGCAGTTTCTCCGTGAGTTATGTAATTATTTTTTTTATCAGTATCCGAACATCCCTTCTGATATCTCATAAAACATCCGATATGACATAAAAAAATTAGGCCTGAATCAACGGATAACCAGCGCTCCGACACATAGTTGTTGAGCGTGCGAGGCTGCTGCCGTGTCCAAAGCTCGTTGGAATCAGTGGCGTTGCCATGATTTTAAGCTAGTGATCCAATTTAAAATAATTTTGTTGTTAACAATATAAATATAACATGTCATCGTACAAATACATATTACTAAAACAAACACTTTTAAAAGTCTTATAAACATTTTTAAAATGATTACAAACTCTAGATAATTTGTCTGTGTTTGTGCTACTATTCGCAATAAAAAAATGATCACCGAATTGTTATTGCTAGCTAAATACGCGTTCAGCAAAATATAAATATAATCTAAATAAGTATTTTAGAAAAACAAAAATTCCCATAAACATGTCCGAATTTGGTAGGCAAACAAAACTAGATAGTTTCTCAAAATAGTTTATTCTAATTATTTTTTTGTGATTCTGTTGTCTAGAAGATACCGATAGACATATATGACAAGATTTATTTATTATACACTTTTTAATATAAACCAATTAAACTATATATATATCATATAAAAAAGTTTACTATTAGGGGGCCATGGCCCCTACTGCCCCTCCTCTGGTTCCGCCCTGAGCAGCTGGTTTTTTCAGCGGCTGCAGCTGCTATGCCTCTCACAAAATCACTGTATAAACAGCCAGCTGCAGCTGTTTCTACAAGAAGCCGGCCAAGCTGGATGATCCTTGACGCGGTAGCATGTAGGGAAGGCACCTGCAACAAAAAAATATAGTAGTGGTGGTCTTTACCTCGGCTACTATAGCAAAACTATTTATGCTTGGCAACAATACTTAAGCTAAGTGGTTAGACAATTAAGTGGCGAAGCGAATGTTGCGCTAGCCTATTAAAAATGCAAGCCACCTATCCACAATTCTAGTTGCTATGATGTCTATTTCACACAAGAGCTAAGTCACTACTTTCTAAGTTAGTGAGCTTTAAAAAACTAACTAAAGAGCCTCACTAACCAAACTAACAAGACACAAGCTAGCTCTCAAAACTAGTTACACTAAAGAGCTTAACTACACTAGAAAGTAAATACAAGGGAGTGAGGGTTATACCACCGTGGCAAGAGATAATCAATCAATCACAATGAATACCAATGAAATCCTCAGAGACAAAATGACACAATGATTTTTCACCGAGATTCACTTGCTTGCCAGCAAACTACGTCCCCGTTGTAGCGATTCACCTACTTGGAGGTTCACGCTCTAATAGGCATCACACACCTAATCTGCAACCGGATGCCGCACAACCAACACAAGATGGGGATCCACAACCTACGAGCAATCCACTAAAGATGTCTTTCGTAATCTCCCACGGGAAAGGCTCAAGAACCTCTCACAAACACCTTGATTGGGGGCGGACACAATCACCAAATCCCCTCACCAATCAACAAATCACTAACCGTCTAAGGTGACGGCAATCACCAAGAGTAATAAGAAATCCACAATCACAATCACCACCTAGTGCCACCAAATATGCAACATCAAATGCACACACTAGGGTTTTCCCCAAATCCTCTCATGAATGAGCACCAAGCTTGGAGAAGAGAGGAGAGGGAGGAGATGCTCTTGAAACTCTCAAGATCAACACTAGAGCTCGATCTCTTACTTGATTGAAGCATAAATCCTTGGGAGTGAGAGAGTTGAGAGGAGAGAGAGAGCTTGTTCTTCCTTTTAGGCTCAAATGAGCAAGTGGGAGAGGAGGGGGATAAGATAAGGCAGTTGGACCTGCCTCCCACGCGGCCTCCCAACCCCTCCTCGAAATAATGCACGGGCCCCTCACAAACGACTCTCTCAGATCTAACCGTTGGGGGTTGATTCGCCCAAAACCGGAGCTCCGGTCCAAACCGGAGCTCTGGTTTCCAGCCCTGAAACAGCATACAACCAGACCTCCGGTTTCAACCAGACCTCCGGTTGAGGCACTCAGCATCTGAGAGTAAATCAATTTTAGGACAAAAATCGGACCTCCGGTTGGCAACTGAACCTCCGGTAGAAGCACTCAGATTCTTAAAAAACATTTTTAGAGAGAAAACCGGACCTCCAGTTTTGGCAACCAGACCTCCGGTAGGAGTACTTAGCCTGGAGCAATTATAAAACCGAATAATTACCGGAGCTCCGGTATGGGCTGTCAAATTTCAGCATAAAAACTAAAACGCTCATAACCATTAGCTCCGAACTCTGATTACGGTGATCTTGGACATTTCGAAAAGCTTATCCAGAGGGCTATCCAACCCCAACAAACTTCACTTTCAAAGCCTTTTCAAATGTGCTCAACTCCACCAAGTGTTCCAACAAGTTAAGTGTGTGAGTTAGCATTTCTCAAACATGTTGAAAGGCTTTTCTATTGCACCTCATCACGTCACTAAGCGCAATGCATATACAAATGAGACTCACCCTTAATGGCACTAGATAACAATTGCAATTAAAGATTTTTCCCTCTTTATGGTACAATTATCTATCCTAAATCCGATCACGCACTCTATTGCCTCTTGACCAGCAAATTAAGCAAAATGGCCCTAGCTCTTAAACCTTTGCCTTGAGCCCATTTTGTTTTTCTCTTTCTTCTTTTCTGAGTTGGAGCACTTGATTGCCATCTTTTGGCCATCTTCATTACATGAGTGCCATCTAGCTCCATCTTGGTTGTGAACCAACCAGTCTTATTCATCGCTTAGAGCAAAGGGTTAGTTCACTTAGGTTTCATCAATTATCCAAAACCAAATTAGGGCTTTCAGTGAGCTAAGTGATGAACTCAACATCAGGCTCGGTGATAGAGCTGAATTTTTTTGTTATTTGTAGAAACGTTTATGCACACCCGCCTCTGTTATTGTTAATTAATAGAGAAATCTTGCCAGGGCAGACGAGCAAGCCGTCTTTGGAGAGGGTTTTCCCCTCTCTCTATAAACCATTATTCTAGTAGTGGTGGCTTGCTATCACGAGAAATTATCGGTAAATATCATATCTCACAATTTATCTCACGAGAAATAGACATATATAACCAAGATTTTATTTATTACACACTTTTTAATATAAGCATAGATCAATAAACTATATATGTCATATAAAAAAGTTTGTACTGTTAGGGGGGGGCATGGCCCCTACTGCCCCTTTGGCTCCGCCCCCGAGCAGGAGGTGATGATCCCTGACGTTGTACGGAAGGCACCTGCAGCAAAAATACAGTGGTGGTGGTCTCTACCCTGGCCACACGTGGCCACACGTAGCAACATTATTTATCCTTGCGGCTCTTGGAGACGGGCTTGAGGATGGGACCAGAGCTGGGCTAAATGTCGAACTCAACATCAGGTTCGGTGATAGAGCTAGATTTTTTTTATTTGTAGAGACATGTATGCACACATGTAGAGACTTCTTGTCAGGGCAAGCGGGCAAGCCGCCTATGGAAAGGGTTTTTCCCTCTCTCTCTCTCGTAGCGGTGGCTTGCTGTCACGGAAAATTATTGGTAGATATCATAGCCCACAATTTATGTCTATAATGACGAAGAGACTTAGACATAGGGAAATAGACCTAGTTGCTATCTTAGCAACAGCAGTACGTGACACAAATCCATCGGCGGAGAGACTCAAGCAAAAGCAACACACACAAGATCGAAGAAGATATAGTCTCCATTTGAAAACGAGGTCCAAGTAATCACTGTCCAATTCATCAGTTCTATGCAGGCAGCTGCGGCCGCAAGCAACGGAGCAATAACACCAGCAGAAAACGTCACAAATTAACACCCCCCCCCCCCCCCCCCCCCCCTCGACCTCAGAAGTCAGACAGCGCGCGGCGACAGACGCTGACCTCTCAGCTCGGGCCATCACAGGGAGAGAGATGCAGCAGTGATAGCTAGGCCTTGTTTAGAAGGGCTCAAAATTGCTAGTTTTTACACTCTCTCCCAGTGGCGGAGCCAGGAATTATGCATAGGGGAGCCGGTCAAAGAGTTTTGACATATGAGAATTGACTGTAGCTTAATTGTTTAGATTTTTGTTCCGGGGTTAAGCTCTATTTTTCTAGTTTTATTTCAGTATTTAATGATTTAACATGCTCGCTATTTTTCCCGTGGTAGACGACCGTGTCTGTTGACATTGGGGTGCATATGATGACTCATGAATATTAAAATCTACCAGCTTAGTATTTCAGAAGTGCTCATACCCATGGTAAGCGAGTGTTTTGTTGACAATGTGGTGCATGTGATGACTCATAAATCTTAAAATATATCGTCTCAGTATTTTGAAAGTGCTTATAGTGGAGTAAGCACTGTTCGCCTACACGGCCGTGTACGCCGTTTATACGGCGTGTAAACGCTACTCGATGGGTAACCGTGTAGGCCGATTAGCCGTGTAAAGCCGTGCAAAACCGTTTCGACCGTTTAAAAGGCCGTTTAAACGGCCGTGTATACCAACTTTTTGCTAAACGATGGGTGACCGACCGTTCACCGTTTAACGTTTAGGCTAACACTAGGAGTAAGAGATGTGTGTTTGTTCGTAGAAGTGATGTGCATGCATGTATATTAGCGTCTACATCTATAATGCGATTCACAATAAAAAGAGATGATCACTAAATTATTGTTGCTAGTCAAGTATGCGTTCAGTAAAATATAAAGTATAATGAAACATAAGTATTATAGTAGAACCAACAATTTCAATAGATATATATGCCCTATTATGATAGACAAACAAACTTAGACAAATCAAAATATTTTATTGTAATTGTATTCTATTCAATTTTGTTGTCTAGAGGATATTAGTAGACATATATAACATAATTTTATTTATTATAGCCTTTTAATATAAACATAGACTATTAAACTCTTTGTATATTATAAAGACGTTTGCATTGTCAGGGGGCCATGGCCCCTGCTGACCCCCTTGGCTCCGTCAGTGCTCTCTCCATCACATCGAATCAAGAGACATATGCATGTAGCAGTAAATATAGATAAAAAATAATTAATTACACAGTTTGATTATAAAATCACGAAACGAATCTTTTGAACCTAGTTAGTCCACGATTAGACAATAATTGTTAAATACAAACAAAAATACTACGGTACCAAATTTTTCAAACCTTAGCCATCTAAAAGCCCTAGGCTGGCGAGATAACACAGCTGCCACAGGAGCAGCTTCTCCTTGTCTCATCCTCAGCCGGCCGGTCAGCCCTGCTGCAAATTTTCTCGAGGCAGCAGTTCACCGTGCCCATCAGTCATCGGTCATCCATCCATCGCGTAGCGAGTGGATCGATTGGGTGATACATCTTGACCCATAAGCTAGCTAGTCCGGGAAGGTGTCCGTCTTGTCCAGGCCTAACGTTCATGTAGAGGTAGGTCCTTCCTACTGGTGTTTGACACGAATTTCTACTCTACGAGAACCGAAACTCCGAAAGCCATGCATGGATAAAGATCATCATGGCACGTTTGGAAAGAGTGTCGCCAGCACTGAGCACAAGCACTTGCATGGTATATTCAGTCGAGCCCAGACCCAGTCATCGCAGATAGCGAAGGATCACGTTATAAATTTATAAATTATCCGCAAAATGCGGGTTAGTGCAGCTATTAACTACAGTAGCAAACTGAAACTGTGCCCGTTATAAACAAGAGGAACGTGTACAAAAAAACAGCAGCCTTGGAGACTTTGTTATAAACAAGAGGAGCATCACTAGTGTAAATAGTAGTAAATACTAATAAAACGTACAGCCGTCATGAAGAGAACTCATGCTAGCTTTGCATCACCACATGTAACTTTGTTTACACTAGTAGACAAACGACATTCGGTTTGCACCTTTAGTCTCGGTTGTATTTGGGTTCAGGACTAATGTGAGCATTAGTCCTGGGTCTAAATTTCACAGACACCGAATGCCCTTTTATCCTCACCAACTAGGACTAAAAACTACCCTTTAGTCCCAGTTGGTCCTGGGTCTAAATTTCACAGACACCGAAGGCCCTTTTATCCTCACCAACCAGGACTAAAAACTACCCTTTAGTCTCAGTTGGTGTCACCAACCCGGACTAAAGGTCCTCGAACCTTTAGTTCCGGTTGGTAAAACCAACAGGGACTTTACCAACCGGGACTAAAGGGTGACCTAAGGGTGACCTTTTAGTCCCGGTTGGCGTCACCAACCGGGAGGTCTCCCATGGGTGAATTCAAAAGGAGAGCACTCAGGACTTTGTCACATGTGGTGTGTAGTTGAGTTGGGAACTAAGCTACGCGTGAAGCAAGGGGTTTTGGGTTGGGTTTTGGATTCAAATTTCACGCACCACAAGAAGAGGTCTCTAGAATTTAAACTATTTTTTTTAGTTCCGAGGATAGGCTTTAGTCCCGGTTGCGTGACCCGGGACTAAAGATCCCGGCCTTTAGTCCCGGATCTGCAATCCCGGTTGGAAAACCGGGACTAAAGCCCGTTCCCAACCGGAATTGAAGGCCACATGTATACTGGTGTTAATTCCACCTCAATCCACGTCAACACATGTAGATAGAGATAGATACATGTGCATCCAAACAAGGCCTTAAGGATTTATGTGTTTGTTTGGCGAGCGTTGTAGGCCACTCTGTCCTATATATTATGTTTAACGTCGGTCAAGTTTTAAAGGCTAAAAAAAAGTTTTAAAGGCTCCACAGGTCTAAAACTAATTAATACCAGACCTCATCTTTTTCGCCGACGTTTTAGATTTCCTTTGAAAATTGGCCACTGCACACATGGTCTTACAGTGTGCACTGAGCCACTGACTGAAGACAAATAACGCGGCTTTCTCGTCGATGCAAAACGATTTTCCTGTCAATTTCCTTAACTGTTCAGTTGTGCTGCAGAAGAGAGAAGACCATCCGCAGCCAACTCGACAACGGCTAAAGCATGAATAAATTAGAATAACAATGATGATGCATCTTTGCATCTCTCAGCCGCCCAAGCGGTTCTGTTCTATCTGCACGAGGCTCTGCTCTGCCGTAGGCGCCAACCAAATGCAAATATGCCGTTGGGCGTAGGAACAGGCCCCATGCAAAATATGCTCAACGAACGAAGTTCAACGGAAACGGTATGGATCTTTCTTGACCGTTTGATCCATTGAAGAGGATGAGATAGCAATTCTATTTTTTTTATATATCTAGACAGTTCTATCTCATATCTATTGGAACGGACTGCAAGATAAATTTCGGTCCAAAGGGAATGTGAAGTATGGTTATTAATTACCCTTTTCTAAAGTATACTATATCGAAGTATGAACTTCACTAAAATATTGTAATAAACTTAAAGTAAATTTCGGAAACACACATGCATGCATGTCTAGTTAATGTAATTTTCTTTGCCAAAGATTTTTAAATTTAACAGTAAAAATTGAGCCTATTTTTATTTAGAAAGGACGGTAAAAGTTTTGCCGCGGTTTCTATTAGACGAAGAAAGAAAAAGAAGGCAAGTGTCCACCCAGTTTTTTTGAATGAAAACTAGACTAAAAAATCATACAATTAAGGAGAGTGCACCACTTATCCTATATAACTTTGATATAACAACTGGACAAATCTGAGCCTATTGACTAACATGTGTTATAATATGTGAATTTATAGTATTTTTGGTATTTTACTTAAGTCTCTTTAAAACGTGCGATATATATATATATATATATATATATATATATATATATATATATATATATATATATATATATATATATATATATATATATAAAAGTTGCCTTTACTCAATATTGGAAGAAATATTTGTGATTGACATTGTTCGAATCCGGCTCAGCCATATTCGATACACGTTTATTTGAGTTTGTTACCGAGACAAATTCATATTCGTTTTGGTATCCGACATTGTTCATATCTTATTCTGATTTAGAAAAATATATGTGAAGACAAATTCGGTGAAAGTAACATTCGTACACATTGGATCGGACTCATGGGGCGGCGGTAGAAGGAAGTCAGGAACAGCGATGTACAGGACGAGAGCAAATACTAGCGGAAAGTGACCCATCCGCAACAAATTTCGCTCACATCCTTTCGTTACGACCTGCGAGCGAGGGCGGAGAGAACAAAAAAAAATGAGGCGAGACACGCCAAGGCCGCCCAACGGCCAACGCAACAGCGACGATGAATGGACGCCACACACCAGCACACCCTCGTGTTGCCGTTGCCCCCCACCTCCCCCTGCAGCCCAGGCCTACTAGGTGACCCAGCCAGAGAGATCCCTGCCGCGGGGCCCGCCCGCCCCCTTCCGGACGCCGACGGGCAATGGCCGCCTCACCACTATATAATCCCGCCTCACCGTTTCCCAACCGGCCTCTAGCTACCACAGCTCATTCACTCGCTCCTCCGGCCGTCGTCGTTACCCAAGCAGACCTCGGCTCAACTCAGCGCCTCCTCTGTCGTCGGGCGGCTGCAATGGTGGACGTGGACCGGCGGATGGCCGGCCTCAGCCTGACCCCGGCGGCGCACGCGGCGGGGCTGCGCCGCCTGTCGACGCGCGCCGCGGCGGGGCCTTCCTCCTCGGCGTCGGCGGCCTCCCCGCGGCAGCACGGGCTGCACTCCTTCGCCGCGCTGGCCGCCGCGGTGCTGGACCACCTCCGGGCGGCGCACGTGGCCGTGCTCCCGGGCCTCAAGGAGCTGGAGCTGGCGCGCGCCGAGGCCGAGCTGGGGTTCGCGTTCCCGCCCGACCTCCGCGCCGTCCTCGCCGCGGGCCTCCCGTCGGGGCCCGGCTTCCCCGACTGGCGCTCCCGCGCCGGGCTCCGCTCCGCGTTCGACCTCCCCATCGCGGCGGCGTCGCTGCAGATCGCGCGGGGCGCGCTGTGGCCCCGGTGCTGGGGCGCGCGCCCCGCCGACCCGGACCGCGCGCTGCGGCTCGCGCGCTCCGCCATCCGACGCGCGCCGCTGCTCGTGCCGCTCTTCGACCGCTGCTTCCTGCCCTGCCGCCCCTGCCTCGCGGGCAACCCGGTGTTCTTCGTCACCGACGACAGCGTCCTCTGCGTCGGCCTCGACCTCCTCCACTTCTTCACCCGCGACGCCTGCTTCCAGCCACTGGACCCGCGGTCGGCGGCGGCGCAGCTGCCGTCGGTGGCGCAGCACGCAGGCGAGGCCGCCGCCGCCGCCACGCCGTGCACGCGCCGCAGCCTCGACGCGGCGTGCGGCGGCAAAGCGCCGCGCTGGATCGAGTTCTGGAGCGACGCGGCGTCCGACCGCCGCCGCCGCGACTCGTCCTCCTCGGAGGCGTCCACCGCGTCGTCGCGGTCCTCCGGGTGCGCGTCGCCGCCGCCGCCGCCGGCCAGGCGGCGGTCCAGGAACCCGCACTGGGTGGACAGCTACCTGGACCGGCTGGGCCACGTGCTGAGGCAGGGCGGATGGAGGGACACGGAGGTGACGGAGATGGTCGAGGTGGCGGCCTCCGGGGTGTTCGACGGCGAGGAGGCGGCGGCGGCCCCCGCCGCGGTGGACTCGGACGCGGTGCTCGACGCGCTCCTGCTCAAGGCGGACCGGTGCTCCGACTCGCTCCGGCGGGCTGGGTGGAGCTCCGAGGACGTGTCGGACGCACTGGGGCTGGACCTCCGCCGGTGCAAGGAGCGGCCGCGCCCCGTCGTGCGGGTGCCGCCGGAGATCGCCGTCAAGGTCGAGCGGCTCGCGCAGTCGGTGGGGGCGCGCCCCTGACTGATCTGAGAGACTGAGACTGACTGACCTACTACCTCCCGCCGCCGTCACCGCAGCCGTGGCAGCATGGTCGCATCAGCCGCCGCTGGAGGAGGCACTTGCCACCGGTGGCTGCCATTTTCTTTTCTTTTTCTTAGAGAAAAGTTGTCTCTTTTTCTTGACTTTTGCACTATACAAGAAAAGAATACTTGTACTTTAATCGAATAGTAAAAACTGTACGAAAAGTTAGCCCCACGATCATGTCCATGCGGGGATGTAACTAAATGCTTGGAAGTCAGCAGGGGTGTGTTTAGATGTGTAAAAAGGTGTAAAAAAAGTACTGTAGCACGTTTTGGCTTTATTTGGTAAATAGTGTCCAACTGTTGACTAATTAGGTTCAAAACCATGTTTTAAATAGCGAGCTAAGGCTAAAGTGTTTAGCGTTTTATAAACCGTAATTAGCGGACTTTAGCGGCAAAATAGCGGCAAAATTGTGCATGAACGCAAATAGCGGCACAATTTTTTTCAAGCTATTTCGGGCTATAGCGGCAAAAATAGCGCGCTATTTAAAACCATGGTTCAAAACGTTCGTCTCGTCCCAAGCTGTATAATTAGTTTTTGATTTCATCTACATTTAGTACTTCATGCATGTATCGCAAATTTGATGTGACGGAGAATCTTTTTTTCGCATAGTATTTTTTTTTAACTAAACAGGGCCTAGGAGTACTACTAACGGCTACCTACATTGATTGACGTTGCAAGAAAAGTCATTTAGCAGAACTAACGGTACCGGATAAAAGAGGTAAAAATACAGCAATATCATGGTAATTAGCAGAAAATTTACAGTAGATATTCGTGTTCTATTGAACGATGAAGAAACCCGTGTGCCGGGACCGTACTCGGAGTAGCAGTGGTTTGGTTTTTCCAATCTTTTGATAAGCAAACTGTACTTTTTGTCCATTCTTTGGGTGTCAAGGTGGATGCCGACGTCTCCCGCCAATCTAGATCTCATCTGCCGAGCCATTTCTTCCAGCAGCAAACGGTCAGATTCCAGTTCCAGTTTCCCAGGCATCGGCTGCCGTACCAGTATAATCTTGTGCGAGATCTCTAGTATACTCCCAAGTCCGTGCAATAGCTACTCTGACCGTCCCGTTATATATGTCATCATGCATGTACGTACTACAAATTTCACTCGATTTATAAAAAAATACGTGCAGCATCTTATATCTTTAAATAAATTTATTAAAAAGCTAGATTCAAATATCTTTCCAATGATACTAATTATATATTATAAATATTAATATTTTTAATACATATTTAGTTAAAGTTGTTTCTCAAAAAACGCAAACGACAGATATTTAGGAACAGAGGGAGTACTAGGTATTCTGTTCAGAGTTTATTCACCACCTTGTTTTAGGTCACCTCCCTAAAATTTAGTAACCTTTTGTTTGGATCCATATGCTAAAAGTAGGATAAAAGTGAAAAGGAGATGAGAGAGAAACAGAGTAAAATCACTCGAAACCACTTTTAGTCATTTTTAGCTACCATTTGATGACTAAAGCCACTAAACTTTAATGACCCATTTTAGTGACTAAAGTTTAGTCACTAAACTTCAGTGATCCGTAACCAAACAGCCCTTAGTCACGCGTCACGATCTGTGCTTATGATTTACCGTCTTCTTTTCAACCCCTCACTTTTGAAGCCATGAGTGAAATTGTTGGTGGGGGGTAATGCTCGTGCAGTCATGAGTCATGCATGCACTTGTGTTTTTCCTTGCCGCTTTTTTTTTCCGTAGGAGTACTCTGTTTGGCCACAGGGAAAAAGAGCAGCCTTCGTTCCGCTGCCGTGCGGGCCGCGAACGGAGGCAAAGCGAGCGCACGCACACGGCACACGCGCGCGGCCGGCCGGCCTCGGGAGGCACGCCACGCGGTCGTGTCCCTCCTGCCCGGTGCCCACCCTGCTCTGCCCCTCCACTGCCGCTGCCGCCTGCCTGTGCGGCTGGCGGCTGTGCGCGCGCGTGCAGGGCGCCAGGGCGCAGCGCGTTCCCACGGCTGCGCACTGCGCTAGCCTCCATGTCATGTGAGCGCTGAGAGCGACAGGTTTGGGGACTGCGGACTGCGGACTGCGGCGGCGTGCGCGCTGCTGGCTGCTGGCTGCTGCCCCTGTGCCGCGCGGCGTCGCGGAAAGCGGAGCCACGGCCTGTGGCGGAACAGCGACGCGTGACCCGAGCCCCCGCGCGCTCTCCTCTCAGGCTCTCACGCGTGTGCCCGGCGTGCCGGTGGTCCTGCCTGGCGTCCTCCTGCGCCGGCCGTGGCTGCTCGTCGTCGTGTCGCGACCGTTGGTTAGGCCTGGTTTAGATGGCTAGTTTTTTGAATTTTTGTTACGGTAGTATTTTCGTTTGTATTTGGTAATTAGTGTCTAATTATGAACTAATTAGACTCAAAAGATTCGTCTCGTAAATTACAGATAAACTGTGCAATTAGTTATTTCTTTTACCTATATTTAGTGCTTCATACATACTCCTATGTCTAAAGATACGCGAGTGAAAAATTTTAAACTTTAGCCTTGATCTAAACAGGCCCTTAGATTTCAAATGGTTGGCAAAAGGCTGAGCGCAGCGGCCAGCGGTAGGCCAGACTCCTGTCCTAGTTCTCCACCAAAGCTGCCAACTTTGATGGAAGCAGGGGGGGACGGTGAATGCACGCAGCACGCTGGCAGGGGTTCCCAGTAGTACAGGTACAGTACTTGGCTGTGAGCATTGACTGGGAGAGGTTTTACGAGGGGTGATTAGTTCACGAATTTTTTTTTGACATAGGTTGTTGTAGCATTTTCGTTTGTATTTGTTAATTAGTATCTAATTATGGACTAATTAGACTTAAAAGATTCGTCTCGTGGTTTTCTACCAAACTGTGTAATTTTTTTATCTATATTTAATGCTCTCCGTATATATATTAAATATTCGATGTGATAGGAAATCTCGAAAATATCTAGGAACTAAGCGTGGCCTGAATTTTGAACTCGGGAGGTGCGGTGCGGTAAAGCAGAGGTGCGGAGGCGCAGCTTTCACGACTCGCCCGTTTGGATTGTTTTAGATTTTATTATTACTGTCTCTTTTTTTTTGACGGAGTGACTGATACAAAAAAAATCCAACACACGAATTTTAAAGATCTCAATCTAGATGAGCCTAGACAATAGTGGACGCTGGATTCATAGAATCTCCGTCGAATCCGAATCCGAACGACACCTAAATTAACCCAGCTTGGTTTACGCCACAACTTGGGATTAAAAGTAAAAGCAGCGTAGTAGTAATCTTTTAATCTGTTCTTTTTAAACGTGCCGATGCTCGACAAAGTATATTACAGCTACTCTTGTAGCTTCAACATCGTGTCCAGCGTTCCACTTCGTACTGTCCGCCACAACGGGAGTTTCTTACTCTTGCACGCTATCCTTTATGCAAACGGTGCTGCTAATTTTCAAGTAAAAAATTACCATGGTGAAAGAACAAAAGCAAGGGCAAGCATGCTGCATGCGCAGCAAAATGGTGAAATGAAGAAAAGGTATACCACAGTGGTCACAAAAAGGATTGAGGAGGATACCAGAAGAGAAGGATGGTTGTGGAGATCCAAGGAATAGTGATATACACTATCTACACATTTTTGCAACAACTACCAACATAGTAGAGAAAGGCACCTTGTAGCTCCCCGTGTAGGCGACTACAACCCTAGATGCACTACCCGCTCCTCCCCCTCCCACGGCCCTCCGCTAGAGGGAGCCGCCAGATGCTCACGCTGCTCCAAAAGAAGAGGGGGAGGTCTAATTAACCCATTCGATGGTCGTGACTACGTGGGAGATGACATGTGGTTAGTGGTGACTAGAGCGGCGTGGCATGGCTTCCTTGACTGTGGCTCCAGCGACATCATGGTGGCCGCTTGGGTAGCCTTGAAATTGAAAGCCAAAATACAGATCCATAATGTCACAAGAAGAATTGAACAAGAGGTGATATAACTTAAGCTAAGGTTTTAACTAAATATTTATTAAAGATCCAAGAGGTGCAATTCAAAGGATTAAACAAACATGAGCAATTGGTCAATTTATCATGACTGGATAGAGATTAAAGAGTACCTAAAAGGTGTTTTAGGGTAAAAAAAGGATAACACGAATCCACAATAGATTCTACAAGATGATTCAAATTTTAATTTTGGAAGAGGGCTGAAGAATTGAACAATTTGTGAGAGTTAGATAGTGGTTTTGATGAGGAATGAAGCTCATCAAAAGGAAACTAAATGTAAGATTGGTTTTCCATCGACAAAAATTGCACCCAGGCATTGTATAGGAGTAGGAGGAAAAAAAAGAAGGGAGCAGACAACAATACCTTTAAGCCAAGGAAACAACCGCTGATAGCTATATGAAATTTGTGTCAGATGCAATTGGCGCGCATAGATAAAGGGATAATACAATCAGACAAAAACAAAACTATCTGTAAAAATTATTGTAAGGAAGAAAAAAAAAATCAAATGTTACAATAGAGAAACGCTAGCTATCAATGCTATTCTAGCATAAGACTTTAGACCATGCTACGGCTTGATGAGCTACTATAGAAAATACGAGCATCTCTAACAGGAGCCATCAAATTAGAGACTCTACTTTTGATTTTAGGCTTTCTCTACACTTTTAAGGATCAATTTTTTTCATCTACTCCAACAGGATACTTCAAATAGGGCCCTCAAATTTGTTCCAGTGGACACTGGCATATGGAACTCACTTGTGATTTGGCACCCACCATCGTTCCAATCGATTGAGCTATATACTCCCTCCGTATCAGATTTAGAAGTCGTTTTGGACAAGGTTTGAGTCAAACATTGAAATATAAATCATCAATAACTTTTAAGTTGTTGAGTTTGCAAATATAAAAATTATATGAATAGATTTGTCTTGAAAAATACTTTCATAAAAATATACTTATATCACTTTTCCATAAATATTTTTTATAAAAACAAGAGGTCAAAGTTGTGTTTTGGAGACCGTGTCGCTGTCTTAAATGACTTCTAAATCCGGAGGGAGTATATATGGAGGCACGGGAGAGGAGGAGCATCGGACAGAGCATGGGGAGGTCCAATCGACAACATAGGGAAGGGAGTTGCGGCGGGGTTGAGTGCCTCACCGGGGTGTGAGGAGAGCCACTAGGCCTCGCTGGGACAGGACGACCTCCAATGAACTAGGGACGAATGCCGGGGAGGAGGCCACGCCTGGACAAGGGGCACGGCCTCACCAGGCGAGTCGCGCATGAGGAGGGGAATAGGACAACGATGCAAGAAATAGTAGGGAAAAACACGCTACAGTGCCAGAGTGAGTTGTTGCAGGAAAATATTCCCTGAAAAAAGTAGAGAGCTACCTTATACACTCTTGGAAGATAGGGCTAAGGGGAAATTTAGGGGCCTCCATATAGCTGGTATTTGAGTTGGAGTTTTGTTAGATTAACTTTTTTCGGAAACGCTCAGTGTAACACCCCGGTGTTAAGCTTGCATTAGCATTTGCAAATCACGAGCATAAGCACAATCATGCATGTCATTTCATGTGATTGTTTAGTTTAAATTCATGCTTTGTTGCTTAGAATCCTGATAAAGTGGCACAAGTGCTTGATGTTTGACCACTAAAATAACTTATAAATATTTAGGATGCGATTTGGAGCAAAGTTTATATTCAAAGTTTTGCCAAATTATGCTTTTAAAATAATTCTCCAAAAATTAGGGTTTTGATTTAAATTGACTTTAAATCTCTAATTCAAAATCTATTTGGAATTTGGCTTTGCTTCTTATGGCAAAGTTGTAGAGCATATTTTTTTTCAAAACAACTTTTATTTTTTGTCCCACCTTGAAAATACCTTTTTATTGCTTAAAATAGGAAAGTGGGGGTTGTTTATTTGAAAAATAAAAGAAAAACAATTTTCCTTTCTTTATGGGCCGCCCGCCTTCCATCCAGCCCATCTGGCCATGCCGGCCCGGCCAGCCTCCGCGCCCACCTCCCCGCCTGCGCGCGCGCTCGCCCGACCGCAGCAGCACTTGCCCGCCGCATGGCCGCCGCTCACCGGCGACGGCGTACGGGTGGCAAGCCAACGGGCCCCACCGAGCCACGTCCTGCCCTCTTGAGCCCGGCCGCGCCCGCTCCACTCCCATTCCTCTCCCCTTCGGCTTGCCTCCTCTCGCCAGCAGCGCAGCAGAGCAAGCCGCGCGGCCGCCGCACCATTGCCGCCGCCATCGAGCTCGCCTCCGCCTCTTGTCATCGTGCCTCGAGCCTCGCTTCGGCTCACGCGACCCCGCCACACCTCCACGCCCTCTTTTCGTCGAGGTAAACACGATGCGTGTAACACCCTAGGTGTTAAGCATTGCATTAAGTATTTCAAATTATGAGAATGAGCATCATCTTGCATTCATAATCACATGTGATATAGGTGCAACATGGAATCGAAACATGCGAAATATGACTTCGAAACGTAAATGTTGCATGTGCTTGTTTAAATACAATTTTACCATAATTATGCTTGTTAGGCCATTAAAACATGTTTGGTTATTAGTGCAAATCATTTAGAAATGTTTAGCATAAAATTTAGAGCAAGTTTGGTATTCAAAATTTCCTCGAATTTTGCTTTTAAAAATAATCTAGAAAAATAGAATTTTGATTTAAAATAAACTTTGAATCCTCATTTCAAAATCAGTTTGGAATTTCAAAATGTGCCCTAAAGCAATGTTGTAGAGAATTAAATTTTGAACAACTTTTGTTCTGGGGCCAAGTTTTGAAAATGCCATTTTCTACTTCAAAATTTGAATTTGGGAATGTTTAGTAAAATTCAGATTTAAAAATAGAAAAGAAAAAGGCTTTTCTTACTTCCTGGGCCGGCGCCCCCCTTTCGGCCCACTCCGCGAGTCGGCCTGGCCCGCCTCTGCGCTCGCCCCGCTCCGCCTCGCACGCTCCCTCTCCCCCGCACGCTGCGCAGGAGCCGCGCGCCCTGTGGCCGCCATGCGCCGGCAACAGTGGCACCTGGGCGTCCGGTGGCCCCCGCACCCCACGCGCTCGCTTACACCTGCAGCGCTGCGTCCGTCTTCCCCAGCTCCATCACATTTGCCTCCCTTCGCTCCACCACAGCAGCAACACAGCCGAGCGGCCCTCCTCCGCCACCGCCACGCAGCTCCTCGCCGGAGTTTCCCGTTCTGGCCATCCCAGCTCACCGCCAGCATCTCCATCTTCCTCCGAGGACCGTCTCTTCTCTTCGCGCAGCCTGTGCTCGCCTCGGCTCACAATGGTAATGCCCCTATCCGCGGTAATTGCTCGCTGGAGTTCTGGACGAGCTCACCGGAGAGCACTGCTCCGTGGACTTCTACCCTTCGCTCCCCCTCTTCCTTTCTCCGTGCGCACATCTCATTCGCCTTGCTCTTGCAAAGCTTGCGCACCATCTCTCGCACCTTGCCGTGGTCGGTGTTGGCCGCCCGACGGTGAGCAGAGCCGCCGCTCCGCCATTCCCACCGGTGAGCTCCCTCCAGAGTTCCCGCGCCTCTGGGAGCTGGCGCTCCGGATGCACCTCGGTGCGGGGAGTGCACTGGTACCCTTCCCGCCACCGGAGGTCACACCGGCGGCGAGTTTGCCACTGGTCAACGGCCACCCGGGCTCGGCTCACTGCCGTGTGGGCCCGGTTAGCACCTTGGGCCCGTGTGTCAGTCACAGATGACAAGAGTGGGTGCACTGCCTCGCGTGTACCCAGCGTTTGTAGCAGCTGTTTTTAAAGGAGATTTGAAAACTGAATTTCTAGAAATTGTGAAAATGCTTCCAAAAATCATATCTTGGAAAATATTGCTCAAAAAATGATGAAACCAATTTGGGTAGACTTCTTAGGAGTAGATATACAGCATAAAAATATTGTATGTCAAATTTGTGATACTTTTGTATAGGGTTTTATTTAATCCTTATAATTGTTGTTTTCTAGAAAATGCATAATAAATCATAGGAAGCTCAGAAAAATATGATTCCAAGTTTGTTATTCCTCTTATGTGATGCACTTTGTATGAAAAATATATGTCATGCATGTTCTGTAAAAAAATTTGGATGCGTAGTTCAAGTGACTTTATTGGCTGATTTTTGTTATTTTTGCTAGAGAGAGAAATTTGTATAAATCAAGCATATGCTAAATTTTGTATAGTATTTGTTTCCTGTGTAGATCATGGGAAAAATACTAAATCTATTGTTTGATACTTTTCATAGTACAAAGGATTTTCATGCTCATTTATATGCCATAGCTTGTCATTTTTGTGTAGGCTATTTTATTTATCCAAATCCCATGAAAATTTTATGATAGGCTACTTAGAGTAGGACTATGCTAATGTAATTTTAATAGATATTTCTATGTACTAGAAATATAGGTTGCTATTGTAACCATAGTTTAAAGTGAATATGAAGTAATATTCTTTATGTATATTTAGTTTAATAATAAAGCTTTGGTGTATCTTTGAAGCACCAAATCACCTGCTGATGTTACTTGATGAGTTAATGTGGTTGTGTTGATAAAGTGTAGTAGCACTCATGTTAGGGTTCCCTGTTAGTTAGCAGAAAAGACGAGAATTATTAGCAGAAGAGAATGCAATAGATGACATGCACTAGTGGTAACTATCATTTGAATGCTGTTGACTACCTTATAGAAAGGTGTTACCTTTATGGTCTCTAATAAGGTCTCAATGTGTTTATCTGCACATCATATTCTCATGATCATCGCATGTTATCGCATCCGATGTACCATTTGCATATTTACTTATACACTTGCATCATACAAGATCGCAGGAGGAAGCGCTAGTGGCAGTGCAAGAGGAACAGACCGGGTCCGATCCATAAGAAATCTAGGCATAGGAGGTGCCAGAGGTAGACGAGCAAGAAGAGGATCTACCTGAGTGTGTGGACCACCAACCCAGTTCATTTGAACGAGGCAAGCCCAAAGCATTGTAAGTCTCCTACTTTATAAAACGAATTCTTTTTATATATATGAGTTTATATATTGTTGCATTAAGTTATAGGAGTTGAGTGAAACCGTTGATGCATTTAATTCTATCATTACCTACTTTATTACATTCATACCCTATTAGGTTTAGGATCGAATACTGCTTAGACCGGTAGGGATCGGTGATTTTCGGTCACCTGCAATTATAGGTGGTTACTGGAATGTTTTAGCTATAGAATGGATGAAATCCTAGAAATAACCATGTGTTGATGGATAACTAGAGACCAGACGGAAAAGTTGGAGGCAAACAAATAGGGTTCTAGGGTGCTATTAGTTTTCCTTCTGTGTCAGTTAAGGACCGATCGTTGCTTGTCCCTTTTGTCATGTTGAACGCATGCCTCACACTTAGCTGACCGAATAAAGTACATTTCGACCGCGAAGTTAGTGACACTTTTCGGGTCAGGATAAACTCGGAGTGGCAGACTGGGGTCGAAGGGGGTTAGATGGGGACGCAAAGAGTGAGCCCAAGGTGCGTCCTGGCAGTCGGGCGGTCCTAGGTAGTGCGGTCTATGATTGTTACCCCGCGGCGTTTACCTGGAATGTGTCATTGGTGATCTGTAGCTCACTTGATCGGTGAGTGTGGTTTGTGTGAGGAATAAATCACCAGCTGGTTAGGAATCGATTCGAATCGCCATCGCTCCTGGATACTGAGCACTTGACTTGAGTTACGGCATCATAGTAATGATGATGGAACACGGATGGTTACGAGGATAATGTGATAAAGGCTAAACCTAAAATGGTAACCGGATGTTATTTGTTAATCAAGTGATTGCTATAGCCTAGGTGCTTACCTAGCTTGATAGGTTATAATAAAGATGATACAAAGTACTTAAAATGGTTTATTTATGATATCTCATGCTTTTCGCAAATGAGTCAGCTAGTCCACTAAAAGAAAGCCTTACATACTCCTTGGTGTCATATTATTTTAATTTAAGATGGGTAAGTCTAGGTGAGTACTTTCTCGTACTTAGGGCGTTGTTCCCTTGTTGTTGTAGATGGTCAGATGTACTACGGCTATTGCCTCAACTGCCTATATCCTGTGATGGGTGATAACTAGGACCAAGGGCAATGGTCACTCCATATGTCTTACCTAATGCTTTTGTGGATAATGACTATCTTCTGGCACTGTATTTGAACTAAGTGTGTGGTTTATGAAATCTTTTGCTTCTACTACTTTATTGTGAACATGGGTTGTAATAACTTTATGTTCTTAACTCTGATGTATCTTATGTAATCATGTGAATGGTGACTGCTAAACTTGAACGATCTTGCCTAGTTGTTAAAAAGTTTGAAATCCCTCGTGATTTTACGGACTATCGGATTTGTATGGGATTAAGTACGTTGGTTATTTGCTCCGGCTAGAGCTGGGACTTGCGCCGTGCCATCTGAGGGCGGGTCAAGACAAGGTCTTTTGGCACGACCCAAAGCACGGCACGACATGAAATATTTTGGGCCGTGTCGGCACAACACGAACACAAGGGCCGTGCCATGCCCAGAATCTCGACATGGCGGGCTACATGGCCCGGCCCGCATCTTGGGCCGTGCTTGGACCGGCACGGCACGAAAATGGCACGTAGACACTTCTACAATTATACAATACAATTTTCTAGCATTTACTATACTACCTCTTATCTAATTCTTGAATAGATTATGAAAATCATTGAACTTTTATTAAAATAGTACACACAAGATATATATATTTCATATCACGAGTGGAAAAAGAAAACTAGCAAAGATATTTTGAGGACCGTGCTTGGGCTGGCACGACCCGAAGGCGTGCCAGCGTGCCACGGGCCGTGCTTGGGCCGAAGAAAAGATTCACCGTGCCATATCGGCACGGCCCAACGTTGAAAGTCCCTAGTTTGGTTTTGGCTAATTGATGAAACCTAGGACTAACCTTTATATCTAAGTGGATGATTTAGATAAAGGTGGTCATTGAATATGAGACATCACATTGACTCATATGACCAAGATGATGAAGACCAAGATGAGGCTTGGCTCGATGGACCGGTTGTGAAGGTGAAGGGCAATTCGAGGCTTCGAAGCGAAGGACCATGCGATGGTGAAGCTTGAGCAAGACTTGGCGCCGACGGACCGATGCAACGGTGAAGAGCAAGTGAAGTCAAGGTCGATGGATCGAGACGGTCATGTGAAGATATGAAGTGGATCATATCATTTGGAGAAACAAAATGGGCTCAAGGCAAAGGTATAACCATAGGGCCATTTTGTTTTACACTCAAGACACCATAGAGGGTGTGAGTGGTTTAGGATCGATAGCCGAACTATTAAGAGGGGAAGTCTTATCGGTTATTCGACACACGGGTGCCACTAGGTGAATTCATGAAGTGCATTGCATATAGGGCCTAGTGAGCTAACTGGAAAACCTTTGAAAATGATTGAGAAAAAGCTAACACACAAGCACATGGAGATGTACACTTGATGGTGTTGGCACATTTGCAAAGGTGGCGTTGGTCGCGCTGTGGTTTGCGGGTAGAGAGGGGTTTGGGTTTCTCACTCCCTCCCGCCGAGCGTGCGAGCGCGGGATTCAGGCGATTTCGGGAAAATGAAAAGCCTATTTTCCACTACGCCGGAAGTCAGAAAAGAAACGGAGGCGAACGGCGGTCACAGAGGTGACCGGACGCTGCACCAGACGCGGTCACGGTGTGACCGGACGCGTCCGGTCAGTACAGCGCAGCAGTCAGGCGCACGGGCTAGGGTTTGCAACCGGCGCGTCCGGTCACTCGCGGGACCGGCGCGTCCGGTCAGGCGCCCAGCAGTGTTGCGCGTGGCGTGAAGCTGATCGGACGCGGGGCGCGTCCGGTCACACACGATCGGACGCGTCCGGTCGTCAAGGGAGCTTACTGGACTCCGATCGGACGCTGGCACTGTCGCGTCCGGTCGTTCTCTACAGCGCGTCCGGTCGTTGTTTCGCGGGCGCGGGTGCTGTGTGCATCGGCGCGTCCGGTCGTTGCGAGGAGCGCGTCCGGTCATGTCATCGCGCACGCGGTATAGTGCGACCAGCGTGTCCGGTCGGTTGAGCAGCGCGTCCAGTCATCACGTTTGACCGTTAGCGCGCAGTGACCGTTGGAGGATCTAACGGTCGCGTTTGAATCTGGTGGACACGTGGACGTCACAGGGCGACCGGACACGGTTGAGCGCGTCCGGTCAGTTTCGGCCGGCGCGTCCGGTCATCCCGAAAAAACGTTCAGTGGAGTGGCAACGTCTCTATTTGTTTAGGGTGCTTATAAATACTCGTTGGCCGGCCCTTGGGGAGGTCGCTTGGCATTTCTAACACTCTTGTGCATCCTTTGAGCTAAAGCAACTCCTCCCACTCATCTCTCTTGCTTGATTGCAAATCAAAAGTGAGATTGAGTGATCCCAAAGTGCTTTGCATAGCTTGAGGGCATCTAGTGGCACTTGTGGGTGGTTTAGCCGGTGGATTTCTTGTTACTCTTGGAGAGTACCACTCCTAGCCGGCTTGGAGATTGTTGGAGGCGTTGGCAGGAGAAGGTGATTGTTCTTGGCCACCTCCGGTTGATTGTGAGAGGTTCGTGTGCTTTCCTCGGCGGGACGCCAAAAGCAACTCTAGTGGAATGCGCGTGTCATTGAGTTACCTCACTTGAGAGTGGTGTCTTGCGGTGCCTTGCGGGGCGTGCCTTGAGGGGCAAGTGACTTGAGGGTCACACCGGGGAACCATCTAAGTGTTGGTCGACACAACCGGTGACGTAGCTTGTCGGTGCACAAGTGAACACCGGGTGAACAAAAATATTGTGTCTCTTGTCTCCCGGTGATTGGTCTTCATATTGTGTTGTTGTCAATATTGATTTATTGTATATCATCTTGGTGATTGGCAACATCTTCTCTCCACCGTCGGTATAAGAATCACAATCCTCTCTCTTGCACTTATCATTACTAGATTATCTTGTGTAGCTCTAGTAGTAGCTTTGCTAGTAGTGTTGTTAGCTTGTTGTCTTGTGTAAAATTAGTGACATAGCTCTTGTGTGAACTAGAGATCATAATCTACTAGACTTGTGGATAGGAGGCTTGCATCACAACCTTTGGCTAAGCAAAACTCGCTTTACGCCGTTTGTTATTCTAACAAGTTTGCTTAGTGTTTTTTATAGGCTATTCACCCCCCCCCTCTAGCCATCTAGGACCTTACAAACGTGCCTCCCGTGCCTAGATGGCACGACCCGATACGGCACGAAGCACGAGAGGGTCGTGCCGTGTCGGCACGGCACGGCCCAAGTCCCACCTCTGGCTCCGGCAGGTGATTTTCTTACTTAATTTCGTATAAATTGGTTGATTCTGTTACACTCAGCCACGGGTGTCTGTCCCGTTGGACGAGGCTCCCGATCCTGCCTCCTTCCTATGCAGTGGACCAGACTTTGGAAATAAAAGAAAAATTCTCCACTCGGACTGTGGTGTCCTCAGCTGTGCCAGGCCCCTCACCGCACCGCACCTCCAGCCGACCCGCCGCTGCAAGGTCCCGCAAGAGGACGCTCTCTTCCCCGCTCCCTCCCTAGCGTGAAGCGCCTGTTTCGGCGTCTCTCCCTCGTGGCTAGCCCTTCCCACACTGCTCCTTCCCGCGAGGCACCCGGCCCCTTCCCTCGCTGCTCCGTGCACCCGCGGCACACCACCGTCCAGCGTCGCGCCCCTATCCACCTCGTCCATCGCAGAAGGGAAGGTAGGAGAGGCCTGCGCTTGTGCCTGTGCCCCCATCCACCTCGTGTCATCGGCAGGGAGGCAAGGATCGTGCCACCGCAACTCCCCACCAGGAAGGTCGTGAGCACCGGCAATGTTGTGTTTTTCAAGTGTTTTTAGGCGTTTTCAAATATGTTGCAAGCCTATGTTTCAAGTGTTCTAGTTGTTTCAGATGCATGTTTTAAGTGTTTCATACGGATGTTGCAAAAGTAAATCGGAATGTTGCACATGTTGTAATGGTTATACACGCATGTTTGAAGTGTATGTTCCAAATGCTTCATCTCTTCTAGACGAATGTTGCAAGTGTTTTATCCGGATATTACAAAAGTAGATCTAGATGTTGCATATATACATGCACATTGCAAGCATATGTTTCAAGTGTTTTAATTGTTCCTTCGAAGGCGGTTTTTTTGTTTCCTTTTTTTTCTCTCGGTGATCGGTGATACTAAGTTGAAGCCGGGCAGGCCGAGCGTTGAAGCCTCTCGCGTTGAAGCCTACGTTCCATCCTGGCCGCATAATCCAGGGAGAGTCTATTTTTAGCCCTTGATTTTAATGAAGATAAATTATTGGGTGTATTTTTCTGGGTGCACGAAGTTTGCATACTCTCAGCGGGGGACGTTTTATTGAGTGGACCGAGTATAATTTCAACTGGTGAATTATAGTAGAGATATATACATTCAGTGATGTTTCTGTGGTACAAAATGGATCGGATGTGTAATGTTTCTAATAGTCCCTGCATTTTTCAGGGAGGACCTATACTGGAGAAAGAAGGGAAGAAAGAACTCCTAATATGACATTCTTTCAGCGTTCCATTTTTTTTCTTGTTCATTCATTGATTGAAGCTGGGCGAACGAATATATAGCGTACGTTTCGATCTCGTGCCGCGTCTTGAGTCTTGACAATTCGCCGCTCCTCTCGTTTCCCTTCACACCCGGCCCCGGCCGTTGGGAACTTGAGATGAGATCCATCATATCCCATGCCGTGGATCTGCTACTGTGCCGTATACAACGTGCTGCCACCTTGGTAGTAGCTCGTGCCGGTGCCGGATACTGACAGGAACAGCGAACGATGGGTCCGTCTCCGATCGCCCCTCGTCGTCCTTCCATCAGCTGCGCTGCACAGCGAATGGCCCTGGAAAATGACGGACACGTGGGCCAATCAGCTGTACGTACATGTGAGCGCCAGCGGCACATGTACATACAATATAATCGATCCATGGGAAGCCGTAAACTAGCTAGCCGCCTCGTACTAGGGGGGAAACTGGAGAGGTCCCCGTCCCGTCCATCTCCCTTGTGCTGTGTGCTGCGTGCCTGCCCGGCCGCGCTCGCCGTGTTCGAATCCGAGGGGAAACCAAACCAATGCAGCATCCGTTAAATCCAAGTGTCCGTACGACCCAATGGTTGCCTAGGAGGTGGTGGGCATTGGGCAATAAGAAAAGCTGGAGCTTCCTCTGCGTGAGTAATCGGTTGCAGCAACCAGCGCAAGGCGTGCGATTCGAATCTATACTGGTCCCGTGCGTCCGCGACGCATGCAACTCGTCGCCGTGGGTCTGCCACCGTACGTGCGCGTGCGGTAATACCGAGACGGCCTGCCCATCTCTCGGCAACTTGCGTTTGGTGGGTGATGATCATCAGCGTGGGTTATCCCAAATGACGTACCAGAGACAAGATTAGCGTACAATGCAAGCTGCGCCACTGCGTAAAAGGGCCCGAGCGTGTGTGTTTTGGAGATTAAATTATGTGCCCAGCCGTGCCATTTTGCTGTCCGTCAGGACGGCGAGCGAGGCACACCGTACGTGCTGTACGAACGCCGCTCGCGTGCGCCTCCACAGATGTGCAGTGTAGTAGCGGGTAGTCGCTTCAGAGTGGACCGCGTTGATCCGTGCGTCTGATGATCACGTGAATCGATCGTACCAGCGTATTACGGTTGTAACCGCCGTGACCGTGCAATCGCTGGACGGGCATATTTTTTAGAACTGCCGATGGATTTGATACAAGCAAGACTCGAATCATCGAATGGACTCAGGCTGCATGCATGTGTTGGACTTAATTGGAGCAATGCATCAAGTGCATAGTATAATCTGGCCTGTACTCACTACGGGAGAAGCCGCGTTTGCCGAGTGCCGGATTTCGGGCACTCGGCAAAGCCACTCTTTGCCGAGTGTTGCGCTCGGCAAAGAAATGCACTCGGCAAACAGCCGCTTTGCCGAGTGCCGCAGAGAGCAAGACACTCGGCGAAGCCTAGCACTCGGCAAATACACTCTTTGCCGAGCGCAACACTCGGCAAAGACGGCACTCGGCAACATTTTCGTCGGGTGCCCGGCTCCCCCGTTCACGCCGTTACATTTTTAAAAAAAATAAAGCCGTTTACCGAGAGCATGGATTGACACTCGGGAAAATATCCCTTTGCCGAGTGCCAGCAGATGGCACTCGGCAAAGAAGGCAGCTTTGCCGAGTGCTGCGCAAATGCACTCGGCAAAGGCAGACTTTGCCGAGTGTCATTCGCGGCACTCGGCAAAGCCTATTTTCAAAAAAAAAAGAAATTCGCTCTGGAATAAGGGCCCACGGCCCATCCTCTCCCAACCCTATCCCCTCCATTCGCCCGCCCCGCCCTCCGCAGCCTCAGTCACTGCCGCCGCCGCTAGTCCCGCCGCAGCGCGCACCGACCGCCGCCACGCCGCGCGTCCCTCCGCCCACGCCGCCCCGCCCCACGCGGCCACGCCGGCCCAGCTCGCGCAGCCGCGCCCCACGCCGCCGCTCGCCTCGCGCCGTCGCGCCCCCCGCCGACGCGCGCCTCGCGCCGCCGCGCCCCACGCTGGCGCTCGGCGGCCAGCCCCGGCCCCGCGCCCTCCGCCCCCCGTCCCCACGCCGGCGCTCGGCGGCCAGCCCCGGCCCCGCGCCCTCCGCCCCCCGTCCCCACGCCGCCCCGGCCGATGCAAGAGTGTCAAGTACTGGTCAGTGAGCTCTCGTCCTGCTCTTGTTTCCTCTTCTTCTTCTTTTTTTTTATGGAATTCTTGTTTCCTCTTAAGTTATTTGCTCAGCAAGGATAGGCCGAGAACAGCATTGCCTCTCTGATAGTTGTGTTAGAATTTCTTAAGATAACCTTATTATTTCACATGTGCCGTCGCTCTCCAGCTGTTGTCATCCACGGGAAATTCAAAGGAGTACATATAGTTCTTCATCTCAAGGTGCATGACTGGTGGTATTCCATCACACCACTTGAGCAGCTGCACAGTCTCAGGGGTAGGGATCTCATCAGCATCAGCCATGATCAGGATATCACCCACAGCAATACCTGATCTTCGTATCAGCATATTAAGTGAACGACGGTGATAGGCCTCAACATGGAACGGTTGCCGATGAGAACCAGTATCCAGCTCTCCAATAGAAAGCATGTCATAGACAATCTTTGATCCAGCAAATCCAAAACGGCTGAAGTTTTCAAAAAAGGAGAGTGACTTGGGGATACCGGTGAAGGTGGAATTGGCCTCAAGGATGACAAACCTGTCAACATATGGAAGGAGCTCACAGTAGCGGATTTCCAGAATATCAAGCTCATTGCTGAAGAGGACAGCGTCAAAGACACGGCGAGGGGCGGAAAGGATGCCCCAGCCATGGTGTTGGCACAGCTGGGCCATGGAGATATTGGGAGCATAGTAGTGTGGGATGCGGGTGAATGGTTTAGGTGGTGTGTCCCACAGTGGCCGTAGAAGGTAGGAGATACTTTGGAAGTACTGGGTGACAGCAATAACAGACACAGAAAGAACCAGAACAAATGGTATCAGGAACTTGAAACGCAGAATTTTCCGTCTAGTTACAGGCGGATGAGGCAAGTCTCTAGCCATGAGAAGGCCTTGTGTCTAAGGCAGAGAAAGGAATGGGTAGGGTGTCTGATTAGCATATGAGAGTGCTCCAGATACTCTATCTTGCCGAGGGTGTGGCAAAAATCTGAATCTGAATGTAATCTGCATTTTTGCAAGAGAGGGCAGAAAATAAGAAGAAGAAAAAAACAGTAGTGACATAAGAACTAAACTATGCAGATTATTAAACTACAGAAAAGTAACATATTGGAAAGAATGCATATACAGGAATAATGTTATGAGTTACAGACAGGTTCGTGCCCACTTGTAAATTTGCAATACAACTGACATGTTATTTAAACATCTAAAAAGAGAATACATCACGGAGACATGGATTGATATACACTCAGTGGCGGAACCAGCAACTATGATTAAGGGAGACCAAACAAACATGATGACACCTCATAAGTGTGATAAATATATACATAAGTGTATGTCTCAACAATTTTTCAATCCTTTTACATATATAGTTAGTATCCACAACAAAAAAAAATCACAATATTATGGTAAAAGATGAGTAAAAATGGGCATAATGTGATGTGCATAGCAATATTTATAAGAGTATTTTAAAAAAATCACTGTTTTGTAGGTGGGGGTGGTGGGTGAGGGGGGCACGGCCCCTGCTAGCCTCCAGAGATTAGAGAGAGGATTTTGATGAAAAATTGAGGGGAATGGCACAGTACTGTTCACGTGAGCAGTACTGTGAACACTAACCAGGGAAGGAGGAGGAAAGTAGGGAGGAAAAACAGGAGCAGCTACCTAGGGCTAACCATCCTTAGGAGGAAAGAGAAGGGGGCATTGTTTTTTTTTGACTTATCTAAAATCTAGAATTGCATTGTTTTTTTGGATGGAGGGAGTATGTTCTTAATTTCTTAATTAGGACTTCTGTTTCACAAATTTGATGCATTCCTCTCTATAATGTAACATACATTATACAAATTTGATGCATTCCTCTCTTAGGCATCGCGCCGTTTATGTGTTGACGGCCTTCGTGCCGGGTTTGTGGTTGTGGGTTCCATCGTGCCCCAAATGTGGACGTCGGCCATCGTGCCGCCTTTTTCTTGCAGGTTTTTGAAACCTCCCCGTGCAGGGGAGGTTCTGCCGAATTTTTGAACTTTTAGTGATGTGTTTCTTCTTTTGCAGAGCAGGAGCTGTCGGAGGGGACCCGGAGCACCTAGGTGACCGACTCGCCACTGCACCGACTCGCCACTGCGCCGGTAGCCTTTCTCCACCGCCACCCTAGGTATAATTGACCTCCCATCCTTATAGTTGTCGTACGTAACCTAGTTAGGCGTCTCCTGTCCGAAACAAATACGGTTGGAGGTATGCGGATCTTTGCATATCTATGACCGTATCTGTTTCGGATTGTCCACGTTTTTTTGGACAGCCCGTGGATGCGTAAATGGGTTAGTTTCCATGTTCGCCTCGGATCCGAGACGGAGTTTCAGCACCACCTCCCAGTTGTTCTCCGGATACACACTCTCCCTTCCAGGACGTGTATCGGGAGAACGGCGGGGAGGTGTTGCCGAAATTCTGTCTCGGATCGGAGTAGAACATGAAAACTAACCTCATCTACGCATCCACGGGTGGGATTAGGACCTATCCTCACCTATTAGACAGTAGGCACGCCGTGCAGATGCAACTGATGGTTATATTACTCCGTTATGTGTATATGATATTACTCCGTGATGTGTATATGCTAGAGGATGGAGAACCGTGAGTGGATGTACATGGGACGCCCAAGCCAAGCTCAAATCACCCGTGAATGGATGGATAAGACCGAGAAATTCTTGGACCATGCATTTAAGGAAGCTAAGAGAGCGAGAGACACGTTCTGTCCTTGCAGCATTTGTGAAAACAAGAAAAGGAAAACAAGGGAAGTCATGATAAAGCATCTTTGCAAGTTTGGATTTATGCCAGACTATACCCGGTGGGTGTACCATGGTGAAGCCTATCGTCCTAGAGAGGAGGTCGTGAGACGACGCTTGGAGGCATTTGATGGTGATGGCGGGGTAGCTGGATGGTTAGGTGACTATGAGGATGCGATGTTCCCTGAAAGACCTCCGGACGTCGAGCAGGAGGAGGAGGAGGAGGAGGAGGAGCCAGAGCCAAGCGCTAAGGCGTTCCTGGCCATGTTGAAATCGGCACAGAAGTTCCTACATGAGAAGACAACGGTTTCTCAACTGGATGCCATTGGGCGCCTACTGGGGTTGAAGTCCCAGCACAACATGACTCGAGCCTGCTTCGATGCTATGATGGCAGTTGTTGGGTCTTTGCTTCCGGAGGGTCATAATCTGCCGAGCAGCTTGTACGAGTCAACGAGACTCCTTAAGGCACTGAAGATGCCGTATGAGCAGATACATTGTTGTCCGAAGGGGTGTGTCCTATTTAGGAAAGATCACAAGGATGCAAAGTACTGTCCAAAGTGTAAATCCTCTAGGTATGTGGAGGTAGACAAAGATGATGGGATGAAGGAGCAGCATGAGGGGATCCCCATGAAAGTCCTACGATACCTTCCGATCATACCGAGGCTCCAGCGGCTGTTCATGTACGAGGAGTCCGCGAAACAGATGACATGGCACAAGAATGGCGTTCGATACAATCCTGACAAGATGGTACATCCAGCAGACGGTGAAGCATGGAAAAGCTTTAATGGCAAGCATCGTGGCAAAGATGAAGAGGCCCGTAATGTACGTATTGCGCTGGCAACGGATGGGTTCAATCCTTATGGAATGATGTCAGCCCCATACACTTGTTGGCCCGTGTTCGCTATCCCCCTCAATCTCCCCCCCGGGGCCCTACTTCAACGGCAAAACATATTCTTGACGTTGATAATTCCTGGACATCCAGGAAACAAAATGGGTGTGTACATGGAGCCGGTTTATGATGAATTGATCAAGGTTTGGAATGAAGGCGTATGGACTTATGACCGAGCTACAAAGAAGAACTTCAAAATGTATGTTTGGTACCAGTACTCCATGCATGACTTCCTGGCGTATGGGATATTCGCCGGCTGGTGTGTCCACGGGAAGTTTCCATGCCCGGTATGCAAGGCAGCTCTACCGTTCATTTGGTTGAAGAAGGGTGGCAAGTTCTCCTCGTTCGACAAGCATCGACAGTTCCTCCCTCTTGACCATCAATTCAGAGAAGACACTAAGAACTTCACGAAAGGTGTCACGGTGACCGACCCTCCACCTCAGAAGATGACTAGTGGCCAGGTTCATGCTCAGATAGATGCTCTCATGGTCCCGACGCAGAAAGATAATCCAAAGAAGGGTAAAATAAAGAAAGTTAATCCAAAGAAAGATAATCAAAACAAAGATCGCTTTGTGGGCTATGGTGTGGAGCATATGTGGACTCATAAGTCAGGATTGGAGAGGCTTCCCTATTTTGATGACCTTCTCCTTCCACATAACATAGATGTAATGCACACTGAGAAGAATGTTGCCGAAGCACTTTGGGCAACACTTATGGACATTCCTAACAAGACAAAGGACAACCCTAAGGCCAGAGTAGACATGGCAACACTATGTGACAGACCAAAACTACTGATGCTACCTCCAAGAGACGGCAAAACATGGCAAAGGCCTAAGGCTGATTACATCTTGGAAAAGAAGCATAGGACGGAAGTGATACAATGGATGCAGACGTTAAGTTTCCCTGATGGGTTTGCAGCGAATCTGAGGAGGGGAGCGAACCCAGTTACTGGCCGAGTCTTAGGGATGAAGAGTCATGACTTCCACGTTTGGATTGAGCGGCTTCTTCCGTCGATGGTTCGAGGCTATGTCCCTGAGCATGTCTGGAAGGTGCTGGCAGAGTTGAGCTTTTTCTTCCGCCAGCTTTGTGCCAAGGAGATATCTCTGAAAGTGGTTGAGGAGTTGGAAAAAATGGCATCCGAGTTGCTCTGTAAGTTGGAGAAGATATTTCCACCTGCCTTTTTCTTGTCAATGCAGCATTTGATTTTGCACCTCCCGAACGAGGTCCGAATGGGGGGGCCCGTGCAGAACCGGTGGTGCTATCCAATCGAGAGATGTCTAAAGACTGTTCGCCAGAAATGTGGAAACAAAGGCAGGATTGAGGCTTCCATAGCTGAGGCATTCATTCGTGAGGAGGTGTCAAACTTCACAACATTATACTATAGTAACAACCTTCCTAGCGTGCATAATCCACCCCCTCGTTACAATGAGGACGAAAATGAATCGACCCTCAGCCTATTCAAAGGGCAACGCGGGAGATCAAGTGGAGCATCCAAAAAGTACCTTCTGACCAATGAAGAGTGGCGCAAGATCACGCTCTACGTGTTGACGAACCTTGACGAAGTCGACATGTATCAGAGGTAAATGCTCAACTTGCTTGTTACATAGCCAGTCAACTTTTCTGCATCCAACAACCTTGTTGCTTGTCGGTGCAGGGAATTTTTTGACCAATACTGGCATCATCCAAGGCCACCTTCTGACCATGAACGAGAGGCCCTTCTTCAACATGGTTCGCCTGATTTCATTACATGGTTCCAAAGAAAGGTACCTTCTGACTAACTTAGCTTGTTCCAAGTTCAGCGTTCCTAGTTGCCTTATTTCATTTCTCTCCTGCTTTACCTTGCAGTGCCAAAGTGATTTGTCTATAAGTGCCGAATTACGACAAGTGGCCAAAGGCTTTGACTATAAGGTCTCGTCATTTAACGCTTATGATGTGAATGGATATCGCTTTCACACAACAAGCTACGAGAAGAGTCGGCCCAATGCAAAGACCACGAATACCGGAGTATATACGCCCGGCGTAGTTACGCCCGGCGCTGAGCAGGAGGACTATTATGGCACAGTTGAAGAAATATATGAGCTCCAATACCATGGTGAAAAAGCACCTAGGCCAGTCATATTCAAATGCCGGTGGTTTAATCCTGCAGTATCGAAAAAGTCCCCTAAACTTGGGATAGTCGAAACTAGACAGGATTCCTTCTATCCAGGAGATGATGTCTATATTGTGGCTCAACAAGCCAGGCAAGTTTATTATTGTCCATATGCTTGCAAAACCGACCCACGTCTTCAGGGTTGGTATATTGTGCACAAGGTATCACCACATGGTAAATTACCTCGCCCAAACGATGATGATTACAACTTGAACCCACCCACGCATGATGACGGGGAGTTCTATCAACAAGACGAGGGGCTACCAGGGATGCTTGAGATAGACTTAACAGGAGAGATTGAAATGGAAGTAGACGAGGAATGGGTTGTTGACGAGGAAGCTGCAGATGAGGTGCATGATCCGAGAGACTTGAACATGCTTGACGGACTACAACTAGGCAACGACAGCGATGAGGATGAGGATGTTGACGATTTGGAGGCTCTTGATAGTGATGACGATACCTATCGTCCAGATAATCCCGATCCTGAAGAATATTAGAAATACATGTAATACTATATTATTTTGTAATTATATTTTCTTTATTTTGCATACCTTGCTAAGTATTTAACGTTTATCTGGACTAATACTGTTTTATTGTTTTAAATTTCAGGAGATGGGGCCCACCAGGAGGAGCTGTCACTCGACTTACAGGAGATCGAGGGACACGCCACAGGCTGAGGAGGAGGAGACGGAGGTGGAGGCGGAGGCAGAGGCGGAGACGTCGCAGAGGCAGAGGAGGCCGAGGGGCCGCCCCAGGCGGGAGCCGTCGACTGACCACGAGCGTGGCTCCTCGCGCTCTTCTAGGGACGAGGACGGCCCTCTACCCACGGTGGGCGAGGAGGCGGCTACACAGATGTACGATGAGGAGGTCGTTCCCCACACTTCTGAGGAGGGGGCTGGGGGTTCGACTTCCTCTGCAGCCTCCAAACCCTACTTGCGAGGTCCCAGCCAGCTACCGAAGCGACCGATCCCTCCTCACCGCCGCCCACTGATTGCACCCGAGGGGGATAAGTAAGTAACTTCATATGTTTTTCAGTTGATATGTTGAAAAATGATAATAAGAGTTAATACTAACTATTGTTAATCACTTGTGCAGGAACTGGATGCTTGTGGAGGAGGGGATCGAGGCTCGCAATGTCAATGGGATCCTGGGACTTCTGTGCAGGGAACACTTCCCTGGCCTGGTGTCGACGTCAGAGGACGAGGACCCAGTGGTACCCTCGTTCGACCAGTACGCCCTTGTCGCCACCGACACTGAGCACAGAAACCTGGCGGATCGGGTGATTCAAGAGTTGTGGGTAAGGTTTCTCGCAATACGGCCCTCAATTCATTGCATTCAATGCACATTCTTTAAATAAAATAATGGATACCTCGTGTCTTTATGCAGGACTTCTTCAGATGCCAGCCCGGACAGGAAGATAGGGCGTACCAGGTGGCTTACGCTTCCTGTAAAAGGCGTGTCTCGGACTTGTATTACGAGGCCCGCCTCCAGGCCCACAGAGACTACAACGCCCAGTTCCGCAACAAAAAAATCAACAAAACACAGGCAAGAAGGGAGACAGAGATTCTTACCAGGGAGCAGTACCTGCAGGTAAATAGAAAACATGTCCTATTGATTTCTTCTGAGATTAACTATGCCTAATTTGATCTTCTGATGGCTTGTAGGTGATTCCAAGCTGGTGCGCCACCCACCCCGATTGCTGGGCTGCTATAGTGGACAAATGGTTGGACGCGGACTGGCAGAGGGCGCACCAAGAGAAAAGCGAGCACCGTATGATGATGCCAGGTGTACCTCACCATCAGGGCAGCGCTAGCCTCACCAAGTATGCGAAGACATATGTAAGTCTCCACCATTTGTCTAATATAGCCGCGCTCAATTTTGCATTAATTCTAACCACATGTTATCTTATTCTCGCAGTCGGCGGCGCACGGTGGCCAACCAATTGGCCAACTCACGGTGTATGCTCTGGCCCACATGGGCCCGGCAAGGTCCAACATCGAGTACAACCCTGATGCGGGCCCAGAGGCATACACCAACTCCAGCGTCCACACCCGCCTCACTTCTTACACGGAGGCGGCAAGGTCAGTCCACGGGCCCGACTACGATCCGAGGACTGAGGAGCGCCTTGATCCTGAGCTCGTGATGAGGGTGGGGGAAGGCAAGAAGCATGGGCGGTTCTGGATTGGCGACGGCATCATCGACACGGGCTCTACTCCTCCTCTCCAGCGCCTCCGAGCAGCGAGCACGAGCTCTAGCGTGCCCATAAGGCAACGGCCGTCATCCGTGGCGACACTCCAGGTAAGTATTCCAGTTTCATTCGTCGTTCTTTGTCATTTACGTTCCTTAGCTATGCATTATTAAAACATTGGTGTCAAATGTTGCAGGCCGAGCTGTAGCAACTTCGGTCCCAGCAGGAGGCCCAGCTGGCTGAGCGGGAGGCTGAGCGGGTCGAGCCGGAGGCCGAGCGTCAGAGGCTACAAGCTTTGGAGGCCCAGCAAGCAGGTTTGCTCCAGTTCGTGCAACAACTTGGGCTGCAACAAGGTTGGGAGATCCCAGCCAACCTGCTTGCACCAGTGCCGCCACCACCACCACCACCACCACATCGTCCAGATTCTACTCAGGTGAGTATGAGTACGGATGTTTTACTTTCTATGGTCATGCTTAGTGTCAAACCTAGTGATGGCCTTCGTGCCGGATTTGTTGATGTGAGGGCCTTCGTGCCGGGTTTGTTTATGTGTCGGCCCTCGTGCCGAAAATGTGGTTGTTGGCCTTCATGCCGATGTTTTTCTTGTAGGTTTTGGAAACCTCCCCGTGCAGGGGAGGTGCTGCCAAAATTTTAAACTTTTCATTAAACTGCTTACATTTTTATCTTGTCACTCATGTGCAATCTCTTCTCTTTTGTGCAGTATCAATCGGGGGCGGCGTCGAACCATCTCGAAGGGTCGCCGGCATCGCACGCTGGGGCGTCGCAACCGTCACAGTCGCCATGAGCCACGAGCGGAGTTGGTTTCATGTTTATGTATTAAACTTATGAACTTTGAACTTATTTGTAATATATTGTGGATTTCGGACATTATTTGGTCGTTTGTGATATATATAAATCTGGTTTGTGATATATTGTGTTGAATTGTGGTTTCAAATATATATATATATATATATATATATATATATATATATATATATATATATATATATATATATATATATATTGCATTGTTGTTTACATGAAAAAGCAAAAAACAAAAAAAAAACAAATTCTGACAGTGGCTTTGCCGAGTGCAATGACCATTGCACTCGGCAAAGCTGGAAAGAAATTTAGCACAGCTTTCCCAGGTTTGCCGAGTGCAATGGCTATTGCACTCGGCAAAGAAAATCCCAGAAAAAAGAAAAAACAGCCTTTGCCGAGTGCCTGGGCGCAGGGGCACTCGGCAAAGAGTTTCTGAAAAAAAAAATGAAAATTAGAAAATGAAAAAAACGGCGCGTCGCCGTCGCCTCAACGGTGTCAAGCCTTTGCCGAGTGCCTAGTTTGCACTCGGCAAAGCCTTTACCGAGTGCACGTCGTTTGGCACTCGGCAAAGCAGGCTTCACCGTGAACTGAATCGACGGAGCCTCTTTACCGAGTGTTGCACTCGGCAAAGGCTTTGCCGAGTGCATGGCTGCCTTTGCCGAGTGCAACCGGCACTCGGCAAAGTGACTGGCTCCTGTAGTGACTCGTTGCACGGCATGGCAATGCTACAAGATACGGCCAAGCTTGGTTTGTTTGGCAGCGTTTTCTTATTTTGTCGGCGGCGCACATGCCACGCACGGGTGAACACAACACATACGAAGAGGAGTAGTAGAGAGTAGAGAGAGAGGAGAGACCGATGGATGGATTGGAGCGTGTACAGCATAGATAGATCTTCGGGCGTAGAGCTAGCGACGGAATACATCGGGATAGCCATTTTTCCGTTTGTTGGGGCGCTACTAACATGCATCACGTGGCATGCAAAGTTCACGAACCATCGGCGATGGGCACGACAGCACCCTCGAGTACTACAATATAATCGATCCATGGGAAGCTGTAAACTAGCTAGCCGCCTCGTACTCTCGTTGGCCGTCAATCGGGAGTGGGGGAGACTGGAGAGGTCCCCGTCCCGTCCATCTCCCTTGTGCTGTGCTGCGTGCCTGCCCGGCCGCGCTCGCCGTGTTCGAATCCGAGGGGAAACCAAACCAATGCAGCATCCGTTAAATCCAAGTGTCCGTAGGACCCAATGGTTGCCTAGGAGGTGGTGGGCATTGGGCAATAAGAAAAGCTGGAGCTTCCTCTGCGTGAGTAATCGGTTGCAGCAACCAGCGCAAGGCGTGCGATTCGAATCTATACTGGTCCCGTGCGTCCGCGACGCACATGCAACTCGTCGCCGTGGGTCTGCCACCGTACGTGCGCGTGCGGTAATACCGAGACGGCCTGCCCATCTCTCGGCAACTTGCGTTTGGTGGGTGATGATCATCAGCGTGGGGCCGTGGGTTATCCCAAATGACGTACCAGAGACAAGATCAGCGTACAATGCAAGCTGCGCCACTGCGTAAAAGGGTCCGAGCGTGTGTTTTGGAGATTAAATTATGTGCCCAGCCGTGCCATTTTGCTGTCCGTCAGGACGGCGAGCGAGGCACACCGTACGTGCTGTACGAACGCCGCTCGCGCGCGCCTCCACAGATGTGTAGTGTAGTAGCGGGTAGTCGCTTCAGAGTGGACCGCGTTGATCCGTGCGTCTGATGATCACGTGAATCGTACCAGCGTATTACGGTTGTAACCGCCGTGACCGTGCAATCGCTGGACGGGCATGTCGCCGAAAGCGCAGGCCATCCACGTTAGCAAATTTTTTCTTACCCGTTTGATCTCCATCCGGTGGCTCCGGTTGTCCCTTCGCTCCCTTCACATGGCCAGCAGCAGCCCACGTCGCCCTCCACAAAATATCTAGCGCTCTCCCCACTCCTCAAAAAAAAAACCAGCACGACCTCCCCATCCTCTTTCTCGAGCACGACGCGGAGGCGGAGGCCATGTTAGCAAAAATTTTCTTACCGATCTCCATCCGGTGGCTCCGGTTGTCCCTTCGCTCCCTTCACGTGGCCAGCAGCAGCCCACGTCGCCCTCCACAAAATATCTAGCACTCTCCCCACTCCTCATAAAAAAAACCAGCACGACCTCCCCATCCTCTTTCTCGAGCCCGACGCGGAGGCGGAGGCGACAGCACGACGGCGCCCCATGGCCGGCCCCCTCCTCCCCCTCCACCTGCTCACAGAAAGGGAAAAAAACTCTCCCCATCCTCATACTCTCGTCTCTCCCGATGTGGCGGCGGGCGGGCGGGCCGGCGGCGCACCCCACGGCCGGAGCGACGCTTCCCCCGGCGAGCGGCGCAGCAGCGGCCTCCTCCCTCCTCCGCCCGGGCGACCGACGGCGCCCCCCGCGGGAGGAGCGACCCTTCCACCGGCGAGCGGCGCAGCAGCGGCCTCCTCCCCCTCCGCCCAGGCGCAGCCGTGGGCCGGCGACCGCGATCCCTTGCTGCTGCATCTCCTCATCTCCAGGATCTCTCGCTTCCCTTCGCTGTGTACGCCGATTCATATGTGGATGAAGTGTGCGCCTGTGTTCGATGAAACCCTAGTTGGCTCAGTCGTCTCCTGCGGACCCCACACGCGAGGAGCAGCGTCGTCACGACGCGGGCAGCGGCATCGCCGTTGGTAAGCCGACGTATTCCCATTCCCCAAGCCCCTCCCTAGAACCCTCCTCTTCTTCCTTCTATTGTGTTGCATCGCATCTGAGTTTGATAGATTTTGCTATGGGTTCATCATAACGAGCTTCCACGTGCCAGCTCCATCCTTTAGGTCTGGTTTTTGCTAGCCTGCCTAGGCCTACGGAGAACAAGCAGCCATGCCTACCGCACAATTCATGGACCAGGACTATCGGTGCCCCCTCTTGAAGGAACAAATGAAATTTGGTATGCCCCAAATATATTTTGGGTCCTCTAGATTTTGATTGGGTTTTGGATCTGTTGTGTTTGGGGCTAACCAAAATTGGCCACCTCGATTGTTAAAGAAGCATAATATGTTTACAGAGGGCTCATTTGGAGACTAAAGCAAATTCAGGATCTGTCTTTTGAAAACCAAGATGATGGTGGAGGGTTTCCCAGTGGAGTAGAAATCCTAAATGAAAGGTGACTGTTTCTCACCATTTATTGCATTGGTAAGTTTGTCTTATGCCTCTTGGTTAGTACACTTAATTAGCTCAATAATAGATTGTGAAAGGTGCTTTGTCCCTTGTGCATTGATAAGAATAGACTGTGCCTCTTGGTTAGTATACCTGAAATCTTGGAAATATGAGCAAAAGCATTAATAGATAACTGACATAAGGTGCGCTGACATTAGAAGTGGATCAAAGGACAGTATATATGCAGTTTTGAGATCCGAGGGCCTGTAGTCTATTATACAAAGTTTTATCCGCTGAGACAAATATATGTACCTAGAGCATTAGCTGTCCACTCATTACAACCAATATGTTTGGGTCAGAGCTTCTTTTTAATGCTTTCCTTCCCACTCATACATTCTTGCCATTTAGTTCTGTTTGTGGAAATTTTATTTTGCTCATTACAAATTATCTGTTCCTCTACTTTCATACATCAAAGATCACAGCCATCCTGATATGTCCTGAATCAGTAAAGTTATTTTGGTTTGGTACTGTCACATTCCAAGCTGGAAACACTGATTGCTTTCCTCCTCCAGGTGCAGTGCCCAGTTGGTGTTTGGTAGTGACACAGCCAAGAAATTCTCCTTCTACAGGCCATTGCCTCTGGGTGAGTACATATTTTTTCCCTTTTTCTTTACCTTCCTATTCACGTGTTTCCTGTCTTTGGCATTCTAACGATCCTATTTTGCTTATTAACAAAGTTTATCGCCTTTGCCAACAAACTGATTGATGGTATATTGCAGTGCTTACCACACCTTAGGCATGGAAATAGGAAATGCATAAAATCAATATGGAAAAAGCCTATAGGGTGATAGTAGTTGTGTCCGCTATGACGTCAACTCGATACATGAGTTACTATATACCATTTGTAGCAATCATTTAGATGTGAGGTTATTTTCCTAGTTCGTCAACACTTCTTTCTTTGAAAGCCCTTCTTATCCCTTGTTACAATGATAGCACATTGATTCTCTATTATTTGTTCATTATTTGTTCTAACAGGAACAATGCAAATTTATGGATTGCCCGAAGGTGTGCCTGCGGTGTGCAGCGGCTTGGCAGGCCTTACAAGCAATTTCTTTATGTTGTGGGTGCGCCCACGATCTGTATACTTCTCATGTGCTCAGGGAGTAACCAATTTCTCCGGTGCGTGCTCTCTTTGCCAGTGCCGGGGCCGGGTACATGTGTGGATCTGGCTCGCCAGCCTTCATCGCTGGAGGAGCCCCACACCGGCCCGTTGCGCATGGCGTAGGTGCCCTCTTGCCCCTTCTCCCCCTTCCCTTCCCTCAGCTCCCTCTCCTCAATGCGAGGATCTTGGCCAGTCTCCCCTTGGAGGCCGTTTGCTCCTGCGCTTCTCTTGTTTTTAAATACGCAGATCATGTGCAGAACTGATATCCTTCATTGTACAATGATGGTTAGTTGTTTTATTCTGCATTTTATTTACTGGGGTTCTGGGGTTGTGGGATGATGAACATTTTTAGACTGAGACAATGGAATTGTGAAATGATGGTTCTTTCATTCTTCCATGACTCTTGCTATTTTCATTAGTTCGGTGATGACTATGTCATTGTATCTTAGCAATTCGCTTTTGCGTGTGTTATTTCGTTCTCATTCATTGCTATATTTTCTGCGCTCGTTGCTGACCATAGGTCCATTGTCAGTGATGTCTTTACTTCACATAATTGGTTGGTTGTTCTATTACTCACCACACCTCAGTGCCAATGATGTATTTATTCCTATCCATCTTTGTTCACTTTCTTGCGGATCTGGAACATCTGGACCTAAGGTCCTATCGATCAGCTGCATTCTATCTTTGTACTGAATTGGTTATGCTTGTTATTTTTCAGTACATACACTTGCTTGCAGATCCACTTGCTTATGACAGTGATTTTTCAGTACATATATTAGTGTCGTTGCGGTGAATTTAAAAATGCTCCATACATGTGATCGGCTCCACTTCAATCTTTGCATTGAATTGGTCTTGCTTAGTGGCCTCCTGTTACCCTATTCATTATTGTTTTTCCGTTTTACTACCCTTCTGTTTTTACAGCCCTTTGCACCAGTGTCTGTCAATCATCTAGATTTGATCTTTGCACTGAACTGGTTATGCTTGAGAGGTCTCCCAGATTTTGGCGTTCGTGCTGGACATATCACATATAACATGCCTTCGGTAATTACTCTGATACTTGCTATTTGTTTACTAGGCTATAGCTACAGCCAAAACCATGAACATGACTGCTTTTAACCTTTTACTTTATGCTGTGAAAAAGTTTATCTTACCGGGATTGATATAGGCTTCGACCGCCCCTAGGATCTGTGTTGCGCCGTTCGTCTCCAGAACCTGCTGTCCATGCTTTAGTGCTTCTCTTAGTTTCTACGTTCATGATAATTTGCAGGTTTCCTGTCTCCCTTTGCTGGTTGCTAATGCTTATATTATGCAGGGTGGTCAAGGAAGACAAGGGGTTCTTTCTAGAAATCTGTTCGTGCAACCTAGCAAAACCCGAGGTGACCTGGTCCTTTCTTTCGATTGCTCTATGTTCTTATTCTTTTAGATTTCCAATGTGGTATCTGCTGATGTGTGTCTGCCATCAGATTCCTTATAGTTGTTGGTCTTTACAGGTCTGAATTTTATTATCTCGATATGAATTCCTGTGGATGCTTCACGCCCCTAGGGGCTCCCAGGATTGGTTAGTGACTTCATGTCTCCTGAAATATATGTTTAATACTAATTGTCTGTGCCATTGTTAGTTTCCTCTTAATTAGCTACACATTTTTTTACCCGACATGGTACCATTGTTAGCTTACTCTTAGATTAACTATGTTTTCTGGTTTTATGTATAGGGAGAGCATGTGTTTTGTAAGATGGTTTCTCTTCTCTGTGCTTTCCAATTCATGCTTTGTTCATTTCAATAAAGGTCACAGACAGTTTATGATTCAAACCTAATCAAACCATAAAATTTGATGATCACGTGAATCGTACCAGCGTATTACGGTTGTAACCGCCGTGACCGTGCAATCGCTGGACGGGCATATTTTTTAGAACTGCCGATGGATTTGATACAAGCAAGACTCGAATCATCGAATGGACTCAGGCTGCATGCATGTGTTGGACTTAATTAGATGGATCGATGGAGCTTATTTGGAGTTGGGTATAATTAAACACAGATGGACGGACGTGTTATGTTTCTACTAGTCCCCCCCTGCAGTTTTCAGGGAGGAGGACCTTTACTGGAGAAACTCCTCCTAATATGGCATTCTTTCGCTCAGCATTCCTTTTTTTTTTCCTTCCCTTGTTCATTCATGGAGGCTGGGCGAATAGCAGGATGCAAAGGGGGCATCCAGTCAGCAGCAGCGTACGTTTCGATTTCGTGCCACGTCGCGTCTTTTGACAGTTCGCCCCTTTGGCTTCCCTTCACACCCAGCCCCGGGCGTTGCCCGTTGGGAACTTGAGATGCATGAGATCCCCATTGCATGCTACGGATCTGCTACTGTGCCGTATACTGACAGGAACAGCGAACGATGCCGATCGCCCTCGTCGTCCTTCCACTCCTTCTATCAGCTGCACTGCACAGCGGATGGCCCTGGAAAATGACGGACACGTGGGCCAATCAGCTGTGCGTACATGTGAGCGCCAGCAGCAGCACCCCCGTCGCACGTGGACTCGACCGTTGCGGGCTCGCGGCACCACATGCCGCCACGAGGGACGACCGGCCCCACGAGCTGGCTCGCGAATCGCGACCCACCCCACCCGCGCCCGCCTGGTGCCTGCCTCTCGTCCTCATCAGTCACGAACCACTGCAACTGACTGCAGCCAGGCAACGACAGCACAGCACTGCATAGAGGAGCGGCAGGCAGGCATGGCGCATGAACACAACAGAACAGCTCCCCGAATAAAACAAACGCGCCGCTCGATCGGTGCACGGATGATGGACCGGAACGACCCCATGCATCGTTCCGCCTATCATGCACGTCCGTCGTCGGGTCAGTTCCCTGACTCCTGTTGCCTTGCCTGCTTCGATCCCGTGCGTCCTGGCGCGGAAGCACGTACCGGAACCCGGAGGACAGCGGCATCTCGTTCGCGTGCGAGACATGGAGGAGCGCCGGCCGAGGCAGGAGGCGGCCACCGTGCGTGCGTGATGTGGTCTTTTCAGCGACGCCGGCCGCCTGGCCCTTCATTACTGTAGGTCATTATCCTATCCAGAACAGTTGGTGGCGCCATGATTAGCGACGATAGCAGACGGATGTGGCGGTGGCGACCGGCGAGGCAACTGGGCAACTGGCCATGCTGCACTGCGCCGGCCGCATGTGCACATGCAGAGGCGCAACAAGGACACAGCAGGCGGTGCGCATGGGCACGCATGGACGAGCGCTGCAACTACAGACTAGTACTACTAGAGGGTCAGAGACTACAGTGCCTGCAGGCGCGTGGCGTACGTATCTGCCAGCGACAGTACAGACAAGCTGCGCTGCGTGCGGAGGATGAAGTACGTCGCAGCACGTACACATACAGTACGTGCTTCGGTCCTCCGTGTGAGCGCGACGTAAACCGAAGTTGTAATCGCCTCACATGAGCGTTTGATGAACTGATCTTCTGATGGGACGGACACTCGAGCAGCACCTAGTAGGCCCTAGCAGCAATAGCCAGCCGCCGGCAACGCCTCAATCGCTTGATTGACCACCTCCCAGCCCAGAGCCCAGAACAAGACAACACGTCCACACCGTACGGCACCACATCCACCCCAAGATCAACTCGTCGCTCTTCGGGGCCGACGATAGGTAGGTATCGGCCGTCGCGCTCCTCTGAATAAGCATGGGTTCCGCTACTGCTCATCGCCAAAAGGTTCCAGCAGGGATCTCCGGCCACCTCCCAGTCAGCCGATCGCCATCGGCGCTGTTCGCGCGTCACCGGTCGAGCGACGGCTCCGTTTCCCGGAGGGCGAGAGGCGGCCGATGGGATGAGACCGACGGATCGACTCCCCATCATGCACACATATCGCAGCGTCGACACCGACCGTGTCACGCGGTGGCGAGCCGGGCGGGCGGTGGTGGGCTCGCCGTGTCCCGGTGCGTAGGGGACACGAGGGTGCAGCCGGCACCGGGGCCGTGTTTGTTCCGCCAGCGCCAGGGACCCCCTCCTTTGCCCGGCAAGGCGGCCCGCTCCTCCTGTCGGACAGGGACTGTTCGTGAACTAACCGGCCCAACGGGTGCCTGTTCGTGGGGCAGCTATGCCATGGCTGGTAGTAGCATTGGCCGCTGCTGATCGATGGCCATAGGCCATGACCCTATCTGCCGGCCGGACCGGTATGCTACTAGTAGTACCAAAGCTAGGTGCCCTATCTGAGAGCATCTCCAACAGGACTCTATTTGACTCCTACTTCAGATTTAGATAGCGGAGGCTAAAAAATCAACTCCAACAGACCTCCTACTAGACCCCTCACATTTGTTACCCTCTTACTTTTCTACCTCCACCTTCTACTTTTGTTGGTCCCCTACTTTCCACCGTGCAAAATATGGATGAGAGAGATGACAAAAGAGCCTCACATGTCATTGAGTACTAAAACAAATTTGAGTAGTATGGTTTAGGTAGTATTGCTGGAGTTGGAAGTAAAATATGAGTAGTCTTAAAATAGGTGGCTTCCTAAATAGAGAAGTAGAGGGTGCGTTTTAGGTAGTATTGCCGGAGATGCTCTGAGGCCTTGTTTAGTTTGTGCCAAAATGCAAAAAGTTTTCAAGATTTCCCGTCACATCGCATATGCCGGCATATGTACGAAGCATTAAATATAGGTAAAAAAATAACTAATTACACAGTTTGTCTATAAATGTCGAGACGAATCTTTTAAGCCTAGTCAATTCATGATTGAACAAAGTTTATTAAATACAAACAAAAAATGCTATAATACTTTTTCAAAAATAATTTGCCAACTAAACATGGCCTGAGTCTCAAATCCAAAACTTTATTGCGGAGCAGGCGCAGCAGCACGACATGGACATGTACCTACGTGACAGGGACGATCGACAGGTACGCGATTTGACCACGGTACACAGCACAGGCCACACGTACAGGTGGGTGCCGATGCCGTGACACCAGAGGCTACAGGTACAGAGACGAGAGGGACCTGGACGAACAACTCAACAAGTACACGACACATCACTTCAGAGTAGGGAGCTCGTTTCGGCGGCGAGTTGCACGCTCCGCCCTGTACGTACCGGAGACGATCGATCCAAGGGTCGTTCTCCGGTGCGGTAGCAGAGGTTCCTCTCCGACCCTTTCCCGTTTGAATCACACGTACGACCCGCCCGTCGAAGACGGCGTTCCGACAACGCGAGGTCTGTCACTGCGTGTCATGATGTCGTCTTCTCGCGATCGAGTTGGACGGTACTAGCGCCTAGGGTTTATGTTTATGAGCTTGCTTGTGATGGAAAGGCCGGGACGAAAGGAAGGTCTACGGCTTGTCTGCGCGCCGAGTGCCTAGCATTCAAGCGGCGTCATTTTCTGGCCCTGATGACGAACATGCCAGGTGCCCAGAGCCCAGGAGGCTAGTGTGACTGCGGGGGTGTTTAGTTGCTGGCCTGAAAAATTTTAGGGTCTCACATCGAATGTTTTATGAGATATCAGAAGGAGTGTTCGGATACTAATAAAAAAACTAATTATATAACTCGTCTGAAAACCACGAGACGAATTTATTAAGCCTAATTAATTCGTCATTAGCACATGTTTAATGTAGACATTGTCAAATTATAAATTAATTAGGCTTAAAAATTCGTCTTACAAATTTATCACAATATGTTTAATTAGTTTTTTTCATCTATATTTAATACTCTATACATATGTCAAACATTCGATGTGACGGGATGAATTTTTTTTTTGGGAGAAACTAAACACCCCCTGAGCCATGTGTTCGATCGAGTGGGCCGGAGGTGCGACTGCGAACTGGCTGCAAGGCCCAACTTGTAAGTAGAACCACGCCTTGGTTTGTTTGGGCCTTGGGCCGAATTGGCAGGCCTTCTCCTCTTCCACTCTTCTTTCTCGCTTCAGCTAGCAGCCGTCCCCAACGAAACCCTCGAGTCGCCACCAGCCAACCCCCATCATGGCGCTGCCGCCACCGTCTCCCGCGCCGCCATCGCCTCCGCCGGCGGCCCTACCCGAGGAGCTCATCGAGGAGATCCTCCTCCGCTTCCCGCCCGGCGAACCGGCGAGCCTCCTCAGCGCAGCGCTCGTCTGCAAGCGCTGGCGCCGCCTCGTCTCCGGCCCCGGCTTCCGCCGCCGCTTCGGCGAGTTCCACCGCACCCCGCCGATGCTGGGGATGTTCTGCAACAGAGGCTTCATCAGCGTGTCGCACTTCGCGCCCACGACCGCGTTCCGCCCGCATCATGCCGAGCGTGGCCACAGGCGCGCGCTGGATGCCCGCCACGGCCGTGTCCTCCTCCATGGGAAAGGCATGGATCTCATCGTCTGGGACCCCATCACGGACGAGGAGTGGAAGATGCCCTTTCCCCCGCAGTGCACGGGGTCGTTGTGCTGGGCCGCGGCGGTTCTCTGCTCTGCCGCTGGTGCCGGCGGCTGCGATCACCTTGATTGCCACCGTCGACCCTTCGTCGTGGTTTTCGTGAAATCTGTTTTGATTGACCCTGGTACAGTGGTGACATTTATCTACACCTACTCATCTAATGCCGCTGCCTGGAGTGAGCCAACCTGCGGTCAGCGACCTGGCTACCTTGTCCATTCCTGGGTGAGGAGTGCGCTTGTGGGGAATACGCTCTATTTTGGGAATCGGTCAGAAAGCAGCACAGTTCTCAAGTACAACATGCAATTGCATCGAATGTCGTGGATTCAAGTACCATCTTCATTTCCTCTTTGTCGGCTGTCTGCTCTCACAACAACAGAGGACGGTGGACTGCTGCTCGCCACTGAATATGAGTACAAACTCTACATCTGGTCGACGAAGGATGCTGATGAAGTAGATGCTAGATGGGAACAAAACAGAGTCATTAAGCTTAACACACTGCTCCCTGATGATGCCGACTTCACCTTACTTGATGTGGTTGGCTCCACAGATGGTCTCGGTACCATTTTCGTGAGCGCGGACAATGTGGCCTACGCAATTGATCTAAAGACCTATAAGGTGAAGAAGGTGTATGAGGGCACAGTCGACACCATTATTCCATACATGAGCTTCTACTCCCCAGGTACAGCTTTGCTTAGTTTTTGGTTTTACAATGTTCAGGTTCAATAGGCTCCTCGATATCATATTTATGAAACTGCAATCTTATATCTAACTGGGTTGATCCTACCTGAATGTTTTTTCAATTTATTATGGGCAACCTTTTAAACTAATCAGACATGCCTATGAATTTATTGATCTATGCTGAGCTAAGAAGGTAAATATGTAGCTGGAGTGAAAATTAAAAGTAATTACTTGGGTGACACACTTCATATGCCTTCTGCTTATCTCTAATCATGTTCATACGTAGCCCTCATCTGTCAATGGATGGTGACATCAGTGCTAAACTTAGGGAGGCAGTTACCTTATTGAGTTTGTGCATGTGTTGATGTTAACTGTTGTTGCTGTGAATAATGAAGTAGTTTTATTTTGTTGGCAAGCAATAAGGGTTCATCTAGGGCAAATTTGAGTCCTCCATCGGCTGATGTTCTCAAAATTTGTAAATTTCTGTAGCACTGGAAGCAGACGGTACAGGTGAAGGACCAAGTGCTGGTGGCTCAAGTGCATGAAAAGCTTAAGGTGCTCACGTGAGGTTCTCGAACAAGAGAAAACCGGGTAGTAGTAGTTGTAATTGTAAGTAGTAGTTTATCTTGAACATTTTAGCTTTATCATTGGTTCTATTAGGCTTGTATGTAAGCTGTAAACCCCTACATTTTCCCACTTGATCTGTGACTATGTGTGCTTGAGCATTACTGCTTGTGATGAAATCCTGGAATGCGCATATCAATCCTTGTTAAAAGGTGTGGTCTCAAGAAAATGAGCATTATGAAATTATATCATCTCAACTTCATATGTTTATTGTTGTTCCTACATGAATTTATGTATTGTGCCTCAACATCTTGTCGCTTCTAAATGATTGGATAACCAGGAACTTGTTAATTTATTTATTGCTGCCATATTTTTGCTTGAGTGGCCAACCTGGTAGAAGTCCAAAGACTCAGAGATAGCTTATTCATGGGTGAAGCTTGAAACCACAATGCAGTGGCGACAAGACCATGTGACACAATTTAGTTTGTGTGCAGTGCAGGTCCAGTTAGTGTGATTGAGCCATGTGTTCTTGTTGTGTTCCGGTCGTGACTTGAGTATGGCCTATGGCGATGTAACGCTACGGGGTTTAATTCTCCAGTACCGTAATGGCGACGCATGATTACGCATGCCTTGTCTAGTGTGGGACCGTGGGTTATCTGACGCACGGCCGAACCATCAAACAGTACCGGAGGACAAAGGTGTAGGTGGAAATGGTGGGTGCAAGATCACCAGATCAGACCTCCCAAGTGCAGTCTGCGTGCAGAAATGCGTATAGGGGACTGTTGCACAAGTTAGCTCCGACTAAAGAAGGTTGGAACGGAAACATCTGCCAACATTTGTTCCCCTTGCTCTTTTGTCAGTTCAGTTTATGGCCACATCGAATCTAATCTTCAACTGCAATCCTAAAACTTGAAAATTGCACAGCAGATACGTAGAAATGCTCAATGTAAGACGTTTCCAAGATATCAATTCAGGCCATGTATGTTTGGTGCGGCTCTCTACCTTGCGCCTCGCTCCCCTGCCGTACCAAGAGGTGGTGACAGAGCCAGAGCAAGAGCCGCACCAGACGGGTCTTCTGAAATTGCCCAAAGCCAGACTTGGATCCAAAAACCAGCAGCTAACAATCTAAATACCAATAAAGAACACTAAAATCTCCAACTCGTATAAAAGAAAGATAGCCAATGGCATCATATGTACTGTATACTCATAATGCCCTTTGTGCACGCTAATTGTATGAACAACTGAAGCTTCAGTGTTATGGCAAGACCCAACCTTCAGACTTCCATCCCTAAATCTTACAGTTTTCAATTTAAATTATCAACACGGAGTTCCAAATCTTACACCAGCGAAGAACACCATGTGGATTGAACTTTAATAACTAGTCAAAACATTTGATGCTTTTCCTCGATATTTCCTTAGTAATATCTTGGGTCTTATGACTTCAACCAAGAGGGTTCAGACTTCAATCCTGAAGCTCACCACTTTCAACTCCTAATAAATTTTCAAAAGGAGTTCCTCCGTCCCGAATTTCTGGAACAGATACAATACAGAGCCATTTCTTGTATCAATCAATAAGCTGCAACACACCTCCGAACTTCTCTTAGAACGCGCAATTGAGGCCTGACACCCATCTATCTTCCTATGAAATCCCACAGGTACTAGTCGCTCATCAGGGAGTATTATGGAGCACGAGGGCACAGAAGTGCAATAAATCTAACAGACTTGCAGAACTGAATCAAGGATGCATAGTGACAGGATAAGAAAGTTAAGCACTGGTACACTCGACTGTTGATCGCTAATATACAACAGAAATTTGGGTTCTCCAAATCCTGAAGATATGTACAAGTACATAATGTTAAATACAGTATCTTGTCAAGTCCGATCATCAACAACTCAGTTACCAGGGACCTGTCAATGTTCTCCGCAGGCATCGCTTCTTTTGTGCATATGGATTACTGATCACTTCCAGGACCTGTTCGGAGACAAGTTTTGTGATCAGTTATCTAAATAACACAACTTTATCATGTGCAAATATATGTACCAGAGGATTTGAAAAGAAAGCAGACACATGTAAACTTACTGCACACTTGCACAGTAGATGGAATTGAAAAGAAAAAAACTGGAAAAAAAAAAGAACACCCACAATCGTGTCAGTCATGGATCATGGCTTTCACACTAATCCCAAAGCGAGAGCCATGCCCATCTGACCAATTATATTCACAAGGCTAGCCAAACAACTAGGTTACTCTAGTTAATGTGATAACTATAACCTTACCACTTACCAGGATACATGGACGAAACCATGCACTTCTATTTTTAAGAATCAAGAAAACATAATAAAGCGTGTGATATACCCAAAGCTTTATGCATGTAAGAAGCTTATGGATATATCAAACCTCCTAGCTGCATAAGGTATTCAAGTTAGTGGGATATTAAAATATTTTTAGGTGAACAAAACAAAAGGTGACCTAAACTCTCGACGACTACACTGGAACATCGTGCACCATATACTCCTACTAAGCTAAGAGGGAAAGGAAGAAGAGTCACAAAAAAAAAGAGGGAAAGGAAGAAGCTATATAACTAAGGCCAATGTAGACCAACGTTTATTCAGTGTCACGGAACATACCAAACATTATGCAATTTTTGGTACAGCTGACATATGATGAGGAGAGCAATTAACATCTACATTCATGGCATTTCGGAATCTCGAAATACACAATGTTTACAAACTCAAAGTCCACTACACTTGACTGAATTTCATTTTTTTTCCATTTAGTGTGTTCAAGGACAACATAACACTATGGAAGTTATGAATATGACACTTTTACTAGTTACAAGAAATGCAGTGTTGCGCAAATTTCAGAGAATGACACTTGTGCTCAAAATTATTGTAATGGTAGACGGTACACTTTTTGAAGTCATTATAAAGAAGTTACACATATATAATTTGTACATATTATCAGATCAGACAACTATACTAATTGGCATGAGCTGGTATGTCTGGCATAAAAGTCAATCACCCTTATCCAGCAGAACCAGAACCACATATGGATGACATGTGGGTCTCAATTATCAGTACCTTCCAAATGTGAAATTCAATGATAATGTGAATTAAATGATAATTCGTAAGGCTCACAAAAGGCTGCCACCTCTCAGGTACGTGGTATACCTATGGTGTAACAACTGATGAGGTGTTTTTTTTCCTCTTCAAATACAACAACTGAGGAGGCTCAGTCCCGCCAACTGTACAAGGTATTTCCTTGCATAAATGCTTAGTCCAAACTGCTGTTCCTAGCTCCCCTAAAATGCATGTCTTATGGTCTTACAATCACTTTTTAGTTACAAGCTATCTATCCCCCTTTAAAATGTATAGCCGGTCTTGTTCTCCCTGATAGATTCCAGTTAGTAATGAAGTTACATTGGTTGACTTCAATAAATTAAGGCAAAAACAGTCTATATACAACTTCCCGGACAAATACTATTATTTTTTATGGAGTTCATATTTTTAAAACTTGTAATACAACAGCTACGCCATTTTCTATATGCACGGAAAATCCACGATAGACAAGCAAACATAAATCCACCACATCAGTTAAACCAATGTCAGGAAGAATGCATCTATATTGAAAAAAAAAATCAGCATAGCAACCTAGTTTCCATCAGTTCTCCAATTGGATAAGTGAAAAAACACTGAAATTCACTATTTGAAAACAGGAATGCATCCATCTTTGGTGTGCCATGAAAAAGGAACATCAATAATGGAAGTTTAACACAAAAATCTACCTGGTTTTTCTGCATCTCCATTATTTCTTCCTGCGATTCAAGAAAACAAACAAGATTAGGAAGCTCCAACAATATTGTGCTAATGTCATCCACAGAGATGTATATAAAGAATGATGATGATAGGAATTTCGAACATAGATGCAACAGGGCAAATAATGTTTACTGAAAGATATATCTACCCCACTCAATAAGGCATAACAAGGTTCATAATTGATGTTCATTCCAAAATCCCGATGAACAAGTATTAGTAATTAGAGTACCATAGTTCGAACTTTGCAGGCTGATGGTTTCTAAGCCGGCTGAAGCTGATTTGTTGTGAGAGAAAAACACTATTCCATGTGTGCAATCTCATGTTGTTCCAGACAAAGTACTATTGAAAGTGCAGCATTCAAAGCATGTTAACAATTAAAAGCTATGTAGAAGTTCAACCCAAAAAAAAACACTTGGCACAACACAACCGTATGATGGCTGAAGTCCTAAAATGAACCTTCAGAAAAAGTCCTAAAATGAACTCCAACTCCAAGAGATACTGAAATTCAAGATCTATATATATTTAAAGAGAAATTTCATGTTTTAATCTCACTTCGTAACTAAGTTCTTCAATTAAAGCTCAGCTCTGCGACTGTACTTTAAAAAGAGTGCTACTTCTTTTAAAATGTTTGATCATTTGAATAAAAAATCCATTTCAATTCTTAAAACAATGTTACCTTCTCAAGTTTTTCTTCAATTTAGTTGTGCTTGTATCAATTGTGAAAATCAGCAAAAAAAAATTGTTTCAGAGAGATCCTACACGACACTTGTTCAAACATACTTCACCAAGGAATTTAGGTTTTTAAAAGTAGTACTATTCAAAGTGAACAATCCTCTGTACCCAATTCCAAGCCTTAAGGAAAAATCAGTGTAAATACTTTACTAAAGAAACAAACATATGTTGTTTTGCCAAAATCTGTGAAATAACTGCTGCAATTAGCATTGGGCCATACATGCAAATGCGATCAGAATCCCTTTCTGAAAAGTGACAGAAAATACTCTTTAACTGTACAGAAATGGTACAACATGGTATATACCTGCTTCTTCTGCAATTCTGCGTTTTGTTCCTTTAGTTTCTGAACTTCAGCTTCCAACTCCATTGTATAAGCCTACAAATCATATAACAGATATAAGCAACAAGTCATGTGTTGAAGTTGCATATGTGATATGCTAGGCCAGATGTGCCTCTACCTTACTACCTTATCAAATATCCATCGTTTTCGACAGGGCATACAAGGCCAATGTGCTGATTTACCAGAATTTGTAATACAGAATCTTAGAACAGCAACTTGCAATAGAAAATAGCTAGTACTATTTATACAACACATGCAAGAATTCAGGACAAGGGTGTGACCTGCTTACGGGCACGGGATCTAGCTGCAGACTCCCTGTTCTTGATCATCCTCCTCTGCCGCCGCTCGACGACCTTCTCCACACCCGCACCGCTCCTCCTTCCCCTTATCACTCCCTCAAAGGGGTATGGCACTGGAGCCATCGGCGATGACAGATCCCCATTCCCCTTGCCCATAGAATCCAGCTGGGCCACCGACGTATCCACCGGACTCACAGTGACCGCACCACCTGCCATCCCAGCCACCCCAGGCATCAGCCCGTTGCCCATGGCCTGATCCCCGATCCCCACCGGCGCAAACCCCATCGCTCCAGCCCCGGCGTCATTGGCGCCCCCAAAGTTGCCGAAGAAGATGGAGGCGCCATTATTGACCGCCTGAATCGGCCGCAGAGCAACCGGCTGCGCGGGGACAGCAGCAGCTGCCGCTGCCGCGGCAGGGTTGTCACGGACGACCCCGGCCCTGACCAGGAACTCCTCCAGCGTCATCTCCCCGAGGGTCGGCTGTCGGTTGGGCTGCGGCTCCGCGCCGCCAGCCGCCGTCCCCGGCGGCCCCTCCCGCACGAAGTCCCGCCAGACCTCGTCCACCGTCTTGACGCTGAGCGTGCGCGGCAGGGTGAGAGACCCCTGCGTCTGCAGCGCCGCCCCGCCGTCGCCGGCCGCCCCCGCCGCGGACGCCGAGGCCGAGGCCGAAGCCGACGCCGATGCTATGGCCTGGCTCTCCTCGGCGGTCCAGATGCTCCGCAGCAGCTCGTCCATGTTAATGGAGCCGAAGTCCTTGCCGAGCCCTCCCCCCATCCCGCCGAGCGTGTTCTGGAACTCGTCGAACGTGAGCGAGTAGATCGACCCCTGCCTCGACAGCGGGCCCGGCCCCGCCGCCCCCCTCCGCTCGCCGTCCTTGAGATCCATCGCCCTCCTGACCTCCTCCTCCTCTCACTGCGGCCCGACGACGCGGCGGGCGACGAGGAAGCCGGGCGGAATTCGCGGCGCGCTATATAGGTTGCTTGCGGGTGGTCGAAGACGGCAAAGCGACGGGCGCGTGCGCGGGCGCAATCGATGCGTGGGACGACCGAATTGGAAGGCACGGGACCGGACTGTGCTGTGCGCCTCCTCCGCCCTCGGCTTAGTGGTGGTGGTGGTGGTGGTGGTGGACTGGTGGTGGTGGTGGGGTTGGGTGGGCGGAGGCTGGCGCTGGCAGCCGCTACCTGTCCCGCGCTCGCCTAGTCGCCTCGCCGCCTCGGCTTGCCTTGGTGCGGCCGTGCGGGCGCTCTCGTCTCGCGCGGCGTGGGGCGGGGGACAGAGTGCGGCGGGGGACAGGTGTCGCCTCCCGGCGCCGGTGCGTACGTATAGTGCCGAGCTCGCGGCCCGGATCGTCTGCGCGCGCGCACACCCACTGCCACGCTGCACCTGTCGCAGGTCGCAGAGGATCCGGGGGGAGGGAGGGCTAGGCCTAGGCAGGCTGTGTTTACTTCCGAAAAAAAAAATACTGTACAAAAAAAGATTTTCCGTCACATCAAACGTAGATTTCACTGTGCAAAATTAATATATACTAGGCATATATGCTATGACTAGTGCAAGTAACCAATCACTCCTATATGATTCCCACAGTGAAAGCTAGTATATTTGAAGCGTAGATTGTTAAAAATAATATAGTAACACAGACGTAAGGCTATTGCCAGTATAAAAAGATAATCTCTCTTAATACCACGTCTAAACTACTTATTTCCGGCCCACATTTGCTTCCAAAAAATCTTTTTATATGTTGCAGACAAGTTACATCACTTTGCCCCTTGCACGACAAGGGAGAGAGATAAAACCAGCTAGAGGATAAAACAATAATATAGCTAAGATTGATACACAAAGGCTGTTTATTGCGCAACCTCGTAGTGACAAGAGCCAACATAGTGTTCACGCAAGGTCGAACCCAGGCTCCGGTGGACAAAGATGTGCCGACATTATGTCATCATAGATGTATGCATATCTTGTGATCATGTGTGTGACGTGTGGGTCTAGGTGACTTGTCGTGGCACAGTGCTATAAAAAAGGTTAGATCAATGTATGTTCCCTCCGGTTCTTGTCAACCTACAACGGTTTTACGCAAAGTAAGAATTTTATGTAGAGCAAGATGCCAACGCCCTATCCGAAGGATCCCACAATAAAAATATATTGTTCAAGCACCTAATGCACAAGACAAGATTTAGCCAGGGACGAAGCCAGAAAAAAATTTAGGGGGGGCTGAACAAAAGTGTTACAGTGACTTAGCTCTACTATAATCTCTCGTAGTAGAAAAAATATAATAGCTTGAAGTAGTCTTATATTTAAAACATCAATTAACAATGAAATTCACAAAATACATCTAAAAAATAAATGTCTTAGCCCACCCTACCTTATACATCTGCGTCTAAAATTGGAAGAAGAACACTAGAAATTCCACTAGCCTAGCAGCAGTAGGGGGGGCTGGAGCCCCCCCAGCCCCCCCGCTGGCTTCGTCCATGGATTTAGCCAAATAATCTAACCAAAGAACCTAGAAACCCTTAGTTGCTCTCTCTTAATGAAATGATATGCAATCCTCCTGTATTTCGACAAAAGAAAGAGAAAAGGCCAAGGTTAGGAGCCTACAGTATGGAGTAAGAAATTAATACCACATAATCATATTATTTTTACCATTATTCTAGAAATTTGATGTATCTTCATCAAAACTAACACAGCCTGCTATTTTGACTGGTGGTTTTCACCACACAGTAGGTTACCATTTTTGCAACCAATGGAGTGTATGAGCCTAATTGAACCAAGAGCATGCTTGTAAATTCTGAAGATATATCTTAGGATCAACCGATTGAGAAAGGGCTCATGAGAAGGCAGAATGCACTAGTTGCAATTTTCTTACCAATCCTTTTTGGACACGTGGTTAATTAATGTGCCCTAGTTTTACTATTTGGATTATCTATCAGTTTTTTTATTTTGAGAAGAGGATTATCTTCTCTTTTTTTTTGAGTGGATTGAGAAGAGGATTATCTATGAGGTTTTTTTTTGAGTGTCCCCCCATAGACCGGCTGATGCGGTGCGGCGCCACCAGGATCCGTGGGCTGGCCGCCTGGCCCGCATAGAACCGTCTAGGTTGTTGGGTTGCAATTGTGGCGTTTAGCGGGCTTGCGGACGGGTTAGCCCGGCGGGCTGTTGGCTCGGCCCGCGCTGCTTGCAAGTCTACTTGAGGTTGAGCCCGCGCCGTCGCCGCCGGCTCCTCCTCGCTAGCGCCCGCGCCGCCGCCGCGTCCTCTTCCTCCTCACCGCCTTTAGAGTGAGATGGAGACAGCGGAGGAGGCCGGGCAGGAAGTATTCACCACTGGTGAGGAGGAGAGGATCCCGGACGCTGCGGCCTGCAGCAGAGAGGAGGGGAAGGAGGAAGAGGAAGTGGAGGTGAGCTTCGATGAACTTGGCCTGGACGAGCAGCTGAAGAGGGCTTTGAGGAAGAAGGGCATCGCCAAGGCCACCCCGATACAGCGGGAAGCCATCCCACTCATCCTGGTGCGTGGTTATGGTCTTCATGCTCCTTATACCGTGCTGCTTTTCTGCTTCGTGCGAATTTTGTTCAGATTTTCGGCCTCTGCAATCCAATAGGCTTCAAGGATTGGGTCTGGTGGCGTTTGCGGTTGCCATGTTATTAGGGTGTCGTAACCCGTAAGAAACTAGTGGGAAATGATGCAGGAAATATGGAATTTCAGCCCCTCTTCCTTGGAAGAAGTTCAATTCTGACAAGTGTGATGGTCATGGGCATACTGCAAACTGTAGCATTATTTGAATAGCCTGCATTCTCTGGCGAACTCCTGAGATTAGTGCCAGTTGCCCTGCAAAAACTCCTATTTATTTGTCATCAGATGATCCAATGCTAACTTTAGTTTTAGCCAAGCACAACACAAGAAGGATCTGGTGCAAAAACAGCTGTGGCCTATTTATTGTACAGCAGGATAGCTATCTAGTTTTTGTGCAAAAAATTTTGTTTTCTGTAGTTCTCTGGTAAACAACTGAACATTGTGATTCCAGGAAGGGAAGGATGTGGTTGCAAAAGCCAAGACTGGCTCTGGGAAGACCTTTGCCTACCTTCTCCCACTTCTGCACGAACTACTGAAGTTGTCCACAGAAGGGCGTATCCGAAAACCTGCACCAAATGCCTTCATCCTGGTTCCTACTCGAGAATTATGCCAGCAGGTAGTGAACCTTAGCTTACTTTGTTGGAAAATAGTGGACTTCCTTGATTAGGCTAACCCTAGAAGGGTAGCTATATAGTGTATCATACATGGGCCTCATGGGCCTAGCCACATGGGCCACACACACATATACTCCAACACTCCCCCGCAGTCTGAACTACCGACGTAGCGGATTCAGACTGAACACCAGGAAAAGAAAATACACACGAGCCCCCCCACAGACTCAACTAGCCACTGGTGATGTTGAGGCTGGAGCGAAAGGCGGCGAAGGTCGTCGATGGGAGGCCCTTGGTGAAGATGTCGGCGAACTGGGACGTCGTAGGTACATGGAGGACTCGCACCTCGCCGATGGCCACCCGATCACGGACGAAGTGAAGATCAATCTCCACATGCTTGGTCCGCTGGTGCTGCACGGGGTTGGTGGAGAGGTAGACCGCACTGACGTTGTCGCAGTAGACAAGCGTGCTCCGGAGTAGAGGGTTATGGAGCTCGGCCAGGAGCTGGCGGAGCCAAGAAGCCTCGGCCACGCCATTGGCCACGGCGCGGTACTCCGCCTCGGCACTGGAGCGGGAGGCCACCTGCTGACGCTTGGACGACCAGGACACCAGGTTGCCGCCCAAGAAGACAGCGTAGCCGGAGGTGGAACGCCGAGTGTCCGGACAGCCAGCCCAGTCAGCGTCAGTGTAGACAACCATCTCAGTGGAGGAGGACCGCCGGTGAAGGAGCAGGCCATAGTCCACAGTACCGCGTAGGTAGCGGAGGAGCCGCTTGAGGGCAGTGAGGTGGGGCTCCCGCGGATCATGCATATGAAGGCACAGCTGCTGAACCGCATGCGTGATGTCCGGGCGAGTGAAGGTGAGGTACTGGAGAGCACCAGCAAGACTCCGGTACGCGGTGGGATCAGACACCGGGTTCCCCTCAGCCTCAGACATCTTGCCCTGTGTGTCAACTGGAGTGGAGCAGGGGTTGCAGTCAGTCATCCCGGCGCGCTCAAGGATGTCAAGAGTGTACTGCCGCTGGTATAGGAGAAGGCCAGCAGGGTGAGGCGCAACAGTGACCCCAAGGAAGTGATGTAGCACACCCAAATCCTTCATCGCAAACTCCTGCTGGAGAGAGGTGATAATCCGGCGAAGGAGTAACTCACTGGAGGCGGTGAGGACAATGTCATCAACATAGAGCAGTAGATACGCAGTCTCAGCTCCATGGTGGAAGATGAACAGTGACGTATCGGACTTGGCCTCCACAAACCCCAGTGAGCGCAGAAAGGCAGCAAAGCGATGGTTCCATGCCCTGGGAGCCTGCTTGAGGCCGTAGAGAGATCTGTTGAGCCGGCAGACCATGTCAGGACACGAGGAGTCAACAAACCCGGCCGGCTGACTGCAGTAAACTGTCTCAGTGAGAAGACCATGCAGGAAGGCATTCTTGACATCCAGCTGATGCACGGGCCAGGAGCGAGTGAGGGCGTGGGAGAGCACCGTGCGCACTGTAGCCGGCTTCACCACTGGACTGAAAGTCTCATCGTAGTCAACACCAGGCCGCTGAGTGAAACCCCTGAGAACCCAACGAGCCTTGTACCGCTCGAGAGTGCCGTCAGCCCGGCGCTTGTGTGTCCAGATCCACTTGCCGGTGACGACATTGGAGCCGGGGGGACGAGGCACCAGATCCCAGGTCCGGTTGGCGAGGAGAGCCGCGTACTCCTCTTCCATCGCGCGGCGCCAGTGAGGGTCCAACAAGGCCTCACGGACAGAAGAGGGTACCGGAGAGGCCTGCGAGTCCACGGGCGTCGCCGCGAGAGCCGGGGGCGGCAGGGTCCCCGCCGCGTGGCGCGTCACCATAGGGTGAACATGACGCGGGTGTCGGTGAAGCAGCGGGGGGTGGTACACCGGCGTCGCGACACGGGCATCCGGGGACCGCGGCGGCGGTGTCGGTGTCGCCGGCGGAGAAGAAGCAGTCGGGCACACCGGCGAAGGAGCCACCGGTGTAGACGTAGGCGGCGGCTCCGGTCGTGCACATCGCTGGTAGACGAGCACCGGCTGGGCGTAGCGCGCAGGTGGTGCCGGAGTCGACGACCCGGACCCCACGTCCGACGTAGTAACGGTGGCCGACCCGGAAGGCCCACGACGCTGGTAGACGAGCGTCGGCTGAGCGAAGCGCGCAGGTGGTGCCAGGGGCGACGGCCCGGGACCCGCGTCAGTCGTAGTGACAGGGGCCGGCTCGTGAGGTGACCCCGCTAGGCCCGGACAGGGTGTGTCACCGGCGGGCGGCGAGCGAGGGCACGGTCCCGGCGAAGGGCACGGTGGAGCAGTACCTGTGGGAGACAACCGAAAAGGTGGCTCGACCACCGCGTCAGTGGGAAACAAGGAGAAGAGGTCAAGATCAGGGGTGGACGTGGGAGTGGGGGTGGAGGAGAAGGGGAAGACAGACTCATCAAACACCACATGGCGAGAGATGAGGACCCGACGAGAGGTAAGATCATAGCACCGGTACCCCTTGTGATCCGGGGAGTACCCGAGGAAGACACAGAGAGTCGAACGAGGTGCCAGCTTGTGGGGAGCGGTAGCTGTGGTGTTAGGGTAACACGCACACCCGAAGACGCGAAGGTGGTCGTACCGAGGAGGGGTACCGAAAAGGGCGTGGTGTGGCGTGGGAGCTGGGCAGGCAGCGGAAGGAAGGCGGTTAAGGAGATAGGTGGAGGTGTGCAAGCTCTCAGCCCAGAAGCGCGCAGGGAGTGACGCCTGAAGTAAGAGGGTGCGCATGGTCTCGGTGGTGGTGTGAATCATGCGCTCAGCCTTGCCGTTCTGGGAGGAGGTGTACGGGCAAGACATGCGCAACTGGACACCATGAGAGAGAAAGAAGGCACGGGAGGCGGAGTTATCGAACTCATGACCATTGTCACACTGGACGGCCTTGATGGTGAGGCCGAACTGTGTGGACACCCAAGCGAAGAAGTGGAGAATGACGGGGAAAGCTTCAGACTTTGCACGAAGAGGAAAAGTCCAGGAGTAATGAGAGAAATCATCAAGCAGCACAAGATAGAACTTGTAGCCAGAAACGCTGATGACAGGAGAGGTCCAGAGGTCGCAATGTACAAGATCAAAGATGTGAGCCGCCTGGGAAGAAGAACTATGAAAAGGAAGACGGACATGACGGCCCAGCTGACACGCATGACACAAATGCTCATCGTGAGTCCGAGGACACCGAATGTCAGAACTACGACTGAGCTGCATCAGGGCATCACGACCAGGATGGCCGAGTCGCCGGTGCCAAGTGGTGGAGGAAGTAGTGGTGGCGAAAGCAGCGGACAAAGGGGTCGGCGAAGAAGACGAAGGAGACGCTGGGAAGCGAAGGGTGTAAAGGGGCCCCGTGCTGTCACACCGAAGCAGAGGACGGCGGGAAGCCAAATCTCTGACAGTGAGACCGGAAGAGTCAAATTCCACAGAACAGGAATTGTCAGCAGTAAACCGACGAATAGAAAGAAGGTTGTGAACCATAGAAGGTGCCACAAGAACATCAGGAAGACGAAAGGAGCCATGAGCGCCGGCGGCACCCACGGACGTGACAGGAAGGCAAGACCCATTAGCGACCATGATGGACGAAGGGTGAGAGGAAGAAGGAGGTTGAACGGAAGAGAGAATAGTAGGGTCGGGAGTGGTGTGGTAGGTGGCACCCGAATCGGCGATCCACTGTGGGCCGACAGGAGTTCTCGGGGCCATCGTGCTGAAGGAGTGTGCCAAGGCCGCCGAGTCCCAACCGGGCGAAGCGCTGGAGGGTGTAGCCCACGGGAATGCTGCTGGGTGAAGCCCGGGAGAAGCAGCAGCGAGCATGGCGGCGGCCGGCAGGCGAGGCTCACCACCGGGAGCCTGGAAGGGCCATGACGGGTCGTGGAACCCAGAACCCCCACCACGTCCCCGTCCGCGACGATGGCGTCCGCCACGGCCCCCCCCACCCCCGCTCGGCCCGGGGGGAGGAGAACCCAGAAGAAACGACGGCGGCGTAGGGGACGGACGCGGTGCCCAGGCCTGGCCAATGCCCGCGCCAGAGGTGAGCGGCGCGAGTGGGTGGCCCGCGCCGGCGGGCAGCGCTGGAGGGTGGTCGGGCGATGCCGGGGCCACGCCAAGGGCGGCCTGAGCCCAAGAAGGAGAGGTGGTCGGGGCGGCCGGGAAAGGCGCAGCCGCGGGGGCACTGTTGGCAGCGAAAGCAATGGCCTGCTGCGCCCATGTCGCGGGAAAGAGGGGCGCGGAGGCGGAGGGGTCCAGCCCGGGCCAAGGGTAGCGTTGGTGGTGGCAGCACCCATGGCAGGCAGCAGCGCGTGTGGGCGGGCCGCACCAGCAGAGGGAAGGTCGGTCCCGACGGCCACAGTGGACGCAAGGCAGCAGCCATCCGGCAGTCCAGGGGTCGGACATGCTGCGGGAGAAGGAGGAGCAGCAGCCGGCAGTGGCGCGGTGGCGGCAGCAGGCAGCCCGCCAGAGGCCGGGTGGACCGGGTGGGCTGCTGCCGCTGGAGCGCCATCGGCTGCGAGGGCAAGGGCCAGACGAGGGCCAGAGGCGGTGGTCGGCCCTCCAGGTGCGCCCCAGCCTGCAGCAGGGAGAAGATGGGCTGCTGGCCGCGTCCAGTGGAGAGGGGCGCCGGCGCCAGGCTGCTCGGCGGCCCAATGGAGAGGGGTGCGGGCGCCAGGCTGCTCGGCGGCTCCAGCAGGGGGGGAAGCCTGCTCGGCCCCCTGGCCGGCGGCGCCAGGGAGGGCGGCCCCCTGGCCAGCGGCGCCAGGAAAGGCGGCGGCTGCAGCAGGGGACCCGGCGGCGGCAGCAGGAAGGGAGGTGGTGGGGCGCGGCAGAGGAGGGGAAGCAGCGATCCGGGCCCAGGAAGTGGGGTGGGAGAGGGGGGGGGGGAAGTGAAGGAAGAAGGAGGGAGGAGGGGGATCAGCCATGGCCGGCTGGGGAGGAGGTGGCAGGCGGCGGCGCCCCTGCTGCTGGGGTCAGCCGGCGGCTGGGAAGAGGGAGGAAGAGAGAAGAGGCTCTGGTACCATGTTGGAAAATAGTAGACTTCCTTGATTAGGCTAACCCTAGAAGGGTAGCTATATAGTGTATCATACATGGGCCTCATGGGCCTAGCCACATGGGCCACACACACATATACTCCAACATACTTTTCTGTGTGTATTCTATGACTAAGTTTGGGTAATTTTTTCAATGCTAGCTGTAGTAGTTATGGTTTGCATCTCACTTGGATACATAGTGATTCATATGAATTGTATGCTATTCAATGGCAAAGTTTCTTTAGTTCTTGGACTATGAAACATGCATGTAGTAGCTGATTGGATTATATTTGGATATGAATATTTTCATCTGCACCACCACTTGATATGTACTTTTCATATCATCAGCATATTTCAGTGACATGTAGAACCAGACTACATGTCATTGATTAGTTTAGTGGTATAGGTGAAAAATGCACCTGAAGTGGTGCATGGATGGAGATTCCCCTTTGGACGATTGAAGTGCAAACACATGTTTTTTCTTTATATCCACTATTTTGATATATTTTACGTTGCCAGCTATTAGTATCATGTGGGTATGATATAATTTTCTCTCCCCTTGTTATTGCTAAAAGGGAAGCTAACACTGCTGTCATCACTTGCTTGATATAGGTTTATAACGAGGCATTATCTCTCCTTGAGTTCTGTACATGCAAATTGAGGGTTGTGCAAGTTACCGCGAGCATGTCGGATAAGGATATTGTGAGACAATTCTATTCCGTTCCAGTTATTTTGTCCACTTGGTATCCATGTATTGTTATTATTATTATTTCTATTAGCTCAAGTAACTAACTTACTTTTGCCTGTTATTTACAGACTGTTGCATTGTCTGGCCCACCTGATATTCTCGTGTCAACTCCAGCTTGTGTTGCAACATGCATATCAAAGGGAATTATCCGTGGACCTTCAGTTAAAGAGTCGCTTTCAATGATGATTCTTGATGAGGTGCACTTCAGTTGTCTTTCATAATTTATTTTTTTACTTTCATTTTATTTCATTTACATATTTCATGGGCCCTGCAATATAAAGAAGAATGCCAGCGTTGAATTTGTGGTTCTATATTCTCTTTTCCAGTCTATGAAATAATGAAAAGAAATTTCCGCTATTCCATTTTTCTTAATTGAGTTAAAGATTAATTTTTTCCATGTATTTGTGCGTATGATGATTTTGATTTGTGCCATTGTAAAGACTTGGAGATCATACTTCAAAATTCTGGTGACATTTTTTTAAAAGCTGACATTGCCATGTACATCCTCTGTTTATCATTGTTGGGTGTATTTTGGTATTGAAAGTCTTGAAAAGCATATTTTAACCTAGTTTCTTTTGCAATGTATTTTCAGTTACTAAAAAACACTTCGAAATTATGAATATATTGATATGACTTATACTCTAAACATGCATTTAATTTGACTGACTGTTGGTCAAATTACAAACTATTTTTGCATCAAAATATGCCTTAGAAAGGTTGAGGGAGGGAGTACAACATTCTTCTTGAAGTGATGTATATCAGATTCCACACCTTTTCTGTGTGTTAATCATAATGTTCAGGCAAGTTCCTTTTGAAGAAGTTACTAATCTACCAATCGTTAGTTCCCAGGCTGACCTTCTTCTATCCTACCGCTGTGAAGATGACTTGAAAGCTCTCATCCCACATATCCCGAGAAGCTGCCAGTCCATTCTGATGTCTGCAACTTCAAGGTCAAATCTGGTTAATATTCCTTCTTCTGCAGCTATCCTTTAAATCTTGACTCTGCACCCTACATTTACGATTTCTCTAAGCATTTCATTATTTTATAAATACTTGGCCCAGATGGTTTACTCTTGAAACTGTGAATTATTTGCTGTTTACAATTTATAATGTTTATTTATCATGCTGGTTAAGTGGGTGGTTGCTGTTAGACCTGTTTGTGCTGTTGCTTCTCTTGACGGGGACTCTGCTCATAGTTTAATTGTTTAAATGCATCTGACATGTAAGTGTTGGAAGTTGAATCCATGCTATTGTTTTCCCTTGGTAAGAGAGAACATTAGTAGTTTGATTCACTTGGGCCCTTGCTTGCATCTGTGTTCCATTTATTTGGTGATACTGAAATTTGACTGTACGGCAGCTCTGATGTTGACAAATTGACAAAGCTACTTCTGCATAACCCATTTATTCTAACTCTTTCGGAGGTTGGTCGAGCAAAGGATGAGGTGATCCCCAAAAGTGTTCAGCAGTTTTGGGCAAGTATCTCCTGCTGCCTGTTCTTTTGACATATATGTACTTGTTCTTCTTTTCATATTACCATTGCAACTTGGAGGTTCCAAAAAACTTTTACTGGAAACCAAAAGTTCTCATGCGCGATAAGGTTACATTTTCCTGTCTGTCCCTTATCTGGGGCCATTCGCCATTCTGAAGCTATGGACATATTATTTTGATAAAAAAAAATCATATTCATTTTGCTGAAGTTACATGGACTTTTACACATCAATTTCTTCTTCCTGCTCATTACATATCATTAATTTTTTGCCCACAGATCTCATGTGATGCTAAGGATAAAATGCTTCACATCCTTGCACTTTTGAAGTTCGAGCTTATTCAGAAGAAAGTTCTTATATTTGTGAACTCAATTGATATGGCATTCAGATTACGACTGTTCTTGGAAAAGGTAAATCAAACCACTGCCTTTGTGTCACTACCCTAAAAATGTGATTGGTCATCTAGATCTGTAAAAAGGTATTTTAATTTACTTGATACCTGAAAAAAAAAACTTCAACATATTCTGAATTGATTGATTCTTAGAATTCCTGTTTGAGATAACCTGGACTTTATGTTCTGCAATTATTGACCTTGTGACCTACTTTGGTGTCAACCACTTTCTTTGTTCCTTCTGTATTTGATGTTATAAAGTTGAGCATACAATCATGTCACAATTGACTCTCTTGCTATGTCATTAAGTTCATTTATCTCTTCAGATAACCATAAGATACCAGGTTAGGCAAGTCTTGTAAAAAATAACTGAAGGATAGGCGCTACATCTTCTTTTTTTTTCCCTCGAACATGCAGGAGAGCTGCGTATCATTATATTAAGAAGACCAAAGGGGGGAAGAACCCCCATACAATACCATACTACCACAGTACCACACCCTCACACCTTGGATAATGCTACATCTTGTACTGACATTTTTGGATAATGCTATACAAACTTTGCCTATGCTATGATTGTTTCTATGAGTATACTGTTCACTTAACTACTTTTGTTCACGTATTATGTTGTTCTTTGCTCTTGCTTCTATCTGGTTTCTATTTTTAATGTACACTTCATTTGTAGTATTAACAGTCTTATGATGAATATGCTCTGCTTTATACAGTTTGGGATAAGATCTGCAGTTTTGAATGCTGAGTTGCCACAAAATTCCCGACTACATATTATAGAGGTATCATTTTTGCATGGCTTTTATCAAATTATATGTAACTACAAGAACTTAATAAATGGATAAATGAAGCAACAGCTTGGTCGTTACGTGACCCCTGAGATAGGTTCCCTTCAGCTCCTTAGATTGCTTGTTAAATTATGTACCTGTGCTTTATGAAGGCACTTGTCTCTAAAACTCTGCCATTTTTATTTATTTCTAACTATTGGCTAATAAATGCCTCTATTGCGTGAGTAGCAATATCTTCCCTGTTCTCTGGTTTAGTCTTGGACCCTTATTGCTGAGAAACAGAAAAAGTCATTATGGAAGGTTACCAGTTAAATAGTATTTAAAACTTTGATATCGAATCTTTTGCTAGAAACTTGCACAGATTACTTCCTTGTGTTGACAAGGTGGCTCCAGAAACAATTTAAATTGTTTGTGTATTTCTTTTTAGGCATTCAATGCGAGGTTATTTGATTATCTGATAGCAACGGATGATACTAAAACAAAGGAGGAGAAGCAAAACAATATGGATAAGGAAAACAAGAAAGAGCCAAAGTTGTCCCGCAAACGGGAGAAGCAAACCAATAAGGAAAACAAGAAAGAGTCAAAGGTGTCCCACAAACATTTGCAACAGACTTTAGATGCCGAATTTGGAGTTGTCAGAGGAATTGACTTCAAAAATGTATTTACAGTAAGTAAATATATCGATCTAATCATCGTCAGAGATTCAAAGGCACTGTATCACCGTTACATACCTTGTTGCGATTAAGTCAGTAACTGAACATTTCTTAGGTTAACTGCTGGATCAATATGTGTTCTGTTTTGTTGGCAGTTTTGTTATATTTTATCTTGGAGGTCACAGTTATATCACTCATCATGAGCTGTAGATGCTGAATTTTATGTAGAGAAATTGTCGTCCTATGTTCTCTCTGAAATAAAAGAGAGAAGGATTCAATTTGAATGTCTGGTGTATGGTTCATCAATTATTCTGTTTAGAAAGATCTATAAAGAAGTTCGGATTTTGTCATCCTTTTTTATGGCTTAATAGCTCGAAATTAGGATAGGTCACTCAGAAAATGAAATTTTGTCTTTAACCCTGTTTTTTAGGTAGTCAATTTTGACATGCCTCTGGATGCTGCTGGGTATGTTCACAGAGTAGGGCAAACAGGTAGAGCTAACAAGACCGGTGCATCCATATCGCTTGTAAGTTTAATGACATACATGGTTTATTCATATAAATTTATCATCAGAAATAACTGACATGTTGCAAAGTTCTTATTTGTTCTGATGTTTATGTCCATATGTTTTGGCAATTGCTTCTTTAGGTTTCACAAGAGGAGGATAGTACTTTTAAAGAGATTGAGCATATGTTGCAAGATGTCGAAAAGAAAGATATGGACTGCATTTCACCTTTCCCATTACTTACAAAAGATGCTGTTGAGTCTCTACGGTATAGGGCTCAGGTCTGCAATATATCTGTTGCGGATTATATATTTGACTTTCTTTTGAGCATATTCTATATTTCTGTTTCTGTCCATCTATGCAACTTGATGCTAGCATAGATTGTATGGAACTTATTATTTGTGAGGATGAGCTAGTATTTGAGTGAGGCGGGTTGCCTGGTGAGGATCTACTATATTGTGGTTACTGGAAAGCAGCGTAATTTTCAGTTGATTCTTGTCATTTATTAGTCAAGGAGGTAATGTATATGAACCTTCGTTGCACTACTGAGTACTGAGAGCCTGGAAACTGGATATGTGGGCATGCTCATTAAATATGAAACCTTGCTCAGGTGTATCTGTTTGTATTAGTCTTGGGCTCTTGGCCCTTTCTTGCCTGGTAAGGAAAATTCATTTGATTGGCTAAAAAAATACTGTTGCTTTTTGCCTGGGCAAGCTAGTAGTAGTAATCAGGAGAATAGTTGGTGCAGAGCATGTTAGCTTGAATCTGTACTTGATTTTGTGCTAATGTGCTAGCTTCTAGCAAGTGTGTGTGTGTGTGTGTGTGTGTGTGTGTGTGTGTGTGTGTGTGTTTGCAGAAGTTTTTTTAAAACAATTCTTGCAACTGGCATGGTTGCTTTTTTTGTGTACTCAAGCAGCAGTACTGATATGGATGGCTATTGTTAACTAGCACTACTCTTACAGGATGTTGCAAGGAGTGTGACGACACGTGATATACAGGAAGCGCGTCGGCAAGACATAAAGAATGAAATCCTCAATTCTGAGAAGTAAGATCCTTGCTGCAACTAAAGCAGCTAAATTGTTGGTAGAATGCAAATTGCATAATGATAATTTAATATCTTGAAAACAACCTACTGGTTATTCTCGGAAAAAGAAAAGGAAAAAAAAAACTCTGCTTATTGCTGGTACACTGCTAGATAGTAACAAACTGTGCTTTCTTGCTGAGAAACCGAGAACATCAAATATATGAAATTGTACATCTTTTTCATGAAACAAAAGATCATTTTCATTTCAGTCCATTTCTGCGCTAATAATATTTTCTTCCCTAATAGTCATGCCTTTTTTTTTTACCTTGTAGATTGAAGTCTCATTTTGAAGAGAATCCAAGGGACCTTGGTGAGATTTACAAGTTTTGTGCAGAATAGTTGTGTTTGTATGTAACCTGTCTAAGCAATCATAATGGATGTTTTATTTCTCCTTTGCAGATTTGCTCAAGCACGATAAGTTGCTAAGCAACAAGGAAATTCCTGCACACCTGCGTGATGTCCCTGACTACCTAATTGATCCGAAAACAAAAGAAGCGAGCAATGTTGTCAAACTTTCCAGGGCTGCTATGGGTATCGACAAGCCCCAAAGGCGGAAAAGACAGGGGTTCAAGGGAGGATCAGGGAAAAGCAGAGACCCTCTTAAGACTTTCTCTGCTGAGGTGCGTTTACCCATTCAATGGCTTCAAAATTTCAGATTAATCTTTAATGACATTTCTTGACCCCAAGCATGTTCTGCTTTCCTGAACTGCCCTAAAGTTCAGTTTCGTGGCTTGTTTCTTCTTTGATCACGTGATTCCCGATCGGCTGCGCTTGTTGCAATGTTGTTTGTGCTGCTGCAGCAGCAAGTCTTCAATAACTACAGTGACCGGAGAGAGAAAAGCATGCAGCCACAGCTGCCGCCGCCACCGCCGAAAAATCGCAGCAGAGTAGAGCGACTAATGCCAGAGTTGACAGTTGCTCAAACTTGCTACAAGCGACTAGAGAAACATATATAGAGCTAAAATAGTCTTGATAGTGCTTCTGGATCTGGTCTTTTATTCTATTCTATCTGTTGAATGATGCCCCAACGCAATCCTTTCGTGTTCTGATTTTCTTGTTTACTGGCAGGGCAAACGACGGAGACGGAGGAAAGATAGAGAGGGTGAACCAGATAGAACAAAGAAGAGTAGGAAGGCGGAAAGTTGATTTTGCAAGGAGTTTGCTATCATGCTCGCTCAATTTTGTAGGCTTCTTGTTTTAAGCCACATGACAAACTGTTGTGTCGGTGACACTCGTAGCTAAGGAGTATTTTTTATTTATTGCCTGATGTATATTTACGACTAAAAAACGTAAACTCCTCCCAGCTAGAAACATGAAACATTTTTTTAGAACATGGAAGTGACTACATGGAACGTAAAGTAAGAAACCAAACAAAATTTTACCAAACGCGACTTGTCTATCAAACACCAATTGTTTATACTGGCTTGATGCAGTTGTGCTGCATGTAAGATCTAATAATGCGAAGAAAAACAAAGGAAAAGAAAAGGATCGGTTGCAGTCCACTGCTCGCACTAATTGATTTGGCAACAGTTTTACTGTCTTGAACTCTTGATAACATGAATATAGCAATCTCCTACTAATTCTACTAAAATTATGACCACACTTTTTTTAAAAAAAAGTTTTAACAACAATGAGTTTCCTTCCATTTCATGTTCCATGGAATTTTGGACAAAGTCGCTGGCTTCAAACTCTGCATTTTTGTACCTACGATTCCATTCTATTAGTACTCATTTAGTACGTTTAGGCCCATCAGCATTCAGCACCTGGTCCCGAGTCCAAGCAAGCTTCTGTCTTGGATTTCATGGATGATACTAGGTTTCCATCCCAATTCCCACAGGCCAAAGCACAACAGAAAGTGGAATCAGTTTTTCAGTTCCAGTTGTACATGATCCTCATATGCCATACCAAAAACAATGTGTATGTGAGCAACAGAAGGAAACCGGCATGAATGGTGCCTCCAGTTATAAAAAAAACGTCATCCCGTTCCCTAAAAAAAAAACCCCTTCTTCCTACGAGCGCTTTACAATCTCCTTTAATACGATTCATGCACCAAACCGAGGCCAACCAGCGTGGCCACGTCGCGGGCCATTCCCGGCCGTTAGATCGGCCAGGCGGACGGCCCAGATCGGACGTTTATCGGTCATTTTGCAAAAAAAAACCCTCGAACTTTAGCGAAATCAACCTGCACTCCGACCTTCTCTCTCAGTTTTTATTAAAAAAAACCCTCAAACTTTTCAAAAATCAACCCGCAATCCAAGCATTTCTATGGGCCGACCTTCTGCCGCGCTGGGCTGGCCTACCTTCCGCGTGGGCTGCGCTCTCCGCCACATGGCCTCGAATGGGCCAAAAACGGCCCATAAATCTCTTTTCCTTTCGTATAGTTTAATCTTTTCTTTCAAATCAGAGATCTTTCAAAATTCGTATAAAATCACAGAAAAATCATAAAAATACCAAACCAGTTTTGTTGAGTTTCTTATTACTAAATCTATGCACTAAATTTAAAACATCATATGATTTAGTGTATTTTATTTGGTATAGTTGTAGATCTATGATTTTATGTCATTGATTAATTTGTTGTTCATATCGCACGTGAACTAAAAATATCTCCTCCACCTTAACTCTAAATTTCCTAATTCTTCCACCAAAAAACTTCTAAAATCAAAACCTATAAATTCATATCCTTTTTCATAATCTTTGTTTCCTGATTCTTTTATTTAACGCTAACCCGTACTACAAATACTCGAATGTAAATAATCGCGCATATGCATATACATAGCATAATACTTCACTATATATGGTACATGACATTCTGTACATTCACATATACGAGTACATCATGTCACACATACAAATACTTGAAACGAATATACAAAAACAACATAATATAATTGCAATACACGTCGTACATATAAATATATAGACACGCATAGATATATATAGCGACAGTTACACCGACACATAGCTAACCTCCATACTCATCCAATCACTCTAACCCTAAAACCATCTAACCTGCAAGCAGCCCACACACTGCCCACATAAAATCTTCCATAAAACCCCTCGAACTTTATCAAATTGAACCCGCAGTCCCGGCCGGCCTCCCTCCCCACTGGGGCCTGCTTTTCACACGAAATGGCCCTTAGTACACATGAAACAAAGCATACACCAAATACAATATTAATAATTAATGAATTCACTTCACAACAAATAATTATTTGCAATACAAAATATCACGGATCCTACTGGCCATTAGCGGCAACGCCGCGATCTTTTCTAGTGATTCAGTGATTCACACAACAATCTCGGAGCTATACAGCAGCTCACTGTTCGATCTTCGTGGAGCGACGGCCTCGGCGCGGCGGAGCTGGGGAGCGGACGAGCGGTGCTGCGGCGTGCTCGGCGCGGGGGAGTGGCGGTGCGAATCGGGCTCGGCAGTCGGCACAGTGTTGGCGCGAGACGACCGTGCCCATAATGCCATATCGTGCCAGAGCCTGGCCAGGGCCGGACCGCCCGTTTAACCCCATCCATATCTCTGTGACTCTCTCCCATATCCAAACGCCTACTCGTCTCTCTCCCCCGTCGTCTTCCCCGCTCCTACGCCCCGGCCTCTGTCGATGCTCTCTCCATGGCACCCTCTCCTCTCCCCCATTGCACCTCCATCTCCTGCCATGGAGCTACGGTCACCGCTGAACTCACGAAACTGCTCCCTTTACTCCTCCATTAGACCACCACCACCGCGCTCCTTGGCGCGGGCGCCCCCCACGCTTTCATCCGCCACCGCAGCGGCGGCCGTCTCGTCACCTTCCTCCTGTCCAAAGAAGAAGGTCTGGTCTCCATTCGCCAGCCCAACTCTCGCTGACAGACACAGACCTCGAGGCTAACTTTCCGCGCGCGCCTTCTCTCTGTTACGAAGGTTCTCGTGCCCGTCGCCATGGGTACGGAGGAGATGGAGGCGGTCATCATCGCCGGCGTCCTCCGGCGAGCTGGCGCTGACGTGACGGTTGCCTCTGTGGAGGACGGCCTCGAGGTGGAGGCGTCCTGCGGCTCCCGCATCGTCGCGGACACGCACATTGCCTCCTGCGCTGACCAAGTGTTCGATCTTGTGGCTCTCCCGGTAACTCTCACTCTCTCTTCTTTTACTGAGCTGCGTGGCATAGATGGTTCCTGTGGAGCTTAGTGCATTGAGGATAGGTATTAGCAGGAGAAATGATTCAGAAGCCTCAAGCGCTCTAATATGTATTTTGACAAATTGACAACGACGAAAATTTTACAATCTTTCGTAAAAAAGTAGTAATACGACTACTTCACTCCTGCGCCATTTTCTCCATGATTGCTCTATTTTCGTGCTGATGGTGAGTGGTCAATCTCTCACGGTCTCAGTGGTGCTACATGTGTACATCACTTACTGGCAGTGCGCAAAATACCATATTTGATTCAGGCATTGCTGTGTGCCTGTGTCCAGGGAGGAATGCCTGGTTCAGTGCGGTTGAGAGACAGTGACATCCTTCAGAGGATCACAGTTAGACAGGCTGAGGAGAAAAGATTGTATGGTGCTATATGTGCCGCACCGGCGGTTGTTCTAATGCCGTGGGGTCTCCACAGGAGAAAAAAGGTGGTCACTTTGCTATATGGATAAATTTAGTCTACTGATATTTGGGTTTTGTAGTGACATTGTTTTTTTTTACTTCTTTCTTTACAAGATCACATGTCACCCATCTTTTATAGGAGATCTCCCTGCATTCCGAGCTGTTGAATCAAATGTTCAGGTTTCAGAAGAGCTTACTACAAGTCGGGGGCCAGGGACAGCATTTCAGTTCGCTTTATCATTTGTTGAGCAAATGTTTGGGCCTCACGCAGCTGAAGATATGGACAGGATTTTGGTTTGTCAAAAGAAACTTTAATCCTTTTGTACTTCACATAATACTTTTAAGCGAATGGGTCATAGGAGGCTTAGTAGCACCTTAGGTCCCGTGTTCAACTCCCGTGGGAGCGAATTTAAATAGGCCTAGGTTAAAAAACACCACTCCTCAGTCATGTTCCTGAGTCATACGTGTAACCACCTGAATCGCTTTCAGCGAGATGCACATGGCTGCAGACATGTGTCCTGGGCCCTTGGTGGCATGTCCAGGGCAGCTGGCCTTCTGGGTGTTTCTCAGCCTGTGCGCGAGAATTTTTTTTTCTTAATGCAATGCCACGAAGGCGTTAGGTCGAGTTTTTCTTTTTTGAGCCCTTTTGTTGATTAGAGAACTAAGGATATCTATTTGTAGATCCTCCAGTTGAGAGGCTCGTTCCAGGACCTCTTTGAGGGCTTTTGTTTGTCAGTGTGGAAAATTAACTAGTTCTCCACCCCAATACATGTGGATTAGAGTGCAACCAAACAAGCCTTTAAGGGCGCGTTTGGTTGCCGTGATGAAGGCCGGCCAGGCTCCACATATGCAGGCTAGCGTCGTTTGGATGCCTGCGTTCGGCCATGGGCCTGGCCCAGCACATGCAACGAGCCACCCGGAGCCTGGCTCCCGGGAAACGGATTCAGAGTCCGTTTCTGCCGGGCCTGGCTGGCGCGGGCGCAGCGCGCGTACGTGCGTGAGAGGGCGCATGCACGAGGCAGGGAGGAAGCAGGCCAACCAATCGCTGTCTCTTCGTAGCCTAGCCGGATGAAACCAACTAACCAATCAAGCTCGCATGCATGCGTCCGCCCTGGCCAACCATGGCCTGGCTCCCTTCGTGCGAGCCAGTTCGGCGGGGAAACAAACCAAATGCCTTGGTACTCCCCTCTCTTAGGACAAAGCCCCAGGAGAGGGGGAGGGTGTTCTCCCCCTGGGAGTTATTTCCTTTTAGCTGATTAGGTTGTTTGACATAGAAATTCAGTCTGATAGTTGTGGTGGTTAAGGTCATGGGTCCTACTCCCCTACCAGCTTAAATTAATAAAATCTAAGACACATAGTTCATCCTTTTCATTCTTGTTTTCTCCCCTTAAATTCAGTTTGTTCGCACCTGCTGTCTACTCAAACTACTCAATTTTTGTTTATCAATGCTGATGGTTATTTTGTATATTCCCCTATAGATGGCACAAACTCACGACGATCTTGAAAGGAGTGCAGAAGTCAATGAACTTGAGTGGTCTTTTGATCGCAATCCTGAGGTAAGTCACCTTAAACTGCATGCTTCATCATCTTATACATGGATTCATACTTTACCAAGGATTTTAAGTTACAATGTGGAGGGCATCATGCTTAAATGAAAAATATAATTTTAATGTAGCCATTTATTATCTTTAAAAATCACTACATCAGAGTAAATTACTGTACAATTTGGCCTGCTATACTTAATGTACTTGATCTCTCTGTTCCTGCTCAAATGCTGGATTGCTGTTTTTATTATATCTAGTCCTGTGGTGCTAGGTCGCTAGTCCTAGATAATTAATGGGCTGGGTCACTCTCTTTTTGGTCAGGGTTGCATGTGCTGGGAGGGATTACACCCCCTCCTCCTCCTCCTCCTCTACATTCTTTTTCTTATTAACAAAATGACACACAGCTCTCCTGCATTGTTCAAGAAAAGTTATATCTAGTCGACTATTCCTGTAGGGAATTCCAGTCGTACACATATCCATGTACTTGGAATGATATCATTGGCTTCAACTATATTTTGCTGGAGTGTTGGCTATTCTATTACGACATTGAGGTTGATTTGACATTGGAAACAGGTTCTTATTCCAATTGCAAATGGGTCTGAAGAGATGGAGATCATAATTCTGGTTGATATTTTAAGACGGGCAAAGATAAATGTGGTATTAGCGTCAGTTGAAAAATCTCTAACTATTCTTGGATCTCAAAGGATGAAGATTGTTGCTGATAAAAGCATTACGAGTGCCTCTGATTCAATATATGATCTAATCATTCTTCCTGTAAGTTCTCTTGCAGTTCATCTTTTTATTTGGCTGATCATAAGTGGTGTCACACATTTCACTAATATATCTGCCATTTAATTGATTCATAGACATGGGACAAAATTGTCCCCATCGACCCATATTATTCCTTTGATGATGTCATGTTATTGATAAAACAAAAAGTAAGGCCATTCTGAAGTGTATGCCATATTGTACAGGAGTTAATATGGGGTCTGATTGGTTGCCTGTATGAGGCTTAGCCTGCAGCATAACCTAAGCCAGCATAAATGTATGTAGTGCCTTTGTGTTTGGTCGTCTTGCATAGGCAAGTCACGTCCGATAAAATTGTGTTTGTTTGTTTGCATTTTATTGCATATAGTCACCTTATATGTTCTATTTGAGGTCTTATGTTTCTAGTAAAGGCAGAGAATGTGAAAATATGCTATTTTTGTGTGCTCATCAGTTTATACGAATCTGCATTGTTTAATAGGAAAAAATTGGCGTACTAGGTGCAAATTGCACTACATAAGCCTGAATAATCAGGCCCATGGGTGTATATTAGCAGTAAGCTAGTTTACTATGAAAGGATCCGATTGAACAAAGCTTAAAACAAGAGAATCTTCATCCTTACATTCTTACATAGTGCCTGGTTTTTAGATGTCATTTATAGTTTTTAATGGTATCACAATCAGTTGTACTAGCACATTGATCTTTGAGATTTAGCAGTTCTGTTTAGACGGTTTAGTTTTTAGTGTTGTTTTATCTCAGCATATTGGTTGTCCATAGCAATGTTTGTATATTTATCAGATAAATCATGTGTACACCTCAATTATGAATCTCTATCTTGCTCTGAAACTATTTTTGTGTACTTAGTATTTGGGCTTTCTAAATGCAAAACTGACTAAATTTATGCCGTTTAATTGTGTGCAGCTACATGCTGTATTGTTCTTTTATTCTTGTTCCATCTTTATATGCTGCATCTTTCATTATCCAGGGAGGACCTGCTGGAGCTGAGCGGCTGCACAGGTCCAGAATTCTGAAGAAGTTGCTCAAACAACAAATGCAAGCTGGCAGGATGTATGGTGGGGTTTCTTCTGCTCTGAAGGTTCTGCAGCAGCAAGGTTTACTTGAGGTGAAATTCTAAGCTAAAAACTCATGGCACGTCATATTTCCTTGAAATGAATTGACGTTGGATTTTTTTTAACCTTAGGATAAAACAGTGACAACTCATCATGCTGTAGCCAGTGAGCTCACGTGCCAAGTTATAGACCAACCAAAGGTTGTGATCGACGGAAATTTGATCACTGGTAAGGGGCTTGGGACAGTTGTTGATTATGCCCTAGCTATCATCAGGAAATTTTTTGGTCATGGACGAGCCAAAGCTGTGGCGAATGGAATAGTTTTTGAGTACCCTAAGAGCTAAACCCCAAGAATTGCTGAAATTATGAAATGTGCAATAAGGATTAATGAAACACATTATGGCTGTAATTGAAGATCTGGCTATCTATGCTTCTGATAAAAAGTGAGCTGAAGCTTTTGGGATAGCAAAAGATTCCTCTATTGTTGCCTTTCTGGACAGCTGGAATGAAATCTCCAGATCCACTATATATGTTGGGATGGACCAAATTTACACTGGGAAGCTTCAGTGGCAGTCATATTCATCAGCTTCCTGATATGATATTGGTGGATAAATGACAGAGTGGTTGCTAACTGGTAAGTTCTATTTGATGCTGACAGACATGAGTACTTGTTTCCACACACAATCTTTTCTTGGCTGAACGTTTTTTAAGGACAAACACATCTTTTTTTGTACAAAGGTAACATATACACTTTTTTTTAAAAAAAGAAGAGAACATCTACCTGTAACTTGAGCTCAACAGCAATTTGGCGATATCTCACTATTGAAATAATGCATGTGCCCTTTCCTCTAGCACTTAAGATTTTGAGGAATCTCATGTTTTTAAATTTACACAAATGAAAACCATTTGCCGGAACTTAACTGATGTAGTGTATGCTATATGCAGATTATGTGCATTCAGAGGAAACTTTACTGTCTTCAGTGTGCCTATATTTGGTTTGGGGGCGTATTTTCCGAGGTTTGAACTCTGACGGGCTTAGATGTTGCCATCATGCTATATTGCTATATTCCCATCTGTGAATCCATCTGAGAAGCTTGGCAATCTAATTCCGGACTTCCCCAGAAACTGGGTTTCAGGAGTGCAGGCTAACAACTGAATTTGTATTTGATTAGATTCGAACTTTTACGCTTCGGTATTTTATTGGAAGTCATTTTAATCTCTTTGTGTGTGTATTACAGATGATTTGTGGTTTTTAGCTCAATGGGCTAAGCGGGACATATGCTCACTCGGTTGTCACCATAAGAACACCAGTTACTGAATTTGAAATGCAGTTACCATAACAGAATCGGTTATTTTGCTTGCTGTCTTCACGCTTTGGCAAGATTAACTTTTAGGGTGAAGCCAAGCGTCGTGCTCCTGTCCAAGTGATCATAATATGATTCCCAGATCTCAGACTGGAATGTTATCTGAAATACTCTGATAGTTTCGGCTAAAGCGTTGCAATTGTACACAACCAGAAGAGGAACTGTTGTTATTATGTGGTCAGACGCCAGTAACCACAATTCCCGTTGTCACGCGCACGCGAGCGAGAGCAGTAGCTCCTCTTGTTTTGCGTCTACTTTCTTTATATTCTCCTGGTAGAATCAAAACTAAAGGAATATATCCAGAATATGAACCCTGTTGTAGGCAGATTATTATGGGTAGCCATTAGTCTCCAATAACTTCATCCACATACTGCTACAACAGTATAACTACATTCACATCTATCTCAGAATAACGTGGACATACTGCTGTTCTGAGCAAGCATGGACAGGCCACAGGCTTACACAGGGATAAAAGGCTGAACTCCCGAGGTTATTCCACAGCTTTGTGCAGGAAAATGTACCGCCATGCTCGCAAGTCGCAAGCCATGGTAAAACTGCTGAGGTGGATATGAATTCAATTGAGTGGGTTGCTAAACAAAGGCACGCTGTAATCTGGAAGAGCCTTCTGCCTTTCGAGAAAGGTATCATTCAGTGTGGTAGCGAAATAAAGACCAAAAGAACATGATGTCTGTGGCCGCCAGCCTAGGTTATGGTGCGGCGCTGATCTACAGTGTCAAGGTTTGGAGGGTTTCTCAACATGTAAAGATGAGGTTTTCTAACTTAATAGCAACGGTAATTCTGGGAAGCCGGCGTCCGTCCATCCGGACGCTCCATTGCTGGATTGCGATGACCGCCTCTTATTTGCTCGTCCACTCACCCTGCAACCGCTCTAAAAACACTTACCTAACCGTTAGCACCGTGACAGCACTCCACCGCACCGCCTCGGTGACCGTGCTCTCCACCATGCCTCCCTCACCATCGTGTCTTCGCTCCGCCGTCCGGCATCTCCACCGCACCCAAGCGCGGTGGCCGGTCTTCCTCTCCACTAAGCCTCCTGCCCGTAGCGGCCTTCTCCAGCGCGCGGACTTGCTGCGGCCTTCTCCATCGGAGCGGCGAGCTTTGTGCCACTGGCGAGCTCCATACCTGTGAACTCCACGCGCCGACGAGTCTCCATTCGATGTTGCGCTAAAAGAGCATGTTGCAGGTATATGTTTCAAGTGTTTCAGATGTTTTATAGGTATGTTGCAAGTATTTCATATAGATGTTGCAAAAATAGATCGAGATGTTGCATATGGTGTAATGGTTGTACACATATGTTGCAACCTTTTATTCCTAATGTTTCATCTGTTTTTTCAGACGTATGTTGCAAGTGTGTTTGTTTAGATGTTGCATATGTTTCACACATATGTTGCAAGTATTTTATCTGAATATTGCGTATGTTTCACAATGGTTTCAAGTGTTTTTTATATGTTTTTGCAAGTGTTTTAGATGCATGTTTCAAGGATTTCATTTGTCTTCAGACATATGTTGCAAGCGTTGCATCTGGATGTTTCAAAAGTAGATCGGGTGCTACATCTCTCTCCTCGCCTTCTGCTGCCTCGCCTCAGTGTCTCCTCCTGGCGCTGACCGGACATCCAAAACAGCGCAGGCAGGCACTGCCCCCTCCCCCTCTTCTCGATGCCGGTGACGTTCGGGATAGCGCCAGCCCAACCCCCCCCCCCCCCCCCCCCCCCCCATCTATTCAGCCTATATAGCCCAAAAACACACTGCAACCCAATTACTAGATCTATGGCTATTAGATTATTGATGAGTAAAGCCATTATCGCGGTAGTCCAACTTGTCTAAACTACACAGTTGGAGACTCTGGCAGGCGCGGTGAGCAATCACTTGAATATGAAAAAAACTATTAAAACTCGACAAAACACAACTCCACAATAATATTGCCCTGTTTTTCATCCCATGCAACGTTTGTGTGGAGCGCTTGACATGTAACACAATAGCACTCGAAGGGATGGCAACCGAGAATTCCTTGTTGGGGAATGATTCCCTATCCCATCTCTGTGAAAAAAACACTCAATGTAGATTCTCATCCCCTTAAATAGTACCTAGTGTGTACATATTTTGTACTTATATATATGCATCAAATGATCACAGTCACATTGAATCATAAATATGCTAAGATCAACCAATCTAGATTAATAGTCCCATGGGGAAACGTCAAGGGACCATCGACTCAATGCCTAAGAACACTCTAGCAGAGGCTAAGGTACTGTCCATTCGTACTAATGCACATGTATCCAAAAATTTAACCAAACAGAAGTCAGAAAAATCTCTGAAGTTAGACCCGTTTTAATCAGGTAGACTAATTGTTTACACCCTGTTCGCTTGTGCGTATCAGCGCTTATCAGCCAACCATTCAGCAGTGTTTTTCTTTCATAACAAATCAGCATCAGCCAGAATCAGTCAGTCAAAAACCATCTGGCGAACAAGGTGTTAGCCATGTGCTGTTTGATACAAAAACTAATAGATAGATAAAATCCTGTTAAAAACAATTTTGTTCATAGAATTGTTCTACTCTCTACATGTGCTGTTTTGGCACATGATATTTTGATCTTTTCGTTGCCTGTCTAGCCAGCCATCGTGTTTTTTTAGAGGAAAGCCAACCATTGTGTTAACAGCTAGTTGAGGCTAAGATGAATTCTTAGCCCAGTTATTAAAAAGAAGCTGATTAGCAGGGAAGGGACAATCGTAATGTACCTAACTAATACAATATTTTTCAGTTGTATTACAAAATGAAAAGTTTTCAGGAACAGGACGATACAGATCTCTACCCCTTAAAAAAGTCCGATTCAATGGTGGTGGTATTTTCAGCTGTATGTTGTATTTGATGCTTCACCACCCCCACCCTACCATTAGCTCGTTACCTACAATACCACTTGCTATTAACTATTCATCCTAAAAGCATCACCAAATAATTGCTGGTGGCTTAATGAGCTATTTGATTTTTTTCATTGACAAATAAATACTTGTGAAGATAATTAATAGGGATTTAACATTGGTACATGGCGATGCACAGGTACCATGCCGAGCATATACAATATAAATTGTACATGCCAAGAACGATAGTATTTTTGGCTAATAACTCTTGCCTAAAATGATACACGAATTTTATAGTTTAGCAGCACCAAATTTTGGCCATCGACCAATCAGGCCCCTAGTTCTGAAGAGCATATTTGGGTTTGTGTCATACTTGTCTATAAAAATGCTTTTTTTTTAAAAAAAATGCAAATATAAATGTTGATTTTGATTTGTTAATTCATTAACATTTTCAAACTATTCATAAATGTGATGGAAAATGTTAGTGGAATTCTCCCCACTGTTCCATTCATTGATCAAGAGTTTATAAAGGAGTTACATGACTCTTCCACTACTAAGACTCTTCGTTCTAGACTCTTCCACTACTAAGACTCTTCGTTCTAGACTCCACAAATTCTAGGCTATTCATATTCTAATAGAAAATTTGATTATTCTAGTACTGACAAATGCTTAGTCAGAGAAGGTGACAGAAGCAAATTTGAAATCGACTAGCACTTCATTTCCCACACAAATAATTGCTGAAGTAATATGAAATGCAAATTTCAGAACCCCTGCTACTTTTATTATATAGTAATCATGAGAAACACTTTGGACAGTCGTTGCAAGCAAATATATGCAAAAATGAAAGGACATATCTGCAACTACAAAAGTAGCAAATGCTATTCATCAATGATAAAATCTGAATTCATCTTACTGATCATGAAACTATGGGTCTGTTTGGTTTAGCTGTGAGCTGTGAAAAGGCTATGTGCTGTGAAAAAATTGTTGTAAGCTATGTGTTGTTGATAAGCTGTAAACTATTTCAGTGAAACAAGTATAAAACGTACCCCTCTCTCTATCTCACTTTAAACTTCTGTGAAACAGCTCTCTATATCCATCCATTTCGAAAAGTAAAAAGTCAAGCCGAAAAATAGGATCCAAGGTGCTTCCAAAACTATACGGCAGTTGCTTATGAAAAAGCAGCTTCAGGTTTCACCCGTTTGTTTGGCAAGCACTTGAGCACAACCAAACATAGCCTATATGACATATGAAGCATTCACCCATGACCCAACGAACTCATTTGAGATGTGCCGCTGTTTTGATACTCCTAGAAATATGCTGACCATGATTCACAGTTGACATGCTGTGGAACACCTGCATTTTCCTGGACCAGACCTGAGGCTGTTGAAAATTCTCTCCTGCGAGTACTGTCTTTTCTTTTTCAAGTTTAATCTGAAGAATTACATGTATGAGTGGATATCAAACCTTCTATCAGCCAAGAAAAGGAAACAGGAATGAAGCATAAAAAATGAAGAAAAACTAAACCTGGAAACGAGAGATAAGCATAGCACAAGCTTTCATATTGCTGCTTCTGCTTTTGCTTTCTGCATACTGTCCCATGCAATCATTTTTGCTTCCTCTCCATCAATCCTTCTAACAAACAGCAAGCACATCCATCAGCATTTGAAGGAACATGGTAAATTTATCACAGTTTCATTAGCTTCTCAAATCCCTATATTTGATGATCGACAATCCACCAAGGACAAGTAGTAGCTGCAGATTTTACAGAACAGGTGAAACAGGAACTTCTAGCTGCGAATGGTGCTGTATAAAATATGTACTGACATTATTGATGTACCTACTGCTCACTTTAGTTTTCAACTATAAAGGCTCGTTGGAGACCATTTGTCAGGTATCAATAGTAGACATACCCAACCAAAGGCGTTAATAGCATGTCAGCTACTAAATCGCCCGAGGCTTAGGGATGCCTTCCGCCTCGCCCGAGCCCCCATGACGTCATCAAAGCGCCCGACCCCTACGCCCTGTCGGGAACAATTTCCGCCTCGCCCGACCCCTGCAACGTAAGCATGGGAGCGCCCGACCCTCTTGGCATACTTCTGCCTCGCCCAAGGGACACGTGGAGCCCTCTAGCAAGGCGGGGAGCCACGGGGGCCCTCACCGCGGCGCCCATTCCCGCCGATGGGACGGACATGACCGTGCACAGGAACATGGGAACCGCGCTCTGATCCAAACATGACCCCGGTCATTCCACCACCACGACGTCCATACCTCTACAGCGACGGGGGTAACGGCAACTATACCACCTACCCCCTCTCTACGCAAATCCGGGCGCACGTACCGCCCATCCTCGATGGCACAGAAGCACATAGGACGAAGCATGGCCACAGCATGTTGCACCAGCGGATGGAGAGGCCAAAAGATTAATGCCCATTACATCTCTGCGCTACAGGGGAAGCTGCTCACGCCGGATAAGGAGGAAGACAGTCGCACCCGAGGCCACCTTTTTTGTTTTTCTCTTTCGTTTTTTCCCCATTTCACCTTTTTACCACAAATGTAACCCGATCCCTACCCTTGGAAACTATAAAAGGGGAGGCAGGGGCCACATCTAGGGAGGACGGACACACACCTCACTACCCCCCGGATCCGTTCTCTCTCGAAAGCTTGTAACCCCTACTACGAGCACTCCGGTGCAAGGCAAAATGAGCAGCAGTAGAATCCACTGGACGTAGAGTCATTCTTGCCCGAACCAGTATAAACCCTTGTGTCCGCTTTGCACACCATCCGGGCCTAGACGAGCAGATACAAATTTACTCGTTGCTCTGCCTAGACCCCCGTTTCTAGACACCGACACCATTATATTAGCTAAGTACTAGTCCTCATTCTTCTAATTGCATCAGAAAGACCTTTAGAATGCGTATATATGCAATTCACAAAACTCGACGTCAGTAATAGGAAATAAAGAATTTGAAGATCACCCAAGAAATGAATTACCAGCCAGCCCAAAATTGTAGTCAGCCCAACAACTACTTCTGCACTCTATGTGAACAGAACCAGTGGCGGACCCAGGATTGTCACTATTTCAGACTTCGATAATAGAAAAAGAAAGCAGGCAAAATTGATGGCATAACATTGTTCTTTTTAACCATTTTACGAATCTACTGAAATTCATAGAAGCTAAAGTGCAACAAGCTGTTCACACTATTAAGCTGGAAATCTGAAGTATTTGGTGCAATTTTCATGACATATGCATGTGGCACCCTTATTCTAAAATACCATGTTGCAATGTTTCAAAAATCATCACAAAAATCATGTATGTAGTACACCTAAAGTTAAGTGCAGCTGCAATAATTCAGTTTGAAATTCATCTTTGATGCCGAGATTAAAAAAACAAAAGTGTCACTGTCAGCACATGATGAACAGTGCCAGGTTGACTGCTTGTCTCTTTTGTTTCTTGGCATCTAGGATGAACTTCAAACTGAATTGTTGCGGCTATACTTGACTTCATGGGTACTACATACATGATTTTTGTGATGATTTTTGAAACATTGCAACATGGTATTTTAGCTAACGAGGGTGCAAGCCCCCCTGAGCACCAAATCTGCACTCTATTAATATAAGGTAAATGGGTCTCTCAAACAAAAACAAAAAGATCACCCAAGAAAATGAATTATAAAATGACTGTGAGAAGACCAAATTTAAGGCATGCTACAATATATTTCATTTTAGATAATGGAAGAAAATTCTTGGCCTCTGTGTCATCAGCAAGATAACATATTTACGTGAATATGTTGCACAGTTCTATGAAGAGGTCATAAGTATAATACTTCATGAAGAAAAAAAAGAAGTCTAATAAAAAGATAGTGCATAGATATAATGGTATGAGTTAGTCTAAGAAAAATATAGTGCATAAAAATAATGGTATGCCTGGACAAGGCCTGTCAAACAACTAAGTTTATCTGAAAAGGATTAACAGTAATAGCAGTCCCTTACTTTGATATACGCTTAATAGTGTGTGTTACTTCCCAGGCAGAAGATTTAGATTCCATATTTTTTTTTCTTCCACTCTATAGTTTTTTTTTCTTCCACTCTATAATATATGTTGCCTTTTTGCAGAGCCTCGGGCCTTGGACCACCTAGTCAGAGTCACCCGATCATCCACCTGTGCATCCCTAATCTCAAGGTTAGAGAAACAACCCTCCAGCTCTTTGACTTGTTGCACCGATAGTGAACAGGAAAATGAAGATCTCATGCTGGGAGAAGAGGACCTGCTTATATCAGGGCCTGTTTGTGTTACCACATCCTTCCTCACAATTACAGGGGCACTGCTAGTGCCAAAGTCTTTTATGCTTTCAATTCGCGCATCTGCACAAGCAGAAAACAATATTTCAAAAGGATAATAATGCCCCTTGAGAAATTGAGCAAACAAAATAAGGTTGAATGCACTGTGTGCTATATAACATTAGAATGAAGCTGACTATCAATATTTAAGCCCTCTAAAACTACCTAGTTCAATAGGGAATTCTGCTACATTGACTGTAGACGAATTCAAGAATCAATGCTTTATCATGAACATTTATTAACAGTAGTCCAATGCTAACAAAAACATAAAGAAAGAATATACATAATGCTTGAGCACATTAGTCATGTACCTCGTACTGATTGATGGACCCATCAACACCAACACTATGGTTGGTCGGTTTGTCCATATTCATGTAGCAATTTCCTGAGCTTCACTTGCAACTGTTATTTCACTTGTAAGCCTAGCATATATTGCAGAACTAGGACGGCAATTCTGTTCCTCCATGAACGATAGCAGACGGGAACAGTCAGCAGTGTTTCCGTTTTGTAATAAGCCATCAATCAAAATCTTCCAAACAATCTCATCACAGTTGTATTCCTTTGACAACATGTCACCGAAAATGCTTTTAGCAGTATGAAAGCTTCCCTCCTCACAAAGAGCACAAATAATAAACCTATAAGATTCTAAACGTGGTAAGTAGTCTGTTTCCACCATTGAATCAAGAAACCTTAAAGCTTCTTTTAGCAATTTCATTCTGTAGAAACATTCTATCATACAAGTATATACATCCTCACTTGGGGTCAAGTGAGCACTCTGCATCCCTACAAGAAAACTTTTTGCTTCCTCCAATCTATCAACTTTGCACAAACATCTAATAAAACAATCATAAATATACCTGGCTGAGGTGCAATGAAGTTTAATCACCTCCTCCAGAAGTTCCTTGAGAACTTTCATGTCAACTATTTTCCATACATTAATAGAATTGGCAACTAAGTCATGGTAGGAATTTTTCTTTAGTAGCAGTCCAAGGAGAACTGTGTAAGACTCGTCATTTGGCTTGCATCCATTATCAACCATGTTCTTAAAAGATGAAAATGCTTGACTGACTAGTCCAAGATTTGCATATCCTATAATCAATGTGTTATATGTGGCTAAATTAGGGCGAACACCGCGATCGATCATCTGAATCATCATGGATTCAGCATCTTCCATCCTTCCCTCTTGACAATAGGAGCGTATAAATACTGTATAAGTGACAACATCAGGCTTAACACCTGCCACAGCCATCCTATCAGATATCATTTTGGAGGAATCAGACCCAAACTTCCTGACATGCTTATCAATTAGAATGGTAAATGGTACAGCATTGGCTTGTACTCCATTCTCAATCATATCATCCAACAGAGATATTGCTTCCGACAACTTATTTTCCCTGCATAGTCCATCAATAAGCGAACTGTATGTGTGGGCGTCTGGCACAAACCCTTCTGTGACCATTTTCTGCATCAGATTATGAGCACCATCAAAGTTTCCAGCCTTGCACAATGCATCTATCATACTGGTGTAGACAACCTGATTCACCTTAATTCCCTTCTGAACAAGAGACCCGAGAAACTGCTGAGCTTCCTCAATTCTCCCACGTTTGCACAAAGCATCAATCAGCACTAAGCAAGTCCACTCATTAGGGACCAGCCCACTAGCCTCCATTGAATGAAGCAGCCTAAAAGCATGTTCCAAGTGCCCCTCTTTGCACTGCCCCTGAATTAAGGTTGTGTATGTCACCACATTTGGAGCTAAACCTGCCTCAACCATCCGACTGTATAGTACCATGGCCCTCTCTACTTTCCCCAACTTGCAAAAGCCACATATCAGCTCAGTATATGTGCGGACGTTCGGCAGGCACCCTTTACTCTGCATCCCCTTGAAGACGTCAACTGCGAGCTCCAAGTCCCCAGTACTGCAGTATCCATCGATCAAAGCATTGTATACAGCAACATTGGGCACAAATCCCTTCCCCGTTGCCTCTGTGAGCAGCGCAACCGCCTCTCCTTCTCGTCCTGCCCCACATAACCCGTGCACCATTGTGCTGTAGACGTGCGAATCAGGGGCACAGCCATCAGGCCGCATCCCAGCGAAAACCGCCATCGCCTCGCGCACCATCCCAGCGCCACATAGCCCCTGGAGCAGGGCCGCGTACGTGAACGGGGTGCGCGCGCACCCCCGCAGCGGCATTAGCAAGAACAATCGGCAGGCGTGCGCGAGCAGCCCCGTGCGGCAGTACCCGAGGACGAAGGACGTGTAGGCGTGGGAGTCCGGTGCGAGGCCGGCGCGCAGGAGCGAGGACAGGTGGCGCTTGGCGGCGGGAAGGTCGCCGGCGAGGCAATAGGCGTTGATGAGGGTGGTGTAGGTGTGGAGGTTGCGGGCGGGCATGCGGGCGGCAAGCGACTCCATGTCCGAGAGCAAGCTGTGGCGGGCGAACGCCATGAGGAGGGTGTTGAGGCACCGGATGGGGGGCAAAGGCGCCGAGGGGGAGAGTAGGAGGTGGGAGAGGCGGCGGAGGTCAGTGGGCGAGGAGGCGGCGGCGGAGATGGCGGCGAGGAGACGGGGCAGCGCCGTGGGCGCGGGCGAGGGCATCGCGCGGTGAGCTATGGCGTGGCGGCGGGCATTGCTGGATGCCGGGCCTGATGGAGATGAGCGGCGGCGGCGGCGAGGTGGGGAGGTCAGAGACGGGAGGCGGATCCAGGGCCAGGCCGCCAGGGTAGTGTAGTCAGAAACTCAGAAGACTGGAAATTGGGCCCGGTGTTGGGAATTGCTGGGCTGATCCGGTTCGATTGAACAACCCTTTTTTTTTTCTACAACAATTTTTTTTATCGGTACAACAATGGTTTGAACAACCTTGATGCGGACATAGGACTTCCACTACTAATGAAGTATTATTATAAAAGTTATTATTATATTAACTTAATATTATTAGTATTCTTTTAGCAAAAGACTTGTGCATCATTTATATTTAAGGTAGCGGAGTTTGTTTACACGTCGACACTTAGGAGCGCTCCTGACCACGGCACCAATTTGGCTGTAATCTATATCTATATCTATATCTATTAATAAATCATGAAAATTTCTGCACTCCTTTTTATTTCCACCTCAAAATTTCTGTCTAGCAAAGGCAGCATACTGGACTCAGGCTCGGACTCAGATTGGTTAGCCGGCCTGAGTATGCGCGTACGTAATCAGAATTGGACTCGATTGGTTAGCCACGTACCGGACTCAGAGAGTGTGCACGTACCTGATCAGACTTGTACTCGATTGGTTCGTTTGGTTAGCCAGGTAATTAGTAAATTCATTGTCCGACTTGGACTCCATTGGTTAGCCATGAACCTACCGGACTCAACATAGCTAACCGAGCAGAAATAGTTAGCCGGGCAGAGCGATGTCACCACGTTGCTTATTCCTGTGTGGACTCTTCCTGTCTTTTCTTTGCCTTTTGGTGTGTATATGTTGGTTCATGAGGAGTCTTACATCTTGCATGTTGGAAAAGTACAAATTTTGCCTCTTTATTATTAAGTATAGATATAGATAGACTAACATAATCTATATCTATACATCTATACCTATTAATAAATCAATAAATCATGAAAAAAATTGCATTCCTTTTTGTTTCCACAAAATTTCTGTCTGCCAAAGGCAAAATTTCTGCCATCAAGTTTTTTCGGCCTCCCCTCTAACTAATCCTCCTGCCTGACTCGTACACGGTAAAGACTAGACCAATTAAAATTGAGACTCTTTTTGTTTCCACCTCAAAATTTCTGTCTGCCAAAGGCAAAATTTCTACCATCAAGTTTTTTCTGCCTCCCCTCTAACTAATCCTCCTGCCTGACTCGTACACGGTAAAAACTAGACCAACTAAAATTGAGACCAAATCGAAATTCGAAACCACCCTGAACAACTAGACCGAATCGAATCAAAATAGACCAACTAAAATTGAGACCAAATCGAAATTCAAAACCACCATGGACAACTAGACCGAAACGAATCGAAACAAATCGAGACATAAATTAATTAATGAAGCAAGGCGGTGGGTAGAAATCAAATTTGAGCCGATAACAAATTACAAATCCCTAGATTGCCTAATAGGGGAGCAGGAGGATCCACCTAGGAGATGACATGCGGGAGTTCTCCATGCGCGAGCGAAACGGCGGCGGCTTCCCACGACAGCCACTCGCGACGAACAACGGTGGCATCCTACGACGAATGGTGTCGGCCTCCCGTCCTCCTGTGAGCAGACAACAGCAGTGGCCTCCCGCGTGCAGACAATGACAAAGGTTTCCCTCGGGGACGACAAGCCGAATCGGAGCTCCATTGATGCTTGAGCTGCGCCGGAGGAATCGGAGCAGTGGATGGCACCGGGAGTAGGAGGTGGCAGTGACGGAGTAGGGGCAAAATGCAGCGCGCCCGAGCGGGGAAGCTGCTTGCGGAAGTGCGGAAGTGCGGAGCAGAGGTGCGGGTGGCGGAGTTGCTGGGGCGCGACAGGTTGGTCGCAGTCGCCGGTGTGGGAGGCTTGTTGGTGGAGGCGAGGCGGAGTCACGAGCACGGATGGAGTGGTTCTGAGTGAGGCAATGTTCCTTTGCAGCTTGGAGAACGAAGGCAGGAGGTTGGCGGCTGTAAGGTCCAAATGGCTAGAGGGGGGTGAATAGCCTATTTAAAAATCTACAAGCTTCACTAAACAACCACGTTAGTATAAAAGATGGCTAAGCTAATTCTAGCACTAGCTCGACTATACTATGCAAGCCACCTATACAATTCTAGTGAAGCAAGGCTATGATCTCTAATACACACCAACAAGGCTAAGTCACTAAGCTACTTACTCCTATGTGATAAAGGCTACACTAAGCAAGCTACACAAGGACTAGTGTAAGAAAGTAAAGGGCAAGTGACTTGATTCTTATACCAACGATGTAGAGAAGTAATGCACTTGAAGAATCAATCACAATGATCAACCACAAGAGAAATCCTCGGCAAAGAGATGAAACAAGATTTTTTTACCGAGTTTCACTTGCTTCCCGGTAAGCTACTCCTCGTTGTGGCGATACACCCACTTGTCGGTTCACGAGCTAATCGACTATCAAGAGTCGAGCCCTCGGCGGGCGCCGCACAACCGCACACAAGATGAGGATCCTCCAAGCCACGAGCTCCACTAGAGTATTCAATTTGCGAACTCCCGCGGGGAAGGATTAAGAACCCCTTACAACACTTGGTGAGGGCTCCAACAATCTCCAATTGCGAGCTCGATCACCTCCGCTGCTCCAAGCCGTCTACCGTGTCGAGAAACATGGAAGAGTAACAAGAAATCCGCAGCAACTCGAAGATCAAGTGCCTCTAGAATGCAACTCTCAAGCAATGCACTTGAATCTCACTCAATCTCACTCAAGATGTGCAACTAAGCAAAGAGATGATGAAGGGTCGAGATGGCGGACTAGAGGGGGGGTGAATAGTCCTTTCTAAAATTAATCGCGTCGGCAAACCGAAACAAATGCGGAATTAAAACTATCGGTCTAGCCAAGACTACACCCCTCTATCTAAGTTCACAAGCACCTCACAAAGATCCTAATTAAGTAACTAAGGTGCTTTCCTTAGCAAGAGCTCTCCTAAACAATTCTAGAGCAAGGTTACACAAACCTATGCACTAGTACTTTAGCAAGCACGGGGGAGCTCCTACACAACTAGTAGGCAAAAGCACAAAGCCAATTAAGCTCACTAGCAAAGCTTAATAGCAAGGCAACTAATGCCAAACTAGAGAGCGCAAATTACTTAGCTACACAAACTAAGCAATGTGACTAACAAGGTTACACAAACCAAATTAGCCACGCAACGGGTGCTACTTCTATGCTACACAAGCAAGAAGGTAACTAGCTAGCTACACAAGCAAACTAGTTACAAGAGCAACTACACAAGCACAAGTATATGAATGTAAATACAAACTTGTGAATCGAAAGCAAACCACCGAGAAGATGTACACAATGTTGACACGGCGGTTTTTTACCGAGGTTCACTTGGTTGCCACCAAGCTAGTCCCCGTTGTGGCGATACACCCACTTAATGGATCACGAGCTAATTGACTATCAAGAGTCAAACCCTCCGCGGGTGCCGCACATCCACTCTCAAGATGGGGATCCTCCAAGCCACGAGCTTTACTAGAGTTGCTCTTCGCGATCCCCGCGGGGTGAGCACAATCCCCCTCACAAATCCTCTCCGGAGCCTCGCACAATCTTCTTGCGAGCTTCGACGGAGCCACAAGCCACCAAGCCGTCTAGAAGGTGGCAACCTCCAAGAGTAACAAGCACCACCGGCTTGCAACACGAACACCTAGTGCCACTCAAGCAATTCTCACGATGCAATCGCACTAGAATCACTCACTCGCTTATTGATTCGCAATCTAGCAAGCACAAGTGAGTTAGAGGCTCTCCTAGCACTCCCAAAGCATGGACACTAAGTCCCAAGGGTGCCAAGCTACGGCCAAGGTCGGCCACCACTTCTATTTATAGCTCCACAACGAAATAGAGCCGTTACCCCTTCACTGGGCGAATTTCGGGACGACCGGACGCGGTGGTCGAAACCGACCGGACGCGGTGGTCAGTAGCGTGCTCCAACGGCTAATTTTCGCGCATATAAACTTGTATTGACCGGACGCGGTGGTCACTAACGGGACCGGACGCGGTGGTCGCAACAAAACAGCGAACAGAGAGGTTCCAGCAAGTTCCCGAAGTGACCGGACGCGTCCGGTCATCACTGACCGGACTCGCTGCAGCGTTCGGTCACTTTCGCCCACGAAAAACACTGACCGGACGCGGTGGTCGGCACTGACCGGACGCGGTGGTCACAAGTCCGGTCACAGACCACTCTCCGGTAAAACGGCGATATCTCTTAGCTCCGAACTCCGATTTCGATGATCTTGGACATTTTGGAAAGCTTACTCAGAGGGCTACACAACCCACTAAAGCACTTGATCCAGTTCACAATGGATCAAAGCAGTATTCCACTCCAAGAGCCATCCTAGTGTCCGGATAACACCGAAAAACCTCTCTCTCTTCACCAAGTTGATCAACACCAACTCCAACACCTTCTCCTTTGCAAATGTGCCAACACCACCATGTGTAAAACACCATGTGCATGTGTGTTAGCATTTTCACAAACATTTTCAAAGGGTTAGGCACTTCACTTGCCTCGCCACTCGATCCTAGCACGTATGCAAAGTTAGATCGCTCAAGTGGCACTAGATGACCGATATGCAAACAAGTTTGCCCCTCTTGATAGTACGGCCATTTATCCTAAACCCGGTCATCAACTTCTCTACACACCTATGACCAGTGAAATGGAAATGCCCTAGGTTATACCTTTGCCTTGCGCATTCCACTCCATCTCATCCGACATTGATGCAACACATGCACCAACCATATCACAAATGATATGATCCACTTCATATCATCATGTGACCTTGGTCCATCGATCTTGACCTCACTTGCTCTTCACCATTGCGTCGGTCCATCGGCGCCAAGTCTTGCTCAAGCTTCACCGCCTCACGGTCCATCGCTCTAAAGCCTCTGACTTGCCCTTCACACTTGCAACCGGTCCGTCGAGCCAAGCCTCATCTTGATCTTTGCCACCTTGGTCACATGACTCCATGTCATGTCTCATATGCAATGAGCTCCTTCATGACACCATTACCTGTGGACTAATCCCTGTGTATCTCACATTAAACACAATTAGTCCACCTAAGGTTGTCACTCAATTACCAAAACCAAACAAGGACCTTTCAATCTCCCCCTTTTTGGTAATTGATGACAACTCTACAAAGATATAGAAATTAAGTTCTTTTGGACTTTATGCCACTTATCCAACATTTAAGCTCTATGTTAGGATTTGGATAAGCACCATAAAATCCGACTTGGTAGTGATAACTCCCCCTACATATGTGCTCAAATGGTTTGGTTTCAAGGTCACACATATGCATGAATATGAAAATTATGGGAGGGTTAGCACTACTAAGTGATGCTAAGGTGTATAGAATAAACCTTTGTAGTTCGATACCATTTGATAGCTTGATACCATTTGAAAATCACAAGTTTGCCATCATCCTTAGCATCATGAATAGCTAGACATCAAAAACACTAGAAACCCGTGAGATCAACATTATAAGCATGGTTCTAGTTTTTGCATGATAATCACAAGTCTAGCTAACATCCTATGTATGCTAGTTATCAAATCATCATTCAAGTTCTATAACTAGCATACACCACACAAGCATGCATATTGAATTTAAGAACTTTATGCAATGCAAGCAAGCACATGAATATACACATATCAAATGCAACCAATCAATGTTCATGAGCTTGCTCCCCCTACTTGTGTGCTTTCTTTGTCCAAGAATTTTGATTGCTCCCTCTTTGTCCATATCCATGTCCAATATCATCTATCTCTCTCCAAATCTATCTCTCTTGGTGCATTGACATATCTTTGTTCCAACTTCTCCCCCTTTGTCATCAATTTCCATAAAGGGTGTGCTTCTCATTGATGCAAAGACTAGCATTGGGGTAGATGGTTGAGACTTGAATCTTGCATTTTTGATGGACATTACCATATATGTTGGAATGACAAACTTTATGGTTGCTCTTGAGATACCACATAGGATCTTTGACCTTGATACCAATCGGTGGGGCTCCTCCCCCTATGTCATAGCATGTGTCATTCACTTGAGATACCACTTGAAGATGAGGGTAGCATTTCTTGATTTGATCACTTAAAGTTGAGGATCACTTGTGAAACCATCGTCTTGCATGAATGATACCACGTGAAGATACCATGAGTAGGAATGTGATACCATTTGAAAGAATTTTCTAGTATGGATCCACTTTAAAGGATTTGGCAATAATATTCACTTCTTAAATATTTGCTATCTTTATGAGTACCACTTGTAGGATATCACTTGTAGATCATGATCTAGACACCACTTGTAAATACCAATTGAAGAAATACTTTGAGTCTAGATACCATTTGAAACACCCTAGATATCCATTTGCATTGTTGTCTTGTGCTTGTACCCATATCATTGTCATGAGCTTCTAGTATGACTTGAACTAAGTTGATTTGCCTAAGATTCTAAGTCCGGTTTGATCCAATGACAAGCTTCTTCACTCATACTAAGGGTTATCTTGCCAATGTTGTACTTGTCACTTGTTAGCAATCCAAACTAGATCAAGTACTTGGGTTCACTAGCTCATGAACAAATTCATACACATACCACTAGATCATTTAAACAACTCAAGCAATAGTGGTAGGCTATGAATTTAAACATTTCATTTGTTATGCATGATCCTAGTAAGCATGTACTATATGCACTAATCGCATACTAGTAAGGGATGAAATGATCATGCACATTGCAATGATACCTTTGTTATGTTGGAGTAGAGGATAGTCACATAGATTCCAATTCATTACTCCAATAGCAATGTGAAGTCCAATTTATAAGCTTGGTGAAGACCAATCATTATAGAGAAATACATTCTTCACCCATATGAAATGAGAACCACTAATAATCAAGTGCATACTAGATTCTGACCCTAATGCATCCAGACCTTGGGCATCAAACACAAATCTGGTGCAATAGGTGCCTGCTATTGCATCAATGTTTAGATTTTGATGCAATATGTGGTCGTTATTGCATCACAAACGAGGTTGATGCGATAGCAACTCACGTGGATGCAATAGGTTTGATCTATCGCATCATATAGAACAAGGGATGCAATAGGTAGGAGTTATTGCATCAGACACATTGGGTTGCATTAGTATTGATTTTTTGATGCGATATGTAGATGGTATTGCATCCATTAAGATTATGGATGCAAGTGGGAAATACTATTGCAACGGATTTGTGTTTGATGCAACCGATATGTTGTGAGTAACGCGAAAATACCTTGTGCGTACCTAATAAGTGAATTGCTAATTTTAATTAAAATGACACGTGTAATAAGTAAATTGTTAAATTTTGTTAAAAAAACTTGAACCTAATAAGTGAATTGTTAATTAATAAAAAAACTATGAAAAAGTGCTGGAACCTAATAAGTGAATTGTTAATTAACAAAAATACTATGAAAAAGTGCTGGTTAGAGGAGTTGAACTCGCGCAACCTGGATTGTCCAGGTGGTGGAGTAACCACTACACTACTTGCACGTTGTTGTGTGAGGTAGTATATATTTTTGTTTTGACTCTATTTTTAGCGCCGTACACAGATTGGTTTCCAGAAACCGATCCGATGGTGATCGATCTGGACTCCTGGATCGTTACGTAGTATGTAGTCCGTCCGGCACAAGGCTGCACGGATCAGCCGATCTTCCGTCTTCACAAGGCACAAGGCTTCACGTGCTAGGGCACAAGGCTGCACGGAGGACGGCAGCACTCCACCACGAGCGCTGGTGAACGACGTCGCACACGCGGAGACACCTGACGACCACGACGAAGGACGGACGACCACGCGGTGACGCCCTTCGCCGTTCGCGTGGACTCGACGCTGCCGGCCGCCGTTCACGTACGGGATCAAGACGTCCTTCGTCGCCTGGACTGAACTCCGCCGGACGCTGGGACCGAAGGCCGCCACTACCTTGCAACCCCCATAGTCACGCTCGCACGCTGCTGAGGCCGAAACGACGACGGTCGACGACGCATACGCGGGCACGCGGGAAGCCAAGGACCGACGCTCTCTCATTGCACAACCGGCAACAAGGACAGATTGCACAGGTGAGTAATCAACTGGCCAATACACATGATCGATTAGCAAGGTATCATTAATATCCATACTGATTTAGCATATGATGTGAAGATATATTTATTATAATTCCTACTATTTATTCCCAATACGTGAGTAAGCAACTGATTTGTACTTTACAGTAAAGCATTTTTATGTCGTAACCGGCAACGACGTGACGTGTGTAAGTACCAGATCGACCACCATGCATCATAGATTTTTTGTTTTCTATGCACGGTAACATATAGTAGTGTCTTAGGGTTATGAATTAATAGTTCTATGTTTTTATTATTTGAATATGTTAGAAATATTGATCGGAGTAAGTACGTGGGTAGGGCATTGTGAAGGATTTTATTTGGGCATCATTAATATCCATACTGATTTTTCATTTGAAGAACTTGAAGACATTTATCTTTTTGTGTGTTTGTCAGGACTTCAATTCAATGTCGTCACAGCGAGGTACAAGTTGGATGCGTCTGGATCAGACATCTGCAGAGTGGCAACAAGGTTTATCTGAATATCTTGACAGGGCCTTTGGAGGCAGCTCGAAAGGAGGAACGGCACCATGTCCATGTTCACAATGTCGTTCCACATCATATAGAAAATTTTCTGATGTTCAGAAACATTTGCTTCGGAGAGGTTTCGACGAAGGCTTCATCCGCGAGGAGGAAAGTATATGTGAAGGCTCAGCTGTACATGACCATGATGATGATGATGTCGATGATAGGGCTGGTACCACGAATTTGATACATTCTCTGATCAAGGGTACGATACGCGGTGAAATTACTGATGAAGAACAACCTAATGAGATGGCACAGAAGTTCTTTAATTTGCTAGAAGAGGCCAGGAAGGAGTTGTATCAAGGCTGCACGGAAGCTACCCAGGTGTCTTTCATTGTCAAAATGTTTCAGATGAAGTGCATGTTTGGTTGTAGTAATGCTTGCTTGGAGTACGTACTTGCTCTGTTCTTGCTTGTTCTTCCTAAAGGTCATTGCCTCCCAGATACTATGGATAAGATGAAAAAGATTGTTAGAGATCTTGGTCTTCATTATGAAAAGATAGATGCATGCTATAATGATTGTGTGTTATTCAGAGGGACAGAATATGAGTCCCTGGATAATTGCCCAAAATGTGGTGAGACAAGGTGGAAGCAGTCTAAAGAGGAACAGGATGATGCCACCAGTTCTGGGTCAAAAAAGCGAGTTCCACGTAAGATTTTGCGGTACTTCCCACTGATCCCGCGGCTCCAAAGGATATATATGTCAGTGACTAGAGCAAAATACATGCGTTGGCATAAGGAAGAATTGGTGGATGATGGAAAATTGCGACATCCTGCGGACTCCAAAGCATGGAAACATGTGGACAACAAATATAAATGGTTTGCAAAAGATCCACGTAATGTCAGGCTAGGTCTGGCATCTGATGGATTCAATCCATTTGGTATGATGAATGTGAATTACAGTTGCTGGCCTGTGATTTTAATTCCTTACAATCTTCCACCATGGTTGTGTTTGAAACAGTCGTATTGGTTGTTGGGGTGGAGGACATGGCTGTTATCGACCAGGCGGACGTAATGAACTGGCGACGAACGGACATGGAGGGGGAAGCAATTGATTCTTCTGTTATTCAGAAAGCAATTGCTAATTCTTCACCAGAACCAGATGATGAATATTTTACTGATGAAGGTGAAGACGACGTGGAGGCATATATTGACGATGGAGTTGTCGCACCAGCCGTTGCCACATCTGATGAACCTGATGATGATTTTTTTGTTTAACTATTTTTACATCGCTTCCTACTTTAAATGACATTTTCGATGTTCTTAGGACATGATGATTATTTTTTTTGTTTAAGTACTTGTACATCGCTTCCTACTTCAAATGACATTTTGGATGTATTAAAGGCTCTTGGTCGATAGACAACATGCATATGTAAAAGTCTTTGATTCATCTATGTGTGTGTAATCTGGTACGTCACTCCTATTTAGCAACAGATCAGTTTGGATAACTTCATCTCCCAATGCCCACAACAGAGCAGAGCGTCCCAGTAATGACGGGCAGTACACAACCACAGCCACATACTAGAAACAGCCCCAAACCACAGGCACTTATATGAAAATTAACTGACGTGTAAGCAAATAACATGAAATTGAATAATGCATGCAAGCCAACAACATATATAACTAGCATTATATAACACTGACTTCATTAGTGGTCCAACACAGAGGCAACTCCACATTAGTGGTCTTAGCATTTAAGCAGTATCACATACTAGGTGGATCCACAATCAATCACATAAATTTTTTGTGGACATTAGGAAACTACGACTGCTCATGGACATTAGCAAACTACCAGTAGTCCTGGACATTAGCAAACCTCCGGCTTGGGCAACCTGGTCAGCTCCGACCTTCACTCCGGCTGCGGCAAACTGGCCTCGCGCGTTGCGAGCCTGGTCCTTCGCGTTCCAGCCGCGGCCCTTGCCGCCGGGAGCCATGGCGCCTCCGATTGAGTCGCCGCCGGCTCCGATGGACTCCGCCACCGTCGCTCGTGAGGTCAACGCTGGGATGCAGTGGAGATACAAGCGGAGAAGGGGAACGGAGTGGGCGAGAAGGTTCACGGGATGGGGAGGGGAAGGGGGACTTAAGTCTCTTCGGCTTCGTTGCCAAATGGGCCGGCCCATTAGCACCCCGAAGTGCAAAGGCGCCCACGCAGTATAGAAGAGCCGGTTCTTTTGCACCACCTCGCCAATTCTAGTCACCCAAACCCAGCATATAGTCGCAGCCATCCTCTTCGCCTTGAACTCCTTGTAACAAACACACCATTGAGAGGGCTTGCTTGGGCTGGGCCTAACTGGGCTCCCGTTTGCAATTGATCTGCTTATAATCCTTCATACGGTTGAGCTTGGTTAGGCCCATCGCCCTTGTATACCTCTCATGGGTTTTGTTATTTTTGTTAAAAATTTGTTTTGTGTAATTTATCTTTTCAAATTTCAGTGTAACTTATCTTTTCAAATATCATTTTACATTTTCAGTATTACTACTACCATTCCTACGACCAAAATTATATTCCTCTAACATGTATACTAGTGTATAGTACTACAAATAGTAGAACTACCATTGATAGCAATTTTCCTACTACTACTATTACTACTAGTCCTACTACTACTACTACTACTACTCCTAGTACTCCTATTCCTACTAGTCGTACTACTACTACTACTACTAGTCCTACTACTATTACTACTACTACTACTACTCCTCCTCCTCCTCCTCCTCTTCCTACTTCTACTACTCCTACTTCACGTACTACTACTATCCCTACTTCTACTACTCGTACTACTCCTACTACTACCACCCCTACTTCTACTACTCGTACTACTCCTACTACTACTTCCCCTACTTCTACTACTCCTACTACTCCTACTTCTACTACTACAAGTACTAATCCTACTAGTACTACTCCTCCTCCTACTTCTACTACTACTCCTACTACTTCTACTACTCCTAGTACTCCTACTACTACTTCCCCTACTTCTACTACTCCTACTTCTACTACTACAAGTACTAATCCTACTAGTACTACTCCTACTACTTCTACTACTCCTACTACTCCTACTACTAATACCTTGTATACAAAATCTTAAAGTCATGGAACGGTGAAAGTTTATCTTATTTTGACACTGTAAGCATGAATATGGTTCATACGTTGTTTTTCAAGGTGAAATACAAAATAATAAGTTAACTTATTGTGTTTCATTCACAGAGGTCACATTCAATGAGGTGAAATTCTTAATGGACATTTTGAAGATTAACACGAATGAATGTATACATAATGTGACTTAAAATATATATAAAACTCGTTGTCTTATTTATCTTCATATTTAGATCCAATCCTCAAGTGTCGCCGTTGCGTTAGCACGGGCATATTACTAGTTTTTATAATTGATGGCACGAGTTTAGTTTTTATTTATTATTTGGCTTAATGAAAAAGTTCCATATGTTTAGCTGAAAAAAGCGGCGCCCGAAAAAGTTGATACCGCCAAAATTTTCAGCTTAAGCGCCTAAACCCTCCACTCCCGATAATTATGCCCCCTCCCTAATAAAATTGATGGCAGAGCGGTTCGCATCCCATCTAATCCTACTCGGAGCCGCTATGGCGAAGGCCGCACGCACACCGTCTTCTACTCCCGCTAGGTCTCCGTCGCCGCCGCCGGCCCCGAAGCCCTCCGCCAAGTCATCCACGTCGCAGCCTCGACCCCAAAGGCCCTCCGCCAAGTCATCTCCGTCGCCGCCGCCTGCCCGGAGGCCAACCACAAGGACGAATCCGTCGCCGCCGGGAGCCCGGAGGCGCCTACCAGAGGTGTCGCCGTCGGCGCTGCCTGCACGGAGGCCCTCCAGCAGGATGTCACCGTCGCCGCCGGGAGGCCGGAGGCGGCCCGCAGGGATCTCGCCGTCGCCGCAGCCTCCCCGGAGGCGCTCCACAAGGCGTTCGCCGTCGCCGTCTCCTCCGTCCAAGAGATTGGCGTCTCCTCCGACAAACAGGAGGAGGACCAGAGGTTCCAGCCCTGAAGATGCCCATGGCCAAGAAGATGTCCCCGACAAGATCACAATAGAACCGCCGCCCAGGTCAATTTTTTAAATCTATTTGTTCTATTTAAGCTGTGCCTTGAAATTGCTTATGCACGTGTTACAAATTATATTATCAAAGTTGTTTACAGTAAGATGCAGATGATATTGCTTACGCATTAGCAGGTTCCTATCACAAATTGCATTTTTTTAACATCTGATGGTGTATGTATCAATTAGAGGTCATTTTTCTTCTCAGTTAATTCTTAAGTATAAACAGAATTATGTTCTTGTAATTGTCTATCCAATGAATGGTATGTTGTGTACTGATGAGTCAATAAAAATGCAGACCACTGTTTTACATATCCTAATACAATATCTTAAATGATTTGCGGTTTACATTATTTTGTAGTAGAACGGGAGAAATATGGAAAGTATATATTGTTTTCATGGGGGGGAAAATGGACCAGCATCGAGGCATATTGGACATGGACCGTTCTAGAATTACCTTTGCAAACTTAATAAGACACAAAGTTCAGTGTGGTTATTCGGCGAGGGACTTCATGTTCTATTTGAAGAGAAATGGAAACGATACAGCTGAGCTGCATCCTGTAGATCACGAAGAAGATGTATTCACAATGGTACAGCAAGGGATAGAAGAGAAGACATGTAGGTTAATAGTTTCCATAACAGATATAGATTACCATGGAGAATATGCAGTCACACCGCTTAAGAAACGTAGAACACATGTGACTGATAGTGGAGAAGGAGATGAGGATGAACAGGAAAAAGGAATTGATGCATACAAAGTGTGGCTTAGTAATCTGGAACAGGATAAAGATAACCCAGGTACTAATGCACTAGAAAAATACATCTCAATGATATATATACACTTATCTAAAACTGTCAGTATATATATGACATGCATATGTGCATCTTGCAGAATTTACAGATGACACCCGCAAGAGTACAGTTAAAACATATCAAGAATGGTTGAGGACGGAAGGGCTTCTTCAAGATATATGTAAGATCATCTTGTTTGATGGTTTATTTGTGTAAGCACTATTATATATCTAACTGAACTGTAACTGAGTACTTTGAACATTTTGTATGTGCAGATGCATATGTAGATGATCAAGCCAATGAAGATGACAGAAGTGGTGACAATAGTGGAACACCTATGAAGTTTCCAGCTCATGCTCGTAGGCCCAAGCCTTCTCAGAAAGGTATGCAATGGTATACACTGTTCGGACACTAGTATGACATAAAAATGCTGATTCATAATGATTACATTCTTTCCATTATATGTACTCAATTTCACAGCTGGGATTGGCCAGAAGAGGAAGGGTGCGCGTGGAACCGTGAAAGGAGTAACGGTCGAAGCAAAGAGATTTAAACTTGCCACTGAAAAACTTTCTATAGAATTCTCATCGACGAAGGGCGGTCCTATAGGAGATAACTATCGCTCCTTTGTTGATGAAGTTGTTCGGTTTACAAGAAAGTGGACTCCGCTTATTGGAGTTCAGAAGTGGCGACAAGTGAAACAGAAAGCTAAAGATAACATAATAACAGAAATGATGGTAGGTTACAGGGTTGCTACCGCATATGATCAACTAATAATCTGTAATATCTTTTTTGTTGACACTTTATTGCTATCCCATTTAAACAGGCAAGGTGGAACATTGAGGAGAATGATGAGGAGAAGGCTAGGATTTGGAAGATAGCACAAAATCGTTACAAGGGATGGCGAGCCCAATTGAGTGCCACATACAAGGCATACAACAGTTATCATGAGCGAATGAGACATAAGCCAGATGATGTCGACATTGTGGAGTGGCACTACTTGGTGCTGTATTTTTCAAGTGACTCATTCCAGGTTGCAATTCTATTACTTATATGTGTTTATTGTCAGCATCTTTGATGAGAAACTAACTTATCTTTGTTTGATTTAGCGAATGAGCAAGAAGAACTCTAGCAACTCCCAGCATCGACAGACAATACATCTGACTGGATCAAAACCTTATTCACAAGTTAGTTTTGAGCAGGTAATGATATGGAACCTAAACTTGTTCTTTAATTTAAGTTCCTAAACAGTAACAATGTTCTATTAACTCATATTAGAGAGACCTGGAGACTGGTGAAGAGCCAAATGATTTGGCATTTTGAAGGAGTACACGCACCAAGGAGGGCCGATGGTCTTCTGATGCTGCTAGGGAAATATATGTAAGTGCTACTTTGCTCACTACTACTTAGAGATGCTTTTCATATTATAGTCATGGTCTTCCTTTACCTGATTGGTTGTTCAAAGGTCATCATCTCCTTGTAATTTGGAACATCGTTAATTTGGAAATTGAGATGTTGTTACAATCTGGGCAGATCTGGGGAGTTTGAGAAATTGTCCTATATAACTTTGTTTCCTGGGAATCTTGTGAATACCAAAGTTACTACTGTGTTGTCATATGTATACCTGCTGATGAAATTTGAGGTCTTTTGGAGCAGTTCAGATGTTTGTAGTTAGCTACAAGTTTTGTGTCCTCCCTCTTTGAGCACAGAAGTTTCTGTAATTTGCTTGTTTCAAATTAGTCCAGTTCTCAAACATTCTTTGATGTCTGAAAATGAAATCTGGACAATTTAATAATCTTTCCAGAATGTCCTCTTCTAAGTCATTTGGACTAATCTCCTGAGATGATTTATTTTTTTGACAAACTGATGCCTGCCCACAAGTTATATCCGTACATCATCAGTGTCATACTAATTGTGTTCTTAAACTTAGGAAACCGCCTTCTCCAAAATCACAGAAAAAATTGAGAAGGAAGCTTGTGTGATATCAGAAGAGCAAGAAAGACAAATTCTTCGTGAAACCTACAAGGAAACCACTGGCTGCAAGAGCCGGAAAGGGCCTGGACATGGATACATGGCAAATTATCCGACCCGAAGCCAACTTATGAATGAACGAATTGAGCAGCAAGCTCGTTTCGCTGAAATAGCAGCAGCAGCACAAAAGAAGAATAGTGAGATGCAAGCTGAGGTAGAGAAGTTAAAAGAACAACTTACCGTTCAAGCCGCTGAGAGGGAGAGTGACAAGGAACAAATTGTGCTGTTGAAAGAAGAATTGAAGAGTACAAGTCAAATGATTAGAGAAGAACTAAGGCAAGAGTTTTTCTCACTATTGAAAGAACGCAATGAAGCACCGCCTTTGGTAATATTACTAATTCTGAATTGTTAGCAGCATCATTGTTTATAGTAAAACTTGATTGCTAATGTTTCTCCTCATTACACCAATGACAGACTGCTGCAAAAACCACAGCATCCCCTGAAACTGCAGAAACAACCACTCAACCTTCAGAATTGACAGCTAATGCTACTGGTATTGAAAATATAGTTCATGGTTTCAATGTTGCAGATTCAGCAAAGGTATTATTTTGTTGATTAATACAACCTGAAATGTAATGGATAGGTACATGTATTCTGAAATAAAGTGTGAATATTTTTTTCCTCATATGCAGGTTGCCACAAACTCTGACTTGCCCACTCAGAGTGATCCTTCAGACACACCTAATGGTATTCCCACTCCCATCCAAGAATCTGAACATGTGGAACAGGTAATTTAGTTCGAAACCATCACCTGCAGCTCAACAGTTCGCCTAGTGCTGATTGGTCTTTGAAAATTCTGGTTTGTACAGGTTCTACAGGACAGTGAATTGTTGCCGGAAAAAAATAGTAACGTACCTACTATCCGCTTCACTCGCGGGAGTGCGAACAGATCTCTTTTCCCAATCCCAAATGAAAAAGATAGCAATGAGACAGTGTCATATATTCAATCACAATCACTTAGACAGGTTGTTGACAGAAGAAAGCGAAACAACAAAAAATAAATGAGAAATGGTATGATCAATCAGCTCTCATTTAAAGTATCCATTGTATTTGTTAATCCCAACAGTATTGTTACATATCATGTGTTGCCTATGCTTCAATCCAACTGTGTGATTTGGACTTATTTCAGGAAGATCACCAATGAGGGAGTCTTGGCAAGCTGAGATGAAACCAAGATTGTGCAACAAGAATTTTCCATGTTCTGTGCTAAGACACATGTCTTCCTCTTTATGAGTAGCATCTATTAGTAGCATAAGATAGTGGGTTGTAATGCATTCGGACCTTCCAATTTTCTTTGCAATTAGGAATCCATGAGAATTCCTTTCATTGTACAAACTATGGAATGCTTTTTATGCACGTTATTAATATAATTGCCTTTTGTGCCATTGAATTTTCTAATTTTATGATTTCCTGTGCAATGAATTCAACGCTATTATTGGTCGCTCTACAAATTTCTTGTGGATGCAATAGCTTTTATCGCATCCACGGTCAAGTAGATGTGATACTTTGTATTGCATCAAACCTTATGTTGATGCAATACATTCAATTGCATCCATCATATCCTTGATGCAAGTCATTCTATTGCATCAAATAAAATGGGGATGCAATAGTACATGTTGCATCAAACAAAACGGTGATGCAATAGTACTTCTTGCATCAAACAAATTGATGATGCAATATAGTCTATTGCAGCGTACCAAATCCGATGCAATATATGTACTACATCAACATGATTTAGATGCAATATGTTAATGCATCGGACATTTTTGATGAAACAGACAACGACTATCCGATGCAAAAGCAGCTTCGCATCAAGATGATTTAGATGCAATATGTTAATGCATCGGACATTTTTGATGAAACAGACAACGACTATCCGATGCAAAAGCAGCTTCGCATCAAGATGATTTAGATGCAATAAGTTAATGCATCGCACTTTATTGATGAAAAAGACAACGACTATCCGATGCAAAAGGTGCTTTGCATCGACCACAAGAAACCGATGCAAAAGGCTATTGCACCTCGGAATAATGCATCGGCCGAATCGACCGACAAATTGATGCGAAAACAAGCTATTGCATCCATTTTAGACCTATTGCATCAACTTTGGCCCGATGCCATAGGGTCAAAACTTAGTAGGTTGGCTTGCTTTTTCTCTTTGATCAATGCTTGCATGAGAGAAGTACTTATGATACCAATTTTATAACCATGACTAGCTCTCTTTTGGGTGTTGCTTGCTTTTCTTGATCAACCCTATTGATTGCTTCAATTAAGCATCTCAAATGTCTCTTGAATTCATCACTTCTATGTTAGCCTTCCAAGCCGGTGCTCGGTTTACCCACCCATGGACGGCAAGCCCCCTCAGCAGGGAGAAGTGACCTCTCTCCAAAGAACCATCCTTGACACTTACTTGAATTGCCTTTGATTGATTGATCTATGGACTTAACTTGATGAGTAACCTTGAATTATTCTTTAAGTCCTTTTCTTTCTACCAAATGATCTCCAATCATTACTAGAACTTGAACCTCATCTTCATCTTGAGTTTGATCTTCATTTTCAAATTTGAGTACCAAATTTATACACTAAGTACATTCCACAATCAATGCCCTTGTACTCATTTCTTGTCATGCTTCTAGATCAATTCAAAACCAAACTTAGGTACCTCAAACACTTATAAATATGTTTCCAACTTGAGGACCTTTCACTTAAAGTGACTCTAGATCAATCCAATAATTGTCACTTTTCTGGCAGATTCTGTACCCTTCAAAGAATAATTCATATCTCCCAATGTACAGATCCAAATGCCATGAAATTTGGTGGAGATGTGATTCACTAAGTCATCTAGCAACTGTAAAAATTTGAGCTTCATTTGACTTCTAGATTGCTACTAGATTTCAAATCTTTCACCACTGCTACATGCTGAAAACTGCTGCACTATAGCTGACAAGATGTGCTCTAAAACCATAGCATTTCTCATCCAATTATCATGAAATTTATACAGAATCTCATATCATAAGTCTAGAGCATGCATACCAAATTTCAAGTCAATCCAATATGATTTGGTCACTCAAACTCAGACTTGATCTCAGCTAGCTCAGATTTTTAATAATGGACAGATTTTAATACATTGAGCTATACTTCACCAAATTGAATCAAACTTGAAACTAACTTGTTTGAACACTTTCATAAGACATATATCCATTCAATCCACTTACTAAATGTCATCTCATGAATTTATCCAATACAAATCAATCCAAATTTGATTGCTAGGCATTGAATCCATTCAATCATCTCATAGCAAGCAACATTGCATATATATCCAATTCAATCAACTCATATGCACCCAAATAAAATGATCAACTAGAGATATACCTTAGTTATCACATGATCATCCACTTAGCAAGCTCTAACTCAAATATTTACAAGCCATCAAATATATCCAATAAATCACCACAATCTTGAATGTTGCACTTGTATGTTGTAGCATTTCGACTCCACTTATTTTGACTTGGCATTGGGATAGAATATGCACTAAGCTTTAAAACTTGATTCAACATATGATGACCAATATGAATCCAAATGAATCAAGCCTACAATGCCGATGGTACCTACAAACAATCATCCACTTTTTGATGGTACCCAAACAAGTTTGGGTCCTCTCAAGTTAGGAGCAACATACTTAGGCAAAGCCTTAGTATGGGTAGCGGGATGTTTTGCAATTCCAACCAATAAGGTACCATTGCCATCCTTTCTAAGCATGTTAGTATCATTAATTGAACTAGGCTTAGAATTATTACCTAGGGGACATGAATGAGACATGTGTCCCCTTTCCCGGCATGAATAGCATCTTCTCTTTGGTTGAGCCTTTTCTTCCTTGCTCATGTGATGCTCTTCATTGCCTTGCCTCTCATGAGTTGCTTGAGCCATCTTCTCAAGCTTGGTAGGACACCCCGAGGCAAAGTGTCCCATATCTTCACATTTGAAGCACTTGATGTGAGACAAATCTCTTTTCTCAATTTGATTTTTGCTCATCATCTTGGCATCTTGGATTCTCATTGGATGCCTTCCTCTTCCACCCCTTCTTGTTTTCTTCTTCATCATCATCAAGTCACCAACATCATGATTGATCTTGACTTGAGCTTGGGGTATCTTCTTTTCATCTTGTGGCCTCATCTTTGGCTTCTTGGTAGGGCAAGACTTGGCAAGGTGACCCATTTCATGGCATTTAAAGCACACGAAATGAGATAGCTTCTTTTGTTCTTGCTTCTTTATTTTCTTGCCCTTGTTCTTGTTGAAGCCAATGCCACTCTTGTCACCATAGCTTCTTTGAGTCTTTATCATGTGCTCAAAGGTGACTTTTGAGTTGTAGCACCTTTCTAACTTGTTGCTCAATTTCTTCACTTCACTTTTGAGCTCATTGTTCTCCTTCAAAATGTTAGTCTCACAAGACATAGAAGTAGAACAAGCATATATATGTGAAGAACATGGCATATCTAATAAGTCATCACAAGAGGTGGATACATGCTTTCTCCCTACATCACATGGGTTAGTCACATTTTGCAATTGATCATTTGATCCATGTGATGAGCTCTCATTATTTTTAATTTTCTTTAAAAAAATCTTAATGAGAGAAGCATGTTTTTCTAATAATTCCTCATGAGATGCAAGTACTTTCTCATGAGTCAACATTAGCTTCTCATGTGAAGATTTAAGAACATCAAGTAAGTGCTTATGTTCTTCACATGAGTTCTTTAGAAAAGAGTTTTCATTTTCCAATTCCATTGTTTTAGCTTTCTCATTTTCTAAAGACATGGTCATGCTAGCAAGTCTACTAACAAGCTCATCATATGAATCAACATGATCAATCACATTATCATTTGATACCTTTGTGTCACCTTGTGACATGAAGCAATGTGATGTAGTGGATGGGCTTGTAGTAGCATCATGATCAACGCCCGAGCATGAACCATTATCACCATCAAGTGTGCATGTAGTAGCATCATCATTTGCACCACTTGTGGCATCACCATCAACCTTGTCAAGTGAACTTGTGATAGATCGATCATCATCATCATTTGACCATGAGGTGGAGCAATCCTCCACAACCACCATGTTGTGGTCATGCTCAACATCCTCATGTGCCTCCTCCTTAGGCTCATCATCCTCATCATAATCATCGGAGACCGTCCCATATTTCTCATTGAGATAACTCCAAATCTCATGGGCGGTTTTCATGTTCATGATCTCTCCGAAGACACTATCATCAAAAGATCTAAAAAAGATATTAATAGCTTGGGCATCGAGATCTAGGCATTTCTCTTGTGCTTGAGTTAGATTCTCTTCATCCAACACATGAGAAAAGCCTACATCTACCATCCACCACAATTGAGGAGAAATAAACTTAAAATTGCAAGTCATCCAATTTCTCCATCGTGCAAAGTATGTGCCATTAAAAATGTGTGGACACTCAACATCTAGCCCATATTCCGCCATCCTCTCGGGTCGGTGAAGACCACAAATGAGAGATCCGGCTCTGATACCAATTGAAGGGTCGAGATGGCGGACTAGAGGGGGGGTGAATAGTCCTTTCTAAAATTAATCGCGTCGGCAAACCGAAACAAATGCGGAATTAAAACTATCGGTCTAGCCAAGACTACACCCCTCTATCTAAGTTCACAAGCACCTCACAAAGATCCTAATTAAGTAACTAAGGTGCTTTCCTTAGCAAGAGCTCTCCTAAACAATTCTAGAGCAAGGTTACACAAACCTATGCACTAGTACTTTAGCAAGCACGGGGGAGCTCCTACACAACTAGTAGGCAAAAGCACAAAGCCAATTAAGCTCACTAGCAAAGCTCAATAGCAAGGCAACTAATGCCAAACTAGAGAGCGCAAATTACTTAGCTACACAAACTAAGCAATGTGACTAACAAGGTTACACAAACCAAATTAGCCACGCAACGGGTGCTACTTCTATGCTACACAAGCAAGAAGGTAACTAGCTAGCTACACAAGCAAACTAGTTACAAGAGCAACTACACAAGCACAAGTATATGAATGTAAATACAAGCTTGTGAATCGAAAGCAAACCACCGAGAAGATGTACACAATGTTGACACGGCGGTTTTTCACCGAGGTTCACTTGGTTGCCACCAAGCTAGTCCCCGTTGTGGCGATACACCCACTTAATGGATCACGAGCTAATTGACTATCAAGAGTCAAACCCTCCGCGGGTGCCGCACATCCACTCTCAAGATGGGGATCCTCCAAGCCACGAGCTTTACTAGAGTTGCTCTTCGCGATCCCCGCGGGGTGAGCACAATCCCCCTCACAAATCCTCTCCGGAGCCTCGCACAATCTTCTTGCGAGCTTCGACGGAGCCACAAGCCACCAAGCCGTCTAGAAGGTGGCAACCTCCAAGAGTAACAAGCACCACCGGCTTGCAACACGAACACCTAGTGCCACTCAAGCAATCCTCACGATGCAATCGCACTAGAATCACTCACTCGCTTATTGATTCACAATCTAGCAAGCACAAGTGAGTTAGAGGCTCTCCTAGCACTCCCAAAGCATGGACACTAAGTCCCAAGGGTGCCAAGCTACGGCTAAGGCTGGCCACCACTTCTATTTATAGCTCCACAACGAAATAGAGCCGTTACCCCTTCACTGGGCGAATTTCAGGACGACCGGACGCGGTGGTCGAAACCGACCGGACGCGGTGGTCAGTAGCGTGCTCCAACGGCTAATTTTCGTGCGTATAAACTTGTATTGACCGGACGCGGTGGTCACTAACGGGACCGGACGCGGTGGTCGCAACGAAACAGCGAACAGATAGGTTCCAGCAAGCTCCCGAAGTGACCGGACGCGTCCGGTCATCACTGACCGGACTCGCTGCAGCGTCCGGTCACTTTCGCCCACGAAAAACACTGACCGGACGTGGTGGTCGACATTGACCGGACGCGGTGGTCGGCACTGACCGGACGCGGTGGTCACGAGTCCGGTCACAGACCACTCTCCGGTAAAATAGCGATATCTCTTAGCTTCGAACTCCGATTTCGATGATCTTGGACATTTTGGAAAGCTTACTCAGAGGGCTACACAACCCACTAAAGCACTTGATCCAGTTCACAATGGATCAAAGCAGTATTCCACTCCAAGAGCCATCCTAGTGTCCGGACATCACCGAAAAACCTCTCTCTCTTCACCAAGTTGATCAACACCAACTCCAACACCTTCTCCTTTGCAAATGTGCCAACACCACCATGTGTAAAACACCATGTGCATGTGTGTTAGCATTTTCACAAACATTTTCAAAGGGTTAGGCACTCCACTTGCCTCGCCACTCGATCCTAGCACGTATGCAAAGTTAGATCGCTCAAGTGGCACTAGATGACCGATATGCAAACAAGTTTGCCCCTCTTGATAGTACGGCCATTTATCCTAAACCCGGTCATCAACTTCTCTACACACCTATGACCAGTGAAATGGAAATGCCCTAGGTTATACCTTTGCCTTGCGCATTCCACTCCATCTCCTCCGACATTAATGCAACACATGCACCAACCATATCACAAATGATATGATCCACTTCATATCATCATGTGACCTTGGTCCATCGATCTTGACCTCACTTGCTCTTCACCATTGCGTCGGTCCATCGGCGCCAAGTCTTGCTCAAGCTTCACCGCCTTACGGTCCATCGCTCTAAAGCCTCTGACTTGCCCTTCACACTTGCAACCGGTCCGTCGAGCCAAGCCTCATCTTGATCTTTGCCACCTTGGTCACATGACTCCATGTCATGTCTCATATGCAATGAGCTCCTTCATGACACCATTACCTGTGGACTAATCCCTGTGTATCTCATATTAAACACAATTAGTCCGCCTAAGGTTGTCACTCAATTACCAAAACCAAACAAGGACCTTTTAGATGAGTGGAGGGGTTGTTCTCTAGCTCAAAGGATGTCTCTAGGTCTCAAAATGTGCAAGAGTTACCCTTAAACCCTGGACATCTTCTATTTATAGCGAATGGGTACGCAGTTAGCCGTTACTGGACGACGCAGTTCAAATCGTGTTGACCGGACGCTCCGGTCAGGGTGTCACTACAGGACAAGCGTGAACAGTGCGCGTCAGAAGTTACCGTTGCTGTGACCGGACGCGCTCTAGCGTTTGACCGGACGCGACAGTGCCAGCGTCCGGTCGCAGTCCAGTAAGCTCCCGTCGAGACCGGACGCATCCGATTGCTCGTGACCGGACGCGCCGCGCGTCCGATCGGCACTCCGCTGCTCTCTGCCCCTCTGGACGCCTGATCGGACGCTCCGGTTCCTTGAGGGACCGGACGCGCCGGTCGCGCGCTCTTCTTCTGCGCACAGGTGAACTGACCGGATGCGCTGGTCAGGCCAGACCAGCGTCCGGTCATAAACCCTAAGTACGCTGCGTTGAACTGACTGCTGCGAGAGCTGACCGGACGCGTTCGGTCAAACCGTGACCGCGTCCGGTACAGCGTCCGGTCACCACAATGACCGCCGTTCGCCTCCGTTTCTTTTCCGACTTCCGGCGTAGTAGAAAATAGGCGTTTCACTTTCCCAAAAAGCACCGAATCCCGCCTCGCAAGCTCAGCGGGAGGGAGAGAGGAACCCAAACCCCTCTCTACCGCTTAAACTCCACCGCCTTCGCAAAAGTGCTAACACCACCAAGTGTACACCACCAAGTGCATGTGTGTTAGCATTTCACAAACATTTTCAAGGCGTCATGTTAGCTCTCTACTAGATCCTAATGCATATGCTCAAGACATTGATCTAGTGGCACTTGATTCCCGAGCTAACCGTGATTGCCCCTCTTGATAGTCGGCTATGTATCCTAAACCCGGTCAATCACTTCTCTACTCATCTTAGACCGACAAGAGGAAAAACCCTATGGTCATACCTTTGCCTTGTGCTCTTAGATCCTTCTCTTTCACTTGATCATCATGTCCTTCATTTTATGTGCATCTCCACCATGATCGACATTTCATGTCCATACACCATTTCTTTGTGATCTTGTGGCCACCACTCCTTGCCACGTACACCTTCATCACATGTGTTGCTTATGCCTAACTCAAAACACTTAACACATGGCATTAGCAGCTTGGTGTCATTAATTACCAAAACTAAACTTGGGCTTTCAGCGGCGTGCCTCTCCGTGTCTCCTTTGCTTCATGAGTTCCTGGCGTGCGTGGCATGCTTGGGCTAGGGCAAAGGCCCAATATCTACTAGGCTGGCCCAATGGCCAATAAGTACCTATGTAATTTTTTTTTGTTTTTATGTAAGGTTAAATTTTGTGCATCTATATCTATATCTAATATTTAAAAGGGAAAATTTCTGTGAATTTTTTGTTTCCGCCCTTTTCTGTCTGCCGACGCGGAGGCGGAGGGAGTTGGACGTCCGACGGTATGAGTCGGGGCCTCGGTGTGACAACAGACTTGTTGAGGGCACCAGGAGTCAGGATGGGCCCATGGGGTGAGGCGGGCCTTTGACCCTTTGTTGGGCTTTTCATTATCTAAGCCTTGAAATGACTACGGTCCATAGTATTTGGATAAATTTTTGAAAAAAATTACGTACTCTTCATGTCCCGATATCTATAGTGTCACTTTTTTTCTTTAGCACTTGTCCCATACATTCATGGTCAACAGCAAGGGTCGTGCTCGTGGAGCGCCCTTCACCGGCCCGGGGATCCTATCATCATTGTGTCCACTACAAGCGACTTGGGCGATCGTGAATGCACAGGTGGCGCTGTTGCTACCTGTCCGGACGCAGAAGACATAGCTGGCACAAGACGCCACCGCGGGGTTGTCAACATGCGACCACGACAAGACCGTGCTCCATTCGCTGATCCCGTGGTCCGGGAAGCTGGACGTGCGCTGACCCACATCGCTAATCGAGCCCCTCGCCGTCATCCAAGAGGTTGTCTCGATCTGATGGTCGAGAAAAATACTTTACCTGGTTTATTTATAGTATACTAACCATGACCAATAAATTCTTTTGTCATTAACAGTAAAATAAGGAACCTTCTTCTACTACATCATATAAGTTTAAAACGAACTATATAATATCCAATCCATATATACAGTTTATAAAAGGTTGACCGGTCCCTATAGTTTACACATTACATCGATTTTAAGATATATTAGAGCAGATAACGCACCCATTATACTTATATAAATCTCCAAATCGCTATCCATGTAACCACTCAGCAAGTTGTTCGACCCGGTGCAACGCACGGGCATGTTTTGCTAGTGTGCTATAAAAAATGCTGTAGTTCAGGCGTCCATCTGCCCGGACGCCCCTTCCTAAGAAACAGTTGCCTCCTGACTCCGCCTCGCTCCATCACGGCTTCACCACGCCGTGTGGCCGTTTGGAGAGCTCTGCGCCACCATTGGCACACCCACCCGATCTCTGTGCCACTGGCGAGCTCCACGCCATTGGCGAGCACACCGGTGACCTTCACACGTCGCCACTCGCCCTTTGTGCGCCACTGCCTAGGTCCGCGCCACCAGCGAGCACAACGATGACCTCCATGGGCCGAGGAGCCTCTAATCGCTGAAGTAGCAAGGAGATATTGCGCTGAAAGCACATGTTGCAAACGTATGTTTCAAGAGTTTCAGATGTTTCAGAGATATGTTGCAAGTATTTTTATAACAATGTTGCAAAAGTAGATTGGGATATTGCACATGTTACAATGGCTATACCATATATTTCAAGTGTATGTTCCAAATGTTTCATCTGTATCAGACGTATGTTGCAAGTGTTTTATCTGTATGTTGCAAAAGTAGATCTAGATGTTGCAAGCGTATGTTTTAAGTATTTCAGGTGTTCATATGTATGTTGCAAGTGTTTTCATCTGAATATTGCATATTGCAGTGGCTACACACGTGTTTTTAAGTTTTTCTAGTGTTTTGCAAGTGTTTCAGATGTATGTTGCAAATATTTCAGTTGTTTCGGACTGTGTTTCATCTTAGTGTTGCAAAAGCAGATCTGATGTTGCACATGATACAATAGGACCCACCTGTTGCAGCCACCTACTGCAACTAATGCGTGATGTTCGGGCAGCGTAGGCCCGTTGCTAGGGCACAGACTAGCGCGTGAGAAACCGAGCATAGACATGGGCCCACATGATGGGGTGTGCGAAAAAAGGAGGCACAGGCTCCATTTCTCTTGTGCGCGGGGCACCGTCCGACGCTAGCGTTCTGGATCGGACGTCTAGGCGCTAGCAAGTCTAATGTGCTATTAGCCTATTACTCCATAACTAGGCAACCGAGGTTCTTGTCATCGGCTTCGACACATTGGTTGACTTTGTGCTTGATTGTGTCTAGGAGTAGCATCACTGAAGTTGCTATATCATGGAAGCAATGGTCGTTCTACTCCTTCCAAATCTCTCAGCCTACCAGCGCGAAGAGAGTGTCATCGTCGCGCCTGTGAGCTATAGTCTAGCAGCTTTGAACATGCTTTCACCGGTCGTTGATGGAGTGGCACCCTATGGTTGAAGGCAGCATTTTTCCGAGGGCGGCCAATGCACTCCACAAGATTTGCCTGATGAAGGAACAAAACACAATTATGTGGTCAATAGATTCTGGCTCCTGGTCACAAAGGTAGCAGTGTTCGTTGGGGTTCAGCCCATGTCTCTGTTGACGGGCAACCATCCAATGCCTACGCCGGACAGCGAGCCAAGGGAAAATCTTCACATGGAAGGGTGCCCAGGTCGCCCAGATCAAGTTGCAGCCTACCATTGTCATAGATCCCTAGTGCAAAGTCATGTAAGCTGAGCTCGTGGAGTACACATCGTCCGTGGTCCAGCGCCAGACAAGCTTATCGTTGGTGTCTATAAGCCATGTGCCCCTGACCGCCTCCCACACTTGGAGGTACTCTGCAATCGTGGGCACTGATAGTACTTCGGTGATTTGTTGGACCTAGGCGCTGTTTAGAAGGGCAGTCGCCACCATCTCATGTTGGATGAAGCGACAAGGCATGACTACGAATAGCGTTGGCGTTATTTCCTGAATGAATTGTCCGTGAACCCACTTGTCGGTCCTGAACAAGGTGCTGAGGCCATTGCCAACAATTGAGTAAGTCAAAACTCTAAAGAATGTCAGTACTTCCGGGACTGTCTTGAATGGCAACTGTGCCTAGGCACGACCTTCATCAGTATGTTGCAACTAGAGCCATCACGTCTGCAGTGCAATTCCGGCTAGTGATCCCAAACCCTCCTGGATCCTTGGGCCGGCAGGTGGATGGCCATGCCACCATGCATTGAGCCCTCCTTACCCGTCCATAAGAACTTACGATAGATGGCATCGATCTCTTTGCACACCCATGGCGACATCCTGTGATCATGGAGTATATTAGGACCGCAAAGAGGACTGGTTTTATCCATACTAATCTTCCGCACCTAGCCATAAGCGGGTTGTGATATGCCGGTATCATGCAATGGCGTCAATCGAATCCTGTAGGTGAGTTCTCGGCAAGACTTATGTGCTCAGTGGAATCTTGAGATAGCGGATGGGGAAGTCTACAAACTGGCAACCTAGTATGTACCTGATAGCCGGTATCACCTCATCAGTGAAAAATTGGGGTGACACAACACTTGCCGAGGTTAGTGCGCAACCTGGACGTGTCACCGAAAATTCTCAGTCTCCTTGATTGGGCTTGTGTGGTAGAACCACCCAAATTATATGGCCCACGTGCACCTGTCATTGTCCTTAAGACCTCTGACTGTTGCACACGTGAGTCAGATAACTTTGGTAGTCTGTCGGGTGTCCTCAGGAAACCCCGAATCATCCACATTTTACAGCTCATACATGATCAACATGGAGTTACCACAACATTACAACATTTGGTACAAGAATATCTCGAAGTGCAGAAGACTTATAATATTAGTTTACAAAACATGATTCAGTAAAACTTAACTTAAGTTTCAAAAAGGTGAGTAGTACTACAGAAACAACTTAGGTGAAGCACCTAAGGTAGGAGAGAACGTCAGATCATGTTGTGCCCATAGACATGATCTCGATTAGCAGCACAAGTCAGATCCTGCAACAGGGGTCAACAAACCCTGAGTACTTGAGGGTATTCAACAAGTCTTACCCGACTAAAAGAAAAGACTCCAAGGGTATGCAGGGTTAAAGGAAAGTTTGAAGCAAGACTAACTTTTGCAGAAGAGCTTACTACAAGTGGATCCTTACTCTCAATATTTTAGCTTTGTATTAGGTCATTATTGGCATCCAGTTTGCACCTGGTCTAAATCAATCACTTCTTTAATCGGCTCATCTTATCTCTCATCTCATAACCATAAGTAACCATGTTTCATTGATTAACTACGATAAGTGGTCGGAGGATCGAGTCTCCATAACTAAGGAGCACAACGATTCGAATCAATTAGGCCTAGCTAGGGTTTTCTTACCACACGACATATGCAGGTCCTAGACCTACATATATCAACCCTCACTCGGATCCTCCAAAATGAGAGCGGGTTCATGCTACCCAAGAGCACAGTACTCCACCTCCCTGCGCCGCTCCTAGTAGATTCACAAGATATGTACACGCTACTCTCGCCATCTCTCCACTCCCAGTGTGCGGTTGTCCTTTCTCATAATGGAATAGCCGAGGTATTAGGCTTACCGGAGTATGTGGCCAGTACTATAAGGTCTTGAACCAATAGGCCTACAACGAATAGTCCTTAATCGACACAGACAGGGCACTACATCAAGACTCAATTCTTGACACAGGCAAAGAGTCCGCCCGATCTCAATTTAACATTATCATTATCAGGGTATTCACATGAGCCTTCAGCAGAGCTAAGAAGAACATGGTAAAACCTATTTCTCACGAACGATGAAACCACAATTTGACTTTTACCGAAGTCTAAGCATTACTAAGCATCACAAATATCGACCTACACATACTAGCAGGGTAACAACTAGGAATACCTGAATAGCAAGGTAATCATGCAGCAACGGTTAAACGACCAACTCATACTCACTTAATGCACATCTCACAAGACTTAAGTGAAATAATGATTTGTAAATACTAGAGAAGGGTGGTATGCTCTGGGGCTTGCCTGTGTTGCAGAGAAGGTTAGATTCCACGAAAAGATCTAGTTAGTCAGACATGGCACCAACACAATGGATGGATGACCTTCTCTGAAACTTGATCAACACGAACCTTCTCACTCTCGTACACTACACGTAATAAATGATGCTTGCCTAACATGATGGACTATATGCCATGATGCATGATGAGAGACATTCAAGTGCACGACAGAAGTTAAACTAAGTTAAGAAAGTTGAGTACAACTTTCCTTCACCAAGGAACTAGGGTTTATTTATCATAAAAGCATTGTGGTTAATTAAATAACAAGTTAAAGGGTTGTCTATTATGAAAGCAACTCTACTAACATGGACTAGTAAGAGACTAACATCTATCTTAAGTCATGTTCATTATAAGAAACTAATAACTAAGGCATATTAATTATTATATAAACAAGTTGATTATGGGGTTATTAAGAAAGAAAAACTTATCACATTATATAAGTCAAGCAAGACAAGGCATTCAACTAAACATTACACTAAGATCAACCATGAGGGTAAGCAAGTATCATTACATGGCCTAATCACATGCTACTAATTAATCAACTTGATTAAACCATTTTATGTATTAACTAACAAGTTTAATTAGTTGTCTATCACGAAAAGATTAACTTAACAGGGGCCAGCAAGTGATAAACATTGTATTTAACTCATAATCATAACAAGAACTCATAACTAAATATTAATTAAGCCATTTTATTTATCATTAGCAAGTTAATCATGAGCATAACAACCATATAATGAAGGTGCCAAGAAACAGCAGGGTTTTGTGTCCCAAGGTCTACAATCAAGGTATAAAACATGCCCAAGTCATTTAAGCATTTATATAAATTATTTTAGCATTTATTAAACATGAAAAAGGCATTTAAATATACTTAAATTAATTAACCAAATTAGAATTATCAAAACAGTACCAAACTTTTTGTAAAAGCAGTTCTAAGCATGTAAAGCATACACACAAAGTTTCATGATTTAAGGATTAATATTTTAGCCTGTAAAAATCATGGAAGGTTCATTTATTAATTAAAAGAGGTAATTTTTAAGCATAACAAAAGTACTAAAAATGCCCATTCATATTTTTTTCTAGGTATAGTACCTAATAACAAGCATACAAAAAAATTTCATAAATTTATCAGCTCTAAATATTTTTCTATGAATTAAACAAGAAACTGCACTATTTACATTTTCTGAAAATTGAAAGTCACCGAAATACTTTTGTTACCCACTCCCTGCCTAGCCCCAGCCACTGACAGGTGGACCCCCGGTCAACAGCACAGTCACCCGCGCGCGGCCGCGGGTACACGACCTTTGACCGCCGTTTCCTCGCCGGCGGTGAAGTCGCTGGCGACGAGGTTTGTCCCGTTGCGTTCCCCTTTGACTCCCGCGCCTAGCCTGGCTACTGGTTGAGCGAATAGAGCACTCCGGTGAGCTCGTCACCGGCCACGGCGGCCCAGCGGTGTTCCAACACGGCGGAGATGCCCGACGATGAGGCCTCCGGTGCCGGCGAGACCACCCACGCACTCCTTACACTCACGCGAACATTCTTAGGCTATCGGTTGAATTGACTCGGGCTCCGTTCATGCGCAGCCGCGGCCATGGCGGACGGCGGCGCGACGGCGGACTGGCGATGACAGCGCGGTAGAGGTTAAACGGAGGCAACGAGCGCGACCAGGAGCTCACCGCGACTTGATCGGCTTGATGGTTGAAGCGGAGACGGCGTAGAAGCGGCTGCTGGCGGTGAGGACGAGCACGGCAGTGCGAACTGGATGGTGAGCTCGCATTCCGGCGCGTCCTGCGGGTGCCTGGCAAAAACAACGGGCCGAACATGATCACAGCTTCAAAGCGAACACAGCGCAAAAGAAACGTGTGAGGGAGATGCTCCGGAGTGGTGTGGCCACGGTGAGATGGAGCTCGGCGGCCATGGTGAGCTGCCGCGGCGGAAATGGCGCGCATGACTGAACCCGATGCCAAGAGGCGGCGCGAGCGGGTTCAGTAGAAGCGCAACGATGCGACGATCCTAGCTGTAGGAGGAATTGGGTGGAGGCCGAGCAACGGTGACGAATTTCACCGGCGGAGGAGCTCGACGGCGGCGGAGCAGAGGAAGGGAAGAAGGACGACGGCCGACTGGGGCGCGTTATAACGGCGAGGGCGAAGCATCGAGATGTGCCAGCTCCTGCTTGCGCGTACTACGCAGGCAGCTGTGTGGCATCGCGCGCGAGGGCGACGTTGGAGGGCGGCGGCCGACAGCGGCAAGCTGCTGTGTGGCAGCTGCTTCGCCGGTGCTACTGTAACAGAATGAAAACCTCGTTTTCCACTTCCATTGTCTCCTGATTTCGTGCAGCAACTCGATAAACCTCCAGACCCAAAGTTGTTCATCTTTCACAGGCCTCCAACTTTGCTTAAGTGACCAACCCCAGAATCTTGATAGTTTAGTTTCAGTTTCAGGTTTTGAAGATTGTTTTAACTAAGCATTTTTGGTAATTTATTTAAGAGCAACCAAGAATCATTCATGACAACTGCACATTATCAAAGCTCAACTATAGGACCAAGCAATGAAATAAAGGTTGACCAAATTTTACTTATGAAAATTCATTTAATAAATTCACCAAAACTTGAACTTATAACTATTTTGCAGGGACAGTCTAAATGCTAAGTGTGAAGACTAGTTATTGAATTCAATATTTGGAGCACAAATTTAACATGTTTGACTTGGAAATACAACAAACCTTTGATTCTACATTACAAAGCATATTTTAAACAATAAATCTTATATTAACAAAATTTTAATTGTTTAGGCAAATTCTCATATATGAAATCACAAAGAACCTTAATCATTAATATTGACATCATTTCATGCAACATGTGAAACATATTATAAGCAACATATGAAATACTATAATGCAACATATGAAGGCTATTATTGCAACATGAAATGCATTTATGGCATGACACTTGATACTTATGCTTCATGATGCTCATGATCAAACTTGTAATTGCTTTTTAACATCTGGGATGTTACAGCTTGCTTCCTAAGGATCTGGGTGTGCGAACAAATGATGTTGTCCACATAGATGCTGCACTAGTGCTTGACCGCGGCGGGCTCGGCCTCTCACTACTACAGAAAAGCTCTATAGAGGTGTCTCGAAAGCCTCTATATAGAGGCGGCTAGCCCAGCCACCTCTCAGTCGTTGCGCAAAAATCACAAATCTAGAATAAAAAAGCAATTTTTTTAATTCAAGGAGACCCCACCAGCCAGCCACACTCCCGCGGTCACAAGTTACGTGATTTTTTTTAAACAAAAAACACGCACTTTGCGGCTGCCCGCCTCACGCCTTACACGTTACTCCTCTAACCACTCCACCCAAACTGACTTATGTCCATATGAGATATTCTTCCTCATCGTGTTATCTTCGTTCGTTTTTGAAATGAGCATTTGGGATGCTAAATGAACTCAAATCAAAATGTTATCAACTACAAAGTTGTATAATTTTTCAAGATCTACAACTTCAGGATTGGTCGTTTCTCCATCTAAGGTCATTAGAAAATTTTTAGTTTCAAATGTGAGAAATTCACACATAATTTTTCTTAGATATATGATTTCAAACAAAAAAGTTGTCAACATTTGTTGTATACTTTTCGAGATTTACAACTTTCGTTATGATCGTTTCTCCATCCGAGATCATTTAAAAATCCTAAATTTTAAATATGAGAAATTCAAACATAATTTTCCTTAGATAGACAATTTTAAATGAAAAAAGTTATCAACTACAAAGTTGTATAACTCTTCGAGGGGTACAACTTTAGTTTTTGTTGTTTCTCCATTCTAGGCTGTTTGAAAAATTCGAATTTTGCTATGAAGCTCCAAATTTTAGAGACGGCTAAAAATAGACCTTTAAAAATAGGAGCATTTGTAAAGCTGGCTGAACCGCCCCTACAAAATGTATTTAGAGAGACGATTCGGTTCGGACCGTTTTATAAAGGTGCCTGTACATCGAGCCTTCTCTATCAGAAAAGCTCCGGTTGTTGAAAATTATATCTCTAATAGTGTCTCGGATTACCCCAGCCTGTTTTGCCGTAGAAAACAACCGGTTTGAACACTTCCATGGCGACCATAAACAGCATAGGCCATAGGGAGTCTGTTGTACGGCCTGCATTCTTTTTTTAACAGTTGCTCTAGGTAGTTTTTTTTAATATATCCAATAGCTATTACTGTTAATGGTATTAGGGCACCTCCAGCGGGAGAGCGAACCAAATCCGACAGCTGCAGCTTTCTAAAATCGATTTTGGGATGGTTCGACACCTACAACGTGAGCATCGCTCGGGAGGACAGCCAGTGGGACCATGGCAGATTAGAAAATAGAAAAGTAGACCTTGTTCTCTCATTGCACTGCCGTGGGAAGGACAGAGTAGTACTGCGCACCAATTTTTTACTCTGCTCGGTTCGAACCATATCGAAGAGCCGATTTGAAGATTCGATCCCCTAGGTTCGGTACCTGCAGTGTGGAAGCGAACCATCCTTGTTCTCTCTCTTCCCATGCGTTTTCTGAGCAACACTGGAGCTGCTCTTAGAATCTACTAAGTTGCTGGATACATGTTCCTGTTTCATAAAAAATAGGATTTTTCTTATTTTCTAGTCTGTCTCATGATAATTAACATTAGATGACAATGGTAAAAATACCTATGTGCCCACGGGAAAAAGACCAGATGGCATAGATGGCTTCCATTATTCTGGACTCAGCGCGGGTATAGGTTTCTAAATCCAATGACTAGCACCCGGACGTTCAGACGGTTGTGCATGTTCGGACGCCCGCGCCTGCTCCGCTCTCACTTAAATTTGCGCGCCGTCCGTGTTCAGACCACTCCCTTCCGCTCTACTGCCTACACTGCCCGGATGACTAGGCTCCGTCTCGCCTCTTCAATGCCGCTCAGATACCCCCCTTTTCTTCCACACAGGCGCCGCGCAGCCTATGCCTCCTCCCCCACATCGACTTGGCTATGGCTCCCGCGCTAGCTCTCTCTTCCTCGCTCAACAACCCTACATCCAGATCTACTTTTGCAACGCTCAGATGAAACAATTGCAACATACGTCTGAAACAGATGAAACATTTGGAACATACATTTTCAGCATAGCCATTGCAGCATATGCAACAGATATATAAAAACACCTGCAACATGCGAATGAAACAGATGAAATATTTTGAACAAACTCCTGCAACATACGTGTATAACCATTGCAACATGTGCAACATCGGAAACTACCATTGCAACATCCATATGAAACATCTGAAATTTAACATCTAGTCCTGGCATACACGGCCCAGGCCTACTCTGCCGAGGAGTGGTCTCACCTGTGTAGCAACCCACTTAAGCTTTCGTCCTCGCTTCACTCAAAACGGTTAATCGAATGTTACTACGCGTCCTTGGCCCTGGTATTTAAGCTGGTCAGGCAATCCTCAGACTCACGGTAGGGTACTAAGCTTCTTGCTGCACAGTGTTCCGTGATACTACAGTACCTTGTGAACAGTACAGACTGCCGCAGTGTCAGAGCTACAGCGTCGCGATGCTGCAGCACCCGGAGTCCGGATGTACAGTACCTTGCTCCTACAGTACCGGCCCCTGCCCCCAGGCTACAGTAGTATCGGGCCATTCCGCGATTTGGGCCCACTTGGTCATTTTGGGCTGTTACATGAAATACTTGACACATGCGTTTTGTAACATAGGGAAAGCCGGGACCAATCAATTCTAGGCATCGGGGTGGGAGTCGGCAGTGTGCGAGCGCCACCAGACCAGCACCAGCACCAGCACCGGTGGCGGCGGTGAGCACCACTATCATCAACACCACTAGCACTGGCCTTGGCCGGGCAGGCGACGCGCGCGACGGTGGGAGCAGGCTGCGCACGCGACGGGAGGGAGGGAGCGAGGCAGAGTGGGGCGGGGGAGCACGGCGCGCGATGCGGGCAGGCGATGTGGGTGAAGGCGTGCGGCGCGTAGCGCAAGTGAGCGGCGCCGTGGGTGGGTTGGTCCGTCCAGAAGGGCGGACGCCTGTGGCGTATCATTATGGTTTGAAAAAATAAAGCTTATCCATACTCATGGACCCGTAAGACCGCCAGTTAACTTTGCACTATACAGTTTATTAATTAATTTTTTTTGCATTAGCTTAGACTTATATTGTCTTGGTAAACAATTCTATTAGTCAATATAGCACATATATTTAATTCATGGGAAACATAAATCCATAGCTAGAGGACTAGAGGTTAACAACAATCGGTGATCTCTCTCTATAAAAGTAGTGTTTTCCCTTTTCAAATGCTTAAGCTTAAAGATGGATTGTACACCCTTCCTCCAAAAAAGGGCAATTATAACTTTTTTGTGTCAATCAATTTCAAGTTTGGTTAAATATAAAAAATATTAATATTGATAATACCAACTAAGTATCGTCATTAGATTAATTATGAAATATATTTTATACTAAACTTATTTGGAGACATAAATGTTAACACTATTTTCTAATTATTGGCACTAAAATTACTCACATCCGCCATTACGAAATATAATGTAAAGTAACCTTCGAAATTTGATTTAAACTACTCATAGCTGCAATTATGAAACATAGTATAAAGCAACCGCTTTGATTTGTCCGCCAAGCGCCCGACTAGGGCCAACCAGAGGCAGAGTTAGCAATGCAAAATTTCCTTTGTTAGGAAGACCAACTGTATAATTTTTTGTAAAAAAACTAATCGATTTTTAAAACATTTAATGAAAACTTACTAACTTAGGAAAGGGGCTGGCCCCTTGCCCCCCTCCATCAGCCCCTTCGGGCTGTCTATTGTCACAAGTTGATGTCACACTCAACTCAAGTTGTCTACTCTAGTCATAACTCTGCGTCGTTAAAAACCGAGGGAAACATACCACACCATACTGATAAGGTTGTCGCCATAGTACCATTGCAGCACCCCACCTTACCTAATGGGATGATTTCTGATTCCATCAGATCCAGACCCCTTCAAGCCTGTCTCATATTAGTCACCACGAACACAACACAACGCATAGTTTCTTGTATTTTTCATTTGAATGGTATGCAATACCACTCCACAACTCAAGAATATTTTCCAACAACCAAACGGCCACCAAAACCTCGATCAAGCAACCCCGCTATCCCCCCTGGCCACCCCACCCTACCCTTTACCGGCACACACAAACGTTAAAAGATTCTTGAATTCTGTGATAGTTTCTGTAACAACTAACAACAATGCAGTGGAATACTAGCAGATCAGAGGAACTCTTTTATTATTATGTTGTGGTAACAATAATCACAAATCACAAATAATGGATGGTTACAGCATCTCCTCTCATTTTGCTTGTGCATATAATATACTTTGTTATGTTCCCCTACCAGGGGGGTGGGGTGGGGTGGGGGGGGAGCAGATTCAGGCCCTAGTTCCTTACTGACAAGGATCTGGTTTTTCCTCTACACTTGAAAGCAACAATAGTGCCTGAAAACAAGGAAACTAATGTTAAGCGTGCATGGACCAATGTACAGACAGAAATGTATCCTTCTATTACCAAAATGTTCCTAACTGACTACAAAGTAGGTAACAAACTTTACCCTGGAGCTACATCTCTAGAAAGCATGACATGTGAAGCATCCACTCAATGAACTCATTTGACCGTTCTTGCTGAGGTGTGGCGCCGTTTTGATAGTCCTGGAAATATGCTGATCCTGATTTGCGGTTGATGTACTGCGTAGCACCTGTGTTTTCTGAGAGCCAGACCTGAGGGTGTTGAAAATCCTCTCCAGCGAGTATGGCCTTTTCTTTTCAAGTTTTATCTGATGAACAAGCATGAGATGATATCAAACCTCCTAGCAGCGAGGACACTGGAATGGAGTGTGAAAAAGAAAAAAAAGTGTTCAATCCAGAATGGAGAAACAAGCATACCACAAGCTTTTGTATGGCTGCTTCTGCTTCTGCTTTTTGCATATTGTCCCATGCAGTCATTTTTGCTTCCTCTCCCTCAATCCTTTATATAAACAGCAAGTGCATCCATCAGTGTTTGACAGAACAAGGTAAATGTGTTACAACTACATTAGCTTCTCCAATTCCTATATTAGATAACTGACCATCCACCAAAGATACGAACTACTTGCAGAGTTGCAAATACAGAATAGGTAACAGAGGCGATGACTGGTCTCTACCAGCATAACAAGTAATCATATGCCACTTCAAACTAGGAAGGATGAAGATGTAACAGTTGACAAAGGCAGCTACATTCCTACATAAAATATGTTCTAACACTAGCAATGTAACTTTTGCTCCTAGCAGTTATCAACTTTAGAAACTCTTCTTTTGAAATTCTTAGAAAGCCAATTCAGGCATCATTATATTAGTGTGAAGGCACTGGCCCTCATCCTTTTGCTTACATCAGCAATTTTTTTAGATCTAATATCAAATACATTTCCCAAAACTATACATAAAAAGTGATGTAAATCCCATTGTAATGTTAAAACTCATTCTGTAAATGACAGTTAAGGTAGAGCACAATCAAAGAATTTCTTGCATGATTCTATGAAGTAAACATCTAATTAGTTAGTTTGATACAAAAATACGGTGCATAGGAATAGTAGTATGTATGGATCGAGCAAGCCAAACAACTAATTTATCTGAAAAGGTTCAACAATAATAGCAGCCTCTTACTCTGATATACACTTTGCAGTTTCTGTTACTTCCCACGCAGAAGATTTAGAATCCATAGTCTTTTTCTTCCATTCAATAATATTTGGTGCATTCTTGTCAGAGCCTCGGGTGACATGTTTCTTGGAGCACCTAGTCAGAGTCACCCGATCATCCACTTGCACATCCCTGACCTCAAGCTTAGAGAAACAACTCTCCAGCTCTTTGACTTGTTGCGCCGATAGTGAACGGGAGAACGAAGCCCTCATGCTGGGAGAAGATGACCTGCTAATATCAGGGCTTGTTTGTGTTGCCACATCCTTCCTCACAATTATGGGGGCACTGCTAGTGGCAGAGTCTTTTATGCTTTCAATTCCACCATCTGCACAAAAAGAAACCAAAAGGTTCCCCTTGAGAAATTTGAGCATAAGCAATAAGGTCCAAAGCATTGTTTTCTGAATAATAGAACCAAGATGGCCAGCAACATTTAATTCGTCTAAATGTTCAAGTTCAATAGGGAAGTTCAGCTACCAAGTTTCTCATCTACATCTCTCAACAGAAATCTGGTGCTAAACAAAACATAAAGAGAGAATATACACATTATGCAGTGCTCAAGAACATAGGGGCATTTACCTTGTATAGATTCAAGAGAAGTCAGCAATGACTGATATGACTCGACTGCACTACCAAGTTGCTGAGAAACCCTGGTAGACTGCATAACAGGATGCCGACCATTCATTTGAGCAGACCTGCCTCCTCGGCCATTGCTGCTATCCTCACCCGATGCTCCACTTAGATCCCTTCCCCAGTCCATAACACCCCCACAAACATGCTCAGGTAGCAAGACCCCAGCCATGTAAGGTGCATTCACAGTGGGAGTTCCAACTCTACCATTGTCAAGGAGCTGAGCCGATGATGAAACACAAGAGTATGCCCCATCAAATCTACCAGGAGGTCCAACAGGACCACTTTTGGACTTCGGCCGCCAAAGCTGAGGGACCGACCTCCCAAGTGTGTTATTGGGGTTAGGACTGAAGATCCACCTCTCTGCATCCTCCCATTTCGACGGCAGTGTCCTCCCACTGCTATAAGGCAACACCATGCCGCTTCCCGGATGCCTTCTATGGCCGGCCGAAGGCGGGATCGCTCTTTCGGAATTCGGACCCTGCTGATAGCCAACGCCTGCCATCCCACGCCGATTGTAGCTCGGTGGTGTCCCTGGACTAGACAGCACGTCTGACCAACCGTGCGATGATGAATTTGATATGCCCAGCCCCTTGTTCATCACCCCGACACCGGTGACCGGGAACCCTGGAGAATGCGTTGATGATCTATCAACACCAGGGCAGCCGAAATCAAGCGAGGCCGGCCGCTGCGCCCTGTCCTTCCTGCCTTGGAAAAGAACAGCTCCCAACGGATGCCGCTGGTCTTGGCGTTCTATCAAACAGGATGTGGGCATAGCAGATTAAGGTTCATGAGCTACCTACCTACCAGTGGGCAATGGCCAGGTAAAAGAATAATAATCATGGTAGTATTACCGCCAGTGAAACAGGGGACTGCTGCATTCTTGGTCTGCTGCCCTTGGGGTCGTGCATGTACCCACCTCTTGTCCTTGGCCGCTTCTAATGCCCCATCGTCGTCCTCCTCCTGTGGCTCCGTGGAACCTGCAGAAGCTTCAGGGGAGGCGCAAAGTCCATCAGCTTTAATGGCTGCGAAGTCGTGCGTTAACAAGCAAAGCAGCAGCAACAGTGGTGTATGTACAAGCAAGACAATGAATCAGTGTAAGAGTACAACTGTGCAAGCAATGAGCTGTTGACCACGTCGTGCTCTGATTACCGTAGGAGGATGAGGAAGTGAGCGTCTCGTCCCGCTCCGGATCCGTCCCCAGTCGACCACCCCGGCGCACGAACCTGGTTAGAGGCTGCACCGACAATTCTCTTCAGATAAAAATGTAACACGACCTGAACCTTAGACTGTCTCCAACAACGCCACCCAAACGCAAAATGCATTCTTCACAGTGGAATGGGTCCAAAAACACCCTCCAACAGAAGATGCAAACAGAGCACGCATTTTGGGAAGGGGCGAACCACGACGCTTATTTGTGTCATCTCTCTCCAAAGACGCAAAATCTTCGTCACCCGTAGTGGTGGGCCCGTAGCGGTGGGGCGTGGCCGGCTCGGTGAGGCGAGCTCGCCGGAGCACCTCGGGAGCCGCCGGCCTTGGCTGCCTCGCAGGGAGGGAACGCCGGAGGGAGGCCGCACAGGGGAGGGAGGGAGCCGTCCGTCCAGCGAGGTGGGCCCAATGACGACGGCGAGGCGGGCCCGACGACGGTGAGGCGGGGAGGGAGGCTGGCGGCGCTGCCAGATCTGCCCGTGGATGCACGGACAGGGGCGCTCGGCACCGCGGGCCTACGGACGGAGTCGCCGGCGACCTTAGCGCTCGGCGGCTCGGCGGGGAGGAAGGGAAGAGGCGGCGGGGCTCGCGAGAGGAAGGGAACAGGACCGACTGTCTGTTGCCTCCGCTGTTGGAGAAGGGAGATTATGGGTCATGGACTCTTTTACTGTGCACAACGCAAACTGGCAAAGTTGTCTTGTGTTTGGGTTGGATCTGTTGGAGACCGTCTTATTAGTCCAAAGAAGCTGCACATGCAAACAGGCGATGATCAAAAGAAAAGTGAAAACCAAGGACCCTCCCTCCCATAATGCGATGCCACATTTTTCGCCGTCCCCGTTGCCAGGGTTCAGGGCCCCCATTTGTTTGTTTATCGCGATGGGGTTTACCAGAGAGGCAGAGGCCGTGTTGTATACTGTATTCTACAGTCTATAGCTGGACCTGGACAGTATCTTATCTTTTAACTCTGTTGCTTCTTGTCCCTAGCACTGGCATCTAGGTGTACGGTTTCGTTGACTACCTAGATCCGCGTGACACAACTTGCATCAACAATCAGTATCGCCACTAATCGGCAATCACCCAAAATCGATCCCCACCTCACATTTCAGGGGGGAAAATGATGCATTTCTGCTATCTGATCAGTGATGAACTGATGATGCCTGGTTCGTCTTCGCCATCTCTATCAAGAAATGCTCAAGGGAAGGGAAAACAATCAACCAAAACCAAGCGCGTCCACCTCCTCTCCAAAGTTTGGCACTTCCACCATTGCTGGCAGTGGAGCTGTGGTGCAGTGCAAGTGCAAACGTAACGTCAACGAACGCGAGCAAAAGAAACCGAGGCAGATACCCTCCGAATTCAAGTTTTTTTACTCTCCGTTCGTCACATCAATTAGACGTATGCATGAAACATTAAATATTGATAAAAAAAATAACTAATTCACAGTTTGGTAGTAAATCACGAGACGAATCTTTTAAGTCTAATTAGTCCATGATTGAACACTAATTATTAAATACAAATAAAAGTACTACAGTATCTGAAGTTAAAAAATTTTGCGATCTAAACCAGGCCCAAGCAGCTCTGCTGCAGCTCAGACAGGAAAAAAGTGAGAACGACTTACCGAGTCGCCGCCAGACGATCCGCGCGCGCTGCTCCCGCGGCTGGTGGAGCTCGCCGAGCACCCGCTCGCCTCCCCGTCCTCCACCACGGTCCCGCACTTCCTCCTCCTCACCGACGCCTCGCCGGCGCCGGCGCCGCGGAGCCCCGCCCCAATCTCACCACCAGCGCCAACCCGCATCTCTCCGTCCCCCGGAGACGACCGCGTGAGCAGCGGCAGCCACAGCACTGACAGCGGAGACAGCACGGCACGGCGAGAAGCGCGCGCGGTATTAAAAATGGCGGGTGCGGGGGGTGGCGTTTAATAGCAGAGGCGAGGTGGGAGGGAAATGAATCCATCTCCATCCCCCGCGGTGGCCTGGCCACGCGCCCACGCCACTCCTCCTTCTCCCTCCCAGGCCCCGTTCACTTTCCATGCAAACCCAAAATATTTTCTCTTCCACTCATCACATCAAATATTTAAATGCATGTATAGAGTATTAAATATAGGTAAAAAAATTAACTAATTGCTAAGTTTATCTGGTTTTTGCGAGACGAATTTTTTAAGCCTAGCTATTTCATGGTTGGATAATATTTATCAAATAAAAACGAAAGGTACTACAGTAACTTTTCATCCACTTTTCACCATCTAAACACACCCCTAGTAGCAGTAGCAGAATCGCAGTAGGTACGGGCATCTCGAGGTGGATGCCAACGTGGGGGTCACGCTGAAGTTCGCGCCGCGCTTACCTGGCCTGCAGCCTACCGCAGTCATTGCGCCGCCGTGCTTGTTCACGGTGCGGCATAGAAAACGCTCGTGGTCTGGCAAGAAAACGCTGCGCATAGAAAGATGATCTTTTCCCAGACGTTGACCAAAAAAAAAGAGGCAGGATTGACGAAACTTTGGTCTGGCAAGTTGCCACGGAAGTGGAACCGTCAAGAGACTCGCAATGTGTAGCGACAAATCGACAGTGCCATTGCAGGGTTGGTGACCAGTGAAGGGCGCGCGCTTCAATACCGCGGAGCCGCAGGGCGGTCGGGTTGGTCAGTGCGGGCACGCGGGCACCCACCCAGTACGGCCCGCGCGACGACCACGGCTGTTGCGTGGCGAGCCGGCAAGGGAAGGCCACACGGGGGCCGCCGCCGCAGCACCGCACCGTCGGGGACCCGTGCCGTCGCGCGGTGGTTCACGGCCTCATGCCCTCGGCGGCGGGTAAAGTCTGCTACTCTACTCTTCGCATGCAGCAGCACGTACGATCACAGGCGGGCGCGTGTGGTGTGGTACATCAGTCTCAGTCAGGTCATGTGTACACGTCACCATTGAAATCGTGATACGCGCCGTAGCTAGAGGCGTAGGCCGTTCGCCGCCGCTACCGGTGCGCCGCTCCTATCATTGCTCTTCTACGTCTACGAAGAGCATTACTGTACTGCAGTACGTAGCACGAGGTCGACGGCCGTAGGCAGACACAGCTGGTAGATAGATACGGACGTCAGACGACTTGCCATGCAATGCTACGCCTACGCTCACGCCAGCGCCCCTCGTCGTCGATGATGGCTACGTAGTATAATTAGCGAGTAATAGTCCATGATATTTTTTTTATGTTAGGGACGGCAAAACCGATTATATAACACTAACACCCTCACCTTAGTATGCTATGTTTGTGGCGCGTCGTTGTATCTTCCACTATTTCTCGATCTTAATACAAGGTCCTGTTCGCTTGAACTACTTCAACAGTACTTTTTAGCGAACAAATAATGTTTCCTCTCACAACAAATCAGCATAAGCATCAGCATAAACCAAATTTCAGTGAATGCGTAAACCTTTTACGTATTCGAGAAAAAAAATGCTACGCCTACGCCGATGGACGGCGATCACTTTCTATACCAATCTGAGTTATTAGTGTTCTGAATACGATAGACTGAAAATGGCCATGACTTGCAGGAGAAAAATCAGTAGTCTCCTCCTGAAGTTGAGCGGATTAATGGGAGAGGCTTTAAGTGCCCCAGCCCCAGTAACCGGACGGTCTGCTGCACGCGTCGTCGGAAGTGGCCATGGGGGACTTCCGAGCGGAGAGAGGGATGGGCCAAAGCGACAGCCTAATCAAGGAGGCGTCCTGGATCAACCTCCAGGTAACAACAAACGCGAGCTTTACGGCCTGCGCCAGGGCCAGGGACGAGTGATTTGATTGATTACATAATCACCACGCTTTAATTTGCATTCTCTCGCCTCTTGTGTTCAGTCAGGTTCAGGGTTCATCACGTGGGTTTCGCACTTGCTGCATGCTCAACCTACTGCAAATCCTGCAGCAATTAACGGAAAGGGCAACATTGGTACAGTACAGCAGGTGTCACCACGACGCCACAACTAGTTACTCCTTTGTTCTTGTTCTAAACTGTAGGGATTCACTTTAGCTTTAGCTTTGTATTAAATCAAACCTTTCTAATTTTGGCTAAGTTTTATAAAACATATATTAGTATCTACGAGTTTAAATAAATACACTTCCAAAATTATATTATGTGAAAATACAATAAATTTGATGTCATAGATGTTGGCACAATTTCTATAAAGTTGGTTAAAGTCAAAAGAACTTTGATCTACAATAAACTTAAAGTAAGCTACAACATTTTTTTTCCGACTAGAAAAGACACCGATTTGAACACATTATTGTAAATATGAGCATTCCTCCCCCCTCCCAAAAAAAGTAGTTTGTTCACAAAATAAGTTGTGAAGAAAAAGGTACCTAAACGAAAAGCCCATAATTATAATTACTAAATAGTTAAATTCAAAATCCAAAATTACAAAAAAAATAGTAGTCTGATTTTCATATATATGTTGGGAAGAAAGACCTAACAAAAAGTTAGTTTATATTAATATAAGTTAAAATAAATCTCTTTCACTCTCATCACTAAAACTGCTACATTTGTCCAAATTTTTTTCCTATTCTAGGTTTGTTATAAGTTAAATTGTGTTGATCAAGTTTATAGAGAGAACATCATCAAGTAGGTGTACCACCGAAAGAACAACACCTCCCAAAGACCGAGATTGAGTCGACAAATTTCAAGATTAACGAAGTCGCCATAAGGTTCTCATTGTCGACGAGCACATCACCTACCATTGAAAGAACAACACCTCTGAACTGAGTTACTGAACCGACGTATCTTGAGATTGATGAAGTCAAAAAAAAATGGACGTCGCCTACTACTAGAGAAAAATACTATTGATGAAGTCACACCAGGTGGGTCACGCTTTCGATGATCATGTCGCTATATACCATCGAAAAAACAACACATTGAAACACTAAGACTGATTTGATAAATCTTGAGATTGACAAAGTCACTACAGAGGTCTCTCTACTAACGAGCATGTCGCCTACCGTTGAAAGAACAACCCTCCGAAAGACTGAGATTGAACCAACAGACCTCAAGATCGATGAAGTCATCACAACGAGCTATCGATGGGTACATCGTCTACCACTAAGATCAAACACCGTTGGTGAAGTTACAATAAGCGGGTCTCGCTATCGATGATCATTTCGTCTACCACTAAAAGGGCAACATTGTTAAATCCTGACCAGATCCATAAGAATATAAGAACTCATGTCAAATCAAATCCTGACCAGATCCATAAGAATCCTTATGCGTGGATGAACATATTATACACCACAAGAACCCTTTCTTCAAAAAACACCACAAGAAAACCAGGGGCGGATCCACCGGTACGGCGAGATCTAGCAGCCGCTAGAACTCCCTGTCGGCGAGCCCCACCCTCCCCCGCGGTAGCCAGACTTGTACTGCACCCTCCCAAGGGCAGCGTTGGCTATTTTTTTTGTTTGGCTGGTCAAGCATTCCGGGTGGCACCCTCGCGTCCTGGGTTCGATCCTCCATAGGGGCAAATTGCAGCGCCGGAAGGTAAAAAAAACCCTCATCTGCCCCGTGTTACCCAAAGTATAGGTTTGTGGCACCGACCCACTGACATGGTAACGGGCCCCTTGTGTACGGGCGGGGTATGAGGTTTGGAGATTTTCTCTGACTAGGTGAGGAGTTGCTACCTTAATGCGAATGCTCGGTGTGTGAGGGGTGGCGCATGCTATCCCCTGCAGTTCAAGTTTTTCTTTTCGAATCAGTCCAAGTTTTTTTAAGCCAGCGTCGGTTGTGTTTTTGCAAGAACGAATCGACCAAGGAAGAACAAATGCCGGAGGATAAGTCCTCGGTTGGACCACGCCTAGACTTGTTGGGCCAGATACACAGTCCGCTATGAAGCCCACATGCAAGGCAAACAGACTCTATTGATCTAGTCTAGCCTTTCTTTTCTTTTCTTTTGTTTTTGAAACGGATCTAGTCTAGCCTTTATGTCTCGTGATGCGTCATGCGTGAGTGTTGCAGTCTGATCTCCTATCTAACGCAGCGCAGTCACGCCAGCACGAGTTGACGAAGATGGACAGAGACAGCGATGCTCATTCTGATGCAGCAGCAGTAGCGGACCCAGGAAGACGACCGAGCCCGGGCAAGACAACTGTGATGCACTGGCACCCGGCTTCCAGCCCCAGAAACCATGCTCAACTAATGGACAATCTACTAGGCCCAAAGAGATAACCATGAGGGGAGCCTGGGCAAGGGCCTAGGGTCGCCGGGCCCTGGGTCCGCCCATGTGCAGCAGTAACATAGAAGGAAGAAAAAGAACGTCATTTATAAAATCGGCAATGCTGTGAATCAGACGTCCTCTTGGTGGATTCGACGTCCAGAAGCATATCCATTTCTATCCGTTTCCATCTAATCATCGCAGATTAAAACAAAAATTCACATATCGCGTGCTCTGCGACCGGCTCCGCTCTGCGACCGGCTCCGCCGCGGCTCCCGCACACCTCCCGCCGGCCTTCCTCTCCACCACTGTCGCGTGCTCGTCGCGCGAGGGCGCACCACCCAACTACTGCTATCGCCTCCACTACGAGCACTGCGTGCACCCTATTGCTGGGGCAGCCGCTCACCGACGACCGAGGGTAGCGCAGCCGCTCAACGGGGGCCACATAGTCGTTCGCCCACTGCCATCCTCCTTCTCCATCACGACCGCACAGCTGGATCCCACTGTACCATGTTCCGCCCGCTTGGCTGCCATGTTTTGCTGAAAGCGCATGTTGCAAACATATATTTCAAGTGTTTTAGATGGACGTTGCAAAAGTACATGTTTTAGAGGTATGTTGCAAGTGTTCTAGATGGATGTTGCAAAAGTACACTGGGATGATGCATATGTTGCAATGGTTATACATGTATGCTGCAAAGGTCTGTTGCTAATGTTTCATCTGTGTTTTCCGGACGCATATTGTAAGTGTGTTTATCCAGATGTTGCATATGTTTCACAACAAGTGTTTTATTTGGATGTTGCGTATATTTGCAATGGTTTTCTAGTGTTTTCAGGTGTTTTTTTTCAAGTGTTTCAGAAGCATGTTCTAAGTGTTTCATCTGCCTTTAGATGTATATTGTAACTGTTGCATTTGGATGTTTCAAAAGCAGATAGGATGTTGCATCTCTCCTCTTTGCCTTCTACTGCATCGTCTCGGTGTGTCCTCCTCCAGGCGCCGGTAGGGCATCATACGACACCGCAGGTAGGTCCTCCCGAATCGGAGGCACCCTCCTCTCTTGTCTCTTGGGTGGCACGGAGCCCACATGGAGCACGCGAAACAGAGTGCAGCACGCACCAGACATCCAGGCGCTAGCACTGCCATTATAAAATATGACACGGTCTCTATATATATCTTTATTATTATCATGTTGTTACCTTTTGTTTTTTATATGATCGCTCCATCATATGAATTAGTAGTAAATAATTTGGTGAATTTTAATCCTGGATCCGCCACGAAACTTAGCTAATTGAGCTTCTGCATTGGTTTCTCCATCTTGATTTACACCGATCGGTTTTAAACCCAACACCGAACTTTCGACGACGCACCTATGAAATCAAACTGAATTGGTCTATTACACCGATTTCCCCTACCCTAATGCGCTGGGAAGTGCATCGGTGCCACATGCTGTGGGTGTGGGTGCACTAGGCTCTTTTCCGATGTAATTGGGCTTGCGTTTCCTTTCATTTATGTTGACTACGCCCGAGCCACCCTCTATGCAATCCATAATCCATTGTTTCATGATGTGCCGCACCACAGATAATTACCTATATGGCTCTAAAAAAGTGTGTTTTCCTTCTATGGCCCTTTTTTCTGAACTTACCTATCTAACCCTAAAACGATTTTCATTATGGCCCTTCCGTCAAGCCTGTTAGCTTTTACCGTTACTTCTCCCTCGTCAGCTACGTGAAATGTCCAAATTACTCTTGTTTCCTTGTTACCATCTGTAGCACGCACGGTAAGTTGTGTTCGTTCGGGAAAAAAAGAGGAAGGAGAGGGGCGCGTGGTGACGTTCGTGGTGATAGACGCGTTGGAGCTAGTCAGGAGCATCGCTACGGCACAGCGCAAGATGCGGATCACGCTCTACGGCCGCACTGCTTCCTTCTCCCAGGAGGAGAGCAAAGCACAAGTCAAAAGACATTGCTTCTTGACACTATTGTGCTGTGCGCTAACATTTTTTCTAGAACGTGCATAGCACGTGTTTCATTAAGAAGGTGAAATGTCCTGATGGCTAGAGGGGGGTGAATAGTCCATTGAAAATTTCTACAGCAACACTTAGCAAATATGTTAGACAATTAAACGGTGAAGCGAGTGTTGCGCTAGCCTACTAAAAGAGCGAGCCACCTACCACAATTCTAGTGACTAAGATCACTAAGCACACAATTAGCTAAGTCACTACACTAAATTAGTGAGCTCTCAAAAGCTAACTCAAGAGTCTTACTAACCACTATACTTGACGAAAGCTAGCTCTAAAAACTAATTACACTAAAGAGCTTAGCTTACACACTAGGAACGTAATACAAGAGAGGATGACGATGATTATACCGACGTGTAGAGGTATGAGCCAATCACAAGATGATGAAGCCAATCAATCAATCATAAGACAACCAATGAAATCCTTGGATAAAGATGACACAATGATTTCTTTACCGAGGTTCACTTGCTTGCTGGCAAGCTAGTCCTCGTTATGGCGACTCACTCACTTGGAGGTTCACACACTAATTGGCATCACACGCCAAACCCTCAATAGGGTGCCGCACAACCAATACAGACGAGGATCACACAAGCCATGTGTAATCCACTAGAGTTGTCTTTCGTGATCTCCCATGGGGAAGGCACAAAATCCCTCACAATGTAGACGATCGGAGCTGGCAACAATCACAAATAGCCGCTCAACGATCTACCAATCACCGGGCCATCTAGGTGTCGGCAAACACCAAGAGTAACAAGAACTCCACCAGCCCAAATTGCCCAACTAGTATCACAAGATGCTAGAACACTAAGCAATGCACTAGAGGCTCTCCAATCTCACTCAAGATGATGAAATCAAGTGTGCAAATGAGTGGAGTGGTGTGCTCAGCTCTCAAAGGGTGTATGCAGCTGTTATAAGTGCCAAGAGAGTGGCCAAGGCCGGCCACCACCTCTATTTATAAGCTCACAAGCAAATAGAGTTGTTACCCCTTTAGAGCAACTTTCTATGAGGGCACCAGACATGGCGGTGGTGACACCGGACATGGGGTGGTGGTGCCCCTCCAACGGTCATCCAACGGCTAGTTTCACTAGCCATTGGGGCACTGGACAGGGTGGCACCGCCCCTAAGGTGGTGGTGATCACCTGGCCAGCTGCCCAAGAAACCCCACCCTGGAATTTTATGGTGGTGCCCGCGGCGGTGACCAACAGCCTTTCCTGTGCTCTCTAGATTTTTACGGTGGTGGCACCGCCCCACCAGTGGCGGTGACTAGGCGGTGCACCGTCCTGTCAGTGGCGGTGTTGTAAGGTCCTAAATGGCTAGAAGGGGGGGGGTGAATAGCCTTTTTAAAATTTCTACAAACTTTACTCAACAACAAAGTTAGTACAAAAGATGGCGAAGCTAATTCTAGCACTAGCTTAACTATGCTAAGCAAGCCACCTACACAATTCTAGTTAACAAGGCTATGATCTCTAATTCACACCACAAGCTAAGTCACTAAGCTACTTACTCCTATGTGAAACAAACTACTCTAAGCACACTAGACAAGATATGGTGCAAGAATGTAAAGGAGAGTGAATTGATTCTTATACCGACGGTGTAGAGATGAGATGTATCCAAAGAATCAATTACACACAATCACAATGAGAATCCTTGGCAAGAGATGACACAAGATTTTTTTACCGAGGTTCACTTGCTTCCCGGCAAGCTACTCCTTGTTGTGGCGATGCACCCACTTTATGGATCACGAGCTAATCAACTATCAAGAGTTGAACCCTCAGCGGGTGCCGTACATCCACTCACAAGATGGGGATCCTCCAAGCCATGAGCTCCACTAGAATAGCCAATTCACGAACTCCCGTGGGGAAGGCTCAAGAACCCCTCACAATCACTTAGTGAAGGCTCGAACAAGTCTCCAATCGCGAGCTCAATCACCACCGCTGCTCCAAACCATCTAAGGTGTCGGGAAACACCCAAGAGTAATAAGCAATCCGCAGCAAACTCGAAGATCAAGTGCCACTAGATGCAACTCTTAATGCAATGCACTTGAATCTCACTCAATCTCTCTAGAGTATGCAACCAAGCAAGGAGATGAGTGGAGGGAAAGTTCTGTAGCTCAAAGTGTGCCTCAATATCTCAAAAGTACAAGAGTGAGCCCCCCAAACCCGGCCACCATCTATTTATAGCGAAGGGGTAAGCAACTAGCCATTACAAGACATCGCAGTGAAAAACGTGATGACCGGACGCACCGATCAGGGTGACCGGACGCGTTCAGTCACTACAGGACAAGCAGCAACAATGCACGTCAGAGAGAGACGTTGCCGTGACCGGACGCGCTTCACCAAATGACCGGATGCGTTGCACCCGGTGTCCGATCGGAGTCTAGAGAGCTCCCCACACGATCGGACGCGTCCGGTCGCACGTGACCGGATGCGCCACCGCGTCCGCTTCGCGTCAAGCCACCAAGCCACACAAGTGAAGCTAACCAGACGCTCTGGTCCTGGGGACCCTCGGACGCGCTGGTCGCGCGCCTTTCCTCTGCGCCCAGGTGAACTGACCGAACGCGCTGGTCAGGCTAGACCAGTGTCCGGTCACAAACCCTAGGCGCGCTGCGCCTCTGCCCTCAACTTGAGCCGACCGGACGCGCAGGTCCACCCTAGACCGTGTCCGGTCCAGCGTCCAATTGAAGTTTTTCAGGAATAAACACTCCAGACTTTCATCACCTTTTCTCGCCTCCGGCGTAATGGAAAATAGGTATTTTATTTCCACCGGCGTAAGAGAGGACCCCAAACCCCTCTCTACCGCTCAAACTCCACTGTCTTCGCAAATGTGCTAACACCACCATGTGTGAATCACCATGTACATGTGTGTTAGCATTTTCACAATCATTTTTCAAGGCGTTACGTTAGCTCTCTACTAGATCCTAATGCATATGCTCAAGATGATGACCTAGTAGCACTTTGAAAGGTCCTTGTTTGGTTTTGGTAATTGAGTGACAACTTAGGTGGACTAATATGTGGTTATGTGAGATACACAGGAGATTAGTCCACATGTGATGGTGTCATGAAGGAGCTCATTGCATATGAGTCATGACATGGAGTCATGTGACCAAGGTGATGAAGATCAAGATGATGCTTGGCTCGATGGACCGGTTGTGAGGGTGAAGGGCAAGTCGAGGCTTCGAAGCGAAGGACCATGCGATGGTGAAGCTTGAGCAAGACTTGGCGCCGACGGACCGATGCAACGGTGAAGAGCAAGTGAAGTCAAGGTCGATGGATCGAGACGGTCATGTGATGATATGAAGTGGATCATATCATTTGTGATATGGTTGGTGCATGTGTTGCATCAACGTCGGAGGAGATGGAGTGGAATGCGCAAGGCAAAGGTATAACCTAGGGCATTTCCATTTTACCGGTCATAGGTGTGTAGAGAAGTTTATGACCGGGTTTTAGGATAGATGGCCGTACTATCAAGAGGGGCAAACTTGTTTGCATATCGGTCATCTAGTGCCACTTGAGCGATCTAACTTTGCATACGTGTTAGGATCGAGTGGCGAGGCAAGTTGAGTGCCTAATTCCTTCGAAGAAAATGTTTGTGAAAATGCTAACACACGTGCACAAGGTGGTGATCACTTGTTGGTGTTGGCACATTTGCGAAGGCAGTGGAGTTTGTGCGGTAGAGAGGGTTTGGGGTCCTCTCTCCCTCCCGCCGAGCTTGCGAGGCGGGTTTCGGCGCTTTTTGGAAAAGTGGAACGCCTATTTTCTATTGCGCCAGAAGTCGGAAAAGAAACGGAGGCGAACGCGGTCACGGAAGTGACCGGACGCAGCGTCGGACGCTGCACCGGACGCAGCACCGGACGCTGCACCGGACGCGGGTTCTGTGCGACCGGCGCGTCCGGTCAGTACAGCGCGGGCGTCAGGCGCGCGGGCTAGGGTTTGACACCGGCGCGTCCGGTGACCCACGGGACCGGCGCGTCCGGTCTGGCGAACAGCGAGTCACGAAGTCATCGGACGCGGTGCGCGTCCGGTCCTACACCATCGGACGCGTCCGGTGGTCCAGGGAGCTTACTGGACTCGCACCGGACGCGGGTACTGTGGCGTCCGGTGGTTCGCAACAGCGCGTCCGGTCTTGTCTTCGCGCGTGCGGGAACTGTGCGCACCGGCGCGTCCGGTGGTTCGCATCAGCGCGTCCGGTGGCTCGTTTGACCGTTGGCGCGCAGTGACCGTTGGTGGATCTAACGGACGAATTTGAACTCGGAGAACACGTGGACGTCGCAGGGGCACCGGACGCGGTTGAGCGCGTCCGGTGAGTTACCACCGGCGCGTCCGGTGCTCCCGCGGAAAACGTGAGTGGAGGGGTAACGGCTCTATTTGACCGTGGGGTTATAAATAGACCTTGTGGCCGGCCTTGGCCCCTAGCTGAGCACACTTTGGCCTTGGTGGCTTGTGTGGTAGTGCTTGGGAGCCCTCTAACTCACTCATGCTTGATAGTGTTCATCGGATCGAGTGAGAGAGCGATTCTAGTGCGAGTGCTTTGTGAGATTGCATCGAGTGGCACTAGGTGATCGTGTTGCAAGCCGGTGGTGCTTGTTACTCTTGGAGGTTGCCACCTCCTAGACGGCTTGGTGGCTTGTGGCTCCGTCGAAGCTCGCAAGAAGATTGTGCGAGGCTCCGGAGAAGCTTTGTGAGGGGGATTGTGCTCACCCCGCGGGGATCGCGAAGAGCAACTCTAGTTGAGCGTGTCATTGAGCTACCTCACTTGAGAGTGGTGTCTTGCGGTGTCTTGCGAGGCGTGCCTTGAGGGGCAAGTGATTTGAGGGTCACACCGGGTAACCATCTAAGTGTTGGTCGACACAACGGGGACGTAGCTTGGTGGCGACCAAGTGAACCTCGGGAGAAAATCACCGTGTCAACTTTGTCTACTCTTCTCGGTGGTTTGCCTTCGTGTAACACAAGCTTGTATTTACTTTCATATATACTTGTGCTTGTGTAGTTGCTCTCTTAACTAGTTTGCTTGTGTAGCTTGCTAGTTGTCTTCTTGCTTGTGTAGCTAGAAGCTTCCCTTTTGCGTGGCTAATTCGGTTTGTGTAACCTTGTTAGTCACATTGCTTAGTTTGTGTAGCTAAGTAGTTTGCGCTCTCTAATTTGGCTTGTGTAGCCTTGTTATTGAGCATTGCTAGTGAGCTTAGGCTTTGTGCGCTTTGCTTACTAGAATTGTGTAGGAGCTCCCTCTTGCTTGCAAAGTACTAGTGCATAGGTTTGTGTGACCTTGCTCTAGAGTTAAATAGGAGAGCTCTTGCTAAGGAAAGCACCTTAGTTGCTTAATTAGGATCTTTGTGAGGTGCTTGTGAACTTAGATAGAGGGGTGTAGTCTTGGCTAGACCGATAAGTTTAATTCCGCATTTGTTTCGGTTAGCCAACGCGTTTAAGTTTTAGAAAGGACTATTCACCCCCCCCTCTAGTCCGCCATCTCGACCCTTCAATTGGTATCGGAGCCGGGTCTCTCATTTGTGGTTTTCACCGACCCGAGAGGATGGCGGCTTATGGGCTAGATGTTGAGTGTCCACACATTTTTGATGGCACACACTTTGCACGGTGGAAAAATTGGATGATATGCAATTTTAAGTTCATTTGCCCTCAAATGTGGTGGATGGTAGATGTAGGCTTTTCTCATGTGCTGGATAAAGATAATCTAACTCGAGCACAAGAAAAATGCCTAGATCTTGACATCCAAGCTACTAACATCATGTATGGATCTTTGGATTATAGCATCTTTAGTAAGATCATGGATCTCAAATCCGCTCATGAGATATGGGCCTATCTCAATGAAAAGTATGGAGCTATCACCGATGATGACGATGATGTCAAGACTAAGGAGGTTGCACATGATGATGTTGAGCATGACCACAACACGATGGTTGTGGAGGATTGCTCCACCTTATGGTCAAGTGATGATGATGATCAATCTACCACAAGTTCACTTGACAAGGATGGTGATGACGCATTAAGTGTTGCAAGTGATGTTTCTACCTCAAGCACACTTGATGGTGACAACGTTAGTTCATGCTCGGGCCTTGATGATGCTACTACAAGCCCATCCACTACATCACATTGCTTCATGTCACAAGGTGACACAAAGGTATCAAATGATAATGTGATTGATCATGTTGATTCATATGATGAGCTTGTTAGTAGACTTGCTAACATGACCATGTCTTTAGAAAATGAGAAAGCCAAAACAATGGAATTGGAAAATGAAAACTCATTTCTAAAGAACTCATGTGAAGAAAATAAGCACTTACTTGATGTTCTTAAATCTTCACATGAGAAGCTAATGTTGACTCATGAGAAAGTACTTGCATCTCATGAGGAATTGTTAGAAAAACATGCTATTCTCATTAAGATGTTTCTAAAGAAAAATAATGAGAGCTCATCACATGAGTCAAATGATCAATCACAAATGACTAACCCTTGTGATGTAGGCAAAAAGCATGTATCCACCTCTTGTGATGATCTATTAGATATGCCATGTTCTTCACAATTAAATGTTTGTTCTACTTCTATGTCTTGTGAGACTAACCTTTTGAAGGAGAACAATGAGCTTAAAAGTGAAGTGAAGAATTTGAGCAACAAGTTAGAGAGGTGCTACAACTCAAAAGTCACCTTTGAGCACATAATGAAGACTCAAAGAAACTTTGGTAACAAAAGTGGCCTTGGCTTCAAGAAAAAATTGACAAAGGGTGAAAGAAAGCAAGAAAAGAAGATGAAGAGACTACTCCAAAAGAAGCTCTCGCATTCCATGTGCTATCGATGCCATGAAGCGGGACATCTTGCTAATGGTTGCCCAAACATTGAGAAGCTCAAGAAGATGAAAGAAGAAGAGAGGCTAAAGCAAGTCAAGTGCTTCAAGTGCCGCACTTGGGGTCATCTCACCTCAATGTGCCCAACCAAGCAATTGGTGAAGCAACAAGTAAAGCCTCAACCAAAGCCACTAGTTGAGCAAGAGAAGACACCCCAAGAACAAATCAAGATCAACCATGGAGATGATGGTGACTTGATAAAGAAGAAAAAGAAAACAAGAAGGGGTGGTAGAGCAAGGCATCCAATGCAAATTCAAGATGCCAAGATGATGAGCAAGAATCAAGATGAGAAGAAAGTACATGCTCACATCAAGTGCTTCAAATGTGGAGATATGGGACACTTTGCCTCGGGGTGTTCTACCAAGCTTGAGAAGAAGGCTCAAGCAACTCATAAGAGGCAAGGCATTGAGAAGCAACACATAAGCAAGGAAGAAAAGGCTCACTCTAAAAGAAGTTGCTACTTATGCCGGGAAAGGGGACACATGGCTCATTCATGTCCCCTAGGTAAAAATTCTAAGCTCATTTCAATTGTTGATACTAATGTGCTTAGAAAGGATGGCAATGGTACCTCTATTGTTGCTATTGCAAAACATCCCGCTATTCATACTAAGGCTTTGCCTAAGTATGTTGCACCTAACTTGAGAGGACCCAAACTAGTTTGGGTACCATCAAAAAGTGGATGAATGATTATAGGTACCATTGGCATTGGAGGCTTGATTCAATTGGTTTTATCTTATTCATCATATATTGAGTCAAGTTATGAAGCTCAATGCATATCCAATCCCAATGCCAAGTCAAAATAAGTGAAGTCCGAAGTGCTACAACATACAAGTGTCATGATCAAGTTGTGGATGATTTATTGGAATTATTTGATGGCTTGCAATTTATTTGAGTAAAAGCTTGCTATTGGATGATCATGAGCTAACCAAGGTATATCTCTAGTTGATCACTTCATTTGGGTGCATATAAGTTGATTGAATTGGATAAATGTGCAATGTTGCTTGCTACGAGATGATTGAATGGATTAAATGCTTAGTAATCAAGTTTGGATTGGTTTGTGTTGGATAAATTCATGAGATGACATTTGTGATTGAATGGATATATATCTTGTGAAAGTGTTCAAACAAGTTAATCTCAAGTTTGATTCACATTTGATGAAGAATAGCTCAAGTGGTGAAATCTGTCCATTATTTAAAATCTGAGCTAGCTATGATCTTAGCCATGGTTGAGTAATCAAATCTATTTGGATTGGCTTGAAATTTGGTATACATGCTCTACACTTATGAAAGAAGATGCTGTAGAAATTTCATGAGAATTGGATAAGAGATGCTTCGGTTTTTGAGTGCATCTTGTCAACTTTAGTGCAGCAGTTTTCAGCATGTAGCAGTGGTGGAAGAATTAAAATCTGGTAGCAATCTAAAAGTCAAATGAAGCTCAAATTTTTACAGCTGCTAAATGACTTTGTAATGCACATATTCACCAAATTTCGTGGCATTTGGACTCGTACATTGGGAGATATGAATTATTCTTTGAAGGGTACAGAATCTGCCAGAAAAGTGACAATCATTGGATTAATCTAGAGTCACTTTGATTGAAAGGTCCTCAAGTTGGAAACATGTTTATAAGTGGTTGAGGTACCTAAGTTTGTTTTTGGTTTGATCTAGAAGCATGAAAAGCAATGAGTACAAGAACATTTGATTGTGGAATGTACTTGGTGTACATATTCGGTACTCAAATTGGAAGATCAAGATCAAACTCAAGATGAAGGTGAAGTTTAAGTTCTAGTGATAATTGGAGATCATTAGGTAAAAATAAAAAGACTTAAACAAGTAGAAAGAAAAGGACTTAAACATGTAGGAAGAGTTGGACTCAAATGTAGATTCAAGGATTATTCATCAAGATTGAGTTCATCATTCGGATCAATCAAACTATATCATTTCAAGTGAGTATCAAGAGTGGTTCTTTGGAGAGAGATCACTTCTCCCTAGTGAGGGGCTTGCCGCCGTGAGTAGGTGAAACCAAGTTTAGGACTTGGAAGGCTAACATGGAAGTGGTGATCCGAGGAACTTGTGATGCTTAGTTGAAGCAATCAAAAAGATTGATCTAAAAAGCAAGCAACACCCAAAAGAGAGCTAGTCATAGCAATTCAAATGGTATTCTAATAGTTCTCTCATGCAAGCACAATGAGCAAAAAAAAAAGATAAAGCAAGCCAACCACATTGAGATAGTGCACTTGATCATAAGTGGTTTTCATTTCATATGGGTGATGAATGGATTTATCTATTGATAATTAGTCTTCACCAAGCCATAAATGGGACTTCACATTGCTGTTGAAGCAATGAATTTGAATCTATGTGACTATCCTCTACTCCAACATAGCAAAGGTATCATTGTAATGTGCATGATCATTTCATCCCTTACTAGTATGCGGTTAGTGCATATAGTACATGCTTACTAGGATCATGCATAACAAATAAAATGTTTGAATTCATAGCCTACCACTATTGCTTGAATTGTTTAAATGATCTAGTGGTATGTGTATGAATTTGTTCATGAGCTAGTAAACCCAAGTACTTGATCTAGTTTGGATTGCTAACAAGTGACAAGTACAACATTGGCAAGATAACCCTTAGCACAAGGTGTGAAGAAGCTTGTCATTGGATCAAACCGGACTTGGAATCTTAGGCAAATCAACATAGTTCAAGTCATACAAGAAGCCCATGACAATGATAAGAGTACAAGCACAAGACAACAATGAAAATGGATATCTAGTTTATTTCAAATGGTATCACATTCCTACTCATGATATCATTCATGCAAAACGATGTTTTCACAAGTGATCCTCAACCTTAAGTGATCAAATCAAGAAATGCTACCCTCATCCTCAAGTGGTATCTTCAACCTACACTCCTCAACAAAATGGTATAGTTGAGAGAAAGAACCGAACTTTGATCACCCTTGCAAGAACAATGCTAGATGAGTACAACACTCCGGAGAAATTGTGGGCCGAAGCAATTAACACCGCATGCTATGCTTCAAATCGCCTCTTCCTACAAAAGTTTCTTGGCAAGAACCCCTATGAGTTGCTTAATGGGAAGAAGCCGGACGTCTCTTTCTTCCGGGTGTTTGGTTGCAAATGCTACATCTACAAGAAGCGTCAATACCTAGGGAAGTTTCAAAGACGTTGTGATATTGTTTTTCTTGTTGGTTACTCATCAAAGTCCAAAGCATATAGAGTATTTAACCATGCCACCGGTTTGGTTGAAGAAACATATGATGTGGAATTTGATGGATCTAACGGCTCCCAAGGAGCAATTGAGAATTGTAATGATGTAGGTGATGAACCCTTGAGGGAGGCCATGAAGAACATGCCCGTGGGAGACATCAAGCCAAAAAATGATGATGACGATGCACAAATTGTTGATCCACCATTTTCATCACGTGTGCCTCAAGATGATGACAAGAATGAGAGAGTTGAACATGAAGATATTTACATCTCTCATGAACAAGCCGAGGCACAAGCTCAAGATGTTGATGCTACCCATCCATTTCCTCAAGTGGTTGATAGAAGAAATTCACCTCTATTTCAAGCACACCCACAAGAACTCATCATAGGGAGTCCTACAAAGGGAGTAATGACTCGATCTTAAAAGCTAGCTTCTTTTGTTGAACATCACTCTTTTGTCTCTTGTGTTGAACCTAAGAATGTAGAAGAAGCTCTTCAAGATCCGGATTGGGTGAATGCCATGCATGAAGAATTAAACAACTTCACCCGCAATCAAGTATGGACACTTGAAGAGCATCTTAAAGGTGCAAGAGTCATTGGAATCAAGTGGGTGTTTCGGAACAAGCAAGATGACCAAGGCACAGTTGTGAGGAATAAGGTTGTCCAAAGCGCTATATGGGCTCAAGCAAGCTCCTAGAACGTGGTATGAGGGCCTTCGGGACTTCCTCATTGAGAAGGGCTTCACCATTGGGAAGGTCGACACCACACTATTCACCAAGAAGCGTAAGGGGGAGGAGCCCCACCAATTGGTATCAAGGTCAAAGATCCTATGTGGAATCTCAAGAGCAACCATAAAGTTTGTCATTCCAATATATGTGGTGATGTCCATCAAAAATGCAATATTCAAGTCTCAACCATCTACCCCAAAGCTAGCCTTTGCATCAATGAGAAGTACACCCTTTATGGAAATTGATGACAAAGGGGGAGAAGTTGGAACAAAGATATGTCAATACACCAAGAGAGAGGTTTGGGAAGAGATTGAACAAAGATATCATGAGAAGATGAGTTTGGACATGGAGATGGACAAAGAGGGAGCAACATTGAAGAAATGAGAAGGATCAAAATTCTTGGACAAAAGAAGCACACAAGTAGGGGGAGCAAGCTCATGAACATTGATTGGTTGCATTTGATATGTGCATATTCATGTGCTTGCTTGCATTGCATAAAGTTCTTAAATTCAATATGCATGCTTGTGTGGTGTATGCTAGTTATAGAACTTGAATGATGATTTGATAACTAGCATGCATAGGATGTTAGCTAGACTTGTGATTATCATGCAAAAACTAGAACCATGCTTATAATGTTGATCTCACGGGGTTTCTAGTGTTTTTGATGTCTAGCTACTCATGATGCTAAGGATGATGGCAAACTTATGATTTTCAAATGGTATCAAGTCACTAATTGGTATCGAGCTACAAAGGTTTATTCTATACACCTTAGCATCACTTAGTAGTGCTAACCCTCCCACAAATTTCATATTTATGCATATGTTCAAGCTTGAAACCAAACCTTTTGAGCACATATGTAGGGGGAGTTATCACTACCAAGTCGGATTTTATGGTGCTTATCCAAATCTTGACATAGAACTTAAAAGTTGGATAAGTAACATTAAATCCAAAACAAGTTAGCAATTTACACTTGTGTGAAGTGCTAGCTTGAAAAAGCTTATTTCCATATCTTTGTAGAGTTGTCATCAATTACCAAAAAGGGGGAGATTGAAAGGTCCTTGTTTGGTTTTGGTAATTGAGTGACAACTTAGGTGGACTAATATGTGGTTATGTGAGATACACAGGAGATTAGTCCACATGTGATGGTGTCATGAAGGAGCTCATTGCATATGAGTCATGACATGGAGTCATGTGACCAAGGTGATGAAGATCAAGATGATGCTTGGCTCGATGGACCGGTTGTGAGGGTGAAGGGCAAGTCGAGGCTTCGAAGCGAAGGACCATGCGATGGTGAAGCTTGAGCAAGACTTGGCGCCGACGGACCGATGCAACGGTGAAGAGCAAGTGAAGTCAAGGTCGATGGATCGAGACGGTCATGTGATGATATGAAGTGGATCATATCATTTGTGATATGGTTGGTGCATGTGTTGCATCAACGTCGGAGGAGATGGAGTGGAATGCGCAAGGCAAAGGTATAACCTAGGGCATTTCCATTTTACCGGTCATAGGTGTGTAGAGAAGTTTATGACCGGGTTTTAGGATAGATGGCCGTACTATCAAGAGGGGCAAACTTGTTTGCATATCGGTCATCTAGTGCCACTTGAGCGATCTAACTTTGCATACGTGTTAGGATCGAGTGGCGAGGCAAGTTGAGTGCCTAATTCCTTCGAAGAAAATGTTTGTGAAAATGCTAACACACGTGCATAAGGTGGTGATCACTTGTTGGTGTTGGCACATTTGCGAAGGCAGTGGAGTTTGTGCGGTAGAGAGGGTTTGGGGTCCTCTCTCCCTCCCGCCGAGCTTGCGAGGCGGGTTTCGGCGCTTTTTGGAAAAGTGGAACGCCTATTTTCTATTGCGCCAGAAGTCGGAAAAGAAACGGAGGCGAACGCGGTCACGGAAGTGACCGGACGCAGCGTCGGACGCTGCACCGGACGCAGCACCGGACGCTGCACCGGACGTGGGTTCTGTGCGACCGGCGCGTCCGGTCAGTACAGCGCGGGCGTCAGGCGCGCGGGCTAGGGTTTGACACCGGCGCGTCCGGTGACCCACGGGACCGGCGCGTCCGGTCTGGCGAACAGCGAGTCACGAAGTCATCGGACGCGGTGCGCGTCCGGTCCTACACCATCGGACGCGTCCGGTGGTCCAGGGAGCTTACTGGACTCGCACCGGACGCGGGTACTGTGGCGTCCGGTGGTTCGCAACAGCGCGTCCGGTCTTGTCTTCGCGCGTGCGGGAACTGTGCGCACCGGCGCGTCCGGTGGTTCGCATCAGCGCGTCCGGTGGCTCGTTTGACCGTTGGCGCGCAGTGACCGTTGGTGGATCTAACGGACGAATTTGAACTCGGAGAACACGTGGACGTCGCAGGGGCACCGGACGCGGTTGAGCGCGTCCGGTGAGTTACCACCGGCGCGTCCGGTGCTCCCGCGGAAAACGTGAGTGGAGGGGTAACGGCTCTATTTGACCGTGGGGTTATAAATAGACCTTGTGGCCGGCCTTGGCCCCTAGCTGAGCACACTTTGGCCTTGGTGGCTTGTGTGGTAGTGCTTGGGAGCCCTCTAACTCACTCATGCTTGATAGTGTTCATCGGATCGAGTGAGAGAGCGATTCTAGTGCGAGTGCTTTGTGAGATTGCATCGAGTGGCACTAGGTGATCGTGTTGCAAGTCGGTGGTGCTTGTTACTCTTGGAGGTTGCCACCTCCTAGACGGCTTGGTGGCTTGTGGCTCCGTCGAAGCTCGCAAGAAGATTGTGCGAGGCTCCGGAGAAGCTTTGTGAGGGGGATTGTGCTCACCCCGCGGGGATCGCGAAGAGCAACTCTAGTTGAGCGTGTCATTGAGCTACCTCACTTGAGAGTGGTGTCTTGCGGTGCCTTGCGAGGCGTGCCTTGAGGGGCAAGTGATTTGAGGGTCACACCGGGTAACCATCTAAGTGTTGGTCGACACAACGGGGACGTAGCTTGGTGGCGACCAAGTGAACCTCGGGAGAAAATCACCGTGTCAACTTTGTCTACTCTTCTCGGTGGTTTGCCTTCGTGTAACACAAGCTTGTATTTACTTTCATATATACTTGTGCTTGTGTAGTTGCTCTCTTAACTAGTTTGCTTGTGTAGCTTGCTAGTTGTCTTCTTGCTTGTGTAGCTAGAAGCTTCCCTTTTGCGTGGCTAATTCGGTTTGTGTAACCTTGTTAGTCACATTGCTTAGTTTGTGTAGCTAAGTAGTTTGCGCTCTCTAATTTGGCTTGTGTAGCCTTGTTATTGAGCATTGCTAGTGAGCTTAGGCTTTGTGCGCTTTGCTTACTAGAATTGTGTAGGAGCTCCCTCTTGCTTGCAAAGTACTAGTGCATAGGTTTGTGTGACCTTGCTCTAGAGTTAAATAGGAGAGCTCTTGCTAAGGAAAGCACCTTAGTTGCTTAATTAGGATCTTTGTGAGGTGCTTGTGAACTTAGATAGAGGGGTGTAGTCTTGGCTAGACCGATAAGTTTAATTCCGCATTTGTTTCGGTTAGCCAACGCGTTTAAGTTTTAGAAAGGACTATTCACCCCCCCCCTCTAGTCCGCCATCTCGACCCTTCACACTTGATTCACGAGCTAACCGTGATTGCCCCTCTTGATAGTCAGCTATCAATCCTAAACCCAGTCAATCACTTCTCGACTCATCTAAGACCGGCAAAAGCAAAACCCTATGGTTATACCTTTTCCTTGATTACTTTGTTCCATGTCTACCTTCTCATGCTTGATCACCATGATCATCATTTCATGTGCATTCCACCATGATCGTCATTTCATGTCCATGCATCATCTCTTTGTGATCTTGTGGCCACCACTCCTTGCCACATACACCTTCATTACATGTGTTGCTTATGCCTAACTCAAAACACTTAACACATGGCATCAACAACTTGTTGTCATTAATTACCAAAACCAAACTTGGGCTTTCAGGTGTACACCGCCCCTTCCGCTGCCAGCCTCAGCTCCAACTCTTTTCTGCCACGTCCAGGTGGGCACCGCCCTACCAGTGGCGGTGCCATCGGACACAGTGGTGGTGCCCCTCAGGGCAACTTGCTGCTCTCGGCCTCCTAGCAGGTCACCGCCACAAGGGTGGTGGTGCACCGGACAAGGGGTGGCGGTGCCCCCGTGGCAGCACCCTAAGCCCGACAACATCTCCTTTTCTTCACCTTTTCACCACCTTTGCAAATGTGCTAACACTCCAAGAGTTTCACCATCACGTGCAAGTATGTTAGCATTTTCACAATTATTTTCAAAGGTTAATCACCTCTCACCAAATGTGCACTAGGCCTAAATGCATATGCATGTATTCCAACACCTAGTGGCACTAGATGACCGAGTTATATATCCAATAAGAGTTCCCCTCTTAATAGTACAACCATCTATCCTAAATGTGATCACACCCATTAGGTGTCTTGATTACCAAAACAAAATGGCCCTATGGATATCATCTTTGCCTTGAGCCTATTTTGTTTTTCTCTTTCTTCTTTTCCAAAGTCCGGAGCTTGATCATCACATGTGTTCACACCACCATCATGATCTTCATTTCATGTGGCCATCTCCATCCATGAGTGCCACCTAGCTCCTTCACTTGGATTGGACCATCCTATCTAGTCACATACTTAGATGCAAGGATTAGTCCAAATAGGTTTCATCAATTAGCCAAAACTGCTTTCAGCAGGTCAGTGGAACACATACTGGTTTGTTAAACTAAGGAACTAATTGTGCGACCTCAGTGCTGCCCCCTAGGCTCAATCTGACACATGCAGCACTCTCTCCAAGCGTGCTTTAGCCATCGGGAACATCTCACGCATGGCGGCCCTCTTGGAGGCGAAAACTGGTACGATAAACATTTCATGGAACTTCACTGCAACAGCCGGATTCGGCGTCTGCGACTCGCTCGCTGGCTTGCGTGTCCACTTGTTGAGAAGGACACACTTCGCCTGCTTCTCTAGGTTGGGGTCGTGGTGGATGGACTTGGCAACTAACCTGTCACTGCGCCTTGGGACGAACACAGAGTTGTCAACACACGATACACGCCGGATCAGGGAAGAAGCGATCAGCGATTCCTCCAGTGGCAGCTTCAAGGATGCGATGAAGCTCTCCAAGGACTCCACAGACACTGCAGATGATCCAACAGCTGCCACTGCCGCTACTTGTTGAGCGCTTGGGGTTGCGACTTGGGCCACATCCTCGGCCACGAGCACAACTATGGAGGGAGCAGCTTTTTCAACATTTTCCTTGTCGCAACGTGATTCCTCTAGATCTCCGACCACAGGTTGCAGTGCAACCTCCAGCCCGAGTCCAAACACAAAGGTGACAACGTTGCCAACCCCCAACACGCCACAGTCGTCGGTGTCCACCCTGGGTTCATTTGGGCCTAGAAGTACTAGGCTCCCACGAGCCCCCAACACTCCCATCAGGGCCGGGGCTGCCACATCCACCGACAGCAACCCAAGGCGCAGACAGGCGTCCACTTCAACCAACATAGGGTCGAAGGCACGGTGCGGAGCCTCGGAGCGATTGTCCACCACGAGCTATAACTCCCAATATGCTGCACCCCTCCGATCGCCACCCTACAGAATGACCGCCGGAGAGCCTGGCTTTGACCTCGCGCCCCACTCACAGGACATGGGGTCCCAAGGTATGTCAGCCAACTATGACCTGGTCTCCACCAAGGCGGAGAGGCCCGAGGGGCTCCACTAACATGAGCTACTATTCTGCTCTGTCCTGCTCCTGCGGTGTAACACCCTAGGTGTTACGAACTTAATAAAACCTTGATCTTATTTATCATCGTGCATAATCATGAAGTATTAAGGCATAAATGCATTCCATGTTTCAAGCATTTCATTCTATGTTTCATTTATACCTTGTCTATGTTGCATATGCTGCATGGTAGTGCTTCATATTGTTTAAAATATGTTTCATATGTTACATGAAATGATGTCAATATTAAAGTTTAAGGTTCTTTGTGAATTTAGATATGAGAGGTTTGCCTAAGTAATTAAAATTTTCCTAAGAATAAATTTTATTATGTAAAGCATGTACTTTTTCTTAGAATTAAAGTTCGGTAATGTTTTCAAGTTAATGTGTTGAATGTGAGCTTCAAGAATTTAGTTTGAATGTGGTTTTCTTCATATAGCGCTTTTTAGTTAAGTCATGAAAAATAGTAATTAAAGTTCAATTTTTGGAGGTTTAGTCAATGAATTTTCATAAATAAAATGTGTCCAACTTTTGTTCCATTGATTGGTCTTATGCTTAAGATTTAATAATGTGTAGTTAGATGTAATGTTTGATCAGTAATTAGTTGTTATTTAATTGCTCAAGTTGTTAACCAAAACTGATTTTCAAAACCCATTAACTGAATGCAATTTTCAGTTTGCATGTACCTATGTTCCTAACTCTAGATCTTCTTAACCATTTAGAATTAGAGCTTGAGTCTTAAAGTAAAGTTGAAGTTGACATGAAGATGAACTACTTTTATTATTAGAGTTTTTCAAGTTTCTATATGAAATCGAGAGACATTGGAAGCTGAAGATGGACTGTCAGGCTGCTACAGTAACGCCGGCGAGACTGCCTGCTTGCTTCCACTCCGATGCCCACCCGCTGAGCGTTTTCTACCGTCTTCTCGCACTTGGGACACGCATCGCTCCCCCAGCCACATCACAAGCAGGTGTTGGACGCCCAGAAGCATCGCCATCGCCATCGCCCTTAAGCCACCGAGCCGGCTGCCGTCCTCGTTTTCTCTCCTTCCTGTTGCCGCTGTGCTCTTCCAGTCGCCGGCCGAATTCATCGCGCTCGCGCCATTTCCATCCAATAGCCCGTACTGGCAGCTGCGCCACGTCCTTGCGCACCTCCTTGAGCCGCTCATGCCGCTCCTCGTTACCGGAATTGGCCACGCGCGTGCCGTTCCTGTCGCGGCCGCCCGCCATGGCCGTCGCGAGCACCTCGCCGTGGCCAGGAGGCCACGGACCACCTCGGCCCGCGCTGCTGGTGCCCACGGGTACGCCTCGCCGCCATAGAGCTTCCCCGCCACTTCCTTACCGTCGGCAGGTACCACCGCGGCCAGAGCCGGCTTTCCCGTGCGCGTGCTCTGCTCCAATTCACGACGAAGGACTTCGCGTGACAATAGAAACTCTTCCAAGGGGCTAACTGCACTGACTGTGACTCAGATAAATAGTGTGCTACAGGGTTTTTCTTTTTCTTTTTATGTTTTCAGCTGAAAATTGTGAATTTCATAACTATTTATTGGTGCATGCTAAAATTATAAATTTTTTTGTGTAGCCTTGCCACGATGTTATCTATCTAGGAAAAATATGAAATGGTGAAAAATATTAATTTTTGTATGCTGGAAAATCCAATAAATAAATAGAAAAATGCTAGTTGCATGATTTTTGTAGGCTAAAATAATAATCTTTTGATTATGAAACTTTTTGTGTAACTGTTTTATGCTAGTATCAACCTTCAAAAAAGTTTGGGAATAATTTGATGATGTTTAATTATATCCTTAATTATATGCTTAGTTAATTAGTTAATAGATACTAAAATGATTAGAGTAAATCATAATAAGACTTGGGTGTAATTTTGGAGTTGATTGTAGACCATGAAGCACTTTCACCCCTGTTGTTTAATGGCAAAATAATTACTTGAGTGTGTTTCTCATGATCAACTTGAGTTAATAAAAATTAGAAATGCTTTTAAGTTCATTAGTGAATGCATGTATATAATCTTGATTGTCTTTTTTGGATGCAACCCTTGGGTAAAAAGGTTCAACTAGTTTATGATATTATAATCTAGTTTTGCATCTCCTTATACCTTGCTTGTACATGTCCTTCATGATGTAGCTTTAGTTGGTCAATATGACAATATGAATGTTAAGTTAACCAATGGTTTGTTATACCTTGTTACCTTAAAATGATAAGTTGAGATGATCATATCCATGACTTGCTGGACTTATGCAATGTGTGATATGCTTTACCCTTTGTTAAGTAAATTGACTTGTTAAGGGGATAACTAAAAGTGTTTTATGATAAATACTTACAACTATATCGTGAAGGAAAGTTGTGCTCAAGTTAATTAATCTTGTTATGTTATCATCAATGCATTTATATGCCTCTCATCATGCATCATGTCATGCATCATTCTAAAGCATACATCATTTACTTGTAGTGTACGAGAGTGAGGAGATTCACGCTAATCAAGTTTTGGAGAAGGTCCATCTACCAGTGGTGTTGGTGCCAAGTCTAACTCCTCTAGATCTCTCGGTGGGAACTAACCTTCTCTACAACACAGGCAAGCCCCGGAGCATACAACCCTTTCCTTGTATTTATAAATACTTTTACAATTTGAGTACTATAATATGTGCATTAAGTTATAGGGGTTGAATTGAAACCCGTTGCTGCATGATTACCTTGATATTCCAATACTTTCCGTGTTATCCTTTAGTAGTTATAGGCTAGAGGTGCTTAGCCCTGCTTAGCTTCTGAAATCAAATGATGGTTTCATCGTTCGAGAGAAACTGGTTTACATTGCTCTTCTCGACTCTACCGATGGATCGTGAGAATACCATGATGATGTTAGTGATGTTAAAGCTGAGACCGGGCGGGTGGCTTGCATCGTGAAATGGGTCGATGTAGTGCTCCGCCTGAGTCGATTAAGGACCGTTCGATGTAGGCTTGTTGGGTCGAGACTTTGCAGTACTGGCCACGTACTCCGGTAAGCCTGCTACCTTGGCTATTCCATTATGAGAACAGACAACCGCACACTAGGAGTGGAGAGATGGCGAGAGTAGCGTGTACCCACCCTACGGATCTGAGATGGACGGAAGCATCTAGGTTGGCAGTAGGGCGATGAAGTACTATGCTCTTGGGTGGCGCGAACCCGGTCTTGTTTTGGACGATCCTTAGGTTGATATATGTAGGTCTAGGACCTACATATGTCGTGTGGTAAGAAATCCTCAGCTGGGTTTTAATTGGTTCGAATCGTTGTTGCTCCTCGGTTATGGAGACTTGATCCTCCGACCACTCATCGTAGTTAATCAATGGAAACATGGTTACTTATGGTTATGGATATGCAAAGAAATGAGATGAGATGCTTAAGAAGTAATTGATTTAGATCAGGTGCAAATTTGATACTTCTAATAACTTAATACACCGCTAAAACATTGAAAGTAAAGATCCACTCATAGTAAGCTTTTTTTTTGCAAAAGTTACTTCTTGCTTCAACCTTTCCTTTATGCCAGCATGCCCTTGGAGTCTTTTTTTTTATTCGGGTAAGTTTTGTTGAGTACCCTCATGTACTCAGAGTTTGTTAAACCCCTGTTGTAGGTTCTGACTTGTGCTGCTAATCAAGGTTATGTCGGTGGGCTCGACATGATCTGGATGTCTCCTCTACCCTAGGTGCTTCTTCTAATTTGCTTCCACTGTCCTATTCACCTTTTGGATCTAAAGTTAAGTTTTACTTAAACATGTTTTGCAACCTTATGTTGTAAATCTTCCGCAAGTCCGATGTATGAAATTTTTGTATCAATGTTGTAATGTTGTGGTAACTCCATTGTTGATCCTGTATGAGTTGTGAAATATAGATGATTCGGGGTTCCCCGAGGACACTCGACGGACTACCAGATTATCTGGCTTTCGTATACAGCAGTCAGAGGTCTTTAGGACAATGATGGGTACACATGGGCCAGCATAATTTAAGTGGTTCTGCCACATGCGGCGTGCCCGTGCACGACGACGAGTAAGCCAGCCGCCATTCATTCCTTGATCCTTGCAAACACAAGCTGCTGATGCTAGCTCACAACAACAGTTGTCCTCACATGTATTTGGTGAGGTTGCTATTAGAGATGCAGCTATGGTGGATCTGTAAACAATTTATGTGTGAACATATCTCATGTATTTGTGTATCTTATTATGTACTATTTTACGTGACCTTATTTGCGCAATATTACTCCAAATCTAAAATAAACAAACAAACTTCTGCATTTTATTTTTCATCAGGGGTAAAATGATCATTTTGGACGAAAGGCCATAGAAGAAAGATATTTTCGTTTTCAGGCTATACAAGTAAGTTCAAGAAAAATGACTATAGAAGGAAGGTGCATTTTTAAGGCCATACAGTCTACAAGTCCGTAACTTCACAGAATGGGCTGCTTTTTCATAGGTGGCCTGGCTAAGAAGAGATTGAGCTACTTCCTGTGAACCATCGGAGCCAAGAAAAAGCGCAGAAGCCCATCTGTGAGCTTAGGGTTCTCCCATAATAACATGATGATAATAATAACATGCATATCGTTTTCCTACAAGATTGACGCCTACACGTTTTATTTATATACGTGTATTAAAGTAAACATCATAAAGTAACCCATGAATCTATATTTAAATTGTCCATCTATATGCCATAAAAACATGGTCTAAAGTAATCGCACATCTACTATTATGACAGATAATCTATGTAACCTCTTAAATTTGCATCTAACTTACACTTATACAATTGTTAAGAAAAACTAAAATATCCTTTGAAATCTACACCATCTAAATTATCAAAATCTACATCATCTAAATTACCAAAATCTTCTGTTACATAAACTTTTAAATAACATGTTGTGCCATCACGTCGACCAAGTATACATGCATGCATAAATGATAAATATATACTCCATCCGTTCCAAATTATAAGTCGCTTTGATTTTTTTGGCACATCCATTTTGCATTGCATCTAGATACAATAATATGTCTACATACATAGCAAAGTGAGTGAACCAAAAAAGTCAAAATGACTTATAATTTAGAACGGAAGGAGTATGTTTCAACAACCTTGAAAAATATTTTCTTAACAACTTATTATATACTTAATGATACTAACAAATCATTTAAAATTATACTAATAGCCATGACATACATATTACATAAGTTGTTAATTTAGATATATTTGTACATTTTAACCAATGCATTTTACATAACTATATTGATAGTATAGCCATTATTGCATATATAATTCCCTGATAACAAAATTCAAGCATCTTGAGAAATGGAGGAGGTTAGTGCATACCACAGGTGTATATCTTCCTAACCTTCAAGATTTCTTTAGAGTAAACAATCATTATAAGGCTTAAGTATTACTTTTCAAGCTTTACCAACGATTTTAACTGACATGGTGCATGTTTCAAATCCTTCTTAACTGACATGGTGCATGTTTCAAATCCTTCTTAACTGACATGGTGCAAGTGTTTAAGAGTGTGGCTTACAACCTAAAATCCTTCTTTTCATGAAAAAATACAAAGGAGGGTTAATAAATTGTGCAATAAACACAAGAATTTCAACTTAACTCTAGAATAAAAAAATTCTATAGCAGATAATAAGAATAAAATTTGAAAATTAATTCATGACAAGATACAGAGGTGCCACGCGAAGAAAAAAGTATAGATATGGATGAAGAAACATATAGATCAATGATTGGTAACTTTATCTCAATTGGATAAAAACTACATTATCTATTATATGTATACATACCGTGTTAGAAAATAAACAAGAAAAATATGTAATTTCGTATAAGTAATTTTTATTTGTCGGAGATCTTAAATAATAAGGCCTCGTTTGGCATGGCTCCACTTCACTATTGAAGTCACTTTTTTTTGCTTTAGCTCCACGGTCAGCTCTATCGATAGAGCTGAAATTGTTTTCATGATCGGTTTGCAATATAGTTCCTTGTGATAGACCAAAAGCATGAAATGACTATAATACCCTTCTTTGTTTTTCCTCCTCTTCTATTTCCTTCTTCTTCCTTATCCTTTGGACTTCACGGGCTTCTTTCTTCCCTGCGACCGAGCACATCTTCACGGTAATCATGGCAAGTCTGTGAGCCTAGGCGGCCACGACCATGGCCGCGCTCCCCACGCCTCGGCAGCCATGACCGCACCCCCATGCATCCCGACGATCATGACCTCGAGCATCCTAGCAGACATGACCCTATCCCGGCGGCCTTCGCACACCAGCGGCCGCGCCAGTGCTCCCAGTGGCCCAACAACCCGGCACCCCAGCCGTGTGCCCACGCACCCTGGCCGTGCCAACAGGGGCAAAGCAGACTTCCGTATATAGTAGGGCCCACGAGCGCGGGTTGGAGCTGGGTGAAGCTACTTTTTTTTGGCTCTGCACCATAACAAACCTTTGTGAGAGCACGATTTAAAGGGCTCTTTGGGTCGAGCTGTTTTGTTTTACCTCATTTGGCACAAAACAACTCCAAGAGCTGGTGGTGTTGTGTTAAACGGGGCCTCTAACTAATGCTTATGTTATTTAATTTCTAGCCCGTGCGAGAACTAGTTGAGGGGTTGGCAGAATTTGAATACAAAAATCCTTTCAGTCTTTCCCACGTCGATTAAAGCATGAGAGAGCCAGCGTGTAAGGGCGCCACAATATATTATCAAAAGAGAAAAGTGTTTTGTTCATCTTTCTCTTTCGATTTAAGTTTTTGAGTCAAATGATCGATACATGGAAATAAATTTGCAATGCATCTCAGTTGTTTGCACAAGAATAATATTGATGTGTAGGGGTTACACCCTCCTGTTCACATCAAGAAAAAAAGAATATTTAATCAATGTGAAACTTTGATGTGAAATTGGTGATACGGCCATGTCGAATAATATGCTAGGGATGGGTGTCCAATCTTGGAGAGAGTTCTTTCGTTCAGTGAGACAATCACCGATGTAGGTCACTGGAACAAACACTCGTGGATCACCCCGTCGACCAAGTCTCGAGACCGGCCAGTGCCCACAACGTGCAGGCCGCGATCAGAGACAATGAGGCCAAATGAGTAAGTTGGCGTTCTGTATGATTTATGTGCGCGTAAGCCGGTTCGATCTGATACCGACTGTAGCATGAAAGGTACGCTTCTTTCGAGATCCAATACTAATCTACTGCCGCTACAATGTCACGAGCTCGAGCTGCATGCAGGTTCCAATCAACAATCTTAGCTCGCTTTCTTCCTACCGTGTGAGCCAAATTCTACTTGTTGCAATGAAAAAGCTGATCCGCACGAAAATTGGTAAAAGTTGAAGCCGTTGCCCACCGACACATGCGGCTTTTGGCTCGACTAAAAGGTAATCAAGTACGGGCATTTCCCCCCCCCCCCCCCCCCCCCCCCCCCCCAGCTATCAAGCAAGGAAATTGACCACAGACTCAAGTAAAACCTATTTTTACTTGAACTCGACTGATACTCACCGAAAGTTACTGTGACCCATGTTCGGCGAACTCTAGGTCCAGGATCCAGATTAAGTCCTCAGCTTGTAGAAATTAAATGAAGGCACGCGTAAGACCTCTTTGTAATATATGGGTTAAGTTCTCGCTAAGGGTCTCTTAGAAACACAGGAATTTTAAGAAAATAGCTCAGAAAATTTACAAGAATCAATTCATTTTACAAAAAAACATAGAAAACAAGAACTCCATAGACGTCGGACCAAAACCCTAGATCTAGTTCTACCGTTAGAATCGGTAGACGCAAAACCCTAGAGCTGAAGTTCTCACGCTATAAAAAATGACTTTTAGAGCACCTTCGGCAAGTCCCCTATTTAGACTCTCAAAGACAAAGTTGAGAGTCAAAGGCCAAAACCTAACTCTAACAGACCCCTACTAAGGCCCTCAAATTTGAGAGGCCCTTCAAATCACCCTCCCATCCCTCATTCCCCAGGGCCTTGCGGCCTTGAAAATACCGTTTTGGTACTTTCCTAGCTCACGCTCCCTCTTCCATACCGCCGCCACCACATTCTCCGTCCATCCTCTTCACCTCCGGTGGCTACCACCCCTCCCCATCGAACTCTCCACCCACCCGACATCCCCTCCTAGCTCATCGAGGACCTGCCTTCCCTCCTCCCTGGGCAGGCACCCTCCTCGTCAAGGACCCGCCCATCCGACACACTTTCCCTCCCGGGTGGCCCTCTACACAGCGTCCTCTCCTTCCCCGGCATCGGTGGATCCACAATCGGTGCCCTCTCTGTAACACCCGAGGTGTTTGCCACCAGTTAAGCAGTGGGTTTGAGCTCAAACATGATAGATTAAGTGGAGATGATGATGTCAAGGTCAACCTATGGAAGCGAGCCCCAACCTAAACTTGGATGTTGCACCCTTGCTTTACATATAGTCCATTTTTAAGATATATGCTTGGGTGGTGTTATTGCAATATCTTCATGTGTCTCACCTTAGTACCTATTTATATTGGTCACTGGAAAAGTTTCATGACGTTTGGAATCAAAAAGTCACATGAAATGATAAGTTATATGCTTGTTGGAATGACTTTACTAAGTGCTGGAATTGCATTATTAAGTGGATGGAAATATAGGTCATCAACCAAACCTTGCAACCTTACCAAAATGACTCTAGATGAACTCTACAACAAAAGTCATGAAAGGTTCATGTTGGGCAAATGCCAAGAAAATGCCCCAATGGATCAAAAAGGATAATTTAAGCTTTATCGTGATCCTACTTTGGTCAAAGTAGAACAGTAGGTTCTATACCAGTTTTGAGGTTGGACCTTAAATGAAAGTTGTAGTCCATATCATGTAGAACAAACTTTGTTTTTGGACCAAGAGCTAGATCAACTTGGAAATAAGTCAAACAGAGGCTCGAAGATTGAATCAGCGGCTGTTTTCAGACTTAGAATTTTTCTAAGTCTGGAATTCATCGTCGTCGACGTTGGCATGTCACGTTCTCGTGTTTTCGTTAAGCAACTTGACTTGACCCCAAAATAGAAGTTGGAGCTAATTCATTGGAGAAGATCATACAAAAGGTTGGGATCAGTTTGACCATGTTTGGACCAAGTAGTTCGACTTCAAGCAGAGCGACACTTAACCCTTGTTAAGTCACTGACAATGTCAACTTGAGGCTTGATTAGCTACTAATCTGAGAGTTTAATGTCTATGCACCCTTAATAAAAGTTGGAGAGCAGCTTGTGGACAACAACTTTGCTACAGGTGCCCAGGTCCGAATCCAAGCCGAATATGCTGAAAAACACGTCTGAACTCGGGCTCCATCGCGCGCGCTAGGTGTTCGATGGCGGGCCCCATAGGGGACACGCGGATGTCATGCTCGCCGCCGCTGCTCCACGCGTCGTGGGCGCCCCGCTGAAGCCGCCTGCCCCTGCCTGCGTAAATGGGGAGCACCAGAGCGCCCTCACTCGCCTCTCTGCTCGGCCTGCTCTCCTCCTCCCTCGCCCTCTGCGCTGCCCGCGCGCGCCAGAGCGCGCCCGCCATGAATATATGCCGCCACCGAGCTCGCTGCCGCTGCTACTGCCTCCACTCCATCCCTCCTCCGTCCGAACCAAGCGAGGCATCACCTTCTCCGTCGTGCACCGCCCCTCCTGCGCCTCTTTTCCAGTCACCTCGACTGCCGTGGCGCCGTCGCCGCCGAGCAGTCGTCGGCGTTCCGCCTGCTCACGCGGCCAGCAGGCCACAGGCCGCCTCCGTCCATGTCGCGGCCGCCTACGAGTGCGAGACAACCCACTGATGCTCCTCCGCCACTCCATCGCCGCCGAACATCCTCCTCTGGCCGGCACCGCGAGCCTCCGACGACCTCCCTGTTCAAAATCCCGTCAGGGACCTCCTACAAAAATTCGACGAAAGTCAGGGTTCTAACTGCGAAGTCAGTGACTCAGATGAATAGTGCCGATAAGGACCTATTTGTAGTAATTTGCTGAATCTTTGGAAATTCATAGTAAATCATAGAAAAATTGTAAATTAGTAAATGAGGGCTTTTTGGAATCCTTGTGAAATTCTCTATGCAGTAGATCTATAATATGGCATATTTTAGTTTAAAGTTTTCTCTGTAAAAATAGATTTGTGCAGCTAGGTTTTTAATGTTAGTTGTATTTGTCATTTTTATAACTGCAATTATAGGGCTCCAAATGAAGTGAAATTTTTGTGGCATGCTACTCATGTGATAGTTGATGTGTGGTAAAATTTTCATGAATTTTGGTTGCCATTTGAGTGAGTTATTGGTTTATCTTGCTCTCACATGAATTCTTGCTTTAGCAACTTGTCTTTTTCATATAGGTTGCTATACATATTCAAATGGAGTGAAATTTGTACAGTAGACTATTGAGAGGATATGTGAGCCACTGTAATTTTTGTAGAGTTTATTGTATACTTTTGGTATATGTTCATTAAGTCACCTTATTATCTAAAATAAATTAAGAAATGCATTAATAGAATTTATTTGGTCATGGACACTAGGTTTTCTGGTATTCTTTAGTTATGTGTGACATGTTGGTAAAGTTGGTTTTGCCTACTTATGTATTTGCAACATAAGTTAATAATTATTTTCTTGCCGATGTGGTTTATCGACAGATCTGGGAACTTAGCAAAGTTCTTCATGATAATGTGCTTTGTTGTGAAACTTGTTTATACAAAAGTTGTAGATAATTCATGTATCTAGCTTCTATTAAAATTTGGTGTCATTTGGCCAAGTAGTTTAAGAGTTACAGCTGTTTAAAGTTGGGTTTCAGAAATGGCTGTTTTCTGTCAATTGTGGACCAGTTTCTGTAAATAGATATATTTGACTTAGTTAACTTGAGAATCATGCTAAGATGATTAAAGATGAATTGTATAAAATTTCATAAGCTTTCCAGAATGTCTTCTTGCAAGTCATTTGGATTTGTGTAACTCCAGTTATAGCTAAATCTTATAGCTGCTGTTTGCATGTCCAGAAATTGACAGATTCCAATTATAGTTGTTTGCTTGTATATTGCTAAGTGTGGCTTATAACCTTGTTGATGGCCAAGTTAAGATACTTGTGATCTTGTCAAACTTGTGTTATGCTTGATGTGCTTGCCCTCTTTCATTGGTTGTGTGATGTTAGTTAAATAGCTTTTGGTGTCTATGTCTTAATCGTGTGTTTACATGAATGATTATGTGATGCATCTTGTGTTACCATTCATCATATTCATACGCATGCATCTTGCATCTCATTTAGGTTCGCTAGATGCACCACGTGAAGGATGAGATGTTGAAGCCAAATCTGAAGACGGTGTTTGGTGGACCTATCCCGAAGATGGAAGGACTAAACAAGTGTCGGGATGGGAGATGCTCGCCAAGCGAGTGTCATCTGTCAATCACTAACCCAGTGTTCGATCTCAGGCAAGCCCCGGAGCATTATAAGTCTCCCTACTTTATCAAAGCAAGATAAATATATATGTTATATATATTGTTGCATTAAGTTATAGGAGTTGCTTGAAACCGTTGATGCATATCACTACGATATTCCTTGAACACCTCGATATATCCTGATGTCCTATTTAAGTCTAGTTCCGAAACATCTGCTTAGCTATGCTTAGTTCGGTAGAAGTGGGTGATTTCCCGTCACCTACGATTTAGGTAAAAACCTGTCATGTTTAGCAATGTGCTATCATAGAAAGAGAACCACTTGTGGTTAAATAATTGGAGACCGGGCGGAATGTTGGGCAACAAGACATGGGTCTTGTGTGCTTGTAGTTTCCGTCTGCGTCGATTAAGGACCGTACCGTTGTCGGCCCTCAGTCCTTTTTGAACGCATGCCCCACATTTAGCTGGCCGGATAAGTACTTCCGACCGCGAAGCCTAGTAGCTCTGTTCGGACCGGTGACCGAGATGATGCCAAGACCACCTCGGGCCTGTTGACCATGGACAAGAATGACCTGGCTCCAGCGTGGGCAGGCATAACTTGAGTGACCTGGCGCGGGAGGAACCCAAGGTGTATAGGGTTCATGGCGGTCCCGCGACTGTTTCCGAATAGTACCAAGGGTGACCTATAGCTCACTGGGCCGGTGAGTGTGGTTTGTGTGGGGAATACATCACCAGCTGGTTAGTAATCGATTCGAGTCGCCATCGCTCCTGGATAGTGAGCAACTGGACTGAGTTACGTCATCGTAGTAATGTGATTATGAAACACAATGATGGTTATGGTTATGAGTATGATGTGGAAAATGCTAAACAGAATTGGTTACTATTGAGTGCTTAATCTTATCCAAGTGATTGCTCTAGTGCAGGTGCAAATCTAGATAGGTTTAAATGAACAGATTAAATTGATGCTAAAAATTAATATTGCAAGTTAAGTGCTATCGCTTTTTATGCAAAATATTGTCAAGCCAACCCCACTTATAAAAGCCTTGCATACTCCTTGGTGTCATTATTTCTGGTTTATGACGGGTAAGTCTAGCTGAGTACCTTCTCGTACTCAGGGTTTATTCCCACTTGTTGCAGGTTGTGATGTATCATGGCTACTGCAAGAACTGGTTGGCTCCTGCTGTAATGGCGGAGTGTGATCATGGGCATGATCCTTCTAAGCTATCTTATCTCTCATGCTTTTGTTGGAAATTGACCTTAGTACTGGCATGTATTTGAATGAAGGTGATATTAGTTTTCAAACTACTTTGCTTCCGCTACTTTTGAACTTGAGTTGTAATAACTCTACTGAACTCCGATATATGTTGAATTATTTATGAAATGGATGTAACATATGACCTGTTATGTTGGACCACTACGATCTTGGCTTGTATGTTGGTTGGTTTGAAATCCCTCGTGATTTTATTGGACTACCGGAGTTATAAGAGCTTAAGTACGGGAATTTAATTGCTCCGGCGATTGTTTTTGTACTTTTGTTCTTATAATTTGGGCGGTTCCGTGACACTCTCCCCCGGTGTCTGGCTAGCCTGTAGCCCCTTTGATGACTGACACGCATCTCCTCAATGAGGTTGAGGAAGAGGACCAATGCACATCTCCTTGATGAGAGCGAGGAAGAGGACCCCTCACACCCAGTGTACCCCAGCTGCCAGTGCACAGTGGCTCCTCTGCCCCAGCAGGCGGTGCGTAGCTCCGTCGATCAGAGCAAGGGAGAGGGAGAGAAAATATAGAGAATGACATGTGGACCCCATATGGCAGTGTCTATTGGGATGGATTTGACGGCCTTTAATTGAGAGCTTCTATCGGAGTAGATGTAAAAAAGGCAGGTCCTCAAAAATAAGGAGAGCCTTCAAATTCAAAGTACGGGTCCTAATTGAAGGGTCCTACTGAAGTTGTTCTTAGATGTGTCTTGGACTTTTCTTTTCACATGCTGGCTATTGAAAATAGAGGACCTCAGCTTATGAACTGCCCAAAACATTGATTTCTAAGGGCCATTTGGCAAACCTCTAGAAATAGATATCATGTAAATCAATTCATAACTTTTTTAAACGAAAGCAAATGAAGATAAAGTTTTACATCAAAATGTAAAGCCCGATGAGATTGAAAACTTTATAGTTTATATTTGATTTTTTTACTTTGAGACTGTTTAGGCAGACCAGATATTCATTATAAGATCTCATATCTATTAAAAATGTGGGTGTTTGAATTTTTTTATTTATTTCTAGAGCAGGGCCGTAAAGAGTCTTGCCTCTTAAAATCGTTCCCACAACGAAGTACTAGAGTGAATGTCATCCTATTGCAGTTAGTAAGTGGGATAATAAGTAAAGGTTATGTGAGGTTTGAAATCATGGGTTCAAAAATTTGAGAATGCATGTAAATAATCGTTTGAGTTTTGACTTACAATGTTGTTTCTTTTATGATTCCTTTTAAAAATATACAGATCTTAGGGTAGAGGTGTTGTAGAAACAATTCCTAAGGTTTGTTTGGTACAACTTCTCCAGCAACTTTAGAAGTTGTTTGTAATTTTTTTTTTCAATGGAGCTAGACATACTAGCTTCTTCTAGTCTCCTGTCTTAGATCTACTGTGAGGAGTTATTTTATCAAACATTTTTTGAAACAGTTTTAACTTCACCAGTAAAAATGTAAAACTGTTAGTGGACGAATAAAAAAGCTGCTCAACTAATAAAAAAAGGCTGCTCAACTATTACTCGAGGCTCAGTTTCATCCTTGAAACTTTGCATCGAACACTATTTATTCTTTAAGAATACATAGATATATTGAAACAATAGCAGATCTATAATTTTGATAATTTATAGATGAAATTGTGTCTAAAATATTAAGTTTTCTTGTTGAATAGATAAAATTGAGTTGAAAATAAAAGTTACATGTACTTTGATAGTTTATGGATGAAATTAAGCCAAAATGAAAATTTTGAGGACTGAAACGATTATCTTCGTAGTTGTAGAATAAAATTGAGCCTAAAACTAAAGTTTGAGGACATAAACGGCCATTTTGAAAGATCAGAGATAAAATTGAGCCTCGAGTAATAGTTGATGGACCAAAATAGCTATTATGCCCAGACTCTTGCAGATGCTATAAAAGGTGAATTTTAATCGCCGCTAAAAAAATCCATTCTGCGCAGCAGCATATAGCGGCGGTTTCAGTAGTCCAAGCTGTAGTCAGACTGTCAGATCGCCACAGCAACTCGACATGCGCTTGGTGCCAAACTGCCGGTGCCAATCTCGCGAATACGCGATCGGTGGATCATGCATTGACGTATGGATGGATGCATAAGCCGATCGACCGGCACCGGCAGACGAACGGAGCGTGCTTGCGCTCCGGCGCGGATCACGCGGTGGGCTCCGGGCCATTTACGGCCGTGCGTGCAGGACGGACGCCACCCGACCAACGGACCGGCGTCCTCGGCGGTCGTTGACCATGCTCAGGCCTTTGGTGACAGCTCCAATTCTCCGAGACTGCAACAAGGGCTACCGGCTTCGCTGCTCTAGGACGCTCTTTCTCGTCTGTAGCGACGGCTGGCTTGGCTTGTTAGGGCTTTTGTAAAATGCGATAGAATACATTATATTACCTCTAGCTTTGTAGCTACTCCACGCATCACATCGCACCAAAATCCACAGAGTTACGAGGTCAAGCATGATACTAGACTCACCATTTCCATACATGGCAAATGGTATGTACAAGTGGGTGTTCAAGACTCACTACAACATATGTAAAAAAGTGATCCACATCAGAGGAGAAGAGATAGAGAGAAAGATAGAGAGAGAGAGAGGCAGTGTGTGGGCTAGCTGGCTGAGCCAGAGGTGGAGGAGGTTTGGGTTGGAGCCCAATTAGGAGGGACCGAAAGCAAACGTTAAAATGTTTTGTAGGTTTTGAATTAGAGCATGGGTACCACACTACCACTTGTGGTTCACACAACAATTCAAGCACTCAAATATACATTAAATCTTTTTTAAAAATAACAATGTCACCTATCATGGTTTGCTCGTTTTTGTACATATTATAATAAAAACGATCAAACATATTATTTAACGAGCTTTATTACGGTGCCCCTAGAAATTATTTACCACGGATATTAATTAAAAAATAATTAATTGTGCTTAAGGGCAGTTCAATACTTTTCCTCTCCTGTACACAATCTCTAACCCAAAACCACGAACGGGAGGGAGTCGCTACCATGTGTAAAATTTCACTTATTTTAGATTGCATCTTATCTTTCTTTTGCATGGCTATAGATTAGACCCTAGCACAACTTCGGAAGGACCTTGAGCGGATCAGGGGACAATCTATTGGTGCTGGGCCTTCCAACGAGGAACGACATCTGATGAAGCAGATTTCGGAACTGCTATCTAGAGAAGAAGTGATGGAGAAGCAGAGACCTGCCCAGGAAGTCTTGATAACCTGAGGCAAGACGTCAATGGATAATGTCTTAATAGCTTATGAATAGCTTATGAATGCACTCATTATCTGAAGAGAAAAAAGGGCAAGATGGGTGCATGCTTGGTCAAGCTTGATATGGCCAAAGCTTATGATCGTGTCGAGTGGGATTATTTGAAGAGAATTATGCTGACACTGGGCTTTTGTGATACATTTGTGTCGCTGATCATGAGATGTGTTACTTTAGTCTCTCTGTCAGTACGAGTTAATGGTGTTTTGAACTTTTGATAAACACTTTCAGGCCAAGTAGGGGGATCCGCCAAGGTGATCCTATATGCCCCTATCTTTTCTTCTTTGTGCTGAAGGTTTGTCATGCTTACTGAAATCGATGGGGCCGATGTATCTCTCTAGAGGTGTGCGCATGGGTATCCATGCCTCCTCGATCTCGCACTTACTTTTTGCGGAAGATTGCATAGTCTTTTCAGAAGCATTGCAAAGAGGGGCCTCACAGTTACAGGAGCTACTTGATATCTATAGCCGTGGATCAGGTCAATTGGTAAACCGGGACAAGTCAGCGGTGTTCTTCAGTAAAAACTGCACGGATGATATGAAATTGGAGGTCCGACAGTCACTGAACATTGAGCAAGAAGCCCTGGCTGAAAGGTACTTGGGTCTGCCCACGAATGTGGGGTGTTCCGCCTCAGAAGTCTTTGAGTTTATACCGACGAGGATAAGGAATTTGATTGGTACATGGAGTGGAAGGGAGGCTAGCTATGCTGGGAGGGAAGTTCTCCTGAAATCAGTTGCCCAGGCAGTCCCAACCTATTCCATGAGTTGTTTCTTACTATCAAAAACGACGTGCAAGAAGATGCGTTCTCCCGTTGCAAACTATTGGTGGGGAAGCTCAGCGGACAGCGGGCACATTCACTGGCTAAACTGGGATCAACTCACATATCCAAAGGCTCTGGGAGGAATGGGTTTTCGAGACATGAGAAATTTCAACTTAGCGATGCTGGGGAAACAGGGATGGAGGTTGATGACTAATCCAGACAGCTTGTGTGCTAGAGTGCTTAAAGAATGGATCAAGTGCAACACGGATGGAGCCTTCTATGAACAAACATGGCAAGGGGCTACGGTTGCGGTGCTGCAAGATGATGCTGGAGTGTTTGTCAGAGGCAGTGCCAAGTGGTATGATCATTGCCTCGATGCTCTTACTATGGAAGCTATCGCTTGCCGGGATGGCCTGGCCCTAGCGGCTCAGTCAGAAGTTCGAAAGATTTGGCTTGAAACTAATTGCCAACAGGTGGTGCAGCTTTGGCAAACAGGAACTAATCAGAGGTCGACCATTGTAACGATCCTCCAAGAGATTCGGGAGCTGAGTTTACTTTTCCTTGATTTTAAGTTTTCCTTTGTTTCTAGGAATTGTAATAAGATAGCACATGTCCTAGCAAAACGGGTCACAGGTGACACACGAGCTAGGTGGTGGTCTTTTGCTCCGGCTTATGTGTTGGTCCTGCTGTCCTCAGATTATACTCATGCTCCTCCTTAATGAATGAATCTCCTTGATCGCAAAAAAAAAGGGCGCGCGGCAACAGCGGCCCGGTAGGCGGCAGCAAGCATGGCAAAGGCATGGCAAGCAAGCAGTGGCAGCCCGGTGATGAAGGCTTCAAGCAGCAGAACAACTGAGTTCGGCAAGATGTTCACAGCCGCGGTGATGAACGACGGCCCCATTTTTGTTGCATCTATTGTAGGTTGTCAATCCGGTCATATGGCTCAACGTTATTACTGTTGGTCATTTTCTGACATAGTGTACGCCAAGTACGTACATTGAACTGAATTTTCGCCTGCTTTTTTATTCGAAATACCCTTCTTATATATTTTAGCTTTGCTACTGCAACAGATATCACGACATGTATATATGACATTAGAAAACCCCTATTCTAGCGCCCTATTTTATCATGGGTCAGTCGTGCATATCAGCTATAGGTTTGCGACTTGCGGCGTTGACGGACCATTTGCATGGCACCGTGCAAAGATCGGGATGAGACCTGCTAGCTAGCTTCTTGATGATGGAATTAAAATTTCTGATATAGGCCATGTTTAGTTTCCAAAAATTTTTAAGATTCTCCGTCACATCGAATGTTTGATACATGCATGAAGCATTAAATGTAGATAAAAAACTAATTACACAGTTTGATAGAAAACCACGAGACGAATCTTTTGAGCCTAATTAGTCTATGATCGGACACTAATTGACAAATACAAACGAAAGTGCTACAGTAACTAAAACCAAAAATTTTCGCCAACTAAACACACCCATAGTTTTTGCGTCCAGGTGCAGGGAATACCAATAATGCAGGTCGCATTAGAACGTTCGACGACGTATTAAGGATCCGTTCATCCGAATCTGACACCTGTTGGTCGATGAGTGACCGTACGAAATGGAATATATACATACCAGCTGGTTAATTAATCTCTTGTGCCTCATCAGACGTTCGTCAGTCTTTTGATAAGGAGTACTGCAGAAAAACTGTACTTGTCAATCTTGTCTGTGGCACACTACAAAAACGTAATTTGGTCTACAGCGCACAACAAACATTAGTTTAATCATTTTTGGCTTGAGAGTGCAGTGGATATGGACGCTTGTACGTGCAATCGGTATTCGGTAGAAATATATGATACAGTGAAATATACAACTCTGTCGAGAACATGATTGCTAAGTCAAGAAAGTGAGGACGATATATATATATATATATATATATATATATATATATATATATATATATATATATATATATATATATATATATATATATATACACACACACACACACACACACACTTAATAAGAAAACAAAAATGTTTGGTTCAATCACATCGTATATCCCAACAAAAGAACCCTTCATGGAGATATTTGGGTTAGAGACACTAGCTAGACAGTCGGCAAATTCTTGAAAGGTCTTGAGATGTCAGAGGACAGATTCCGTGTCTCTGCGTGAGACATTATCTTGATACATCATTTTCGGGAAAACAAAAGATAGGGATAGTTTATCTTTAACACATATCATGCTACTACTTAATTTGTGATGAAGCCAGAGAGAAAAGAGCAACATGACTCCCTAATAAAATAGGAAAAAAGAAAATAAAAAAGGCTGATGCAGAGGAAACCCAAACACTGTGGCCTGTCAAATCCAGAGAGGCCACCTTAGTCCTTGGCTACCTGCAATCCCTTATAAATAGCACCTCACCTTTAGCAACATGGTAACCGCACAATCTTCCTTCCTTTCATACATAAACCACCACAGTCCACAGAGGACGACAGGCTTTCTAGCTGCTAGCTGTGCACCCTCTTTCTTTCTCCAGTTCCTCTTGACTGACCGACCCCTACATACACACTCGTAAAGAACAAGCTTGTCATCCGGTAGAGCTCCGATCAAGGCCCTGATCGAATGGACTTCGACATGCTGAATTCCCACCCGGAGGCGCAGCTGGAGCTGATGAACGCAATGCTCCAGCTGGAGCAGCTCACTGCGTTCCCTCTCCCCGACCACGGCGGCGCCATGATGATGGTGCCTTCAACTCCCCCGTCGCCGGGCATGGCGCAAGCAGCTACTCACCACCATTTCTCTTCGGTGCCTCATCACATGTCGTCTGCGGGCGCCAACGGCCGTGGCGGCGTCGTCTACAACGAACACCAGTACTCCCAGCAGGTCACAGCTGCGTCGTCGTGCAATGGCAGCGCCCGGTCGGAGTGCGTGGCGCATGCACAGGACCATGCCGGCGGCGGCGGGGGCAACTGCAACAGCGGGGAGAGCGGCGGCACCTCCGCCGTCGGGTCGTCGGCGATGCGGGAGATGATCTTCCGCGTGGCGGCGCTGCAGCCCGTGAACATCGACCCGGAGATGGTGCGGCCCCCGAAGCGGCGCAACGTGCGCATCTCCACCGACCCCCAGAGCGTGGCGGCGCGGATGCGGCGGGAGCGCATCAGCGAGCGCATCCGCATCCTGCAGCGGCTCGTCCCGGGCGGCACCAAGATGGACACCGCGTCCATGCTGGACGAGGCCATCCACTACGTCAAGTTCCTCAAGACGCAGGTGCAGTCCCTCGAGCGCGCCGCTGCGGCCAGCGGCCGCCGCCCTGCGGCGGACAACGGTGGCGGCGCCGCGCCCTACTCCGCCGGCCGCATGAACGGCGGCCAGTGGTAGATCGATCGCTCGCTGCCACTGCACCATCCTCTAGCTGTCGACGGTCGTCCGGCATGCATGGCCATGTTGTGATCATTAATCGCCGCCGTTGGACCTGGAGCTCTGCACGTACGTACGTACTACGACATAACGCGCGCGCGTCGGCAACACTGCTACTTGCACGATCATACGTGTAAATTAAGATGCACTTGGGTAGACGCCTTCCATTTTTTACTACTAGTAGTACCTAGAAATGGTGGTTTACTGCCGTTGTATGCTTGCGATTAGACTCGCAGCACATGCACACATGTAGCTTGTACATTGCACGCATCTCATGTTATGAACGTGTTTCCATTTATTTATTTGTTGCCAAACTTTTTTCCCTTCGTCCGTCATTAACCTAGCTCTCGCCCGTTTCTTCGTCGTCTAATATTTACTATCATAATATGAATGTTACTCTCTGCCAAGTTTTAACATGCAGCTGTTAAAGGAGCCAAGTGAAACAAGCCCAACAAAAGATTTTACGCAGGAAAACCCTATCATATTCAAAAGGGCAGAAGAGAGATCGAGGACACGAGCTATCCAACTTTCCGCGCACAGGGCGTGTTTGCTTGGCAAGGAGCAGAAGACTATTGGCGCGCAGGACCGGCGCTGTGCGCGCACAGCCGCGCCCGGGCGAGCTGCCGGCCGTGGGGACGAGGACGACGACGACGAGCGCCCGGCCGCCGCCCCGAAGTGGGGCGAATTGGGCCTCGCTTTCCGACGGTGAGCCAATTCCGGTGCGCGACCGTTTCTGGCACCGGCCATTGCCATGTGCCGGTGTCAGGCTGATGTTAATGCCTCGGCAGTTGTTGGTGTCTGACTGCGGCCCGCCCTGCGCTGCCCGTATCCTATCCGTTCCGTCCCACACGAGTGTACCTGGTACTGGTAGGTCATAGACAACAGGTGTGGGTCGCTTGGACTTGGATTCATTTCGGATCTGAAGCTCATGAAGCCAAGTTTTTGCGGTTGGAGTAAAAACGTATCACCGCGTACGTCATCACGAAGAAAGGGGCCGAGCCATGCATAGTAGAACCAAGGAGGGTGCTAACTACACCGTCAATACTCCCTTAGTCCCTTTAATAAATTAATTTCTATAGTTGTTTTAACTTAAACTTTTTTTTATGTTTGATCAAATTGGCACAATATGAGCGCACTATAAAAATATATTTTATGGTGTATCTAATGATACTAATTTATGGTTTCATACCTTTTCAAAAAAAAAATTTATGGTTTCATAAATCTTAATGCTTTTTTCTATGCAATTAGTCGAACTAAGAAATGTTTAATTTAATAAAACTCTAAAAATTAATTAGCATAGCTTAGTTCCAGGCATAGATGCACTAGTGCCCAGCAACTAGAGCAGCACAGACTATATAAAGAGAATTTGTTGTTTGGACCGTGCAGTTCTTGTCTCGACCCCTGCATGTAGATTCATGAAATATTAGAATGCATATTTGGACCTCCTAACCTTTTTTATTGAACCAAAAGCTTTATTAGTTTACAAAATATCCAAGAATGCAATGACAACATCAAATACATTTTACCAACAAACATGATGACAAAAGAAGCTAGCAATGGACCACTAGCTATTGGAATCTATACCATTAATTCAAACATCTTCATCAGTGAAGCATATATAAGTGTAAGATGCCACAAATAGCATACATTCCATTTTTAGTAATAAAGAAATAAAAAACCCAGAGAATATGGAACGATTTCGTGCAACTCACATATGGAACGATTTCGTGCAACTCACATATGGAACTGGTTGTTAGTTTAAAAGCATTTCCATGTGTTCCTTAGGTGAACCGCTTCTATAAGTTGTTTCCTTTTATCTAACGAACCACCTATAAAAATATCTTTGCACATTAGGTTTACTATTAAAATTGCTAGCTCTTCCTCACACCAGAGAATTCGAGACATTCGTGGCTCCTCCGCCCATGGATATGTGGCATTACACGTTTTCAAGAAAAACCCTCCGTGTATTATAAAATCAACCCATGGTCTATATAGCAGGGGGCACCCAAAGGCCCAAACTCTCCTCCTCATCCTCTCTTTATTCTTTCTCTTCTCCCTATACAATAAAAAATCACCGCAATTGCACGAGTTTGGCAAATTGAGGCACCTATGGAAAGGCAATTGGAATAATGTTTAATTTTTTTTTGAAAAATTGTTTTTGCAATAGTAAGTGACAAAATACCACACCTTGAATTGCAGGTGAGAGGCAAACATCTTGGTATCCTTGTCAATCAAAGTCCTTGAGTAGTTGCCTCATGTATGTCCCCCCCTCCCAAAAAAGAATGTCAGCCTCGTAAACTCTCTTGTTATGTTATTCCTCCGTCTTGAAATATAAGGTATCAAAGTAATTTTAGGACATATTATGTGGTAAAACAAATGACGCATGACCCTACCCGATTGTCATATTTGGGGTAGCGATAGACATTAATGGTAAGTGTACATGTGAATATTCCCTTTTAGAGTGTTTGTTCATCTAGAATAGCTTATATTTTGGTACAAATTTTGAACTCTTCGATTTCTTATATTTCAGAACAGATGGAGTAAAAGACGGGCAATGTTTTCCAAAAGAAAATGGCAGATTGTGCTTGATATCTTTAATTCTCATGGTACTATTGATAGAAGCTCATCACGTTACTTTCTTTTTCTTTCTTTATCGCGATCGAGGCTCATGTTACTCTCGCTTATATATGTTAAATTTCTTACGACCACCAGGTGCAGTCACCATCTTCGTCGCCACCAATGTCCAATGCAAGAGGGCAAGATATTAATTGCACAGACTAGCGCTTCCAAAGTTGACGTGTGTGACATCCTGCTGTATGGCATTCGATGTCAGAGCAGTCACCCTAATCAGCAAGAGCATGTGGTGGTCCAAATCCAACTGTGTCGATTTGTCACATAGGCATGTTAATGCTGATTAGGAGATTTAGGCTGAAGTGGCATATTTAACGACCTGGAGTACTCCACAATGCTCTTTCGTTTGAAACTAACTACCGGTGCTAGCTATGTCAACCATGGATTGATCACGGCCGTCAAATCGAATGAAGGAGTGACGTCTGGATTGACATCCACCGTACAACAATGCATATCGATCGCTTCGTACTGTTCAAGCGAAGTACACAGGTTCAGGAATCAGGATTCCAATCACCGTTGTTTAGACCCCAAGCGCACGCACTGCACGTCAGTGGATCTGGAAATCCTGGACGAGGCGGCACATGCGAGTACAGGTAAAAAATAGGGACGTTGGCATATCCGCGGAGGAGGAGGGCCGGCCGGGGCCAATGCGCGTCGTCGTGGAAGCGTGATAATGCCGCGAAAAGACCGGGGGTGTAAGCGCGAGCCAATCGATCTACCACAAGGATCCAAATTTTTCTACATGTGCGCCATCCGCAGCCATGTGCGGAGAATTCGTCCCGCGGTCTGCCGGCCGGCCAGCCGGACCACCCGGCCGTCCCCGGCCCCGTTCGACAAATTGACCTGTCGAGACCGACGTGCCCAGTTCAGTCCCCTCGTCTGCTGGTATCTTCACCGAACCCTCCTGGATTTCACAGAGGGGGAGAAATCTTTTCGGCGGCCCACACCCTGCCTGTCGGCAACCACAGTGCGCATGCAGCAACGCTTGGTCGTCACTCTGCTGCTGCTGGCCTGGTCTCTGCCGATATGGTACGTGCCTTCAGACGATCGAGAAACACAGGCTACTAGGCTAGGGGGAAAAGAAAACGCGTGCTCTGAATGGAACCTTCCACCCTGCGTCCGATCCGATCAATCTACCACGGTACAGGATTCGCGTCTCGCTAGAGACATTCCCATCAGTGAGAAAGCTGGGAAGGTCGGGTCTCGTTGTCTTCGCCGACCATCATACCGATCGATCGCCGGCGTCGAAGCGTTCGCGGCGGGCACGTGTCGCGCGATGGGAGATCGACCTAGCGACCACGGCACCGAGATTTGGTCTGGCCAACGCGCGATCCAGTGCGTGCGCTGAGGACTGAGGTCAGGTGCACCGCTCCTGGCCGGCGCCGAAGACCGAGGACTGGTGGTGGTGGGCACAGTAGGCAGCGCTGGCTGTCGACCTCGGGCCCTCGGCATCATCACGCGCGCGCGCGAGCAACAGCCAACAGCCGTCCTACTCCGATCCTACCAAAACCTCGCTCTCCAACAAAGCTGGCATCTTGCGTTCCGTCTCATCGATCGGCCCAAGCGCCCCCTTTGCTTTGATTAGTTTCTTATTGCTCCGCGACGTTGTTTTCGACCGTGGATTTGGTTCCGGCAAGCAGAAACATGCTCCGGATACTGTGTCGTACAGTCGGAAAGGGAAACTGTTGCCCAGGATGCATGAACCTAGTCCGCTTGCTTAGCCATCATGCATGATCCTGTGTGTGTGCTGCAACTGCAACCAATCAACAAGCTACTAGCATCTATCCGTGTGGGAGCCACACTGACAAGTGTTTTTGTTTTGCGAACAGGTGTATGTATCCTATCCTGACTCTGAGACTGAGCTGAGAACTGAGGTAGGTGTGTGCTGGATCGGAAGAGACTATTGGCTGGAGAGGACTGTAGGCACCTGCTGAAAGCGCAAGCCTTCATGTTTTATCTTTTGTGACAAGGCCCTGTCAACCAAATCCGGACTCAACTCCACTCCACTCGCTCGCCAGAACATGCCGGGCTCCAGGCCGAGACGTGGACGCGATGCCAACACTTGCCTGCTGCACGCAGCTCTCCTCTGTGAACGGGGAGGGCGGTGTCTCTCGCCCGGCATCAGATCAGGCCTACCGGCCGCCGGCCTCCAGACAGGGTGAGCGGCCCGGACGGGACCTGCTGCTCGCCACACAGCACACAATGCATGCGCGCCGATCAGTCCACGACTGGATCACCACCACTAGGTCGGACTCCGGAGGCGGGGAGGGAGCCAGCGACGACGACGAGACTAGGGATCGGTATCACGGTACACATGGCCGCGGAACCTGGGTCACGCACGTGTACGTAGAGCCAAATCCCGGCGAGATACGCACAGGGTGGAAACCTCCCCAAGGGTGTGGTAACGTGACAACGTCGCGTCGGAACGTGCCCGGCCGGGCGGCCGGCGCCATCCTCGTGCACAGGGCCGGCAAGTGACACCTGAGCGAGAGATATATACGGGGTGGTATGGAGGAAGACACCAAAGCTTCCTTTCTCCTCGCGTTATCACTTCGAGCGGCGCCGGTCGTCGTCGTCGTCCCCCCTCCGTCCGTCCCCTCCTGTCAGAGGAACAAGCAACGTACGCGCGAGACCGGCCTCGATCGGGGCGGGCGTCATCTGGCCGGGCCGGACACGCGCGGTGACGACTGACGAGACGGGGTACCGAACCGATCGCCCGCGGCCGGCCGGCCGTTGCATTGCATCATCGCCTCGCCGTGTAGGTGTACGTGGACGCTTGTACAGCCGCCGTGGGCCGCGGCTGTGGTCTCGCCGCTGTGGACTGAGGTAGATGTATACATGTTACGCTGCAGCAGGCCATCAGGCCATGGGACACTTTCTGACACCTCACTGACCAGGCATGCTCTCTCTATACGGGTACTACAGGTTAACGACGTTGAGGCGCCCGGCACGCAGGGGTGCCCGTCCGTGCCGACGGCCATGTATCACATGGGTGGCGCTAGCGCGCGGCCGGGTGGGCCGGCGATGACACTGCTGGGCGTCTGGGCGGCTACGTCGTAGGGCGACGGCCCGCAGCTGGCCTGGCCCCGCTCCAACTGACGACCGGAGGGATCGCGACGCAGGTCCAGAACGATTGGATGGAAGGATCTGTGCGGGTCACGCTCGCCAGCTTGGGTCATTTGAGGTGATTGCATTCAATGGGGAATGCAACGTGCGTGGCCGCGCGCTTGACGGTTGTTGCTGCTTCGGACAGACCAACGGTATACCGACCAAGCACTAGGGCTCGGTAGTTTTGCCTGGAGGCTCCCGTGAGAGCGAATATTTTAGGATTTAATTGCATTGTGCTTTTAGTGGTAGGCGACGTTCCTATCGACAGCGAGATGTCTGTGGTGACTTCATCAATCTTGAGGATTTGCCGGCTTAGTCTTTAAATAAGCTCATAGGGGTGGGGTGGGATTTGCATGTGTGTGTTCATATATAGGGGTGAATATGCCTGTGTTGTAAGAGTCTACGTTGTACTGTGTAATTTAAAAAAAGACACAAATAATTATGACAAAGCTCACGAAGTAAGAGAATCACCAATCACAATAGTGCACCCAAACTCAAAATAAAACGTACTCAATCTTGATGGTAAAAACGCAAACATCAACAAAATTCTTCGGCAACCTTATTAGAGAGAAGGCAAACACTCGTGAGGCTGTGCGAGGCTTATATTGGTTGGTCAATAGGCAGTGGGGTTTATTTTACATAAAAGCATATAAAACTTGTAAAAAATGTGATATGCATTTTTTTAAGAGGAGGAAATGATATGCATGTTCTGTGAGAACCCTAAAAGCTCACAGAATGACTTCTACACTTTCGAGTTGTAATTGCTCTTTTTCTTTTTATATCGTCTAATAAAATCCGCGGCAAGGCTTTTGCCGCCCTTTCAAAAAAAAAAACCTTCTGCGCTTTCTCTCTTTTATTTTTTGAATATTCTGCGCTTTCTCGTTGCTGCGATGGTTGACAGGAAGTGGCTCAATGTCTTCTTAGCCAGGCCGCCTAGGAGGAAGCAGCCCGTTCTGTGAAGTTACAGACTTGTTTCAGGTTCAGCCCGTTCTGTGAAGCCTATATCATGAAACAATGGACGCAGCAGAGAGGGCGGCTCAAGCGTAGTCTGACGTAAATGAAAGGAAACGCGAGCCCAATTTCACATCGGAAAAGAGCCCAGCACACCCACACCCACACCCACACCCACACCCACAGCATGTGGCCCAGCGCAACATTTTTTAGAGGTCCCAGCGCAAGTTATGGAAGGACCTGTTTTCTTTGGCAAGATCTCTGGAATGGATTGTCCCTCAGTTTAGATATCCAGAACTCTTCTCTTTCTCGAAGAAGAAGCAGATTACGGTGGCTGATGCAAAGTCAAGCAATGACTTCTCTGCACTTTTCCATCTCCCTCTGTCAGAAGAAGCTTACTCTCAGTTTCTACTCCTTCAGAACTCATCAGAAGAAGTGCAATTGAATGAAAACCTAGACAGGTGGACTTATATTTGGGGAACGAATCTTTTTTCATTTGCAAGAGCTTACAAACAGATAAGTGGAACCAATTTGGCTCGCCCTATATGCCGATGGCTATGGAAGTGCTCCTGTCAGAATAAGCATCGAATTTTCTTTTGGCTGCTAATCAAAGACAGGATAAGTACTCGAGGATTATTGAGAAGATCAATGGAATTGGAAGATTATAATTGTGTGCATTGTAATGGGCAAGTGGAAGAGGCATTGGAACACCTCTTCCTCTTCTGCCCGTTTGCAACTGAATGTTGGAACTACTTAAATCTCTCAATCACTCCAGTCAATGATCTGTTGGATATTGTGCAGCAACTGAAGATACAACTCAACCAACCCTTTTTCATGGAATTCATAATACTCCAATGCTGGGCGATTTTCATGACAAGGAATAATTAGATTTTCAAAGCTATACCTACTACAATTCAAGGTTGCAAATTTATACTCTGCTTGGAACTAGATGGTTTAGTCCACAGAATCAAGAGAAAACACCTCCTTAGGTTTCAGGAATGGATAGCAAGCTTATTTTAGGAGTTAATTTCCTACCTGTATCTATCTTCTTTTTCCTCTGTTTTTTGGTTCCCTAATCTAGGCACTAGTTTTAGCTTCCTTCTGAGACTAAAACTTCTTGTTTCTGCTGTATCTGTTTTGGATCCATTTGTTTCTTTAATATATTTCCAGTAGGGGCTCAAAACCCCTCCTGTTACCTAAAAAAATAGTACTAGGTGTCAGGAATAATTTCAGTGTTACACTGACCCAACACCACATGAAGGGTCCAAGTTGACTTATCCCTTCCTACTAAATTAGTCTGCTTAGAGTGATCTTAACAATTGATAACTTTATCATCTTAGAGACAACTCACCAATAATCCTAGGTACTAACTGTAAGAGTTAGAAATTGGGAGAGAAACACCGCATAATTTCCGTTACACTCAGTTGGGGTTAAATACAACATCCAGGACTCATCCCACTACTAGCCGATCCTATATTCTAGGCATGATGGGATGATGGTGCTGGTCTACAGCCGTTACAAAAGGGACTCATCCCACTACTAGCCGATCCTATATTCTAGGCATGATGGGATGATGGTGCTGGTCTACAGCCGTTACAAAAGGGAGGAGAGAAGCTGAGCCACTCGATCCTGAACTATACCGCTAATACTAACTACTAAGGGCTTCTCTGTGACGTCAAGGAATTTACTTGAACTCTCTAAGCATCAAGGATTGGTGGCTGCAGGCCAGATCATACGATGATGCCAGACATTAGGGAGCGGATGCAGGATGCAGTCCTTGAGGCAGCCGGAGACGCCCAATTCAAAATTTTCGTGTTCGATGCCCATAGCTAACAGTGATTTGGTGGTCTCCATTTCTGAGACCAAGTGCTGCGTGCCTGCGTCGCCAGGAAAAAGGAGCTAAGCCAGGTCGAGTATGGCTGATGCAATGCCAATAGACCGATGACATGCATCTCGCCGGCTGCTGGGCCGCGGTGGTGCTCGAGCGGGCCACACCGGCATGCTATTCTGGACGCCACTGAGTTAGTTCAATAGTCCTGTTAGAAGATTTGGGCGGGCCCAAATAATATTCCCAAATAAATCCGAAAGGCCCACGCACACACGCATGGTATGGTGGGAAACTTTAGTTCCACATTGCTACTCTAGGAGGAGTGAGACCAACTTAAATAGTTGAGTTGTCTCCGTCTAGTTGAAGCTATTAGAGAGAGGAAAAGGGAGAAACGTGCGCGCTCGCTCGCTGAATGGTCTAGTGATTTCTCTAGCAGCGACATGTGTATATATTGGGACAAGACCTAATGGTAGGTCAAGACAAACGCCAAGTCAATCACCTTCATACTTTGATTGCGTGGCTAATTACTTTCCTTAGCTACGACACATGTATATATTAGGACTTTCCTTAGTTTTTTTGCGACGGATCCGGCTAATTACTTTTCAGGTCAAGACAAACGCCAAGTCAATCACCTTAATACTGTGATTGCGCGGCTAATTACTTTCCTTAGCTGCGACGCGTGTATATATTGGGATGAGACGTCGTCCTCAGTACAGAGAATGTCTCTAGTAGACAAATGGCAGGTCAATCACCTTAATACTGTTCCCCTCAGTACAGAGAATGTCTCTAGTAGACAAATGGCAGGTCAATCACCTTAATACGGCTCCTTTGATTGCTCTAATTGCTCTAGTAGACAAACAACAAGTCAATCACAGTATCAATGGTGATTGCATGGCTAATTACTTTCATTACTTTCCTTTAATTGCTCTAGTGGACAATAAGCAGGTCAATCACCTTATTCTCGTATCAATGGTGATTGCTCTAAATGATTTAGTAGACAAACGGTAGGTCAATCACCTTAATACGCTCTAGTAGACAAACAGCAGGTCAATCACCTTAATATTGTGATTGCGCAGCTAATTACTTTCCTTTAATTGCTCTAGTAGACAAACGACAGGTCAATCACCTTAATACTATGATTGCGTGGCTAATTACTTTCATTACTTTCCTTTAATTGTGCTCTAGTAGACAAACGGCAGGTCAATCACCTTAATACTGCGATTGCGGCTAATTACTTCCCTGAGCTGCGACGCGTGTATATATTGGGATGAGACGTCGTCCTCAGTACAGAGAATTTATCTCCTCCTTTTGCCACTGTGCTGCTCTGCCGCCATCTTCCCCATCCCGGCGCTGGGAGAGAAGGCCGGTTCTTCCTCTACACCGGTGTTTGCTGATCGTCATCGACGGTCTGCTTCGCCTACTCGCGCCGGCAGCCCCACTGTAAGAATGTCTACACTTTCTCTGATGCTTATGCTAATTTGTTGTAAGAGAAAAATACTGTACGTTCGTTGAAAAGTACTATTGTCGTAGTGCTAGTGTTAAATTATACACCTATGATACATGTTGTTTTTTTATATTGTTGGAATTAATTTATAAATCACTAAATTACTATTATTTCCATCAAGAAGGATGCCGCAAGCATCAGTAAACAGAGTTGCAAAATGGACATACCAGAGAGAACCTTACGACAACACAATCAAAACCAGTGGCATCACTAAGGAGGCCACAAATTCAGACCAGTAGCATATAAGGGAAGATAAGCTTTTAGATGGCACGTAAGGGAACAATATCATTTCTTCTGACGTAGACAGAATTATCTCATAATAAGATTATTCATGTCAGCAATGGGTAGCACACAATTGATTACGTTACTAGTGGTTGAGCTATGGCCTATAGTAGACTTGACTACTAGCTAGTAGTTAAATTTGATTTCTCTCTTAATTCGTTCTTTGCACCACCCTAGGACATGTTTTTGATGTTGTCACCTTACAACTAGATGAGTTGGCATCACTGGGGGTTCCCTAAGGGTTATAATCAGAGGATAAAGAGGATTGAGATTCATCTAATTCAATACTACAGAACTGATATTCATTGCCGGTTGTTTTGGAACCGGCAGTGATGGAGTATCACAGTAGGCGGTTTGTGGCTTGAACCGGTAGTGATAGGCATGGTACTATCACTACCGGTTTGTGCCTTGAACCGGCAGTGATAGCCGTTTTGCACAAAAAAAAATCATAATTTTTTCATATAACATCGGATTAAGATGAATTTTATCAAAATTATAGAGTTTAAAGAGATTTAAAACGTTATAGTTGACAAGTTTTAATTTTGAGATGATGGTTTACAATTTCAAATACTCAATATAAGTTCTCGGATCAGATTTAACATGATTAACAATGTCAAATAGAGACAATGTCAACATAAAAGTTGTAGTACTCGACGCCATCTATAACTTTTTAGTTATCAACTTTTTCATTTGAGATTTTTTGAGTGTCAAATATACAACATAAGATTCAAAAGTGTGTTGTCCCGTAGCTCAGTTGATATGTGCACTTGCGTACGTTGAAGTCTCAAGATTGAATTCGGAAAAACACATACTTTCTATCTTTTTGTCACTAGAACCGAGTGATAAGCAAACCTCATTACTGTCACTTTGCCAGTTATGAGGGTTTAGATCAGGCAGTGAAAGCCTATTTTGGGATAGTGATTGCTCAACTTTTTTGACACATTAGCTTGTTAAACTGTCTTTTTGCTTACTTTGAGCGTCCATGAAACCTAGACTCGAGATGTACCCGACCTGGTAGTTTGGTCGTCTTGACGTACCATGCACTGTCCCAGGCTCCACGCTGGCACCTAACATCCATGTCAAGCATACTAGTAGCCTCGCAGGCATGCAGAGTAGCCTGCAAAGGAGGTGGTGGTCTTGTCAGTTAAAAGCATGGAGGTACTATCAGATGTGTGTGTGGAGAGTGTGGTCCATGGAGTGAAAAAGTACAACAGTGGATGTTGAGAAATTGTTCCCAGCTAGGTGTCAGCGTGGTTGGATGGGACTAGTGGCGGAGCCACGGCATACCCTGTCTGACCGGCATGTAACCAATATTATATACGTATTATACATCTGCATTTGTATTAAACAAAGAAAAAATCACTTGGATCACCGATAGGCGATACAAGCCTTCCATCACGGAAGCATGAAGTCACAAAGCCCAGGAGGCCGGACGCGGCCCACGTGGCAAGGTTGTCCTCAGACCTCAGTATGTGTTTCACTTTTTGGATGTTCGTATTCTATCTCGATCCGTCGATCAGAGCTGAGGAGTTAGGGTTCACGGAACACACCGCTGCCCTGACGCCATAATAGCTGACAGACGCGGACGCGGACGCGTGCGCGGTGAGCCGTGACGGTGACGCCCTGGTCTTGGTGACTAGTGCCCTCTGGCCTCTCCCTGCTGCCCTCCGATCACTCAGTCTACAGTTTGCACGCCCACACAGTCACAGAGGCTTGCCGATTTGCTATTTGTCTTAGGTAAAATTTAATCTTCTACTCTTCATCTTTTTATAAAAAAATATTATCTACTTTCGTAGCTATTCGCCAACATCACAAATAACAAACTATTTAGTAATTATTTAGCATTATGCTTTTTTAATATTTATGCGATTACGAAGAGAAAATATTGCATCTCTTTTCAAAAAAGACAGCGGTGACGCTGCTGCTACTTCTAATGGTTCTGCTGATCCCAGTTGAACCTTTGGTGGAAGAGCCAAATCATGAGAGAGTAATTGAGGAAATTATAAATCCTATGCCAACTCAGATATTTTATTTAAAGTTGATGAAGATGATATAAGACATTTATGTCCCTTCGAAAGCATCGAATAAAATAGTCAGAAAAATAACATGGTAAGTCTCTAGTACTCTTTTATGCCTATATTTCAATTATCGGTATGACTTTACAACTATTTATATTGTATTTAGTGGATGGTTTCAATTTAAGCCTTATCGTGTTACTTAGTGCATATATATCGAATCATGTTGTCAATTTTAAAATTATTACCAAACTGCTAAAATAAATTTACCGGATTGTATATGAAATTTTTTTTTGGACGGCATACCCTGAACTAAAATCCTAGATTCGCCACTGGATGGGACCTCCGCTGGGGGTGGGTGGAGGTTTAGGAGGAATAGACTTAGGAAAGACACAGGTGGGACCCAGGGAAACTAGGGTTTCATTACTCTATTCACCAACCTCTCTCCCATACATTTACATCCCCTATTTATAGGGCTCCGTTTGAGTAGAGACTACAATTACAATTTCGCCCCGTGACGGTGGAGGTATATTCTGGTCGCATTCCCTTTCCAGGACCTTCCTCCATAGTCTTTTCATCCTCCCTCCTTGGCTTGGGCTGGGCCGTCTGCTGAAGCCTGTTCGCCACTCGCAGTTGTGGAAACCTGGTTCATCCCGACCTCTGCTCACGTAGTGCGGCCCAGACCTCCGATCCAAGGGGCGGAGGGCATACCTCCGCCCAAAGGAGCGGAGGCTGAGTCCTTGCCTGAGTTCCGTTCATCAACCGCCTGTGGAATCATCATCTTGCACAGCGACATGAGCAGAGCATCTCAATTAGGGTTAGCAAATGGAGTTTGTGTAACACCCCTGGTGTTAAGGTAACTAAAATTGGCCATGTCATCATATGCATTGCAAAGCATTCATGTTTTAGTCAACCCTGATGTGCATCAACTAAAACAAGTTTACATTTCTTAGGTTGATTGAGTTCTGGTGAAGTTTCACTTGAATTCAAAACCCTAGTTTTGAATGTCATCTCAAATACTTGATTTATGCCCTACATACTTTGAGGTGTAGGCAGTGCTTTACACTAGTGTCAAGTGTAGGGAATAAACTCAAGTGCAACCCTTGAAAATGATCTTCAAGTCTGGATTTGAATTTGGATTCCAAAACTTGCCTAAAGTTTTCCAATTCAAATTCGAATTCAAATTTGAGGTTTATTAAAATGAATTTATTAATTCAAATTGGTTCAAACAAATGTGGCATTGGGTAGGTCAAGTGTGATTTGACTCAATGGTACATTTGGATGATAGTTGTGATCACTAATTAATCACCAATTAATGTAGAAACCAAATCAAGTTTGAATTTGATTCAAAACCCTAATTTCCGGAAAACCCTGTTTTACCCCTTTTTGTGTAATTCAAAATCTAAAAAGAATTTGAGGGTGAGCCAAAAGCAAAGTTGTAGATCTTGTTAAGTTATACAATTTTGGTTTTGGGGGTTTTCAAAGTTTCAGTATAAAATTTGGAGTAATTTTGAAAAGATTCAAATCTCAAATTTGACCCCTTTTCATTCCCCTATTCAAATTTCAAAATGGAGGAAGAATTTGAAAATGGTTTAAAAAGCAAAGTTGTAGGTCTTATCACAGTGTACAACTTTAGTATTTTGAGTTTTCAAAGTTTCTATGTAAAATTTAAAGTAATTTTGATTTTTTCCAAAATTCAGAATTTGTCCCCTTTTGCTTTTGAACTCACATTTCAAAATCCAGAAAGAATTTGAAAGTTCTTCCAAAAACAAAGTTGTAGATCTTCTCTTTTTGAGCAACTTTTCTTTTTACAGATTTTCAAGTTGTTATGTGAATTTTGGAGAAAAAGAAGAAAGAAGGGGCTGAAACAAGGCTATGAAACATTGCAACAACATTCTTTGTTGCAAAGGGGGGAAGCCTTCAGTCTATTAACTAAAACTCTGTTTCAGGTTCAATGTTCCCTCCTTTACTGTTCTCTTTCTCTCAATCCTTTGATTTTTGAAGCTCGAGCCTATGAGAAATCTTGGAGATAGCTTATAGCTGAACAACATTTACATTGGAAGAATTGCAAGTGGTTTAGCTAAATCAATCAGAAAAGGAAGGAGAAGAGTGGTGTTTCAGTCATCTACAGTAACAGGGAGAGCAGCTTGCTCGTCGGCTTCACCAGAGAGGCCGCCGCCCTCGTTCACCGCTCGCGCACGCTGTGACATGCAGCAGCTCCCGTGTCTGGGCCAAGCAGGTGGTGGCGATGTTGTAGAAGCCACCTGAGTCGTCTTAAGTCCCGAGCCGGTCGCCTCATTCTCTTTTTCCTCTTCTCTGCTCGCCGCCGGTGCTCTTGCCGTGCTCACGAAATTCATCCTCACCAAAGCATCTCGCGTCAATTGTGTTTACCAGCATCTCCGTCTCGCCCTGTCGCTCCTTCTAGACCTGCTTATCCCGCCTCTAGCAGTCTAGCACCACCGCACGGTGTCTTCTCCTTCAGAGCCGGTTGCAGCACCGCCGCCACCGCCCTCACCATGGCCAGCCTGTCTCATTGCGTCTCTGCCCGCACCGAGTGGCCGTGCAAGCTCGCTGTGAGCTCCTGCTGCTGTTGCCCACCTCCAATTCACTTCTACTGCGTCGGAACGGCGGAGCTGCTGTCGCGCTGCCGGGCGGACTGCCACCGGGCTGCCATGGCCGTGATCATGCTATGTTTGAATCCTTTATGGTTCGTTTGTCACTGTAGTTAAGTTTGCGGGGTAGAGAGGTGCACGACGGGGTGGTTTGCGTCGGTCGCGACCTCGCCGCCGGCAAGGGTGCGCCGCTCCCACCACCGGAGCCGTGGCCGTAGCCGGCTTGGGCCGGTTTGTCCAGGATCAGCCTGTTTCTGGTTTCTGTGGCCGTTAAGCTGAGCCGGGAGTGGGCCGGGGAAAAGGAGAAAGGGGGAGTGGGCCGGAAGGGAAGAAAGAAAATGGTTTTTCCTTTTTCAGAAATAATTAAATGATGTGTTTCTTTCCAAATTCATAAGTACTTATTGGAATATGATAAAATGGTAAAATTTTTTGTGTAGCCTCTCTGTGAGGTGTACTACCTAGGAAAAATATAAAACTTGAATTTTGAGTACTTTTTGAATGTCAATTAATTAGCTCAATTAATTAATAAATGCAAATTCTACTATTTTTCTAGGCTAAGATAATTGTCCAAAAATTGTAAAATTTATTTTGCCACTTAGTCATGATGTAAGCAACTTAAGTAAAAATTTTGGGCTCAATTGGACAAAGTTGATTTTAGGCTTAATTTTATGCTTAATTAATTCATTAATTAACCAAGCAATTAACCTAATTGACTTAGGGTTTGGTTTGACTTTGGAATTGATTGTTGACCTTGGGACATTAACACATGATGATCCCTGGCATGCTACTTTATTGTTTGAGCTCATGTTTAACATGTAATTAGTGAACCCTAATGACATTTCATGTGAAATAAAACTTGTCGAAACCCTAATAAATTTAGTTAGTTGGTTATGATTGGTTTGCAACTGTACCGTGAAGGAAAGTTGTACTCAAGTTCTTAATCTTGTCATACCATCATCAAGCATCATGTTTATTACTTCACCATGTTGAAGCATGTCATGTTATCTCGTGTAGTCCCTGTGAACGAAGAGGTTAACGTTGTCGAACCAGTCCCCGAAGAAGGTCAGTCACCAGTGGAGGATGGTTTTGATATTTGTGGGACTGACCCCGAGCCTGAACTCCCCATCGACCAAGGCAAGCCCCGGATGCATTTAACCCTACCTTGAGTTTTACAAAGTTTACATCACTTATGTTTATGCTTTGTTGCATTAGGTGATAGGAGTTGAGTGAAAACCTAATTGCTGCACTACCATCCTTGATACTTCAATACATCCTTGTTACCGTTTTATTTGAAAATGCTTAGTATGCTTAGCCTTGCTTAATGAGAAAACTTTAAAAAATATTTAATAAAGTTTGAAGGGTTGTTGTGGAACAACTTAATGAATGGTGATGTTAATCTGAGACCGGTCGATGGACTTGCATCGGGAAAGGAGTCCCAATGTAGTGTCTCCAATTGGGTCGGTTAAGGACCGTTCGTTATAGGCTTGCATGGTTAGGACTTTGCAACTGATCGCATACTCCGGTAAGCCTAAGACCTCGGCTATTCTATCATGTGAACGGCTGACCGCGCACTGGGAGTGGAGAGATGGCGAGAGTAGCGTGTACCCTCGTGGCCAAGGGCTGGATTGGCGGTGTACTGTGCTCTTGGGTGGCACTGGACCCAGTCATGTTTTGGAGGATCCAAGTGAAGGTTGATATATGTAGGTTTGAGTCCTGCATATGCCGTGTGGTTAGGGATCCCAAACTGGGTATAATCAATTTGAATCGTCGTTGCTCCTCGGTTATGGAGACTCGATTAACTGCCCTGCATTGTAGTTAATGGATGAAAATTTGGACTTGGAATCATGAGATGGATATTAAAAGGTGAATGCTATAGTATAGGCTCACCTAGTTGATAGTAATATTTAATGATGAGTTTAAAAGATTGAAAGTAACGATACATTATTAGTAGCTTTGTGCAAAAGAACTTTGATTCTTGCTGGAACCTCACCTTGATTCCCCTAAGCCTGCATTCCTGAGTATCTCACTCTTTTCGTCGGGTCAGTCTTATTGAGTACTTTTATACTCAGGGTTTGTTAAACCCTTGTTGCAGGTGCGTCTCATGAGCAGGTGTGTTTCAGACCCTGTTGCATGATAGTCTTTGCGGTAAGCGATGACGAGTAGTGTGGCTCTCCGGCAGGGCACTCCGTTTTGATGATCTGTAATAAAGTTACTAATGTTACTCTACTACTATGTTTGTAATAACAAAACGTAAGGTTTGTAAGGTTTGGAACAAATGGTTTGTGAACTTATGTTATGTAAGAATTCCACACTTTTACTCTGATGTAATTTATTATATAAACTATTGTAATACTGCAATGCCTCTGTAATGTGATCCTGCTTGGAAGATCGTGGATGATTCGGGTTTCCCAAGGACACCCAACAGACTTCTTAAGTTCTATGGTACACATGCATAGCCGTCAGAGGTCTTTGAGACAATGACAGGTGCATGTGGGTCATATTATTTAGGAGGTTCTGCCACAGTTTGTACCTATGCCCTATTGATACCTCCGACTGCAACGTGCCAGAGGTTCTGCGTTCTGCCTTCCTGTCTTCACCGTTCTGAGCGCGCACCGTACTGCAACCTAACGGTTGCGCCTTTGTACATAGGCCGTCAACCTCCGCCTAGAGGGCAGAAGGCTTCTGGCATGCTATGCTCGCGGGAACCTCCGTCGCCTAGGGGAGGCTCTCCCCAACAGTTCCCCCCTTTAGAGATCGCGGTCGGATTCAGCGAGCCGTGGACTCTAAATTAGTCTCTGATACTTCGCGACAGAGGTTGCCACACCGTGTTGCGACATGACACCCATGCGGTGTTGGGGGTGGGGTAGAGGATGCACTAGCAGAGGTTGCACTTCCCCCCTGGCTTGCCTAGATCTGATTGTTGTGATGGTGACTGATGGGGCGTGTAGCCGTTTGCACATCGGGGATCGCAACCATCGCCTGTGGAAGGCCAACGGTCCGGTGCCACGCTATATAAGGGAGAGAGTTCCCTCCCCATGGGTTCACCCAGTCGCTTTCGTTGCCTTGGCCTGCCTGCGCTCTATTTGCCTTTTGCGCGCTCTACCTTTCTGCTCTGTTGCCCCTCTCGTCTAGTGCTGTTTCTTACGCCTCCGCCCTTTCTATTTTGGCGGTGGCTTCTTTCTCCGCCTCTGCTCCTCGCTAGGCTATCTGGTTCAGCCCATATCGCCATCTCCTCGGTGTACGTGCGAGCGAGTGGTCTAAGTGCTACGAGGAGTGCATGGTAGCGAGCGCTCTTGCTCAGGAACTAGAAGAGTTTGCAGGCTTGGAGACCTCCGACAATGAGCTCTGTTGCGCGGAGGAATTTCCCACTATGGCGGGCAAGACTTGGTTCTTTGGTCCTTCTACCATCACTGAGGCGGATCTCACAGAGATGCAAGACGAAGGCTACTTCAGGGCTGGCCGTGCTATACCTCCGCCTATTGGTGAGGCTATTCCTAAACCTCCGGAAGGATTTGCGATGGTTTTCAAGGATTTCTTTACATGTGGCCTTCGCTTCCCTTGCACTAGCTTTCTTGGACAAGTTCTGGAGGCTTTCTGGGTGCAGCTGCATCATTTGACTCCAAACGGTTTTTTAACCTTGAGCAAGTTTTGTTGGGCTTGTGAATCCTACGGCGTCGAGCCAGACATAGACACCTTCTGCACCTATTACGAGTTGCAAAAACAGTTGAAAAAGGTGACAATTGATGGCGTTGACCTTATGAAAGGTCCTTGTTTGGTTTTGGTAATTGAGTGACAACTTAGGTGGACTAATATGTGGTTATGTGAGATACACAGGAGATTAGTCCATAGGTAATGGTGTCATGGAGGAGCTCATTGCATATGAGACATGACATTGACTCATGTGACCAAGATGGTGAAGACCAAGATGATGCTTGGCTCGATGGACCGGTTGTGAAGGTGAAGGGCAAGTCGAGGCTTCGAAGCGAAGGACCATGCGATGGTGAAGCTTGAGCAAGACTTGGCGCCGACGGACCGATGCAAGTGAAGTCTAGGTCGATGGATCGAGACGGTCATGTGATGATATGAAGTGGATCATATCATTTGTGATATGGTTGGTGCATGTGTTGCATCAACGTCGGAGGAGATGGAGTGGAATGCGCAAGGCAAAGGTATAACCTAGGGCATTTTCATTTCACCGGTCATAGGTGTGTAGAGAAGTTTATGACCAGGTTTTAGGATAGATGGCCGTACTATTAAGAGGGGCAAACTTGTTTGCATATCGGTCATCTAGTGCCACTTGAGCGATCTAACTTTGCATACGTGTTGGGATCGAGTGGCGAGGCAAGTTGAGTGCCTAATTCCTTCGAAGAAAATGTTTGTGAAAATGCTAACACACGTGCACAAGGTGGTGATCACTTGTTGGTGTTGGCACATTTGCGAAGGCAGCGGAGTTTAAGCGGTAGAGAGGGGTTGAAAGTCCCTAGTTTGGTTTTGGCTAATTGATGAAACCTAGGACTAACCTTTGTATCTAAGTGGATGATTTAGATAAAGGTGGTCATTGAATATGAGACATGACATTGACTCATGTGACCAAGATGATGAAGACCAAGATGAGGCTTGGCTCGATGGACCGGTTGTGAAGGTGAAGGGCAAGTCGAGGCTTCGAAGCGAAGGACCATGCGATGGTGAAGCTTGAGCAAGACTTGGCGCCGACGGACCGATGCAACGGTGAAGAGCAAGTGAAATCAAGGTCGATGGATCGAGATGGTCATGTGATGATATGAAGTGGATCATATCATTTGGAGAAACAAAATGGGCTCAAGGCAAAGGTATAACCATAGGGCCATTTTGTTTTACACTCAAGACACCATAGAGGGTGTGAGTGGTTTAGGGTCGATAGCCGAACTATTAAGAGGGGAAGTCTTATCGGTGATTCGACGCATGGGTGCCACTAGGTGAATTCATGAAGTGCATTGCATGTAGGGCCTAGTGAGCTAACTGGAAAACCTTTGAAAATGATTGAGAAAAAGCTAACACACAAGCACATGGAGATGTACACTTGATGGTGTTGGCACATTTGCAAAGGTGGCGTTGGTCGCGCTGTGGTTTGCGGGTAGAGAGGGGTTTGGTTCCTTTCTCTCTCCCGCCGAGCGTGCGAGCGCGGGATTCAGGCGATTTCGGGGAAGTGAAATGCCTATTTTCCATTGCGCCGGAAGTCGGAAAAGAAACGGAGGCGAACGCGGTCACAGAGGTGACCGGACGCAGCTCCGGACGCCGCACCGGACGCTGCACCGGACGCGGTCACTGTGGACCGGCGCGTCCGGTCTGTGCAGCGCGGGCGTCAGGCGCGCGAGCCAGGGTCTGACACCGGCGCGTCCGGTGACCCACGGGACCGGCGCGTCCGGTCTGGCGAACAGCGTGTCACGAAGTCATCGGACGCGGTGCGCGTCCGGTGTCACACCATCGGACGCGTCCGGTGGTCTCGGGAGCTTACTGGACTCGCACCGGACGCGGGTACTGTGGCGTCCGGTGGTGGCGAGGAGCGCGTCCGGTGGTTGTTTCACGGGCGCGGGTGCTGTGCGCACCGGCGCGTCCGGTGGTTTGCAGCAGCGCGTCCGGTGGGTCGTTTGACCGTTGGCGAGCAGTGACCGTTGGAGGATCTAACGGACGAATTTGAATTCGGGGGACACCGGACGCGGTTGAGCGCGTCCGGTGCGTTACCACCGGCGCGTCCGGTGCTCCCGCAGAAAACGTGAGTGGAGTTGTAACGGCTCTATTTGGATGGGATGCTTATAAATACTTGTTGGCCGGCCCTTGGGGAGGTCTCTTGGCATTTCTAACATACTTGTGCATCCTTTGAGCTAGAACAACTCCTCCCACTCATCTCTCTTGCTTGATTGCAAATCAAAAGTGAGATTGAGTGATCCCAAAGTGCATTGCATAGCTTGAGGGCATCTAGTGGCACTTGTGGGTGGTTTAGCCGGTGGATTTCTTGTTACTCTTGGAGAGTACCGCTCCTAGCCGGCTTGGAGATTGTTGGAGGCGTTGGCAAGAGAAGGTGATTGTTCTTGGCCACCTCCGGTTGATTGTGAGAGGTTCTTGTGCTTTCCTCGGCGGGACGCCAAAAGCAACTCTATTACATTGCGCGTGTCATTGAGTTACCTCACTTGAGAGTGGTGTCTTGCGGTGCCTTGCGGGGCGTGCCTTGAGGGGCAAGTGACTTGAGGGTCACACCGGGGAACCATCTAGGTGTTGGTCGACACAACCGGTGACGTAGCTTGTCGGTGCACAAGTGAACACCGGGTGAACAAATATTGTGTCTCTTGTCTCCCGGTGATTGGTCTTCATCTTGGGTTGTTGTCAATATTGATTGTTTGTATATCATCTTGATGATTGGCAACATCTTCACTTCACCGTCGGTATAAGAATCACAATCCTCTCTCTTGCATTTACATTCACTAGTTTATCTTGTGTAGCTCTAGTGGTAGTCTTTGCTAGTAGTTGTTAGCTTGCTCACTAGTGTAAGTTAGTGACCTAGCACTTGTGTGAACTAGAGATCATAATCTACTAGACTTGTGGATAGGAGGCTTGCATCACAATTGAAGGCTAAGCAAAACTCGCTTTACGCCGTTTGTTATTCTAACAAGTTTGCTTAGTGGTGCTTGTAGAATTTTTTTATAGGCTATTCACCCCCCCCTCTAGCCATCTAGGACCTTACAAGTGGCATCGGAGCCGTGGTCACCGTTTTAATCAAGGCTTAACATCCTTCGGTGTGAAAAATGGCTCAAATTGTGTTCAATCATGTTGGGGGCAAGCCACCGTTCTTTGATGGTGTTAGTTCTTTTGCTCATTGGAAGAGAAAGATGACAATGTACCTTGGTTCTATTCATGAGAGAGTATTGGAAGTCACCGAGAATGATTTTGCTATCATTGATCCCGATCATCTCACCGATGAAGATAGAGCAAATAGAACATGCAATAGAATGGCTCTCAATACACTTTACAATGGTATTGACACAAAAGTATTTGAGGGCATCAAGGACTTGGAATTGGCAAATGAAGTGTGGACAAGGTTAAGTGAAACATATGAGGGCACTAAGGTTGTGAAGAGTGCCAAGCTATATGGGCTCAAGAGTGAGTTTGAGAACTTCAAGATGAAAGAAGAAGAAACAATCTTAGAGATGTTTCATAGATTGCAAGTCATTGTGAATGATCTCAAGAGCTTAGGGCACAAGACACAAGATCAAGATTTTTGCCACAAGTTCTTGTTGAGCTTACCTAAAAGATTCAAGATGTTGATCATGATGCTACAAAGAGATGGGCTTGAAACAATAAAGCCCAATGATTTGCTTGGAGAGGTATTGACATTTGACAAGTATGATCAAGATGTTGATGAGAAGGAGGAAGAAAAGAAGAAGACCGTGGCATTCAAGGCCACCTCCTCAAAGGGCAGAGCTTCAATTCAAGAAGAAGATGACGATGAAGAAGATGAAGAATTTGAAATTGATGATGAGGCACTTGCTCTTGTAGTCAAGAAAATGGGTCACATGTTCATCAAGAGAAGAGGCTTTAAGAAGAGAAATGACAACTTCAAAAGAAATGAGCAACAAAGAAAGTGCTTCAATTGTGATAGCACCGAACATCTTCAAGCCGAATGTCCCTATGACAAAAAGAAGAACAACAAGAGGGGCAAGTTTGAGAAGAAGAAGAAAGAGGCCAAGATGACATTCAAGAAAGGCAAGAATGGTGCCTATGTGATGACTTGGGAAAGTGATGATGAAGAAGAAGAAGAAGAATCATCCAACAAGGCTTTTGCTTCCATTGCTATCAACAAGAAGCCATCACTATTTGATTCATCCTCTTCATGCTTCATGGCTAAAGAAGCTAAGGTATTATATGATGAGAGTGATGATGAAAGTGAAATGGAATATGCTCATGATAGTGATAATGATAATGATAATGATAATGAAAATGATGATGATGAACCAACTAAAGAACAACTATATGACTTGATGCAACAAACTAGAGACATAGCTATTGCCAAGCACAAAGAGTGTAAGAAGCTTTCAATGAAAGTAGCAATACTTGAGAAAGCTCTTTGTGAGCTTAAGACCACTCATGAGAGTCTAGTGGAAGACCATGAGGATCTTGATAAGGCTCATTCTAAGCTAGAAAAAGCTCACTCATTGCTACTTGAGCAACAAGCAAAGAAGGAGGTTGTTGTATCATGTGATATAGGTGTTACATGTGATATAATTGATGAATCCTTTAATGAACCTATCATCATGTCAAATGCTAACCCTTCTTGTAGCTCTTCATCCACCACCACCAACTCTACCTCCACTACTAGTGAAGGTTTCACTTGTGATGCCTCACTAATGGTTGAGAATGAGACTCTCAAGAGAGAGGTGGATGAGCTCACTCACGCCTTAGGCAAGGCCTATGGTGGTGAGGCCCGCTTGCTTAAGTGCTTGGGTAGCCAAAGGTTCTCTCTTAACAAAGAGGGATTGGGCTACAACCCCAAGAAAGGCAAGTCGGCCTTTGCAACTCCAAAGCCTCGCTTTGTGAAGGGCAATGGTCGGTTTTGCAATAGATGCAAGCAAGTTGGGCACCTAGAGCATAATTGCAATAAAAGGAACCAAAGCAAGAACTTTGTTAATGCTATACCTTTTGATTCTTGCTATGTGCTTACCAAGGGTGTGAAGGGTGTACAAGCTAAGTTTATTGGTACACCAATTGTGGGCCCAAAGAAGAAGGCTATTTGGGTACCAAAGAGCTTAGTTACTAACCTACAAGGACCCAAGCAAAAATGGGTACCTAAGCTTCATTGATTTGCTTGTAGGTCAATTACAAAGCCGGAGGAAGGCATTGGATTATTGATAGTGGGTGCACTCAACACATGACCGGTACATCAAGAATGTTTGATTCAATCAATGACAATGATAGTGGTGTTGATTCTATCACATTTGGCAATAACAAGAAAGGCAAGGTTATTGGCTTGGGCAAGATTGCAATATCAAATGACATGAGTATCTCCAATGTGTTGCTAGTTGAAAGCTTGGACTTCAATCTTCTATCCGTGGCACAAATATGTGATCTAGGCTACAAATGCATTTTTGGAGTTGATGATGTGGAAGTTATTAGTGTGGATGGTTCAAATATGGCATTCAAGGGCTTTAGATATGAGAATCTCTACCTAGTTGACTTCAATGCTAGAGAAACTTCTTTGACAACTTGCTTAGTCTCCAAATCAAGCATGGGTTGGCTTTGGCATAGAAGGCTTGGTCATGTTGGCATGAAACAATTAAAGAAGCTTACAACTCACAATCTTGTCAATGGTTTGAAAGATGTTGAATTTGAGAAGAATAAGCTTTGTAGTGCATGTCAAGCCGGGAAGCAAGTTGGAAGCTTACATCCAAAGAAGAGTACAATGAGCACATGCAAAGCATTTGAGTTGATGCACATGGATCTATTTGGACCAACAACATATACAAGCATAGGCGGTAATAAGTATGGATTTGTCATAGTGGATGACTTCACAAGATTCACATGGGTATTCTTTCTTAGTGACAAAAGTGAAGTGTTTGACACCTTCAAGACATTTCTCACTAGAGTTCACAATGAGTTTGAGATTAGAATCAAGAAAGTGAGAAGTGACAATGGAAGTGAATTCAAGAATACAAGAATTGAAGAACTTTGTGATCATTATGGTATTGGACATCAATTCTCGGCCAAGTACACTCCACAATCAAATGGCCTAGTTGAGAGGAAGAATAGAACATTGCTTGATATGGCTAGATCAATGCTTCATGAGTACAATGTGAGTCAATCATTTTGGGATGAAGCAATCAATACCGCTTGCTACTACATCAATAGACTATATTGTCATCCATTGCTAGAGAAGACCCCATATGAGCTACTTCATGGAAGAAAGCCCAATATTTCTTACTTTAGGGTTTTTGGTTGCAAATGCTATATCTTGAAGAAAGGCACTAGATTGGGAAAGTTTGACAAGAGATGTGATGAAGGGTTCCTACTTGGTTATTCAAGTACAAGCAAAGCTTATAGAGTTTGGAACAACTCAAGTGGCATTCTAGAAGAAGTCCATGATGTGCAATTTGATGAAACCAATGGGTCACAAGATGAAGAAGAAAATCTAGATGATATTGGTGGAACTCTATTAGTGGAAGCAATGAAGAACATGGACATTGGAGACATTAGAGCAAAGCAAGTAATTGATATTCAAGATGATGATAAAGATCAAGTGCTCAATTCACCATTCAAGCTAGCTAGTGACTCTCAAGTGCAAGATCATGGTGCTAGTTCATCTCATCAAGATACATCAAGTGTTCAACCAAGCTCAAGCAATCAAGTGCAAATACTCCAACCACAACATGTTGCAAGAGATCACCCCATTGATAGTGTTATTGGTGATATTAGAAGTGGTGTGCAAACAAGATCAAGATTGGCTATGTTTTGTGAGCATGCATCATTTGTGTCAACCATAGAACCAAAGAAGATAGAAGAAGCTTTGAGGGATGCCGATTGGATCATGGCTATGCAAGAAGAGCTTAACAATTTCACAAGAAATGATGTTTGGGAGTTGGTAGAAAGGCCAAATGACTACAATGTGATTGGAACCAAGTGGGTGTTCAAAAATAAGCAAGATCAAGATGGCATTGTAGTGAGAAACAAAGCAAGACTAGTTGCTCAAGGTTACACTCAAGTTGAAGGTCTTGACTATGATGAGACATATGCTCCCGTGGCAAGATTGGAGGCAATAAGGATTCTATTGGCTTATGCTTGTGCACACAACATCAAACTATATCAAATGGATGTCAAAAGTGCATTTCTCAATGGGATCATCAATGAGTTAGTCTTTGTTGAGCAACCTCCCGGATTTGAAGATGACAAGAAACCCAACCATGTGTACAAGTTAAAGAAGGCTTTATATGGCTTAAAGCAAGCACCTAGAGCATGGTATGAGAGGCTAAGGGATTTCCTTCTCTCTAAGGGATTCAAGATGGGCAAGGTTGATACAACTCTATTCACCAAGAAGATTGGGAATGATCTATTCATAGTGCAAATATATGTTGATGACATCATCTTTGGATCAACCGATCAAGCTTATTGTGAAGAATTTGGTGATATGATGGCCAAAGAGTTTGAAATGTCTATGATTGGTGAACTTAGCTACTTCCTTGGTCTCCAAGTAAAGCAATTGAAGAATGGGACATTTGTGAGTCAAGGGAAATACATAAGGGACATGTTGAAGAAGTTTGGAATGCAAGATGCAAAGCCAATTTCAACTCCAATGGGTACAAGTGGCAATTTGGATAGTGATCTTGATGGCAATATGGTGAATCAAAAGGAATATCGGTCTTTGATTGGAAGCCTACTCTATGTCACCGCATCAAGGCCGGATGTCATGTTTAGTGTTTGCATGTGTGCTAGATATCAAACCTCACCTAGAGAGAGTCATCTCACGGCCGCAAAAAGAATATTGAGGTACTTGAAGCAAACAAGAGATGTTGGACTATGGTATCCCAAGGGGTCAAAGTTTGAATTGATTGGATATTCGGACTCCGACTATGGGGGTTGCAAGATCAATAGAAAGAGCACAAGTGGCACATGTCAATTACTTGGAAGATCACTTGTGTCATGGTCCTCAAAGAAACAAAATAGTGTGGCAATCTCTACCGCCGAAGCCGAATATGTGAGTGCGGGGAGTTGTTGTGCACAATTGCTATGGATGAAATCAACTTTGAAGGATTATGGCCTCAACTTCAAGAATGTGCCATTGCTATGTGATAATGAGAGTGCAATCAAGATGATACAAAACCCGGTTCAACATGGAAGAACAAAGCATATTGACATAAGGCATCATTTCATTAGAGATCATCAACAAAAGGGAGATATTGCCATTGAGAGTGTTGGCACCGATGATCAACTTGCCGATATTTTCACTAAGCCACTTGATGAAAAGAGGTTTTGCAAGCTAAGGAATGAATTGAACATTCTTGATTTCTCAAACATGAGTTGAATGCACCCCACCCACTTATTGACATGCCTCTCCTTCGACATTGCAAGGTAAAGTTGATTGACATATCATTCATCCTATGCTAAGGACTTGCTAGAGCATGTAGACATAATAAGTGGTATGCATGAGCATTCATGATAAATCAAATGAATTTGATGAATATATGTTACCACTATTGCCTCTTTGATTGTTTTGATCTAGTGGTGGCATATGACATGTTTGTGAGCTTGCAAGCCTAGTGTTGAATCTAGAAGATTTGCTATAAGTGTTTAATTCAACATAGGCAAGATAACCCTTATTATGAGGTGTGAAGAAGCTTGTCTTTGGTTCAAATCGAATTAAATATCTTTGGCAAGTGTTCTAGGTCGAACCAAATTTGATAAATTTTAACCTACTCCATCAAACATTTTTTCTTCTTTCCACAATTTGATCCCATTTTTGGGTAAGTTGTTGACAAAGGGGGAGAGAAAAAGGGAAAAAGATGATTCAACATAATAAAGGGGTAAATAAAATTTTTGATGCACACAAGTAGGGGGAGCAAGCTCATAAACAAAGTTGTTGCATTTGTTTGTGCATTTTCATATGACTTGCTCTTTGCACATGTATTTAGATTCAATATACATGCTTGTGTGGTGCAATGCTAGTATAAAACTTGGATGATGAAATGATCTACTAGCATGCATAGGAATAGTTTTACATGTGGTATCTAGACTTGCCTAAAGTGTTTACAAGTGGTCCAAGAACCTTCATATAATGTTGATCTCACGGGGTTCTTGAGTTTTGATGGATGTCTAGTTACCTCATGATGCTAAGGATGGTGTAAAAGGCAACTCCGATTGGTATCACGCTTCAAAGGTCCATTTCTTACACCTTAGCATCATTTTGGTAGAATTACTCTCCCAACACTTCTATCCATGCATATGTGCAAAGCTTTCAATCCAAACTCTATGCACATATGTAGGGGGAGCTAATGCTACCAAAACCGAGCTTGTGATAATTGTCCAAACTTTACTTATGAGCAAAATGATTGGACAAGTATGACAAGTTCAAAACTTTTATTATCAAAATCATCTTTGTGAGGGTTGTCATCAATTACCAAAAAGGGGGAGATTGAAAGTCCCTAGTTTGGTTTTGGCTAATTGATGAAACCTAGGACTAACCTTTGTATCTAAGTGGATGATTTAGATAAAGGTGGTCATTGAATATGAGACATGACATTGACTCATGTGACCAAGATGATGAAGACCAAGATGAGGCTTGGCTCGATGGACCGGTTGTGAAGGTGAAGGGCAAGTCGAGGCTTCGAAGCGAAGGACCATGCGATGGTGAAGCTTGAGCAAGACTTGGCGCCGACGGACCGATGCAACGGTGAAGAGCAAGTGAAATCAAGGTCGATGGATCGAGATGGTCATGTGATGATATGAAGTGGATCATATCATTTGGAGAAACAAAATGGGCTCAAGGCAAAGGTATAACCATAGGGCCATTTTGTTTTACACTCAAGACACCATAGAGGGTGTGAGTGGTTTAGGGTCGATAGCCGAACTATTAAGAGGGGAAGTCTTATCGGTGATTCGACGCATGGGTGCCACTAGGTGAATTCATGAAGTGCATTGCATGTAGGGCCTAGTGAGCTAACTGGAAAACCTTTGAAAATGATTGAGAAAAAGCTAACACACAAGCACATGGAGATGTACACTTGATGGTGTTGGCACATTTGCAAAGGTGGCGTTGGTCGCGCTGTGGTTTGCGGGTAGAGAGGGGTTTGGTTCCTTTCTCTCTCCCGCCGAGCGTGCGAGCGCGGGATTCAGGCGATTTCGGGGAAGTGAAATGCCTATTTTCCATTGCGCCGGAAGTCGGAAAAGAAACGGAGGCGAACGCGGTCACAGAGGTGACCGGACGCAGCTCCGGACGCCGCACCGGACGCTGCACCGGACGCGGTCACTGTGGACCGGCGCGTCCGGTCTGTGCAGCGCGGGCGTCAGGCGCGCGAGCCAGGGTCTGACACCGGCGCGTCCGGTGACCCACGGGACCGGCGCGTCCGGTCTGGCGAACAGCGTGTCACGAAGTCATCGGACGCGGTGCGCGTCCGGTGTCACACCATCGGACGCGTCCGGTGGTCTCGGGAGCTTACTGGACTCGCACCGGACGCGGGTACTGTGGCGTCCGGTGGTGGCGAGGAGCGCGTCCGGTGGTTGTTTCACGGGCGCGGGTGCTGTGCGCACCGGCGCGTCCGGTGGTTTGCAGCAGCGCGTCCGGTGGGTCGTTTGACCGTTGGCGAGCAGTGACCGTTGGAGGATCTAACGGACGAATTTGAATTCGGGGGACACCGGACGCGGTTGAGCGCGTCCGGTGCGTTACCACCGGCGCGTCCGGTGCTCCCGCAGAAAACGTGAGTGGAGTTGTAACGGCTCTATTTGGATGGGATGCTTATAAATACTTGTTGGCCGGCCCTTGGGGAGGTCTCTTGGCATTTCTAACATACTTGTGCATCCTTTGAGCTAGAACAACTCCTCCCACTCATCTCTCTTGCTTGATTGCAAATCAAAAGTGAGATTGAGTGATCCCAAAGTGCATTGCATAGCTTGAGGGCATCTAGTGGCACTTGTGGGTGGTTTAGCCGGTGGATTTCTTGTTACTCTTGGAGAGTACCGCTCCTAGCCGGCTTGGAGATTGTTGGAGGCGTTGGCAAGAGAAGGTGATTGTTCTTGGCCACCTCCGGTTGATTGTGAGAGGTTCTTGTGCTTTCCTCGGCGGGACGCCAAAAGCAACTCTATTACATTGCGCGTGTCATTGAGTTACCTCACTTGAGAGTGGTGTCTTGCGGTGCCTTGCGGGGCGTGCCTTGAGGGGCAAGTGACTTGAGGGTCACACCGGGGAACCATCTAGGTGTTGGTCGACACAACCGGTGACGTAGCTTGTCGGTGCACAAGTGAACACCGGGTGAACAAATATTGTGTCTCTTGTCTCCCGGTGATTGGTCTTCATCTTGGGTTGTTGTCAATATTGATTGTTTGTATATCATCTTGATGATTGGCAACATCTTCACTTCACCGTCGGTATAAGAATCACAATCCTCTCTCTTGCATTTACATTCACTAGTTTATCTTGTGTAGCTCTAGTGGTAGTCTTTGCTAGTAGTTGTTAGCTTGCTCACTAGTGTAAGTTAGTGACCTAGCACTTGTGTGAACTAGAGATCATAATCTACTAGACTTGTGGATAGGAGGCTTGCATCACAATTGAAGGCTAAGCAAAACTCGCTTTACGCCGTTTGTTATTCTAACAAGTTTGCTTAGTGGTGCTTGTAGAATTTTTTTATAGGCTATTCACCCCCCCCTCTAGCCATCTAGGACCTTACAGGGGTTTGGGTTCCTCTCTCCCTCCCGCCGAGCTTGCGAGCGCGGGATTCAGGCGATTTCGGGGAAATGAAATGCCTATTTTCCACTACGCCGGAAGTCAGAAAAGAAACAGAGGCGAACGGAGGTCACAGAGGTGACCGGACGCTGCACCGGACGCGTCCGGTCAGGCGCCCTGAGGGATCTGCAGTTCACAAGGTCCAGCGGACGCGGTGCGCGTCCGGTCACACACGATCGGACGTGTCCGGTAGTTGAAGGAGCTTACTGGACTCCGACCGGACGCTGGCACTGTCGCGTCCGGTCGTTGCGAGGAGCGCGTCCGGTCGTTGCTTCGCGGGCGCGTGTGCTGTGCGCATCGGCGCGTCCGATCGTTGCATCGAGCGCGTCCGGTCGTTGCGTCACGTGCGCAGGCGCTGTGCGATCGGCGCGTCCGGTCGTTGCGTGGAGCGTGTCCGGTCATGGTGTCACGCGCGCGGTGCTGTGCGATCGGCGCGTCTGGTCGTTTGAGCGGCGTGTCCGGTCGTTGCGTTTGACCGTTGGCGCGCAGTGACCGTTGGAGGTTCTGGCGGCCGCAGTTGAATTCAGTGGACACGTGGACGTCGCAGGGTGACCGGACGCGGTGAAGTGTGTCCGGTCAGTTTCGACCGGCGCGTCCGGTCATCCCGAGTTTTTGCCCAGTGAAGGGGTAATGGCTCTATTTGACCGTGGGGTTATAAATAGATGCCTTGGCCGGTAGCTGAGCACACTTTGGCCTTGGTGGCTTGTGTGGTAGTGCTTGGAAGCCCTCTAACTCACTCATGCTTGATAGTGTTCATCGGATCGAGTGAGAGAGCGATTCTAGTGCGATTGCATCGTGAGGTTGCATCGAGTGGCACTAGGTGATCGTGTTGCAAGCCGGTGGTGCTTGTTACTCTTGGAGGTTGCCACCTCCTAGACGGCTTGGTGGCTTGTGGCTCCGTCGAAGCTCGCAAGAAGATTGTGCGAGGCTCCGGAGAAGCTTTGTGAGGGGGATTGTGCTCACCCCGCGGGGATCGCGAAGAGCAACTCTAGTTGTGCGTGTCATTGAGCTACCTCACTTGAGAGTGGTGTTTTGCGGTGCCTTGCGGGGCGTGCCTTGAGGGGCAAGTGACTTGAGGGTCACACCGGGAAACCATCTAAGTGTTGGTCGACACAACGGGGACGTAGCTTGGTGGCAACCAAGTGAACCTCGGGAGAAAAATCACCGTGTCAACATTGTCTACTCTTCTCGGTGGTTTGCCTTCGTGCAACACAAGCTTGTATTTACTTTCATTTATACTTGTGCTTGTGTAGTTGCTCTCGTAACTAGTTTGCTTGTGTAGCTTGCTAGTTGTCTTCTTGCTTGTGTAGCTAGAAGTATCCCCTTTACGTGGCTAATTCGGTTTGTGTAACCTTGTTAGTCACATTGCTTAGTTTGTATAGCTAAGTAGTTTGCGCTCTCTAATTTGGCTTGTGTAGCCTTGTTATTGAGCATTGCTAGTGAGCTTAGGCTTTGTGCGCTTTGCTTACTAGAATTGTGTAGGAGCTCCCTCTTGCTTGCAAAGTACTAGTGCATAGGTTTGTGTGACCTTGCTCTAGAATTAAATAGGAGAGCTCTTGCTAAGGAAAACACCTTAGTTGCTTAATTAGGATCTTTGTGAGGTGCTTGTGAAATTAGATAGAGGGGTGTAGTCTTGGCTAGACCGTTAGTTTTAATTCCGCATTGTTTTCGGTTAGCCGACATGTTTAATTTTTAGAAAGGACTATTCACCCCCCCTCTAGTCCGCCATCTCGACCCTACACCTTATGGCTCAGTATGGGAGCTGCACCTTCATGGCGAAGAGGTTTCAGGGGAACAACAAGCTCGAGCTCTCTTGGTGTCAGAAGGGGAAATGGGACCACAGGTGGATGGAGCATTGGTTCTATGTGAAGATGACGGGCCAAACCATCACGTACGATGACGGGACAGAGGAGACAGTCTATCCCTTGGCCTTTGTTATGTCAGAGATGTCCCCTCTTTCCCGAGTTACCCCACCGTCGAAGGCTACCCCGAAGAGGCAGGCATGCGACAGGGCCTTTGCCTTGGCGTGGCGTTATTCCGGAGGTCAGGATTTGGTTGAGGAGACGGTAGCTGCGAACTTTTGGCCACTTGGGCGGAGGAACGACCATTTTCATATTGAGATGGTCCAAGTTCCGATGTATGGCCCGGCGGAGGGAATCCCTTTCCCTTGTTTTGAGCGGGCGCTCCTGGCTGAACAGGACCATGGTGCTTATGTTGCGGAGGTTGAGGAAGCTGCGCGGGGAGTCGCTGGGGCCATGAGCGACAGGGAAAATCTTGCCCGAAAGTCTGAGTCAGGCGCAATGCCGTGACTTAACCGGGTGTTTGAGGAGCTGGGGATTCATCATGAGGAACATGTTGTTCCTCCGAAGGTGTTGGCTTCTATTGAGAAGAAGAAGAAGAAGGCTACCGCCAAGAATGTAACTGCGGCGGCTAAGTCCAAGAAGAGGAAGGGCCAAGTTGGCCCTAAGGCCATGTCTAAGAGGCTAAGGACTACGTCTGACCCTACCACGCTAGTGTCTTCCACTACCACAAGTTCTGTGGCTACCTCCGCCAGTGCAGAGGACTCTGCGGAGAATACTGGTGGAGATCATGATGCGTCCATTGGTGAGGAAGCTCCAGGGGATTTGGTAGTTGGGGGAGGTGGAGGAGCGGAGGCTACCGTGGCCTCTGTGGAGGACCCATTCCCGAGCGTCCTGGGCGGGGACTCTAGCCCTGACGTGTCGTGGGCTCCTAAGCTCGATGGTCGATCTCCTGTGCTGGAGGTGGAGGTTCCTGCACCGAGCGCACGTCACCCTGTGGCACAGGTGTCAGAAGATGAGGGGGACATGCCTGATGCTGTGCGGGTTGCGGCATCTGCAACATTCCTCCTCCACTATAGTAAGGGTTTCACACTTTCCACTGCTCTCGCCTATTTTCCCTTGTTGTCGTTGTTATTATTTTTGTGACTATTTATGTGTTTTTCCTTAGGTTCTGTGACAAGCACTTTGGCGAGTAAGGAAGAGCTTGCTACTGGTGCTAGTATAGGTCGTGCTGGATTGAGTATGCCTCCGCTGCCTCCTGTGGTTGAGCCTTCATTGCCACCGACCGGGCTAAACCTAGAGGCTGCGACTTGTGAGTTTCCAAGATCTCTGTGTGTTTGTCTCTTTTTCCTTTCCTTGAGGTCTCCGCTAAATGCTGTTTTTTGGTTTCTTAGCAGCTATCCCTGATGATGTCCTAGCTAGTTGGATCGAGTCTCTTGGCAAAGTTTACACCATTGTCGAAGGTTATTTTACTTCCGCTTCTTGCGTTATGTTGCTTGTTCACTCATGGTTCTCATGTTGTCGTGTTGTTTTTAGATCGTTTTCGTGAAGGCTTAAAGACTATGGACTACTGGAAGTTGCTCCGCGTGCAGCTAGAGTACCAAAGCCTTGTAAGCCTCTGACTTTTTCTTTTACAAGGGAGTCTTGATTTTTTTTTGCTTTCTTTTCCTTGATCATGGCTGTTTTTATAGGGTCATCACATGGCCTTGGCTATGGAGGAGCGTACTACAACAGAGATACTTGGGTGAAACAACGCCATTGAGTCGTTGAAGCGTGAGGTTGAGGTCCTAGAGTCTGAGAAGACCAAGCTCTCTGCCGAGATGTCAGAGCTCGCTGACCTTCGTCTTGAGGTTGCGAACCTTCGTGAATCTAAAGAGAAGGCTGAAGGTGAGGTGGTCTGTCTGAAGAGGCTAGTTGAGGATGCCCAAACTTCTAAGAATCTTGCCATTGATCGCGTGAGTAAGGCGAATGAGACCTGTAATAATCTCTGCAACGCGCTTGATGCCGAAAAGCGGTCAAGCATAGCCTTGCAGGAGCAGGTCTCATTACTGCATAAACGGATGGAGGCTTTGGAGGGGCATGCGTTGGTTACCGCTGAGACCTATAAGGCTATTGTGGAGAAGCTTGGCGGCAACACCTCCGCCCTTCCTAAGGAGGCTAGTGCGTACAACTTGCTCTCTTGGCTGAAGTCGCATGTGGAGAAGGTGCCTTCACTTGTGGGTGGCGCGATGGATTTTGCTGCTTTGGTGAGTACCACTCTTTTTGCCAAGGTGCTCGCGCGCAAAGGCTGTGCCCATATTATGGAGGTCCAGTCTCAAGCTTTGGCGGATGCAGCTGCTCTTGGCGAGACCTCCGGCGCATTGCGTAAATCCCTCCGCGCCTTCATGGGTTCGGTTTGGGCCCCTTTTGGTCGGGCAACAGCCAAGCAGTTGGCGAAGGATCGCCGTGTGGAGGTTTTTTTCTTGCTCTAAATTTTTCTTTTTTGCCATCCCCTTGTTAGTCTTGGAGTGTTATTTTGATTGTGTTTTTGTTTTTGTTTATCAGGAACTGCAGAAGACGGCTGCCAAGGGCACCCCCGGCCGGGCTCGCCTTGTGGCTCCGCCAGCACCCGCTCCTCCGGCTCATGCAGCTGCATCCATGGCCGCAGAAGGAGCTAGCACGGCGGGGGCCTCCAAGGAGAAAGAACCTGCCGAAAGCTCGGCTACCGCTGCAGCTGCCGAAGGTGATGCTATGTTGGGCGGAGGTGGGGCTGCTCCGGGTGATGCTACAATGTCTGTGCCGGCTTTGGAAGACCCTAAGGTGTAGGTCTAGGCTTAGCTTAAATGTGTTGTTTAGAGGTGATGTTTTGGTTGTAGACTGTCTGTCGTTACTCTTGTGTAACATGAACTCTTAAAGCTTTGTATATATTTTAGTCCTGCGCAGGTTTTTGACCGAGGGCCTGTGCAGGATGTTGCCCCGTTAATGTTTTTCTTTAATGGTATTTTTGTGAGTGGAGAACTTTGGGAGTATTGGCGGAGGCGCCAAGTTTGTGGATGTGGAGCGTGACATTGACGACGAAGGCGCCAAGTTTACTAGATCTTTAGCTTGGCGAGGACCTCTGCCATCTTAGTGCTTTTTGCATACCTAGGTTTTGTTATTTTACTTAGAGGAATATTGTAGAAAATTTTCTGGCTCTATATCCTTTGCCTGAGGAAATGGATTTCTTTTGGGCTTGGTTTCAACTTTTTACATCGGAGGTTGTTAGTTTACAATTCTTTCTTTTCCGTTAGCCTCTTGGTCTTGGTCTTACTTATCTCACGTGTCACGGTGGTGTTGATCAGGCTGTTTCTGTATCCTCCGCAGTTTGCCTACCGCCTTGGCCTCCGACTTGGCTCTTGCTTGTGGTAGTTGGAGCCGATGTGGTGGCTTGTGGAGAAGTCGAGGTGGTGCTCGTATTCAATCTTGCAGATGTTGCGAAGGCTTTGGTGCAATTTGAGCGGTTGTCAGTTGCTTCTTAGAAGACCTCCGCACAGTTCATTCAGGTATTGGGGGTTGAAGAAGTATTCCTTGCACGTGACCTTCGCTTGTTGCTGGTCTCCTTTTCTTTGTTTGGCGGAGGTTGTCTAGCGCGCGCACCCGTGGAACATGGGTGATCTCAGACTACGCCCGCTTATTGAGTTTGTTTGTGGGGGATCTCATGAGTCTTGGGGCGATCCCCCACAACAATGGTTGGCTCATGGCTGCTAGTATCAGCTTGCGGAGGCAATCCAAATGCTTGCAACGTGTTCTGGGCTGCGCTTGCTCTGTTGTTTATGAGTCTTCGCACAAATTCCTCTCACGCTTGTGCTGGCTAAGGATACGCCGGCCTCCATGGTTTTAAGGGGTGGCATTTTGGTGTGGGTATGGACAAGTTATCTTCTTCCCCCCCTTTTCCTCTAATTGCCGACTAGGTTGGGCTTGGGGGGAGTGCCCTGGTTTTATAGGCTTGCGGGGTGCCATGGTTCTTTAAATGCGTTATTTTGTATTGGAACTACCTCTGTTGCCATGGATCAAGTTGCCATGATCGCAAAAGGTTTGCTTTTATTGCTCGAATCTTTTGAGTTTGGTGCGTCTGGTGCCCGAGTTTACCGAGCCTTTTTCCAGGTTTGCAAACCTTGATAACCTCCGACACCTACGGCGGAGGTAGGATTTTTGTCAGGGTTTGATGGCACTTTGCTATATAAAATTTTTGATCGTGATGCCTATGGCTTGGTAGGTCTTCTTTCACGAGATTAGGCCTTTTTTGGCCGGAGAGGTCGTCCATTACCAAGGAGCCTTCGGCTCCTGGTAACGGAGGTTCTTTGCGTTTGGTGTGTTTGTCGAATGCGGTGGCTTCATTGTTAGCCACTTTCGACCTTCGCTCCATACACGTTCCTTGGGGAAAAGCCTCTTTATAGATTTTAGAGGATTTTGTACACTGGCTCTGCCTTGTTAAAAACCTCACCTCCGCAAGGAGTTCCCCTTGTGAGGAAAAGAGTACAGGCCTGTAAAGTTGTAAAATAAAGTAGAAAAGAAAAACCTAGACTTGGCGAAATGGAAAAAGGAAAGGGTGAGCAGACCTTCGCTTATAGCTTCCGCGAAGGCCGCTGTTACAATGTCCTAGATGTAGAATTTGCGGAGGTTGCTGATGTTCCATGTGTGGGTCATGGTTTTGCCTTCGCCATCAACTAGGATGAATGACCCTAGCCTGCTCGCAGCTATTGCTATGTAAGGGCCTTCCCATTTTGGTTGCAGTTTCCCTGCTGTTGCAGCGTTTGCTTTTCTTCTAAGGACTAGGTCTCCCTCTTGTATATCTTTTCTTACTATGGACTTGTCTTTCCATTTTTTGGTTTGGGCTTGGTACTTGAGTATGTCATCAACTGCCTCTAGTCTTATACCCTCGATTGTTTCTTTGGAGTACTCTTCATCCTCTGTCATGGTTTGTTGCATGGTGCGGAGGCTCTCATGCTTAATCTCTTCTGGGAGCATTGCTTCTTCCCCATAAAGGAGCTTGAAGGGGGTGAAGCCTATTGTTCTAGAGGCTGTAGTGTTGTGCGACCAAACGACCTTCGGTAACTCTTCGACCCACTTGACTTTGCGAAGGTTAAACAATGTTTTGGATACGGCTAAGAATACTGCCCTATTTGCCCGCTCCACTACTCCATTAGATTCTGAATGATAGACCGAGGCGAAGGCTAACTTGGTTCCAACACTGGTGCAGAATTCTTTGAACTTGTCAGAGTCAAACTGTTTGCTATTGTCTACTGTTAGTATTCTTGGCACTCCAAATCTGCATACTATGTTTTGCCAGAAGAATTTTTTCACTGCATCTGAGGTGATTGATGCCAACGGCTTTGCCTCAATCCATCTTGTAAAGTATTCTATTGCGACAACTGCATATTTGTTCCCCCCTTGCGAAGGTGGTAGAGGGCCAACAAGGTCCATGCCCCATCTTTGGAGTGGCCATATCGGAGATATCAGTTGTATTTCTACCGAAGGTATTGCTTGAAGTGGTGAAAAGTTTTGACAGGCCTCACATGTTTTGGTGATTTGTTCGGCGTCCCTGACATGTGTAGGCCAGTAGAATCCCTGCCTTATGGCTTTTGCTGACAACGCTCTCGGGCCAATATGCGAACCGCAGCTGCCTGAATGGATCTCTGACAGTAGCTCTTTACCTTCGTCTTGAGATATGCATTTGAGTAGGGGTTGTACAACTCCTTTCTTGTATAGCTGACCTCCGACTATTGTGTAGCTTCTGGCTCTAGAGGCCATTCTAGCTGCACTTGCTTCATCATATGGATGGTGGGCATTTTTTTGGGAGTCGATGATCGGATGTCTCCAATCTTCGAACTCTGCGAGTAGGACCTCTTGGAATGCCTTCGTCATTCCCTTTGTTGCTAGGGTATGGAGGACCTGGTAGAAGGTGCCTGCTAGTAGCGGCAAGTTGTTGGCTGCAGCCTTCACCAATTCATCTGCGTCTGCGTTCTCTGCTCGGGGTATGTATTTTTAGTGTGAAGCCCTAGAACCTCCTCTCCAGAGATCTGACCACCTCCAAGTACTTTCTAAGTTCTGGCTCTCTTGCAGTGTATTCTTTCTCTACTTGTTCAGCAATTATCTGAGAGTCTGTCTTGATGATTAGATTTTTTGTCCCGAAAGCTTTTGCTTTGTTGAGTCCTAGAACGAGTCCCTCATATTCTGCTACATCGTTTGTTGCTTGGAACTCCAATCTGGCTGTGTACTTAGTACGGAGACCCGAAGGTGCATGAATTATGGTAGAGGCTCCTGTGCTAAGGTGCCCCCATGCTCCATCAGTGTATATTGTCCATGTCATAGTGTTCTTCTGATGTTGGTTTGCTACCGGAGGTGTTGCCGGAGGTGTTCAGTCTGCCATGAAATCCACTAAAGCCTATGATTTGATTGTTGTTCTTGGTACGTAGGTGATGCTCAACTAAGACAATTCTGTGGCCCACTTGCCTATTCTACCGGAGGCTTCTTTGTTCCTTAGGATATCCCCTAACAGCTGAGAAGTTGGAACTGTGATTTCGTGTGCTTGGAAGTAATGCTTTAATTTTCTGGAGGAGATCAGAACTGCATATGCTATCTTCTCTAACTCTGAGTAGTCTAGCTTGGCCCTAGCTAAGGCTTCTGAAATGTAGTAGGCTGGACGTTGGATAACCTCAGGACCCTTTTGTTCTTCTTGAATCAGGGCACCACTTACAACATGGTGAGAGGATGCGACATACAGCAAGAGAGGGGCCTCCGGCCCTGGTACTGTTACTAATAATTCTATTACCAGATAGCTTTTCAACTTTTGGAAGGCCTTCGATTGTTCTTATCCCCATTGCATATTGCCTCCGCCCTTGAGTACCTTGAAGAAGGGTAGGCTACGCTCTGTGGATTTGGAGATGAATCTGTTGAGCGCTGCTATTCTGCCTGTTAACCTTTGGACCTCTTTCTTGGTCGAAGGCTCTACCATTGACATGATTGCTTTGGTTTTATCTGGATTGGCTCGGATGCCTTCTGAGCTGATGATGTAACCAAGCATTTTGCCTTTGCTGACTCCGAAGACGCATTTGTCCGGGTTGAGTTTGAGTCCGGCTAGTCGGAGGTTAGCGAAGGTCTCCTTCAAATCCTCAATGTGGTCTTCTTCTCTTTTGCTCATGACCACAATGTCGTCTACATAAGCTATAATGTTTCTCAGGAACTGCTTTCCTAGTACTGCTGTTGTCATCCTGGCGAAGGTTGAGCCTGCATTTTTTAGACCTTTGGGCATCCTTACGTAGCAGTAGGTGCCAAAGGGTGTTGTAAGGCTGGTTTTCTCTTGGTCTTCTTTCTTGAGCCAAATCTGATGGTACCTGGAGAAACATTCTAGGAGCGAGAATCTTCTACAAGCTGCTGCTTTATCAACTAAGGCATCTATTCTTAGCAGTGGGAAAGGGTCTTTCTTGCAAGCTTTGTTGAGATCTATGAAATCTATACACATTCTCATCTTGCCATTCTTCTTGGGCACAAGGACAACGTTGGCCAGCCAATCTGAATACTTTACTTCTCTGATGACATTGGCATCTAGGAGCTTCTGAACCTCCGCTTTGGCTGCGAGTATTCTATCCTCCGACATTTTCCTCTGCCATTGCTTCTTTGGTCTCATATTAGGGTTGATGTCTAGGGCATGCTCTATTATGTCTCTGCTGACTCCTTGCAAGTCGGATGTTGTCCAGGTGAAGATATCTTTGTTTTTGGCAAGGGTGTTAATGAGCACTTCCTCTTCTTTGGCTAACAGATTTGCGCCAATTGTTACTTGCCTATCTGGCACTGCTTGCTCTAGTGGTACCAGCCTAGTATCTTCTTGATCTTTAAGGCTAGTTGCGCCCTTGGGCATGTCTGGAGGTTCTATGTCTACAGAGTTAATGTTTCTCTAAGATCTGTATATTGCTTTCTCAATGTTCCTTGCTTCCTTTTGACTGCCATGCACTATGATAATGCCATGGAGTGTGGGTATCTTCATGCACAAGTGCGCCATGTGCAGTGCCATGTTAAACTTGTTTGCGAAACCTCTGCCGAAAATCGCATTGTAAGGGTAGTACAGGTCTACGATGTCAAAGGTGACATATTCAGTTCTCGCGTTCTCTTGGTCGCCGAAGGATATTGGCAGGGAATTTTTTTCCCAGGGCGTTAACTTGCTTGCCTCCGAACCCAATCAATGGGGTGTCCGAAGGTTGTAGTTGGCTTCTACTGAGTTTCATCTGGTCGAAGGCACTGGCAAATATTATGTCTGCGGAGCTTCCTGAATCGACCAGGACCCTACTGATTCCCCAGCCTGCTATGTTTGCTTTGATTACCATGGCATCTATATGAGGATAGCTTTCTAGCTTGAGGTCTTGTTCTGAGAAGGTGATGGAGGTCTATGACCAGTCTATGCACCGTATTGGTCCTTGAACTGCGACATTGTTCACCATCCGGAGGTGGTCTTTCTTCTGCCGCTTTGTCTAGAACTCCATGGAAGAGCCTCCAGCTATTGGCAGGATCATGCCAATCGTTGGTAGTGGTGTGTGAGGGTTAATTTGGTTTTCTGGGTTGGGTTTATTTTTGGGTGGTGGAAGCTACTGTGGTGGTGGTGGTGGAGGAGGTAACATTTCATGTGGTCTGTGGGTAATTTGCGGAGGTTGGCTGCCCTCTATGTATGTGAGCTGCGGAGGCCTTTGGCTGTTGTATGTGAGGGTGGCCTCCGCTCTTTGTGAGCTTAGGTGAATGGGTGGCTGGCTGGGTGGTCACCAGGCAGGTAGAAAGTTGGGGTAATAAGCGGAGGCTAGGTTGGGAGGGTGAACTTGACTGTGGTTGTAATTTGGGTAGGTTGGGTAGTATTGCTGGTGCGTGGGCAGGGCAAAGGTGTGGTTTACGTCCCTTGTTGGGGTCTGCGGCGGAAGCTGTGCCGTTCTGCTCTTGATTCTTTCTTGGGTATCCTTGGCGTCTAGGCAATCTTTAGTGACATGCCCTTTTTCTTTCTCCATGGAAAAAATAGTACTGCTTTCGCTGCCTTTGTCTCGGGTTTTTGTTCCAGTTTCTTTCTTGGTCATTGCTCTTGCCTTGGTACTACCTGTGAGTTGAGGCCTGACCTCCGGACTGCGGGGGAGGCTGGCTTTGCTGCCTTGCGACTCGGTGCTCAATGTTGAATACTTGCTGGTCCTGTCGTTGCTTTTGCTACTGCTGGCCATGTCCATTGCCATTCCTCTACCCGTTCCTGCCACTACCTTGTTTGTCTTGATTTTGCTCCTCCAGCCTTTTGCGGTAATCATTGTCTGATCTGCAATACTTCTCAAACTCTAAGTATAGTTCTTGCATTGTTGCTGGCTTCTCTCTGGCTAGGTGGGCAACAAAGGGTCCGATGCGGAGGCCTTTGATGGCTGCTTCTAAGGCTACGTCATCTGGGATGTCGGGTCCTCAGGTCTTGATTTGTATAAACCTCTGGAAGTAGTCCTTCAGTGCCTCCCCTGGTTCTGCTTGCACTGAAACAAGTCCGTGGAGGTTAGGGATTCACTGGAGAAACCCTTGAAATTGGCTAGGATCTTGTCATGGAGGTTCTCCCATGAGTATATTGTGCTCGGTTTGAGCATTGAATACCATGCTAAGGCGTCTCCTTCGGCAGCGATGACAAAGGATTTTGCCAGGACACTATCGTTGCCTCTGGCGGAGGCTACTGCCGCCTCAAAGCTCATGATGAACTGGCGGGGATCTATCTTGACATTGTACTTTAGCAAGGTGATCGACTTGTAGTTGACTGGCCAGGGTGAAGTTTGAATACCTTCGGAGAGTGGGGACTTGGGGTCCACTATTCTCGTGGCGGAGGTTTGTGCCGAAGGTACTAGCGTTACTGGGGCTGACGTTGCTGGCGTAGTATTTGTCAAGCTTTGGTTGGCTGAAGGTGTCTGGCTAGGAGCAATAACTGGTTCTTGCGGAGGTTGCATGCTTTGGATCTGTGCTTGCAGAAGGGCAAGTTGTTGCCTGATCTCCGCTGCCTGGGCTGATGTCTGAGCTGCTTGTTGGCTTGCAGCGTAGGCAGCTTCAACTCTATCTCTTTCTTGTTGCATAGCTTGTAATTGAGCTTGGAGTTGCTGGAGCTCTTCCTCGGAGGTGAGGTCTTGCGCCTGCTGGATCTCCGATGCCGGTTGCTGGTACTTCTAGGTCTTCGTCATCCGGCTGTGTAGCAACGTAGGTTCTACGAACGTTGCGCCTCGGCCTTGCATCTTCGGCAGAGGCCGCCGGGCGCCTTGGTGGGGCTTTCCTTTTCCCTACCATTGTGGGTTTGTTTCGGCCAAACCACGGTAGGTGTCAGCGTGGTTGGACGGGACCTCCGCCGGGGGGTGGCGAAGGTTTAGGAGGAATAGACTTAGAAAAGACACAGGTGGGACCCAGAAAAACTAGGGTTTCATTACTGTATTCACCATCCTCTCTCCCATACATTTGCATCCCCCTATTTATAGGGCTCTATTTGAGTAGGGGCTACAATTACAATTTCGCCCCGTGACGGTGGAGGTATATTCTGCTCGCATTCCCTTTCCAGGACCTTCCTCCATGGTCTTTTCATCCTCCCTCCTTGGCTTCGGCTAGGCCGTAGGTCGTGGGCCATTTGCTGAAGCCTGTTCGCCGCTCGCGGTTGTGGAAACCCGGTTCATCCCGACCTCTGCTCACGTAGTGCGGCCCGGACCTCCGATCCAAGGGGCGGAGGGCATACCTCCGCCCGAAGGAGCGGAGGCTGAGTCCTTGCCTGAGTTCCGGTCATCAACCGCCTGTGGAATCATCATCCTGCACAGCGACATGAGCGGAGCATCTCAATTAGGGTTAGCAAATGGAGTTTGTACCTATGCCCTGTTGATACCTCCGACCGCAACGCGCTGGAGGTTCTGCGTTCTGCCTTCCTGTCTCGACCGTTCTAAGCGCGCACCGTACTGCCACCTAACGGTTGCGCCTTTGGACACAGGCCGCCAACCTCTGCCTGGAGGGCCGGAGGCTTCCGGCGTGCTATGCTCGCGGGAACCTCCGTCACCTAGGGGAGGCTCTCCCTAACAGTGGACAGATGGGAAAGCGATGTGATGGGATAGTACAGTGAAAAAGCAAAGCTGTCTGCAATGGAACTCTGTTGGCCAGAGAGCACAGCTTCCTACGTGTGCGGGTCCTTTTAGCCTAGGCCTAGGGCACTTTATTTGGCCGTTTCGACATACCATGGAGCTTTAACGATGACTTAAAAGTAACTGAATTTACTTGAATGATATATAAGGGAGGAAAAACAATTATAGTATAATGACATCAGAGACGCCATGGAATTTTCTCAACTAACAGAATAATCCAGGCCTAGCACAAGCAAATCACGCATCCTAATAATCCGCCATGGATGGGATGATCGCGACCTTATAATAAGGGTTCTAAAAATATTGTTGCCGCTTCAGGACCAAAAATGTAATACTGAACATGTCTACTCGGGCGTACGGAAACATTTGAACAGAGCAAGTATCTTGCACACCACCACTTTAGCCCTTGTCCGCCGAGAGAGACAAAAAAAAGAAGAAATAGTCGGACTTGTAATATATATATATGAAGACGAAGTCCTACATGTAAGTTGGAACTAATATATACACACCCAAGAGGCCGGGAATTGAACCAATCTGAACGTCATGGACATTTTCTTTTGGAGAACTGATGTACATCCGAGTGAAGCGTACGACTGCCGACCATACACGGATCAGTAGCAAAGGGCAGTAAGATTCAGTAGTTCACATGGTGTAGATCATAACCGGTCGGACGATAGTAGGACGATGCAGTCTGAAGCTATTAAACGTATATATACTTTTTTTCTTACTAGACACTCCTATACATGTACATCACCCACTCCTGTAAATACACGCGTATATACTTTATATCCATAATGAGCACTTCCAAAATAAAAAGATCGGTACATCTTAAAAATAATTGAGTAATGGTGCGGTGGTAAGTCAGAGACTCGCACCCTGTTCATTTCGCTGGATCAGCTATATGCCTGTACTTTTGAGGGAAAGAAGTCATAGCCATAAGCGGTTGGTGCCAACTCGGTAAGTGATGCCGGCTATCACCTTCCGAACGATCGGCGCTCTTTCACAGAAATATGGTACCCCGTGTGTTCTCACCATTGCACTTGGGCGTGGAACAGAAGGGCGAGTACATGCACCTAATAAACATCTAAAAATATTATTGTTCCCGCACTGGTGGGTAGAACCAGCCAGCACCCATACCTGAGTCGAAGCAGGCAGCTACGTCCTCACCTGACGCCACTTACCCAATTTGCCAAAATCTTGCATTTGTTAATCGCAACAAACTGGAAACACGTTAATTTTTTACTGGTCGAGCGCTGTGGACGCGGAATTAACCTCGTGGGGAAGACAGGATCAGTTCAAAGAGGATGTGACGCGGACACTTAGGGCCGGTTCGTTTCCCCCTGCCGCCAGGAACGCTTCCGGCCGGGAATCGTTAGTTTATTTGTATAAGATTTTATCGGTAGGAATGAATCCTGGTGTCAAACTGGCCCAAACGAACGAGCCCTTATCGTGTGTTGGTTCGATCCAGTGGCCTCTGATCGATCTATCAAAAGACGATAGCGAGGAATGATGCATCAAGCCTACTATACGACCTTACTGGCTTATAGTGTCACTCTGACTCGGTGTAACACAAATGTTTGCAAACCAAAGGTCTTCTATCGGCTTCCGTTCTGGCGTTCTGCGCGTCAAAGTGCCAACGCAAGCGATGTTAGATAGGAGGAAGAATTGCTGATACGCCACAGGGCTTACTATTCTTCATTAATTGTGCCTACGTACGCATATATGTACTTGTCCGTAGCAGGCTTGAACTTTTTGAAGCATTCAAACACGATAAATAACATTTTGTCTTCGTCCATCTTAAAAAAAACATATTTATTAATTTATAATCATTACATCGATTTGATGCTATGGTCTTGTTTGAAACCAATTATAATCAAATTTCTGTGCGCCTCACAGTGAGAATCAATAAAATTATTGGTGAAAGGTTTTAAAATTCAAATATTGATATATGTGTACTATCTCTTTTCGTGACAGGCCGGACGAGTGCATGTATATACCCAGTTATTAGTCTAATTATTCTTGTGCAAATTAAAGCAGCAGGTCACCGTACCATGAATGCATCATGCAATTTGTACTATGCCTTCTAGTCAACTGAAAATTAAGATGTGCGGAGTCAACTTGCCTTGTCCCGCACAGCAATGAAACTTGTCTGGTGGCCAAATGGACTGTATGAGACGTTTTGGAATTTCTAGATGAGTTTTGCTCCGGTGGTCCTCTTTTAAAAAGTTGCACGAATCTTAAAGCATATTAATAATTAACTAAAATTAATTTCGTTTTGGATGGGCTGACCGCCTGACCCTATCCATGTCCAGCCCAAGCCCAGCCACTGTCCAGTACGGCGTGCTGTCGTCGGCGATCCGCAGCAGCGAGGTGGCGACGCCGCCTGCGAGCTTGCACATCAGCGGCACCCAGGCGGCGCGCACTGCGTCCGAGGTGTTAGACGTGGCGGCGCACACGGAGGCTCGTAGTCGAGGTCCGCGGCATCGGGGATCGGCGCCGATGAGTACCGGAGCACGCACACGTTGTACGCCGCGTTCACGCTCCGGCTGCCCGGGCACGCCGTCGTGATCCCGGCCGGCGCCCTGGAGAGGTAGTCGAGGCACTCGGACGCGCCGCTGTCCGAAATCATATGATGAGGCCGAACACCGCGTTGGCCCCTGCCCCGACGCTGCCCTTGTAGAACCAGCTGTTGCCGCTGGACGCCGCCGGGAGCGCGGCCAGGAGCTGGTACAGGTTCCTCTTGTATTGGCTGCCGCCCGTGTAGTGGCCTGTCGTCTGGCAGGATGCATAAGCCACAGCTCCTTGGTGTTGTCCTGCCTCGCTGCCGCAACGAAGAGGAAGACAGAGGTGGCATGTGGCGAGTTGGAGACGGAGAAGGCAAGAAGCCATGGCCGGGGAATCTCGAAATGACTCTGGGTTCATGTGGGCAGCGGCTGGGCTTGGGCTGGACATGGATAGGGTCAGCCCGAGTCCAGATCCAAAACAAAATTAATTTTAATTAATTATTCAGGCACTTTAAGATTCGTGCAACTTTTTTAAAGAGGACCACTGGAGCAAAACTCTTTCTAGATTCATAGTAAGCTTTTGCTATGTATCTGAACATAATATATATCTAGGTACACAGCAAAAGTTACGAATCTAGATAAGTCAAATCGTTTTATAACTTAGGACAGAGTGAGTTTGTGCGTTTTTCCTTTCTACTTTTGATAACATATGTGCGATAATTGGCTAATACTCCCTTCGTCCCAAATTATCAACCATTCCAACTTTTTGACATACTCCCTCTGGTTTTATAAAGGATGTCATTTTGGACAGGGACGTGGTCTCAAAAAAGAACTTTGACCGTTACTTTTTGCTCAAGGTAATAAATAGTGTATAGCGGGTTGGTAGCGGATTACGGATAGCGGGCGATATTGTGGACGATAAGTTCCAATAGCGGCACCTGATAGTCCCATATAATTTTAAGTACATATATCATGAATAATAAGTATAAATAATTTTAAATGCATATATCATGAATAATTTTAAGTTTCACAACCGATGCGTGAGTATTTGAATTTGGGATGTGATTCATAGTGGACTAGACTAATTAGGGATATTTGCTTACATGCTATTGCGGTCTGTCACGCGCAATTGCGGCCGCAATATCGGCCTGCTATTCAGAATTGCGGTCGCAAAGTTGCATGATGCAAAGCTCAGAGCGCTACCTCATAGCGGTAGTGGCAATGGACCGCTACCGCTATTGCGGGTGCAATTGCGGCCGCTACCGCCGCTATTTATTACCTTATTTTTGCTATAAAATATTTATAAAATATAGTCAATATATACTTTTATGAAACTACATTTCGAGATGAATCTATTTACATCACTTTCATATTTTCAAACTTAACCCAAAAGAACTTATTTATAGTTAAAGTTTAAAATGTTTAACTTAAGACAACCTCAAAATGACGTCCTTTAGGAAACCGGAGGGAGTAATATACATTACTATTTACTAAACATAGTAATATATAGGTGCACTATCTTTCTGGAGATTTTCTTACCTTAAAACCCTAACACCGACGAGCTCGTCGTCTCCAACGCCGGTGACCTCCTCACCAGAACCCTAGCCGCTTTTTTCTTCCTCTCTGGCGCAGGAGAGGGTGTGGGCGCGAGCACGGGCGTGGACGCGTGGGTCACGCACTCGGTGCGTCGCGCGACCATCGCGTAAAAGAAAGATGAAGAAGATCAGTTCAAGCACAATGCATGCGCACGGACAGTGGCGGACCTAGGATTTTACCTCAGGGTATGCCTCAAAAAAATTCTTTTGCAATTCGGTAAACCATTTACAATTCAGTGAAATCATACTCTAGTTCGGTAAAACCACGTACTTTAAATAACATATTAAGCCTTAAATTCAAAGATTAAGCTACAAATGACGACAAATCTCGATATAAATTGTTCAAATAAAATACAAATAGTTTAAAATATAGCCATTGAAGAGACTTACAATATTACTTGTTTATCCGCCGCTTTCTTAATGACATGAATGTCTCAATTATATCATCTTCATCAATTTCGAAGAAAATATCCCGCTCACTGAATGTGACTAGACAATCATCCAAAACACTATCACCTAGCTTATTCCTTGAACAATTCTGAAAAAAAATTATGTAATGTAAGTACGACAACTAGCTATGCAATAGCAAACTCACATGCGATGATGGAACAATGTTATTCACATGCTGCCTCCTGCCTCCTGCCTGCCGTCTGTCTTTAATAGATTGATGCTAATTAGTGGTTGTCTGCTCTGCTGAACGAAATCACGAACACAAAGTCATGACTCACTATCGAACTGAAATACAAACAATGAAACAAATCAGTAAATCACCACGGAGTACGACAATACCTGCAAGTACGGCTGCCGTCGCCCGACGCCGTCAGAGTCTCTCGTCGCGGCTCATCGTGGCTGGCGCCGCGCCAACGATCTGTGCGTGCGTCTTGCCTAGTTGCCGTCGGCCTGTCTCGCCCCGCGTCGTAAGCCTAGTCGTGGCCGCGGAGACGCCGCCGGCCGGCCGCCATGCAGATGCACGCAATGACGCAAACAAACGAACACGCACACTCGCAGATCGCCTAAATGCCTGATGATAGACGACTTGACTTCTTCTGTTGGACCCCGTGGCCAGTGTAGATGCAGTTCCCTCCGTGATTCGAGATCGGTCGAGATCGAGGCCGCCGCTGTTACTCCGCGTCTCCGCGAGTTCCGCGTCCGCGTGAGGAAGCCAAACCGAACGACTGAACAAGATTGGTTCCTTTCTTTTTTTTTTACGTAATAAAATTTCTATTTTTATGTACATACGACAGCTGTAGTCCAGGGTATGCCGTGCCATACCCGGCATACCCTGTAGGTCCGCCGCTGCGCACGGATGGACGACCGAGCACGAGCAGTGGTTCAAGTTGGACATGTTACACAATTTGCCGGCTCCACGGATCTGTCGATCACGCGCACCCCCGAACACGTGCAGATATGCTTGTTGAGGGCGTCTCGAGACGACTCGGTGTAACGCCTTCCATTCATCTCTGTACTCTGCAACGAAGGCACGAAGCTAGCTGAGAAATGTACTGCGTACGTACGTGCTCTCGTCCTTGCCCTATAGCAGGCGTGGGTTTCATTCTTTTCTGTTTTCTGCCCCGGCCCGTCGACATGATCGGGCCGCCGTGGCAGGCGCGCGGCTACCTGTGTTGACGCGGTCCAGTCCGACACCGGCCTCATTCCTACGACTGACTCCCTCCCGTACCTACTATATAAGCACCCCATGCTGGACCCTGTACCAGATCACCAAGCAAAACGACCAAAGATAACAAACTAGACGCTCACCGCGCAGCACAGCAGCCATGTCTCCAGCTTGCCGCCACCTCCGCCTCGCCGTCACGGTGTTCCTCGCTGCCGCCCTCCTGATCTCCGCCGCCATGCCGGCTGCCAGAGCGCATTTAGAAACCGAGCACGAGGAGGAGTTCAGCTACGTCCCCGGCGACGAGCACGGGCCGGAGCACTGGGGCAGCATCAAGAAGGAGTGGGTGGCGTGCGGCACGGGGCGAATGCAGTCGCCCATCGACCTCTCCCACGAGCGCGTCTCGCTGGTGCGCTCCCTCGGCTACCTCCACCACTCGTACCGCCCCGCCGAGGCCTCCATCGTCAACCGCGGCCACGACATCATGGTGAGGTTCGAGGGCGACGCCGGGAGCCTGGTGATCAACGGCACGGCGTACCACCTGAAGCAGCTGCACTGGCACTCGCCCGCCGAGCACACCGTGGACGGCCGCAGGCACGACATGGAGCTGCACCTGGTGCACGAGAGCGCCGAGATGAAGGCCGCGGTGATCGCCATCCTCTACGAGGTCGGCCGCCACGACGACGCGTTCCTCCGCCACCTGGAGCCCTTCATCCGGCGGATCGCCGACGTGCGAGACCGGGAGGAGCGCGTCGGCTTGGTGGACCCGCGGCGCGCGCGCGGCAGCGCCAGCGTGTACTACCGCTACATGGGCTCGCTCACCGCGCCGCCCTGCACCGAGGGGGTCATCTGGACCATCGTCAAGAGGGTACGTACGCTGCCTTCGTTGATTTACTTCGTTCACATGCATCACTCATCATTCGATCAACGACTCGTGTATTATTGACACATACTTGCTGACATGCGTTGGTTGGTTGGTTCCTCGCGTCACGATCATATGATGAATGTATATCACTGATATATACATTCTTCTGTGTCGTGCACGGCGCCCATCCTGTCGGCTTGGCTTGAGTTGGTGAGCAAATTTTTAGTACTGATTCCATCTGTTTTTCAAGCGTTTTTGGGCTCTTTTCTGCAGGTTCGCAGCGTGTCCAAGTACCAGCTGGAGCTTCTCAGGGAAGCCGTGCACGACGTAAGTCGATCTCGCCAACTTGTTACTTTCCACACGCCACAGCACGTCCCTGTCCCCGTTGTTCAAACTCAAACATGGCTGGAATAAAAAACGATATGAATGCAGTGTGTACGCTGGTTTTGTTTTTTCTCAGCCTGACCGCGTGTTTTACCTACTGCAGGATATGGAGAACAACGCGAGGCCGCTTCAGGAGGCGAACAACAGACACATCAGCATCTTCCGTCCTAAGCCCGATAAGCATTATTAAGGCCCATTTCAAGCCTCATATTAGTGATGTGTACATATGGGCTTCACATGGAGACACCACTAGGACACATTTGTGAAATGGTTCAGTCCGGATGAAATTTACATACGTATATTCGATAGCTTATGGCGGATATTCCATTTGTAATTCTTTCTGTTTAAGTTCATTTGTAATAGGAATAAATAAAAAAATGCTTATTCATGTCCAGTTTCATGGGCGTCAGGCATGTTCATAAAATTGTGTTATGTCCATATTGATGTGGGAAACAATTTGGGTTGAATACTAAACTGCCATTACATGAAAAACACAATAGTGATCGGTCACTTATCTCTCCTTCGCATCGGGCAAAATATTGAAACATATTGCAAGGAATGATGGACCCAAGAGAGCATAGGTTGAATTAGGTCAACTAAAAACTAAACTAGGTTCCTTTGCTAACTCGCTCAACATAGACAACCATTCTACCATCGCTGCTCTTTCTCCCATGGGCAGACCTAGCATTATGCCCGCGTATTCCCGAGCATACCCAACGTTTTGGACAAAAAAAATTAGTAGTTAGTAGGTATATACACATGTATAATGTATTTAAGCATCAAAATTTATAAAACCCACTCTCTAAATCATCATTTGGAGTGCTATTCAAATAAAAAATTGTTCTCTATAATTTTGCATCCCCACAACTTCTATGTATCTTGTTCACACTTTAGAGAGCTAACTCCACTCTCCATCTTTTTCTACAAATCTCATTAAACTTAAAAAAGTTTGATCAATACAAATACCATACCATAGCGACACTTGTTTTAGGACAGCGAGAGTAAGCAGTTGTACCGACCGCGCCGACCTGGTAAGTGGTCGGCTATCGCCTACCGAACGATCGACGCTCTTTCATAAAAGTAATAGCAATATAACATGGTACCATTTTCGCGTGGCACAAGGCCGAGGACATACATGCAACCTAACAGACGTCTAAAAATATCATTCCCGCACCGGTGGGCAAAACCAACCAGCAGCCATACCTGAGTAGAAGCAGGCGGCTGCGTGTTGTCACCTCATCTGACGCCACTTACTATACTCAATTTGCCAAAATCTTCCGTTTGTTAATCGCGACGACTGGAGACACGTTAATTTTTTACTAACAGAGCGCTGTGGACGCGTAATTAACCTCGTGGGGAAGACAGGATCAGTTCAAGGAGCAGAAGATGCGTACACTATTGTGTGTTGGTTCGTTCCAGTTTCCTGGCCTCTGATGGACAGAACATCTTATTGATCGATCTATCATCAGAAGATGATAGCGAGGAATGATGCATCAAGCCTACGACCTTACTGGCTTACAGTGTCTCTGACTCGGTGTAACACAAATGTTAATGTTTGCAAACCAAAGGTCTTCTATCGGCTTCCCTTCTGGCGTTCTCCATGTCAACTGACGACGCAAGAGACGTTAGATAGGAGGAAGAAGTGCTCATACATACGCCACAGCGCTTACTATTTTTCGTTGTCCGTAGCAGGCTTGAACTTTTTTGAAGCATTCAAACACGATACTTCGGCATCATAATAACTTCTGCTCTTCGTCCATCCTACTTTACTTCATCCATCCTAAATTATAAGTCATTTCAACTTTCTTGAGAGTTAAAGCGTCTCAAGTTTGACTAAATTTATATGATAAAATAATAATATTTATGATACAAAATAAGTATCATTATGTTTATTAATTATATTTTCATAGTATACCTATTTGATGTCATAAATCTATGTAATTTTCTCTAAATTTTGGTCAACCTTGAGACACTTTGACTCTTCAAGAAAGCTAGAATGATTTATAATTTTAAACGGAGGAAGTACATATTTTTAAAGAGAAAATATTTATTAATTTATGATCATTACATCGAGTTGATGTAATAGTTGTAAACCCACTTTTAACATCTAACTGCACAGCCTAAAAAACAAAGTAAGAACATGTCACTCTAATGACTATTAATCCAAAAGACTAGATTGCTACCTAGGTGTCCTGGAGAAAAGAAACACCATGACTTTAGTTACTAACTACTTTGTATATATGTAAAGATGGTTTGCATAGTGACCCATGACATGCATGTATACCATGAATTAGTTTTTCTCTATTAACAAATGAAATAAGTGAGTGTCAATGTTTTACCACCGATAGCCTGCCATTTGGGGTACTCGGGACAGTTGTTTGGGCTTCGGCGTATGCTGAACTCGACGGTTAACGCAAGAGACAGTCGATTTATACTGGTTCGGGCCCTCGTGATTGAGTAATAGCCTTTACGTCTAGCGGCGTTAGCCTTTGCGTTGGATTGACCGTGATGATCTTGTTACATGGGGTGCCCATAGCCTCTCTTTATATAGGGAGAGACAGCTATGACGTTCTGATTTTAATTACAGAAAGTACTTTTTATTAGGAGTCCGGCTAGTCCGGCCTATCCTACTCGAAGTCGGCGTCATCTGATGTCGCGCCTTTCCTGTCAAGCTTGTGGGCCAGGCCAGGGCCCATTGCTAGTAGTAGTACAGATGAGGAACCCTGTGGGTCCCGTATAGTGAGTAATATAAAACCATATGTAGAACAGTAGAAGTACTTTGGTGTTTTTATTTTATTCTGTGGACATATGTAAATAATTTAAATTTAGGAGGTTTACTTTGGGTTATTTTTAATGATCGCAAAGTTGGTCAATAGACATGCAAAAAAAATTAAGGGGCTACTTTATATTGGTTTTTTATATTGGTGTCTATGTGTAATTTAGATGAAAATTAGGGGGTTATTTGTCATAAAGATAGTTCTGCATAACTTAGATCATGGCCTACTTTAGATTGTTTTATAATGGCAGAGGTGCGTAGCTTTTGTAAAACATAATACATTCAGTTGACATTGTTGAACATGATAAGATTCTACCGAGTAGATGGCCAGATGTTTCTAAGTTCTATGAGAACTTATAGGATTTATTTTCTTTCCTAGCGCATCTCATGGGGATTAGTAATTTGGAACTTTGAGAATTTGTAATATCTAGTCCATCAACATGTGATATGTTATAGGCTAGTTTCTTAAGAGACAAGACTGTTAGAAATCCATGGATAAATTTCGGGTCACAACAAATCAAAGTTGCTTTATCTTTGTTCTCTCCCATATTTGCTCATATTCTACCACAATACTCATGTACTTATATACTTCCTGTCATAGTTTTTTCTCCTTTGCATCTCACTTTTGAGCCATGTGCGTTTGAGATATGTTTAGTTAAAACTAATTCCCTCTCATCCATTCATTTTCTGACATAATACTTATACAGAAGAGTCTTATCTTTTTCCAGTTGTGATTCATTTGTTAGTTACCCATACTTTATATGCTTTTCCATCACCATTCAAATTTTGTCCCTTTGCATTATGTATCTATGTGTGTTTCACATGTTTTTAGTTCAAAATTTTGCTTCAACAATGTGTTTGATATAGAAATTGACACGCTCATCACTTCTTACTACACACATGTATATGTGATCTGCATGGTGACACACATCCATGTATATGTTGAGTTAGAATTTCCATTTTAACAATAGAAAATTGGATAATTTGGAAGCATATATACAATAGTATTTATATTTAGATGCAAATTTAGGAATTAATTTCACAATGGAAAAGATGTGCATATAATTTAACAATTAGATTGCAATAGTATGTTTTCCATTGTTATCTAATAGACGCAAATTTAGAAATTAATTTATATTATTTTTTAATAAAAAAGATGTGCAGATAATTTAGATACAAATTAGGGGTTACTATAGATTATTTTTTATAATAGCATAAGTCAATAATATTGATGAAAATTAGGTTATTGCTTTATGTTAGTTTTCCTAATGGCAGAGGTGCTAATTTGGATGTATTTAAGGGATTACATTGTATTCCTTTCATGATAGGGGTGAGTAATTTACTACAGAGAATAGAATACATCCAATGACTATTATTATTGAAGATTATTAGAGTTTAATTACTGGATTAATGGTTAGATGCCTTTTATCTTTATGAGATTTTTTGTATTAATCTTGTTTCTAATGTGTCTCCTAAGGATTAACATGGACTCTAAAAAGAAAGTGTAAGTTGTTGCATGGTTCATGCATCTCATTTCACTTGTATAGATCGAAAGAGAGATAGAGTTCATAAATGTATATATTACAATGGTACACACGCAGACATGAAACACTTATCCTTGCCATCGTGCGCACATCATGATAGCTCAATCAATATTGTCAATTACTGGTTAGGACACCTAAGGATGTCATCGTTTCGTATGATGCTTTGCAATAACATTGTCGCAACTGATCACTCCCTCCTTTCTTTTTTTTATAAAACATAGTTTGACATGGCACAATCTCCTAAATTACTTATGTTATATTATATTGTTTATACTTATAACCTTATGATAATTGGATAATAAAATTTAATTGCAAAACTAATCATATCAAGTTTATATTATAGTAACTAAAAATTATAGTCAAATTATTTGTCAAAATTTTTAAAATTTAAATATTGATATTTGTGTACTATCTCATTTCATTGCAGGCCAGACACGAGTGCATGTAATCTAATTATTCTTGCCCAAACTAATGTCCTGTTTGGATCCATCTAACTAAAGTTTAGCTACATAAAATTTCAATGCTAAACGTTAGCCAGCTAAAAGTTCTCCAAACTAAACTTTAGTTAGGATGTTTGGATCCTTCAACTACTAGGTTGAAACGGCTAAACTTAGCTAAACTTTAGCTGGTCTTTTAGATAAACCTTTTGGATCCCTAGCAGCTAAATTTAGCCATCTAAATTTTAGTTGGTAATCCAAACATGCCCTAAAGCAGGTCACCGTACCATGAATGCATCATGCAATTTGTAATTTGCGGTATGGTCAACTGAAATTAAGATGTGCGTAGTCAACTCGCCATGTCACGCAATGAAAATTGCCTGGTGGTCAAATGGCTAATGCATCGGATGTACATACTTTCAGGGTGGCGTCAATACACCCACCAAACCTATAAAGAGCATACTTCCACGACCAATCACATATTCAGTGTCACTTTTGCACATGCTAGTTTAATTTTGCCGGTTGGCGCTCGATCAAAACAGCGTAATGGCTTGTAATCGAGCTGACAGGATCTGTGCATCCATACCCCTTTTGGACAAAAGAACGGGATAACTAGCGCCCGGACGTCCGACCCGTTCGATACTCAGGAGTCGTCCGATCTCAGCTATGGAACCACAGAATAGCGTAACAGAAGGAGCGCCCACCCGCTCGCGTAACGGAACCACGGAATAGGAGCACCCGCTCGCGCTACTCGCAGCGGCCCGTTCCCAGCCGCGCCGCCATCCCACGACGCGCCGCCAGCATAGAGAAGAAGGGGAGGGGGCGCACCCGCCTGCACCTCTAGTTCGGATGCCCAGGCGGCGCCGAGAGAAGGTGGAGACACCGAGGCGAGGCAGCTGAAAGCAAGGAGGGAGCGAGATGATTTGCAATACTTGATCTACTTTTAAAACATCCAGATGCAACACTTGCAACATATGTCCTAAGACAGATGAAATACTTGAAATGTGCATCTGAAACACTTGCAAAAACACCTCAAAATCATTGTAAAATATACGCAACATCCAGATAAACCACTTGCAACACATGTGTGAAACATATGCAACATCCAAATAAATACACTGCAACATACATGAAAAAACAGATGAAACATTAGGAATAGAAGCTTGCAACATACATGTATAACGATTGCAACATATGCAACATCTTCATCTACTTTTGTAACATCCTTATGAAACATTTGCAACAAACCTATGAAATATCTGAAACACCTGAAACATTGGCTTGCAACATGCGTTTTTCACCCTTCTTCTGTGCGACACAGCGCAAGCGGCGGATGGACAGGCGGAGAGCTGCGCCATCGTGGCCCCTTCTGGAGGCGAGTAAAGGGGGTGGGGGAACAGGCCGCCTGCGAGCTTTGGTCGGGATGCGGGCTGCCGCCGTCGCAAGCGGGCGTAGGGGAAGGCAGGGACAGTCTGGCGATGGCGATGGCGTAGGCTACCGGCGGGCACTGGCCGGGTGGGGGCTAGGAGGAAGGGGCCGGTCGCAGGCGCAGATGGCTGCCCGCGAGCACTAGCCAGGCGGGGCGGGAAGAAGGGGCCGACAGGGAGCTCTGGCCGGGCGGGACACGAGAAGAAGGGGCCGGCGTGAGGCGCAAAGACCGCGGCGGATGGAGGCGCTGTAGGGAGTGGAACGAGCGGACATGGATTTTTTTTTACAAGAGCACGGCGTACTACCTGAAGCAGCTGCACTGGCACTCGCCCGCCTAGCACACCATGGACGGCCGCAGGCACGACATGTAGCTGCACCTAGTGCACGAGAGCGCCGAGATGAAGGCCGCGGTGATCGCCATCCTCTACGAGGTCGGCCGCCACGAGGACGCGTTCCTCCGCCACCTGGAGCCCTTCATCCGGCGGATCGCTGACGTGCGGGACCGGGAGGAGCACGTCGGCGTGGTGGACCCGCGGCGCGCGCGCGGCAGCGCCAGCATCTACTACCGCTACATGGGCTCGCTCACCGCGCCGCCGTGCACCGAGGGGGTCATCTGGACCATCGTCAAGAGGGTACGCTTTGCATTAGCCTTTGATTGTTTATATATACTTCACATGCATCACTCATCATTTGATCAAAACGACTCGTGTATTATTGACACACACTTGCGTTGGCTTGGGTTGGTGAGCAAATTTTTAGTACTGGTTCCACCTGTTTTTCAAGCGTTTTTTGGCTCTTTTCTGCAGGTTCGCTCCGTGTCCAAGTACCAGCTGAGCTTCTCAGGGAAGCCGTGCACGACGTAAGTCCATCGGTCATGCTAACTTGTTAATTTCCACACGCGTGAAGAGATTGCTCGTACTTTTGCCTCTGTTTTTCTACTGGAGTGGAAAGTAAATATGTCGCTGCCACTGCACGTCCACGTCTCCGCTGTTCAAACTCAAACATGGCTGGAATCGAAAGCAATATGAACGTAGTGTGTACGCTGGTTTTGGTTTTTCTCAGCCTGACCGCGTGTTTTACCTACTGCTGCAGGACATGGAGAACAACGCGAGGCCGCTTCAAGAGGCGAACAACAGACACATCAGCATCTTCCGCCCTAAGCCCGATAAGCATTATTAGGGCCCGTTTCAAGCTTCATAGGGATGTGTACATATGGGCTCGACATGAGGGCACCTGTAGGACACGTTTGTGATATGATTCAGTCAGGCTGAAATTTACATATTCGATAGCCTATGGTGGATATTCAATTTGTAATTCTTTCTATTTAAGTTCCTTTGTTATACGAGTAAATAAAAACGCTTATTCATGTCCACTTCCATGGGTGTCAGGCATGTTCATAAAATTTTCACTATGCCAGAAAAGGTCATCAGTGATGCGTTCAGATGGTCATCAGTGACGCGTAAAAGACGCGTCACTGTTTTTGCATCTGTGATAAGGAGACATTAGTGACGCATAAAAACGCGTCACTAATAGCGTTCACATGTGACGCGCCCAGCCAACACGCGTCACTGATAGCCCCTTATCAGTGACCCATTCAGTCAATACGCGTCACTAAGGACTCTTTTAACAGCGACACATATAGGGAAAACGCGTCACTGATAAAAATATTAAAAAACAAAAAAATAGAAATTTAGGTGGCTATTTTTATATACAGCACAATAACAAATAAATCCACACTTTTCAATACAAGATCCACTCATTTAATACAAGATTCACAATTTCTATTCCATCCAAATAGGCCAATAGGGTTGTGAAAAAAGACTACATTATGCTAGTGCTGTGGAGAAATCTAAGTTTTGTTTTGCAGACTACTCTGTCAAGCTGCTGTGAAGATGCCAGTGTCCTACTAGCCCGCCATTATCTGCAAAGTTAAGGAAAACATATGCTCATTTCAAACAAAAATGATGAGAATTGGAAATCCTAGTAATTGCAGCTAGCATTCTTCAGCCATATCCTAAATAAATGGGTTAGCCTTGTGTCTAGTTGTGAATCAAGGACTATAACTGATCTAGCAAAAGTCCAATAAAATGCATTTGTCAAGAGATTTTGACATTTATCAATTCCAATAGGATTTGATTGGGGTGTGATCACCAGCATGAGTTGCAATAAAAAATCAAAATACTAGTGATGTACCAAAGACTAGTATTAGAGAAGCATGTCAAGGTGAAGATACTTGTAGACTGCTCAGTTTCATTATGTTAAAATAGGTCATTTCTTCTTGTGCCAAAAACTTAGTTACTGGTGTTGTGAAGTTAGTAAATCATAACAAAAGAGGCAACTAATTCAAGTTAATAAAAATAAACTTCTGTACGCCATAGGTAACCAGGAAGTCTAGCATATAATTAAATCATTGGACAAAGAAAAAATAGAGCCTAAAAAATAAATGTGAGATTTAAGTCCTGTGGCCCTCCCAAATACAAGGATAGTTTCTAAAAACCATGCCACTAGCTACTGCATTTCCCTTGCTGATGTGGCATTCAAGAAACAGGACAAGAACACTTACCCATGGTAAGTAAGCAGACATAAAGGTGAAGTGGCCCATAAAGCTCATATGGATGAAAGGGTTGGCACTGCTCTAGATATAAACCTGCTATGCCATATGAAGTCAGAGTTACCAATATAAGACTTTCTCAAACATGCCCTACTATTACATTCAGATATTTTTATTTACAATTATAAGCGCTGGTAATCACATAGGTATGTATTGGTTCAATGTTTAAATTTATTTAGGGGTAAGAAAATGAATGAAGATTTTTCTCAGACCTATTATTCATCTATTCATTATTCAGAGTTAGCACTAAACAACATGGTCCCTTGCATTTAGATAAAATAATCAGATTTAGGTGAGTATGTTATTGTATCCATAAGCATGATAGGGGACATGGGTTGTTTTAGCTACTGCTCAGTTTCATTATGTTAAAATAGGTCATTATGTTAAAATAGGTCATTTCTTCTCAAAGTACAGTGAACTCTTGGAAAAGATCCATCTACTAATGGATAGGGAGAGGACTTGCTATATGTAACATTTTTGCAAACTGAAGATCACACAAAAAAAGAAAGAATGTAAGGACTACAAAAAATAACAATACCAAATTAGTATACATTGACAAAGAAAGGAACACTTAGTAGTGCTGGATTTGTCCAGAGGATAAACTAGAACTAAAGGCAGTTGACACTGTTGTTCATCTCTTGACCTTAATAGCCATGAACTGTTTAGATAAGAATACTGCAGAAATATGGAGAAAGACAAATAGACAAATCCGAAAGGATGGGTGCAAGGACATAAAGTAAACAGTAGATTATAACATGTGACTGGCTGCATGAATTTTGCTCAGGAAGTTACAGACTTTAGAAAAATGCCTCAAGAAAAACATGAGTGGCACAAAATACGACTACTCATTAGAAGAAATAAAAAGGCACCATAATTAATGGTGAAAGGGACCATATGGTAAACTCTTTCACAATGGCATCCTTAATTACTATAAAGTTGCAGAGGTGCATCAATTTACTTGAATGGTATGATACTTAAAATGATGTTCCCAAAAGTGAATGACGACACAGTGAAAGATTGATGAGGCGATTAAGGCATGATAAGTTTATCTTGCAAAGCCATTAGCCAAAAAAGAAGCAACTAATTTGTGATGGAAGGTAAAGTACACTGGCATAACAGGGCATGAGGTTCCTACAGACAAAGTCAGAAAACACAACTGCATAAATATTGCAATGTTCCATTTACCTTTAATAATCTACTAGGGTCATCAACAGCCTGGTACTTCTCACTTCTACATGGAGTTGATATTAGTACACACAAAATCACAACCTGTAAGAGATAAAGAAAAGAAAAGAACAATTAACATGGAGAGAAGATTTTGTACAAATTAATTAAAAAAAAATCAGACATGGGAAGTATTTCATAAATACAAAAAGCTGCCTCTAATAATAAGAGCCAAACTTGAACCTCACTTCCGCCTAATAATAGAAGTTGGTGTGCATGACAGAAGTGCATATGTCAGATATGAAAATCAGCAACCAGTTACCAATATAAAGTAAACACAGTGTACATTGAACTGAGTTGAGAGGGAGGTAACTACTATGATCATGGTCGAAATTAAAGTATTTCATTGTATGCTCTAATCTCAAAAAAAACCAGCAGCAGCCTGATCTGTAGTCTCCATCAAGAACCAACGGCTGCTAACAACTGTATCACCTTGTTGTTTTTTAAAAAAGGCTAACAGAAATATGATTGGTTAATCCAACACTGTCTGCTACTAATTATCACTAGACCTTACCCAATTGAACAAGTGGGTGATATATGAGCAGCTCTGCTAAGCAACTAAGAAGAAATAAATAGTAATGCACCATGGAAAAGAAAATCCAGAGGAACCTGGAACCTCTACAACTACACCTCTCTAGTGTGTTATCTCCAATGTACTATTCTTATGCGACCCAACTAATCACTAATCTGTAACACCACCATCTCCTGACAGTACATCTTAAGTACCAAAGACAGAGTAGGAAGATGGGAATTAAGCTGACAAACCCATATGAAATACCAGGGAATTAGTAAGCATTTTAGATATTAGAAAATGTGCAAACACTTCAGGTTCAAGAAATAGCATGATACAATATCACAGAACTTGTGAACTATTGACTTAAGCAAATGCACATGATTTTTCATTTGATTTAACTGATCAAAATAGCTGCTGCACCAAAGCATATAGATCACTTGTTTACATTTCTGAAACATAACCTCAGTACTAATTCTTTTATTATTGCCATCTTGCACATAGAGAAGAAATTTAGGCATAATTTACTGCCAATTTTCATCCCTGTACTTACTCACCTCTTGTGCAGCTGAACACAAGAGGATAGCAGTGTGTATGCTTGCATGTACACTTGCAGTTACAGGCGAGATTTATTCAAACCAAATTAAGTGTACTAGCTTTCTATAGAAGGGTAAATAAATTACCTAAATCAATTTAATTTTAGGGCTGGTTCGGCAGGTGGAAAAGCCGGCTGGTTTCGGCTGATTCAATAGTATTCTGTGAGAGAGAATAAGCTGAAACAAGCCGAAACGTGACCTGCAGAACAGGCCCTTAGACTACTACATCATTAAGCAGAAGAACTTTCCCTCACGTATATGGCCATACTTAACTGTTGAATGGGGAACAGGAAGATGGATCTCGCGGGGGTCTTGAACTCGTGGGGAGGAACAGGGGCTCACCTCGCCGGATCTGGAGAAGCGAAGGCGGAGTCGACCGTGCCTGCGTTGGACCACCCTTTGTTGGAATCTCGCCGGCTCATGGCTACTGGATCTACCACATCCTAAATCCTCCCCATGACCGGCACTGTGTAGGAAGCATAGGGGGTAGCCGTGAGAGGGAATAGAGAGAGGGGAACAAGGGGGCTGGCGTCACCGGATCCATGGTGAGGCCGGTGATGGTGTGGATCTCGCCCTCCACCGGCTAGGCTACGGGCCAGGGGCCACCGCCGCTGGTGCCCCCGATTTGGATCTCGGTAGAGCCGCAGTCGCCCTTGCCGTTGGAGAAGAGAGGCGCCGGTGGGGATGACAGGGTTGACGCGGACGGGAGGGATGACGAGGCCGACGTGGCCGTGAGGGAACGCCGATGGGTTGGGGTGTGGAGTGGGGCGAGCGACCTCGAACTCGGAGAGACCCCAGGGGGAGCGGACGAGGGGTGGCGGGCTCGATTCCGGACTTGAGTCCTCCATCAACTGAAATCAATTATTTTTTCGGGTCCGGTGTGACGCGGCTCCCACTACGCGTCACCGTCTGTTAGCTGTGGGAGAAACAAGTCATGAACTATATATCAGTGACTCGTATTCTTGAGCCACGTCACTGTAAAAAGACATGAGTGACGCGTTTTAACTAGACGAGTCACTAATTTTGTACGAGTGACGCGTTTTACTTTTGAGTCACTAAACTAGGTGTCACTGATAGACTTTTCTGGCATAGTGTTTGTTTTGTCCATGTTGATGTGGGAATCAATTTGAGTTGAATACTAAACTGCCATTACATGAAAAAAAACAACAGTGATCGGTCACTTAGATGTCCTTCGCATCGGGCCAAATTTTTTATACATATTGCAAGGAATGATGGATCCAAGAGAGCACAGGTTGAATTAGGTCAACTAAAAACTAAACATGGTTCCGTGCTAACTCGCTCAACACAGACAAAATGATTCTACTACCGCTGCTCTCTCTTCTGTCTGTCATGGCGACGGTGATGCTGACCCCAAGCGTAGGTGGCGCCGGCGCATGCTGGCTAAGGCGATTAATGGCATGGACAGTGGCTGCTATGCTAACAGTTCTACATGAATTCCTTTTGTGTCTCTGTGTATTGTTCCTTGGTGGTTCTTTTTACTTGTACTTGTAGGTCATAAAAAATAAGGGGATATTTTGCCAAATGGGGTTTGGCCCTTGTGATTCTTCTCATGCCAACTGACCTTAATCTTTACCTTTTAGTGGTTTTTGATAACTTGAATGAGATTTTCTGTAATTGGTATCTCTTCTTGGCTCTTCTGGTTCTTCTCATCCCAAGTAACTGTGATCATAGCTTTCTACATAGATTTTTATCCACTTCTCCTATATTTTAAGTGCCTGAAATTTAAATTGATTTCAGGCAATACTCTTGTACTACCAACTAGTACAAGTAAACTGTTACTTTTGTTAATTGTTATTTTTCTTTGTGTCATAACACATTAAATTTTTGTCCCTGTCTTCCTATAGAAATAATTGTAAATTGTTAATTATCTTTGTGACAATGCCAACACAAATCAGATTTTATCGGATTTGTAGTTTTGTCTAATGGTTTTTTTATTCTCGATACCAAAAAAATGCGGATTACACCTACAGAAATTGCATTGAACGGAATCTGCAATTTTAATATAAAATATATGCAACAATGGTCGCCTGAAAGGAAACTAAAATTTAGGCACTTGAATTTTAACAAATCCCATTTTTATCACTCGGATGATTTTTTTGGTTTTTTGTCTTTCAAACCATTTCTATCTGCATGGATGTTGTCAACACACTCATCAAGGGGGAGAATATGAAACCAATGATATCTCAAGGGAGAGATAGTGAAAGGTTACCTTAACGGGGAGAATGTGAAAACCAAGTTGATAAGGACATCGGATGTACATACTTTCAGGGTGGCGTCAATACACCCACCAAAGCTATAAAGAACATACTTCCACGACCAATCACAGATTCAGTGTCACGTTTGCACATGCTAGTTTAATTTTGCCGGCTAGCGCTCCATCAAAACAGCGTAATGGCTTGTAATCGAGCTGACAGGATCTGCGCATCCATACCCCTTTTGGACAAAAGAACGGGATAACTAGCGCCTAGACGTCAGGTCCTAGGATGCATCTAGACGTAGCTCCAACCCGTTCGATACTCAGGAGTCGTCCGATCTCAGCTATGGAACCACAAAATAGCGTAACAGAAGGAGCGCCCACCCGCCCGCGTAATGGAACCACAGAATAGAAGGAGCACCCGCTCGCGCTACTCGCAGCAGCCCGTTCCCCGCCGTGCCGCCATCCCACAACGCGCCGCCAGCATAGAGAAGAAGGGGAGGGGGCGCGCCCGCCTGCACCTCTGGTTCGGATGCCCAGCCGGCGCCGAGAGAAGGTGGAGACACCAACACAGGCAGCTGAAGGCGAGGAGGGAGCGAGATGGTATGCAACACTCGATTTACTTTTGAAACATCCAAAGGCAACACTTGCAACATATGTCCCAAGACAGATGAAACATTTGAAATGTGTGTCTGAAACACTTGCAAAAATACCTCAAAATCATTGTAAAACATACGCAACATCCAGATAGACCACTTGCAACACATGTGTGAAACATATGCAACATCCAAATAAACACACTTGCAACATACGTAAAAAACAGATGAAACACTAGGAACAGAAGCTTGCAACAGACATGTATAACCATTGCAACATATGCAACATCTTCATCTACTTTTGTAACATCCTTATGAAACATTTGCAACATGAAATATCTGAAACATAAGCTTGCAACATGCATTTTTTTCACCCTTCTTCTGTGCGACACAGCACAAAGCGACGGATGAACAGGCGGAGAGCAGGGCCGTCGCGGCCCCTTCTGGAGGCGAGCGAAGGGGGCGGTGGGGATAGGCCGCCATCGAGCTTTGGTCAGGATGCGGGCTGCCGCCGTCCTAGGCGGGCGGAGGGGAAGGCGGGGACAGGCCAGCGATGGCGTAGGCTGCCGGCGAGCACTGGCCAAGTGGGGGCTAGGAGGAAGGGGCCGGCTGTAGACGCAAATGGCTGCCCGCGTGCTCTAGCCAGGCGGGGCCGGAAGAAGGGGCCGACAGGGAGCTCCGGCCGGGCAAGACACGAGAAGAAGGGGCCGGCGGCAGGCGCAACGACCGCGGCAGATGGAGGCGCTGTAGGGAGTGGAACGAGTGGACAGGGATTTTTTTTTATAGGAGCATGTCCGGACGGTGTTACGGGACGGACGTCCTCATCGTATCATTATCGGTAAAAGAAAGATGAAGAAGATCAGCTCAAGGACAATGTATGCATACGGATGGACCGAGCACGAGCAGGGGTTCAAGTTTGACAAGTTACCCAATTTGCCGGCTCCACGGATCGACCAGATCGACGTAGAGCTGTGTCGATTAAGCGCAGCCCCGAACACGTGCAAATATGCTTGAGGGCCATTGTTTATTTCTCCGGCGGTTTAGATATGTACTGCGTACGTACGCGCTCTCGTCCTAGCCCTTGGCAGGTGGGTTTGTTTCTTTCCTGCCCCGGCCCGGTCAAGATGATCAGACCGCCGCGGCGACCTATGTGGACGCGGTCCAGTCTGAGACCGGCCTCATTCCTTCGACTGATGACTCCCGCACTTACTACTATATAAGCACCCCATGCCAGACCCCTGCACCAGATCAGCTAGCACAAGTGCACAACGACCAAAGATAACAAACTAGACGCCCGCCCACCGGCCACCGCACAGCACAGCAGCATGTCTCCAGCTCGCCACCACCTCCGCCTCGCCGTCGCGGCGCTCGTCGCTGCTGCCCTCCTGCTCTCCGCCGCCGTACCGGCTGCCAGAGCGCATTTAGAAACCGAGCACGAGGAGGAGTTCAGCTACATCCCCGGCGACGAGCACGGGCCGGAGCGCTGGGGCAGCATCAAGAAGGAGTGGGCGGCGTGCGGCACGGGGCGAATGCAGTCGCCCATCGACCTCTCCCACGAGCGCGTCTCGCTGGTGCGCTCCCTCGGCTACCTCCACCACTCGTACCGCCCCGCCGAGGCCTCCATCGTCAACCGCGGCCACGACATCATGGTGAGGTTCGAGGGCGACGCCGGGAGCCTGGTGATCAACGGCACGGCGTACCACCTGAAGCAGCTGCACTGGCACTCGCCCGCCGAGCACACCGTGGACGGCCGCAGGCACGACATGGAGCTGCACCTAGTGCACGAGAGCGCCGAGAAGAAGGCCGCGGTGATCGCCATCCTCTACGAGGTCGGCCGCCACGAGGACGCGTTCCTCCGCCACCTGGATCCCTTCATCCGGCGGATCGCCGACGTGCGGGACCGGGAGGAGCGCGTCGGCGTGGTGGACCCGCGGCGCGCGCGCGGCAGCGCCAGCGTCTACTACCGCTACATGGGCTCGCTCACCGCGCCGCCGTGCACCGAGGGGGTCATCTGGACCATCGTCAAGAGGGTACGTACGCTGGTTGGTCGATCAAGGATTCACATGCATCTTTCATTCACATGCATCACTCATCATTCATTCGATCAAGGATTCGTGTATTATTAACACACACTTGCGTTGGTTGGTTGGTCACGTCACGATCATATCACTCATATACTACAACATTCTTCTCTGTCGTGCACGGTGCCCATCCTGTCGGATTGGCTTGGGTTGGTGACGAAATTTGAAGTACTGGTTCCATCTGTTTTTCAAACGTTTTTCTTGGCTCTTTTCTGCAGGTTCGCACCGTGTCCAAGTATCAGCTGGAGCTTCTCAGGGAAGCCGTGCACGACGTAAGTCCATCGGTCTCGCTAACTGCTTGTTAATTTCCACACGCTTGATAAGATTGCTCGTACTTTTGCCTCTGTTTTTCTACTGGAATGGAAAGTAAATATGTCGCTGCCACTGAACATCCCCATCCCCGTCCCCGTTGTTCAAACTCAAACATAACATGGCTGGAATCAGAAGCAATATGAACGTAGTGTGTGTACACTGGTTTTGGTTTTTCTCAGCCTGACCAAATCTCGTCTTTTTACCTGCTGCAGGACATGGAGCACAACGCGAGGCCGCTTCAGGAGGCGAACAATAGACACGTCAGCATCTTCCGTCCTAAGCCCGATAAGCATTATTAGGGCCCGTTTCAAGCCTCATATAAGTGATGTGTACATATGGGCTCGATCAACTTGGAGACACCAGTAGGACACGTTTGTGAAATGGTTCATTATGGATGAAATTTACGTACATATATTCGATAGCTTATAGCGGATATTCCATTTGTAGTTCTTTCTGTTCAAGTTCAATTGTTATATGAATAAATAAGAATGCTTATTCATGTCCACTTTCATGGGCGTCAGGCATGTTCATAAAATTGTGTTATGCCCATGTTGATCTGGGAAACCATTTGAGTTGAATACTAAACTGCCATTACATGAAAAACACAATAGTGATCGGTCACTTATCTGCCCTTCGCATCGGGCCAAATATTGATACATATTGCAAGGAATGATGGATCCAAGAGAGCGCGGGTTGAATTAGGTCAACTAAAAACTAAACTAGCTAGGTCCTTTGCTAACTCCCTCAGCATAGACAAACCATTCTACACTGCTGCTCTCTCTCCCATGGGCAGACCTAGCATTGTGCCCGGGTATTCCCGAGCATACCCAAGATTTTTGGACAAAAAAATAGTAGTTAGTAGGTATATACACATGTATATGTATTTAAGCTTCAGAATTGTCACTCACTCCATCTTAAAGCATCTCCAAGAGCCTTTCTAAAACTCGTTCTCTAAATCATCATTTTGAGAGCTATTTGAATAAAAAAGCATTCTCTATGTTTTTGCATCCCCACAACTTCTATATATCTTCTCCACACTCTAGAAAGCCCAATCCGCTCTCCGTCATTAGCTACCAAGAAATCTAGAACAGAGGATGAAAATATTTGAAGATCCAATTACAGAAGTTGTTAGAGGACATCTTTTGACCAAAACCATTATTCCTATTAGTAAGGAAGATATAAAGATGCTCTTAGACCTCTTATATATTCATCCAAACACACAGTAGCCCAGCCAGACCATTTACGTATCACACTCACTCATTTCCCGCTGGCCACACCTGACGACCTATGCTTTGGTGCAAACCCGTTGAACTGGGAACCCTAGCGGCTAGCACTGCTGGCCATGCCTCCATCCACCCGGCACGGTCGCGCCTCGGCATGGTAGCACTCTGTTGCCCTAGGGGCGGATGCACCAGGCCATAGAGGTGTTCGGTCGTCCATTCAACACAACAATGCTCGCTGCCCAGCCTCATCTGCCGGCAAGCACACTGCCCACATCACGCCCGCCGCACGCCGATGGTTGGCTAGGAGGGCACATGCACCCACAAGACAACTAGAAGGTAGAAGCCTAGGTAGATCTCAAATTCGAGATTCGATTTCTTCCTTGATCAAATTTAGAGGTAAAATCTCAAATCCCCTTTGGTCTTTGCTTGGACATACCCAACTTTGAAATCCCAAGTTTGCCACTGCTCTCTATGTCTGTCATAGTGGGGGTGATGCTGACCCCGACCTCAGGTGGCACATGCAAGCCAAGGCGATCAATGACATGGATAGTGGGCTGCCATGCTAACAATTCTACATGAATTCCTTTTGTGTCTGTGTGTGTGTTGTTTCGTTGGTGGTTCTTTCTACTTGTGCTTGTAGGTCATCAAAAGTAAGGGGACAGTTTGCCAAATGAGGTTTGGCCCTTGTGTTTCTTCTCATGCCAACTGACCTTAATCTTTATCTTTTAGTGGTTTTTGATAACTTGAATGAGACTTTATCTAATTGGTATCTCTTCTTGGCTCTTATGGTTCATCTCATCCCAAGTGACAGATTTTAGATGGTTTTTCTATCACTTGGATGAAATTAATTTTTGGTTTTTGTCTTTCAAGCCATTTCTATCTGCATGGATGTTGTCAACACGCTCATCAAGGGGGAGAATGTGAAACCAATAATACCTTAAGTGAGAGATAGTGAAAGGTTACCTTAAAGGGGAGGAATGTTAGAACCAAGTTGATAAAAGGACATTGGTTTGCTTGTGATGAGTGATTGACAAATGATGAAATAATTTTGTGTGCCTTTTGGATTGCATGAAGCTTTTGTGTCTCTTTTTTACTCTTGACTTGTGTTTATCCCTTGGCCATTATTTGGGAACTGGGATTTTTTGTTAGAACTTTTAGGCACTTGAATGATAAGTTTTTCTTTCAGAATTTCTTCTATGAGCTTTAGTGATGGTCAATGCACTGGTAAAGGGAGAGATTGAAAGACAAAGTTCTTTTTCTAACAACATTAAAATAAGAAGAAATATTTAGTCCCAATGATCACATTGCCACTCAATCACCAAAGTCACTAATGAACCTTGCTAGGTGCCAATTTTCTTACATGACACTCCAGGGATAGTGTAGCTTCATCCTCCGCTTGGCACTATTGTCCATCCTCCGCTCGCCTCTCGTGCCATCCGTTCATGATTCTTGATATTTTACACTAGTATGGATGTGAATATACATGACGAACAACTTTTGTCACTGAAGAAGCGATATTCGTCATACTAAAAACATTTTATGACGAATTAGTGATGAAAATCCATTCGTCACAAAGCGAACTTCATATTTGTTTAGTTACGACAAACCCGAGATGTTTGTCATAGAAGTAGTTTGATCCGTGACAAAAAATAACCGTCACAGAACTGTTTTGGCATGGCAGGGGCAGCCACGCATGCGGATGCGATGGTCTATTCCAATGGAGATGCTTCCACATATAGATGTTATGGCGGGTTACATTGGATATGCTTTGGGTCATGTGTCACCTTCTTATTGGACAACATGACCCTCTCTTGTTCTTGCACATTTCAATTCTTATTAGACCATATGTCATGTCCCTAGAGTTCCGCTTGTCACCTTTTTACTGGCACAGTGTCATCTTGCCGTTAACCCACGGGTCCTTTTTTCATGGGACCATATCGTATTTTTGTTGGTCCATATGGTGTGACCAGAATATCTCACACGTCGCAATATTGTATGTTCACGTGTCAGTTTTTTAGTGGACTACCTGTCGCACCCTAAACTACCCACGTGTCATTTTTTAATTCAGCCACGTGGCTGAATGGGTTTGTACCACGTCTTGGATTTGTATTGGTCCACATGCTGCGTCTAAGCTCTTACACATGTCATGCACTGGTGTCCACGTGTCAATTTTTTATTTAACGATGTGGCCTTTTTGCTTGTTCTACCACGTGCACAATAATTATTACATCAGAAAAATAATTCCCCCACAAAAGGCTTATAATTGGCCAAGCTATACACCGTATTTTTTGAGAGAAAGAAGTCACATTCGTAAGCAGGTTGGTGCCGACCTAATAAGTGATGCCGGCTATCACCTTTCCGAACGACCGGGGCTCTTTCACAAAAGTAATATGGTACCTCGTGTGTTCTCACCATTCTTTGTGGCACAAAGGGCTAATGCATGCACCTACTCCTTCAGTCCTAAAAATAAATAAATCACGTTTACCTAGAAGTCAGACAATATTAAATATAACCAAATACGTATAAAATTATACTAATATCTATGATATGCAATAGTACGTAAATTTCATTAGACTAAACATAGAATATAGTTTGATAATAAATATATGTTAAAATAATAAATTTAGTCAATCTCAAGATTCTGACTTATGGAGAAATGAAATTTATATTTTTTTGGGTACAGGATATTAATATTAACCGTCTATTTTTTTTGCGACGAACCGTCTAAAATATTATTATTCACGCATTGGTGGGCAAAACCGACCAGCAGCCCTGTCTTTTTTTTTGTTTTTTAGCCCTTTTTTCGAAAGTTTCTCTCAAATACATCTCTGGCAGTAAGATTTCAGAATATGGACCCTGTTTTTTGCGCCATCATTATTGGCGCCAAGGTAACACATCTTGGCACTAGGATAATTGGCGTCAAGCTCCTAGGCTACGTGGGCATCGACTCAGAGCTAGCGATGACGTGGCAAGGATCTTAGCGCCGTTACTATTGGCGCCAAGCTTGGCGCCGTAGATCTAGGTGTCAAGTAGGCCTTATAGGTGGGGCCACCCGTTTTCTCTCTTCTTTCCTTCTCCTTTCTTCCTATCTCTCCCACTTGACATCCCTACACCCGCCCGCACGCCTTGAGCCGCCGCACGCCGCCGTTTTGCCCTGCGGCTGCCCGCCGTGAGCGCCCCTGCCGGCTCGCCGTCGCCCCGCCGCGGCCGCCGGTGCAGGCACGGGTGCCCCGCCCTACCCACCGGTGCGGCCGGCCGCCAAGAGCCGCCGTGCCCCACCCGCCCCAGCTTGGCCGGCATGTCCCGCCGTCCTCTGCGCGGCCATGCGTCGGCGGCGCCCACCGCCCTAGCATGGGCCGCCCCGAGCACGCCCGCCGTGAGGCGCCCCTGCCGCGGCCGCCCATGCAGGCGCGGGTGCCGCACCCCGCTAGCCCCGGCCGCTAGGAGCCACCGCGGCCGCCCGCCTGTCAGTTCGCCGCCGGCGAGGCGGTCCGCCCTGACCCACCCCACCCCGCGGCACCTGCCCGCTCAGCCCCTCCCCGTGACGCTCCCTGTAGCAAGGTAATTTTTTCAACTAAATTGGTAATTTAGTTGGTAATACTTACTTAGATAATTAGATAATAGTTAGATAGATATATAGGTATATATAGTTAGATAGTTAGATAGTTAGATAGCTAGATAATTAGATTGTGCGATAGTTAGATAATTAGATAGTTAGATAGATAGATATGAATATATAGATACATAATTAGTTTATGTATATAGTAATTACATAATTAGATAGATACATAGGTATATATTTAGTACCTAGTATATATATAGTAGGTAGTCAATAGCATATATTTATTTATCTTAATACTAGAGACACTCACCCTAGTAGTTAGTGTATATTTGGACTAAATGGAATGTTTTTCGTTGTATGTCTAAACTAGATGGACAACCTAGTGAGCATATATCATGGAGGCACTGTGGAAAGAGATTGCTATGGATATGTTGAGTTTGTTGACATGCAAAGTGTGCATGTGTTATTCGATAAGAAGCCATCATTTAGTGAGTGGGTTGCAAGGGTTCGGGAGGAGGTACATTGCCATGGAGATGATGGCATCGTAGTTGAGGGTGTACTTCACCTAGGTTCCCCTCCTAACCTCCTAAGGAAGATGATCCCAATTGGGTGTGCAGATCAGTGGGAGAAGTATGTGAGATCGGCTATGAAGAGCTAGTTCCAAAGTTTGGACGTGGTTGTGCGGCGGTTGTTAGTTGATCCGATCCCTCATGGGTTTCCCCGCCAATAGCACAGCAGGCATACTTTGACCCTCCAGCCCTTGCAATGGATGCGGAGGTTCCGCTTATGGTTCCCGATGCCGAATTTGCCCCTAATGAGGTCTGTATTGTTGAGGCAGTTGGAGATGCTAGTTGGTCTCATGATGTTGTGGCAGAACCTCCTTAGGAGATCCTTTTGACACAAAATCATCCGAGTAAGTGTCTTTTCCGCATCATTCTTTGGAGCTTACCCCCTCTTTTCATCCATTTATCTCATTCTTTCCTTGTATTTCATATTATGTTGCAGGAGACATTCCTGCAAATGTGGATGTTCCTCCTGTTGATGCTCAAGTGCCCCCTAGAGATGGATTTCGTGCCTTCAATAGTGTTGATTCAGAGCCATATGAGATCGCAAGGGCGGTTGATTCTTATGATGATTGTCTAGTTGGAGAGCTGACGGAGAGTGATGTTGAGATGCTGAGGCGTATCTTCCCCGACCGCCACGATCTAGAGTTCATGAGTTCAGTGATCTTACTCATTCTGATCAGGCGTGTGCAGAAGGACGTGATGATGAGCTGCAAGAAGCTCTAGAGGCTGGTCCAAAAATGACAATTGAGAAGGGGAGGGTTTTTAAGGACCTCCCTGCATTGAAGAGGAGGTTGCAGGCATTTGCAGTGATACGCAAGAGACCTTCCAAGGTCCTACATTCCTATGTGGAGCAGCGTTACACGGTTGTGTGTGACAAAGAGTGCTGCCTATGGAGGGTTTGTGCCAGAAAGCAAAAGGTCGACGAAAAGTGGAAGATCACAAAAGTTGTCGGGCCACATAATTGTGCTTCACATGACCTCAACACGAAGCATCGGCAGTTGACATCTACCCTCATCGCCAAGCGGTTGATGGGGATATTGTAGGGAGATCCCAACATGAAGGTCGCAACAATTATAAGGACAGTTGAGCAGGTGTATTAGGGTTACAAGATAACTTATGGTAAAGCCTGGAGGCCTAAGCAATGGGCGTGGAAGATGATATATGGGGATTGGTAGGATGGGTACGAGCAGCTTCTAGTACTTCTCAATGCAATCAAGGTGGTGAATCCAGTCATGCATTATGAGTACATCCCTCGACCGGACGCATGGAAGGATGGAAGACATATATTCTTCGAAGCTTTCTGGTGTTTCCCTCTGTGTGTTCCTACTCTAGTTCTGGATGTGGTCTCATCTTCCAGTTGGTTGTCCCGACGTTCTGGCTCGTCATGACTGGTTCCTAGGTCAGTACGCACGTCGGCAGCCGACGTGGGCGTACCTTTGGGACCAAGTTACAGTTCTGCACGGGATGGAGCGGGCGTACAAAGAGTTCATGAACGAGCTAGACAGGCTCACGGCCTCTAGTGTAAGTACAAATTGTTTGACATGGTGGTTTGAAATGGTTTATTATAGCATCTAACATCTTGTTTCGACATGTTGCAGGTGACGTGGGAGCCGTACAACGGAGAGAGGGCACTTCCTTTTCGGGTAAGCAACATGTGTGCGAGCGACAGCGAGCTCTACAGGATGGGGTGCCCTCTAATCTGCTTCTATGCTTTCGAGTACCACCTTCCACATAGAGTTGCACGCCAATTTGGAGCAAGGCAGCTTTGGCCACCGGATCTTGTTTCGACTGGTGTTGACTTACACAAGTAAGTGTTCTCATGTTTCAATTGTACCGTTATTCTCGACGTGCACTTTAAATATTGTCACATGTATATGGAATGAGATGGATGAAGTACTTGTTGGTATGTTTCTATGTGTATGGAATGCATATATTCTTGTCATTTTTGCTTGGTTTGCATTAATAAACAAGGAAACTCTGCCAAAATTTTTTGCAGGATTTTGTGTTACATAGTATAAAAATTTCACTAACTTTGGCATATGTGACTTGCAGGTTGGATCGTACGAAGAACAGGAAGATTTTTGATTGGGACTAGCACCACCACAACTACATTGAAGAGTGGGAGCTGTTCGACGCCAACGTGGACGATAACGACGAGCCGCACACGAACAGTGAGTGCAGGCGGTACCAAGCTTGGTACCATGGAGCGACACGCCCGAGGCTTAGGCTACAGTGGTCACAAGCTGACTACGTCGACATCGAGTCGTCCGAACGACCACACTACTCATGTAGGAAGGCAGGTGGAGGTAGGACCAATCTTAAATAGAGTGGTATGTCATTTGCCTTAGTTTTCTATGTTGAGTTGCATACCAATACATTCTAACTGTGAACTTTGTTACAGGGCAACACCCTCAGATTGTCGTTCGAAGAAATTGAGCGCTTTCGTCCGAGAGTCAGGGATGACGACATGCGTAGCGTCCTAGACGTAAGATTCTAAAAATTCTTTCAAGTGTAATACTAATACATTGAATTCTTTCAGTTAACATGATTTTGTGCAACAGAAACTGGCACGTCAGCTACGCCGCACGGCTGCTCGTTGTGGTTGCATGACAGCCACGACGCAGGACGTGCACGTTCCTTCATCGTCTAGAGGAGGCGTAGGCTCATCTAGCCAAGGACCTACAAGGTCCATAGGCACTCTGGACGAGGACGAGGACGACGAGGAGGACGAGGATAACGAGGAACTGGACCAGAGGCAGGAGGAGATTGACATGTCTCAGCTACACGATGCTCCCTTGACTCAGCCTACGCAGTTGCTAGGCACCAGCGACGCCGGCCACCCGACACTTTCACTCCAGGCACCGGCGCTCTTGGCCACAAGGGTAAGGGTAAGTCTAGGAGGCAGCGAGGGATGTGGTAGAGGTTGTGGTTGTTGTTCTTCTAGACTGTTGTGGACTTTGTGGACTTTCATTATGTAGTATTATGGATTATATGGACTATTAGTATGGACTGTATGGACTATTATTATGGACTATATGGACTTATATGGACTTTATGGACAATTATGAACTCTATAGACTTTTAGTATGCTCATGTATATGGTTTGAGATGAATGTGGTATATATTTGATCATGTTATATATTCATGTCATACTTGTGTAAGGATTGAATCAAAAAACAGGAGAAACTCTGCCGAAATTTTCTAGCTGAAGTACATTTGTGCAGTACACCTAGAGCATCTAGCCTTTTCAGTGATTCATCCTATCACTCTCATATCGTACAAAGACTTTTACTAGTGAATTGATTGATCACCACCGTCCCATCTCAAATAGGCTTTTCAGTTATCGAATCTAGCCTTTTTCAGTGTCTTTTGAAATAGGCTTTTCAGTGATACCTAGTAGGCTTTTCAGAAGCACTTATTCCCCATTACAACGGCTACTAAATCTCGGCCTGTCTATATATATGTAGTGGTGGATGTGTTGCTACTCACTTCAAACGAGTATTTGGTTTCGTTGGAGTAGAAATGTCTGGAGGGTTGTCTAGAGGAAAGGGAAAGGGGGGACGAAGGGAAGTCCCATTGTGTGAGAGGGGTCTCTGGGTCCAGATGACTTTGATGAACTAGTTCCGCTCGAGAGCAAGACTGATTTAAGTAAAGAGTGCTCTCTCAGAGGATATGATAACCAGAAAGAAGATTGGCAAAAATGTAGGCATGGTGATGACTGCTTAGTGCAGATGTTCACTGAGGGGTTGGATGGAGGTTGTTGTTTCTTCAAATGCCCGCGAGCGTGGATAAATGCTTTTAAAATTCATTAGTCAAATATGTTTCTCGATTGCTCTACATCTTACATTACATACTGCAGTGTTCAGAGTCCAAAGAAAACTGTGGGTTCACTAGGTGGGTCGATCCTAGACCAATTTATCCACATCAGCAGTACATCTACTACCTGCAAGACCGTATCTTCGAGCTAAAAGGGGAAGTTAGCAGCGGTTACAAGGATGATGAAGACGATGACAACAACAATGGTGTCGGTTCCTAGGAGGCACTCTACAATGATCTATATTGCACCTGCCCTAATCACAAGAACAAGGGGCTGTAACAGAACCGCCCAATTATACGAAATTAAGTAAGAAAATCATCCCACGGAAGGACAATTTAACAAACTTAAGCCCGTATAACCCGGTAGTCCGTGAAATCTCGACGGATTTCAAACCATTTCACATCACAGCCAAGATCGTACTAAGTTTAGCGGTCACCGTCACAAGTTACATAGAAGTTTGCGGCACAAAATACATCGGAGTTTAAACATAGTTATTACAAACCAGTTTCAAATAAAAGTAGCGGAAGCATTAGTTTAAAACACGCACACACACATTGTTTTGAGATAAAGTGCCAGCTCGCGATCATCTCCAGCAAAAGCATCAGGCGAGAAGTAGTGAATGACCATTGCCCATGGTCCTAAGCTTCGCCCATCGCAGGGTAGAGACAGTTGATACAATAACCATAGTACATCTGTCCATCTGCAACAAGTGGGAATAAAGCCCTGAGTACGAGAAGGTACTCAGCTAGACTTACCCGACAGAACCAAAATAAAATGACACCAAGGATCATGATAGGCTTTTTGGTGGGGTAGCTGACTCCTTTGCAAGAAAAGCATTTTTAACTTAGCAGTCCTTTTTACAAAAGCATGTAGTATTTTAAATCTTTATTACCCTGTCAACTATGTTTGCACTTATGCTAGAGTAACCATGTAATTAAGCAAGCAAGGATTACCATTGATCATTAACAATAATTACCATGTCATTTTCCACATAACTATCCAAGTGTTTCATCAATATTACTACGATGAAGTAACTCAAGTCAAGTGTTCACTATCCAGTGAACGATGGCGATTCGAATCGATTATTGACCAGCTGGTAATTTATTCCTCACACAAACCTCACTCACCCGCTAAAGTGAGGTATTGGTCACCGAGTCAACCATTCAGGTAAAGTCGCGAGCTTGCCAGGAACCACATGTACCCGGGGGCCGCCCGACTGCTCTTTGGCCTTATCATCGCGCCCCCGTTTCCTGCCACTACTGCTCCGGTACAGTGCGTTGCGGGCAATCTACTCGGCCCGAATAATCTCCCGGCTTCGCGGTCGAAAGGTACTTTATTCGGCCAGCTAAATGTGAGGCATGCGTTCAACATGACTCGAGGCCCGACAACGGACGGTCCTTAATCGACACAGACGGAAGACACTACAGTCCAGAACCCTACAAGCTTCCGCCCGGTCTCAGATTCATTTCAACACTTAGTTATTCTCACATGACATTCTTTCACATAAATCCAGGTAATCCCCTATAGCTCGCGGATGACAGGCAATCACCCGACTTCTACCGGTCTAAGCAAGCTAAGCAATTATTGACCGTGGACACCAGGGTAACAAGGATCGGGTAAAGCAAGGTAAAACAAGGTATAATGCAGCAACGTTTGCAAACAACTCCTAAACTTAATGCATCAAATTAAGTAAGGTTAATAATAAATTATTTGTAAACCGGGGGAGAAATGCTCCGGTGCTTGCCTCGCTCAAAGGAGCTCGGACGATGGTCGGGGCACTCAGGAAGCTCTTCACCGGCCTCCTCTTCTGCTTCTGTCAACTCCGGCTCTGGCACCTCGGGCTGCTCCTCTGCGTCCTCGGGAACTACTGCCGGGGTCACTTCCTGCGATCCTGTATGATGCAGAAGTATGAGTGCATCATGCATAAGTGCATTGCAGAGGTGACAGGAGATGATGATGATGAATGAATGATATGCAAATGAGCATGTTACGTTCTTTGGATTACGTGGAACTTATGACTCTTCTACAAGGTAGTCTACGTCATCCAAGAACATGTACTCGCGAACTACCACCACTATTTTCTATCATGCAAGGGCACTTGAACACTCAAGATGCTTCAAAGATACACCAAAGTATAGTTTACTAACTATTTTTGCATTAAAGAGTGCATGTAAACCCTAATTAGCTTTACAAATGAACAGCAACACATAGTTTAGTAGCACAGAAAAATCTTAGAAAATTACAGTGGATTACTAATATCAAAACTAGCCTGACACAAGATTTTTACTGCATTTGGATTACTAGAACTGACTATACAAAAATAACAAACTAAGGCCTAAATGAATATTTAAAATACTTTACATTATGAAAAGTATCAAACAACAGATTTAGAAATTTTACTACTTTCTACACAGTAAACAAACACTATAGAAAATTTATCACTTGCATGTTCTATTCAAATTTATTTATATAACAAAAATAACAAATATTAGTGATAGAAAGCATTTGAACTACACTTATACATTTTTCTATAGAACAGGCATGAGATAAAATTTCCCTAGCAAGTACATGGCATAAAAAGATTAATAAACTTGGAATCATATTTTTTTGTTTTTTCTAGGATTTATTAAGCAATTAACAAGAAAACAGCCATTTCAATAGTTAATTAAAAACTCTACAGAAAAGTATCTCAAATTTGACATGCAATAATTTCATATCATAGATCTGGTTCCATTGCATCTAGAGAAATTTATTTCACAATTTTTGGAGCTGAAATGACTGCTAAAAATATTTTCTAAAGCATTTTTATCAAGAATAATAAAAAGAAAATGGAAATGGAATTCTTTATACGACGCTGGGCCGGCCCGGGAAAACAAGCGGCCTACGGCTGTTCACGGCCTGCTCACGCGCGCGGGGAGAGAAGGGCGAGCCGGCCCGGCTCGGGCTTCGGCCCAAGGCCGGCCTGGCCCCGCGCGGTCGGGCGCGACCGTGGCCACGCCACGCCGGCGACCTTGGCCGCGGCAGCGCGGCGACTGCCAACGGCCAACGGCCATCTCCGGTCGCAAGCGGGCGGAGCGTGGCGCGCACGAGAACCGCGACGAGAAGGCGAACCCGTTTTCGGTGCTAGGGAAACGAGAGGGGTAGCGGGGAGTCGCTTCTGCGGGAGGCCGCGCGCGGTGGCGCCATGGCCGTCGGCGGCGAAAACACGGGGTCCGCACCTGCTGGGCTCGGAAGGCGGCAACAAGGTGCGCACGGGATGCCGGAGAAGGGGGCGAAGCTGGGTGCGCGAGGAGGAGAGCAATGGCGGCTCACCGTCGGCCAATTTGGCCGGCGGGTGCGGCGGTGGCGGTGCTCGCGCGGTGCGGCGTTCGTGCGGCAGAGAGCGGAGGAGGGCCGGGGTGAGGAAATTCGGAATGGGGGAGTGGGTGCGGAGCGCAGGCGGCTTAGAAGAGCGGGGCGCGCGCTGGCGGGGGCCACCGGCGGCCAGATGGTGACGGCGAGCGGCGCATGCCGGCCACGGGGCGCGCGGCGTCTGCGCGGGCGCGTGCGTGTCGCGGCGCGCGCTAGCGAGCGGCCACGACGCGCGGGCGAGCGGGCGAGCGCGCGGTCGGCTGGGCCGGGCTGCTTCGCGGGCGGGCCGAGAAGGGAGGCCGCGGCCTGCTAAGGCAAAATTTGATTTTTTTTTTTTAATTTTCTAAATTCCAAATAAGTTCAAATACAGTTTTCAAACACGAATTTGAACAAGAAAAAGACCTTTTTTGGAATTGACCCAAAAATAAAAGTTGCTCAGAATTAAATTCTCTACAACTTTGATTAAGGGGCCAAATAAAAATTCCCAATAGATTTTGAATGGCAGAATAAAAGCTAAAATAGGGGATATTTTTGAATATTTTTACTCAATATTTTTGAACAGGTTTTTGACAAAATTTGAGTCATCTAGCTGCTCCAAAAATTGAACTAAGGTTCCAAGTGATGTAAAATTTATAGTTGCAAGATTTTTGGTGTAATGTGATTATCATATTAATATATTTCATCACATATATCATTTTTAAGCTTTTATTTGATTCAAATTATAGCATTATCACACATGATTATGATGACATGAAATGCCATGCAGTATGATTGCCATGCAAATGCATTGCGTAACACCGGAGTGTTACAGGGGCCTCCACCGCCACCCCCACCGCCGCCACCACCAACAATGGGAGAATACTTTGGAGAAGGTGCAACACAATTTGCTATGTGACCATACTACTAGATAGGACTATCTTATTCACATGCCACATCCATGTTAGGTTTGTCGTCTACTTTAATTACCTAAGGCATGTTAGGGTTAGTCGAAAGAACTATGTACCCTTGTTTGGTACATGTTCTCACATGCCATTTCGTGTCCTTGTTGTTCGCTTCGATTACCTAAGGCATGTTAGGTTTAGTCTAGCACCTCTGTACCCTTGTTTGGTACATGTTCTCACATGCCATTTCATGTGCTGTGTGGGGTGAATTATGTAATCTGCTACTTAGTTACATTTTATTTGCACTACTTCGACTCGTTGCACTACCTCTGCATTACTAAACTTAATATTATGACCACAAAAAATTAAAAAAACATATATGAAAGGTCCAATAATAAGGTACATTAAACAACACAATAACATTTGAAGTACATGACCATAAACTAATAACGCAGAACATGCCCTAGTATGCCCATACTAAAAGCGCATTACATAACAACACATTGCAAAGTTCGACACTAGACAACATTGTTCATGAATAAACCATAGAACAAGCAACTCATGCAGACTGCTGAGTGCAACAAGGCCACTTTCCCTTCCTCTGGGCATCGGGATTCTCCTCCATTGCTGCCTTCGCTAGGCGCACACGCTCAATTGCCTCCTTTCCACCTCTTCCTTGTGCTCCTTTTCTGCTGCCTCCTCTCTGCGTCTCTTCTCCAATATCTCCTGATGCTCCGCATCTCACTCCTTCAGGCCTTGTAGAAGCCGCTTGTCCGACTCCTTGATCTCAGTGTCGATCCACAGCTCAAAATCACAGAATGGTGGAGGGGTCTACAACAAAGATAATTGTTACAAAACAAATAAATAGTGCGAGACTTTATATGACACAAAATACTTAATGCACAATAAAAATTTCTCACAATAAAGTTACTGCGGCGCTGACGCTCTGTATTCTCCCATGCAAAATTAGAACACATCAAATACTTCTGCTTATATGTTTCCTCATCTTCAGAAATTTCTACCTTGCAAGGATCACCACAAAAGCACATGGGTCTTGGAACACCACTAGGGAAAGGCTTTGGGTCATAGGGACTTCCGGTCGTCCAGCCATAGCTACAGTTGAAACAATTTCCTTCTAATAGCCGAAAACAAAAAAACATTAAATCCTAAACCTAGCGTTTACCATGTAATGCACAACAATGAACACATACCTTGGTTTGCTAGCCTTTCCGCGCCTTGGCATCCTACGGGTGTATATTACAATCAAATTTTAAAAAGTGCATAATACGACTAAAAAACCCTAAGTAGTGACGATTCTTAGGTTCACCAATACGACTACTATATATCGAATCGATGCGAAAAAGCTAGTAGGGGAGAGAGGATACCTTGCTCTCGAAGATCTACAGATGAAATCTAAGTTTCCACGGTCGAAAATACCGATTCGTGAGGTACAGCAAAGTGGTGAGACCAAAAACCCGAGAAGGAGGAGAAAGAAAAGGAAGAAGGCTCGGGGAGGAAAATGAGCTGGCCATTTAAAACAGACTCTTAGCACCATAGATCTTGGAGCCAAGCTCGGCGCCAATATCAACGCCGCCAAGCTTGGCGCCAAGGTCTCTGCCACGTCACCATCAACAGCCACGTGGATATCTACCTTGGCGCTAATAGTGCTGGCGCCAAGATGTATTATCTTGGCGCCAATTGCAACGGCGCCGAGCTAAGAGTCCAGATTTTGAAATCTTACTACCAGAGGGCGTATTTAAGAAAAACTTTCGAAAAAAGAGAAAAAAACAAAAAATACGGCAGCAGCCATGCATACCTGATCCAAGCAGGCTGCGTGTTGTCACCTCATCTGACGCCAGGCATTCGCAAGTTGCCAAAATCTCCCATTTGTTTATCGCAACGACCGAAGACACGTTAATTTTTTACTGGCAGAGCGCTGTGGAGACGGAATTACCTCGTGGGGAAGATAGGATCAGCTCAAGGAGGAGAAGACGCGTCCATTATTGTGTGTTAGTTCGATCCAGTCCGTGAGGAGAAGACAGGATCAGCTTGTAACAGAACTTCTTATTGATCGAGGTATCAAAACACGATGGTGAGGAATGATGCGTCAAAAGCCCACGACCTTACTGGCTTACGGTGTCTCTCTGACTCGGTGTAACACAACTATTTCTATTTGCAAAGGTCTCCTATCGGCTTCCGTTCTACTCCCTCTATTTAAAATTATAAGTCGTTTTGACTTTTTTGATATATTCATTTTGCTATGCATCTAGATAGAATAATATATCTAGATACATGACAAAATGAATGAACCGAAAAAAGTCAAAGCGACTTATCATATGAAACAGAGGGAGTAGCGTTCTGCGCATGTCAACTGACAACGCAAGCGATGTTAGATAGGAGGAAGTATTACTGTCCTTCATTGTGCGTACGTACGCACATATGTACTTGTCCGTTAGTCCGTAGCAGGCTGGAACTATTTGAAGCATTCAAACAGCACGATACTTTGGCATCATAATAACTCCCGCTCTTCGTCCATCTTCCATTTATTCCCTCCATTCTAAATTATAATTTATTTTAGTTTTTTTGAAAAGTCAAAACATCTCAAGTTTCACTAAATTTATATAATAAAATAATAACATTATGATACCAAATAAGTATCATTATATTCTTCATTAATTATATTTTTATAATATGCCTGTTTGATGTCATAAATCTTTATAATTATCTTTTTAATACGCTTTGACTCTCAAGAAAGCTAGAATGACTTATAATTTGAAATGGAGAAAGCAAGTATTTTTAAAGAGAGTAATATAAAACGACATGCATGTATACCGTGAATTAGTTTTTCTCTATTAAAATGAAATAAGCGAGTAATATAAAACCATATGTAGAACCACTTATTTTATGCGGACATATGCTAGTAATTTAAATTTAGGAGGTTTACTTTGGGTTATTTTTAATGATCTCAAAGGTGGTTAACAGACATGCAAAAACATTAAGGGGCTACTTTATAGGGTTTTTATATTGGTGTCTATGTGTAATGCAGATCAAAATTAGGGGGCTATTTTTCATAAAGATAGTTCTGGATAACTTAATCAAGATATCAGGGGACTACTTTAGATTGTTTTATAATGGCAGTGGTGCATAACTTTTATAAAACGTAATACATTCAATTGAAATTGTTGTCAACATGATAAGATTCTACTGAGTAGAAGGCCAGATGTTTCTAAGATCTATGAGAACTTATAGGGTTTATTTTCTTTCCTAGCTAGCACATCTCGTGGTGATTAGTAATTTGGAACCTTCAATTTGTAATATCTAGTCCATCAACATGTGATGCATGTTATGGGCTAGTTTTTAAGAGGCAAGAGTGTTATAAATTTGGGGCCACAACAAATCAAAGTTTGCTTATCTTTGTTCTCTCCCATTTGCTCATATTCTACTACAATACTCATGTACCTAGATACTTCATGTCACAGTTTTTTCTCCTTTGCATCTCACTTTTGAGCCATGTGTGTTTGAGATATGTTTAGTTAAAACTAATTCCCTCTCATCTATTCATTTTCTAACATAATACTTATACAAAACAGTCTTATCTTTTTCCAGTAGTGATTCATTTGTTAGTTACCAGTACTTAATATACTTTTCCATCACCATTCAAATTTTGTCCCTTTACATTGTGCCTCTATGTGTGTTTCATATGTTTTTAGTTCAAACTTTTGCTTCAACAATGTGTTTGATATAGAAATTGACTCATCACTTCTTACACACATGTATATGTGATTTGCGTGGCGATACACATCCATGTATATGTTGAGTTAGAGTTTCCATTTTAACAATGGAAAATTGGATAATTTGGAAGCATATATACAATGGTATGTTTTCTATATATATTTCCTTATAATGACATATGTAAAAAATTTAGATACAAATGTAGGAATTAATTTATATTATTTTTTAATAAAAAAGATGTGCAGATAATTTAGATACAAATTAGTGGTTGTTTTAGATTATTTTTTATAATAGCGTAAGTCAACAATTTTGATGAAAATTAGGGGATTGTTAAGTTTTCCTAATGGCAGAGGTGCCACTTTGGATGCATTTAAGGGATTATATTATATTCTTTTCATGGTAAGGGTGAGTAATTTTACTGGTTAGGACATCTGAGGATGTCACTGTTTCGTATGATGCTTTGCAATAACATTGTTGCAATTGATTACTCCCGTCGTTCTTTTTTAATAAGACATAGTGTGACATGACACAGTCTCCTAAATCAGACTTTAACCATTTATTTATTTTATATTATATTGTTTATACTCATAAACTTATGACAATTGAATAGTAAATATTTAATTGCAGAACTAACCATATTACGTTTAATTGTTTATATTATAGTAATTAAAAATTGTTAAATTATTATTTGTGAAAGATTTTAAAATTTAAATATTGATATATTATTCATATATGTGTGTGTGTATTATCTCATCTCGTGGCAGGCCGGACGAGTGTATGTATGTACCAGGTTATTATTCTATTATTCTTGCGCAAACTAAAGCTGGTCACCGTACCATGAATGCATCATGCAATTTGTAATATGCCTTCTGGTGAACTGAAATTAAGATGTGCGGAGTCAACTCGGGCCTTTTCCCGCACCGCAATGAAACTTGCGTGGTGGCCAAATGGCTAATGCATTGGATGTATGTGCGTTTTTCTTTTTGATAACGAAATGTGCCTCTCTAGTCGTAGTTTGGTGGTATGGTGTTGATTGCGCGTGTGTCTGCCGTGCAATCTTTCAAAAAAGAACTTGCTTGTTACAATCTCCCACCATGGAAACAACTACAGTGAAAATCACAGCCACTTTTTTCCCCTGAAAGAAGGGTCGGAGTTTTGCCGAAGTTTTATTGCAAGAACAGAATTGGTTCAATTTTTAAGGGAAAATTGGGCCAAAAACCATACAACTTCGAGGGCGTTAATACACCCACCAAAACTAAAAAGAACATACTTCCACGACCCATCACAGATTCAGTGTCACTGTTGCATATGCTAGTTTAATTTTGCCGGCTGGTGCTCGATCAAAACAGCGTAATTGATTGTGATCGAACTGACAGGATCTGCACATCCATACCCCTTATGGATAAAAGAACGGGATGACTAACGCCAGAAATCCGGCCCTAGGATGCGTCGGGACGCAGCTCCGACCCGTCCGATACTTGCCACAATGAGCCATCTGATCTCAGCCATGAAACCATGGAATAGCGTAATAGAAGGAGTGCCCACCCGCCGTGTAACGGAACCACGGAATAGAAGGAGCGCCCGCCCGCACTACTTGTGGCGGTCCATCTCCCGCCGTGCCGCCATCCCACGACGCACCGCCAGCATCAAGAAGAAGGGGAGGGGGTGGCGCCCATCTGCGCCTCTGGTTCGGATGCCCAGCTAGCGCTGAGAGAAGGTGGAGACACCGAGGCGAGGCAGCCGAAGGCGAGGAGGGGAGCGAGATGCAACACTAGATCTACTTTTGAAACGTCCAGACGCACCGCCAGCATCAAGAAGAAGGGGAGGGGGCGGCGCCCGCCTACGCCTCTGGTTCGGATGCCCAGCCAGCGCTGAGAGAAGGTGGAGACACCGAGACGAGGCAGCCGAAGGTGAGGAGGGGAGCGAGATGCAACACTAGATCTACTTTTGAAACATCCAGATGCAACACTTGCAATATACGTCTCAAGATAGATGAAATATTTGGAACGTGCATCTGAAACACTTGCAAAAACACCTGAAAACCATTGTAAAATATGAGCAACATTTGGATAAAACACTTGCAGCATATGTGTGAAATATATGCAACATCAAAATAAACACACTTGCAACATATGTCAGAAAAAACAGATGAAACATTGGAAATAGAAGTTTGCAACATACATATATAACCATGTAATATATGCAACATCCGATCTACTTTTGCAACATTCTTATGAAACATTTGCAACATACCTATGAAACATCTGAAACACCTAAAACATAGGCTTGCAACATGTGTTTTTCACCCTTCTTCTGTACGATGCAGCGCAAGCGGGGAATGGGCAGGCGGAGGGCAACGCTGTCGCGGCCCCTTCTGGAGGCGAGCGGAGGGGGTGGTGAGGACAGGCCGCCGGCGAGCTTTGGCCGGGATACGGGCTGCTGTCGTCGCAGGCGGGCGGAGGGGAAGGCGGGGACAGGCCAGCGATGGTGCAGGCTGTCGGCGGGCAATGGCCGGGTGAGGGCCAAGAGGAAGGGGCCAGCCACAGACGCATGCGGCTGCTGGCGAGCTCTAGCCAGGCAGGGCGGGAAGAAGGGGCCGGCGGGGAGCTCTGGCCGGACGGGGGACGAGAAGAAGGGGATGGCAGCGGGCGGAGGTGCTGTGGGGGATGCGTGGGAAGTGGAACTCGGGATGGATTTTTTTTTGGTGCAGGACAATGCATGCGTACGGATGGACCGAGCACGAGCAGGGGTTCAAGTTGGACAAGTTACCAAATTTGCCGGCTCCACGGATCGACCAGATCGACGTACTGCTCTGTCGATCAAGCGCAGCCCCGAACACGTGCAGATATGCTTGAGGGCGTCTCGAGACGACTCGGTGTAACGACGCCTTCCATTCATCTCCGTACTTTGCAACGAATGGTCTCCGTACTTTGCAACGAATGCACGATGCTAGCAGAGAAATGCATATAGACGCTGCCATCAGGCCATTGTTTATTTCTCCGGCGGCACTGCGTACGTACGTGCTCTCGTCCTCGCTCATGGCAGGTGGGTTTCTTTCTTTTCTGTTTTCTCCCCGGCCCGGTCGACATGATCGGGCCACTGGCAGGCGCGCGGCTACCTGTGTTACGCGGTCCAGTCTGACACGGGCCTTATTACTTGGACTGATGACTCCCGTAGCTACTATATAAGCACCCCAAGCCAGACCCCTGTACCAGATCAGCGCACATCGACCAAAGATAACAAACTAAACGTACGCCCACCCACCGCGCAGCACAGTAGCCATGTCTCCAGCTCGCCACCACCTCCGCCTCGCCATCGCGGCGCTCCTCGCTGCCGCCCTCCTGCTCTGCGCCAATGTGCCGGCCGCCAGAGCGCATTTAGAAACCGAGCACGAGGAGGAGTTCAGCTACGTCCCCGGCGACGAGCACGGGCCGGAGCACTGGGGCAGCATCAAGAAGGAGTGGGCGGCGTGCGGCACGGGGCGAATGCAGTCGCCCATCGACCTCTCCCACGAGCGCGTCTCGCTGGTGCGCTCCCTCGGCTACCTCCACCACTCGTACCGCCCCGCCGAGGCCTCCATCGTCAACCGCGGCCACGACATCATGGTGAGGTTCGAGGGCGACGCCGGGAGCCTGGTGATCAACGGCACGGCGTACTACCTGAAGCAGCTGCATTGGCACTCGCCCGCCGAGCACACCGTGGACGGCCGCAGGCACGACATGGAGCTGCACCTGGTGCACGAGAGCGCCGAGATGAAGGCCGCGGTGATCGCCATCCTCTACGAGGTCGGCCGCCACGAGGACGCGTTCCTCCGCCACCTGGAGCCCTTCATCCGGCGGATCGCCGACGTGCGGGACCGGGAGGAGCGTGTTGGCGTGGTGGACCCGCGGCGCGCGCGCGGCAGCGCCAGCGTCTACTACCGCTACATGGGCTCCCTCACCGCGCCGCCCTGCACCGAGGGGGTCATCTGGACCATCGTCAAGAGGGTACGTACGCTGGTTGGTCGATCAACTGATCAAGCATCTTTCATTCACATGCATCACTCATCATTCATTCGATCAAGGATTCGTGTATTATTAACACACACTTGCGTTGGTTGGTTGGTCGCGTCACGATCATATCACTCATATACTACAACATTCTTCTCTGTCGTGCACGATGCCCATCCTGTCGGATTGGCTTGGGTTGGTGACGAAATTTTAAGTACTGGTTCCATCTGTTTTTCAAACGTTTTTCTTGGCTCTTTTCTGCAGGTTCGCACCGTGTCCAAGTACCAGCTGGAGCTTCTCAGGGAAGCCGTGCACGACGTAAGTCCATCGGTCTCGCTAACTGCTTGTTAATTTCCACACGCTTGATAAGATTGCTCGTACTTTTGCCTCTGTTTTTCTACTGGAATGGAAAGTAAATATGTCGCTGCCACTGAACATCCCCGTCCCCGTCCCCGTTGTTCAAACTCAAACATAACATGGCTGGAATCAAAAGCAATATGAACGTAGTGTGTGTACACTGGTTTTGGTTTTTCTCAGCCTGACCAAATCTCGTCTTTTTACCTGCTGCAGGACATGGAGCACAACGCGAGGCCGCTTCAGGAGGCGAACAATAGACACGTCAGCATCTTCCGTCCTAAGCCCGATAAGCATTATTAGGGCCCGTTTCAAGCCTCATATAAGTGATGTGTACATATGGGCTCGATCAACTTGGAGACACCAGTAGGACACGTTTGTGAAATGGTTCAGTCCGGATGAAATTTACATACGTATATTCGATAGCTTATGGCGGATATTCCATTTGTAATTCTTTCTGTTTAAGTTCATTTGTAATAGGAATAAACAAAAAATGCTTATTCATGTCCACTTTCATGGGCGTCAGGCATGTTCATAAAATTGTGTTATGTCCATGTTGATCTGGGAAACAATTTGAGTTGAATACTAAACTGCCATTACATGAAAAACACAATAGTGATCGGTCACTTATCTGCCCTTCGCATCGGGCCAACTATTGATACATATTGAAAGGAATGATGGACCCAAGAGAGCGCGGGTTGAATTAGGTCAACTAAAAACTAAACTAGCTAGGTCCTTTGCTAACTCCCTCAACATAGACAAAACCATTCTACACCGCTGCTCTCTCTCCCATGGGCAGACCTAGCATTGTGCCGGGTATTCCCAAGCATACCCAACATTTTTGGACAAAAAAATAGTAGTTAGTAGGTATATACACATGTATATGTATTTAAGCTTCAGAATTGTCACTCACTCCATCTTAAAGCATCTCCAAGAGTCTTTCTAAAACTTGTTCTCTAAATCATCATTTGGAGAGCTATTTGAATAAAAAAGCATTCTCTATGTTTTTGCATCCCCACAACTTCTATATATCTTGTCCACACTCTAGAAAGCCCAATCCGCTCTCCATCATTAGCTACCAAGAAATCTAGAACAGAGGATGAAAATATTTGAAGATCCAATTACAGAAGCTGTTAGAGGACATCTTTTGACCAAAACCATTATTCCTATTAGTAAGGAAGATATAAAGATGCTCTTAGAGCTCTTATATATTCATCCAAACACACAGTAGCCCAGCCAGACCATTTACGTATCGCACTCACTCATTTCCCACTGGCCACACCTGACGACCTATGCTTTGGTGCAAACCCGTTGAACTAGGAATCCTAGCGGCTAGCACTGCCGGCCCTACCACCATCCACCCGGCACGGTCGCGCCTCGGCGTGGTAGCACTCTGTTGCCCTAGGGGCGGATGCACCGGGCCACAGAGGTGTTCGGCTGTCCATTCAGCACAACAATGCTCGCTGCCAACCTCATCTGCCGGCAAGCACACTGCCCACATCACGCCCGCCGCACGCCGATGGATGGCTAGGAGGGCACATGCACCCACAAGACAACTAGAAGGTAGAAGCCTAGGTAGATCTCAAATTCGAGATTCGATTTATTCCTTGATCAAATTTAGAGGTAAAATCTCAAATCCCCTTTGGTCTTTGCTTGGACATACCCAACTTTGAAATCCCAAGTTCGCCACTGCTCTCTATGTCTGTCATGGTGGGGGTGATGCTGACCCCGACCTCAGGTGGCGCATGCAAGCCAAGGCGATCAATGACATGGATAGTGGGCTGCCATGCTAACAATTCTACATGAATTCCTTTTGTGTCTGTTTGTGTGTTGTTTTGTTGGTGGTTCTTTCTACTTGTGCTTGTAGGTCATCAAAAGTAAGGGGATAGTTTGCCAAATGAGGTTTGGCCCTTGTGCTTCTTCTCATGCCAACTGACCTTAATCTTTATCTTTTAGTGGTTTTTGATAACTTGAATGAGACTTTATCTAATTGGTATCTCTTATTGGCTCTTATGGTTCATCTCATCCCAAGTGATAGATTTTAGATGGTTTTTTTATCACTTGGATGAAATTAATTTTTGGTTTTTGTCTTTCAAGCCATTTCTATCTGCATGGATGTTGTCAACACGCTCATCAAGGGGGAGAATGTGAAACCAATAATACCTTAAGTGAGAGATAGTGAAACGTTACCTTAAGGGGGAGGAATGTTAAAACCAAGTTGATAAAAGGACATTGGTTTGCTTGTGATGAGTGATTGACAAATGATGAAATAACTTTGTGTGCCTTTTGGATTGCACGAAGCTTTTGTGTCTATTTTTTACTCTTGACTTGTGTTTATCCCTTGGCCATTATTTGGGAACTAAGATTTTTTGTTAGAACTTTTAGGCACTTGAATGATAAGTTTTTCTTTCAGAATTTCTTCTATGAGCTTTGGTGATGGTCAATGCACTGGTAAAGGGAGAGATTGAAAGACAAAGTTCTTTTTCTAACAACATTAAAATAAGAGGAAATATTTAGTCCCAATGATCACATTGCCACTCAATCACCAAAATCACTAATGAACCTTGCTAGGTGCCAATTTTCTTACATGACACTCTAGGGATAGTGTAGCTTCATCCTCCGCTTGGCACTATTGTCCATCCTCCGCTCGCCTCTCGTGCCATCCGTTCATGATTCTTGATATTTTACACTAGTATGGATGTGAACATACATGACGAACAACTTTCGTCACTGAAGAAACGATATTTGTCATAATAAAAACATTTTATGACGAATTAGTGATGAAAATCCATTCGTCACAAAGAGAACTTCATATTTGTTTAGTTACGACAAACCCGAGATGTTTGTCATAGAAGTAGTTTGATCCGTGACAAAAAATAACCGTCATAGAACTGTTTTGGTATGGCAGGGGCAGCCACGCAGGCGGATGCGATGGTCTATTCCAATGGAGATGCTTCCACATATAGATGTTATGGCGGGTTACATTGGATATGCTTTGGGTAATGTGTCACCTTCTTATTGGACAACATGACCCTCTATTGTTCTTGCACATTTCATATTCTTATTAGACCATATGTCATGTCCCTGGTGTTCCACTTGTCATCTTTTTACTGGCACAGTGTCATCTTGCCGTTAACCCACGTGTCCTTTTTCATTGGACCATATCGTATTTTTGTTGGTCCATATGGTGTGACAAGAATATCTCACGTGTCTTTTTCTTATTCGACCATACGTCGCAATGTTGTAGGTTCACGTGTCAGTTTTTTAGTGGACCACCTGTCGCGCCCTAAACTACCCATGCATCATTTTTTAATTCAGCCACGTGGCTGAAAGGGCTTGTACCACGTCTTGGATTTGTATTGGTCCACATGCTGCGTCCAAGCTCTTACACATGTCGTGCACCGGTGTCCACGTGTCAAATTTTTATTTAATGATGTGGCCTTTTTGCTTGTTCTACCACATACACAACAATTATTACATTAGAAAAATAATTCCCCCACAAAAGGCTTATAATTGGCCAAGTTATACACCGTATTTTTTGAGAGAAAGAAGGCACATCCATAAGCAGTTGGTGCCGACCTAATAAGTGATGTCGGCTATCACCTTTCCGAACGACCGGGGCTCTTTCACAAAAGTAATATGGTACCTCGTGTGTTCTCACCATTCCTTGTGGCACAGGCCAGCCTGGATTAACGACCGTGTTCGCCAGTGCTGGCGCTGCAGTCGCGTGCACGCTGCCCTCCAAGAGCAAGGCGATCATGATCCCAACTTCGGTCTAGATTGCCACACCGGCAATCCTAGGCCTGCTGCCGCCGGTGACCTCTTCTGGTTCCGGCGTCCACGCCCCGCCCATCGACAATCCATCGTCGGCGGCCACCGCAAAACGTAGGTTAGCCGTCCTGGTGCCTCCGTCCACAGATTGTTTTTGAAACCCTAATTTCCCCACTAGGGTCTAAGCGCCGCTTAGTTTTAGTGTTGGGATCGTGTTGTTGTGTCTGTGCTTTTGGTGTGCAGATCACAGGTGTTTCCACCCTACCAATCGACATCGATGGCGACGGTAGGCGGTGGACGATCGGGAGAAGATGCGACGTCGAAGGAGGGTGGAAGCCCTACCCCGAACGTGTCTGATCTGTTGAGCCGGCTCAACCTCACTGAGCAGGAAGGGGCGATCGCAGATTTCAGCGATGAGGAAGATGATTTGGAGCCTGCGATGGAGTGGGTAGTAGTGGGGAAGGTCCTCTCCCCTCTTGCTGTCCACGTCAATACCATTCGGGCGGCCATGAAACCTGCATGGGGTAACCCCTTTGGTTTGAAAATCCGAGCCATTGGGGAGAAAGGTGAGAACTTGTTCACGGCAGAGTTTGGAACCAAGGTGGACATGGAGAGGGTTCTGGGGGGAACTCCATGGATGGTGGGGAGACATGCCGTGATTCTGAAGCCATATGATGAGAAGCTTAGTGCCTCTGAGATCGTGTTTGACCGTATGGAGATTTGGGCTCGGATTCCGAACTTGCCACTGGGTTGGATGAACCAGCACAGGGGGAGTAGGGCCATGTCTCTACTTGGTCAGGTCGTGAAGATGGATGTGGACACTGATGGCAAGGCGAGTGGAGCGTTCTTACGTGCCAGAATCGCCATTGAAATTGATAAGCCCTTGAGGAGAGGAGTTCTTCTCCGGATGAGCAAGGGGGAGGAGCCAAAATGGTTTGCAGCCCAATATGAAAAGCTGCCATTCTATTGCTACTCGTGTGGTATAATGGGTCATTCAGAGATTGAGTGTCCCAATCCTGTACCACGGGATGAGATGGGGAAACTCCCATATGATGTGCAACTGAGAGCACCGGAGGAGCGTAAAAGAAGAATGCAAACTTTTGCAGGGGCAGCCGCTGAGTCCTTTGGGACTGGCTCCTCTTCTGCATCAAAGCACGCTCGGGGGAAGTCCAGCAATTCAGGCTATGATCGTCAGTCCTGGGGGGAGGAGGAATCCCGTTTCTCTTCCTCTGAGCCTAAGGAGGGGAGTGATGAAAAAGAGGTTCAGTCACCTCTGAAAAACACAGCAGGGAGAACCTCTGAGGCCAAACGTGCAGCTGGTACGGATGCTAGCAAGCAGCTGGTTATGCAGGAGGAGGATGCCTCACGCCTACAATACAGGAAACGGAAATCGAAGACTACGATGCCTGTCCAGCAGACACCTGATCTCAATGTCGTCCCATCTGCCTCTAATGCCATTGTTCCTGTGGGATTGGTGAATTCGCGGGTAAACCAGTTAGATGGAGTATCAGAGAGTAGTGGAGGGAGTCTGCAAGAAACCTTGAAGAAGCAAAAGAGAGGGAAGTTTTCTCAAAATGCACGATCGGCGGCGGCTGCGAGTGACAGCCCCCGCCGGGCACAATGAAAATCCTATGCCTGAACTGCCGGGGACTTGGGCGGCCCGAGGCAGTTCGTGAACTACGTAGCTTGTGTGAGCTACATCGCCCGTGGGTAGTGTTCCTATCCGAAACCAGATTCTTTAACAATAAAGTAGATGGTTTGGTGGGGACACTGAATATGGAAGGAGGTGTTGGTGTTGGAACTTTGGGCAGAGGAGGAGGTCTAGCTCTTTTGTGGTCTCGTGAAGTCGAGGTGAAACTTGAGAGCTATGACAAGATGCATATAGATGTCACGGTGCATCAGATTTCAGCACCTAACAAAGTTTGGCGGTTCACGGGCTTCTATGGGGAAGCTAGGCGTGAGCTACGTTACAGGAGTTGGGATTTACTTAAACTACTTCGCTCTCGAAGTGATCTTCCGTGGCTATGCGCGGGTGATTTCAATGAGGTGTTGAATGCGAATGAGCAAATTGGTGGGCAAGGTCGTTCGGAAAGGCAGATGGAGGGATTTCGAGAGGTTGTAGATTGCTGTGGCTTTTCGGACCTTGGATACATTGGGCTCCCGTATACGTGGGATAATAGACAGGAGGGGGGCAATAACATCAAGGTCCGAAATGATAGAGGTCTAGCAAATTCTGAATTTTTGAACCTCTTTCCTTCGGTCAGGGTGTGGCATGTCCAAACAACGGAGTCCGACCATTGTTGCCTGGTGTTGGAATGTCTACAGGAAATAATGTCGAGAAGAAGAAGGAAACGTGCTTTTCGATATGAGAATATGTGGAGAAGGGATCCTTCATACACTCACATGGTAGAGGTAGCGTGGAATTCTCTGGGTAACCCAACAACATTGTCACAGCTCTTGGATCAGCTTGGTTCGGTGGCTGGAACGATGAAGGATTGGGAGCAGTCCAGTTTTGGTTCGGTGCGGAAGGAACTGGGAAGATTGCGTTGTGATCTGGAGGCGGTCAGACGCTCCTCTCTGCACTCTGGTCCGACTAGACAGGAGAGGTAGCTAATGGCTCGGATGTCGGAGCTCCTATCCCGAGAAGAAACAATGGAGAAGCAGCGGGCCCGTATTGACTGGCTTCGAGAGGGGGACCGTAACACTGCCTTCTTCCAAGCTAGATCAAAGGAAAGGGTTCGAGTCAACCGGATTTCAGTACTGAGGAGGGAGGATGGAGTTATAGCAACCACTCAGGAGATGCTGGAATCAACAGCTTTGGAATTCTACTCGAAGTTGTTTACCCGACAGGAAGCACTGGACCCTGGACCAATTCTTGCATGTGTCCAGGAGAAAGTTACGCCAGCGATGAATGAAGAACTGCAGAAACCTTATACAGCGGAAGAGGTTTGCAAGGCGTTGTTTATGATGGGGGCTAATAAAGCCCCGGGGCCAGATGGGCTGACAGCGGGCTTCTTTCAATTCCACTGGGAAATGTTAGGACCAGGCATCACAGCAGCTGTGCTAAATTTCCTAAATGGGGGTGATCTACCAGAGACAATTAATAGCACAACGTTGGTGCTGATTCCGAAAGTCAAAGTTCCACAGGAGATGAAGCAATTCCGTCCAATTTCCCTTTGCAACGTGATCTATAAAATCTGTTCTAAGGTGTTGGCCAATCGTCTCCGAGTGTTTCTGGACGATATAATTGCAGAGGAGCAAAGTGCTTTTGTTCCCGGTAGATTGATTACTGATAATGTGCTTGTGGCTTATGAGTGCACGCATTATCTTCAGAGAAAAAAAGGTAAGACGGGGGCTTGTGCGATTAAACTTGACATGGAGAAAGCATATGATCGAGTTGAATGGGATTACCTAAGAAGCATCATGATCAAATTGGGTTTCCATGAATCCTTCGTCTCACTTGTGATGAGGTGCGTGACCACGGTGTCTTTTTCAATCAAGATTAATGGAACTCTTTCTAGTGCTTTTAGACCAACTCGAGGAATACGGCAAGGTGATCCAATCTCGCCGTACTTATTCTTGTTGTGTGCGGAAGGGCTTTCCTCTCTTTTGAAAGCTGTCGGTCCAGGGTACCTATCCAGAGGTGTTCGCATGGGTATTCACGCTCCATGGGTATCACACCTTCTCTTTGCGGATGATTGCATCGTGTTCTCTGAAGCGTCGCAAAGGGGTGCCGCCAGACTTCAAGAGATACTTGACACTTACAGCCGAGGTTCAGGACAGCGAGTCAATAGAGATAAATCGGCTGTCTTTTTTAGCAAAAATTGCCTGGAGGAGGTGAAGGAGCTGGTTCGGCATGAATTGCATATAGAAATAGAAGCTCTTTCAGACAAATATTTAGGACTGCCCACAGCTTTAGGCAGATCCACGACCGAGGCCTTCCAGTTTATGCCAACGAGAATCAAGAATGTGGTGGGAGCTTGGAGTGGGAGACATGCGAGTAGTGCTGGAAGAGAAGTGTTACTAAAATCAGTGGCGCAGGCGATTCCCACCTACTCGATGAGCTGTTTCCTCCTCTCAAAAACCACTTGTAGGAAGATGAGATCCACAATCGCTAATTACTGGTGGGGTGGTTCTGGTGACAGCCGTCGCATTCATTGGTTGCGATGGGATAACCTAACCCAACACAAGTCGGAGGGAGGTATGGGTTTCAGGGACTTACGCTTGTTCAACAAGGCCATGTTGGGGAAGCAGGGATGGAGGCTCATTACCCGGCCTGACAGTCTTTGTACAAGAGTTCTCAAGGGACGGTATTTCCATGATGGGGAGTTTCTGTCATGTACACGCAAGAAACATGCCAGTCACACGTGGAGAGCTATCCTAGTAGGTCGAGAAATCCTTGGACAGGGATTGATTAAAAGGATCAGTGATGGTGCCTCTACAAATATCTGGCAGGACAGATGGATCCCAATGCATTTTGATGCTAGGCCACTTACACCCGGTGATGGGCAGGAGGTGAACCTGGTCTCTGACCTGTTGAATGCAGATGGACAGTGGAATGAAGAACTGATCAATGAAACATTCTTCCCAGTCGATGCAAACGCTATTCTTTGGATTCCATTGCGGCCACAGGAAGAAGACTGGTGGGCATGGGAATTAGATAAACATGGTGAATACACTGTTAAATCGGCGTATAGAAAGCTTGCTCAATCAGATATGCCAGAACAAGGAGGATCGGGAGATGAATCCTGGAAGAGGGTGTGGAAACTTAATGCTCCTCCAAAAGTCAAGGTTTTTTGGTGGCGGGTTTTACACGAATCTCTCCCTACCAGAGATACCTTGAACCGACGTCATGTTGAGCCAGTGGGCTTCTGTGAACGGTGTGGGGCTGAAAGGGAGACAATCAGACATATCTTCATGGAGTGCACTACTGCCTTGGCCTTTTGGCGCGAGGTGAAAATTCTGACGGGCGTGAAATTGCCTCAGCTACACACCCAGTACTGGGCTAGCGATATCCTGCGGGATGATGTGTGTTCAGAAAAAGATAGATGTATCCTTGTTATTGGAATGTACTCCTTGTGGACACAAAGAAATAGACATCGCCATGGGGAAGAACAACTGCCAGTCCGAGTAGCAGTGCAATGGGCAGTGGATGTCGCCCATGATCTTTGGCAAATTGCAAAACCCCAAGTTCAGAAGGTGTCCAGCACAATAAAAGAAGGCTGGAGTGCACCTCAGTCAGGTTGGATTAAATGCAATGTTGATGGCGCTTTTGATGCGCGGAAGGGCCAGGGGGCGACCGGGGCTGTTCTAAGGAACCCGGCCGGTGCCTTTGAGGGAGGAAGAGCTAGATGGTACCCTTATGGCCTGGACTCGTTGATGATGGAAGCGTTAGCTTGCAGGGATGGTTTGATCCTGGCCGTGGACATGGGAATTCAGAAACTGCAAGTTGAAACTGATAGCCAGGAGTTGGTGAAGCTATGGACGGAGATTGACATTCAGAGATCATGTATTTCCCCAATCCTAAAGGAGATCAAGGACCGTAGTGGATTTTTTAATGCTTTTTCTTTGATGTATGCCAATAGAAATTGTAATCGCATTGCTCATGTTTTGGCTAAGCAAGTCTCAGATGTCAGAAAGGTGGGTGAGTGGCATGTAGCCCCACCTTGTGTTTCTCATCTGATGACTGAAGATTGTAACCCAATTGTTCCTTGATCAATAGAAGTTTGAAGTCGCAAAAAAAAACATTCCTTGTGGCACAGAAGGGCTAATGCATGCACCTACTCCTTCAGTCCTAAAAATAAATAAATCACGTTTACCTAGAAGTCAGACAATATTAAATATGACCAAATATGTATAAAATTATACTAATATCTATGATATGCAATAGTACGTAAATTTCATTAGACTAAACATAGAATATAGTTTTATAATAAATATATGTTAAAATAATAAATTTAGTCAATCTTAAGATTCTGACTTATGGGGAAATGAAATTTATTTATTTTTTTGGGACAGGATATTAATATTAACAGTCTAAATTTTTTGCGACGAACCGTCTAAAATATTATTATTCACGCACAGGTGGGCAAAACCAACCAGCAGCCCCGTCTTTTTTTTGTTTTTTTAGCCTTTTTTTCAAAAGTTTCTCTCAAATACGTCCCTGGCCGTAAGATTTCAGAATATGGACCCTGTTTTTGGTGCCATCACTATTAGCGCCAAGGTAACACATCTTGACACCAGGATAATTGGCGTCAAGCTCCTAGGCTACGTGGGCATCGACTCAGAGCTGGCAATGACGTGGCAAGGATCTTAGCGCCGTTACTATTGGCGTCAAGCTTGGCGCCGTAGATCTTGGCGTCAAGTAGGCCTTACAGGTGGGGCCGCCCGTTTTCTCTCTTCTTTCCTTCTCCTTTCTTCCTATCTCTCCCACTCGACGTCCCTGCGCTCGCCCGCACGCCGTGAGCCGCCACGCACCGCCGTTTCGCCCTGCGGCTGCCCGCCGTGAGCGCCCCCGCCGGCCCGCCGCCACCCCGCCGCGACCGTCGGTGCAGGCGCGGGTGACCCGCCCCGCCCACCCCGGTGCGGCCGGCCGCCAGGAGCCGCCGCGCCCCACCCGCCCCAGCTCGTCCGGCACGTCCCGCCGTCCTCTGCGTGGCCAAGCGCCAGCGGCGCCCACCGCCCTAGCCTGGGCCGCCCCGACAGCGCGGCGGGCCTCCCGTCGCCTCGAGCACGCCCTCCGTGAGGCGCCCCCGCCGCGGCCGCCCGCCCGTCAGTTCGCCACCGGCGAGGCGGCCCGCCCCGACCCACCCCACCCCGCGGCACCCGCTCGCCACTTCCCCAGCCCGCCTAGCCCCTCCCCGTGACGCTCCCTGTAGTAAGGTAATTTTTTTCAACTAAATTCGTAATTTAGTTTGTAATACTTTCTTAGATAATTAGATAATAGTTAGATAGATATATAGGTATATATAGTTAGATAGTTAGATAATTAGATAGTTAGATAGTTAGATAGTTAGATAGCTAGATAATTAGATAGTGCGATAGATAGATAATTAAATAGTTAGATAGATAGATATGAATATATAGATACAAAATTAGTTTATGTATATAGTAATTACATAATTACATAGATACATAGGGCTTGTTTAGTTCCTGAAATATTTCGTGAAATGATACTGTAGCACTTTTCGTTGTTATTTAGTAATTAGTGTCCAATCATGACCTAATTAGACTTAAAAGATTCGTCTCGTCCATTTCGTCTAAACTGTGTAATTAGTTTTATTTTTTTATCTATATTTAATGCTCCATCATGTGTCCAAAGATTCGATGTGATGAGAAATTTACTGTTTTTTGGCGAAATATTTTAGAACTAAACAAGGCCATAGGTATATATTTAGTACCTAGTATATATATATAGTAGGTAGTCAATAGTATATATTTATTTATCTTAATACTAGAGACACTCACCCTAGTAGTTAGCGTATATTTGGACTAAATGGAATGTTTTTCGTTGTATGTTTAAACTAAATGGACAACCTAGTGACCATATATCATGGAGGCACTATGGAAAGAGATTTGTATGGATATGTTGAGTTTGTTGACATGCAAAGTGTGCATGTGTTATTCGATGAGAAGCCATCATTTAGTGAGTGGGTTGCAAGGGTTCGGGAGGAGGTACATTGCCATGGAGATGATGACATCGCAGTTGAGGGTGTACTTCACCTAGGTTCCCCTCCTAACTTCCTAAGGAAGATGATTCTAATTGGGTGTGCAGATCAGTGGGAGAAGTATGTGAGATCGGCTATGAAGAGCCAGTTCCAAAGTTTAGACGTGGTTGTGCGGCGGGTGTTAGTTGATCCGATCCCTCATGGGTTTTTCTCGCCAATAACACAGCAGGCATACTTTGACCCTCTAGCCCTTGCTATGGATGCGGAGGTTCCGCCTATGGTTCCCGATGCTAAATCTGCCCCTAATGAGGTCCGTATTGCTGAGGCAGTTGGGGATACTAGTTGGTCTCATTATGTTGTGGCAGAACCTGCTCAGGAGATCCTGACACAGAATCATCCGAGTAAGTGTCTTTTCCGCATCATTCTTTGGAGCTTACCCCCACTTTTCATCCATTTATCTCATTCTTTCCTTGTATTTCGTATTATGTTGCAGGAGACATTCCCGCAAATGTGGATGTTCCTCTTGTTGATGCTCAAGTGCCCCCTGGAGATGGATTTCGTGCCTTCAATAGTGTTGATTCAGAGCCATATGAGATCGCAAGTGCGGTTGATTCTTATGATGATCGTCCAGTTGGAGAGCTGACGGAGAGTGATGTTGAGATGCTGAGGCGTATCTTCCCCAGCCGCCGTGATCTAGAGTTCATGAGTTCAGTGATCTTACTCATTCCGATCAGGCGTGTGCAGAAGGACGTGATGATGAGCTGCAAGAAGCTCTAGAGACTGGTCCAAAAATGACAATTGAGAAGGGGAGGGTTTTCAAGGACCTTCCTACATTGAAGAGGTGGTTGCAGGCATTTGCAGTGATACGCAAGAGACCTTACAAGGTCCTGCATTCCTATGTGGAGTAGTGTTACACGGTTGTGTGACAAAGAGCGCTGCCCATGGATTGTTTGTGCAAGAAAGCAAAAGGTCGACGGAAAGTGGAAGATCACAAAAGTTGTCGGGCCACATAATTGTGCTTCACATGACCTCAACACGAAGCATCGGCAGTTGACATCTACCCTCATCGCCAAGCAGTTGATGGGGATATTGCAGGGAGAGCCCAACATGAAGGTCACAACAATTATAAGGACAATTGAGCAGGTGTATCAGGGTTACAAGATAACTTATGGTAAAGCCTGGAGGGCTAAGCAATGGGTGTGGAAGATGATATATGGGGATTGGGAGGATGGGTATGAGCAGTTTCTAGTACTTCTCAATGCAATCAAGGTGGTGAATCTAGGCATGCATTATGAGTACATCCCTCGACCGGACGCATGGAAGGATGGGAGACATATATTCTTCCGTGCTTTCTGGTGTTTCCCTTAGTGTGTCGAAGCCTTTATGCACTATCGTCTGGTCTTCTCCATTGATGGTACGTTCTTGATTGGCAAGTACCGGGGAACACTTCTGATAGCCATATCCGTTGAAGCAAACAAAAAGCTGGTTCCTTTGGCATTTGCATTGGTTGAGAAGGAGAACAATGACAGCTGGGGATGGTTCTTGAGGCTAGTCTGGATACATGTGGTTGGGCCTGGCAGGGAGGTTGGCGTCATATCTGATAGGCACCAGGGCATACGTAATGTCGTGCGAGAGGAGATAGTGGGGTATGCACCTTTGCACCATCGTTGGTGTACTCGGCACCTTGCTGAGAATATACTCCAGAAGGATCATGTGAAGGATAACTTTGATCTTTTCCAGGAGGCAGCTCGACAGCTTGAAGACAGGTATTTCTGGAGAGTTTTAGAGAAGGTCAAAACCGTATCAAATGTAGATGGTAGACAGTGGCTCACTAGGCTGATGGGTGATTTGGACAAATGGACAAGAGCTTACGATCTCGGTGGATGGAGGTATGAGTTCCAATGCAGCAACATGTCCGAGTCGTTGAATAAGTTGCTGCTGGAGATACGTGGTATGCCCTTGAATGCTATCGTGCAATTCACCTTCTACAAGCTAGTTGCCTGGTTCAACGATAGACATGCCCATGCATTGTATTTACAGACTAAAGGAAAGAGATGGCCTCCAAAACAAGAGGCACATATAGAAAAAGCCAAGGAAAGGGCTGCCACACATGAGGTTACATGTATTCACCACCCCATAGGGAGATATGAGGACAAGCATACCGGCGGCACAACATCTGACGGTGAGGTCCGAGAGTCGAGGATTCAGGTGGTAGTCCTCCAAGATTTCTCGTGCACTTGTGGTGCACCAAGGCAGTACCACTTTGTATGTTCCCATCTGATAGCAGTAGCTAGGCATCGCAACTATGACATCAAGGCACAGATACCTCATGAGTTCACTGTAGACACGCTTTTGTAGACATGGAGCCCCTAGTTCGTGTCTTTTCGAGACCCTAGAGAGTGGCCTCCATACAATGGTCCAAAGTACGTTGCGGACCTAGCTTACAAATGGAACAAGCGTGGATCTTGGAAGAGGTCGAGGCACAAGATGGTTATGGATCAGATACCAGGAAGAACGAGACGTGGGAGGGCCACCCCATTTCTTACTGACCCCGAGCAGCACGAGTGTGGCAAGTGCGGTAGACTTGGCCACAATTCACGCACTTGCCGTTGGCAGATTAGTGAGGTGCGACTTGTGGTTGATTCCATTATTTCATACTTATCGTTTTGCTTAAAGTAATCATGCGTACCAATAATTGTTGACAGTACTTGTGCATTTCTTACTTTAATTTGCATTGTATATTGAATTTCTAACTTTGTGACTATCTTCATTTTGTAGGATGGCGCAATTCCACCTTCTGGAGCCGGCGTACGACGAGACCCACCGAGGACGTCTCGTAGTGGAGGAGCAGGTACTAATCTAAATTTAATGTCTTGTTCAAATACTTGCAATTAGAAGCATATATGTGTGTGTGAAGTAACAGGAGATGATGTTTTTTGTTTCCATGTAGGACCTTCCGCTGCTTTGTCCTAGAGCCCATGGAGGGTTCTTGGACATGCAGTACAACAATAGGTACACACCTTTCCTGCAAAGAGTTGGCCTAGACGTCATCTCTTTTCATGTTTGTCGTGGGCTGCCCACGTTCAACTCAGCGGCCTTGACTGCACTAGTTGACAGGTATTATCTCAAAACATTGGTTCCATTCATAACCATTTGTTCATGCGCTTGCCTTTCTGACATGTAATATTTCTTTGCCAAAAATGTAGGTGGCGGCCTGAGACTCACAGCTTTCACTTGGCTTTTGGGGAGATGACAATCACGCTACAGGACTATCAAAAGATGCTAGGTCTGAGGATTCGCGGGAGGGCAGTGACAGGGCTGCGCAGGTCAGAGGGTTGGAGAGCTCGAGTAGAGGCCTTCCTTGGGCATGAGCTTGGTGAGCAAGGGTCTCGCACTTCTGGAGTTCTAATCTCCTGGCTTCGGACTGAGTTCGGCACAATGCCCTGAGGGGGCGGACGACCAGATAGTTGGGTACTACTGCAGGGCGTGGATCCTACACTTGTTTGGCTACGTTCTCTTCCCCGATGCAACGGGGAACACTGCGTTATGGATGTGGGTCCACTGCCTCATTGACTGGAACCAGGTGGGTCAGTACAGCTGGGGCTCTGCAGTGTTGGCTTTCCTTTACCGCCAGCTTTCTGAGGCGTGTCGTCGGTCTTTGTCCAAGGCCTCACTTGGTGGATGCGTGTTCCTACTCCAGTTGTGGATGTGGTCTCATCTTCCAGTTGGTTGTCCCGACGTTCTAGCTCGTCGTGACTGGTTCCTAGGTTAGTACGCACATCGGCAGCCGACTTGGGCGTACCTTTGTCCTTGCAGCTAACCTTCTTCAATCAATTCTCAATAAAATGAGAGATCTAGATGTCCTAAAGCTCCCCATCAATCTCCAACACAGCAATGACTTTCCCATCATTCAATATGCAGATGATACCCTGATCATCATGGAGGCCTCATCTAGACAGTTGACAGCTCTAAAAGGTATCTTATATTCCTTTGGTCAATCCATAGGGTTGAAGGTCAACTACTCTAAGTCAATAATGGTGCCAATCAACATTAGTAATAAAAAACTGGATATCTTGGCAAGAACCTTTAACTGTGAGAAAGGAAGCCTGCCATTTACATACTTGGATCTCCCTCTTGGACTCACAAATCCCAAAGTCATTGATTTTTCACCTCTAGTCTCAAAATGTGAAAGAAGGCTTATTGAAACTTCAAGCTTTCTTAGTCAAGATGGAAGGTTACAATTAACCAATTCTGTAATTTCTGCACTACCAACCTTTGCAATGTGCACCTTCAGGATTCATATTTCAGTCATTGAACAAATTGACAAATATAGAAAGCATTGCCTATGGAGGGGTGCAGATATTGACTCAAGTAATCCAGCTAAAGCTGCCTGGCCAATGTTGTGCAGATCAAAATTTGAGGGAGGTTTAGGGGTGCTCAATCTTAGAAGGCAAAATGAGGCCCTGTTACTGAAATTTCTACACAAATTTATGAACAGAGAAGATATTCCTTGGGTCAACCTTATCTGGGAAAGATATTATCAAAATGGCAAGCTCCTTGGATCATCCATCAGGGGGTCATTCTGGTGGAGAGACATTACAAAGCTTCTTGACACCTTCAAGGGCATGGCTGTAGTTAACATTTCTGATGGAAGGACCTGTTTTCTTTGGCAAGATCTTTGGAATGGCATTATCCCTTAGTTTAGATATCCAGAACTCTTCTCTTTCTCAAAGAAGAAGTAGATTGCGGTGGCTGATGCAAAGTCAAGCAATGACTTCTCTGCACTTTTCCATCTCCCTCTGTGAGAAGAAGCTTACTCTCAGTTTCTACTCCTGCAGAACTCATTAGAAGATGTGCAATTGAATGAAAACCTAGACAGGTGGACTTATATTTGGGGAACTAATCTTTTTTCATTTGCAAGAGCTTACAAACAGATAAGTGGAACCAATTTGGCTCGCCCTATATGCCGATGGCTATGGAAGAGCTCCTGTCAGAATAAGCGTCGAATTTTCTTTTGGCTGCTAATCAAAGACAGGATAAGTACTAAAGGATTATTGAGAAGATCAATGGAATTGGAAGATTATAATTGTGTGCATTGTAATGGGCAAGTGGAAGAGGCATTGGAACACCTCTTCCTCTTCTGCCCGTTTGCAACTGAATGTTGGAACTACTTAAACCTCTCAATCACTCCAGTCAATGATCTGTTGGATATTGTGCAGCAACTGAAGATACAACTCAACCAACCCTTTTTCATGGAATTCATAATACTCCAATGCTGGGCGATTTGCATGACAAGGAATAATCAGATTTTCAAAGCTATACCTGCTAAAATTCAAGGTTGCAAATTTATACTCTGCTTGGAACTAGATGGCTTAGTCCACAGAATCAAGAGAAAACACCTCCTCAGGTTTCAGGAATGGATAGCAAGCTTATTTTAGGAGTTAATTTCCTACCTGTATCTATCTTCTTTTTCTTCTGTTTTTTGGTTCCCTAATCTAGGCACTAGTTTTAGCTTCCTACTGAGACTAGAACTTCTTGTTTCTGCTGTATCTGTTTTGGATCCTTTTGTTTCTTTAATATATTTGCAGTAGGGGCTCAAAACCCCTCCTGTTTCCTCAAAAAAAATAGTACTAGGTGTCAGGAATAATTTCAGTGTTACACTGACCCAACACCACATGAAGGGTCCAAGTTGACTTATCCCTTCCTACTAAATTAGTCTGCTTAGATTGATAACTTTATCATCTTAGAGACAACTCATCAATAATCCTAGGTACTAACTACTAAGGGCTTCTCTGTGACGTCAAGGAATTTACTTGAACTCTCTAAGCATCAAGGATTGGTGGCTTCAGGCCAGATCATACGAGGGAGCGGATGCAGGATGCAGTCCTTGAGGCAGCCAGAGACGCCGATTTCAAAATTTTCGTGTTCGGATGCCCATAGCTAACAGTGATTTGGTGGTCTCCATTTCTGAGACCAAGTGCTGCGTGCCTGCGTCGCCAGGAAAAAGGAGCTAAGCCAGGTCGAGTACGGCTGATGCAATGCCGACAGACCGATGACATGCATCTCGCCAGCTGCTGGGCCGCGGCGGTGCTCGAGCGGGCCACACCAGCATGCTATTCTGGACGCCACTGAGTTAGTTCAATAGTCCTGTTAGAAGATTTGGGCAGGCCCAAATAATATTCCCAAATAAATTCAAAAGGCCCACGCACACATGCATGGTATGGTGGGAAACTTTAGTTTCACATTGCTATTCTAGGAGGAGTGAGACCAACTTAAATAGTTGAGTTGTCTCCATCTAGTTAAAGCTATTGGAGAGAGAAAAAGGGAGAAACTTGCGCGCTCGCTCACTGAATGGTCCAGCGATTTCTCTAGCAGCGACACGTGTATATATTGGGACGAGACGTAACGGTAACTGTGATTGCGCGGCTAATTACTTTCCTTAGATGAGAGACGTGTATATATTGGGACTTTCCTTAGTTTGCCTTTGTTGCGACGGGTTTGGCTAATTACTTTACTTAGCTGCGACGCATGTATATATTTGGACTTTCCTTAGTTTTTTTGCGACAGGTCCGGCTAATTACTTTCCAGGTCAAGACAAACGCCATGTCAATCACCTTAATACTGCGATTGCACGCTAATTACTTTCCTTTGCTGCAACGGGTCTGGCTAATTACTTTCCTTAGCTGCGACGCTGTATATATTGGGACGAGACGTCGTCCTCAGCACAGAGAATGTCTCTAGTAGACAAATGGCAGGTCAAAAACCTTAATACTGTTCCCCTCAGTACAGAGAATGTCTCTAGTAGACAAATGGCAGGTCAATCACCTTAATACTGTTCCTTTGATTGCTCTAATTGCTCTAGTAGACAAACAACAGGTCAATCATAGTATTAATGGTGATTGCATGGCTAATTACTTTCATTACTTTCCTTTAATTGCTCTAGTAAACAATAAGCATGTCAATCACCTTATTCTCGTATGAATGGTGATTGCTCTAAATGCTTTAGTAGACAAATGGTAGGTCAATCACCTGAATAGACAAACGGCAGATCAATCACCTTAATATTGTGATTGCGCAGCTAACTACTTTCATTACTTTCCTTTGCTCTAGTAGACAAACGGCAGGTCAATCACCTTAATATTATGATTGTGCGACTAATTACTTTCATTACTTTCCTTTAATTGCTCTAGTAGACAAACGGCAGGTCAATCACCTTAATACTGTGATTGTGCGGCTAATTACTTTCCTGAGCTGCGACGTGTGCATATATTGGGACGAGACGTCGTCCTCAGCACAGAGAATTTATCTCCTCCTTTTGCCACTGTGCTGCTCTACCGCTGTCTTCCCCATCCCGGCGCCGGGAGAGAAGGCCGGTTCTTCCTCTACACCGGTGTTTGCTGATCGTCATCAACGGTCTGCTTCGCCTACTCGCGCCGGCATCCCCACTGTAAGAATGTTTACACTTTCTCTTATGCTTATGCTGATTTGGTGTGAGAGGAAAACAATGTATGTTCGCTGAAAAGTACTATTGTCGTAGTGCTAGTGTTAAATCACACACCTATGATACATGTTGTTGTTTTTTTTCATATTGTTGGAATTAATTTATAAATCACTAAATTGCTATTATTTCCATCAAGTAGGATGCCGCAAGCATCAGTAAACAGAGTTGCAAAATGGACATACCAGAGAGAACCTTACGACAACACAATCAAAACCAGTGGCATCACTAAGGAGGCCACAAATTCAGACCAGTAGCATATAAGGGAAGATAAGCTTTTAGATGGCACGTAAGGGAACAATATCATTTCTTCTGACGTAGACAGAATTTTCTCATAATAAGATTATTCATGTCAGCAATGGGTAGCACGCAATTGATTACGTTACTAGTGGTTAAGCTATGGCCTATAGCAGACTTGACTACTAGCTAGTAGTTAAATTTGATTTCTCTCTTAATTCGTTCTTTGCACCACCCTAGGACATGTTTTTGATGCTGTCACCTTACAACTAGTTGAGTTGGCATCACTGGGGGTTCCCTAAGGGTTATAATCAGAGGATAAAGAGGATTGAGTTTCATCTAATTCAATACTATAGAATTGATATTCATTGCCGGTTGTTTTGGAACCGGCAATGACAGAGTATCACAGCAGGCGGTTTATGGCTTGAACTGGTAGTGATAGGTATGATACTATCACTATCGGTTTGTGCCTTGAACCGGTAGTGATAGCCGTTTTGCACAAAAAAAATCATAACTTTTTCATATAACATCAGATTAAGATAAATTTTTTCAGTGATGGCCGGCCATAACTGAAGCGTACGACTGCCGACCATACACGGATCAGTTAGCGGCTAGAGAGCACAGCTTCCTACGTGTGCGGGTCCTTTCAGCCTAGGCCTTGGGCACTTTATTTGGCCGTTTCGACATACCATGCAGCTTTAACGATGACTTAAAAGTAACTGAATTTACTTGAATGATATATAAGGGAGGAAAAACAATTATAGTATAATGACATCAGAGACGCCATGGAATTTTCTCAACTAACAGAATAATCCAGGCCTAGCGCAAGCAAATCACGCATCCTAATAAGCCGCCATGGATGGGATGATCGCGACCTTATAATAAGGGTTCTAAAAATATTGTTGCCGCTTCAGGACCAAAAATGTAATACTGAACATGTCTACTCGGGCGTACGGAAACATTTGAACAGAGCAAGTATCTTGCACACCACCACTTTAGCCCTTGTCCGCCGAGAGAGACAAAAAAAAAAAGAAGAAATAGTCGGACTTGTAATATATATATATATATATATATATATATATATATATATATATATATATATATATATATATATATATATATATGAAGACGAAGTCAAACATGTAAGTTGGAACTAATATATACACACCCAAGAGGCCGGGAATTGAACCAATCTGAACGTCATGGACATTTTCTTTTGGACAACTGATGTACATCCGACTGAAGCGTACGACTGCCGACCATACACGGATCAGTAGCAAAGCGCAGTAAGATTCAGTAGTTCACATGGTGTAGATCATAACCGGTCGGACGATAGTAGGACGATGCAGTCTGAAGCTATTAAACGTATATATACTTTTTTTCTTACTAGACACTCCTATACATGTACATCATCCACTCCTGTAAATACACGCGTATATACTCTATATCCATAATGAGCACTTCCAAAATAAAAAGATCGGTACATCTTAAAAATAATTGAGTAATGGTGCGGTGGTAAGTCAGAGACTCGATCTAATTCCCCAGGAAGAAAGGCTTATAATTAGCTATATGCCTGTACTTTTGAGGGAAAGAAGTCAGCCATAAGCAGTTGGTGCCAACTCGGTAAGTGATGCCGGCTATCACCTTCCGAACGATCGGCGCTCTTTCACAGAACCCCGTGTGTTCTCACCATTCCACTTGGGCGTGGAACAGAAGGGCGAGTACATGCACCTAACGTCAGTCTCAATGGGATTTCATTAGAGTTTCATGGGTATTAAATATGCTGATGTGGCACTGTATTTATGAAGAGAGAGATGATAAGAGTTTCATGAGAGTAGAGAGAGTTTCGTGGGGATGAAACTCTTCTGCACTGTTTTCAAAATATGGATGTGTTGGAAACTGGAACATAAAATCGCTATTGAGACTGTTCTAATAAACATCTAAAAAATATTATTGTTCCCGCACTGGTGGGTAGAACCAACCAGCACCCATACCTGAGTCGAAGCAGGCGGCTACGTCCTCACCTGACGCCACTTATCCAATTTGCCAAAATCTTGCATTTGTTAATCGCAACAAACTGGAAACACGTTAATTTTTTACTGGTCGAGCGCTGTGGACGCGGAATTAACCTCGTGGGGAAGACAGGATCAGTTCAAAGAGGATATGACGCGTACACTTAGGGCCCGTTCGTTTCCCCTGAATCACTGCCAGGCACGCTTCCGATCGGGAATCGTTAGTTTATTTGTATAAGATTTCATCGACGGGAATGAATCCTGGTGTCAAACTGGCCCAAACGAACGAGCCCTTATCGTGTGTTGGTTCGATCCAGTTTCCTGGCCTCTGATCGATCTATCACAAGACGATAGCGAGGAATGATGCATCAAGCCTACTATACGACCTTACTGGCTTATAGTGTCACTCTGACTCGGTGTAACACAAATGTTTGCAAACCAAAGGTCTTCTATCGGCTTCCGTTCTGGCGTTCTGCGCGTCAAAGTGCCAACGCAAGCGATGTTAGATAGGAGGAAGAATTGCTGATACGCCACAGGGCTTACTATTCTTCATTAATTGTGCCTACGTACGCATATATGTACTTGTCCGTAGCAGGCTTGAACTTTTTGAAGCATTCAAACACGATAAATAATATTTTGTCTTCGTCCATCTTCAAAAAAAATAATTATTAATTTATAATCATTACATCGAGTTGATGCTATGGTCTTGTTTGAAACCAATTATAATCAAATTTCTGTGCGCCTCACAGTGAGAATCAATAAAATTAATGGTGAAAGGTTTTAAAATTCAAATATTGATATATGTGTACTATCTCTTTTCGTGACAGGCCGGACGAGTGCATGTATATACCCAGTTATTAGTCTAATTATTCTTGTGCAAATTAAAGCAGCAGGTCACCGTACCATGAATGCATCATGCAATTTGTACTATGCCTTCTAGTCAACTGAAAATTAAGATGTGCGGAGTCAACTTGCCTTGTCCCGCACAGCAATGAAACTTGCCTGGTGGCCAAATGGACTGTCCCAAATTATGAGACGTTTTGGAATTTCTAGATTCATAGCAAGCTTTTGCTATGTATCTGGACATAATATATATTTAGGTACACAACAAAAGTTATGAATCTAGATAAGTCAAAGCATCTTATAATTTAGGACAGAGTGAGTTTGTGTGTTTTTCCTTTCTGCTTTTGATAACGTATGTGCGATAATTGGCTAATACTCCCTCCGTCCCAAATTATCAACCATTCCAACTTTTGGACATACTCCCTCCGGTTTTCTAAAGGATGTCGTTTTGGACAGCGACACGGTCTCAAAAAAGAACTTTGACTGTTATTTTTTGCTATAAAATATTTATAAAATATAGTCAATATATACTTTTATGAAACTGCATTTCGAGATGAATCTATTTACATCACTTTCATATTTTCAAGCTTAACCCAAAAGAATTTATTTATAGTTAAAGTTTAAAATGTTTGACTTCAGACAACCTCAAAATGACGTCTTTAGGAAACCAGAGGGAGTAATATACATTACTATTTACTAAACATAGTAATATATAGGTGCACTATCTTTCTGGAGATTTTCTTACCTTAAATCCCTAACACCGGCGAGCTCATCGTCTCCGACGCCGGTGACCTTCTCACCAGAACCCTAGCCGTTTTTTTCTTCCTCTCTGGCGCAGGAGAGGGTGTGGGCACGAGCGTGGGCGTGGACGCGTGGGTCACGCACTCGGTGCGTCGCGCGACCATCGCGTAAAAGAAAGATGAAGAAGATCAGTTCAAGCACAATGCATGCGCACGGATGGACGACCGAGCACGAGCAGTGGTTCAAGTTGGACAAGTTACACAATTTGCCGGCTCCACGGATCTGTCGATCACGCGCAGCCCCGAACACGTGCAGATATGCTTGTTGAGGGCGTCTCGAGACGACTCGGTGTAACGCCTTCCATTCATCTCTGTACTCTGCAACGAAGGCACGAAGCTAGCTGAGAAATGTACTGCGTACGTACGTGCTCTCGTCCTCGCCCCATAGCAGGCGTGGGTTTCATTCTTTTCTGTTTTCTGCCCCGGCCCGTCGACATGATCGGGCCGCCGTGGCAGGCGCGCGGCTACCTGTGTTGACGCGGTCCAGTCCGACACCGGCCTCATTCCTACGACTGACTCCCTCCCGTACCTACTATATAAGCACCCCATGCCGGACCCTGTACCAGATCACCTAGCACAACGACCAAAGATAACAAACTAGACGCTCACCGCGCAGCACAGTAGCCATGTCTCCAGCTTGCCGCCACCTCCGCCTCGCCGTCACGGCGCTCCTCGCTGCCGCCCTCCTGATCTCCGCCGCCATGCCGGCTGCCAGAGCGCATTTAGAAACCGAGCACGAGGAGGAGTTCAGTTACGTCCCCGGCGACGAGCACGGGCCGGAGCACTGGGGCAGCATCAAGAAGGAGTGGGCGGCGTGCGGCACGGGGCGAATGCAGTCGCCCATCGACCTCTCCCACGAGCGCGTCTCGCTGGTGCGCTCCCTCGGCTACCTCCACCACTCGTACCGCCCCGCCGAGGCCTCCATCGTCAACCGCGGCCACGACATCATGGTGAGGTTCGAGGGCGACGCCGGGAGCCTGGTGATCAACGGCACGGCGTACCACCTGAAACAGCTGCACTGGCACTCGCCCGCCGAGCACACCGTGGACGGCCGCAGGCACGACATGGAGCTGCACCTGGTGCACGAGAGCGCCGAGATGAAGGCCGCGGTGATCGCCATCCTCTACGAGGTCGGCCGCCACGACGACGCGTTCCTCCGCCACCTGGAGCCCTTCATCCGGCGGATCGCCGACGTGCGAGACCGGGAGGAGCGCGTCGGCTTGGTGGACCCGCGGCGCGCGCGCGGCAGCGCCAGCGTGTACTACCGCTACATGGGCTCGCTCACCGCGCCGCCCTGCACCGAGGGGGTCATCTGGACCATCGTCAAGAGGGTACGTACGCTGCCTTCGTTGATTTACTTCGTTCACATGCATCACTCATCATTCGATCAACGACTCGTGTATTATTGACACATACTTGCTGACATGCGTTGGTTGGTTGGTTCCTCGCGTCACGATCATATGATGAATGTATATCACTGATATATACATTCTTCTGTGTCGTGCACGGCGCCCATCCTGTCGGCTTGGCTTGAGTTGGTGAGCAAATTTTTAGTACTGATTCCATCTGTTTTTCAAGCGTTTTTGGGCTCTTTTCTGCAGGTTCGCAGCGTGTCCAAGTACCAGCTGGAGCTTCTCAGGGAAGCCGTGCACGACGTAAGTCGATCTCGCCAACTTGTTACTTTCCACACGCCACAGCACGTCCCTGTCCCCGTTGTTCAAACTCAAACATGGCTGGAATAAAAAACGATATGAATGCAGTGTGTACGCTGGTTTTGTTTTTTCTCAGCCTGACCGCGTGTTTTACCTACTGCAGGATATGGAGAACAACGCGAGGCCGCTTCAGGAGGCGAACAACAGACACATCAGCATCTTCCGTCCTAAGCCCGATAAGCATTATTAAGGCCCATTTCAAGCCTCATATTAGTGATGTGTACATATGGGCTTCACATGGAGACACCACTAGGACACATTTGTGAAATGGTTCAGTCCGGATGAAATTTACATACGTATATTCGATAGCTTATGGCGGATATTCCATTTGTAATTCTTTCTGTTTAAGTTCATTTGTAATAGGAATAAATAAAAAAAATGCTTATTCATGTCCAGTTTCATGGGCGTCAGGCATGTTCATAAAATTGTGTTATGTCCATATTGATGTGGGAAACAATTTGGGTTGAATACTAAACTGCCATTACATGAAAAACACAATAGTGATCGGTCACTTATCTCTCCTTCGCATCGGGCAAAATATTGAAACATATTGCAAGGAATGATGGACCCAAGAGAGCATAGGTTGAATTAGGTCAACTAAAAACTAAACTAGGTTCCTTTGCTAACTCGCTCAACATAGACAACCATTCTACCATCGCTGCTCTTTCTCCCATGGGCAGACCTAGCATTATGCCCGCGTATTCCCGAGCATACCCAACGTTTTGGACAAAAAAAATTAGTAGTTAGTAGGTATATACACATGTATAATGTATTTAAGCATCAAAATTTATAAAACTCACTCTCTAAATCATCATTTGGAGTGCTATTCAAATAAAAAATTGTTCTCTATAATTTTGCATCCCCACAACTTCTATGTATCTTGTTCACACTTTAGAGAGCTAACTCCACTCTCCATCTTTTTCTACAAATCTCATTAAACTTAAAAAAGTTTGATCAATACAAATACCATACCATAGCGACACTTGTTTTAGGACAGCGAGAGTAAGCAGTTGTACCGACCGCGCCGACCTGGTAAGTGGTCGGCTATCGCCTACCGAACGATCGACGCTCTTTCATAAAAGTAATAGCAATATAACATGGTACCATTTTCGCGTGGCACAAGGCCGAGGACATACATGCAACCTAACAGACGTCTAAAAATATCATTCCCGCACCGGTGGGCAAAACCAACCAGCAGCCATACCTGAGTAGAAGCAGGCGGCTGCGTGTTGTCACCTCATCTGACGCCACTTACTATACTCAATTTGCCAAAATCTTCCGTTTGTTAATCGCGACGACTGGAGACACGTTAATTTTTTACTAACAGAGCGCTGTGGACGCGTAATTAACCTCGTGGGGAAGACAGGATCAGTTCAAGGAGCAGAAGATGCGTACACTATTGTGTGTTGGTTCGTTCCAGTTTCCTGGCCTCTGATGGACAGAACATCTTATTGATCGATCTATCATCAGAAGATGATAGCGAGGAATGATGCATCAAGCCTACGACCTTACTGGCTTACAGTGTCTCTGACTCGGTGTAACACAAATGTTAATGTTTGCAAACCAAAGGTCTTCTATCGGCTTCCCTTCTGGCGTTCTCCATGTCAACTGACGACGCAAGAGACGTTAGATAGGAGGAAGAAGTGCTCATACATACGCCACAGCGCTTACTATTTTTCGTTGTCCGTAGCAGGCTTGAACTTTTTTGAAGCATTCAAACACGATACTTCGGCATCATAATAACTTCTGCTCTTCGTCCATCCTACTTTACTTCATCCATCCTAAATTATAAGTCATTTCAACTTTCTTGAGAGTTAAAGCGTCTCAAGTTTGACTAAATTTATATGATAAAATAATAATATTTATGATACAAAATAAGTATCATTATGTTTATTAATTATATTTTCATAGTATACCTATTTGATGTCATAAATCTATGTAATTTTCTCTAAATTTTGGTCAACCTTGAGACACTTTGACTCTTCAAGAAAGCTAGAATGATTTATAATTTTAAACGGAGGAAGTACATATTTTTAAAGAGAAAATATTTATTAATTTATGATCATTACATCGAGTTGATGTAATAGTTGTAAACCCACTTTTAACATCTAACTGCACAGCCTAAAAAACAAAGTAAGAACATGTCACTCTAATGACTATTAATCCAAAAGACTAGATTGCTACCTAGGTGTCCTGGAGAAAAGAAACACCATGACTTTAGTTACTAACTACTTTGTATATATGTAAAGATGGTTTGCATAGTGACCCATGACATGCATGTATACCATGAATTAGTTTTTCTCTATTAACAAATGAAATAAGTGAGTGTCAATGTTTTACCACCGATAGCCTGCCATTTGGGGTACTCGGGACAGTTGTTCGGGCTTCGGCGTATGCTGAACTCGACGGTTAACGCAAGAGACAGTCGATTTATACTGGTTCGGGCCCTCGTGATTGAGTAATAGCCTTTACGTCTAGCGGCGTTAGCCTTTGCGTTGGATTGACCGTGATGATCTTGTTACATGGGGTGCCCATAGCCTCTCTTTATATAGGGAGAGACAGCTATGACGTTCTGATTTTAATTACAGAAAGTACTTTTTATTAGGAGTCCGGCTAGTCCGGCCTATCCTACTTGAAGTCGGCGTCATCTGATGTCGCGCCTTTCCTGTCAAGCTTGTGGGCCAGGCCAGGGCCCATTGCTAGTAGTAGTAGTACAGATGAGGAACCCTGTGGGTCCCGTATAGTGAGTAATATAAAACCATATGTAGAACAGTAGAAGTACTTTGGTGTTTTTATTTTATTCTATGGACATATGTAAATAATTTAAATTTAGGAGGTTTACTTTGGGTTATTTTTAATGATCGCAAAGTTGGTCAATAGACATGCAAAAAAAATTAAGGGGCTACTTTATATTGGTTTTTTATATTGGTGTCTATGTGTAATTTAGATGAAAATTAGGGGGTTATTTGTCATAAAGATAGTTCTGCATAACTTAGATCATGGCCTACTTTAGATTGTTTTATAATGGCAGAGGTGCGTAGCTTTTGTAAAACATAATACATTCAGTTGACATTGTTGAACATGATAAGATTCTACCGAGTAGATGGCCAGATGTTTCTAAGTTCTATGAGAACTTATAGGATTTATTTTCTTTCCTAGCGCATCTCATGGGGATTAGTAATTTGGAACTTTGGGAATTTGTAATATCTAGTCCATCAACATGTGATATGTTATAGGCTAGTTTCTTAAGAGACAAGACTGTTAGAAATCCATGGATAAATTTCGGGTCACAACAAATCAAAGTTGCTTTATCTTTGTTCTCTCCCATATTTGCTCATATTCTACCACAATACTCATGTACTTATATACTTCCTGTCATAGTTTTTTCTCCTTTGCATCTCACTTTTGAGCCATGTGCGTTTGAGATATGTTTAGTTAAAACTAATTCCCTCTCATCCATTCATTTTCTGACATAATACTTATACAGAAGAGTCTTATCTTTTTCCAGTTGTGATTCATTTGTTAGTTACCCATACTTTATATGCTTTTCCATCACCATTCAAATTTTGTCCCTTTGCATTATGTATCTATGTGTGTTTCACATGTTTTTAGTTCAAAATTTTGCTTCAACAATGTGTTTGATATAGAAATTGACACGCTCATCACTTCTTACTACACACATGTATATGTGATCTGCATGGTGACACACATCCATGTATATGTTGAGTTAGAATTTCCATTTTAACAATAGAAAATTGGATAATTTGGAAGCATATATACAATAGTATTTATATTTAGATGCAAATTTAGGAATTAATTTCACAATGGAAAAGATGTGCATATAATTTAACAATTAGATTGCAATAGTATGTTTTCCATTGTTATCTAATAGACGCAAATTTAGAAATTAATTTATATTATTTTTTAATAAAAAAGATGTGCAGATAATTTAGATACAAATTAGGGGTTACTATAGATTATTTTTTATAATAGCATAAGTCAATAATATTGATGAAAATTAGGTTATTGCTTTATGTTAGTTTTCCTAATGGCAGAGGTGCTAATTTGGATGTATTTAAGGGATTACATTGTATTCCTTTCATGATAGGGGTGAGTAATTTACTACAGAGAATAGAATACATCCAATGACTATTATTATTGAAGATTATTAGAGTTTAATTACTGGATTAATGGTTAGATGCCTTTTATCTTTATGAGATTTTTTGTATTAATCTTGTTTCTAATGTGTCTCCTAAGGATTAACATGGACTCTAAAAAGAAAGTGTAAGTTGTTGCATGGTTCATGCATCTCATTTCACTTGTATAGATCGAAAGAGAGATAGAGTTCATAAATGTATATATTACAATGGTACACACACGCAGACATGAAACACTTATCCTTGCCATCGTGCGCACATCATGATAGCTCAATCAATATTGTCAATTACTGGTTAGGACACCTAAGGATGTCATCGTTTCGTATGATGCTTTGCAATAACATTGTCGCAACTGATCACTCCCTCCTTTCTTTTTTTTATAAAACATAGTTTGACATGGCACAATCTCCTAAATTACTTATGTTATATTATATTGTTTATACTTATAACCTTATGATAATTGGATAGTAAAATTTAATTGCAAAACTAATCATATCAAGTTTATATTATAGTAACTAAAAATTATAGTCAAATTATTTGTCAAAATTTTTAAAATTTAAATATTGATATTTGTGTACTATCTCATTTCATTGCAGGCCAGACACGAGTGCATGTAATCTAATTATTCTTGCCCAAACTAATGTCCCGTTTGGATCCATCTAACTAAAGTTTAGCTACATAAAATTTCAATGCTAAACGTTAGCCAGCTAAAAGTTCTCTAAACTAAACTTTAGTTAGGATGTTTGGATCCTTCAACTACTAGGTTGAAACGGCTAAACTTAGCTAAACTTTAGCTGGTCTTTTAGATAAACCTTTTGGATCCCTAGCAGCTAAATTTAGCCATCTAAATTTTAGTTGGTAATCCAAACATGCCCTAAAGCAGGTCACCGTACCATGAATGCATCATGCAATTTGTAATTTGCGGTATGGTCAACTGAAATTAAGATGTGCGTAGTCAACTCGCCATGTCACGCAATGAAAATTGCCTGGTGGTCAAATGGCTAATGCATCGGATGTACATACTTTCAGGGTGGCGTCAATACACCCACCAAACCTATAAAGAGCATACTTCCACGACCAATCACATATTCAGTGTCACTTTTGCACATGCTAGTTTAATTTTGCCGGTTGGCGCTCGATCAAAACAGCGTAATGGCTTGTAATCGAGCTGACAGGATCTGTGCATCCATACCCCTTTTGGACAAAAGAACGGGATAACTAGCGCCCGGACGTCCGGCCCTAGATGCGTCTAGACGTAGCTCCGACCCGTTCGATACTCAGGAGTCGTCCGATCTCAGCTATGGAACCACAGAATAGCGTAACAGAAGGAGCGCCCACCCGCTCGCGTAACGGAACCACGGAATAGGAGCACCCGCTCGCGCTACTCGCAGCGGCCCGTTCCCAGCCGCGCCGCCATCCCACGACGCGCCGCCAGCATAGAGAAGAAGGGGAGGGGGCGCACCCGCCTGCACCTCTAGTTCGGATGCCCAGGCGGCGCCGAGAGAAGGTGGAGACACCGAGGCGAGGCAGCTGAAAGCAAGGAGGGAGCGAGATGATTTGCAATACTTGATCTACTTTTAAAACATCCAGATGCAACACTTGCAACATATGTCCTAAGACAGATGAAATACTTGAAATGTGCATCTGAAACACTTACAAAAACACATCAAAATCATTGTAAAATATACGCAACATCCAGATAAACCACTTGCAACACATGTGTGAAACATATGCAACATCCAAATAAATACACTGCAACATACATGAAAAACAGATGAAACATTAGGAATAGAAGCTTGCAACATACATGTATAACGATTGCAACATATGCAACATCTTCATCTACTTTTGTAACATCCTTATGAAACATTTGCAACAAACCTATGAAATATCTGAAACACCTGAAACATTGGCTTGCAACATGCGTTTTTTCACCCTTCTTCTGTGCGACACAGCGCAAGCGGCGGATGGACAGGCGGAGAGCTGCGCCATCGTGGCCCCTTCTGGAGGCGAGTAAAGGGGGTGGGGGAACAGGCCGCCTGTGAGCTTTGGTCGGGATGCGGGCTGCCGCCGTCGCAAGCGGGCGTAGGGGAAGGCAGGGACAGTCTGGCGATGGCGATGGCGTAGGCTACCGGCGGGCACTGGCCGGGTGGGGGCTAGGAGGAAGGGGCCGGTCGCAGGCGCAGATGGCTGCCCGCGAGCACTAGCCAGGCGGGGCGGGAAGAAGGGGCCGACAGGGAGCTCTGGCCGGGTGGGACACGAGAAGAAGGGGCCGGCGTGAGGCGCAAAGACCGCGGCGGATGGAGGCGCTGTAGGGAGTGGAACGAGCGGACATGGATTTTTTTTTACAAGAGCACGGCGTACTACCTGAAGCAGCTGCACTGGCACTCGCCCGCCTAGCACACCATGGACGGCCGCAGGCACGACATGTAGCTGCACCTAGTGCACGAGAGTGCCGAGATGAAGGCCGCGGTGATCGCCATCCTCTACGAGGTCGGCCGCCACGAGGACGCGTTCCTCCGCCACCTGGAGCCCTTCATCCGGCGGATCACCGACGTGCGGGACCGGGAGGAGCGCGTCGGCGTGGTGGACCCGCGGCGCGCGCGGCAGCGCCAGCATCTACTACCGCTACATGGGCTCGCTCACCGCGCCGCCGTGCACCGAGGGGGTCATCTGGACCATCGTCAAGAGGGTACGCTTTGCATTAGCCTTTGATTGTTTATATATACTTCACATGCATCACTCATCATTTGATCAAAACGACTCGTGTATTATTGACACACACTTGCGTTGGCTTGGGTTGGTGAGCAAATTTTTAGTACTGGTTCCACCTGTTTTTCAAGCGTTTTTTGGCTCTTTTCTGCAGGTTCGCACCGTGTCCAAGTACCAGCTGGAGCTTCTCAGGGAAGCCGTGCACGACGTAAGTCCATCGGTCATGCTAACTTGTTAATTTCCACACGCGTGAAGAGATTGCTCGTACTTTTGCCTCTGTTTTTCTACTGGAGTGGAAAGTAAATATGTCGCTGCCACTGCACGTCCACGTCTCCGCTGTTCAAACTCAAACATGGCTGGAATCGAAAGCAATATGAACGTAGTGTGTACGCTGGTTTTGGTTTTTCTCAGCCTGACCGCGTGTTTTACCTACTGCTGCAGGACATGGAGAACAACGCGAGGCCGCTTCAAGAGGCGAACAACAGACACATCAGCATCTTCCGCCCTAAGCCCGATAAGCATTATTAGGGCCCGTTTCAAGCTTCATAGGGATGTGTACATATGGGCTCGACATGAGGGCACCTGTAGGACACGTTTGTGATATGATTCAGTCAGGCTGAAATTTACATATTCGATAGCCTATGGTGGATATTCAATTTGTAATTCTTTCTATTTAAGTTCCTTTGTTATACGAGTAAATAAAAACGCTTATTCATGTCCACTTCCATGGGTGTCAGGCATGTTCATAAAATTTTCACTATGCCAGAAAAGGTCATCAGTGATGCGTTCAGATGGTCATCAGTGACGCGTAAAAGACGCGTCACTGTTTTTGCATCTGTGATAAGGAGACATTAGTGACGCATAAAAACGCGTCACTAATAGCGTTCACATGTGACGCGCCCAGCCAACACGCGTCACTGATAGCCCCTTATCAGTGACCCATTCAGTCAATACGCGTCACTAAGGACTCTTTTAACAGCGACACATATAGGGAAAACGCGTCACTGATAAAAATATTAAAAAACAAAAAAATAGAAATTTAGGTGGCTATTTTTATATACAGCACAATAACAAATAAATCCACACTTTTCAATACAAGATCCACTCATTTAATACAAGATTCACAATTTCTATTCCATCCAAATAGGCCAATAGGGTTGTGAAAAAAGACTACATTATGCTAGTGCTGTGGAGAAATCTAAGTTTTGTTTTGCAGACTACTCTGTCAAGCTGCTGTGAAGATGCCAGTGTCCTACTAGCCCGCCATTATCTGCAAAGTTAAGGAAAACATATGCTCATTTCAAACAAAAATGATGAGAATTGGAAATCCTAGTAATTGCAGCTAGCATTCTTCAGCCATATCCTAAATAAATGGGTTAGCCTTGTGTCTAGTTGTGAATCAAGGACTATAACTGATCTAGCAAAAGTCCAATAAAATGCATTTGTCAAGAGATTTTGACATTTATCAATTCCAATAGGATTTGATTGGGGGTGTGATCACCAGCATGAGTTGCAATAAAAAATCAAAATACTAGTGATGTACCAAAGACTAGTATTAGAGAAGCATGTCAAGGTGAAGATACTTGTAGACTGCTCAGTTTCATTATGTTAAAATAGGTCATTTCTTCTTGTGCCAAAAACTTAGTTACTGGTGTTGTGAAGTTAGTAAATCATAACAAAAGAGGCAACTAATTCAAGTTAATAAAAATAAACTTCTGTACGCCATAGGTAACCAGGAAGTCTAGCATATAATTAAATCATTGGACAAAGAAAAAATAGAGCCTAAAAAATAAATGTGAGATTTAAGTCCTGTGGCCCTCCCAAATACAAGGATAGTTTCTAAAAACCATGCCACTAGCTACTGCATTTCCCTTGCTGATGTGGCATTCAAGAAACAGGACAAGAACACTTACCCATGGTAAGTAAGCAGACATAAAGGTGAAGTGGCCCATAAAGCTCATATGGATGAAAGGGTTGGCACTGCTCTAGATATAAACCTGCTATGCCATATGAAGTCAGAGTTACCAATATAAGACTTTCTCAAACATGCCCTACTATTACATTCAGATATTTTTATTTACAATTATAAGCGCTGGTAATCACATAGGTATGTATTGGTTCAATGTTTAAATTTATTTAGGGGTAAGAAAATGAATGAAGATTTTTCTCAGACCTATTATTCATCTATTCATTATTCAGAGTTAGCACTAAACAACATGGTCCCTTGCATTTAGATAAAATAATCAGATTTAGGTGAGTATGTTATTGTATCCATAAGCATGATAGGGGACATGGGTTGTTTTAGCTACTGCTCAGTTTCATTATGTTAAAATAGGTCATTATGTTAAAAATAGGTCATTTCTTCTCAAAGTACAGTGAACTCTTGGAAAAGATCCATCTACTAATGGATAGGGAGAGGACTTGCTATATGTAACATTTTTGCAAACTGAAGATCACACAAAAAAAGAAAGAATGTAAGGACTACAAAAAATAACAATACCAAATTAGTATACATTGACAAAGAAAGGAACACTTAGTAGTGCTGGATTTGTCCAGAGGATAAACTAGAACTAAAGGCAGTTGACACTGTTGTTCATCTCTTGACCTTAATAGCCATGAACTGTTTAGATAAGAATACTGCAGAAATATGGAGAAAGACAAATAGACAAATCCGAAAGGATGGGTGCAAGGACATAAAGTAAACAGTAGATTATAACATGTGACTGGCTGCATGAATTTTGCTCAGGAAGTTACAGACTTTAGAAAAATGCCTCAAGAAAAACATGAGTGGCACAAAATACGACTACTCATTAGAAGAAATAAAAAGGCACCATAATTAATGGTGAAAGGGACCATATGGTAAACTCTTTCACAATGGCATCCTTAATTACTATAAAGTTGCAGAGGTGCATCAATTTACTTGAATGGTATGATACTTAAAATGATGTTCCCAAAAGTGAATGACGACACAGTGAAAGATTGATGAGGCGATTAAGGCATGATAAGTTTATCTTGCAAAGCCATTAGCCAAAAAAGAAGCAACTAATTTGTGATGGAAGGTAAAGTACACTGGCATAACAGGGCATGAGGTTCCTACAGACAAAGTCAGAAAACACAACTGCATAAATATTGCAATGTTCCATTTACCTTTAATAATCTACTAGGGTCATCAACAGCCTGGTACTTCTCACTTCTACATGGAGTTGATATTAATACACACAAAATCACAACCTGTAAGAGATAAAGAAAAGAAAAGAACAATTAACATGGAGAGAAGATTTTGTACAAATTAATTAAAAAAATCAGACATGGGAAGTATTTCATAAATACAAAAAGCTGCCTCTAATAATAAGAGCCAAACTTGAACCTCACTTCCGCCTAATAATAGAAGTTGGTGTGCATGACAGAAGTGCATATGTCAGATATGAAAATCAGCAACCAGTTACCAATATAAAGTAAACACAGTGTACATTGAACTGAGTTGAGAGGGAGGTAACTACTATGATCATGGTCGAAATTAAAGTATTTCATTGTATGCTCTAATCTCAAAAAAAACCAGCAGCAGCCTGATCTGTAGTCTCCATCAAGAACCAACGGCTGCTAACAACTGTATCACCTTGTTGTTTTTTAAAAAAGGCTAACAGAAATATGATTGGTTAATCCAACACTGTCTGCTACTAATTATCACTAGACCTTACCCAATTGAACAAGTGGGTGATATATGAGCAGCTCTGCTAAGCAACTAAGAAGAAATAAATAGTAATGCACCATGGAAAAGAAAATCCAGAGGAACCTGGAACCTCTACAACTACACCTCTCTAGTGTGTTATCTCCAATGTACTATTCTTATGCGACCCAACTAATCACTAATCTGTAACACCACCATCTCCTGACAGTACATCTTAAGTACCAAAGACAGAGTAGGAAGATGGGAATTAAGCTGACAAACCCATATGAAATACCAGGGAATTAGTAAGCATTTTAGATATTAGAAAATGTGCAAACACTTCAGGTTCAAGAAATAGCATGATACAATATCACAGAACTTGTGAACTATTGACTTAAGCAAATGCACATGATTTTTCATTTGATTTAACTGATCAAAATAGCTGCTGCACCAAAGCATATAGATCACTTGTTTACATTTCTGAAACATAACCTCAGTACTAATTCTTTTATTATTGCCATCTTGCACATAGAGAAGAAATTTAGGCATAATTTACTGCCAATTTTCATCCCTGTACTTACTCACCTCTTGTGCAGCTGAACACGAGAGGATAGCAGTGTGTATGCTTGCATGTACACTTGCAGTTACAGGCGAGATTTATTCAAACCAAATTAAGTGTACTAGCTTTCTATAGAAGGGTAAATAAATTACCTAAATCAATTTAATTTTAGACTACTACATCATTAAGCAGAAGAACTTTCCCTCACGTATATGGCCATACTTAACTGTTGAATGGGGAACAGGAAGATGGATCTCGCGGGGGTCTTGAACTCGTGGGGAGGAACAGGGGCTCACCTCGCCGGATCTGGAGAAGCGAAGGCGGAGTCGACCGTGCCTGCGTTGGACCACCCTTTGTTGGAATCTCGCCGGCTCATGGCTACTGGATCTACCACATCCTAAATCCTCCCCATGACCGGCACTGTGTAGGAAGCATAGGGGGTAGCCGTGAGAGGGAATAGAGAGAGGGGAACAAGGGGGCTGGCGTCACCGGATCCATGGTGAGGCCGGTGATGGTGTGGATCTCGCCCTCCACCGGCTAGGCTACGGGCCAGGGGCCACCGCCGCTGGTGCCCCCGATTTGGATCTCGGTAGAGCCGCAGTCGCCCTTGCCGTTGGAGAAGAGAGGCGCCGGTGGGGATGACAGGGTTGACGCGGACGGGAGGGATGACGAGGCCGACGTGGCCGTGAGGGAACGCCGATGGGTTGGGGTGTGGAGTGGGGCGAGCGACCTCGAACTCGGAGAGACCCCAGGGGGAGCGGACGAGGGGTGGCGGGCTCGATTCCGGACTTGAGTCCTCCATCAACTGAAATCAATTATTTTTTCGGGTCCGGTGTGACGCGGCTCCCACTACGCGTCACCGTCTGTTAGCTGTGGGAGAAACAAGTCATGAACTATATATCAGTGACTCGTATTCTTGAGCCACGTCACTGTAAAAAGACATGAGTGATGCGTTTTAACTAGACGAGTCACTAATTTTGTATGAGTGACGCGTTTTACTTTTGAGTCACTAAACTAGGTGTCACTGATAGACTTTTCTGGCATAGTGTTTGTTTTGTCCATGTTGATGTGGGAATCAATTTGAGTTGAATACTAAACTGCCATTACATGAAAAAAAAACAACAGTGATCGGTCACTTAGATGTCCTTCGCATCGGGCCAAATTTTTTATACATATTGCAAGGAATGATGGATCCAAGAGAGCACAGGTTGAATTAGGTCAACTAAAAACTAAACATGGTTCCGTGCTAACTCGCTCAACACAGACAAAATGATTCTACTACCGCTGCTCTCTCTTCTGTCTGTCATGGCGACGGTGATGCTGACCCCAAGCGTAGGTGGCGCCGGCGCATGCTGGCTAAGGCGATTAATGGCATGGACAGTGGCTGCTATGCTAACAGTTCTACATGAATTCCTTTTGTGTCTCTGTGTATTGTTCCTTGGTGGTTCTTTTTACTTGTACTTGTAGGTCATCAAAAATAAGGGGATATTTTGCCAAATGGGGTTTGGCCCTTGTGATTCTTCTCATGCCAACTGACCTTAATCTTTACCTTTTAGTGGTTTTTGATAACTTGAATGAGATTTTCTGTAATTGGTATCTCTTCTTGGCTCTTGTGGTTCTTCTCATCCCAAGTAACTGTGATCATAGCTTTCTACATAGATTTTTATCCACTTCTCCTATATTTTAGGTGCCTGAAATTTAAGTTGATTTCAGCCAATACTCTTGTACTACCAACTAGTACAAGTAAACTGTTACTTTTGTTAATTATTATTTTTCTTTGTGTCATAACACATTAATTTTTTGTCCCTGTCTTCCTATAGAAATAATTGTAAATTGTTAATTATCTTTGTGACAATGCCAACACAAATCAGATTCTATCGGATTTGTAGTTTTGTCTAACGGTTTTTTTATTCTCGATACCAAAAAAATGTGGATTGCACCTACAGAAATTGCATTGAACGGAATCTGCAATTTTAATATAAAATATATGCAACAATGGTCGCCTGAAAGGAAACTAAAATTCAGGCACTTGAATTTTAACAAATCCCATTTTTATCACTTGGATGATTTTTTTGATTTTTTGTCTTTCAAACCATTTCTATCTGCATGGATGTTGTCAACATACTCATCAAGGGGGAGAATATGAAACCAATGATATCTTAAGGGAGAGATAGTGAAAGGTTACCTTAACGGGGAGAATATGAAAACCAAGTTGATAAGGACATTGGTTTGCATGTGATGAGTGATTGACAAATGATGAAATAACTTTGAGTGCCTTTTGGGTTGCATGAAGCTTTTTTGTCGCTTATTTTTCTCTTGAGTTGTGTTTATCCATTGCCATTATTTGGGAACCGAAATTTTTTAATTAGAACTTTCATGATCCTTTCTCATATCATGTAGCCTTGTGTTTGCTTTTACTTGACTTTTAGGCACTTGAATGATAACTTTTTTCTTTCAAATTTCTTCTATGAGCTTTGGTGATGGTCAATACATTTATCAAGCAGAGATTGAAAGACAAAGTTTTTGTGACTAACATTAAAATTAAGATGAAACATTAGTCCCAGTGATCACGTTGTCACTCAATGACCAAAATCACTAATGAACCTTGCTGGGTGCCATTTTTCTTAATTACACGATGCTTCAATGATAGTGCAGCTTCGTCCTCCACTTGGAACTCTTGTCTATCCTCCGCTCGTCTCTTGTGCCATTCCTTCGTGATTTTTGACATTTTAAGATCTAGTTGTAGTGGTGTGTGCTAGTTGTAGAGGTTTTTGAGATCTGGTTGCTCAGTTATTTTTTGTTGATTCTTGAGATTCTTCAATATGATTACTAAGTCTAAGTGCACTCTTGGTGAAGGAAACGTGCGTGTTCTTTGTGGATGAATGATGAATATGGGTACTAAATCTTGGATGCTTCTGAGGTTTTGAGCAGTATTTTTACATCCGCTCGGTACTCATTTTTTTCCATGCAAACAATTACCACATGCGGATGACGTAACTTGCCGCCTATGCTAATAGAAATTTACAGGTGGCTGGCATAATCTGTACGCAAGTGAAACCCAATTTATATAGGCGGGTCATGCAAAGTTGCTGCCAGTGAAGATATATTTCTTTTACAACAGCAGAAATGCACGGCTCTGTTCTCCTGCACTACCTCAGCACTATTTTTCAGTGAACGAATAATATTTTCCTCTCACAGCATTTCAGCATAGGCATAAGTATTAGCCAAATTTCAGCGAATCGATCACACTTTCAAAAAAACCGCAAGTGAAAATAGAAAAAGTACCGTCAATAGAAATTGTTTCTACACTGATGAGTGAGACATAATGAGGCAAAACTCAAAGAACATTTTTCGGTAATGCTAGGGATCAGATATCTGTCCATGGCTCTACGACGCAGGACGCCTCTGTTGGTGGACCCGGTTTGTTCCTATCTCCCTGCTCCCTCCGCTCCTTTCCGGTCACCGCAGATTAAAAAACTTACGGTGATACTGCGCTCCGCGATCGCGCTCTACCGTGCCTTCCTCTCCACCGCGCCTCTTTGTGGCAGAACCTCCTAATTACTATGGCCCACCTGTACTTGTTATTGTCTTAAAGACTTCTAACCACTGTACAAGTGTACCACAGATCTTAAGAAGCCTGTCGGGTGTCCTCGGGAAACCCGAATCATCCACAAACTTCTGAGCAGGATCACATTACAGAGGCATCACAGTATTACAACAGTTTATATAATAAATTACATCAGAGTACAAAAGCGAAAGTCTTACATAACATAAGTTTACAAACTTGATGTTCCAAACTTACAAACTTAAGTTTAGTGTTACAACCATAGTAGTGGAGTAGCATTATTAACATTATTACAGCACCAAAACGCGATGCTCTGCCCAAGAGCCAAACATCTCTACTCGTCGTCGCTCGCCGTAAAGACAGTAATGCAACAGGGTCCAAAACACACCTGCTCATGAGACGTACCTGCAACAGGGGTTTAACAAACCCTGAGTACGAAAGTACTCAACAAGACTTAACCGACAAAACCAGTGGAACGACTCAGGAATGCAGGCTCAGGGGAATCAAGGTGAGGGTCCAGCAGGAAGTCAAGTTCTTTTGCATAAAAGCTACTAATGGTGAATCCTTAAGATCACGATTTTATTTCAGTATTATTTATTGACAGAATGTAAGTGATCCTATTCTAGATCATATAACTCATTCAATATCTTTCTGATTCTCCGACCAAAGTTCCATTTCTTAACTATGATGTTGAACAGAGAATCGAGTCTCCTTAACCGAGGAGCAGTGACGATTCGAATCGATTAAACCCAGCTGGGGATTCCTAATCACACGACATATGCAGGACTCTAACCGACATATATCAACCTTCACTCGGATACTCCAAAATATGACCGGGTCCAGCGTCACCCGAGAGTATAGTACACCTCCAATCCAGCCCTTGGCTACGAGGGTACACACTACTCTCGCCATCTCTCCACTCCCAGTGCGCGGTTGGCCGTTCACATGTTGACATTACCGAGGTCTTAGGCTTACCGGAGCATATGATCAGTTACAAAGTCTCGACGCACACAATTCAAACAACAGTACGGTCCTTAACTGACTCAGTCGGAGACACTACATGGGGACTCCTTTCCCGATGCAAGTCCACCGACCGGTCCCAATTATCAGCATTAATATTCATCAAGTGATTGTCCAATAACCCTTCAAACTTTGTTTAAAAGTTTTAAAGTTTTCTCATTAAGCAATGCTAAGCATACTAGGCATTTTTAAATAAAATCAGTAACAAGTATGGTATTAGAATATCAAGGATGATAATGCAGTAATTAGGTTATCACTCAACTCCTAGCACTTAATGCAATAGAGCGGTAATATAAGTGAAGTAAAACTTTTCAAATTACAAGGTAAGGTTAAATGTAACCGGGGCTTGCCTTGGTTGACGGGAAACTCAGGCTCGGGTTTAGTACCGCAGATGTCAAACCCTACTTCCACGGACGTCGGTTCTTCTGCGGGGACGGGTTCGGCTTCGGTGCCCTCCTCTTTTACGGGAACTATACGTAACGATAATGCATGCTTTAGGATGATGAGATAATAAACATGATGCTCGATGGATGCTTAACAGAGTTAACAACTTGAGTACAACTTTCCTTCACGGTACAGTTGAACAACAAAAGCTTCAAACCTAACCCTAATCTAGGGTCCGATTACGCTAATCAAATATTAAAGGATTTCGTTAAACGCATGAAATAACACTAATCAAGAATTAACAACATGATTAAGAAAGCTTAAGCAACCAATTAGGAATGCTAACGATCATTAAGGGTTAATGATCTAAAGTCAACACTCAATCATAAAGTCAAGCAACCCTAACCATCATATCCTAATTAATCAATTAATTAATTAATAAAGCTTATTTTTAAGAATAAAAATTAACTTAATCTAATTAAGCTAAAATTTTTAATTTAGGAAGCTTATATCATAATTAGATGATAAAACAATTTTCATGATTTTTGGATAAATAAATAAACCTAGAAAAATTAAGGGCCACTTAAGAATTAAATGGACTAATTAATTAACCTACAAAAAGTAATTAAAATTGATATTTATTATTTTTCTTAAATAGTACACAGTGTATAAAGGTTACTCAAAATTTTTCACAAATTTTGGAATTATAAACAATTTATAACAAATAAACAAAACTGAAAATCATTTTACATTTTTGAAAAAGGAAAAACAAAATTCCTTGCGGGCTGCTTCCTCTCTCTCGGCCCGGCCTGCTTCGCACGCACGCGGCCCGCGTTCTCTCCCCGCGCGCTCGCCCGCTCGGCCCAGCTGCGCGGCCCGTCAGCACGGCCCGGCCTCGCTCGCGCTCCCGCTCCTCCCTCTCTCGCTGACGCACCGGCCCCGCATGTCATCCCCCACTCCCTCTCTTCCTTCTCTCCCGCGCGTGCGGACGCGCTACCGCGGTGACCGCCGACGGTGAGCTCACCGACGACGAGCCTCCGGAGCATCGGGATCACTTCAACCACCCCAACAGCATCACCCGAACCCCGCGGACCCATCTAAGGCACGAATTGGCACTTCTACAACACGGAGGAGACTTGACCGCGGCCATGGCGGCCACGGTGGTGACCCGACCGGCGACCCGACGCACAAAACGCGCCTACGGTACGGTAGCGACTAAAACAAGAGGAGCATCACGTTCAGGGGCTCACAGAGGTTGCGTTGGGCGATTCGGTGACGACGGAGAGGCGCTGGAACGGCCGGTCCACGGTGAGGCGGTCACGGTGGCGTCGCTGCCGGCCGTGAGGAAGAAAGCGGCTTGCGGGCGATTGCAGAGGAGGTGAGGCACGATCAAGGGCTCCAGGAGCTGCGCGCACACGCTGCGGAGCTGGAGGCGAGAGCTATTGGATGGTGGAGCAGCAGCGGCGGCGAATTTGGACGGCGGATGGCGGTGGCCGGTCGCGGCGAGAAGCGGAGGAGGAAGAGAAATTGGAGTTCGTCGGTGATGGCGGTATTTATAGACATGGCCGGGCGACGCTGTGGCGACACGCGGGGCGAGCTGACCGTGACGAGGCGGTCGCTGGACATCGCGGGCACGCCTGGAAGCGAAGCGAAGATCGCCGGCGTCGTCGGGAGGTGGCGTGCGGTGGTTGGCGACGATTTCAAACAAATTACAGAATTGCCATTGGAGGAAAATTTCAAATTACTTTCAAATCTTCAATAGAAGTTGAAAATCTGTAAATACAAAAGTTGTTCCATTTTGATAGATCTACAACTTTCTCAATATGAACATTTTCTAATTCGGCTTAGTTTTTAAAATTTGAATTTGAATTCAAAAAGAGACATTTTCTGGAATTCTGAAAAACCAAAATTGCTTTGAATTTTGTATTAAAACTTCAAAAACTCAAAATACCAAAGTTGTACATCTAGGGCAGACCTACAACTTTGCTATTCAAAATATTTTCAAATTATGCCTCCATTTTGAAATTGGATAGGGGAAATGAAAAGGGGACAATTTTGAGATTTGAATCTTTTCAAAATTACTTCAAATTTTACACTGAAACTTTGAAAACTCAAAACATCAAACTTGTAGCCCTTGAAAAGATCTACAAACTTGGTTCTACACTTTTTCCCAAATTTTGCTTAGATTTTGATCTATACCAAAAGGGGTAAAACTAGGGTTTTGCTTTTCAGGGTTTTCGGAAAGGTTTTGAATTGAAACTTGATTCTTTATTAATTTGGGGTTACTTAGGGATCACACCCTCACCCTAGGGCATCATTGAGTCAAGCCTCACATGATTGACCAAATGGCTCCCTAGGTTGACCAGTTTGACTTAAGAAATTCTTTTAATAATTCCTCAAATTTGAATTCGAATTCGAATCTAAAAACTTGTAACAAGTTTTGGATTCCAAACCCTAACTCAAACTTGAAGCTTTATTTTATAAGTTGGACTTGAGCTTATACCCTACAATTGGCACTAGTGTATAACACCGTCATACACCTCAATTTACGCAGGGCATAAACTAAGTATTTGCGGTGATAGTCGAAATTAGGGTTTTTGGATTTCGAGCCACACAACGAGAAACACATCCAACCTAAGAATTTAAACTCATTTTAGTTGATGCACAACATTGTTAACCTAATCATGGATGATTTGCAGTGCAAATGATGACATGGCAGGTTTTTAGTTACTATAACACCAGGGGTGTTACACTCTTGTCGGCCTTCCTCTCCACCGCCGCCGCGCCAGCACCACCATGGCGTGCTCCCCCCTAGGACCACACAGAGCTGCCGCCTCGCCACGTGAGGTCACACCCACCTGACTGTTGTTGTCGGCTCCACCGTGGGCGCCGCTCGCCGGAGGCACTACGTGTGCCCCTATCGTCGAGGCAGCAGCGCCGCCGCTCACCTAGGGATGCGCAGTCACCCGCCCGCTGTCATCCTCCTCCTCCATCGCGACTACATAGTCGGATCCCGCTGTGCAGTGCTCCGTCCGCCTGGCTGCTAGGTTTTGCTCAAAGCACATGTTGCAAGTGTATGCTTCAAGTGTTTCAGAAGTTTTAGAGGTATGTTGCATATGTTTTAGATGGATGTTGCAAACGTAGATCAGGATGTTGCATATGTTGCAATGGTTGTACACATATGTTGCAATGGTTTGTTACGAATGTTTCATCTGTGTTTTCGGACGTACGTCGCAAGTGTGTTTATCCGGATGTTGCATATATTTCACACATTTGTTTCAGAAGCATGTTATAAGTGTGTGTTTCATACATATGTTGCAAGTGTTTTATCTGAATGTTGCACATGTTGCAGTGGCTACACACATATGTTGCAAGCATATGTTCCAAATGTTTTATCTATTTTAGACGTATGTTGCAGCAAGTCCTCCATGTTGCAAGTGTTTCATGAGACGCAGGCGGTCACCACGGGGCGGACGAGCGCCGCGGGGCACAGCAGGGCAAGCAGACGCAGGCCCGCAGCATGGCACGGGCCAGCAGCGGGGTGCAGACGAGTAGCAGCAGGGCACAAGCAAGCAACAGCAGAGCGAGCAGGGCGCGATGAGCGGCAGGGCGGGCATGCATGCTTCGATGCGCGTCTGTGCGTGGGGGCATACAACCAGAGGGAGCGCGTGGGAGATAGCCACCCGACGTGGGACCCATCGCAGAGGCAGGGGCGCCGGAGCGTTGCCGTTTTCTATAGATCTGTTTTGGCCGCTAGCGGGCCCAGCTGACAGCATAGGGAGGTTCGCTCCGCTGGTTGTTTGATTGCACGTCCTGTAGTGTGTAGGGGCAAGTGCACCACATGGGCCGCACGGGCAAGCACGCACTGGGTTGAGCGGTGGCCGCAGCGCGGGCGTCTAGACGTGCACTCCTGTTTGGACTTCCGAATGCTAGTAAGCCTTAACATTTTTCTACCATCCATGGATGGTACACAGCCGAGAGTTGAGAATACAAAAGGAAGTCATAAGGCTTGCAAAACCACTAGAAAGAAACAAAACACAGAGACGGAACTGTCCTAGTCATTCGTGCGATTAAACTGAAATATCCTAAAAGAATTCTGAAAATATTTTGCAAACATATGACAAGATGCCACCCTAACGACAATGCTAAGTCAGATCGACCAAACGGCTGAGGCTTTCATTTCAACAACCCGGTGTTGATCCAAACGTCTAGCAGTGAGATATGCACGTCGTGAAGAAGGCTCATGAAATCCACTCTCACGCCGTCAAAGTATATCCCAGGTCCCAGTTGCAGGAGCACAGATCTCTCCAGTACAATTTGACTGTTTTGATCGGTTCAGAGATGATAGAACGAACGCTTGTGCTTATCTCTTACTCGGTACAACACCATGTGGCATACGCAGATAAAAAAAAATGGTCTAAAAGCAATGCTGCAGAAAGTGCAGGTAGAACGTCTTTGGCTTCCGTACTCCGTGACGCGCCCGAGACAGATATGGAGTCGTAAGAAATTTTTAGACGCCACCAACCAGGAACCAGCTATACCGTTTACTTCAGCGGCCTACTTGCCCGCGCACACGGTAGCAGGTTTGAGTTTCGAAGCGCCATTTGCAGTTGCACACGGTAGTTTTTGCCGACGCGTGCGAAATTTGAACACGTACGCTAGCTAGTTGCTTGCTGGTCCAAACAAGGTTTAGGTTTAGGTTTACAACGCAAAGGGTAGTATATATAGTCAACAGAACGGTGCGCTGCAGGGCGTGCATGTGAGCATGTCTTCACAAGAAACCTGGTAGGCAAGAAGCGCGCAAATCCAGATTGTTATCGAGGAAAGGGAGTAAATTAAGTTTTCGAATCACTGACTCAGGCCCATTGTCGAATCCTACTCACCAAGTCATAGGAGCCACTGGTAATCAGCGATATGTTCGTATTGGTGATGTTATTATTGCTGTAATCAAAGACGCAGTGCCCCAAATGCCTCTAGAAAGATCCGAAGTAATTCGAGCTGTAATTGTATGTGCACGTAAAGGGTGGTTACTTCTAGGCAAACCTCCTGGCTGTCTTTGCACTCCCACCTCCTTTATCACTGAGCGGTCATTTAGGGGCCTTAGCTGGTGATCCGGGCTGTTTCCCTCTCGACGATGAAGCTTATCCCCTATCGTCTCACTAGCCGACCTTGACCCCGAGTTCAGTAGTTCCTCATAGAAAATTATTGACTCTAGAGATATAGTAATATGGAGAAGACAAAATTGTTTGAAGCACGCACAGAACCGGAAGCGCCTCTTGTTTCAAAGGGAGGAGGACGGGTTATTCACATTTAATTTGATGGTCAGAGGCGAATTAAAAGCTAAGCAGTGGTAATTAAGACCCCCAGGTGAAAATGTAGTAGGATGTACGATAAATAAAATGTATAATAATTAGAAAATCTTTCTATTTCTTCACAGCCAGTTGACGGAGCAGCCACGCCACATAATGCACTTTCTAGAACGCCGTCCATGGCCGCTGACTCTGCCCCATCAACCATGGATATAGATGGAGCACGAACGGCGTTTATTTCGACTTGACAAGTTACCAAAAAATACTCGTGCCGAGACCAAATATCCAATTTGCCGGCCGTGCAAAGCGTGCAACTGCATCTCGACGAGTCGGCGGCTTTGTAACGCCGCGCCTGTACGGCCGCCATCCATCTCTCCGTACTATGCTGCGATAGGCGGCTTCACGAACTGCGCTGCGGCGTGCTTACGTAGCGCTAGTCGGCCGTGGCACATGGCAGGCAGCAGGTTTGTTTGACGCGTTCCTTCCAAACCTAACACCGGTAGGATATGGGCCGGTCCTCTCAGTACTTCGTGTCGCTACAGTTCATGTCATTTAAACATAAGAGCACTCCGTAACTTCTAAACATATCTAAGAGGCCCTTGTGTTACACCACACTGGCACGACAAACTTTTTCCTTTGCACAAAGCCCGATCCGTGGCTCCTCAGACTGTTTGTCCTCGTGTCATGTGAGTCTAGGGTATCGTTTGGCACGGATTAGCTTCACTAGTGAAATTAAAGTTCTTCTAAATGTCGGTTTGGTAAATTAAAACAGCTCATGATGATATAAAAAGAATAAAATAATTATAATACCCCTCTTTTCTTCTTTTTCTCCTCTCTTATCCTCGTTCCTTCTTCTTCATCATCCATTCAGTACGTACATTACGCCCAGGCCATCGGCGAGCATCTGGCCACGAGCCCCGGCTTGCGGTGGCGCTCGCACTCGCACTCGACACGACGGTGACGCTCACGTGGGCTGGCGGTTGCGTTGGCACCCCAGCTCTTCTTCTCCGCGCTCGGCAGCAGCGCTCGTGTGTAACCAGGCAGCCACGCGCCCGCGCCTGCGCCCGGCGCCCCTTGTTCTCGAAGCCCGGTGGCCACACCTGCGCGCCTCAGCTCAACGGCCATGCACGTGCCCTCCTTGTGGCTGGTTGAGGCAAATCAAACATCCACATGTGCTAGGGCCTGCTGGTGCCAGGTGAAGCTAGAAAAACTACTAATTTCAACTTCATTCCACCTCATTTCTATATGAGAGTATAATTTTAGGAGTTCCATAGATGAAGCTATGCAAAAGACATGTTGTTTGGCTAAAAACAACTTCAAACAACTCATAAAGTTATGCGAAACAAGACCTAAATACGGCCGTCGATGATCCTATACTTTTTCCCCAACTTGCATAGATTTTATTATACCGAGATCTGATTACTAGTATTTATGTTTCGAGAACTAAGAAAAAGCTACGCATTCCAGGCATATGGACATATTTTACGTTACCGAAGGCACGCATCAATCAATAGATGTACGACTTTTATACCATATATTGTTCGATCCAAACATGACTGGAAATAAGCATCATATAGTCCATCGTGTCAAGATGTTATAGACGACACAAAATTTATCCGACTACTCTGTAATTAGGACTTTGCAAAAATATTTCGGCCTGGTTTAGTTCCCAACTTTATGGCCAAATTTCATTATATAAAAAGAAGATTCTCCGTCACATCAAAATGCCGGCACATGCATGGAGTACTAAATGTAGATGAAATCAAAAACTAATTGCATAGTTTTGTTGTACTTTGCGAGACGAACATTTTGAGCCTAATTAATCAATGTTTGGACAATTATTACCAAATAAAAACAAAATGCTACAGTAATTTGCCCACCTCGAACTAAACAAGGCCTTCGACGTAAATGGAACGGGAAGTCCCGGCTCTAGTCTTGTCAGCAGACTGGTCCACGCTGCCTCCCTGGCCCATAGCGCCATATATATTCGGTGCGGGGGGCGCCTCTTCTTCCCAAATCAGCTCGTTCACGGCCAAAAAGACCACCAACTAGCGCGCACAGAGGCGAGGCTACAGTCAGAAGAGCATGGGTCCAGCTCGCCATCTCCGCGGCCTCACCGCCGCCGCGGCGCTCCTCGCGGCGGCCCTCGTGCTCTCCGCCGCCGTCCCGGCTGCGCGAGCCCAGGAGGAAACCGAGCACGAGGAGGAGTTCAGCTACGTGGTCGGCGACGAGAACGGGCCGGAGCACTGGGGCAGCATCAAGGCGGAGTGGGCCAACTGCAGCGCGGGGCGGATGCAGTCCCCGATCGACCTCTCCCACGAGCGCGTCTCGCTGGTGCGCTCCCTCGGCTACCTCACCCACTCCTACCGCCCCGCCCAGGCCTCCATCGTCAACCGCGGCCACGACATCATGGTATGTGCTCTGACAGCGAGGCGTTTTTTCTCTTGTGGTGTTAGGATCATTGATGGCTACTAGTACCTCCCGGCCGGTCCCTGACTATGCCAGCTGAGTGATTGATTGATTGATTGATTGATTGCAGGTGAGGTTCAATGGCGACGCCGGCAGCCTGGTGATCAACGGCACGGCCTACTACCTCAAGCAGATGCACTGGCACTCGCCCACCGAGCACACCGTCGACGGCCGCCGGTGAGACTCGTCGTCCGTCCTCGTCGTCGAGCTAATAAAGCCTTGACGTGGACCGCTTAATACTTATTATATTACTACTTGCTTTTTAAATTAAATGTTGCTAGTAAATAAGCAAGCAAATAGTGACGGCTCCGAGATGTTCGTTCGCGTGCGCTCGCATCGCAGGTACGACATGGAGCTGCACCTGGTGCACCAGACCTTGGAGAACAAGACGGCGGTGATCGGCATCCTCTACGAGATCGGCGGCGAGGACCCGTTCCTGCAGGAGCTGGAGCCGTCCATCCACCGGGTCGCCGACAGGCAGGACAGGGAGGAGCCCGTCGGCGTGGTGGACCCCCGCCACGCGCGCGGCAGGGCCAGCGTCTACTACCGCTACATGGGCTCCCTCACCACGCCGCCCTGCACCCAGGGGGTCATCTGGACCGTCGTCAAGAGGGTAGGCTTTTTTTGCATTAATTTCGTCAAATTCCAAACTTTTAGCTTTCGGTTACTCCTCCAGAGATCACACCCATCGATCATGACATTATTCTATCGTGACTGGCGCTGACCGATCATGCACCATTGTTTGTTAGGCATGTGGGTTGGTGATAGATTTCGCTAAGATTTTGTAGCATTTTTGCTGATGTTTTTGGCTCTTTTCTGCAGGTTCGCACCGTGTCCAAGCACCAGCTGGAGCTTCTCAGGGAAGCCGTGCACGACGTAAGTCGGACATGTCGCTAGCTTCTTTCCAAAAGTTTGACCAGCAGGATGTATCAGATTCTAGAAGGCACCAGGAAAGATTGGTTTTGGTTTGTTTTATTCTCAGTCTGACCAAATTTTGGTCTCGCTTGTGTTTACCTGATTTCAGGGCATGGAGAAGAACGCGAGGCCGGTTCAGGACGTGAACGACAGGGACATCAGCATCTTCCGCCCTAAGCCCCATAAGCACTACTAGCTATAGAGGTTCCATGGTCCAGCAGCGTAGTTAGTACATCAGTGATTCATGAACTGAACACCCGTGGTTCAGACCTTCAGATTTCAGAATAATATACAGATGAGTTACATTCAATTGTTATTGGATGGTTCAGTGTTGGGGAGAGTTGTATACTGTATATGATTGCAGTTTTGTTTTGTAATTCTTTCTACCTCTGTTAGAGGACTAAATAAACAAAGAGTGAATGACCTTCAGTTCAGGTCCACTCTTTAAAAAGGGGAAAGAAAACTTGTTGATGCGCATGTGGGACTCGATTTGATTATTGTTTTTTTTAATAAAACAGGAGGGGTTGTCCCCTACTGAACTTTTATTAAAGAACTTGAATGTAAAGGAGGGATTCGATTTGGGCCGTGTTTAGTTGGCAAAATTTTTGGCGAAATGACACTGTAGCAGTTTCATTGTTATTTGGTAATTAGTGTTCATTCATGGTCTAATTAGGCTCAAAAGACTTGTCTCATCCATTTCGTCTAAACTGTGTAATTAGTTTTATTTTTTATCTATATTTAATGCTTCATGTATGCGTCCAAAGATTCGATGTGATGGGGAATCTGAAAATTTTGGCAAAATTTTTGGCATCTAAACGGTACCTTGATTATTGTTGAGTAGTTGGCACCTCAAACATGACTGTCTAAATGACACGGTCTTTGTTAAAAACATAAAAAATTACAAGGATTTGAATGTCGTTGAGCAGGACGAGTCACATACAGTATATGACTTTATATGAGACCATTCAGCCAGCTAGATTTATCTTCTCCCTGGAAAACAAGAAATGTTTCAGAAGTATGTCAGAAACACGTAGGATGCTTAACAAAGCAGAGATACATGCCAAAGTTGGGGTCCGATGGAGAGGCCTGTTGGGTAGCAATGCGAGCCAATAACTCCCAACAGCTCCCACTGTCTTGTTAACGAAAGAGTGAGACTAACCATAGATTGATTCCAAGAGTTCTTAAAGTTTCATTTATTGATTCCCCTTCTGTCCCCAGCCCTTAACCACCGACCAACTGTAGCAAAGCCAAGTACAGCAAGCTGCAGGATCAAAAAAGTACAGCAAGCTGCATGCTGGTTGCTGGAGCAAGGAAACAAGGACAGCCACGACCACGGACCTGACAAACCAGACGACCACGCAGACCTCGCGCCATGTGCCTTGGACCAGTATTGTATAAACAAGTCCAGTTTCCGGAAAAAGTACAGAGGGCAATGGGCTGGTTCGGCAGGTAGAAAAGCCGGCTGGTTTCGGCTGATTCAATAGTATTATGTGAGAGAGAATAAGCTGAAACAAGCCGAAACATGACCAGCAGAACAGGGCCAATCTCGGGTGGCGCAGCTGTGCTAGCTTTTCAGACCAGAGTGCCCATTCTCCTTATGAGAAAATTTGTTATATGCCATCAAAATCTATACTCATCTCTTATGTGCCATTGAAAAATATCACTTCACTTTTATGCCATTGATTCTATTTTTTCTCTCCTCTCTGTGCCATTCTGTCACTATCACCGTTACTCTTCGTGTGTCCACGTTACGAACAAAACAGATCTCATCTAAGACAGCCACGTGACTTTTGCCACGTTGTTGTCGCCCTCCTCCAGATGCTGGGCAGCCGGCACGCTGCGAGGCCAGACGCCCCTCCTCGTGTTCTCTCGCACAGGCCGGCCGCTGGCCGCGCAGCATCTGGGCAGGCGCACAAGTGGCATGCTGGCTGCTGCTTCCCTGGCTCAGCGGCACCGGGATGTCCAGGACATGCGGCCGGAAAGCTGAAGCGACCGGTGACACATTGTTCGACTGCCCCTGCATGGTGTGAGCACCCTTCAATTACTGTAGATTAACAGGTAACGGTGCTTTTGTATAGAAAGTAACGGCAATGGCATACAAGATAAGTAAAACTTAAACCGATGGCAATGAACAAAATGTATAGTTTTCAATGGCACATAAGAAACGTGTATAGATTTGAATGGCATATAACAAATTTTCTCTTCTCCTTATTGATCTGTTTGTACGGCCAAGACAAAGGCAAATGCGTGTCTGTTACCGTTGGCGAGAGAAACGACAAATGCGTGCTTCTGCCGCGGTTGGTGGCGGCGGTGGGTGGTAGAAAGATGCAGTCGCGGTTGGTGCCGCCGGTGCAATGCAAACGGCCTCATCACGCCGGGCGACGAGTCTCTTGTGAATCTGAACTTCAGAGTAAAAAAGTGCAGTGGAACAGCGCGGTTTAACTGAAGAGGTGAACAAGCTAGCTTTTGTGGAAGCGATCACACAACAGCTAGCTCTGTGGAAGAGGTGAACAAGCTAGCTTTGTGGCTGAGGCACCGTTTAGATGCCAAAAATTTTGCCAAATTTTTCAGATTCCTCGTCACATTGAATCTTTGAACGCATGCATGAAGTATTAAATATAGATAAAAAATAAAACTAATTACACAGTTTAGACGAAATGGACGAGACAAATCTTTTAAGTCTAATTAGACCATGATTGGACACTAATTGACAAATAACAACGAAACTACTACAGTTACATTTCGCCAAAAATTTTGCCAACTAAACAGCCCCTGAGGAGAGCCCTGAGAGGCTGCTCGGTCGAGCTGACGTGGCTTAGGATGTTGGTGGTGGTCACGACCGACGCACTGACCCCCTCCCGTTTCGGCCCCCCCGGTCACTTCTCACTTGTCATGTTGGACTTGTGCTGCTCTGATGATGCGAGGAGACGACTACTAGAGGCCAGGCCAACATCAGGGGCTCTCTGCAGACGAACAAGTCTCTCCACGATGTGTGCAACGCCGAGTTCAGATGCGGCAGAAGCAGAATTGTCTGTGCTGCTGTGTGAGTGTGAAACACCTCCCCGGCGCCCACGCGGTCGCCGTTCCGGTGAGGTCCGCGAATAACATAACACCCCTGGTATATATACGCGGTTTGACGGACCATTTGGCCAATGCAAAGTCCGTCCACGTATAAAGTGTAAAAGAGATCCTCAATACTCATAGTAGCAGATCGTGAGATGATGTGGGTAGCTCAGCGAATCAGCGGAGGTGTACTGGGGTGGAACGGTCTGTGTTCTTAGCTTGGCGGCAAACTAGTTGTCGTAGACAGCAAGACAGCAGTCGTAATTGAAAATTCGGATCCACCAAATGGTTTTAAAAGGAGGGTGCTTGAAAATTCCTCGAAACGAAATTTTAAAACAATGGAGAATTCCTCAAACCAAAGGAATTAAAAGAAAGGAGAGTAGACAAGGCTCTCGGCCCTGGCAGGACCGTGATACGTCGCGTATGAAGCTGCCAAATACTTCCGCACAAATACTCCTACTACTTCGTACGTACATGTAGCTTGCAGAAGCTTCCCTCCCATTAGTAGGAGTATGGCCTATTCGACTGAGCTGATAAGCCGGCTGAAAAACACTTCTGTGAGAGAAAAACACTGTTCTGGTTGAAAAAACAAGCTGAAAAGTACGGATTATAAGCCGGATGAACAGGGCCTGTGATCTTCAGAATCATTCAGGCGTCCCAACTTTTGGACGGTTAAAGAACACGAAGTCGTAATGGTGTCTCTCTTAACTTCTTCGCTAAGCAAACAATGACCTAAGTTTTGGACTGCTGTTCCATCACTCCGAAAGTGTTCCTCGGATTGTTTAGGTTATTGCTGAATACGGAATAGATTTTGTTTTTGAGGGCCTGAATATACTGAAAAGATTGTTGTTCAGTACGACTAGTACGTACAAAGCTAAATGCCATCCAAGAACCAACTGGCGTTGTGTTTGTTAAGATAAAGATATGCCTAGGATTTCATCCAGCTGGGGCTCTCGTTCTGTGCAGTGCGCATGAACTCCAACAGCTAGCTCCACTTTCTTAATTATCAACCAGTCAGTTAATGATTAGCCAATAATTAAGTTCAGGAGCTGTTAAAATTTTATTTACCTATCCCTGATTTCCCTCGTGTCCCCGTCTCTTACGGCCACAACGACGAGATGCTCGTGAAAGAGGAATCATGGACAGTGACGAACCTGAAACAGGACAACCTCACAGTTGTTGCTACCTATGCTGGCAACGGCAACTATCAAGTTCAGTCCTCGCCTGCGCCGCTGCGCGCCTTGTGCGATGGACAAGTATGAAATCAACTCCAACTTTGCGGAATAATCCAAAAGACCATGTCAGACTGATGGGCTGCCCGGGCTGAATCAGGAGCAAGGCGCCACTACGACGGCCCAGGAAGCCGTCTGAGAGACGGTGGTGCGTCTCGACCTGTAGCTGTAGGCATGTAAGTGTAACGCCTTGGGCCTTGCCCATGTAACGCCTTGGTGAGGGCCGCTCGCACGCTTCGGCCTCAGCTGCGCTGCCCCCACGCCGATGCTCGGTTCGGCCGTCCGCCGCCGCCCGTCACCGTCACTCGCACGTCGCACTGGCACACTAGGCCGCGCTGCCCCGCCCGCCGTTTGCAGCACGCGGCACGTACGCATGCCCGCGCCGGCGGACGCCATCTCGCCGACTCACCTCGTCGCCTGCAGGCTGCAACTCCGAGCGTGGATCTTGGCCCCGCACTTGCTGCAGCCGTCGCCGTCGAGCTGGACAAGAGTCACGAGGACTGGAGTGGAGAACGGATGGGATGGGGCCATTGGGATATGATTTCGGTCGGATGTGCGTGCACCGTTGGGCCATGTTGGGTCATTGCCCATTGGGTTGGGCTGCTGCTATGCGGACAACAGGATAATTAAGATATTTTTTTTAGATTAGGATAATATATTGTTGTGCTTTCCTGGTGCTCTCAGATTGGGTTGATTCGGCTGTTAGGTTCAGTTGAACCCGAACAGAATCAATTGGGGCTATTCCTTTTTGTGCACTCTCAATTAGTTAGAATTACTAGCTAACAGCAACTATTTAAAAACTAGCCAAATAAGACTGATGAGGCGGCAGCGCAGCGGCAAGGGCGAGGAGGCGGTGGTGGTGTAACACCTCGGGTGTTAAGCATGCATTAGCATCCCAAAGCATGAGCATTAGCATCAAATGCATTTCATAATTACATGCAATGTAAGTTAAAACTAAATTGAAACATGTGAAACATCATTTTGAAACATCTATGTTGCATATGATTGTTAGTTTCCCGTTTGCCCTAATTATGCTTGCTAGGTTAGGGAAACATGTTTGGCTATGATTTAAAATAACCTAGAATTAATTAGCATGATTTTTGGAGCAACTTTTGTATTCAAAATCTCCGCAAATTTTGCTTTTAAAAATATTCTAGAAAATGAGTGTCGGTACCAACAGTATGGGGTACCCACATCATCGATAATAAAAAACAAAACGACTAAGCCACAGCAAAACGCAGCCCGCCTCAAACCGAACACCAGTTCCGTCTCGTACGAGGCCAGCTCGACGGAGCGCCTCGACCGCGCTCCGGCTCCGACTCGTACGAGGCACCCTCGACAGGAACACCTCGACCGCGCCCCGTCCCGCATGACGGGGCACCTCGACCACACTTCGTCCCGCACGAGGCTCGTTCGCCCGACGGAAAAACTCCGACTCGCGTGACCCCGCGTCAGGACGTTCAACCCCCTCACTTCAGCTGCCCCAGGACAGAAGTCAGGGCATTTAATGCGATTACCTACTACCACCTACCGGTATGGTCGCAACCAGGATCGACGTGGGAGCAATGCCGGTGTCAGCCCTCATTGTTTTACCGCCCATCCCGTGATGGGAGATGAAACCTGTCACTATACACACCTTACCGTGCATTGTTTACCGTCAATCACCCTCGAGGGAGGATACGACAAGGCCCGTATTCTGTAATCTCGGGGATTCGACCTTATCCGTCCGACCCTGACCCTACCTCGACCCGGCCTCGATGCCCCGCACAGTTCGACAGGGAAGGAAGGACGGTATGGCACCGTGCTCCGGGTCATTTCATCGACTCATCCTCTACGTCACCATGGTGTCCAGGGATGGCCGGCCATTCCCAGGGCACGTCGCTACAGTCACCTCAACAGGGATCGACAAAACATCATCTCAAGGCTCCCCAGCGTCCTGGTCTCCACTTGCCCTATAAAAGGGCAGGCCGGGGCTCTACAACGGAGAGAAGACAGCAAACAACAGGCAAGACACAAGCCCAAAGCCAAGTACCAGCAACCTAAGGCTCCTATCTCAGATATCAACATCTCAAGCAATCATCCTTGTACTCTTTCTCCTCTCTTTGAGACTTGGGCTCGCCGCCCTCTTTCGCAAGCTTGTAACCCCTACACAAGCACTTCGGTGCAAGGAAATACAAAGCTCTCTCCCCCCGCTGGACGTAGGGCCTTCTTCTGCCCGAACCAGGATAAACCCCCGTGTATTCTCCTTGTATCACCATCTAGGATAGGGACACGTAGCACTCACTCGTCGGTTTAGGACCCCACGGGACCGAACACCGACAGTTGGCGCGCCAGGTAGGGTACCGCTGCGTGCCAACGTCGCTTTCCCGCCATTCTTTCCTGGATGGCTGACCCCGAACGCCCTATCCCGTTGGCCACGGTGATCTGGTTTGGGAGTTTGGAGTTCATGTCGCTTGGCCATGGCTACGATATGGTCCTCCTCCCGCCCAGGCACCCGACCGACGAGGATTATGAGCTCTCCCAACCCGGGGGAGCATTGCGCCGGTATCATCGCTCTCGACAGGCGCGAGCCGCCCGACGACGACAAGCCCGGCGCAACCGCCGTCTTCACCTCACGGAGGGTGGTGGGATTCCCCGATCCGGCGCCTCTCAGCCAGACGCCAACCTAGATTTTCTCGTTGAGGGTCTGGGTAGGATGAGCTTGGCTGAGGGTAAGATGCCGACGGAGAATTCCGTCACTCCCCCGTCCGGTGAGACACCACCACTGCCCGGATCAACCACTCCGGCACGGGCAGCGACATCTCCATCACCATTCCCGTTTGGGCTAGACTCAGTTGCCCGGGTGTACGCTTCCTCTGTAAGCACTAGCATGAGTGCTTACGAGGAACTCCCCGGGCACCATCTACGCTCCACTCTGGACCTCGTTGCATCCACACCGGCTTCTGATTATCTGGACTCCACGGAGACCCCGGAAACAGAACCCCGTGTGACCGCTTCTCAGCGTCGCGACCGCGGAGGTGGTTTGCAACGCCCTCACATTCCCCCGTCATACTACTACTTCGGCGCCCCCGACTCCGACTCGGCTGACGACACCTACGATCCGACCCGCGAATGCTTCAACATCGACATTGAAAGCACGTCGGAGTTGGGGGACGAAGAACCAGTTGAAGGAAGGCACACGCCACCTCATGTCGAGCTCCCTGCCGAACGGGACGAGGCTCAATTCCTTGCGGATCAAGGAATGCAGCTCGAGCAAATCCGCGAGTTGCAGGACAGGCTCGACGAGGAACGAGAAAACCTGCACCTACTTCAACAAACCCTTGAGCGTGAGCGTGCGGCACACGCGCTTGGCGGGAGAGCTCGCGAGAGGGCTCGCGACGTCAATCGTCGCATCGACGAGGACCGGGTGGTCGACCCCCCGGTTTAGGCTCGAGCCAGCCAAAACGTCGTCGCCGCCGCCATGCTCCTCCACAACATGCCCGAGCCGTCAAACCACAACGCCCGTCGGGCTCGAGATGAAATCCGAGAACTCCTCGAGACCGCTGCTATGCAGCAGGCCGAGAGCTCTGCCTCGAGGCGGCGTGAGCCAGCCTCGGAGCGGCTCGTTGAGCCCTCCCGACACGAGAGAGAGGCCTCGGTTCATCCCGAGCCTGCCCGGTGAAACCGGGCGGCGCCTGTCCCCGAGCACCTCGCTGACGATCACGAACCTCGAGACACCCGTGGTAACATCATCGAGCGTCGCACGTGCAAGCACGGTGACGGTGTGGCTCGAGGTTACTGTGTGCACAGGGGCGGACGCTACGACAGCTCGGAAGATCGTAGCCCTTCACCCGAGCCTCCGGGTCCTCGGGTCTTCAGTAAGGCTATCCGCGAGACGATACTCCCAGCTCAGTTTCGCCCTCCCACGACTCTCACCAAGTACAACAGCGAGACCAAACCCGAACTTTGCCTCGCCGATTTCCGCTTGGCGTGTCAGCTGGGCGGGGCCACCGACGACCGGGTCATCATCCGACAACTCCCCCTGTTCCTCTCCGACACCGCTCGAGCTTGGCTCGAGGATCTTCCACCGCGATAGATCCACGACTGGGACGATCTCGTGAGGGTGTTCGAGGGAAACTTCAAGGGGACCTACATGCGCCCCGGCAACTCGTGGGACCTCCGGAGTTGCAAGCAAAAACCGGGCGAATCCCTCCGGGATTACATCCGGTGCTTCTCCAGGCAGCGCACCGAGCTCCCCAACGTCACCGACTCCGACGTGATTATGGCCTTCCTCTCCGGAACCACCTCCAAGGAGTTGGTCCGAGAGTTAGGCCGTAACACCCCACTCACTACCAACGGGTTGATGGACATCATCACCAACTTTGCCGCCGGCGAGGAGGCAGTTGGTGCCATCTTTGGCGGTGACCAGGACAAAGGGAAACAAAAGGTCGACGATCCCGCGGGCTCCAGCCGGGGCTCCAAGAGAAACAACCGAAAGAAGAAGAAGAGCTAGCAGGGCAAGCTCGAGGCCCCGGCCGACGAGCTTGTCGCTGCTGCCGAATGCAAGAAACCTCGAGGCCCCCCCGGTGGGGGCATCTTCGACAAAATGCTCAAAGAGCCGTGTCCCTACCACAAGGGACCCACTAACCATAACCTCGAAGATTGTCACATGCTCCGTAGGTACTTTGAGGGCGTAGACGTCAAGAAGGATGACAAGAAGGAAGACCCCAAGGGTGACGACAAGGATGGGGGATTCCCCGAGATCCACGATTGCTTCATGATCTACGGAGGACCCTCGACCCGCCTCTCGACGCGCCAGCGCAAACGAGAGCGGCGCGAGATTTTCTCCGTACAAACGGCGGTCCCCCGCTTCCTTGACTGGTCTGAGATGGCCATCACTTTCGACCGTGATGATCATCCTGACTACGTCCCCAATCCGGGAGTCTACCCGCTTGTCGTTGATCCCGTCATCGCCAACACACGCCTCACCAAGGTACTCATGGACAGCGGAAGTAGCCTCAACATCATCTACGCCCAGACCCTCGACCTCCTGGGGGTCGAGAGAACGCGCCCCCAACCCAGTGTTGGGGGTTTCCACGGTGTTGTGCCAGGGAAACGGGCGGAACCCGTCGGCCGGGTCGATCTGCCTGTCTGCTTTGGCACACCGTCCAACTTCAGGAAGGAGACTCTCACTTTTGAAGTGGTCGGATTCCGTGGAACATACCACGCTATCCTTGGGCGCCCGTGCTATGCCAGGTTCATGGCGGTTCCAAACTACACCTATCTCAAGCTCAAGATGCTAGGCCCAAACGGTGTCATCACTGTAGGGCCCTCATATGAACATGCCTACGAGTGCGACGTCGAGTGTGTCGAGCACGGTGAGGCTGTTTTGGAGTCGGCGACCTTGGCTGCGGACCTCGACGGTCTCGCCAATGAGATCCCCGACCCAAAGCGCCATGCCGGTAGCTTCGAGCCCGCGGAGGACGTCAAGCTCGTGCCCTCGACCCTGCTGATCCCAAGGGAAAGGCGCTAAGCATCAGCGCCACCCTCGATCCCAAATAGGAAGCAGTGCTCGTCGACTTTCTCCGCACGAACATTGACATCTTTGCGTGGAGTCCCTCGGATATGCCGGGCATACCCAGGGAGGTCGCCGAGCACGCCTTGGAGATCCGGGCCGGATCCAAACCGGTGAAGCAACGCCTGCGCCGCTTCGACGAGGAAAAGCGCAGGGTCATCGGTGATGAGATACACAAGCTGCTGGAGGCCGGATTCGTCAAGGAGGTTCATCATCCTGAGTGGCTAGCTAATCCTGTATTAGTTAAGAAAAAGAGTGGGAAGTGGAGGATGTGTGTAGACTATACTAGTTTAAATAAAGCATGTCCGAAAGTTTCCTTTCCTTTACCACGCATTGATCAAATCGTTGATTCCACTGTGGGATGTGAAACTCTCTCATTCTTAGATGCATATTCCGGCTACCACCAGATAAAAATGAAAGAGTCCGACCAGCTCGTGACTTCATTCATTACCCCATTCGGCATGTACTGCTACGTTATGATGCCTTTCGGTCTTCGGAACGCAGGGGCTACGTACCAGCGATGCATGCAGCACGTTTTTGGGGAACACATCGGACCAATCGTCGAGGCTTACGTCGATGACATCGTTGTCAAGACCAAACAAGCCGACGATTTGGTAAACGACCTTGACGTTACGTTCAAATGCCTCCGGGCAAAAAACATCAAGCTCAATCCTGAGAAATGCGTTTTTGGCGTTCCTCGAGGTATGCTTTTGGGGTTCATCGTGTCTAAGCGTGGCATCGAGGCCAACCTAGAAAAAATCACTGCGATAACCAAGATGGGCCCCATCCGAGATCTGAAGGGCGTACAGAGGATCACGGGCTGCTTGGCGGCACTCAGCCGTTTCATTTCATGCCTCGGTGAAAAAGCGCTCCCTCTGTACCGCCTCCTGAAGAAATTGGAGCACTTTTCCTGGACCCTCGAGGCCGAAGAAGCTCTTGCAAAGCTCAAAGCTACACTCTCTAATTCACCAACTCTCGTCCCTCCGACCCCAGGAGAGCCGCTCCTACTTTTTGTCACCGCGACAATACAAGTAGTCAGCGCGGTCTTGGTTGTCGAGAGGGCCGAGGAAGCACATACCTTGCTCGTCCAGAGGCCGGTCTATTTCATTAGCGAGGTGCTCTCGGAAACCAAGGTACGATACCCGCAAATCCAGAAGCTGCTATATGCCATCGCCCTGACACGGCGCAAACTTCGTCACTACTTCGAGGGTCACCCGGTAACTGTGGTTTCTTCTTTCCCCTTGGGAGAGATAGCCCAGAACCGGGAAGCCTCAGGTAGAATTGCCAAGTAGGCAGTCGAGCTCATGGGCGAGACCCTATCTTATGCGCCGCGCAAAGTTATTAAGTCACAGGTATTAGCGGACTTCCTGGCTGAGTGGACCGACACCCAACTCCCCCCTGCACAGCTCCAAGCTGAGCTGTGGACCATGTACTTCGATGGGTCGTTGATGAAAACAGGAGCAGGCGCGGGTTTGCTCATCATCTCGCCCCTCGGGGTTCACATGCGCTACGTCATCCGGCTTCATTTTCCTGCGTCAAATAACGTCGCCGAATAGAAGGCGCTCATCACAGGGCTGAGAATTGCCATCGAGCTCGGGGTCCGACACCTTGACGTTCGAGGTGACTCCCAGCTCGTGATCGATCAGGTCATGAAGAGCTCGAGCTACCGCGACCCCAATATGGAAGCCTACTGCCAAGAGGTGCGGCGCCTCGAGGACATGTTTCACGGCCTCGAGCTCAACCACATCGCACGCAGGTATAATGAGGTCATCGATGAACTGGCAAAAATCGCGTCCAGTCGAACTATGGTTCCACCAGACGTTTTCGCGAAAGATCTCCAGCAGCCATCCGTCGACCTTGGGCCAGACGGAGGGGTCGACGGGACGTCACTCGACCCCCCACCTGAGGCAGAAGCCCCCTCGACCGGGGCTGAAGCCATGCAGGTGGAAGGCTCGACCCCACCATCTGACCTCGAGCCTGACTAGCACGCTCCGTACGTTGACTATCTTATCCGAGGGGACCTCCCCTCGGATAAGACCGAGGCTCGACGGATCGCTCGCCGGGCCAAAACCTTTGTGATCTTTGGCGACAGTAGGAAGCTGTACCACCGCAGCCCTACTGGCCTCCTCCAATATTGCATCACAAACGAGGAAGGCAGAGACCTGCTCGATGATCTACACTCGGGGGCTTGCGGTCACCACGCAGCGCCTCGAACCCTTGTCGGAAATGCTTTCCGATAAGGATTCTATTGGCCAACCGTGGTCTCCGACGCTGTCAAGCTAGTACGCTCCTGTAAAGGATGCCAGTACTATGCGAGACAGACCCATCTTCCAGCACTTGCCCTGCAAACCATTCCCATCACATGGCCATTCGCCGTTTGGGGGCTTGACCTTGTCGGGCCCTTGAAAAGGACAACTGGCGGCTTCACCCAATTGCTCGTTGCCATCGACAAATTCTCCAAGTGGATCGAGGCCCGCCCTATCACCAGTATCAGGTCTGAACAAGCTGTGCTCTTTTTCACTGACATCATCCACCACTTTGGGGTTCCCAACTGTATTATCACGGACAATGGCACCCAGTTTACTGGTAAAAAGTTTCTGGTTTTCTGCGACGACCACCACATCCGTGTGCTCTGGTCAGCCGTGGCTCATCCAAAAACGAATGGCCAAGTGGAACGTGCCAACGGCATGGTCCTACAAGGCCTGAAACCCAGAATCTTTGACAAGCTAAACAAACATGGCAAGAGATGGGCTACCGAACTTCCCTCGGTCCTGTGGAGCCTAAGAACAACACCAAGCCGAGCCACGGGGTTCACTCCGTTCTTCTTAGTCTACGGGTCTGAGGCTATGCTCCCCACCGACATAGAGTATGGGTCCCCAAGGCTAAAGGCCTACAACGAAAGAAATAATGACGCCGCAAGAGAGGACGCCCTCGACCAGCTCGAGGAAGCCCGAGATGTGGCTCTGTTGCATTCTGCCAGGTACCAGCAGGGTCTCTGATGCTACCACGACAGACATGTCCGTAAGCGTGACCTCAACGTCGGCGACTTGGTGCTACGGCGAAACCAGAACACCAAGGGACGGCACAAGCTCACGCTACCATGGGAAGGACTGTACATCATCGCAGAAGTACTAAAGCCGGGCACCTATAAGCTATCCAACGAGAAGGGCGAAATCCTCACCAACGCTTGGAACATTGAACAGCTATGTCGCTTTTTCCCTTAAAAAGCCTCGAGGCTCTGTAATTTCTTTTCAATCTCATCAATAAAGAATACAGCGATGTTCAAACTTTTGTTTTACAAACAATGAGGAAGGATCGACTCTGTTCCCCTAGAATCGACCCTCCCTCGGGGGCTACAAGGGGGGAACCCCCCAGTCCCCGAAAAAACTTGCACTCTTTTTTCAAAGTTGAAGAACTACCTCTTAGGTCGACAACGCTGTGAGAGCACCCTGAGGCTCAAAAGGGCTCTCGAGCCGCGAGATCACTTACACCTCCGAGGCTACGGTACCTCCACTCACCCCTCATGCCTAGGGGCGTGACCGCACGCTAAAGTAGACCTAATGGCGGTTCATAACTTTGAAAAGGAGTACACCCCCCGTCGCTTAAATTAGGTTCTTACACGATCTGCGAGGCCGCAAAAGCACCCTATAGTTCGAGGGCAGTCGAGCTGCGAGATCACTCACGTCTCTGAGGCTACGGTACCTCCGCTCACTCCCTTACGCTCAAAGGCGCGACGGCGTGCTAAGTAAATCATGCAAAAACGTGATTCAAGCAACAAAGGGAAGAAAAGCTCGAACAAAACTTAAATAACCAAGCACAAGGTTTACGTTCCGAGTTTTTTAAAGGCCTCCGAGGCCACCACGACCAAAATTCAAAATACTAACTTATTACACGGGCCTTTGCACCCAGATTTGGCTCACAGGCCCTCGTCGTCGGCAGGCGGAACCACCTCAGCTTCGAAAAGTGAGGCCAGGCGGCTCCCAGGCTCCTCGGCAGCTCCAATCAGGTCCAGGCAGGCGTCCTCGTTCTCCTCGTCCGTCCGGTCCGGGTCGGTGATGAAGCCTTCAGCAACAAGCTCCATGTCAAACACGAACCCAGACCGAACGACGGCTAGTGCCCTCTTCACGCCGTGGTGGAGGCTGCCCCGTATCCTTTCCCGGACGAGGCGGCCTAGCGCCGCCATCCGGCGGACGAAGGAGTTCCTCGGGGCGTCCTCCCCGGTGTCAGCGTCAGGCTCGACCCCCAGGCCATCGCACACGGAGGTGATCGCGCCCTGGAGCATCTGTGTCTGCTGGGTCTCGGCCTCGAGGAGGCTCTGGAAGGAATTGGCCGCCACCTGAGCCACGCGCTGCTCCCTCTCCAGCTCTGAAACACAATAAACTAAATTAATACTAATACGGGGCCTCGACGCCATGGTCGTAACGCCCATACTTACCCTCGGTGTGGGTCTGCAAGCCCACGACCTCGTCACGGAGCCCCCCGCACGTCCTTTCGAGCCCTTGGAGAGCGTCGTCCCTGTCACGAACGGTCGCCCTCAGCGCTTCGATCTCCTGGCGGGCGGTCTGAAGAGTCGCGTCCTTCTCCTGAGCGGCCCCGCTCAGCGCCGCGATCTCGTCCTTCAGGGCGCCGAAGCGAGCGGTGACCTACCCAATCCAGACGTTGAGGGCGTCACGCTGACAGCTGACCAGGGAGACGTCCTCCTCGAGCTCTATCACCCGTGCCGACAGGGGCTCGAGGCCCTTGCGGGCCTGGGCTGCCTCCTCCCGGGCCTTGGTCGCGTCTTCACGCACCACGGCCTCGGTCGCCCAGGCCTGCACCGCCTCCTCCTTGACCGCCGCGTAGGCAACGCGCAGCTCGGCCATCTCGGCACTCTGATCCGAAAGCCGTTTGTTGGCCTCCTCGACCGGAGCCCGCTGCTGGGCAAGCGCCGCCCACACGCCGCTCTCATTCCGAATGAAGAACGACTTGCGGCGGGAGCGTTCCTTGAGCTCCTGATCATGGTTCGGAAAAACCAAAAAGACTGAGAACCAAGAGAAAGGGAGACAGCAAAAGGATAGCGAAACTACAGATAAGCCAAAACATACCTCTATGGCATCCCGCATGCCTCGTTGCACGGCTTCCATCACCACACGGAGCGATCGATCCATGTGTCGACAGAGGCCCTCGAGGTACTCCCAGTGGTGCACCTCGTCTCTATCATTCAAGGCGAAGACGAGGTCCGCGCCAGGGTTGGAAGCGTCCCTGAACTCGAGGGACGGTCCCCCCAACGCGGTATCTCCTCCTCTGCCCGCACTAGGGCCAGCGCAGCGAGGTCCGGCCACTCGGATGACGGTCCGGCCGGGGCGTTCTCCAGCCCCGCGGAAGGACCGGCCTCACCCGCGGCTCCAGCCTCACCAATTGCCGCCGAGGGACCAGCCTGGTCCACGACCTCGACCCCCTCAACTCCTACCACCTGCTTCCCCTTGTCTAGGGGGGAGTCATCGAGGGTGAGGTCGACCATGGCTGGCGTCGACTCTTCTGCTCGGGCCGGCCCCTCGACCACCGGCACCTCTCCCACCGGGACCTCAGGCGGGGGCTCGTCGACCCCACCCTCCACCATAGCCGCCGGCTCCGCCGGCGGGTCTTGCTGCGGTTGCAGCTCTCCCGGCTGCGCCGCCTCCTGTCCCGCCGCCGGCGGGACCTCCTCCATAACCATGTCTGCATCCGCCCGCTCCGCGTCGCGGACGGATGCCTCGGCCGTTGCGGCCTCGACGGCAGCCTCGACGGTCGACGATGACCCGGGCTCCGCCCCGCCCGTGCTGGGCGCCACCACCTTTGCCGGTCCTGACCCCTGTGCGGCGGGGTCGGAACCGGCGACCGCCGAGGTGCCTGCCTCCGCCTAGGCCGCCGCCTCCTGCTGCTTCAGGCGCTCCTTCGCGGCCTGAAGCCTCTGGATCCAGTCGGCGTCCTGCGCCGCCGTCCGATTAATGACGACAGCGCTCGCCCGAAGCGACTTTGCGGGGGTCAGCCCCATCAGCTCCGCCTTCCGCTTGAATCTACGAAACAACGAGAAACATCAGAAAACAATACCAAGGAAAGGCGAAAAAGCAGAAGCACGGATCCTTACCCAGAAAGCGGCACCAAGGGCCTCGACCCCCACCGATCCGAGCCTCCTGGCACAGCCTGCGGCGGCCTTGCGGCCGGACCCCCGGCGGCCCGGGTGCTCCTTGGGGCCCTGACTGGAGGGCCGCCTCGGGTGTTCTGCGCCTCCGAGGCCAAATGGCCTTGGGTCCTCACGCCTGCCGGCGGCGCCGCCGCCGACGACGCTGGCACCACTGCTCCAGCCGCCGGCTAGGCCTGCGGGGCCTCGGCTGGTGGGGGCAGTCCCGTTGACCCCTCCTGTAGGGTTTGGGATGGGGCGGCCCCTCTCGTCGAGGGGTCCGCCCCTCTGCCCGCCTCTTCCTCCGTCTCCTCGACCACCATGACCGAGGAGGACGACCCCCCGACAGGCTCCAACAGCGGGCGAATATCGGGAAGGTCCCCCAGGCCGGTCGCGGCGTCGTACCGCGACAGGGCATCGTCGTCATCCCCGTCGCTGCCGTCATCATCCTCCCCCGAGACCGTCTCAGAGGGAGACTCTGCGAGGGGGAGCCCGTCGAGGGCCTGCTGGCGCCAAAGTTTCTCCAGCGCCTCCTTCTCCTTGGCCTTGCGGATCTGCCGCTTCTTGGCCGTCTCCTTGGTCTGCTTCTGCTGGGACGCGTGCTGGCGTCGAGCCTCCCGGGCGGGCCGGTCTTCTGGGACTGGCGGCCGCGTCTCCCGCAACGCAGACAGATCCTGCGCATCGGCCTCGACTAAATCAGAGGAATCCAAAAATAAACAAAACAAATGAACGCACCAGCCAAAGACACTTACCACAGGCTCGAACCCCTGGGTAGGTCGCATGGGGACTTTGTTGACCTCGTCCACCTTGATGTTCCCCACCATCCGGCGCGCCCGCCGGAGGACCTCCTCGAGGGTGAGGGACTCATGTGACATCCGGCTCCCCTCCAGTGGGGCGTCATCTGGTCGAGGCGGAGGCGACGCTGGCACAGCGGCATCACCCTGCACCGGTGAAACACCGTGGCCACCACCGCCGCCGTCAAGCCCCGCAGATGGAGCTGCTGCAGCGTCGCCAGCAGCGGATCCAGACGCGGCTTCTCGGCCTCCGGGACTCCGTAGGTCCTGTTCTCCTCTCGGGCGGTCAGCACCCGGCCGGTGTACCTCGGCAACTGACTCTCGTCGTTGCGGAGGTAGAACCAGCCGTCGTGCCAACCGCTGTTCGAGGAGATGAGATGGGCCGGGATGTACAGATCTACCCGACCCGACCTCACCTGCAGGACGCAGCTCCCCGCTCGAACTGCGCACCGAAGCCCTTTCTCCCCCGCCTTCTTGGCGAAGAGCTCTGCCTTGAAAAGGTGGAGCCACAGATTCCACTGCGGCTCCACCCCTAGGTAACCCTCACAGACCGCCGTGAAGATGGCGGCCTATGCAACGGCGTTGGGGGCAAGGTGGTGCAGCTCCACCCGATAGTAGTGGAGGAGCGCGCGCATGAAGACGGTTGCCGGCACGTCGAACCCCCGTTCGTGGAAGCAGATGAAGCTCACCACGTATCCCTCGGGGGGTGCCAGCTCCCGGTGGTCGGGTGGCGGCGCGATCCACTCCGGCCGCGACCGGCTTGTCCTCGGCCGTAGCAGTCCATCCTCGACCAGCTCCTCCAACCTCCTCTCCGTCACCGAGGAGGCGGCCCAGTCGTCGGCGGGGAGGATCTGACTCTTTCCTTCCATTGGCGCTAGGGAGAGCTGTGTGGACGAAGAGGGTGCGACGGCGGTGGCGCTGGATGTAGGCGGAGGGCGCAAGGGGCACAGGGCTGTCTGAGGCAAAGGATGCAAAAACGCAAAGGACCGGTAGGGGAGGCAGACCCCTAGGCCTTGTTTTTATAGCCCCGGCGGAAGCCCAACGGCCGCGCGAAAAGGTAGGAGCAGATTCCCGCATTTAATGCTCTTACCTAACCGTTTCCCTCAATCTCGCAGGAGTTGGGCACGTGGCCGTCCCCCACATCGTAACCGTACGCCACGTCGCCCACTACCGCGCCGATCTCGCCCTCTCCCCTAAAAAGGCACGCCCGGCTAACGGGTGGGGCAGGATCCGCGGACGGATATTCCCAGATACCTGGTAAACGGGCTCCAAGCACGCCATAAGTCTCGAGGGAGCGGAAGCTGGCCCTCGACCTAGGTTCGACAGCTGCCCTCGAAGCGACAGAGTTAGGGACGACTAGGGATGCGCCCGTGCATGGCTAGGGCTCGAGCCACGCTCTCGAGGCACCCTAGGACGTATTCGAGGCTGGAGGAGAAGGTCAATGTAGGAATCCCCTCGAGGGAGGCACCGAGCCCTCGGATCCCGTCAAAGGGAATCGAGATCCACACGACCACTCCTTGGCATTTTTGAAGAGCGCCTCCGGGCCACCAGCCGACTCCTAATGACTGGAGCACGGGCTCACACTCGAATTCCCCCGCTAGTAGCTCGCCGGAGATCGTCAAAACTCGCCCAAACAGGGGTAGTATGGCGTTCCCCACCCCTCCTCCTCCTTCCTGAAGGAGGAGCGTGAGGGTCGAACAACAGAGGACGACCGGGACTCTGATCGACCTCGTGCATACGAGGCTTGGGGGCTCAACCGCAACGAACCATACTCTAAAAAAAAGGCACGGATCACGCCACAACTAGAAACCACCCCCAATAGAACGCATAAAAGACCTCGGAGGAGTCTCAACACTCCACCGAGGCCTCGGGGGCTACACCCGGCGGGTGCGCTCACGCGCCCCCACCGGAAAAAACTACGACGCTACGACTCCAGTTGATTAACTAACAAACCTCTGGGAGAGTGATCTCACACTCACCCAAAGGCTCGGGGGCTACTGTCAGTACCAACAGTATAGGGTACCCACATCATCGATAATAAAAAACAAAACGACTAAGCCACAGCAAAACGCAGCCCGCCTCAAACCGAACACCAGTTCCGTCTCATACAAGGCCAGCTCGACGGAGCGCCTCGACCGCGCTCTGGCTCCGACTCGTACGAGGCACCCTCGACGGGAACACCTCGACCGCGCCCCGTCCCGCACAACGGGGCACCTCGACCACACTCTGTCCCGCACGAGGCTCGTTCGCCCGACGGAAAAACTCCGACTCGCGTGACCCCGCGTCAGGATGTTCAACCCTCTCACTTCACCTGCCCCAGGACAGAAGTCAGGGCATTTAATGCGATTACCTACTACCACCTACCGGTATGGTCGCAACCAGGATCGACGTGGGAGCAATGCCGGTGTCAGCCCTCACTGTTTTACCGCCCATCCCGTGATGGGAGGTGAAACCTGTCACTATACACACCTTATCGTGCACTGTTTACCATCAATCACCCTCGAGGGAGGATACGACAAGGCCCGTATTCTGCAATCTCGAGGATTCGACCTTATCCGTCCGACCCTGACCCTACCTCGACCCGGCCTCGACGCCCCGCACAGTTCGACAGGGAAGGAAAGACGGTATGGCACCGTGCTCCGGGTCATTTCATCGACTCATCCTCTACGTCACCATGGTGTCCAGGGATGGCCGGCCATTCCCAGGGCACGTCGCTACAGTCACCTCAACAGGGATCGACAAAACATTATCTCAAGGCTCCCCGGCGTCCTGGTCTCCACTTGCCCTATAAAAGGGCAGGCCGAGGCTCTACAACGGAGAGAAGACAGCAAACAACAGGCAAGACACAAGCCCAAAGCCAAGTACCAGCAACCTAAGACTCCTATCTCAGATATCAACATCTCAAGCAATCATCCTTGTACTCTTTCTCCTCTCTTTGAGACTTGGGCTCGCCGCCCTCTCTCGCAAGCTTGTAACCCCTACACAAGCACTTCGGTGCAAGGAAATACAAAGCTCTCTCCCCCCGCTGGACGTAGGGCCTTCTTCTGCCCGAACCAGGATAAACCCCCGTGTATTCTCCTTGCATCACCATCCAGGATAGGGACACGCAACACTCACTCGTCGGTTTAGGACCCCCACGGGACCGAACACCGACAATGAGTTTTTATTTTAAAAAATGGACTTTGAATTATTAATTCAAAATTTATTTGGAATTTTGAAAAATGCCCTAAGTAAAAGTTGTAGAGAATTAAATGAGTTTTCGGCTGTTAGGTTGAGTTGAACCCGAACAGAATCAATTGGGGCTATTCCTTTTTGTGCACTCTCAATTAGTTAGAATTACTAGCTAACAGCAACTATTTAAAAACTAACCAAATAGGACTGATGATGCGGCAGCGCAACGGCAAGGGCGAGGAGGCAGTGGTGGCGAGATCTAAAAGAGGACATTGTCAAAATTCGGGTGAGTTAGGCCAAGATCTCTGCTGCCGGTGAATTGAGTGGCAAACACAACTTAGCAATATAGGACAGACTCATCCTTCTCTCTTCTCCTCTTCTTTCTCTTCTTCCTATTCTTCTTCTTCGTCTTCGTCTTCTTCCTCTTCGTCTTCTTCGTCTTCTTCCTCTTCTTCTTCTTCTTCACCATTGTGTTTATGGTGGTAGGGGGCTAGAGCCCACCCCGCAACCCCCCTAATGCCGCCCTGCTAGTGATGCTTCTCTAGAACCGGTGTCCATTGTGTTTGTAGGAGAGGCTTTGGGGAGGGGGGGTCCATTGTGTTTATGGTGGTAGGGGGCTAGAGCCCACCCCGCACCCACCCCCCCTAAATCTGCCTTGCTAGTGATGCTTCTCTAGAGCCGGTGTGCCAAACGGTGATCCTCTTCTCTCTGTGATTCTTTTCCAAGCTAGGTGTGGGAAAAAGCCAACTTTTGATTCAAAGCATGGTGAGAAGAAGTTATCCCAAACAGGGCCCAGGTTTTTGCACCGTCTAGAGGTAGTTTGTTGAAAAGTAGCAAAAACATGCCTGTTTGAACTTAGAGCCTACTAATGTTTGTCTTTTTTTTAAACAAGCTTTAGTTAAAATAAAGTTTCAGTCTCACTAACAAGAAAGTACACATATAACCATTACATATGAAATGGAGAAAATAAGAAGAATAAGATCTAGTATAAACAACATGGAAATCACATACTCTAGATACAACTCAAACTACCAATCAACCTATGCTCCTATCAGGCTATCACAGAGAAAAGCTCGATGTGGTTGCCCTTATTCTCTTGCACTAAAAGCAAGATGGTCTAATAAGTTCATAAAACTCCATCGACCTCCTACAAAAGGAAGTGACGAATAGTTTATAAAAACATCTCACGTGACTCTAAAGTTGACCTATTTTCCACTAGCCAATCGACTAGTGGTACCACATAACTGGTAAATATAAACGATAACTGATGCAATTAACCAGATGATTTGCCTTTCCTTAAGCATTACTTGAGCTTTTTTCCGCCAAAAGCCATATCGAATTGGAGCATTCCTTCTCGTCTTAAACCATATAAGCAACAACAAATTTCCTGACAACACCTTCAAGAAGGTAACAACGCCACAGGGCACTGATAATGCGGCCCACTAGAGAAAAGGTTTTCACCCGTAACCTCCTACGAGCAGTCCACAGGAGTGCATAGCACTCAATCCATATATGGATAGATTAAACTAAAAATTAATCTCTTTTTTCTTTCCCATCCTCACTGTCTCTTACTTATTTCAAGATGAAATATCGGTGCTTATTTCAGATTTTTGTCCTTAACATTTATAGGTAGAGGATTGGCATGTCCAAGTGGCCAAATGCAATAACAGTTTTTTGAAGGTATACATTTTATTTCCTGTCATTTGGTTCCTCGCAGTAGATACTTTGTCACTATTACTCTTCTTTGACGGATGCTTTGCCGTCGTTGCTGCTAGGGTGGATACTTTGCTGCCGACGTCACTTCAGGCTCCCCCTCAGGCAGTTGCTGCTGAGCGCGTGATGCCACCCCTCCTGCAGATACTTTGCCGCGTAGGCTATGGTGGATGCTTTTCCGCTGTGGTTCTTGCTTGGGCCGATACTTTGCCGCTGTGGTCTCATCTTTTCTCGGTGGATGCTTTGACACCGTAGCTTCATCTCCTATGTTGGCAGGCATGTGTTGATGTAATTTTCTTTGCAGGTCTAGCCGGTTAGGTTGGTGGTGGAGGGTATCTCCCTTTTGTCTTTCTTTATGTTCAGTTGTCCTTTAGGTTCCTAACCACTTTCTCTGTGGTTCTATAACCAATACTATGGGTTCCCCCGTAGCTGCATTGTATAAGCTGTTCTTTCGGCAATCTATCTTCTCCTTAATGAAATACATGTGAAGTCGTGTTGTCAAAAAAATTCTAGATGCTTTATATGTACAATTCTTTTATATTATTGTTTTATGAGCTTTATGTAATAGCCAAGTTAACCGAGCATTGAAGGACTATAGTGAAATGAATGAGTACATGATCCATAACAACAATGCTAGCCGTCCATCCATCCGGACGGCTTCTCCATTAAAAAAACTAGACACCGGTTTTCCGGCCTTATCCACCACGCTCGTCTTCCATGCCTAACTCCACCGTGCTTGTCTTCCTCGCCTCCGGGCGCGCTTCGTGGCCATCGTCCTCCATCCTCGATAGCTCTGGCGCCGGGTCTGCCGCCGGCCTGGCCTGCGCGACCTCCCATCGACCGGATTAGAGGTCCAATGCCGCCGGCGACCCTCCTCCGCCTCAACCGGCGTGACCTCCCATCTCCCTCATAGTTGTTGTCATCCTCCTGCCCACGTGCTCGTCTTCCTTGCCTCCGCCCACACTTCGTGGCCATCGTCCTCCATCCTCGGTAGCTTCGACGCCCGGTCCGCTGCTGGCTTGGCCGACACGACCTCCCATCGTCCGTCGTCCACCATCCTCGGCCGCCAGCTAGCCGAAACCGGTCGTTCCCCCGCTCTACGCTGTGTCGTACGGAAGAACGGTGAAAAATACATGTTACAAGCCTATGTTTCAATTATTTCAGATTTTTCATAGGTATGTTGCAAGTGTTTCATGTGGATGTTGCAAAAGTAGATCGGGATGCATGTTGTATATGTTGCAATGGTGTGCACGTATGTTGCAAGCTTCTATTCCCAATGTTCCATCTATTTTCTAGACATATGTTGCAAGTGTGTTTGTTTTGATGTTGCATATGTTTCACACATATGTTGCAAGTGTTTTGTCTAGATGTTGCATATGTTTTTGCAATGGTTTCAAGTGTTTTTCAAGTGTTTTTGCAAGTGTTACAGATGCATGTTTCAAGTGTTTCATCGGCCTTCAAACGTATGTTGCAAGTGTTGCATCTGAATGTCTCAAAAGTAGATCGGGTGTTGCATCTCCTTCCTCACCTTGGTGTCTCCTCCTGGCGTCGGCTGGGTATCCGCCACCTCCTCCCCCTTCTCGATGCTGGTGACGCTCGGAGCGGTGCGGGCTCCGCGTGGGTGCACGGAACGGCGGGAGAAAAGGTCTGCAGGAGCGGGTGTCCGGATGTCCGGGCGCTAGCAAGCCCGGATCCATAAGTGTGACTACCCATCCATGTTGATTATGCTAATAAAATGAGTTGCCCACTTAACCAAATTAGTTTATCAGCTCTGGTAATTCCTTGATATACTTCACTTGCACTCTATATTAGCACAAAACATAGGATCCAGTTGTAGTAAATACACGTATGATTGCCAAATTCAAGAACAACTCAAAACACATAGACACGGTTTGAGTAAAACAATTTTGAATTGTTGAATTAAGATGACATGAAAGTGACGTCACCATATCAAGTTAATTGTAAGTGGTCTCTCTCTATTGTTCTTTCATGGGGCTCTTCGAATTTAATTCTCTCTTCTATTTCCATTACTAAGCACAATAGGCTTGACCACCTAATTCATATATGTCACCGACTATACCAGAGTTTGCTCAGGTGGCTATTTAACAATTAGTAAGATAAAGATTAATTATGTCCCAAAAAGATGCCAAAAGAGCTGATTCAAATTGAGAGCTGCTATACATCTTGTGCCTGATTTTTTTAGAATCTTCAGACAACAACTCAAAAGAGACAACTATTACAATTAAAAAGATAACTCACAAGTGATAATGTACAATTTTCTCCATAGCCAATGGGCAGACGACAACGAAAACAGCAACGAGGAGTCAACAACGAAAAGAGGCTAGCAGCGGTCTGACTGAGCACCGTTCCAATCCTTTGGTCAACGCGATCGCAGCCATCCACCAGGCATCCAACGGCCACCATATCGTTTACTATGGCCGCTGTGTGTGCGTGTCGTGGCCAAACGTTCTCGTCTTTAAATACCCTACCACGCCGGCCTCCCTATATACCCAATTACCCATCCCTGGCCTCAACGACCACAGAAACAAGCGTGCCAACACCACCTACCGCCCCGCCCAGGCCTCCGTCGTCAACAGGGGCCACCATCGTCAACAGCGGCCACTACGTCGTCCTGAAGAAAAGAGTTACCGAATGCCGTGCATTGACAAGTTACCGAATGCACAGGTTTGTTTGACGCGATCACCGGCCTCTCCGTCGTCCTGAAGAAAAGAGTTCATCAGCTACCCATCCCAAATCCACAACGACCACAGAAACAAGCGGCGCACAACAGACAGCTAGCATGGGTCCAGGTCGCCACAACGCTGCCGTCGGGCTGCTCCTCGCCGCGGCGCTCCTGCTCTCCGCCGCCGTCCCGGGCGCCAGAGCGCAGGCAGAAACAGGCGAGTTGTTCGACCGTATGCATGCCGTGAGGTAGCATTTCGTGTTGCACCTGTCCATGTATGTACGTATGTATCTGACTGGAGGGAGCATGCATTTTGTTGGTTGCAGAGGATGAGGATTTCAGCTACATCCCGGGCGCGGACAACGGTCCGGAAAACTGGGGCAAGATCAAGCCGGAGTGGGCCAACTGCAGCGTGGGGCGGATGCAGTCCCCGATCGACCTCTCCGACGAGCGTGCCAAGCTGGTGCAATCCCTGGGCTACCTCAACACCTCCTACCGCCCCGCCGAGGCCACCATCGTCAACACCGGCCACTCCGTCATGGTACGTGACTTGCTGAGGTCGGGACACCTTACCGGCCGGCCGGCGGCTAGTAGATAGGCAGCTAACCAGCCGGCAGCACTTCCGTCCATCGTATAGGAATAGGGACTATCTATATCGAGGACTCTGGGTCGCTGATGACGCCTCCGGCTGCTGGTTCCTTGCAAGCAGGTGAGCTTCAAGGGCGACGCCGGGAGCCTGGTGATCAACGGCACGACGTACAACCTCAAGCAGCTGCACTGGCACACGCCCAGCGAGCACACCATCGACGGCTGCAGGTGAGGGTCTCAATCTAGTCCTAAAGAGACGAGACGAGAGCAAACGGTACTAATGTAATGGCACCGGCCGGGACGCGTGCTCGATTCGCACGCAGGTACGACCTGGAGCTGCACCTGGTGCACCAGAGCTTGGCGAACAAGACGGCGGTGATCGGCATCCTCTACGAGATCGGCGCCATCAAGGACCCGTTCCTGCACAAGCTAGAGCCCTCCATCATGCGCATCAAGAACACGCGGGACCAGCCGGAGGACATCGGGATGGTGGACCCAAACGATGCGCGCAGCAGCGACAGCGTCTACTACCGCTACATGGGCTCGCTCACCACACCGCCCTGCACCGAGGAGGTCGTCTGGACCGTCTTCAAGGAGGTATGCTCTGGCTTTTGCTTCACCGCCGGCCGGGGTGGCGTTGGCGAGGGAAGCTAGCTGAAGTGCATGCTTTGTATGCAGATTAGCCCCGTGGCCGAGTACCAGGTGAAGCTTCTCAGGGATGCGCTGCAAGACGTAAGAGTCCATCTCCATAACTAATTTCCACACGCCTCTGACCAAAAGCCAGTATGAACGGACGCTGGTTTTGGTTTTTGTAAGCTAGCTGATTAAAGTCCCTTTGGTGCGTGTTCTTACCTGCAGGGCAATACGATGAACGCGAGGCCGCTCCAGGAGGTGAACAACAGAGACATCAGCATCTTCTGCCCCAAGCCCTATGATTATTACTAGTACTAGTACGGTGTTAGTGCTAACACCACGGCTTTATTTAAAGGATGCACATGAAAATAATCAAGTAATTATAGAATATTTTGACCAAGTACACAAAAAATTGTTTACTCATAGTTGAAATCAATGGTATAAGAAAGATACAACAATCATATAAACAGTTGAAATCAATGGTATAAGCAAGATACAACAGTATGGTCATTCCTAGAGGCATGTGTCACCATTGGAATTGCATTTGGTCGCGGACACCTTGATCTGTTATAATATCATCACATTAAAATGGTCCATAATATTAGCAGACTGCTGATCCGGATTGATGAAAGAGTATGATTCTTTTCCTGAGGAACTGCTAAGATATAAACTGGAAAACACTTTGTGCCAAGGACATTGAAATTGGATAAGCAATTTGAACCACTATACGTCTTGTTGAAGAGGAAATTATACCTTGCTTGTGGATCATATTGTCCGTCCCAAAATGATACCTTTCCCTAGGATCTGAACATCATAGAAAAAAACTATATACTCCATCCGTTCCAAATTATAAGTCGCTTTGACTTTTTAATTTCATCAATTTTGCTATGTATCTAGACATATTATCTAGATATATAGCAAAATTGATGAAACAAAAAGTTAAAACGACTTATACATTGGAACGGAGAGAGTATATATCACATTTTGATACCTTATTATAGTAGACGACGATATATGTACTCACTCCGTCCTAAATTATAAGTCATTCTAATTTCATAGAGTCAAAACATCTCAAGTTTGATCAAAATTATAGAGAGAATTATTAAAATTATGACATCAAATAGATATACTATAAAAATATAATTAATGAAGAATCTAATGATACTTGTTTGATATCATAAATGTTATTATTTTATTATACAGAGAGAGCTACTTTAAACTGGACGTAGGGCACCACGTGCCTAAACCAGTATAATTCTTGTGTCTCGTGTGGTACCCATATGATTCCCTGCATGTGAATACGGTGATCGGTATTACAACAAATTAGCATCAGTATCAGCAGAAGCCTTTTTTTTCAGCCAGCCAAACTTTGCAAGCAAGCATACAAAGAACATAAATGTCCATCTCATGCCACGTCTCCATATCCACAATCATCCATCCAAGTGCCGAAGTGAGACACCCTGTGAATTGTGAATTTGTGATGCATCCCCACCCAAAGCAACTCATCCCCAGCTCCTCCAAATTTGGCTTCCCAAACACCCCTGCACCTCGCTGTCCACCTCCACCCTGTCCAGCAACCTCCAGCAGCTCTCGCTCATCAGCTAGCGAGAGGGACAGCGAGTGGTAGCGGCAGTTTTTAGTCACAAGTCACAAGAGAGAAGAGAAGAGAGGGACAAACACCACACGCACTCTCCATCTCTCTCTCTCTCTCTCTCCTCGCTAAATCCTAAATCCAAGCCAGGCCCTAGCTAGCCACCCATGGCCACTAAGCCAGGCTTGGTGGAAACGAAGGGGGTGGGCGTTTCCGCCTAGCCAGGCTTGCGCCAGCGCTCCCCTCACCTTCGTGCTCACATCTCCCTTGACCACCACTACGGCTCCTCCATCTTTTCCGCGCTTGAGCGCCACCACACCTCACCGCCTCCACACCCTATCCAGTCCCGCACATCACTCGTGTGGGTTGCCGTGCCTCTACCCCCATCGGATGGGGATGGACACGAAGGAGAGGAAGAACCGGTGGTGAGGGGAGGTGATTTGTACTAAAAGCCACCTTCACAACGAAAGGGGTGAGAGAATCCAACCTAAACAAGCAACCAACCAAACAAGATCTAGACAAGTCAGGCTTCACCGGTAGAGGTAAACCAAAAAAAAGCTAGAGATATCCTGGCTAGAGATATCCTGGCCTAGTTGGCTAGTCAGGCCACGTCCTAAACACGAACCAAACACAGCCATAAAAGCTTTGGGGGCATTTTCAAGTGTTAACAACACGTTGGTCAGCATGTGCAGAGGCATGCAGCAACCTGGTCCAACAGCGACGGCGTTGAATAAGCAAGCAGGGGGGAACGTGTCTAACGGCGGCACTGCGTCAGTAGCTAGCTTCTCGCGCAAGAGTGGAGAGCAATATATATGAAAAATTGAAGTGGAAGGATTCGGCGCAGGGACGCGACGTATCAACGGAAGCCGGCTGCCGGTGCCCCGGTGCTTATCCCCCTGCAATCGCCATGTCACCGTGATGGGCATGGGCCTATTCTTATCGCTGCAAAGTTTAATTTGGAAAAAACAAGCACGCCGGCTGGACACGTCAAAGTAGGAGACTTTTTCCTTACATAATACGTACTCCGTATAATAGATTAGCGAGACAAAGCCATGCCGGCGTCACGCCCAGTTTGGCCTGCAGTGGCTCGTGTGCTGCAGCCTGCAGACAACCACTTCTGGCCTTGTTAGATTGGCAAAAAGATCAAAATTTTTTTTTGCGTAGTATCCGTCACATTGAATTTTTGGACGCATGCATGAAGTATTAAATGTAGGTAAAAAAATTAACTAATTATATAGTTTGTCTGTAAATGTCGAGACGAATCTTTTGAACCTAGTTAGTCCATGGTTAAATAAATTTTGCCAAATAACAACGAAAAATGCTACAGGAATTTTTCTCCAAAAAATTTCGCAACTAAACGGGGCCAAATAACAACGAAAAGTGATACTGGACTCGCCAAGCGTGTGTACTAGTTCTTTTCAGTTTCCATGCAGTATACGGGCCTCGTTTAGATTCCCAAATTCACCCTCAAATTCTACTATGCAAAAAGAAGATTCCTCATCACATTAAAATGCCGGCACATGCATGGAGTACTAAATATAGATAAAATAAAAAACTAATTGTACAGTTTTGTTGTACTTTGCGAGACGAACATTTTGAGTCTAATTAATCAATATTTGGACAATTATTATCAAATAAAAACAAAATTGCTACAGTGCAGCACAGGAGTATTATCAAATAAATATCATTAGATTAATTATGAAATATATTATCATAATAAATTGATTTGAAGCCATAAATATGAATACTATTCACTGTAAACCTAGTCAAACGTGAATTAATTTTTTCGACACGTAACCCATAAGTACATGTTTTTACGGACACTAATAAAGCCGTGCTCGCAAGAAGATACAGTACGATGGCACGGCAAGGCGCTGTGAAGGGCGACAAGGTCAGAGCACACAGCCTCAGAAGATCGTTTCCACGATGCAAGATCTCGCAGCATTCATGTTCAACACAAACAGACAATTTCATCACCCGTCTCGAAAGAGCTGAAGATGTTGACAGATGACTCCCCTCCAATAAAAAAAACTTCAGGTCAAAAAATTGTTTCAGGAGTAATACTAGGTCAGCTTATCCAACGCCCTGTTTAGTTCCCAGAAAATTTTGCAAAATTTTTCAGATTCCCCGTCACATCGAATATTTGGACACATACATAAAGCATTAAATATAGATAAAAAAAATAAAACTAATTACACAGTTTAGACTAAATGGACGAGACGAATCTTTTAAGCCTAATTAGACCATAATTGGACAATATTTGTCAAATAACAACGAAAAACGCTACAATGCCATTTTGCTAAGAATTTCGGATCTAAACCAGCCCCAAGTGAGTGAAGACTAACAGGAGCCATCCACAATGGGACACAAGCAGCCACTTGGAGCGTCTACTTCAACTCCACCGTGTCTATTACGTCAACTGTGGTACGGGGTCAAGTGAACTGGTTTTCATTTTGTTGCATGATCCTTAAGTCCATTGCTGAACTTTCATATCTACTTAAGGCAAAATCTACCTACAACTTCTGGGCCATGCATGAAGGCACGAACTTCGCTTATGGCACTAAACATTTTACATGCCAAAAGCATTTGGTGCACAATTTGCCAGGTCACCACAAAAAAGAACCTCGACAAGAACAAGCGTCCAGACCGAAATTGTTGCGACTTCTGTCCTATCACTATCAGTGCACGGCAAAAGGAAGATTTCCCAGTAGTGGAACTGGAACCTGGAATAGAACGGTTGCCTTTGAATTTGCTGACGCCACACAAAAATTTTCACCAATGCACTTGCTTTCCCGACTCGATGAAATTGAAAGGCTGTGACTGGTCCAGTGTACAGCAACGCATTTTTGTTACCTCAAACATGTGCAGGTTTCATTTATTCATGCGTCTAGTACAAGAACTTGGAACAGCAAGTGGACCCAGAGATGTCATAATCTGCGGAGATATTGAGAAAATGTCCAAAAAGATGCAGGTAGCCCAGGTGCAGGGGATGGATCAGCAGATCAGAGACTGCATGATATGGCTAGTGGTGCCAGAAGAGATTATAATCACCCATGTGCATCCTCAAGTACGATTAACAAATGGAGAATCCCTGCACATGGCGCCACAAGCTCAAACCGGCAAGATTTGCCATCGGAACATTTGATCCGAGCATCGAGCAAGAGAACACAGTAGGAGTACATGTACAATGCACATCCAGTACAGGGCGCAGCAAAAAATTAGAAAGGCACTGACAGATAGATCATCTCCACCGACCACCATTGATACACATGGATGAATGGAGGCATGGAGCTATCTATTTCTTACAGTCTGCACAAGGAGGAAGAGGAAGAGGAACAGGGTGACCTTGCTCTCGGCGATCCAGCACGACGTGAACCTCTTGATGAAAACAGCAGCAGCTCAGCCCTTTGTTGGCTGCCGCCAACCATACTGATCTCTCCAACACGGAGCATGCGGTTGTGCTGCTCCGGTCGCGAACCTCAGCAGCTAGTTTATTGCCGCTCTTGGTTACTTCTAATATACAAAAGCTTACAAGTGAAGGGCACAATTCTTGGAACTCACTTCACACGTCGATGAAACAGGGCTTGCCATCTATCCTATTCTGCACTGCCTTGATCGCAGCGACACGGGCAGCGGTGGCCGCTCTGTTTGCAGCCATGACGGCCTTGTTCACCTGCTCTTCCACTCTTGGGAGGCGGAAGGCACAGTCTGCAGCCCTTCGAGCAGCCTAGTTGCACAATGAAACAAACAATGTGAGTTCCTGAAGCAAGAAGGCGTATCGATCATCGATGTGTACATATGGGGAATTGTTGTGAATACCTGTAGGGCACGCTGAACAGCTGGGTCTGACAGAGGCAAGGAGTTCTTCAGAATTCCAGAATCCCACTCCCCCGCTCGTTCATCCCCATTCCGAAATGCGTACATCCCGAACCCCTGTTTCTTTCCTTCGTGCCAAGAGCCCTCGTAGCTGTGTCCATTGGCGAAGCTGTACACGCCGAAACCGTGGATCTTGTCTGCAAAGTACTCCCCCGCATACCGATCGCCATTCCTGCGGAGGATTATGTTGACAGAACAAGAATTAGCAATGGCCAATGGAACAGTTCGCAACATTGCAATGGTATCGATTTGATTGGGCACCAAAAGACGGGACATCTGCAAGCAATGTTACGGTGTTTTTACCTGAAATGGTAGCAGCCGAGGCCGTGCTTGACGCCGCCCTTGAACTCGCCGGCGTACGTGCTGCCATCGGAGCAGGTCTGGGCGCCGATGCCGTGGCTCTGGCCACCGGCCCACTCGCCGGCGTAGCAGTCGCCGCTGTAGAACCGGTAGACGCCGTGGCCGTGGCGGAGGCCCTGCCGGTACTGGCCGCGGTACCGGCTGCCGCGCGCCCAGCTCTCGACGCCGTGGCCGTCGTACTTGCCGTCCACCCAGTCGCCCTCGTACTTGCCCTTGCCGAAGAAGCTGTACACGCCGCTGCCGCTGCAGCGGCCCCCGTGGAACTCCCCCTCGTAGCGGTCCCCGTTGCTGTAGAACTCGACGCCCTCCCGCACTTCCGCCGCCCCCGGCCTCCCCTTCTTGTCCCGCCGCTGCTGCTGCTGCTCCTCGCTGCGGTCGCCCTCGCCGATGAACCACTGCACGGAGGCCGCGAGCGCCGGGGGCGCGCGCGGGCCCCGGGCGCCGCCGCCGCGGAGCCGCGCGACGGCGGCCGCGGCGGCGAGCGCGAGCCCCGCCGCGGCCGCCAGGAGGGCGAGGTGGTGGCCCCCGCCGCGCAGGAGCAGCGCGGCGAGCGCGAGGGCCGGGAGGAGGAGCAGAAGCAGCGCGGACTGCGCCGGGCCCGGGCGGAGCCGGTGGTGGGCGGCCCGGCGGAGCAGCGCCCGGGGCTTGCCCAGCAGCGGCGCCTGCGCCTTCTTGTCGTCGGGCTCCGGGTCGTCCAGCGCGTGGAAGGACGCGGCGCCTGGGCCCGCGCGGACGGTCGGCGACCGGAGCAGCGACGACGGCGTCCGCGTCAGCTTACCGGCCCCGCCGCCGTGCCCGTCCATGCCTCCCCGCCGTCTCGCCGCCGCCGCCGCGTCAGCTCCGCTCCTGCTCTGCTTCCCCCCGCGAACCGTCCCTTCCTTGGCTTGGCTCTCTCTCTCTCTCTCTCTGTCGTCGAGCTGCCTCCCGGATCGATCGACGCGGAGGGAGTGGTTGGGAAGTGGAAGAGAAAGAAGAGGGGAAGTGGGCCGGAGAGGCGTCTCTTGTAACCACTGGACGGCGGTGGGCAGCTTCCTTCCTTCCCTTCGCGGGCTGAGCGAACTCTCTCAATCCCCCCTATCCGAGCTGGCAGCGCGAACCGCCGCGGCGAGAGCAATCGGATCGGATGTGATCCCCGCGCCGCCTCCCGATCCCGACCCGATAGGCGCGGGAGGACCACGGCGTCGCTCTCACAGTCTCACTTACGCCTGGGCCCATCATTGTGGCAGCGCGGCGGTCGGTGTGGGCCCGGTTCTCTGGCTGGCAGGGCGGGGTTGGCCAACCAATGGTTTTTGGTGAGGGGGCGCCGCGCGAAGGAAAACATTTCGCACGTCGCGGAGATGTCTGGCGGCTGCCGCTGGCGCGCGTGCCGCCGCACACGAGTCCGGTTCAAGTCCGATGGACGACGTCACGACGTGCAAGGTGGCGGCTGTGCGGCCGTGCCTTGTGCCCCTGGCGGGTGCTCCAACAACTCTGCTCGCGTGCACGGTTTCACTGGCAGACTGGCACAGACGAACGAGGGGGCTTGCCGACTTTTTGGGAGTTAAGATTCTATACAGGGCCTTGTTTAGTTGGGCCCTGTTTAGATGTCAAATTTTTCCTCAAATTTCACTATGTAAAAAGAAGATTCCCCGTCACATCAAAATGCCGACACATGTATGGAGTACTAAATGTAGATGAAATAAAAAATTAATTGCACAGTTTAGTTGTACTTTGCGAGACGAATCTTTTGAGCCTAATTAGTCAATGTTTGGACAAAAATTCACAAATACAAACGAAATGCTACAGTGTAGAATCTTTTACTGTGCAGAATTTGCCCCTGCCGATTTGGCGCAACTAAACACGGCCTTGGCCGAATTCGGTGTCGCCGAATTCACGGTAGCGCACTATAGTATTTTGTTTGTATTTGGTAATAATTGTTCAACCATTGACTAATTAGGCTCAAAACGTTTGTCTCGCAAAGTACAACCAAACTGTGCAATTAGTTTATGATTTCGTCTACATTTAGTACTTCATGCATGTACCGCAAGTTTGATATCACGGGGAATCTCCTTTTTGCATAGTGTCAAAATTAAGAGTTTGGGAGAACTAAACATGGCCTAGGGAGGTGTTTAGTTTCCATTATAGATGGCCAGGGTGAAAACGGTATAGATATTTTCCGACCCGTTTCGAAAGGTTCAGATCTGTTCGTATCCGAGTCCAGATATTTAACATCTGATACCATATCTGTATTCAAATACTCAAATCGTATATTTATGATGTCGATATCCAATCGTATCCTATCCGACATGGTTGATATTATCCGTATTCGAATCCGAATCCGGACAGAAATATGAAAACAAATATGATATCAGTGATATCCGTCCGTATCCAATCCGTTTTCATCCCTAAGATGGCTACGCAGCCCGAGGTCCGTTGGCCCGGCCTGAGGCCCGGTCTTTTAGCCCGGCCCAAGCACGGCCTGGCCTGGGTTGGCACGGCTCGGGGGTGCAGGCCCTGGGCCGCATCCCAGGCACGTGGCACGGCACAGGCACGGCCTGGTAAAAAGAAAGGTCCGGCAGCTGCCTGTTAGATTGGCAGTCTTTCACCCATTGGAATTTGGCCCAACCCACAGACCACTCGGGCTCACCCCTCTGCCCTAACTCCCTCTCCTTCCCCTTCCTGTACGAAGCGTCGGAGCCCCCTCCCCAGTCCCCACGCCGCCGCACTCCACGCTCCTCCTCTCACCTATACGCTGGCGCCGCGAACCCCTCCTCCCCTTCCCTCGCGTCGGGCTCCTCTTCTCACCTCTGCCTGGTGTCGCGAAAGCCCCTTCTCCTTCCCTCGCCAGCTTGCCCCTTCTCCTTCCCTCGCTGGCTCGCCCCTTCGACGGCCAGATCCGGCCCTGAGCTCGCCCCGACGCTGACGACCAAGCGCGCCAGCCCCGAGCTCTGCCTCTCGCCACGCTCGACGCGCGGGGGTGAAGGTCGCCGGCCAGCAGCCGCTCTCCACCACGTCCACCGCGTCGGCCTTGAGCGCAGCGCGTCGACCTCCTCCTCCACGACCGGATCTGGGCGCGAGCACGACGTCAACCTCCTCTGCGGCCTCGACTCCGCTCCTCCCGTCGCCGACTCGCCGTTGACTGCACTGCGCTCCTCCCGTCGCCGACTCGCCGTTGACAACAGCACTATCCCTCATGGGCCTCGGGCCGCCCGGCATAGGTCGTGCTTTCGGGCCGGCACGACGGCCCAGCAGGTCGTGCCTGGGCCATAGGCGAGGCACGAAGCACGGAGCGGCATGGCCCATGAGGCACGATGGCCCGTAGCGGCCCGACCCCCACCAGACCGTGCCGGCCCGTTGGCCATCTGTAGTTTCCATCTAAAAATTTTTCACCCCATCACATCAAATGTTTGAACATATGCATGGAGTACTAAATATAGACGAAAAAAACTAATTGCACAGTTTGGTTGAAAACCACGAGATAAATCTTTTAAGCCTAATTAGTTCATGATTAGCCTTAAGTGTTACAGTAACACACATGTGCTAATGACGGCTTAATTAGGCTTTATAAATTCGTCTCGTAGTTTCTAGACGAGTTATGTAATTAGTTTTTTTATTAGTGTCTAAAACCCCTTCCGACATCCCATAAAATATTCGATGTGACAAAAAAAACTTTTTGACTCTCCAGCTAAGGCTATCCGCACTCATGATCCTCTATTTTCATCCTGGTCATCAAGATTCTCTCCTATATAGTCATTTCTCCTGCACTCATCCATCCTCTATATCATCCTCTATCCACTGTGGGGTCCACTTGTCACTTTATCTAAATATATCCATGTGAGATCTAGTTTTGAAGAATTTATTGAAACGAATTCAATGGTGTAATCGGAATTTAATTTGAGTTTTTGGTTTGTGAGTTATAACATTTTTTGTTAAGAGAAAAAAAAAAGTGGGGCCCACGCTACATGCTCTCCCTCTCTCCTCTCTCTCCCTCCCGGGTGCAGGCTCTGTCCTCTCTCTCAGGTCCGCACCGTTTTACCGGAGGCTCGCTACCCGCGCTACATATAGCGGACCAGAGGTCTTTTTTTTAGCGTATGATTTACAGGAAGCCGGTGCGATGTTTTTGCTGCGCTATCCGGTGTACTTGATGGGTATCACACCCCAGTGCAGCCCGTCTAAACACCCCCTGATCCGAGGCACGTCCTTGCTCCGCTCTGCTCGCTCCTCAGTCCTCACGCGAGGAGCCATGTGAACGCGCGCCGCCTAGACCTAGCGGCTAGCGCTGCGGCTTTGCAGTTGCAGCTACGGTCTGTGAGTGCAAAATGCACCCATCGCCAAGCAAAGTTCGTGTAGCACGACCATCTAGACAGAAAAAGATGGACGCTCAGATATGCAGTACCAAACGCTTCAAGTTCATCTGAACGTTGGCCTATGGGCCCGTTTAGTTTTTAAAATTTTGCAAAATTTAGATTCTTCGTCGTATCGAATTTTTAGACGTATGCACGAAGCATTAAATATAAATAAAAAATAAAACTAATTATACAGTTTAGACGAAATTCACGAGACAAATCTTTTAAGCCTAATTAGACTATGATTAGACACTAATTACCAAATAACAACGAAAGTGCTACAGTACAATTTTCCAAAAAATACTACGAACTAAACAAGGCATATTTTGCACGGCTCCAATTTTGACAACAACTTCAGCAAAGAAATCGGAGGAGCTGCGCCGGAGCCAGAGCCGTTTTTTTCTTTCAGAAGTAGAGCTACAATTTGTAGTTTCTCTCTTGGCTCCTTAATTAGAAGGAGCTTTAGAAGAGAAGTCATGCCAAACAAACAGTGACAGAAGATGAAACGGAGGGGACAAAATGCACCGAACCTTGCATAGGCCATGGCCTGTTTGTTACCGTTTGTAATCAATGGATTCGCTTACAATCTCCATTCACCCATAGTGTAGAGATGTTTTTCGATTCTCTGTTGTCCTAGTTCAAAATTCAAACTCTACTAGGGCCTTGTTTAGTTCCCCCAATTCTCCCCCAAATTCCACTGTGCAAAAAGAAGATTCCCCGTCACATCAAAATGTCAGCAAATGCATGGAGTACTAAATGTTGATGAAATCAAAAACTAATTGCACAGTTTTGTTGTACTTTGCGAGACGAACATTTTAAGCCTAGTTAGTCAAAATTTGGATAATTTTTACCAAATACAAACGAAATGCTACATGAATTCTGATACAGTGTTTTTCTCCTCTATTCTGTGAACTAAACGAGGCCTAGTTGAAAGTTCAAACTCTAAGCCCTTGTTCAGTTCCCGAATTGGGACACCCGAATTCGCTACAGTGCGCATTCATTAAATGCGCACTGTAGCAATCCGTTTGTATTTGGTAAAAATTGTCCAAACTTGGATTAATTAGGCTCAAAATGTTCGTCTCGCAAAGTACAATAAAACTGTGTAATTAGTTTTAATTTCATCTATATTTAGTACTTCATATATGTGCCAACATTTTAATGTGATGGGAAATCTTCTTTTTGCATAGTAGAATTTGAGGGGAGAAGTTGAGAACTAAACAAGGCCTAAGGCTGTCGGCACCGCAGACCGGCAAACCGCCCGCTACGCCAGGCGTAGCGTGCGCGCGCCCGCACCGCGCGCCTGTATCACGCACGGGCGCGTAGCGGTCGGGCGGTACGCGCGCTACGCCCGGAGGTGCACTGTGCAGGTACGCTAAACACTGTAGTAGGAGAGAAAGAGAGAGTTGGGGAGAGAGAAGGGGGAGAGAGGGGAATAAAATATGGAATAGTAGGTATAGAGTATGGGATAGAGATAACACGGGTGCGGGAGAAATGGATATAGAATAGAGAATCTCGATGACTAGAATAGAATATTCCTTTTTAGAGATAGAAATAGAGGTGGACGAGTGCGGATAGCCTAAGACGGTGCAAAGATAGCAAACTCGTAGCTGCACTCTGTCGAATCGCCGATCGCTCCAGCAGCGACATGATTGACAAGCCAAGAGATTATGCTTTGCAGGCAGTTCGTTCTTTTCAGTTGCAAATCGTACGCTTGCGGCCGGTCTCGGCGGGTTTCAGCAGCTTCTGTGTGGGCCGGACCTACAGCTAGGCTCGGGGGATGTTTTTCCCAAAAATTTTCATCCCAAAACATCACATCGAATCTTGCGGCACATGCATGAAGCATTAAATGTAGACGAAACAAAAAAAAACTAATTGCACAGTTCACCGTGAAATCGCGAGACGAATCTTTTAAGCCTAATTAGTCCATGATTGAACAGTAATTATCAAATAAAACAAAAAAGCTACCGTACCTAAAACCAAAAAATTTCGCGAACTAAACACCCCCTCAACTGCGCAACTGCGCTGCGCCTCGCCCACGCGAGTAGCAGCTGCAATCGTCGTTGGTTCTCGATGTGGTGAACGGGGTCGGACTCCGGAGGAATGGACATGCTTGTGGAAGAAATTTCCATTCATTTTTTATTTATTAGAATGGGATTATCAGTGCTCTAAGGACAGTCTTAATGGGGATTTCATGGAGTTTCATGGGCATTAAATATGCTGACATGGCACCGTATTAATGAAGAGAGATGATAAGAGTTTCATGGGAATAGAGAGAGTTTCATAGAGATAAAACTCTTCTGCACTGTTTCCAAAATATAAGTGTGTTGGAAACTGGGACATGAAATTGACATTGAGACTGGCCTAAGGTCAGGATACGAGTCTGTATATTTTGGGTCACTACCTCATCGGTCCATGCTCCAACACCGCCCATTCATTCTCGGATTCTCCTTTGATACCTAAATTAAATCCAGTGACAGAGCATGCATACAGCGGGTTGGCAGGAATGGGCGAATAGCATAAATAACAATATCATCATCAATATGAATAAGTATAAATAGTTAAATGCAAGCATATATTCTCCTTTTTCATACCAAGCATCTAGTCTTCTAACACATAGTGTTTTTTTTGGCTAACACATAGCTAGCAAACAATTATATAAGTATTCAAAATCGACCAATCTAACTTCTAACACCTAGGTACCAAGCAAAAGTTAGGAGACAAAGTAGGAAGCTTGGTTACATGGGTTTATAGTTATATTCAGGCTCGGTAAGCACCTGGCTCATATTTGTCTCAAACCCTAAAAATACCGAGACCGTGGGTGCAATTTGGCACCCACACCCATACCAGGAGTGAGGCAGCCGTCATATGTACCATTTGGCTCGTCCTACCCCATTAGTGCAATCCATCTTTTATAGCACCAATTTTAAGACACTAGAAGATGTATAAGGACACTCACAATGAGTCACTAAGCCTCTCTATAGCGTGGCCATGCAGGAGACGAAAAGGAAGAGAGAGCGAGAATGGGCTGTTACTATGCCTGGCAAGCGTTGTTTCATGAATTCCAAGGCGAATGGGTCCCACACCGTGATCCTTGGACTCCAATCGATGCGGACATCGACGACAGGTGCCGCCCCCGCATTGGCGAGGCAAGTGCGGTCCACTAGGCGAATGGGTCCCACACCGTGTAGGATTATCAGTAGGGCTTCAACATAAAAACCAGCGATGAATAATGTCAAAAGTTGATTAAAGTAAAAAGTCTATTCTACCAACCTGAAATATCACTGTAGTCTAGTTTTCCTTCTCAGACTTCAAAACTAGACATCTTACCCTCTGAACACTTAAAACCGTTCAAATTACTTGTCTACTCTGGCTTTAAGTGATTTTGAAGGCGGCTTTGCCCTTTTTTAGTATAAGTTTTTTTGGTAAATACTTGCAAGGTTTTTAAACCACATAAAATGTCTCTAAGCTTTTAAAATTTCCAAAAGAAAATCTAGAGATAAATTAGTGTCGGGTACCAAAAACAAGGGGTACCCACAATCAACGATTAAGAAAAACAAAACCAACAGGACTAGCCGAGACAGCGAACGAAACGCCTCGACCACGTCCCGACTCGTACGAGGCTCGCTCGACGGGACGCCTCGACCACGTTCCGACTCGTACAAGGCTCGCTCGACAAGACGCCTCGACTACCGAGAAATCTCCGACTCGCACGACCCAGGGTCGGGCCGGTCGACCCACCTCATTCACCAACTCTGAGACAAAAGTCAGAGCATTTAATGCAAACTGCCAACCACTTCCTACCCTCATGGCTACAGCAACAACCGGCATGGGAGTAGTACCGGTGTCAAATCTCACTTTTTACCGCCCAGCCCGGGATGGGCGGTGAAAACCTGTCACTGTACGCACCATACTAGGCACTATTCCGCCACTGATCACCCTCAAGGGTGAATACGACGAGTACCGTACCCCGCGATTCTGGCGACTCGGCCTTATCCGTTCACCGTCGACCCACCTTGACCCGACCTCGACCCGGCCTCGACCAACCGACGGTCAAAACAAGAATGCAAGGCTTGTGTGACACAGGACCCGGAGTCTTTTCACTGTCTCATCCTCTACGTCACCATGGTGTCCAGGGATGGCCGACCATTCTCGGGACACGTCGCTACAGCAACCTCCACAGCGTTCGATAAAACTTCACCTCAAAGGCACCCCCGGCGTCCCTGCCTCCTCTTACCATATAAAAGGGCAGGCAGGGGACTCTACAAGGGGGTGGCGGACAACAGACGAAAAAAGACCAGCCATCTTCCCACCATAGAAGATCAACATCTCAAGCAATCTCCTTTGTACTTTCACTTTCTCTCTGAGACCTGGGATCGGTTCCCTCTCTCACAGCTTGTAACCCCTACGCAAGCACTTAGGTGCAAGGAAATACAATACTCCCCCTCCCCGCTGGACGTAGGGTCTTCTTTTGCCCGAACCAGGATAAACCTCCATGTACTCTCCTTGCATCACCATCCAGATTAGGGACACGCAACATTGACTCACTCGTTGGCTTAGGACCCTAGTAGGACCAAACGCCGACAGTTGGCGCGCCAGGTAGGGGGCGCTGTGTGCCAACATCGTTTTCCCGCCATTTTTCTGGATGGCTGACCCCGAACGTCCACTCCCGTTGGTCACGGTGATCTGGTTTGGGAGCTTGGAGTTCATGTCCCTTGGCCACGGCTACGACATGGTCCTCCTCCCGCCCAGGCACCCGACTGACAGTGACCACGAGCTCTCCCAGCCTGGGGGAGCACTGCGCCGGTATCGTCGCTCTCGTCAGGCACGCGCCGCCCGGCCACGGCGAGCCTAGCGCAACCGACGTCATCGCCTTGCGGAGGGTGATGGTATTCCCCGATCCGGCGCCTCTCAGCCAGACGCCAACATGTATTTCCTCACTGAGGATCTGTGTAGGATGGGCTTGGCTAAGGGTAAGATGCCGACAGGGAGTCCCACCGCTCTACTGCCCGGTGCGGCGCCATCACCGGCCAGGTCGACTACTCCGGCACCAGGAACGACGCCTTCGTCAGCATTCCCGTTTAGACTAGACTCGGTTGTCCGGGCGTACGCTTCTTCTGTAAACACCTCCATGAGTGCTTACGAGGAACTCCCCGGACACCATCTACGCTCCACCCTCAACCTCGTTACATCCACGCCAGCTTTCAAGTACCTGGACTCCACGGGGACTCCAGATACGGAGCTCCGTGCGACTGCCTTTCGACATCACGACCTTAGAGACGCACGACCCCACATGCACCCGTTGTACTACTATTTTGGCGCTCTAGACTCTAACTCTGCCGATGACACCTATGACCCGACTCGCGAGTGCTTCAATATCGATAGAGCTATCACGTCGGATTCAGAGGATGAGGCCGCCGTTGGAGGAAGGAACATGCCACCTCAGGTCAAGCTCCCTGCTGAGCGGGATGAGGCTCAATTCCTTGTGGACCAAGGAATGCAACTCAAGCAAATCCGCGAGTTGCAGGACAGGCTCGACGAGGAACGAGAAAATCTGCGCCTACTTCAACAAACCCTCAAGCATGAGCGTGTGGCCCGCGCACACGGCGGAGGAGCTCGAGAGAGAGCTCGCGACGTTAATCGTTGCATCATCGAGGATCGGGCAGTCGAGCCCCCGGTTTTCGGTCAAGCCAGCCAAAACGTGGTCGCAGCCGCCATGCTCCTTCGTAACATGCCCGAGCCATCGAACCCCGAGGCCCGTCGGGCCCGTGATGAAATCTGAGGACTCCTCGAGACCGCTGCCATGTAGCAGGCCGAGAGTTCCGCCTCAAGGCGACGCGGGTTTGCCTTAGAGCAGCCTGCGGAGCCCTCCCGTCAGGAGAGAGAGGCCTTGATTCATCCCGAGCATGCCCAACGGAACAAGGCGGCCTCTGTCCGTGAACGCATCATCCACAATCGTGAACCTCGAGATGCCCGTGACAACATCATCGAGCGCCGGAGGCGCAAACATGGTGACGGTGCAGCTCGAGGCTACCACGAGCACAGAGGCGGGCGTTATGACAACTCGGAGGATCGAAGCCCTTCACTCGAGCCACCAGGCCCTCGGGTCTTTAGCAAGGCCGTTCGCGAAACATTACTCCCGGCTCGGTTCCGCCCCCACGACTCTTACCAAGTATAACGGCGAAACCAAACCCGAACTTTGGCTCGCTGATTTCTGCTTGGCCTGTCAGTTGGGTGGGGCCACCGACGACCGGGTCATCATTCGATAACTTCCCCTGTTCCTATCGGACACCGCCCGAGCCTGGCTCGAGGACCTCCCACCTCGGCAAATCCACGACTGGAACGACCTTGTGAGAGTGTTCGAGGGCAACTTCAAAGGAACCTATATGCGCCCCGGCAACTCATGGGATCTCCGAAGCTGCAAACAGAAGCCGAGCGAATCCCTTCGGGATTACATCCGATGTTTCTCCAAGTAACGCACCGAGCTCCCCAACGTCACTGACTTCGACGTCATCATGGCCTTCCTCTCTGGTACCACCTGTAAAGAGTTGGTCCGAGAATTGGGCCGCAACACTCCCATAACTACCAACGGTTTGATGGATATTATCACCAACTTCGCCACCGGTGAGGAGGCAGTTGGTGCCATCTTTGGTAGCGACCAGGACAAAGGGAAGCGCAAGGAAGAGGATCCCGAGGGCTCCAGCCGGGGCTCGAAGAGGAACAACAGGAAGAAGAAGAAGAACCAGCAGGGCAAACAAGAGGCCCCGATCGACGACCTTGTTACTGCTGCTGATCGTAAGAAACCTCGAGGGCCCCCCGATGGGGGCATTTTCGACAAAATGCTCAAAGAGCCGTGTCCCTACCACAAAGGACCCACAAACCACAACCTCGAGGACTGCCACATGCTCCGGAGATACTTTGAAAGCATAGGCATCAAGAAAGACGACAAGAAGGAAGATCCCAAGGGAGACGACAAGGATGAGGGGTTTTCCGAGATCCATGACTACTTCATGATATACGGAGAACCCTCGACGCGCCTCTCAACACGGCAGCGCAAGCGGGAACGTCGAGAGGTCTTCTCCGTGCAACTCGTAACCCCCCTCTTCCTTGACTGGTCCGAGGTGGCCATCACTTTCGACCGTGATGACCACCCAAACTACGTCCCCAATCCTAGGGTCTACCCACTTGTTGTCGATCCCATCATCGCCAACACACGCCTCATCAAGGTGCTCATGGATGGCGGCAGTAGTCTTAACATCATCTATGCCCAGACCCTCGACCTTCTAGGAATCACCAGGACGCACCTCCAACCCAGCGTCGGGGGCTTCCATGGAGCCGTGCCGGAGAAGCGAGCAGAGCCCATCGGACGGGTCGACCTGTCTGTCTGTTTTGGCACTCCCGCCAACTTCAGGAAGGAGACTCTCACTTTCGAAGTGGTAGGATTCCATGGAACATACCACGCCATTCTTGGACGCCCCTGCTACGCCCGATTCATGGCGGTCCCCAATTACACCTACCTCAAGCTCAAAATGCCGGGCCCCAACGGTGTCATTACTGTCGGGCCCTCCTATGAGCACGCCTATGAGTGCGACGTAGAATGCATCGAGCACGGGGAAGCCATCTTAGAGTCGGCGACCTTGGCGGTGAACCTCGACGGTTTGGCCAACGAGACCCCCGACCCCAAGCGCCACGCCGGCAACTCCGAGCCCGCGGAAGACGTCAAGCTCGTACCCCTCGATCCCACCAACCCAAAAGGAAAGACGTTGAGCATCAGCGCCACCCTCGATCCCAACTGATGTAGAATATGGATCCCCGAGGCTGAAAGCCTACAATGAGCAAAACAATGACGCCACAAGAGAGGACGCCCTCGACCAGCTCGAGGAAGCTCGTGATGTGGCTCTGTTACACTCGACAAGGTATCAACAAAGTTTCCGACGCTACCACGACAAACACATGGCGAAGCCAGAACAACAAGGGACGGCACAAGCTTACTCCACCATGGGAAGGGCCATACATCGTCGCGGAAGTACTGAAGCCCGGCACCTACAAACTATTGAACGAGAAAGGCGAAATCTTCACCAACGCATGGAACATTGAATGGCTACGTTGCTTTTTTCCTTAAAGCCTCGAGGCTCTGTAAATTGTTTCACAATCCCATGATAGAATAAAGAATACATCGGTGTTCAAAGCATTTTTTCATAACAACCAGGAAGGATCGACCCTGTTTTCTCAGAGTCGACCCTCCCTCGGGGGCTGCAAGGGGGGAACCCCCTACGTATCCCCAAAAAATTCACATTTTTTCAAAAAAGAAGAGAACTGTTACATAAGTCGACCAGGCTGCAAGCGCACCCTAAGGCTCGAGGGTCGCCGAGCCGTGAGATCACCTACGCCTCCGAGCTATGGTACCTCCACTCACCCCCCATGCCAAGGGGTGCAACCGCGCGCTAAGTAGACCTAGTAATAGTTCACGACTTTGAAAAAGCTCACGACTAACATTCCCGTTCGCTTCGAATCAAGTTCTTACACGGTCTACGAGGCCGCAAACGCGCCCTAAAGCTCGAGGGCAGTCGAGCCGCGAGATCACTTACGCCTCCGAGGCTATGGTACCTCCACTCGCTCCCTCACGCCAAGGGGCGTAACCGCGCGCTAAGAAAATCATGCAAGAATACGATTCAAGCGAAAAAGGAAAGAAAAAACTTGAACGAAAATGGACATCTAGTACAAACTTACATCTAAATGTTTCAAGGCCCCCGAGGCCATCACAATGAAAGTTACGAATATTAACTCATTTACACGGGCCCTCATGCCCAGTTTTGGCTCACAGGCCCTCGTCATCGGCAAGCGGGACCACCTCGACCTCAAAAAGTTTTGCAAGGCGACCCCCGGGCTCCTCAGCGGCCTCAATCAGGTTCAGGCAGGCGACTTCATTCTCCTCATCCGTCCGGTCTGGATCCATGATGAAGCATCAGCGATGAGATCCATGTCGTACTCGAACCCAGACCGAACGACCGCCATGGCCCTCTTCACGCCGTGATGCAGCCCGCCTCGTATCTTCTCGCGGACGAGGCGGCCCAGCGCCGCCATCCGATGGACAAAGGAGTTCCCCGGCGCGTCCTCCTCGGTATCGGCATCGGGCTCGACCCCCAGGCCGTCACACACCGAGGTGATAGCACCCTGGAGCAACTGAGTCCGCCGGGCCTCGGCCTCGAAGAGGTTCTGGAACGAGGTGGCCATCGCCTAGGCCGCATGTTGCTGCTTCTCCAACTCTGAAACATAACCACTGAGTTAGCATAAGCCTGGGACCTCGAGGCCAAGGCTAGAACACAACAAGAGGTTTACCCTTAGCGTGGGTCTGCCAACCCACGACCTCATCGCGTAGCTTCCCACACGCCTTCTCCGACGCTCGAAGAGTCTCGTCCTTGTCATGGACTGCCGCCCTCAGCGCCTCAATCTCCCGATCGGTGCCCGAGAGAGCCTCGTCCCTCTCTCGGACCGTCCCCTTCAACGTCACAACCTCATCCTCCAAGGTTCTGACGCGAGCGGACGCCATCCCAATCTGGATGTTGAGGGCGTCACGTTGACCGCCGACCAAGGTGACATCCTCCTCGAGCTCCTTCACACGCGCCAGCAGCGGCGCGAGGTCCTCACGAGCCTTAGCCGCCTCCTCCCAAGCCCTTGCCGCGTCTTCACGCGCCTTGGCCTCGGCTTCCCGGGCCTGCACCGCCTCCTCCCTAACCGCTGCATGGGCGACGCGGAGCTCGCCCACCTCGGCACTCTTCTAGGATAGCCGCTTGTTGGCTTCCTCGACTAGAGCCCGTTGACGAGCAAGCGCCGCCCACACGCCACTCTCATGATGAATAAAGAGTGACTTGCGGTGAGAACGCTCCTTGAGCTCCTGACCACAGTCAAAACCTAAAAATCAGAACCAAGGAGAAGGGAAGGATAAAACACAAGGAAAGACTAGCGAACCTAGCTTACCTCGAAAGCCTCTGACATACCCCACACCAGGGTATCCATGACCATGCGCAGGGATTGCAGGGAGTGCTTACGGAGTCCCTCGATGAACTCCTAGTGTTGCACCTCGTCCTTGTTGTCGAGGGCGAAGAAGGGCTCAGCGCTGGGGTTAGACGCGTCCCTGAACTCTAGGGTCGACCGACCCCAGCGTGGAAGCTCCTCCTCCGCCCGTACAAGCGCCAACCCTACGTAGTCGGGCCACCTAGCCGACGCCTCGGCCAGGTCATCCCCCAACGCCGTAGAAGTACCGGGCCGATCCGGGGCGTCGACCGTCTCGACGTCTACCTTCTGCTTCCCCTTGTCAGAAAGAGGGTCATCGACGGTAAGGTCGATCACGGTCAGGGTCGACCCTTGGGGCGGGGCTGGCGTCTCGACTCTCGGCGCCACCGCTTGTACGATGGACGGTGGCACGACCACCCCCCGTTCCGCCTCGATCGACTGCTCCGTTGGCCGGTCCGGCTGCGGCCGCGGCTCCTCCCACGCCGGTTGTGACTCCGGCTGTGCCACCTCTGGCGGGGCCTCCGCCACCTCCCTTAACTTTTTGACATCCGCCCGCCCTGTGTCGCGGATGGATGTTTCAGCCTCAGCGGCCTCGATGGTCACCTGGGTTGTCGCAATCGACCCTAGCTCCAACCCACCAGCTCCAGGCACCTCGAGCCTGGCATCGCCCGGGACCGCCTCAGCCGGCTCTGGCCCCCACGCGGCGTCACCATGACCAGCGACCTCCTGGGCACTTGCCCCCGCCTTGGCGGCTGCCTCCCTCAGCCTGAGCCGCTCCGTTGCAGCCTGGCACCTCACGACCCAGGCAGCGTCGTCGGCCGATGTCCGCATCATCAGGGCGGCGCCCAACCTGAGTGCCTTGACGGGAGTCGGAGCCGCGAGCTCCGCCTTGCGCTTATGGCTGAGCAGCAAATAAACGTGTCAGAATAAAGAACGAGATCATCGATGACGGAAAGACAGGGCGAGATACTTACCCGGATATGGGAAGCAGGGGCCTAGACCCCGGCAAGCCCGAGCCACCCGACGGCACCTGTGACGGCCCCTCCGTTGAGCCTCCTGTCAGCCGGGTGCTCCTCAGAGCTTGGGCTGACGGGGCATCGGAGGACCTCTGCGCTGACAAGGCTATTTGGCCTCGAGTCCTTACGCCCGTCGACAGCGCCCTAGCCTCCGACGCCGACGCTGTTGCCCCGCCCGCCGGCTGAGTCTGGGGCGATCGGGCTCGCGGGAGCGGCGCCACCGACCTCCCCTGTGGGACCCCAAGCGAGGTAGGTCTCCTCTATGAAGGACCCGCTCGGGCCCTTCCCTCTGCTGGCTCTCCTTCCCCCTCGATGGGCGCCGAGACTTCCCTCGACGCCTGGGAAGTCGATCCCCCCAACGGGCTCTAGCAGGGGCCGCACGTCGGGGAGGTGCGCCCGAAAGGTCGCGGTATCATACCGTGACCCGGCGTCATCGTCGCCACTGTCTTCGTCCTCCCACGAGACCATCTCGGAGGGAGACTCCTCGATTGGGAGCCCCTCGAGGCTCTATTGGCGGCGGCGCTTCTTCAACGCCTCGCGCTCGAGGGTTTTCTGGACTTGACGCTTCTTGGTAGCGTCCTTCTCTTCCTTCTTCTGGGCCGCCGAGAGGCGTCTAGCCTCCCGAGCATCCCGATCCTCCGGAACCGGTGGCCGCGACTCCTTGACCGCCAACAAATCCTGTATAGAGGCCTCGATCGACTTAGTCGAGGGAATCAGTAAACAAAGGGACTCAAGGCTGTAAAAAAACGACACTTACCAGAGGCTCAAAGCCTTGAGTGGGGCGCATCGGGACCCTGTCGATGTCCTCCTGCTTGAAACTCCCCACCATCCACCGTGCACGCCGGGCGACTTCATCAAGAGGGAGGGACTCGTGCGACATCCGACTCCCCTCCAGCGAAGCCTCTGGCATCATCTCATTGAGCCGGAGCCAGCGTTGCTGTCACTGAACCGCCCAAATTATAAGAACAAAAGTACAAAAATAATCGCCGAAGCAATTTAAATTCCCGTACTTAAGCTCCTATAACTCCGGTAGTCCAATAAAATCACAAGGGATTTCAAACCAACCAACATACAAGCCAAGATCGTAGTGGTTCAACATAGCAAGTCACATGTTACATCTATTATTACAAGTAATTTAACATAAATCGGAGTTCCATAGAATTATTACAACTCAAGTTCAAAAGTAGCGGAAGCAAAGTAGTTTGAAACTAATATCGTCTTAATTCAAATACATGCCAGTACCAGGGTCAATTTCCAACAAAAGCATGAGAGATAAGATAGCTCAGAAGGGTCATGCCCATGACCACACTCCGCCACTACAGCAGGAGCCATCCAATTCTTGCAGTAGCCATGATACATCACAACCTGCAACAAGTGGGAATAAACCCTGAGTACGAGAAGGTACTCAGCTAGACTTACCCATCATAAACCAGAAATAATATGACACCAAGGAGTATGCAAAGCTTTCTTTCAGTGGGCTAGCTTGACTCATTTGCGAAAAGCATAAGTGATCATGGGGCTTGTTTAGATAGCAGACTTTGCCTCCCAAATTCACGATGCAGAATTCCTATTCCCCGTCACATCAAAATATCGGTACATATATGGAGTACTAAATATAGATGAAATAAAAAACTAATTGCACATTTTTGTTGTACTTTGCGAGACAAACATTTTAAGCCTAATTAATCAATATTTGGACAATTATTATCAAATAAAAACAAAATTGCTACAGTGTGACGGGACACTTACTATGCAAACTTTGCCTCCAAAGTTTGTCATCTAAACGAGGCCATGAATACACCATTTTAAGCACTTTTACATCATCTTTGTTATAACCTATTAATCTAGGTAATCACCTATGCTAAAGCAATCACTTGATTAACCATTAACATCAAAGTTACCATATCAGGTTTAACATTTCCAACATCATTCACTTAACCATCCGTGTTCCATCATTGTTACTACGATGCCGTAGCTCGAGTCAAGTGCTCACTATCCAGGAGCGATGGCGATTCGAATCGATTCCTATCCAGCTGGTGATTTATTCCTCACACAAACCACGCTTCCCCTGTCAGGGTCGCTTAGATCACCAATGACACTTCCCAAGAAGCCGCAGGATAACAATCATGGACCGCACTACCTAGGGACCGCCCGACTGCCAGGACGCACCTTGGGCTCACTCTTCGCGTCCCCGTCATACCCCCTTCAGCACCAGTCTGCCAATCCGAGTTTATCCCGGCTCGAAATAGTGTCACTAGCTTTGCGGTCGAAAGGTACTTTATTCGGCTAGCTAAATGTGAGGCATGCGTTCAACATGACAAGAGGGACGAGCAACGATCGGTCCTTAATCGACACAGACGGAATCACTATAGTCCAAAACCCTATAAGACTCTGCCCGGTCTCTGTTTATCCATCAACACTTGGTTACTTTCCATGATCACAATTATAGCTAACCATCACCAGGTATCCACCTATAGCTCGCAGGTGACCGGAAATCACCCGACTTCTACCGGTCTAAGCATGGCTAAGCATTTATTCGATCCTGACCTAACAGGGTAAAAGGTAATCAGGTGGACAAGGATAACAAATGCAACAACGGTTCCACGCAACTCCTATAACTTAATGCAACAATATATATAACTCATATAGTAAAGAATTGCTTTTATAAAGTAGGAAACTTAGAATGCTCTGGGGCTTACCTGGGATCGAACACTTAGGTTAGTGGGTGACAGATGACACTCGCTTGGCGAGCATCCCCCATCCTGACACTTGCTTAATCCTTTCATCTTCGGGATAGGTCCACCAAACACCGTCTTCGGGTTTGGCTCCAACATCTCATCCTTCACGTGGTGCATCTAGCGAACCTAAATGAGATGCAAGATGCATGTGTATGAATATGATGAATGGTAACACAAGATGCATCACATAATCATTCAAGTAAACACACGATTAAGACATAGACACCAAAACCTATTTAACTAACATCACACAACCAATTAAAGAGGGCAAGCACATCAAGCATCACACAAGTTTAACAAGATTATAAGTATCTTAACTTGACCATCATCAAGGGTATAAGCCACACTTAGCAACACATGGAGTAAACAACCATAACTAGCACCTGACAATTTTTGGATTGCAAACACAGCTACATGTTTGGATCATAACTGGAGTTATACAAATCCAATAGCCATGCAACAAGACATTCTGGAAAGATTATGAAATTGTCTATAATTCATCTTTAATCATCTTAGCATGATTCTCAAGTTAACCAAGTCAAACATGCATAATTACAGCATCTGGTCCAGAGATTCCAGAGAACAACTATTTCTGGAACCCAACTTGGAACAGTCATACTCACAAACTACAAGGCCAAATGTCACCAAAATTTATCACAAGATAGATTAATGAGTCATCTACAACTTTGTTATAAGCATGTTTCTCAGCAAACATCATTTTCATGGTGCAATTACCAAAGTCCCAAAAACTGTCCAGGAAAGCATCAATTGCAAGAATAAATATTAACTTATATTCCAAACATACATTTGGCCACAACCAATATAACCATCATAAAGTACATGTCAAATGATCACCAAAAAACATAGTGCTCATCACTAAATAAATTCTTTTAATGCATTTCTTAATTTATTTAGATGCCTAGGTGATTTAATAAACATATACCAAAAGTGTACCATAAATTCTACAAAAATTACAGTAGCTAGCATATCATCACAATAGTCTACTATACAAATTTCAAGTCATTTGGATATGTATGTCAACCTCTATGAAAAAGACAAGTTGCTATTGCAAGAATTCATGTGAGAGCAAGATATACTAATAACTCACTCATATAGCAACCAAAATTCATGAAATTTTTACCACACATTAAAAATCATATGAGTAGCATGCCACAAAAATTTCACTTCATTTGGAGCCCTAGATCTGCAGTTATGAAAATGACAAATACAACTAGCATTAAAAACCTAGCTGCACAAATCTATTTTTACAGAGAAAACTTTAAACTAAAACATGCCATATTATAGATCTACTGCATAGATAATTTCACAAGGATTCCAAAAAGTACTCACTTGCTATTTTACGATTTTTCTACGATTTACTATGAATTTCCAAAGTTCCCGCAAAATAATCACAAAACAGTCCCGAGAGCACTATTCACATGAGTCACTAGTTCTGCAGAAAACCCCCTGGACTTGTTTCCCTTTTACACGTGGGTCCTTCTTCTTCTTCCTCATACAGAGAGCACCGGAGGGAGACGTCGGCCTCTGACCGACTTCGGCCGGCAAGGGCGGCGCCAGTGGCAAGAAGAGACCGCGCTGGAGCTTGGTCACGGCTAGCCTGGGGCACGCCAGACCCTGGCCCGTGGTCACAGCCAGCAACAGCAGGCGGCACGGGCATCGTCGGCCGAGAACGACGGCTTGCCAGCGGAGCCGGTTCGCCAGCGGCAAGGAGAGCAGCGGCGCACACGCAGAGGAGGGAGCAGGGCACAGCGATGCTGCTGGAGGCTTTAGGAAGAGGCGAGCACAAGCGGAGGCGGCAGCGCAGCAGCGACAGGGAGCTCGACTGGGCGGCCATGGCGGCGTCCGCGTCCGTGCGCTGGCACAGAGCGAGGGAGGCGAGAGCGACTGCGCTGGAGTGGATGGGGAGCGCCTGGGGCAGCTCGGGCTTCCAAACCAAGCAGCAGCTGCCGGTAGAGGGAGCAGCGCCAGCTGTCGCAGCGGCAGCCCGAGCTCTACTCGGCCATGGCGATGGCGGGCGGCTGCGCGAGCAATGGCGAGGGAGGGCAAGAGCGAGCGCCTGGGAGAGTGGCGAGTGAGAGAGTGAGACCGTGGGAGCAGCGTTCGGCTTTTTCAATCGAGCACGACGACGCGTGGGCACGAGCTGGCACGCATGCGTGGTGCGAGGGAGGCACGCGGCGCACAGCTGCAGAGGCCGGTCGGCCAGGATGGTTGAGCTCGATCACTCGACTTCAAATGTCAGAAATTGAAAACCAACAATACTACTGCAAACACATGACTGAAAACTCAATCTTTCCCATCCTCTATCTCCCAAGCCGGTTGTCCGTTGACTTTGGTACAAGAGACAAAGTTGTAGAGCTTTGCGAGGTGAACAACATTGCTTTAATAATCAAGAGCTAAGTCGGCCTAGATTAGAAGATATCGAGCTCCAAAGAAGGGTACCTCAACACTGAATTCTGCAGTTTAGTCTCAAGCGACTGAAACTGCTAACTTTGAGCCCTTTGATCTCTCAAAGTGTGGCGTGATTTGGTCAACCAATTTCACCAATGTGTAGAGCTACACGAGTACAACAAGTTTTCTTAAAGAACTTTTATCTAATTCTCAACGATTTTCAAAATAAAATGCGCCAAAGTAAGGTACATGCAAACTGAAACTGAAAAGTTCAGTCACCCAGACTTAGCCGATTTTCAAAGCTTCAAAACAGCACTGGATTCAATTTCGTGAGCTCGATTTGACCAAGCTAGGTACTGAATTAGCTCTAGGCCATTAAACAAAGTTTCTTCTCCATAACATGAACTACAACTTTCATTTAAGGTCCAACATCAGAACTGGTATAGAACCTACATTTCTACTCTGACCAAAGTAGTATCGCGATAAAGCTTAAATTGTCCGTTTTGATCCATTGGAGCATTTTCTGGGCATTTGCTCAACACGAACCTTTCACGACTTTTGTTGTAGAGTCTATATAGAGTCTTTTGGGCAAGGTTGCAAGGTTTGGTTGATGACCTATATTTCCATCCACTTAATAATGCAATTCCAGCACTTAGTAAAGTCATTCCAACAAGGAAATAACTTATCATTTCATGTGACTTTTTGATTCCAAACTTTATGAAACTTTTCCAGGGATCAATATAAATAGGTACTAAGGTGAGACACATGAATATATTGCAATAACACCACCCGAGCATATATCTTGAAAATAGCCTATATGTAAAGCAATGGTGCAACATCCAAGTTGAGGTTAGGCTCATCTCCATAGGTTGACCTTGACATCGTCATCTTCACTTAATCTATCATGCTTGAGCTCAAACCCACTGCTTAACTAGTGGCAAACACCTGGGGTGTTACAGCTACGTCAACGGCAGCACCCTCCGGCGGTGGAACGCGGCGGCCATCATTCCTGCCGTCAACCCGCGCTGACGAAGCCTCCTCAACGCGTCGAGGAGCGGCTGCAGTTTCGGCTTGTCCTCCTCGACGACGCCGTACGACCAGTTCTCCTCGCGCGACATCAGCACCCGGCTAGAGAACCTCGGTAGCTGGTCATCGTCGTTGCGCAGATAGAACCATCCGTCGTGCCAGCCGCTGTTTGACGAGATGAGCTGCGCCGGAATGTACTACTCACCTCGACCCGATCGGACTTGGCAAAATGCTCCGCCCTGAAGAGGTGGAGCCACAGATTCCAGTGTGGCTCCATCCCCAGGTACCCCTCGCAGACCGCCATGAAAATGGCAGCCTGCGAGATGGAGTTGGGGGCGAGATGATGCAGCTCCACCTTGTAGTAGTGGAGGAGCGCCCGCATGAAGCGGCTCGGTGGCACTCCGAGCCCCCTCTCATGGAAAGCCATGAAGCTTACCACGTATCCCTCCGGGGGCACCGGCTCCCGGTGGTCGGACGACGACACCCTCCATTCCGGCTGGGTCCGGCTTGGTCGCAAAAGTCCGTCACGGACCAACTCCTCCAGCTTCCTCTCCGTCACCGAGGAACGAGCCCACGCATCTGTAGGAAGGATCTGGCTCTTGCTCGCCATGGTTGTCGGAAAACGGCGCGCGGCGGCGGATGAAGAAGCAACGACGGCGGGGGATGGCGGCTGAAGGGCGCATAAAGAGCAAGGAAGGCAGAGATGCAAATGGCATGTAGTGGGCATATGGAACCCCAAGCCTCACACTTATACCCCGATGGAAGGCCAACGGGCAGGCGAAAAGGTAGAAACAGTTTCCACATTTAATGACCTTACCTAACCGCTCCCTCGAAATCCGCAGGTAAGGGCACGTGTCCGCCGTTTATTCTGTAACCGTCGCACCACGCCGCCCACTACCACGCCAATCTCGCTTCCCCTCCTAAAAAGACGTGCCCCAAATGGGCCGGAAGGGGATCCGCGGACGAATATTCCTAGACGAATGGGTAATGGGCTCTGAGCCCGATATAAACCTCGAGGGATCGAAAGCTGGCCCTCGACCAGGGTTCGACAGCTGCCCTCGAGTAACGGAGTCAGGGACAACTAGGGACATGCCCGCACAAGGCCAGGGCTCGAGCCACGCTCTCGAGGCACCCCCAGACGTATTCGAGGCTAAAAGAGAGGTCGACGGAGGAATCCCCTTGGAGGGAGGCATCGAGCCCTCGGATCCTATCACAAGGAACCGAGATCCACACAACTACTCTTTGGCATTTTTGAGAGCGCCTCCGTGGTCGCTAGCCAACTCCTACCGAATGGAGCACGGGCTCCCACTCGAATTCCCCGTTAATAGCTCATCGGAGATCGTCGGAACTCGCCCGACGAGGGTAGTATGACGTTCCCCACCCCTCCTCCTTTTCCTAAAGAAGGAGCGTGAGGGTCGAACGATAAAAGACGGTCAAGACTCTGATCGACCTCGTGCGCACGAGGCTCGGGGGCTCGACCGCAGAAGGCCAAACCTCGAACGAAAAAGGACAAAACACGCCACGATACAAGAGCATTCCTCAATAAAACGTACAAAAGACCTCGGAGGAGTCTAAACACTCCACCGAGGCCTCGGGGCCTACACCCGGCGGGTGCGCTCGCGCGCACCCACCGGAAAAGGCTACGATGCTACGACTCCAGTTTATAACTCGCTGAGCCTCTGTGAGAGTGACCCACACTCACCCAAAGGCTCGGGGGCTACTGTCGGGTACCAAAAACAAGGGGTACCCACAATCAACGATTAAGAAAAACAAAACTAACGGGACTAGCCGAGACAGCGAACGAAACGCCTCGACCACGTCCCGACTCGTACGAGGCTCGCTCGACGGGACGCCTCGACCACGTTCCGGCTCGTACAAGGCTCGCTCGACAAGACGCCTCGACTATCGAGAAATCTCCGACTCGCACGACCCAGGGTCGGGCCGGTCGACTCACCTCATTCACTAACTCTGAGACAAAAGTCAGAGCATTTAATGCAAACTGCCAACCACTTCCTACCCTCACTTGTTGGCTTAGGACCTTCTTTCGCCTCCCCGCTGGATGTAGGTCCTTCTTTCGCCTGAACCAGGATAAACCTCCGTATACTCTCCTTGCATCACCATCCAGATTAGGGACACGCAACATTGACTCACTCGTTGGCTTAGGACCCTAGTAAGACCAAACGCCAACAATTAGGATACAAAAAATCCAAATAAAATATCTAGAGCTCATGAAAATAAACCTAGACACTTAAAACTATAGTTATCTCTAGTAAAATGTAAAGAATACCCAAAAAATCTAGAAAATATACAAACATTCTAATTAATATGTAAACATGTTTTACAACTTTTCACAAAAATCGATATGCTACCAACACAAATGATATCATGAATACATTCAACATTAATGTATGTTGTTTTGATGCTAGCTGCGTCTCATATTTGTACCGTATAAAGTTTCTAAAATATGTCTATATATCAATTATAATGTTATGAGAATTTTCTAGATATTTATGGATATTTTTCTATTTTTTAGAGTTAAGCCTATTTGTTGAAGGTTCTAAAGATGTTTCATGAGCTCTAAATATTTTATATCAATTTTTCATATACTAATCTTACTCTTGATTTGTTTTGGGAAATTTTAAATACTTAAAACCATTTTCTATGGTTTAAAAATCTTATAAAGTATTTACACATTTTTTTATAACTATAAAAAGGACAAAACTAAAACTACTCTAAATTAAGGTATGGTGGTAATTTAAACGGTTTTGAAAGTCTAGGCGTAAGGTATTTGGTTTCGGCATTCATGAAATAATAAAATTAGACTATGACGATAACTAAAAGAGAGAATGGATTTTTCTTGATTAAATTAAAATTTATAAGTAACCCAGCCCAGCCCAAGGCAGGCGTACAGATAGTGCCGAATGTGTCTGTGTCGGCCCACGAATAAAAAAACTGGATGTCAGGAAAAGCTAGCGCTCCCGCCTCTCTCGCCAGTCGGCGGGCGAAAAACGAATGGCAGCCGCGCACGCGCGGACCCGCCCCACACCCCGCGCCGCCAAACGGCACTGCGGCAGGCGCCAACTCGAAAAAGGAAGCCCCAAACCTCCCAGGCTCCCACCATTCGAAGTTCGAATGCCCAGAGCAGGCCACGAAATCCCCCGGAATCCCTTGGGAACGGTCGCCACAATTTCAAAATCCAAATCCAAATCCTCCCACGCCGCGCGGCCGCGGCTCCTCCTCCTCCTCCCCCCACTCCGCCCTTTAAATTTCGAACCCCACCTCCATTCCAGCCTCACACGAATCGCGCACGCTCCCCATCCAATCCGCGCACACCAATCCCCCGATCTCCATCTCGGCCGCCACTCGCCGCTCCGGCAACAGTCCCCGACGGCGGCATGGACGCGCTCCCGGAAGGCGTCGTGCAGCACATCCTCTCGCAGCTCAGCAACGCCCGCGACGTGGCCTCCTGCGCCGCCGTCGCCCGCTGCTGGCGCGACTGCATGCCCTTCCTCCCGTCGCTCTACTTCCCGCGGGGCGCCTTCGAGGCCGTGGGCAGCGGCGGACCGGCGTCGGCGTCGGCGGTGGCCGCGGCCGACGACGCCATCGGCCGGATGGTCGACGCCGCCGCGCGCCTCGAGGAGCTCGTCGTGTACTGCCCCTTCTCCGCGTCGCTGCTCCCGCGCTGGCTCGCGGCGCGGGCCGCCACGCTGCGCGTGCTCGAGCTGCGGGTGGACTCCTCCGCCGCCGACAAGTCGGGCCACCTGGACTCCATCGGGGTGGCCGCGGGCCTCGAGGAGCTCAGGCTCTGGGGGCTCACGATGACGCGCGCCCCCGCTTGGGGCCGGATGGAGCGGCTCCGCGTGCTGGAGGTCGTCGGCGCCGTTCTCGAAGACGCCGCGGTCAACGGCGCCGTCGCCGCCTGCCCCAACCTCACCGACCTCGCGCTGCTCGGGTGCGAGTGCGCCGGGGAGGCGGTCGTCTCGCTCGCCCTGCTCGAGCGGTGCCGGCTCGACTTCGTCGGCTCTGGCAACTGCTCTCTCAGGTTCGCCGCGCCCCGCGTCGAGTCCCTTGAGATCCAGGGCTTCTCCTTAATCTCTCTGCAAGGTGGCCACCGTCTCAAACATCTCACAATCTCTAAGAACACTGGTACGCTCCGGATGCCCCTCTGCGTTCCCCTGCGAAACAGATTTGGCCGTTTCACATTGCCTGATGGTTACTATTCAAATATGGGATGTTTTAGGTACTGTGTATCATGTCGAGATGGGGAAGCTCCCGGAGTTGGACCACCTCTCGCTGCGCGGCGTCCAGTGGAGCTGGGGCGCCATCAGCTCGGTGCTGCAGTGCGCTGGCGAGGTGAAGCACCTGGTGATGAAGGTTGAATTCTGTGGTGATTATGACACGCTGCAGCCATTCCCGGAGATCGACCTCGTCGAATTCTTCAACAGCCACCCGAAGCTTCGTAAGTTCGAGATCCACGGCGCCATGTTTGCGGCGCTGTGTCAGAAGAACAGCCTGAAGAAGGTAAGCCATGCCATACCATACCGCTTCTATGTTTGCAATATCTCGCTTATGGATATGGACTTCTGGTTGGTGTATGGCCTAGCTAATAACTCTGCTCTGTCAATGCAGTTGGATTCAAGGTTCGTGATACCTTTCTTGGAGCAGGTCCTGGTCACCGTGCGGTCACCTCTGAATGCTGAGCAGAAGCTGAACACCCTCGAGTCCATTGTCAGGTACAGCGTGAGGCTAAGAAGGATGGTCATTAGGATCTCACAGATGAAGAATTGCCATGACGCTGCTGATGATTTCTTTGAGGAGATTTGCAAGTTCACTTACATGAACAGTGGGAGAGTGTGCATAGAGTAGAGGAGTTGCTGCATTTTGTCATTCTTGAAGTGAGTTAGCACTAAACCAAGGCAGCTTTTACCCAATGTGTTTGCTCTGGACAATTTTTGATTGAATAATTTATTGTTTGTTTTGTTGTTCACCCAGCCTGAATGTATCTGCACCTCAGGCTAGAAATCATTTGGTTCTATTTTTATTAGTCTAAGTTTTGTGCCTGTTAACTGCACTGTTCTTTGATTCCTGAATGTAATAAGCAGTCTTGGTTTGTTACTGTTCTTTGATCTAAACATTTTTTTCCCCAATTGGTACAATCTAGTTTGATATGAAAATATATAGTGGATTGTAGCCATTCGGCTGCACATTATTCAGTGGCTGATTGGCTTTATCGACAGAACTGTAATCTAATGACATTGCCACCAATCCATTTATACAACTTCTAGCACAAATTGCATGATGATAATGTGTCACATCAATGAAAAATTCTAGATATTCATAGGAGTACCAATGTTACCATTGCCATAGAATATGCTACAATCCAAATAGTGTGTCCTCCAGTTACACATACAACTGATGAATAAACAAACCTATTGATCTGCATTTTGCTATTCCTTCTGAATGAAGTGAGCCTTCAAATGGTCTATTCTGTGATAGTATGTGGTGATCATATTTCCAATTTATGTAATCCAGAATCCCAAACCATAAGTAATTGACACATCAAAGGAGAAGGGCTGCACACACACTGGGATGATTGAACATGTATCTCGTTATCTGCTTCTACTAAAATCCACACGCAATAGCTAAAGCGTAAGGCCAAAAATCCCAGATCATCTCAACTCAAGCCTGTGCTTGTAACTTGTTTCCTCAGACTATACACCTAGAAGTGTTATCTAGATGAGTTTCTTCTTTTGGAAGAACTGTTTGAGATGCCACAGTTGCAAAACTGAGACCGTTATACAGACAGCGAGGGATATAAGGCTCAGCCATGTGATCTTCACTTGTGTCCACTCACTCAGGTCTCGCAAGTCTGCTTCTCTGCATCGATAACCAATTTGTCATTTAAACTTTCATTGGTGTTGTATAAAAACATTACAATTTTACTTACTTTAATATAAGGTAGAGCAAGTTTTCATGGATGGCTTTTGCAGCTACTTCTAGTTTGACAAGCTCCAGTGACACACCCTGTAAAAAAATGTGGACGACTAAGAATCATCAAGGAATATGGAATTCTGGCTGGTGGGGAAAGCGACTCCCTGTTTGTTTTTATCCTAAATTGTCTCAAGCTGAAACGAACAAGCAGGCTGCTACGGCAGGATGCTAATTTGTTAAGATGCTTGTCCTTTTCACAATCCACATTCCACATGCTGAAACAAACAGGGCCTGAGGGCCTCAGAATTACTGGTATGGTGCTCACATCAAGCTTCTCTTTCTTAGCAATGGAGTCCCAGTCCTTAGCTGCGATCCCTGTTCTCCAATCAAGGTTAAGGTTGACCACCATTCCCTTCTCCAGGGTCTCCGTCCAGAAGCAGGCAAGGTAAATGCCAGATTCCGCCGTGGTAAAAGCAAACTGGCCATGGCTAACCTTGTCGGCGTGATGCAGGACGTCTCCCAAAGGCGATGTCACCTGCAGGAACAATCCAGGAAGAAACTGCAGTGACGACCACATCATTCTTTTTTTTTTCCTCCAGTGATAGTCGATCCGTCTGTTCTTGATGTTTGTTCAGTCCAATAAACAGGAGCTGTAACAAAGAAAGCGAGATGGTACCAGGTACGCATCGGTCTGGGGTCCTATTCGTGCTGGCATGGGCGATCTTTTTGAATCCATCTTGCATTGTTTGTTACCTTGACGGAGACCCTGGGGCGGATGGGGTGCTCCTCGAAGAGGATGGAGTAGTCGGCCATGACGACGACGTTGGACTGGATCTCCTCGGACAGGCACTTGATCGCCGTGGTCGCCAGCTCCAGCCACACCGCCCCGGCGCACCCCGTAAGCCACCACAGCGTTACCGCTGCCACCGCCGCGCCTGCTCGGTATGGCCCCATTGTCGCTGCGTACCGCCACCGCCACCAGGAGATGCTGCGTCGTCAAATGGTATTTGGGTGGCCGGACATGGTTCTTCCACGAGACGCGGGTTTCGGATCTGGAGTCTGCCGAGCAAGTCAGAAATTAGTCAGGGACTCCCTCCCGCCCTAAGAGCCTATCTCGCAAGGCTTTTGTGGCTCCGGCTCCTCCTGAACCAGCTACTTTCTCTCTCCTCATGAAATGAAATGAAATGAACGGCTCCTCCGCCTTTGGCTCCTCTAGCACAGAGCCAGAGCCAAAGAGAGCCATGCCAAAGAGGGCCTAAATGTCTATCGTTTTCGTTTTCCGATAAACAACTTTGACTAAATATATATTAAAAATATTAATATTTATGATATAAAATTAATATTATTGATAGATATTTGAATTAAGTTTTTTAATAAATTTATTTGGAGATAGAAATGTTGCACATATTTTTTATAAATCAAGTTAAAATTATCAGCAGGCAAATGGTGGCGACAAACGTTGAGAAACATAGGAGCATGAGCACCGTGCAGGCACCTCTCGTTTTGTCGACACTGCCGAATACGGAGTACCAACGTCGTCGTCGGTATTTTGACAACTCCCTGCAACATGAAGGCGACTCTAATACCATTGCTATTCCAACCCGAAAATGTTGCAACGCTGAACAACACCAAGCGACAGCTTGAAATCTGCACTCTCATTGCCTGCAGACTTGAGCCCGCCCCTTAAATACGTGCCGGCCGTGAAGTGTCGCGCACACCCATGGCTCGAATGTTGTAGGTATAAGAACTTGTATCAAGAGCACCATGGTAATGGTCGCCAACAAATGCCGCTCTATTTCCCTTTTACATCTGTCGCAACTAGCAAGCACTATGAAGGGAGTAGGCAATAGAGTAACGTGCCGTGGTGGCTGATACTCAAGCCCCTGCAAATAGCGACCCTGTATAAAGGGAAAACGTGCGAACGTTGTTGCCGGTGGCTCGCTGGAGTTATAGATGGCTATACAGCCCGCGGGCCGTTGGCCCGGTATTTTGGCCCAGCACGACTGCACGAGCACGACTATAAAAAAATATATAATTTGGTTTTATGGCTTCACAACACTTGGTACAGGTGAAAAAAGTTATATTTTTTTAGATACATTGAGTGACATTTTAGTTTTCGAATTGTCACCCAGTAAAGTGTGTGTGGTTTTCTCTTTTGGTAGCTATGTTTTTTTAATGGAACATGAAGGGCTGCCTCTACTAATAAATTAAAAAAATTTAAGAAAAGAGAGTACAACAAGAGGTTATTATAAGAAGCCCTACTAGCCATTGTTCGAAAAGAGAGAGACAAGGCTCTTTTTGCTCCATGGATAACCAACGCAACTACTTGACTAAATAACCATCAATGATGAGGAAAACTAGGCTGAAATATATGCCGAAACATTTCACTGCCAAGTGGGAACATTCCCTATTAAATATCTCGGGGTCCCAGTCAGCCCTAGTAGGCTTCATGTGTGTGATTGGCTTCCTTTAGTTGAGCAAAGTGCAAAGAGGCTTGATGTTTGGCAAGGAGGTACGATGTCTATTGCTGGTAGGTCAACTTTGATTAATTCCAGTCTAAACAATGCGCCAATATATCACATGTCTATCTATCTCTTGCCTAAAACCATTACTGAAAAGCTTGATAAGATAAGGAGAAGATTCTTTTGGTAGGGGGTGGTACTAAAAAGAGGTATCATTTAGTTCGTTGGACTAAAATCTGCAAACATAAGAAAAAAGGCGGGGGGGGGGGGGGGGGGGTCTTGGGATTACGGATGTCAGGAAAATGAACATTAGCTTGTTGTGCAAGTGGTGGTGGAAGTTAGAGAAAGAAAATGGCTTGTGGCAACAAATCATCAATTTCAAATACTTGAGTGGTAAATCTATTTGTACTGTGAAACACAGACAAAATGATTCTGCTATGTGGTCTGATCTTCTTAAGATCAAGGACATTTACTTACAAGGAAGACAAGTGAAGATTGGCGACGGCAAGAATACCTTGTTCTAGAAAGATTCTTGGTTAAATGATAAGCCTCTGTCCTTGACCTTCCCTGATCTTTTCAAACTTTGTGAACAACCTGATACAACTGTGCATCAGGCAAAGATGAATCCTAATGGCTTGACCTTCACTAGATGGCTGGTTGGTAACCTTAGGATTGACTGGGGACAGATTATGAAGAAAGTCGATGATATTCAGTTGAATGCTGAGAAAGATGAGGTCTTCTGGCACTTTGGCTCCAGTGGCCATTTTAGTGTTAAATCTCTCTATAAGGCTATGACTGCGAATGATGCTGGGCCGTATCATAAAATGATTTGGAAAGGGAAAATTCCTTCCAAGATCAAAATCTTTTTGTGGCTTATTATGAATAATGCAATTTTAACAAAAGATAACATGATTCGAAGGAAATGGCCTGGGAGTCCCACTTGTTATTTTTGTGATGTAGATGAGAATATTCAACATCTTTTGTTTCAGTGTAGTACTTCTAATGCTGTCTGGGCCATTGTAGCTCACTCGATTGGGGCAACAAACATCCCCAAGTCTCTTGATCAGTGCTGGTACTGGTGTGAGCGCTGGTACCTGCGGACAAACAATTTCACACTTTGGGCATTGCTGCTATTTGCTGGGCCATATGGAAGACACGAAATTCTGTGTGTTTTGAAGGCAAAATTGTGACAAATCCTGTTACCATTGTTTGTTATGCGTGTGTGCTCATGGGTTACTGGGCAGGCTTATTCCTGGGAGCGGATAGAGAAGCGTTAGAAGCGGGTGTCAACACCATGCTGGAGATAGCGGTGAAGCTGACATCGAAGAAGAAGGCAAAGCAAAGTCAAGTGTTGCTGCAGGATGACCAGAGCGGTGATCAAGATGCTTGAAGGCTATGAGGCGATTTGAGTGACCAATGTCCGATGGCTGCATGTTTTGATAGTTGTGATGTTATCTTTTAATCTGCTTTTGTCAGTTCTGGATCTATAGGATGAGAGGCCCTTACTTCCTGTCAGTAGCTTTGCCTTTCCACTCAGTTTCGCGTGCAGGCGCCATGTTTTGAGTTGGGGCTATTTTTTCTGTGTCGTTCTTACTCTGCTTTGGAAACTCTAAATCTACTGTATTTCCGTTGTGTTTCAATGGAAATGGGGAAGGTTCCTCGTGTAAAAAAAAACTACTTGACTAAAAAAAAATTATTAGTAATAAATGGTTGAATATTCCCAGTTATATAGTCGTTTCTGCAGGAATGCTTCCACGTAGAAAGGGTCTGACATCTGCCACTTGAAGGGGCTATGTGTTTCTAAGGCAGATGCCATGCCGTAAGTATTATTTTAAAAAAATTGTATCAACTTGATTTAATGCGTTTGAAAATTTAATATCTTTTTAGAAAACATGGCCAGTTAATAATCTGATAGTTTCTTGATCACTTCATCACTAAAGTTGAAATCTGACAAGTATACGTGATCTGCAACAGATGCCACTTATTCTGACAAACATCCACTACGAAATTAAAGCATGACGGACAATTTCCTTGGAAACTATTATTACTGCTGCACTAGCTATGCTACTCCACTCCAAAGTGGAGGCTCATTTTACACCTCAAATCTGATTGCACTGTGTGGGCGCGAAGAACTTGTGGTTCTGCACGTCGAAGAGTACGTGCATATTCTGTTGCTCACTATCTCAAAAAAGGACACAGTAAAAGTCAGGACCATTTTACTGTAAGGACGGCTGGTGATTGAGCCGCCCTTACAGTGGGTTGGCCATATACCGGATCAGCAGCCGTCCTTACAGTGACCATAGTAAGAGCGGTTGGATCATCAGCCGCTCTTATAGTGTCCTTATAGGGTGCTGATTAGTAAGGGCACTGTAAGAGCGGCTGGATGGCACTATAAGAGCGGCTGGTGATCCACCCGTCCTTACTATGGTCACTGTAAGGGCAGCTAGTGATCTAGTCGCCCTTACAGTGAACGGCTATATAAGTGGCTGCACCCAATCTTCTTCCTCCTCGAACCACTCACTCCATCTTGCAAAAAAATGTTGGGAGGCCTTGGGCTCCTCCTAAAAATGCTCTACTAAGGGGGAAGATTTTGATCTCAATTCCTTCGGTGGAGAGCTTGTTGAAGGTAAGAAAATGCTATTCAAAACCCCAAATTTAAGTTTCAATGGTTAGTTAGCAAGTAAATTAGAGTTTTGTTTTTTCTCTCTTCCATGGTGCTTGAGCTTTGTATGGAGGTAATAGACCCTAGTTTTGAAGCTATTAGTGTGAATTAGCTAGAGAAACGAGCTCACAACCTTTATTTAGTGGCTTTTGCTTGATTTTAGTGGAGATTAAACCCTAGTTTCATGTATGTTTCATGTAGATCTATTTCTAGATCTAGGATTTTTTTAATTTTTGCTTCATGAAATTGAAATGGGATTGGTATGAAAGGTGGTGGGTAAAATAATAATTGATGGTAATTGTTCTCTTTGAAATATTTTTACCATTAGATATATATATATTGTCTTTATAAATATTTATATATGTATTAATAGGCAATTAATTAATTAATTATCCCATACCATGGATTTTTATAATTGTTCTTAAGTTATTAATTATTAATTAGCTCTATTTCAAGCTTTTAATTGAAGTGTTAATGGTTTATTAGTAAGTAAATTAGAGCTTTACTTTCTCTCTCTTCCATGGTACTATTAGTGTAGATTAGTTAGAGAAATGAGCTCACACCCTTTATATTTAGTCGCTCTTGCTTGATTATAGTGGAGATTACACCCTAGTTTTTCATGTGTGTTTCATGTAGATCAATTTCTACATCTAGGATTTTTTTATTTTGTAATTAATTCTCAAGTAGTTATTTATCAATTTGATTCTTTTCATGTGTTTTCTTTTATTGTTTTTTTAAAAGATGGAGTATAGAAAGTCTTGGATGTATGGTTGGTCAAGGATCGATGAAGGTTTCTATGAAGAGGTGGACAAATTTATTAAATCCGCAAAGAAGCATGCATCAACGTTGAGATATAATAAGGATACAATTATTTGTCCCTGCAAAGATTGCAAGAACCTTATTGCATTTGCAGATGTTGATACCATCAAATCACACCTGGTTATGCGAGGATTTGTTCCGGACTACACGGTGTGGATTCATCATGTGTGTGAGACTACATTTATGTATGTGTGTGTGAGACTACATTTATGTATGTGTCTGAGAATATGTTTATGTATGTGTGTGAGACTATGTTTATGTATGTGTCATTTTTTTTAAAATTCAAAATTTACCTTGGTCAAAGGAGACACTAAATGACCTCAGATGAAAAATTTTTGAATACAAAGGTGTTAGAACTCATCAAGATCTACAATTGTTATATAGGCCATTTTTCCATTTAAGAAAGTGTTAGTAAACACGAGTCGCAAAATCATGAATCTCACATACGGTTTATGAAACTACATGAGAGACTTGTCAATTTAGAACTAAACTTTCCTGACACTTTCTCAAATGCAAAAATGGCCTATATAACAATTATAGATCTCGATGAGTTGGTCAAACTTGGTATTCATGACAAATAATTAGTTTAAGTGTGAGTACGTTTATGTATGTGTGTGAGACTTCATTTATGTATGTGTGTGAGACTACATTTATGTATGTGCGTGAGACTACATTTATGTATGTGTGAGAGATCTTGACGAGTTTGACAAACTTTGTATTCATGACTTTTGTAGTTGAGACCATCTAGGGTTCGGTCAAAGTATTTTTTTTTAAAAATCCAAGATTTGACTTGGTCAAACTTGGTCAAATGAGCCACTACATGACCTCAAATGAAAAAAATTTGAATACCAAGATTGTACAACACATCAAGATCTACATTTGATACATAGTTCATTTGTGAATTTGACAAATTTTTAGTAAACACTAGACATATTTTTTAAAAATCTAAGATGTGACTTGGTCAAACTTGGTCAAATGAGCAACTAAATGGCCTCAAATGAAAAACTTTTGAATACCATGTTTGTAGAACTCACCAAGATCTATATTTGATACATAGGTTATTTTTGTATTTGAGAAAGTGTTAGTAAACACTAGTCATAAAATCTTGAATCTCACATAGACTTTATGAAACTATATGTGAGACTTGTGGATTTAGAACTACACTTTGCTAACACTTTGTCGAATGCAAAAATGGCCTATGTATCAAATGTAGATCTTGATGAGTGGAACAATCTTGGTATTCATGACTTTTCGAATGCAAAAATGGCCTATGTATCAAACTGTTATGGGTCATTTCACATATCATGTTTGTTATGACTATATCACTTAGTGTAGGCTCTCATGTAGTGGTTTCAGGGGCCATCCCACCTGTCCAAATGGCTCTCATGTAGTGGTTTCAGTGAACTCAGTCCTATCATGTCAGTGTTGAGATGTGAAATGCCACTTTCAGTTTACCAAGCTTCGATTTAATTTGCTGCAGTTATGCTTATGCTTTTTGGTCATTGTTGCATGACTGAACTAATCATTGTTGCATGACTGAACTACTATTTTTTAAACAATTTGTCAAAGAAAGTGTTTGCTTTTCATTGTATTCAACCTCATATTTACTCATCTATGTTAATCTACTACTAAATTATTCCCTAGAATTCTAAATAAAAAAAAGTTGTAACTTTGTGAGGCCCCCCTCTAGGTGGATGGACTAATGCTGCTCAGTGGGTTTTGGCTGAGCAAGTACTGTACTCTGATTTAGTTGCGAGGGCTTTGTTCTTGTTATCATTTGGTTATGAAATAGTTGTGTTATGACCAGAGATTGCATCTGTTACCCTCTTCTTTTGGCTTCTTTCCAAGCCAAGGAGATAAAATTGGTGCATAGATGTACATGGTTGGCTTACCAGCCCATTGCATTTTCATTGTTGCCCTGGTGTCAAATGGTCCAACCAATATTAGTTTGCTGTCTGAAATTGTCCTAGTGATTTAATATGAACGCATACAACTTGTTTGATTAGAAAGTTTTTATTTCAAATATTACTGCCTCATTTGTCATTGCTTTGAAAGTGCTGCCCAGTGCCCACTACATTAGACTTTTGAAGTTCAATGGAATCTGAGCAGGAAAGTTCTTCTCTTTTCTGAAGATATTTCTAAATTTTCACATGATACACTTATTTAAGGTGCATATGTCAAGGTTGACATACGATCCTAGGTTGCCCTGTTTCAAAAGTTTGGCAAAATGTGTTTTCTTATGGCTGTGCATTATCCATTTATCCTAGCAGTCGAATAGAAGTACTAATTTATTAATCAAACTGTTATGGGTCATTTCACATATCATGTTTGTTATGACTATATCACTTAGTGTAGGCTCTCATGTAGTGGTTTCAGGGGCCATCCCACCTGTCCAAATGGCTCTCATGTAGTGGTTTCAGGGGCCATCCCACCTCTCAGGGGCCATCCCACCTGTCTAAATTGCTCTCATGTAGTGAACTCATGTAGTGGGCAACCCTGAGCACACAAGCCGCACTAGGGGGCTAGGGAAGCTGATAACCTGGAAGAAAGGATTCACAGAGGACAGCAACATGTACAAGAAACATAGCAGAGACCTAGAGGCCAATCTCGAGCTCACTGTGAAGGCTCTAGTTGCGAAGGCGTTTTCGGAGCAAGGTGTGAATACGGAGACACGGACGTTCATGGAGCCGATGGGAGAACTAGCCAGCCAGCAAGGTGTGAATACGGAGACACGGACGTTCATTTTACCGAGGTTCACTTGCTTCCCAGCAAGCTACTCCTCGTTGTGGCGATGCACCCACTTGTCGGTTCGCGAGCTAATCGACTATCAAGAGTCGAGCCCTCGGCAGGCGCCGTATAACCACACACAAGATGGGGATCCTCCAAGCCACGAGCTCCACTAGAGTATCCAATTTGCGAACTCCCGCGGGGAAGGATCAAGAACCCCTTACAACACTTGGTGAGGGCTCCAACAATCTCCAATTGCGAGCTCGATCACCTCCGCTGCTCCAAGCCGTCTACCATGTCGGGAAACACGGAAGAGTAACAAGAAATCCGCAGCAACTCGAAGATCAAGTGCCTCTAGAATGCAACTCTCAAGCAATGCACTTGAATCTCACTCAATCTCACTCAAGATGTGTAACTATGCAAAGAGATGAGTGGAGGGGTTGTTCTCTAGCTCAAAGGATGTCTCTAGGTCTCAAAATGTGCAAGAGTTACCCTCAAACCCTGGACACCCTCTATTTATAACGAAGGGGTACGCAGCTAGCCGTTACGGACGACGCAGCGAAAATCGTGCTGACCGGACGCTCCGGTCAGGGTGACCGGACGCGTCCGGTCACTACACGACAGCAAGAAACAGTGCGCGTCAGAACTAGCCGTTGTCCTGACCGGACGCTCTCAACCGTTTGACCGGACGCGACAGTGCCAGCGTCCGGTCGCGTTCCAGTAAGCTCCCGTTGAGATCGGACGCGTCCGATCACACGTGACCGGACGCGCCGCGTGTCCGATCGTCACTCCACTGCTCTCTGCCCCTCTGGACGCCTGACCGGACGCTCCGATTCCATGAGGGACCGGATGCGCGCTCTACTTCTGCGGTCAGGTGAACTGATCGGACGCGCTGGTCAGGCCAGACCAGCGTCCGGTCAGAAACCCTAGCAGCACTGAGTTGACCAGACGCGTCCGGTCAAACCGAGACCGCGTCCGGTGCAGCGTCCGGTCACCACAGTGACCGCCGTTCGCCTCCGTTTCTTTTCCAACTTTCGGCGCAATAGAAAATAGGCATTTCATTTCCCCAAAATGCGCCGAATCCCGTCTCGTAAGCTCGGCGGGAGGGAGAGAGGAACCCAAACCCCTCTCTACCGCTTAAACTCCACAGCCTTTGCAAATGTGCTAACACCACCAAGTGTACACCATCATGTGCAAGTGTGTTAGCATTTTCACAGTCATTTTTCAAGGCGTTATGTTAGCTCTCAACTAGATCCTAATGCATATGCTCAAGACATTGATCTAGTGGCACTTGATTCCCGAGCTAACCGTGATTGCCCCTCTTGATAGTCGGCTATGTATCCTAAACCCGGTCAATCACTTCTCTATTCATCTTAGACCGGCAAAAGGAAAACCCTATGGTTATACCTTTGCCTTGCGCTCTTAGAACCTTCTCTTTCACTTGATCATCATGTCCTTCATTATATGTGCATTTCTTCATGATCTTGCTCATCATTTCATGCACCAAATATTGTGGTCTTGTGGCCATCTCTCCATGTCATTTCCACCTCCATCACATGTTGCTTATGCCTAGCTTAATCACACTTGATACAATAGCATTAACAACTTGGTGTGATTAATTACCAAAACCAAACTTAGGCTTTCAATCTCTCCCTTTTTGGTAATTGATGACAACCATCACAAAGATATGAAATGAAAACAATTTTCAATTTTGATAGTATTAGCTCCCCCTACATATGTGCTTCCATGAGTTTGGTTCAATTGTACACATATGTATGGATTTAAATTTTGGGAGAGTTACTACTATTAAATTGATGCTAAGGTATATAGAATGGACCTTTGAAGCGTGATACCAATCGGAGTTGCCTTTATATACCATCCTTAGCATTGATGTAGCTAGACACCACTTGTAATACATCACTTGTAAAGATCACAAACACTAAAGTACCCCGTGAGATCAACATTATAAGCAAAAGGTGTCTAGATACAACTTGTAAAGCTACTCTTAACAAATCATCATTCAAGTTCTATTTCTTGCAATCACCATTCAATCATGAATATGAATTTAAGCTTTGCAATGCAACAATTCATCATGTTAATGCACATACAAATGCAACAAATAATTCATGAGCTTGCTCCCCCTATTTGTGTGCTCAATTTTTAATTTCTCTCCCCTTACTATATCTTTCTCCCCCTTTGTGACTCTTCTATCTTTGTGACTTTTCTCTCCCCCTTTGTCAACAATCACCAAAAAGGTGCCAATTTTAGTGAGAGTCAAGTCAAACAATATGAGGGAGTCTAAATTATGGTTCAATCTAGATCACTTGCCTAGAATATGTAATTCGGTTTGATCCAAGGACAAGCTTCTTCACACCTCATAAAGTATAAGGGTTATCTTGACCATGTTGAATTACACATCGTGAGCTCATTTTCTAGATTCAACACTAGGTTTGCAAGCCCACAAACATGTCATATGCTACCACTAGATCAATCAAACATAGAAGCAATAGTGGTACCATATATACATCAAAATCATTTGATTTTCATGAATGAGCCTATTTGTCATGTAAATATGTCTATATGTTCTAAACATGTCCTTAGCAAAGTATGAATGATATGTCAAACAACTTTACCTTGCTATGTTGGAGGGAGGCATGTCATATAAGAATGTGGGGGTGCACTCATTTCAAGTTGGAGAAGTCAAGTATGTTCAATTCATTCTTTAACTTATAAAATCTCTTCTCATCAAGTGGCTTTGTGAATATGTCGGCTAGTTGATCTTCGGTGCCAATGCTTTCAATGCTAATATCACCCTTTTGTTGATGGTCTCTTATGAAATGATGCCTAATATCAATGTGCTTGGTTCTTGAATGTTGAACCGGATTTTGTGTCATCTTGATTGCACTTTCATTGTCACAAAACAATGGCACATTCTTGAATTTAATTCCAAAGTCATTCAAGGTAGCTTTCATCTAAAGCAATTGTGCACAACAACTACCGGCACTAATGTATTCGGCCTCGGCGGTAGATAATGCAACACTATTTTGTTTCTTTGATGACCATGAAACAAGAGATCTTCCAAGCAATTGACAAGTGCCACTTGTGCTCATTCTATCAATCTTGCATCCACCATAGTCGGAGTCCGAATATCCAATCAACTCAAAGTTAGACCCCTTTGGAAACCATAATCCAACATCATAAGCGCCCTTAAGGTATCTCAATATCCTCTTGGTTGCTTTCAAGTGACTTTCTCTAGGTGAAGCTTGATATCTTGCACATTTGCATACACTAAACATCACATCCGGCCTAGAAGCGGTGACATAGAGCAAACTTCCAATCATAGACCGGTATTGCTTTTGATCTACCAAATTGCCACTAGCATCAACACCCAATTGATCATTTGTGCCCATTGGTGTACTCATTGGCTTAGCATCTTGCAATCCAAACTTCTTGATCATGTCCTTGATGTACTTGCCTTGACTTACAAAAGTGCCATTCTTCATTTGCTTGATTTGAAGTCCAAGGAAGTAACTAAGCTCTCCAATCATAGACATCTCAAACTCATTAGCCATCATATTTTCAAACTCTTCACAAAAGTCTTGATTTGTTGATCCAAAAATGATATCATCAACATAGATTTGCAACACAAACAAGTCATTTCTAAGCTTCTTGGTGAAGAGAGTGGTGTCCACCTTTCCCATCTTGAACCCTTTAGAGAGAAGAAAGTCCCTCAATCTCTCATACCATGCTCTAGGTGCTTGCTTCAAACCATATAATGCCTTCTTTAGCTTGTACACATGGTCGGGCTTTTTGTCATTTTCAAAACCGGGAGGTTGCTCAACATAAACTTCTTCATTGAAGTAGCCATTGAGAAATGCACTCTTGACATCCATTTGATAGAGCTTGATGTTGTGTGCACAAGCATATGCTAATAAGATTCTAATAGCCTCCAATCTTGCAACCGGTGCATATGTTTCTCCAAAGTCAAGACCTTCAACTTGTGTGTAACCTTGTGCTACTAATCTTGCTTTGTTCCTCACAACCATGCCATCTTGATCTTGCTTGTTTCTAAAGACCCACTTAGTACCAATCACATTGTAGTTCTTTGGCCTTTCAACAAGTTCCCAAACTTGATTTCTAGTGAAGTTGTTTAGCTCTTCATGCATGGCATTTACCCAATCGGAATCTTTCAATGCATCTTCTATTTTCTTAGGTTCTTCAAGTGACACAAATGAGTAGTGCTCACAAAAGGATGCTAATCTTGATCTAGTTTGAACACCACTTTGAATTCCACCAATGATTTGATCCAATGGATGATCTCTTGCAATACTAGTAGGTTGGAGTATTGGGAGTTGGTTACTTCCACTTGTTTGACCTTGAACTTGAGCTTCATCATGAGTACCACTAGAGCTTGCTTGATTTGTATCAATTTGCACACTTTGGTTGATCACATGAATATCATCATCATCAACTTGCCTTGGCCTAACATCACCAATGTCCATGTTCTTCATTGCATTTGACAATTGATCTCCTCTCACATCATCAAGGTTTTGAGTTTCATTTTGAAACCCTCAGGTTTCATCAAACTCAACATCATGAACTTCTTCCAAGGTGCCATTTGTGAGATTCCAAACTCTATATGCTTTGCTTGTGGTAGAATAACCGAGTAAGAACCCTTCATCACAATTCTTTTCAAACTTGCTCAATCTAGTGCCTTTCTTGAGAATATAGCATTTACAACCAAACACTCTAAAGTATGCAATGTTGGGCTTTCTTCCATTCAATAGCTCATATGGTGTCTTCCCAAGCTTTCCATGGCAATAGAGACGGTTGCTACAATAGCAAGCCGTGTTGATAGCTTCACTCCAAAATGAATGACTCACATTGTACTCACTAAGCATTGATCTAGTCATGTCAATCAAAGTTCTATTCTTTCTTTCAACTACACCATTGGATTGAGGAGTGTATGTTGGAGAGAATTGATGTCTGAAAGGATCAAGATGCCCAAGAGGGGGGGTGAATTGGGCTTTTCTAAAAATTAATTGCAAGAATTAAATCCTACAAGCCGGAATTCACCCCTAGTGCCTACTAGTGTTCCTAGAGAGTCTACCGAAAAAAAAGTTTTGCACCCTACTTTCCAATCCTAGTCTAGCATGGCAATTCTAGGAAAGTAAATCAAGCAATGAAAGTAAATACGAGAATGTAAATGCTTGAATGTAAAAGGGCAAGGAACACGGCGATGTTTTTCCGAGGTATCGGAGAGTCGCCACTCCCCACTAGTCCTCGTTGGAGCACCCGCGCAAGGGTGTAGCTCCCCCTTGATCCGCGCAAGGATCAAGTGCTCTCTACGGGTTGATTCTTCGACACTTCATCGCGGCGAATCACCCAAAACCGCTCACAACTTGAGTTGGGTCATCCACAAGCTCCGCCGGATGATCACCAAACTCCCAATCACCACCAAGCCGTCTAGGTGATGGCGATCACCAAGAGTAACAAGCTAGAACTCTCACTTGACCACAACGAGCCCAAATGAGGAGGTGGATGCACACTTGCTACTCTCTCTAATCGCTAGTGAGGAGCTCTCAAGCTTTGATTCTCAAATCTCTATCCTCACTAGTGCTCTTGCACTCCCTTGCACTCTAAAGGGTTTTCTCAGATGTTTGAATGGGCAAGAGACCTCTAAAAGAGGTGGAGGGGTTGTATTTATACACCCCTCGAAGAAAACGAACCGTTATGTTCTGACACGGGCTGACCGGACGCGCCGGTCGTACTGACCGGACGCGCCGGTCGCCCGTAACGGTCAAAACGCGATTTTGAACTGAACCACCGGACGCGCCGGTCAGGGGTGACCGGACGCGTCCGATCGTGCAAGGGTGCTTACTGTACTCGCACCGGACGCGAGGCCGCGTCCGATGGCTGATGACCGGACGCGTCCGGTCCTCTCTGGACCTTACTGGACTGTGACCGGACGCGCCGATCACAGCCAGGTCGCGTCCGACGGGCGTTCTCCCCAGGTGACACGTGTCGGTTGCTGACCACCGCGTCCGGTCCTCGCGAGGACCGCGTCCGGTGATCAAGGCCGAACACTAGCCGCGGTAACGTACACACCGGACGCGTCCGGTGCTCCCGAAAACCGCGTCCGGTCACTAGAAAACAGCCCGAAACTATCCGAAACGCGTTGCAACTTCAACCAAGTTGCTTCCAACTGAACTTTGAGCTATTCTAGGGTTGCCTAGCGCCAAGTTTAACAAGTGTGCACCACACCTAAACATAGGACTCGCCTAGGTCAAGCTACCCATTCATGCCCCCCTTTATAGTACGGCCAAAAGAGAAAAACGAAGATCCTAACGACTATTCCGAATGTGTCTCAACACCTCGACATCCGGAACTAACCGTCCTTAATCTTGACGTCACTCTTTTGAAAACCGAAACGATTTCCATCAAGGGACACGAGTATCATGGTGCCCAAAGCAGTTAACACCTTCATGACCTAACTTACCAAGGTTTCTGCAAAACATACGTTAGTCATGGTAATAAAGCGTTGTCATCAATTGCCGAAACCAAACCTTGGGGCCTAGATGCTTTCAATCTCCCCCTTTTTGGTGATTGATGACAACACTAAGATATAAAGGATTAGAGTGAAGGTTTTCGAGCATGCTTGGTTCACATAAGCAAAAAGTAATAAGCACAAAGGGTTAGGAATTGCTTATGTGTCCCAAGCCAAAAGAGTGTACTTCATAAGATAAGACAAAAAGCGTTAGTACACAAAAAGATATAGCTCATAAGAAATCGGAGTAAGACACGGAAGCACAACCTTAGAGCTATAACTAAAACGGTGACATATATTAGCACTGAGACGAGATAACACATTAAGCTTCAAAGTTTACCACACGACGACAATGTCACACGAATGCAATGCTGAAAAGTAAACATGATATGCATGAATGTAGCACACAAAGAACGAAAACCCTCTAAACTCCCCCTGAAACTACTCTCTCTCCCCCTTTGGCATCAAGCGCCAAAAACTAATCTAAGGATCTGACGGGGGGACAGACGGAGTCGTGTCGGGTGCCGAGGTGCGCGGAGTAATCACGAAGTGTAGCGTATCGCCCTCGGAGTCTGAGCTATCTGGCTGACCCTCTGAAGAAGCACGTGGCTGTGAGGTGGTCTGGGTCTGAGCAGGAACGGGCACTGACTGAGTAGTAACAAGTGGATCTGTCTGAGTGACCTGAGCCTGTAGTGAGCCAGTAGCTGGGGGATCTGTCGAGGCAACTGAAGAAGGGATGGTCTCTGTAGTCCCGGTCCCTGTCACTGGAGGAATAGCTGCCTCGGGAGCTGACACCCCTGACGAAGTGTGAAACGTAGTAGTGTGCGAGGGTGTCGGCTGACCAGTCAACTCACTGTAAGTAGCACTGTAATCACCAATAGGTGTGCCTGTCAGGAGGTGCGGGCGAGGCTGGTCTGACGGTGTAAACCCCGTATGAATAGGAGTGAAGCTCGGGGACTGAAAAGACTGGGGAACCTGCTGCTGTGGAGATGTGAACTGAAAGCTCGGCTGTCCCAGACTCGATGGATCACTGGAATGCAAAGCCTGAGTCATGACAGAAGCAGGCGGAGGAACCCCAACTGTGATAAGGTGGCGCAGGAGATCCATATACTGCTGCTGACTCTGTCGCTGCATCTCAACCTGTTGCCTCTGGATCTCAAGCTGCTGTCGCTGAAACTCGTTCTGACGAGCCTGAATCTGTGCAAGTGCTGCAGCTGTGTCCTGTGCCTGTCTCTGAATCTGCTGCTGCTGCTGCTCCTGTGCCTGGGTCAACCTCTCAAGAATAGCCACCATGGCTGGGTCTGAGCGGGAGGCTGAACCAGAACCACCGGCCTCGTGGTCGTGAGACCGAGGAGACCGGTACCTGGGGATGGGCTGATAATCCTCATCTGTGCTGTCTGAAGTGACATCCTCAGGTATGTCAGCAGTCTGAGTCTCAAGGTCCGCGAGCTCTGCCTCGGCAAGCTCGTCAACTCTGGCGTCCTGCTCAGCTGCTGTCTCAGGAACATCTGGGCGCTCACGCTGTCCTGGTGCTGGGGCCTGATCTCTAGTAACAGAGGCCCAAAGCTGACGAATATCATAATCAGGGAACGCTGTAGTAGTGTTGGCTATCTCGGCCCTGATCTCTGGTGGCATCTGGATAGAAGATCTGATGATAAAGCAAATCCAGTGTGCATAGGGCAGCTGACGGTTACCCTTGAAGCCCTCAGCAATGGTGTCCTCCATCTCACTCAGAATAAGATCCCAGATGTCAAACTGTCTCTGTGAAAGGAGGTGGTGAACAACCCAAAGCTGCATACGTGTCAGTCCCTCTCTGTAGCCAAGTCTGGGGAGTAGAGTGCGTCTGAGTATAGCATCCAAGACTCTGGCAAGTGGCGTCAAGCTGGCAGGCGTACGACGTGACCCTTCGCCAAAAGGCTCGCGAAAACAGGGTCGAACCAGGTCGGTGGGTGGCACTGAACCGCCGTGAGGGCGTCTGGGAGGTGGAGTCTGTCCATAGCACAACTGATGGATCCTCGTGTCAGAAGCTGGAAGTCTGAGGATCTCTCGAGCTCTGGAGCTGTACAGTCTGTGATCGCGGCCTCTGAAAGCAAAGTGTATGAACTCATGGGCAGGATCAATCCAAAGAGAAGCATAGAACTCCCTGACCCATGTGCCGCAGTATGCACCTGTCCGTCCAAGAAGATCTGACAAACCAGGCATATAGGACAGGTGCGGACGGAGCTGCTCTCCCACAACATCAACCAGTGCCTCAAGTCGACATACCCTCTGAGGTCTGAAAGCAATACCACTGTCAACTAAGGCCCTGTAGAAATCCTCCTGAAGTGGGGTATAGAAACCCTCTGAAGCTCTGGAATCTCTGACAGGTGGAAACCAACGGCTGACCTCCACGAACCTCAAACTATGCACCTGACGTGCTGAAGCACCCCTCAGGTCTAAGTGCTCGACCGGGGGTGACCCTCTAACTCTGGGAGGAGGTCGTGCTCCACGACGCTGGCCCTCTGGCCTAGATGTCACCTGAGTACGAGCACGTGTGGAGCGACGACGTGGTGGAGACTGAGCTGGCTGCTCCTCTGTATCCTGTGGAGCCTCTGTAGCCTCTGTCGGCTCTGTGGGTGGATCAACTGACATCTGCTCTGTAGCACCAGTATCCTCGGTACCCTCAGTGGCCTCAGTGCCGAGCTGTCGACCTTCAAGGTGAAAGCGACGCTCGCCTATATGTATGCCACTGCGTCTGCCACCTCTCTCTGCCTGCTCTGCAGCGTCTGCCACGGCCTGAGCAACCTCTGCCTCTGTAAGTGTCTTCTTCTTCTTTCTGGCCATTACCTTGATGCGCTTTCCACGCGCAATCTCAGACCGACGAGGAGGACTGTCGTCCCCGTCACCAGGAGCACCACCGGCGTTCTTGCAACGCACCATGCTGTCAAACTGACTGAGAACCTCTGTAAGATGGTGAACTGTCACTCGAGAGGCTTGGCCTCAATCCGTATCCGCAGGCTTGGCCTCGGATTCAGCAAACGGATCTGACCCTGACACACCGACTGACTCGCTGCACGAATGGAATAGAAGGATATACCATAATCACATAAATATCTAAAGATACGAAACCCTAGATAGCAAGCATGTGAGATACGAAGTGAAACGTGACGCGAAGCTACCTCGGATCGTCGAGACGACGGTGAGAGGAAGCGATGACCTAGTTCGCGAGAACCCCCGAGATCGACGATCGAGCTCTGAAAGGACCGAGTCGAGATAATCAACGGATGATAACGGTCAAGGTTAGCCCTAACAAAGGAATTGACGTGACTGGAATCGAAGAATCGAACGAGTCGTCACCTGAAGAACTAGGGTTTCGATCAAACCCTAGGTTAGGGTTAGGGCAAACCCTAAGGGGCTCGAGTCAAACTGCTGCAGCCGATCGAAGGTGGAGGATGTGGGGCTAGGGCACGAGGGGAGGTGCTGTAGCTGCGGATGATGCGGCCCTCGGCGGTGGATGGCTCACCGGCGGCGAGGTAGGACGCGCGGGCGCGGCAGCGGGCAGCGGGCGCGGCTGCGCGCGAGCAGGGGGCGAGCGGAGTCGTGCGCGGGCGCGAGCAGGAGGGCGAGCGGGCTAGGCAGGAACGGCGCAGCGCGGTGGAGACTCGCCGGCGGTGAGCACGACAGCGAGGAAGCGGCGAAACGGCGAGAGAAAAACGAGCGGCGGCGGATTCGACTGAAAACGATGAGGACGAAAGGTTTTATGAGGGGCTCAGATCCGCTCGACGCGCGATCACCGGACGCGGTGGTCATTATGACCGGACGCGGTGGTGTGGCGTCCGGTCACACTCCAGTAAGCGCCTGGAGTGACCGGACGCGTCCGGTGTGGACTGACCGGACGCGGTCAGAGTCCGGTCGTTGAGAGCTCAGGAATTCATCGCGGAGCACCGGACGCGGTGGTGGTAGCCGGGACCGGACGCGGTGGTCGACACAGGCGCGTCCGGTGCAGCGTCTGGTGCTAGGTCTGGAATAGATCTTCTGGATGACCGGACGCGCTGGTGGACGGCGGGACCGGACGCGGTTGTGAAGCATCACTGCGTCCGGTGCAGCGTCCGGTCCAGCGTCCGGTCGCTGTTCTTCACCTTCTTCGTTCCGAACTTCGACGCGACTTCTCCCAATCAAGTTCCAATTCAAAGAGACACAAATAAACACCAATTGGAACCTGATATGAGTGACCTCACTCAAACCCTCAAATTTTTCAAAATATTTTGCCTTAGGCTAGTATTATTTTTAGGAAAATAGGCAATAAACACCCGAGGAGCAACGTATGGCCATGCAATAGAGTTTTTGGACCTTTAGGAGCGTCAAATGCTCTCTCTATCCATGGACGAACACAGAGGTTGCTCAAAGCTAAACCGAAAAGAAACGACAAACAAACAACCATGCATATGCAATGCAATACAAGAAAGTAAAGCTAGGTTGCTTGTCAAGTTTGATCCACGGTTAGGCTTCTTCACTCCTCCAAAGGAGGGTTATCGTAACCGTGTTAGCCAAGCCCTAAATGCATTGCGATAAACTAAACATGGCATATAATACAATGCAATGCAAGGGACAACACACGTTCATCTTTTAAAGTTGCTTGAATCAAGCACATTGAGTTCACTTCTTAGCCTACAAAAGGTAGCCTCATCCAAAGGTTTAGTGAAGATATCCGCTAATTGATTTTCACTTCGTACACCTTCTAGTGATATGTCATTTTTAGCAACGTGATCTCTTAGAAAGTGGTGGCGGATATCAATGTGCTTGGTACGAGAGTGTTGTACCGGATTGTTAGCAATTTTAACGGCACTTTCATTATCACATAAAAGTGGCACCTTTTCAAGAACAATTCCATAGTCTAGAAGGGTTTGTTTCATATATAGGATTTGTGCACAACAAGCCCCCGCGGCAATGTATTCCGCCTCGGCGGTGGACAAAGCCACACTATTTTGCTTTTTAGATGACCAAGATACTAAGGATCTCCCAAGCAAATGGCACCCTCCGGATGTGCTTTTTCTATCAATTTTGCAACCGGCATAATCCGAATCGGAATAGCCAACTAGTTGGAATCTAGCTCCTTTGGGATACCAAAGACCAATGCTTGGGGTGTGCTTAAGGTATCTTAGGATTCTTTTTACAGCACTCAAGTGAGGTTCTTTAGGGCACGCTTGAAAGCGAGCACACATGCACACACTAAACATGATATCGGGCCTAGATGCGGTAAGGTATAGCAAGCTACCAATCATAGAACGGTAGAGAGTTTGATCAACCGGTTTACCTCCCTCATCTAGGTCGAGATGTCCATTTGATGGCATTGGAGTCTTGATTGGCTTGCATTCTTCCATCTTGAATCTTTTGAGAAGATCCTTGGTATACTTTTCTTGAGAGATGAAAATCCCTTCTCTCATTTGCTTGACTTGAAAACCAAGGAAGAATGTGAGCTCACCAATCATTGACATCTCGAACTCCTTCGACATCAATTCACCAAATTCCTTGCAATATTCTTCATTTGTTGACCCGAAGATGATATCATCAACATACACTTGACAAATGAAGATCTCCCCATTAAGCTTCTTGGTGAATAGTGTGGTGTCGACCTTCCCAATGGTGAAGCCCTTCTCAATGAGGAAGTCCCGAAGGCGCTCATACCACGCTCTAGGGGCTTGCTTGAGCCCATATAGCGCCTTGGACAACCTATAAACATGATTAGGATATCTAGGGTCTTCAAACCCGGGAGGTTGATTGACATAGACTAGTTCATTTATAAAACCATTTAAGAATGCACTTTTCACATCCATTTGATATAGTTTCATATCATGATGTGATGCATATGCAAGGAGGATACGAATGGCTTCAAGTCTTGCAACGGGTGCAAAGGTCTCTCCAAAATCAAGGCCTTCAACTTGAGAGAACCCCTTTGCAACTAGTCTTGCCTTGTTCCTCACAACTATGCCTTGGTCATCTTGCTTGTTTCGGAACACCCACTTGGTTCCAATGACTCTTGCACCTCTTGGATGCTCTTCAAGTGTCCATACTTGATTGCGGGTGAAGTTGTTCAATTCTTCATGCATGGCATTCACCCAATCCGGATCTTGAAGAGCTTCTTCTACATTCTTAGGTTCAACACAAGAGACAAAAGAGTGATGTTCAACAAAAGAAGCTAGCTTTTGAGATCGAGTCATTACTCCCTTTGTAGGACTCCCTATGATGAGTTCTTGTGGATGTGCTTGAAGTAGAGGTGAATTTCTTCTATCAACCACTTGAGGAGGTGGATGGGGAGCATCAACATCTTGAGCTTGTGCCTCGGCTTGTTCATGAGAGACATAAGTATCTTCATTTTCAACTCTCTCATTATTGTCATCATCTTGAGGCATACGTGATGAAGATGGTGGATCAACAATTTGTACATCGTCATCATCATCTTTTGGCTTGATGTCTCCCACGGGCATGTTCTTCATGGCCTCCCTCAAGGGTTCATCACCTACATCATCACAATTCTCAATTGCTCCTTGGGAGCCGTTAGATTCATCAAATTCCACATCATATGTTTCTTCAACCAAACCGGTGGTATGGTTAAATACTCTATATGCTTTGGACTTTGATGAGTAACCAACAAGAAAACCAATATCACAACGTCTTTGAAACTTCCCTAGGTGTTGACGCTTCTTGTAGATGTAGCATTTGCAACCAAACACCCGGAAGAATGAGACGTCCGGCTTCTTCCCATTAAGCAACTCATAGGGGGTCTTGCCAAGAAACTTTTGGAGAAAGAGGCGATTTGAAGCATAGCATGCGGTGTTGATTGCCTCGGCCCAAAACTTTTCCGGAGTGTTGTACTCATCTAGCATTGTTCTTGCAAGGGTGATCAAAGTCCGGTTCTTTCTCTCAACTACACCATTTTGTTGAGGAGTGTAGGTTGAAGAGACCTCGTGCTTGATTCCAATTTCATCACAATAAGCTTCAATGTTGGTGTTGTCAAACTCTTTGCCATTGTCACTTCTAATCTTCTTTATCTTGACTTCAAATTCATTTTGAGCTCTCTTTGCAAACTTCTTGAAGCAACTTGCCACTTCGGATTTGTCATGAAGGAAGAAGGTCCATGTATATCTTGAGTAGTCATCCACTATCACAAGACAATAGAGATTACCACCCAAACTTTTGTATGTTGTAGGCCCGAACAAATCCATGTGAAGAAGTTCTAGCACTCTTGATGTTGACATGAAAGCTTTGGTTGGATGAGTGTTTGCAACTTGTTTGCCCGCTTGACATGCACTACAAGGTTTGTCCTTTTCAAACTTCACATCCTTCAATCCTCTTACTAGTTCTTTCTTCAATAGCTTGTTGAGAGTGCTCATTCCAACATGTGCAAGCCTCCTATGCCAAAGCCAACCAAGTGAGGTCTTGGTGAACAAACATGTCATCAAATTTGCATCTTCGGAGGTGAAGTCAACAAGATAAAGATTGTTGTATCTAAAGCCTTTGAATATCACTTGCTTGTCATCTATCTTTGAAACTTCAACTTCATTGGGTGTGAACAAGCATTGGAAGCCAAGGTCACAAAGTTGCCCGACGGATAATAAGTTGAAACTCAATGAAGCAACATAGAGCACATTTGAGAGTGAGTGATCATTTGATATTGCAATCTTGCCTATACCCTTGACTTTGCTCTTTGAATTATCCCCAAATGTGATCTTCTCTTGACATATCCCATTCTCTTCAATGGAGGTGAACATACGAGGATCACCGGTCATATGTTGAGTGCAACCACTATCAATAACCCAATGAGATCCACCGGTCTTGTAGTTCACCTACACACAAGAGATCAAGCTTTTTGTTTAGGGACCCAAACTTGAGAGGGGCCCTTGACTTTCTCAACTAGTGACTTGGCAACCCATATTTTCTTTGGCCTATTCTTGTTTGGGGGACCCAAAAACATGACTTTCATCTTTCCATTTGAATCTTTTCTTAGCATATAATGAGCATTGAAGGCAAAAGGTCTAGCATGCTTGGGCAAGGGTCGTGGTGGTGGAGTTTTGCATTCATGAGCAAAGTGACCTTCTTGACCACACTCAACACATCTCTTTGGCTTGGGCTTTGACTTGCTTTGTTGTTGAGCTTTTGCTTTCTTCTCTTGATTTGCCAAGTACCCAATGCCACTTCTATCCATCTTCATTACGGTGTTCATGAGGAGCTCACTTTGCAAATATTGACCTCTTGTGAACTTGCTTAGGCCGGTCTTGAGATGCTCTTTTTCTAGCTTGAGTTTCTTGTTCTCTTCAATGAGTGACTCATTTGTTGTTTGCTTCTCAAGAGCCATTAGACCTTTAAGCTTCTTGTTCTCATTTGCAAGCTTCTCATTTTCACACTTGATCTTGGCATAATCATCATGGTTGCATGACTCAACCACACTCTTGCCTTTGCTACTAGAACCTTGCTCAATGCTTTCAAAGATCAAATCATCACATGATGTAGCTATATCACACTTAACAACATTGTTAGTAGCATCATGTGTCTCAAGAGCAAGTTCATTAGCAACCACAAGACTATCGTAGTCAATTTTCAATGTGGTGTATTTGTCTTTTAAAGAGTTATGTCTAGTGATGAGCTCATCATGCTTCTTCTCAAGTTTGTCATTTTGATCTTTAAGCTCTTTATTAGAGGTTTTGAGCTCCTTGAGAGTGGAAGACATAACTTCATTTTGATCTCTAAGCTCACCACTAGTCTTTTGAGCATTTTCAAGCTTAGATGAGAGTGATTCATTTTCATTTTGAAGATCATCATTTTCACTTCTAGTCCTTCTTATGATTTTAGTGTATTTGTTTAGCAATTTTACAAGTTCATCATAAGAAGGTGCATCATATTCATCATCACTATCACTATCATCATCATCACTATCATGATTTTGTACCTTTCGTTCACCCTTGGCCATAAGGCATAGGTGAGTAGTGGACGATGATGGTGAAAGAGGCGGTGAAGATGGTGGTGAAGATGCCGGTGAAGATGATGGCCCCATCACAAATGCGGCAACTTTCTCTTTCTCATCATCGCTCTCATCTTCGGAGGAATCACAAGATGATTCAATGTCGGTGAGCCAATCACCAACAATATATGCCTTTCCTCCCTTCTTCTTCTTGTAGAACTCTTTCTTCTTGCCATCCTTCTTCTTGTATGACTTGTTCTTCTTCTTCTCATCTTCTTCATCACTTGAATCATCTTTCTTGCCCTTGTTCTTGTTCTTGTACTTGCCTTTTGGTGGTCTAGGGCATTGATGAGCTAGGTGGCCAAGTTCACCACAATTGTAGCAATCCATCTCCGAGATGGGCTTTCTCTTGCTACTTGTGAAGAATTTCTTTTTCTTGCCATCGAACTTGATGCCACTCTTGTTGAGCTTCTTTAGCATCTTGGTGGTCTTTCTCACCATGAGTGCAAGTGATTCATCATCGACATCACTTTCACTTGAGCTTTCTTGCACCATCATGGCTTGGCCCTTCTTCTTCTTCTTGTCATAGCTAGCTTTGAAGGCCAAGTCTTTCTTCTTGGAAGATGATGAGCCCTCTTCCGGAGTGATGTGCATGTACATCTCATGAGCATTGATCTTCCCCAATACTTGTGTCGGTGTTGCGGTGGAGAGATCACTTTGATGAAGCACGGTGACAATGTGACCATACTTCTCAACGGGAAGAACACTCAAGATCCTCCTTGCAACATCCGATTGGCTCATTTGAGTGAGCCCAAGAGCATTGAGGTCCTCTACAAGAACATTCAAGCGAGTGTACATGTCATTAGCACTTTCTTTGGGAAGCATCTCAAAAGAATTAATTTTCTTTAAAGCAATATGATAGCGTTCCTCACGCTCACTCTTAGTTCCCTCATGGAGAGCACAAAGATTCTCCCACAAATCATGAGCGTTCTTTGCATTACGCACACGATTGAAGATATCTTTGCCTAAGCCCCGGTAGAGTGCATTTTTTGCCTTTGCATTCCACCGGTCGTACTTCTCCTCGTCACCAATGGGGTTTGCGGGATCCTTGATAGCGGGAAGCCCTTGGGTTGCGGCTCTAAGGCACCCGACATCTATGGCTTTGAGATACGCCTCCATGCGGATTTTCCAATATGGAAAATCATCCCCCTCAAAGGTGGGAGGTGGTCCTTCCCCGTTAGACATCTTGCTCTAGGCGGTAAAGCCTAAATAAGGAGCAACACGGCTCTGATACCAATTGAAAGGATCAAGATGCCCAAGAGGGGGGTGAATTGGGGTTTTCTAAAAATTAATTGCAAGAATTAAATCCTACAAGCCGGAATTCACCCCTAGTGCCTACTAGTGTTCCTAGAGAGTCTACCGAAAAAAAAGTTTTGCACCCTACTTTCCAATCCTAGTCTAGCATGGCAATTCTAGGAAAGTAAATCAAGCAATGAAAGTAAATACGAGAATGTAAATGCTTGAATGTAAAAGGGCAAGGAACACGGCGATGTTTTTCCGAGGTATCGGAGAGTCGCCACTCCCCACTAGTCCTCGTTGGAGCACCCGCGCAAGGGTGTAGCTCCCCCTTGATCCGCGCAAGGATCAAGTGCTCTCTACGGGTTGATTCTTCGACACTTCGTCGCGGCGAATCACCCAAAACCGCTCACAACTTGAGTTGGGTCATCCACAAGCTCCGCCGGATGATCACCAAACTCCCAATCACCACCAAGCCGTCTAGGTGATGGCGATCACCAAGAGTAACAAGCTAGAACTCTCACTTGACCACAACGAGCCCAAATGAGGAGGTGGATGCACACTTGCTACTCTCTCTAATCGCTAGTGAGGAGCTCTCAAGCTTTGATTCTCAAATCTCTATCCTCACTAGTGCTCTTGCACTCCCTTGCACTCTAAAGGGTTTTCTCAGATGTTTGAATGGGCAAGAGACCTCTAAAAGAGGTGGAGGGGTTGTATTTATACACCCCTCGAAGAAAACGAACCGTTATGTTCTGACACGGGCTGACCGGACGCGCCGGTCGTACTGACCGGACGCGCCGGTCGCCCGTAACGGTCAAAACGCGATTTTGAACTGAACCACCGGACGCGCCGGTCAGGGGTGACCGGACGCGTCCGATCGTGCAAGGGTGCTTACTGTACTCGCACCGGACGCGAGGCCGCGTCCGATGGCTGATGACCGGACGCGTCCGGTCCTCTCTGGACCTTACTGGACTGTGACCGGACGCGCCGATCACAGCCAGGTCGCGTCCGACGGGCGTTCTCCCCAGGTGACACGTGTCGGTTGCTGACCACCGCGTCCGGTCCTCGCGAGGACCGCGTCCGGTGATCAAGGCCGAACACTAGCCGCGGTAACGTACACACCGGACGCGTCCGGTGCTCCCGAAAACCGCGTCCGGTCACTAGAAAACAGCCCGAAACTATCCGAAACGCGTTGCAACTTCAACTAAGTTGCTTCCAACTGAACTTTGAGCTATTCTAGGGTTGCCTAGCGCCAAGTTTAACAAGTGTGCACCACACCTAAACATAGGACTCGCCTAGGTCAAGCTACCCATTCATGCCCCCCTTTATAGTACGGCCAAAAGAGAAAAACGAAGATCCTAACGACTATTCCGAATGTGTCTCAACACCTCGACATCCGGAACTAACCGTCCTTAATCTTGACGTCACTCTTTTGAAAACCGAAACGATTTCCATCAAGGGACACAAGTATCATGGTGCCCAAAGCAGTTAACACCTTCATGACCTAACTTACCAAGGTTTCTGCAAAACATACGTTAGTCATGGTAATAAAGCGTTGTCATCAATTGCCGAAACCAAACCTTGGGGCCTAGATGCTTTCAATGTCCAATACCAAGATCATCACACAATTCCTCAATTCTTGTGTTCTTGAACTCACTACCATTGTCACTTCTAATCTTCTTGATGGTGATTTCAAACTCATTTTGTACTCTTTTGACAAAATATTTGAATAGATCATAAACATCACTCTTGTCATAGAGAAAGAACACCCAAGTGTATCTAGTGTAGTCATCAACAATCACAAAACCATACTTGTTGCTACCAATACTAGTGTATGTTGTTGGCCCAAACAAGTCCATGTGCAATAGCTCAAATGCCTTTGATGTGCTCATTTCACTCTTACTAGGATGTGTATTTCCAACTTGTTTGCCGGCTTGACAAGCACTACATGGTTTATCCTTTTCAAAAGTCACATCTTTCAAGCCTCTAACTAAGTCATGCCTCAAAAGTTTGTTCAATTGTTTTATTCCAACATGACCAAGCCTTCTATGCCACAACCATCCCATACTAGACTTGCTAAGCAAGCATGATGTCAATTGTGTCTCACTATCATTGAAGTCAACCAAGTACAAGCTACCATGTCTAAATCCTTTGAATATCAAATTTGATCCATCAACACTAATGACTTCAACATCATCACTACCAAATATGCACTTGAAGCCAAGATCACAAAGTTGTGCCACCGACAAAAGATTGAAATCCAAGCTCTCAACTAGCAATACATTTGATATGCTCATGTCATTTGAAATAGCAATTTTACCAAGCCCCTTGACTTTGCCTTTCTTGTTGTTGCCAAAAGTGATAGCATCAAAACCACCATTTTGACTTATATCAATTGATTTGAACATATAAGAATCCCCGGTCATATGTTGAGTGCACCCACTATCAAGCACCCAATGCCTTCCTCCGGCTTTGTAATTGACCTACAAGACAAGATCAATTCTTTTTAGGTACCCAAACTTGTTTGGGTCCTCCATGGTTAGTGACCAAGCTCTTTGGTACCCAAATGGCTTTCTTCTTTGAGCCCATCCATGGTGCACCAATGAACTTAGCATGAACACCATTTGTACCCTTGGTAAGTATATAGAAAGAATCAAACTTAATTGAGGATACTTTAGCATTGGATTTCTTGTTCATGCAATGTTGCTCTATGTGACCAACTTGCTTGCAACTTTTGCAATAGCTACCATTGTTCTTCACAAAACGAGTCTTGTGAGGAGCAAAAGCGGCCTTGCCTTTCTTAGGGTTATAGCCCAATCCCTCTTTGTAGAGAGAAGCTCTTTGGCTACCCAAGCACATAAGCAAGCGGTCCTCACCACCATAAGCCTTAGCTAAGGTGTGATTGAGCTCTTTTACCTCCTTCTTGAGATTTTCATTCTCAACTATAAGTGTGGAGTCACAAGTGAAACCATCACTACTAGATGAGGATGATGTAGATGCGCTACATGAAGGGTTAGTGGGAGCAACAACAATAGGCTTATGACAAGATTCATCAATTATATCACAAGATATGCCTATGTTGCAAGTTTTAGCTTTCTCAACATTAGTTGGCATGTTTTCACATTTTTCAACTAGAGAGGAATGAGCTTCTTCAAGCTTAGTGTGAGACTTTTGAAGCTTCTTATGGTCTTCCTTTAGACTCTCATAAGATGCCCTAAACTCATCAAGTTCTTGCATAAGGTTTTTCTTTTCCTTAAACAAGTCCTTGCACTCATTTCTAGATTCTTTGAAGTGTTGAGTGCAATCTTCTAGCATAGTGATTAGTTCATCTTTAGTGAATTCTTCTTTATCACTATCACTATCACTAGCATTATCATGATCACTCTCATCATCGGATGATACCTTAGCGGCCTTAGCCATGAAGCATGATGGAGTGTCGAAGAGGGAGACCTTCTCTTGGATGGCAATGCTAGCATGTCCCTTCTTCTTGCTCTTGTAGTCATCCTCATCATCACTTGAGGAATCATCACTATCCCATGTAGCAACATGAGAATCATTCTTCTTTTTATGAGAGCTCTCCTTCTTTTCTTGCTTCTTCTTTTGCTTCTTCCTCTCCTTGATAGCATCTTCATCATCACTATCATAAGGACACTTTGCAATGAGATGATCTTTGCTATGGCATCTAAAGCATCTCATGGTATGCTCATTCTTCTTAGATGAGTTCTTCCTCCTTCTTGCACGATAGCCCTTCTTCTTCATGAATTTGCCAAATTGCTTGACAAAGAGAGCCATCTTCTCATCAATGTCATCACTATCACAAGAGCTTGAGTCTTCTTCACTTGATGATTCAATCTTGGATTTGCCCTTGGATGTGGTGGCTTTGAATGCCACACTCTTCTTCTTTTCATCATCTTTCTTCTCATTCTCCTTCTTCTTCTTCTTGACCAACTTATCCTTCTCATCATCTTCTCTATATGAATCATCGGTCATCACTTCTTGAAATATTTGTTGAGGAGTTGAATCCTTCAATGTAGTCCTTACTAGCACGGTGATCAATGTATCAAACCTCTTGGGCAAGCTTCTCAAGAACTTCATAGAGAATTGGTTGTCCTTGACTTCTTCACCAAGAGCTTTGAGCTCATTGACAATGACTTGCAATCTATGAAACATCTCCGGTACACTCTCGTCATCTTGCATCTTGAAGCTTGAAAATTTTTCTTGCAAGATATATGCTTTAGCGGTCTTTGTGCCTTCGGTGCCCTCAAATGTTTCTTCTAGCTTGGCCCAAGCATCATGAGCGATCTCAATGTTCTTCACTTGCTCAAAGGTCTTGTCATCTAGTGCCTCATGAAGAGCGCTAATGGCAATGTCATTGCATTGGAGCTTCTTCTCTTCCACCGGTGTAGGTGCTTCCGGATTAGCAACCTCAAATTTTGTTTCGGTGACCTTCCACACTTCTCTATTGATTGACTTGAGGTGTGCGGTCATCTTAACCTTCCAATATGCATAATTTGTGCCATCAAAGTGAGGTGCCTTCTTGGTGTTGTTGATGTGCAAGCTTAATTGAGCCATTTCTTTTTCACCGTAGGTTGTTAAGCCTCAAATAAACGGTGCCTCGGCTCTGATACCACTTGTAAGGTCCAAATGGCTAGAGGGGGGGTGAATAGCCTATTTAAAAATCTACAAGCTTCACTAAACAACCACGTTAGTATAAAAGATGGCTAAGCTAATTCTAGCACTAGCTCAACTATACTATGCAAGCCACCTATACAATTCTAGTGAAGCAAGGCTATGATCTCTAATACACACCAACAAGACTAAGTCACTAAGCTACTTACTCCTATATGATAAAAGATATACTAAGAATAGTACACGAAAGTAAAGAGCAAGTGACTTGATTCTTATACCAACGATGTAGAGAAGTAATGCACTCGAAGAATCAATCACAATGATCAACCATAATAGAAATCCTCGGCAAAAAGATGACACAAGATTTTTACCGAGGTTCACTTGCTTCCCGGCAAGCTACTCCTCGTTGTGGCGATGCACCCACTTGTTGGTTCGCGAGCTAATCGACTATCAAGAGTCGAGCCCTCGGCGGGCGCCGCACAACCGCACACAAGATGGGGATCCTCCAAGCCACGAGCTCCACTAGAGTATCCAATTTGCGAACTCCCACGGGGAAGGATCAAGAACCCCTTACAACACTTGGTGAGGGCTCCAACAATCTCCAATTGCGAGCTCGATCACCTCCGCTGCTCCAAGCCGTCTACCGTGTCGGGAAACACGGAAGAGTAACAAGAAATCCGCAGCAACTCGAAGATCAAGTGCCTCTAGAATGCAACTCTCAAGCAATGCACTTGAATCTCACTCAATCTCACTCAAGATGTGCAACTATGCAAAGAGATGAGTGGAGGGGTTGTTCTCTAGCTCAAAGGATATCTCTAGGTCTCAAAATGTGCAAGAGTTACCCTCAAACCCTGGACACCCTCTATTTATAACGAAGGGGTACGCAGCTAGCCGTTACGGACGACGCAGCGAAAATCGCGCTGACCGGACGCTCCGGTCAGGGTGACCGGACGCGTCCGGTCACTACACGACAGCAAGAAACAGTGCGCGTCAGAACTAGCCGTTGTCCTGACCGGACGCGCTCAACCGTTTGACCGGACGCGACAGTGCCAGCGTCCGGTCGCGTTCCAGTAAGCTCCCGTTGAGATCGGACGCGTCCGATCACACGTGACCGGACGCGTCGCGTGTCCGATCGTCACTCCACTGCTCTCTGCCCCTCTGGACGCCTGACCGGACGCTCCGATTCCATGAGGGACCGGATGCGCGCTCTACTTCTGCGGTCAGGTGAACTGATCGGACGCGCTGGTCAGGCCAGACCAGCGTCCGGTCAGAAACCCTAGCAGCACTGAGTTGACCAGACGCGTCCGGTCAAACCGAGACCGCGTCCGGTGCAGCGTCCGGTCACCACAGTGACCGCCGTTCGCCTCCGTTTCTTTTCCAACTTTCGGCGCAATAGAAAATAGGCATTTCATTTCTCCAAAATACGCCGAATCCCGTCTCGCAAGCTCGGCGGGAGGGAGAGAGGAACCCAAACCCCTCTCTACCACTTAAACTCCACAGCCTTTGCAAATGTGCTAACACCACCAAGTGTACACCATCATGTGCAAGTGTGTTAGCATTTTCACAGTCATTTTTCAAGGCGTTATGTTAGCTCTCAACTAGATCCTAATGCATATGCTCAAGACATTGATCTAGTGGCACTTGATTCCCGAGCTAACCGTGATTGCCCCTCTTGATAGTCGGCTATGTATCCTAAACCCGGTCAATCACTTCTCTATTCATCTTAGACCGGCAAAAGGAAAACCCTATGGTTATACCTTTGCCTTGCGCTCTTAGAACCTTCTCTTTCACTTGATCATCATGTCCTTCATTATATGTGCATTTCTTCATGATCTTGCTCATCATTTCATGCACCAAATATTGTGGTCTTGTGGCCATCTCTCCATGTCATTTCCACCTCCATCACATGTTGCTTATGCCTAGCTTAATCACACTTGATACAATAGCATTAGCAACTTGGTGTCATTAATTACCAAAATCAAACTTGGGCTTTCACAACTCCCGAGAGGCTTGGTCATCTTGGAGAAGTCATGAAGCAGTTCATCCTCTAGCACAAAAAGGACATTGTATTGAATGTTTGTTCGCCAACTCTGAGTAATGTACATTTGGAGCCAGTTGTTGAGGACGGGGAGGCATATTCACCGGCTCATGATGACCACATGCCTAACATGCCACATTCTTCCCTGACTCCTAGCGAGCACGTGACTGACAAGCCACAAACTTCTCCAGCTCGTCTTTATCGAGCAAGGGCATGACGAGGTGCCACAACGTTCTCCAGCTCGTCATATCGAGCAAGGGTATGATGAGATGCCGCATCCTTGTCCAACCGACCAAAGGCCTAATGACCCACCTGAGCCTTCTCAACAGACGCGGCCGATACACAAACAAGGACTGCCTTCTGAAAAAGGAGATGAGGGGGCGCATGAATCAGAGGCCTGAATGAAGATTCCCTACCATACAAGGCCAATGTTTACTCCGATGAAAGACGTCTCGACGATTTCCAAGTGGTTTGCTCATGACCAGTTCAAGCCTGAGAACCAAGTCAAACACGTCTACGCACGTGCTTCTGAGCCGCCTGACACTAGCGAACTCCACCAAGAGGTAAAGAAGTATCCAAATGTTGACGAGATCAACTGGACAAAGGATGCCCCGAAAAAATATGAAAGAGGCAAGAACTTCCTACCAAACCGAATCATGCAGCGCATGCCAATTGGAATGAGAAAGTTCCATGATTGGTACTTGTGTGCTCATCTGACGAGACTAAACGAGATAAAAGCCGTCTTCCCTGAAGGCACATTTGGCGGCGCAGCTGGCCATCTAATGTTTGACTTTGAGGACATGCAGGAATGCTTTCACCTCGGAATGATGGAAATAAATCTAGTTTGCGTGTGGTGCCTGTAAGCACTTGCCCTCTCGATATGATATGAATGAAATATTGGATTTTATTGTAACTATCCACATCGTGTTTTGTAGAATGCAAACACATATTGTGAAGAAGGTGCCAACTCTAAGAGCCGGGATATAGACCCTTGGTTGATATGTGGATCAATATTCCAGTACCCCAAGGACTGGAAAATGGATTGCGAAGAACTAGCTGCCGGAAAGACCGTCGAGGAGAAAGAGACCATTCGGAAAAATAAGATGTACAAAGAAGGCCTTAAGGTTGCGGCACGGATTGCCAAATTTCTTAAGAATCTCTAGGATAACGAAATGATATGGTTACCATACCGCTTCGGGTAAGTTCGATTCTATACTGAAATAAAGCATTGTTCAATATATTTAGTTCGATGTAAAAGAGCTTGTTTGTTTCTTTAATGATTAAATTCATGTAGGAAACACTGGATTCTTCTAGGGGTCAATGTTGGGCTGAGCATGGTAGTTGTCTATGACTCAGCAGATTATGCGCCGGAGACGTACATGGATTTCATAGCGATTGTCAAGACGTATAATCCTCATTAGCTTATATATGTTTGTATATATACTTGTAATCTTCACTTTTGGATACTAACAAGTTGCATTTGCTAAAACCATTCGAACAGGGCATTCAGGCACTATGTCCAATATCATAAAGGATGGCATCATCCAGAAAGGAAAGAGAATTTGGCTATCAAAACTCTATGTCCGGTACGTGTAACTTATATCGGTACACTCCAGTACGTGGTTTGTCAATAGCATTACTTAATATTTTCATATGCGAAACACACAATGTCTCAAGCAGAGGCCTAGGAGTCTACACTGTGGATATTACGTATGTTGTATGATGAGTAACACTAGTGCCTACAGGAGACACCCCAATCTGGTTAGTTTGACACTTTTTTCGCTCGTAGTATGAAAGCTTATCTTATCTTATGAAATCCTAGACCTAAACTTGGTCTCTTGTAGTGGAAGGAAGAGAGAGACAGGACAAGGGATGTATACAAGGATGATGAACTCTTGGGGCTCATCGACGACCTTTGCGGCTTCATTATTGATGAGATTATTTCTTCCAGAGGCGCTTACCATGATCCAAGTTCCGACTTAGGTAGAAATCCAATGTATCAACACCTTCGTAAGACTCACAGGCTCGCTCTAGGCCGTTGAATGGTTTGGACTTGTGGAACTATTTGAACTTGTAAATTTTGGCTATGTAATGATGGACTTTGTGAATTAGACTTGTGAAACTTTTGAATCATGGACTATAATGATGGTTTATATCATGCTAGTGTGTTTGTGGATGTATATTTATATATATATATGGTGGTCAGATTTGAATTTGAATTTGAATTTGAATTATATATTACATGATGTGGTCAGATTTAAATTCGAATTTGAATTTTTTTCTAGAAAATTCACAGTAGGGGCGATTATAGATTGAACCGCCCTTACAGTGACCCACTGTAAGGGCGGCTGCATCACCAGCCACCCTTAGAGTGACCCACTGTAAGGGCGGCCGGTGATGCAGCCACCCTTACAGTGACACACTGTAAGGGCGGCTGCATCACCAGCCGCCCTTACAGAGACCCACTGTAAGGGCGGTTTGCCCAGCCGCCCTTACAGTGCCGAGCACTGTAAGAGCCAGCCCGAAAGAGCGGCTGGGCTAGCCGCCCTTACAGTGCCCTGGGAGCCGCCCTTACTGTGCCTAACTGCAGTAGTGGCTGATAGTTGCAGATGATAGCCCCTCGGGCACCCGATCTGATCACTAGGCACATCCTTCCCTGCACTCACCTCGACCAAGAAGCTGTCTCACCGAAGCAACATCATGGCACCACCGTCGAAGTGGTACCCCAGTGGTGGCACTTGCACCGTCTCCTCAGCAATGCCGTTCGGCAGCTGGAAGCAAAGCTCGTAGTCATAGCCGTGGTCTGTGGCGTTCACAACTGGTAGCTTCACGGCCTCCACCAGAGCCTCCTTAAGGGCCTCCATCGTCGCTGATGGGGGCATGCCGGTCGTGTCTCCACTGCCATCAGGTCCAATGGCGAAGCTCGACAAGGGCACGTTGAGCCTCTTCGTCCCAACAGAGACCCCGATCGAGGGCATGTTGTAGTAGTAGTTGCTGCCATCTAGGTTCGTCACAAGTGAAGTTGTCTGGATTGGCCCTGTGGTCCTGTACATGGACAGGTCGGCCGTTGCCCCGAAGAAGATGTGGCTAGCTAGTCGTATTGCGGTCGAGGAAAGGAGCGAGGCAGTAGCAGAACCTCGGTTTCCGCAGCTGCGAGACCAAAGACATTGTTAAGATATCATCTATGGTATTGTATAGGATTCCCTTGCTTGTACATCAAGTAGATGAGGGAGATCATGTTGTAATCCTAGCTGAGGTTGTAACCATAACTAACTCTTGTACATGCCTTATCGGGGGCTGTTCCTGATCTATATAAACACGGACGTGAGACCCCAAGGGGCATCTCATTGTGCCATCTTTACATGGTATTTAGAGCCCGTATCCTGACGGAACGCATCCATGGCCGCTTCCTCATCTGCCGCTCCGTTTGCATCATCGCAATACTTCTTCCTTCCCATCACCGACAAGCTCACCAAGAGCAATCACGCAATGTGCGCCTTCAGGTCCTATCTGCAATTCGTCGTGCTCAGCTTGCTGAGTACCTCAATCCTGCTGCCACGCCATCGGAACAGTTCATCGTTCCAAAGAAGGAAGATGGCACCGTCGATGACAAGAAGCAGCCGGAGATCAACCCCGACTACGAGAAGTGGATCGCCAAGGACCAAACGGTCCTGAATTACTTGCTCTCTTCGCTCTCGAAAGAGATCTTCTCGCAAGTAACTTCCTCAGCAGATACTGTGGCCAATGCTTGGGCTGCCATTGAGGCTCTCTTTGCCTCGTAATCTAGGGCACGGGTTATCGCTACCCGGATGGCTCTAGCTACGGCGTCCAAGGGGACGTCATCTATCTCGGAGTACATCACCAAGATGAAGACCCTTGCAGATGAGATGGCATCTGCAGGGAAGAAGCTGGGAGATGATGAGCTTGTCTCATACATCTTGACTGGCCTGGATCTCGACTACGACCCGGTGGTGTCTGCCATCGCCGCTCGGGTCGAACCAATCTCAGTTGTAGAGGTGTTTACCCAACTGACTAGCCATTAACAGCGCCTCGAGCTCCGTGGGGGCAATCAGATGTCCTCTGCGAATATGGCCAAGAAGGGTGGTCGTGGAGGCAGCAATGGCGACAACCGTGGCCGCAATGGAGGCGGTCGCGGTGGCTTTGGACGCGGATATTAGAAGGGTGGTCGCGGTGGTGGTGGTGGCCGCGGTAGCGGCTTTCTTCAAGGCGTGTTTTGCTAACTATGTGGTAAAGAAGGGCACATGATGGTCAAGTGCTTAAAGAGGTTTGACACCTCTTTCACCGGCCCTCCACAAAAGAGCGCTTCCACCACGATGACCTCATCATATGGAGTTGACACCAACTGGTACATTGACTCGAGCGCTACCGATCATGTCACCAGCAAGCTAGAGAAGCTCACCATCCGCGACAAGTATGGAGGACATGACCAGGTGCATTCAGCATCTGGAACAGGTATGTAGATAGATTACATTGGTTCAAGTATATTGCATACCCCATCTAGCAAAATTCATTTGAATAGAATCCTCCATGTTCCCAAAGCCACAAAAAATCTTTTATCTGTTCATCGCCTTGCATGTGATAATAATGCTTTTTTGGAATTTCATCCAAATCACTTTTCCATCAAGGAACAGGCCACGAGGAAGACACTTCTTCGAGGCAGATGTGAAGGAGGCCTCTAGTTCATGCAAGTCGAGTCCAAATAAACAAGTCTTCAGTACTGCCGTCAAGCCGTCCGTGTCTTTGTGGCATCATCGTTTAGGTCACCCATCCACTAATATAGTAAAGCAAGTGCTTAGTCGTCACAATCTTCCTTTTGTTAGTGAGTCCAATAAAACAATAGTTTGTGATGCTTGTCAACAAGGAAAGAGCCATCAGCTACCCTACTCTAGATCAACTAGCACATCAGCTGGTCCCTTAAATCTTATTCATTCTGATGTATGGGCCCCTGCTCCTTCCTCTGTTGGTCGCAAAACTTATTATGTGAGTTTTATCGATGATTATAGCAAGTTCACTTGGATTTATTTTTTGTGGCATAAATCTGAAGTCTTCCAATGTTTTCGTGACTTTCAACAGTTGGTAGAGAGACAATTTGATTCCAAAATCCTTGCTATGCAAACTGATTGGGGTGGTGAATATCAATCATTGAACTCTTTCTTTAAACGCATAGGCATATCACATCATGTATCATGCCCTCATGCTCATCAACAAAATGGTGCAGCCGAGAGAAAGCACCGTCACATAGTCGAAGTTGGGTTGTCATTGCTAGCACATGCTTCTATGCCACTTAAATTCTGGGATGAAGCCTTTGCTCTTGCTGTTTTTCTTATCAATAGGCTCCCTTCAAAGGTCATTGATAACCAAACACCATATGAGCGCCTCCTTAAAACACCACCTGATTACTCTTTTTTGAGATCTTTTGCCTGTGCTTGCTGGCCTAATTTGCGACCATATAACTCAAGAAAACTTTAGTTTCGATCCAAGCAATGTGTGTTCCTAGGCTATAGTGATATGCACAAAGGGTTTAAGTGTCTTGAGCCATCGGCAGGACGTGTCTACATATCTCATGATGTCATCTTCGACGAACATGTTTTTCCCTTCTCACGTCTGCATCCTAACGCAGGCGCTCGTCTTCGAGCAGAGCTTTCAGTCCTACTCGATGCATTGTTAAATCCAACAAATTCTTTTGGGGATGCAATTTTACTTGATCATTGTGATTTTATTTCTCCATCTACTAACCCAGACCCGAGCTCTGGTGGTCTTGTGCATGAAACAGGAATTCATGGAAGCTTATGCGGTGATTCACGGTGCCAAAATGATCAAGATCATGGCGGTTCCCCGTGAAGGGTCGAGATGGCGGACTAGAGGGGGGTGAATAGTCCTTTCTAAAATTAATCACGTTGGCAAACCGAAACCAATGCGGAATTTAAACTATCGGTCTAGCCAAGACTACACCCCTCTATCTAAGTTCACAAGCACCTCACAAAGATCCTAATTATGTAACTAAGGTGCTTTCCTTAGCAAGAGCTCTCCTAAACAATTCTAGAGCAAGGTCACACAAACCTATGCACTAGTACTTTAGCAATGCCGGGGAGCTCCTACACAATTCTAGTAAGCAAAAGCACAAAGCCACCTATGCTCACTAGCAATGCTCAATAGCAAGGCAACTAATGCCAAACTAGAGAGCGCAAATTACTTAGCTACACAAACTAAGCAATATGACTAACAAGGTTACACAAACCAAATTAGCCATGCAACGGGAGCTACTTCTATGCTACATAAGCAAGAAGGTAACTAGCAAACTACACAAGCAAACTAGTTACAAGAGCAACTACACAAGCACAAGTATATGAATGTAAATACAAGCTTATGAATCGAAAGCAAACCACCGAGAAGATGTACACAATGTTGACACGGCGGTTTTTCACTGAGGTTCACTTGGTTGCCACCAAGCTAGTCTCTGTTGTGGCGATACACCCACTTGATGGATCACGAGCTAATTGACTATCAAGAGTCAAACCCTCAATGGGTGCCGTACATCCACTCTCAAGATGGGGATCCTCCAAGCCACGAGCTTTACTAGAGTTGCTCTTCGTGATCCCCGCGGGGTGAGCACAATCCCCCTTACAAATCCTCCTCCGGAGCCACGCACAATCTCCACGCGTACTTCAACAGAGTCGCAAGCCACTAAGCCGTCTAGGAGGTGGCAACCTCCAAGAGTAACAAGCATCACCGGCTTGCAACTCGATCACCTAGTGCCACTCGATGCAATCCTCACGATGCAACGCACTAGAATCACTCTCTCACTCGATTGGATGATCACTATCAAGCTCAAGTGAGTTAGAGGGCTCCCAAGCACACCAACACAAGCCACCAAGGCCTAAGGGTGCTCAGCTGCCGGCCATGGCTGGCCACAACATCTATTTATAGCTCCACAACGAAATAGAGTCGTTAGAAACCCACTGGGCGTTTTTCAGGGGCGACAGACGCTGCACAGTAGCGTCTGTCACCAAGCCGACAGACACTGCACAGTAGCGTCCGTCGCTCTTACGCGTGCCACGTGTCCCAGCGATCAAAATCCAACGGTCGACTTCCTCAGCAACAGATGCGTTCGACGCTTCGCGGGCGTGCGTCTGTCGCACCGACAGACGCGGTCCAGTACGCTCCGCGCTGCGCTCGAACGCGACAGACGCGTCTGTCGGTCGACCGACAGACGCGGCTGAGCGTCTGTCGCTACCACCGCGCGCTCACCCGAACGCAACAGACGCGTCCATCGCCTCAGCGACAGACACGGCTCGGTGTCTGTTGAAGCCGAGGCTCGCAGCGCTGCACACGCCACTCGCGATAGACGCTGACGTCAGCGTCTGTCGCTCGAGCATGGCCGCGTCCGATGCACGCACCATCACCGAGCAGCACTGCGCTGCTAGGGTAAGCCGACAAACGCACGGCCCAGCGTTTGTCGCCCTGTGAGCCAGCATCTGTCGCCTATATTTCATGCGAAACTTCACCTTTACTTGCTCCACTTGTTACACCCTTTCACATAGGAACTATCCCAAGTATGTGTAACACTAAAGCACATGTTTTAGCTCAAGAAACTCCTATGTGACTACGCCTCCACTTCTCAATATCGGCGTAAAGGAAAATAGTCATTTCAACTCGAAAACGCCTGAATCCCGCCTCGCAAGCTCAGTGGGAGGGAGAGAGGAACCCAAACCCCTCTCTACCGCTCAAACACCACCGCCTTCGCAAATGTGCCAACACCAACAAGTGATCACCACCTTGTGCACGTATGTTAGCAGTTCACAAATATTTTCTCCTAAGGGGTTAGGCACTCAACTTGCCTCGCCACTCGATCCTAGCATGTATGCAAAGTTAGATCGCTCAACTAGCACTAGATGATCAATATGCAAACAAGTTTGCCCCTCTTAATAGTATGACCATCTATCCTAAATCCGGTCATCAACTTCTCTACACACCTATGACCGGTGAAATGGAAATGCCCTAGGTTATACCTTTGCCTTGCGCATTCCACTCCATCTCCTCCGACGTTGATGCAACACATGCACCAACCATATCACAAATGATATGGTCCACTTCATATCATCATGTGACCTTGGTCCATCGATATTGACCTCACTTGCTCTTCACCGTTGCGTTGGTCCATCGGCGCCAAGTCTTGCTCAAGCTTTACCGCCTCACGGTCCATCGCTCCAAAGCCTCCGACTTGCCCTTCACACTTGCAACCGGTCCGTCGAGCCAAGCCTCATCTTGATCTTTGCCACCTTGGTCACATGACTCCATGTCATGTCTCATATGCAATGAGCTCATTCATGACACCATTACCTGTGGACTAATCCCTGTGTATCTCACATTAAACACAATTAGTCCACCTAAGGTTGTCACTCAATTACCAAAACCAAACAAGGATCTTTCACCCCCGCTGGCGACACTCTCGGTGCTGGACACGAGGCTGATCTGCCTCTCGCCAGTGAGCCAGCGCCTGAATCCCCCTCGGGATCGCTGTTGGATACGGCGGACAGTTTCCCGTCGTCAGGAGCTGCCCCCACGGGATCTTCTATGCCTGGTTCGCCCGCATCGTCGACTTCTTCGCCTCAGATTCAGCCGTAGACAGATCCAAGCGCGGGGGGATCGAGTCCTGTGGCCCCTGGATCATCTACGGCCACTTCATCCGCCGCTGCTCCTGTGTCCGCTCCAACACAACATCCATGCCCGGTTACTCGTCTTCAACATGGGATCAGTAAGCCCAAAATGTTTACTGATGGCACCGTGCGATGGGGTATGTCTGCGACTTCAGATGCAGGTGTACCTGTCTCAGTTGATGAAGCTTTGCGAGATAAGAGATGGGTTGCAGCAATGGATAGTGAGCATCAAGCACTAGTGAAAAATAAAACATGGCATCTGGTACCTCTTCCCAAAGGCAAGAATATCATTGATTGCAAATGGGTTTACAAAATTAAGAGGAAGGCAGATGGTTCAGTGGAGAGATACAAAGCTTGGCTTGTTGCCAAAGGTTTCAAGCAAAGGTATGGCATTGATTATGAAGATACATTCTGTCCAGTAGTGAAGGCAGCAACCATTAGACTTGTGCTCTCTATTGCTGTTTCAAGGGTTGGTCATTGAGGCAGCTGGTTGTACAAAATGCATTCTTGCATGGGGTTTTGGAAGAACAAGTTTACATGCGACAACCGCCGGGATACATTGATGAGTCAAGACCAACACATGTATGCAAGTTGGACAAGGCCTTATATGGTCTTAAACAAGCACCTCGGGCTTGGCATGCAAGATTGTGTGGTAAACTTGAAGCACTTGGGTTCAAGTCATCAAAGGCCGATGCATCTCTTTTTTTACTATAATAGAGGACAATATACTATGTTTGTTTTGGTCTATGTGGATGATATTATCGTGGCAAGTTCATCTCAAGATGCCACGAATGCCTTGATAAAAGATCTAGAGAGAGATTTTGCACTCAAAGATCTTGGTGATTTGCATTACTTTCTTAGCATGGAAGTGAAGAAAAGTTCAGATGGCCTCATTGTCTCCCAAAAGAAATATGCAGAAGACATTCTCAAGAGAACCAATATGAGTAATTGTAAACCAACTAGCACGCCTCTGTCAAGTATTGAGCGATTGAATGCTACTGATGGTGATCGGCTTGGGCCTGAAGATTCTACAAGATATCAAAGTGTGGTGGGAGCTATGCAATATCTCACACTAACTCGACCAGATATCTCCTTCGCAGTTAATAAGGTATGTCAATACCTTCATGCGCCGACATCCATACATTGGGGGGCAGCAAAGAGAATCATTCGGTATATTCGTGGGACATCTGGACTTGGTCTGCGTGTTCGAAGATCAAATTCTATGCTAGTGATTGTGTTCTCCGATGCTGATTGGGCTGGAAGTATTGATGATCGACGGTCTACAGGTGGCTTTGCAGTGTTTCTTGGGCCCAACCTGATTTCATGGTGCACAAGAAAGCAAGCCACGGTGTCTCGCTCCAGCACGGAGGCAGAATACAAGGCGCTGGCAGATGCAACGACAAAAATGATGTGAATACAAAAATTGTTGACTGAATTAAAGATGCAACATCCTCCTGCAGCAAGACTCTGGTGTGACAATCTTGGAGCCACATATTTAATAGTCAATCCTGTGTTTCATGCAAGAACGAAGCACATCGAAATAGATTATCACTTTGTAAGAGAAAGGGTGGCTCAAAGGTTGTTAGAGGTAAGGCATATAGGTACCAATGATCAGCTTGCTGATGGATTTACCAAGCCATTGCCGTTAGCAAAATTGTTAAAGTTTAGAGGCAATCTCAATCTAGTGGCCAGTTGAGATTGAGGGGGGTGTTAAGATATCATCTATGGTATTGTATAGGAGTCCCTTGCTTGTACGTCAAGTAGATGAGGGAGATCATGTTGTAATCCTAGCTGAGGTTGTAACCATAACTGACTCTTGTACATGCCTTATCGGGGGGCTGTTCCCGATCTATATAAACACGGACGTGAGACCCCAAGGGGTATCTCATTGCGCCATCTTTACAGACATCATGTCCGGGCTGATCCCTAGGATGCCGGAGGCTCCGGGGAGACTACCGGAGGTGAGCTTTCCGCACCCGAAGTCGAGGGAGACCGAGACTCTGCGGTGCTCGCCGAAGTCTCGGACGCCAGCTCGCCGTTGGTCTTGGCGCTGCCGTAGTTGTAGGTGTAGATGCACTTATTTCTTGAGCAATTCTTGGTGTTGAAGCTGCCCGTCTCACACAGCCTGCCGTCGCAAGGGGCGGTGGCAAAGGAGGACAACTTGGCAGGGTCATACAGAGGTTCGCGTTGGTGTTCTCTAGTATCGAAGAGCTTGCACTGCGTCCGGATGAGGTCGCTGCCTGTGTCGAGGATGAGTGTGCGCGGCTGTGGTGGAGTGCCGATGCTGACGGTCAGTGTATGGTCCAACCTGCCGAACGGCCTGATCGGCACCATGGTGCCGTAATTGCTCGCTCTAGACACCACCCTAGCCGCGTTCCACGCACGCCAGGCTTTGCTCACCCAGGCGGCGTCACGGAGCATCTCGTGCTTGGAGAGAAAGGTGCCGGCGTAGGGATGGTTGAGCTTGGCGCGGAGGTCAAACGAGGAGGCATGCGATGGAGCTGCCAAAGAGACCAGGAGGGTTGCGAGGAGCAAGACGAAAGTAGACGGCGCCATGTCTTGGATTGATGCTGCTAGCGTAGTTGTAAATCGTGTGCGACGACACTACGACGCATTTGTGGATTGCTGTGCAGTGCTTCTGTGCCTGTGCGCACCAAGGCATTGTGTTGTCTTGAGTGGTGCTCGTAGTGATGGAGTGCCTGGCATTTTATAGGCGTCGCCGGTGCTGAAGCCTCAGATATTGCTTTACTTTATAGACGTACTACTACTTCACTAGGCCATCAACCCTACTCCATTAGTGTCGGTGTTGGTTTGTTAGTGGATAACCAGAGACTGATGAAATGACCTCCCGCGGTCACCACTGCAGTGTTCTCTACATATTAGCAAACCGGGGGCTTGTGTAGAGGCATATTGTTAGATATTTAGACAAACTTATTTAGGCACAATTTAATCCAAAAAATAATAAAAGATTTACTTTTTGCAAAGATGATGATCAGCGTTCTGAAAAAAAATGCAAATCCATCAAAACTAAGATAGAGGTCTGATCTACATTTTTTGTTGGTGCATTAGTGAATTGATCAAAGGATTTGGAGATAATGAGCTCCAAAAACTGCTTTGCCAAGCTGTCAGGTTGAGCATGAACCAGGGTCAAAACCATTAATGTAGCTGAGATTTTGGGCTTGCATCTCACTGTCTAGGCCCTATCCACTAATTGTTGCGGGCCAGGGCAGATCAAGAATGCTCAGGTCTAGTTCATGCCATTATCAACATCATCATCCACAAAGAAAAAACTAGAATAATTTTCATATTATGCAATTCTAAAATCAATTTCATAATATATGTGATTCTAAAAATCGATTCCATACCTTGTTTGGGCCAGCCAGTGAGGAGGGTGCCTAGGGGGGGGGGGGGGGGGTGTTATTGAGGAGAGGGCTAAATGGCAACCAATGTCTGACGGTGGCACCAAGTGGTTGGGATGGGAGGGGGGGGGGGGGGTGAAGTGGCGAGCACTGGTACGGCCAAATCCGGCCTTCGGCATACCAGAGATGACCGGCCACGAGAAGAAACCCACAGTTGCGGTCACCTGGGTTCCCGCATCGACAAATATGATCAAGGACGAGCATGGGACGGTGCAGGACAAAGGGGCTGTGCAGGAGATGGGTGGACTAAGAGAAGAAATGGGAATGACGAGTGGAAAATAAAACAACAGATATGTAGCCCCCCCACTCCCAAATCCAATTTGGGGCGCAACCGCTCGTTTCCACTCTCCACCACACGCCACGTGGAGTCTGATCATGTCCGATCTTCGCCACGTCCGTTAGGTGTGTCCCTCTTTCTCTATTTATTTTTCCCCTTTTATTTTTCATTTTCTACTTTTTCCTTTGCCTTTATTATTTTTTTATAGATTAACCTATCTATTTTACGTGATCCTATATGGATTCATACACTAGAAGTAAACGTACAATATGATTCAATGAACCGTGTTTTTTCTTGTTCACCATTCTCTCTCTCTCTCTCTCTCTCTACTTTTTCTCTTCTCTGATCTAATTGAGTCTTATAACCATAAGTCTGCAAAAGTTATGATGAGAAGTTGTTATAATTTTCACATAAAAAGTTATGCACATAAGTTGTGAGCATGACATTGTAATTTTCTAAAAATAGAAATTTTTTTCAAGAAAACAAAAGTCAGAAAAATTATGATGACAAATTGTGATGATAAGTTATTCTATAAAAAGAAGTTATTCACATAATTTGTGTGTATAATTTGTACTTTCCAAAAATAAAAAGTTATGAAAATATTTTTCCAAAACAAAACAATTTAAAAGTTATACTGAAAAGTTATTGTGATAAATTGTCACGTAAGAAATTAAGCACATTAGTTATATGTATAACTTTGTAATTTTCCAAAAAATAAAAGATGTGGGAAATGGGAATGATTTTTTTCGAAAAAGAAATCATGGGAGTTTTGGGATTGATCACTGGTTTTGGAACCAGCATTTGTTCGCTAATTAGTGGAGTCGCCCCCTACTTGACCTGTGGGAGAAGGTAGTAAGAGGGGGGATTTGGGGGCCTTTACTTTTGAGTAGCCGATAGGGTGTTTGGTTTGAGGAGTGAGTTAGTTCATCAACACCCCATTTCTCACAAACTAATATATAATTAGTATTAGTATGAGAAATTGAGTCACTCTACTAAATTTGAGGAATAGACTCAGGATGCATCCCATCTAGGATGGAGCGATACCTCAAACCAAACACGCAGGTTGCTTTGCTGGAGGTTTTTTCTTTTTTTTGGCTCCACCACCTAAATATAGATATGACTCCTGTTTAGGTAGCCTTCAGAAGATGCTTAGTACCTGCTACTAAAGTAACAGTATATTATAAGCACCCCTATATATTATTCTCTTAGCTTTCATTCGTTCACTTTTTCCCTTGGCGGACGTTATCATTTCTTTTGTGCTACTATACAAATTTCTTTTACTTTTTAGATGCCACGAAAGTCCTATAGTGCTGGAAAAAAAATGACTGATACATTATTTTTTTTGCTAGCGAAATGATAAATACATATGACAATGTCTCAAATCAAAGCTTATCCTTTGCTCGTTGTTTGCCGATAGCAGTTTTTTTTTGAGAGTATGCCAATAGCAGGGGTTGGTGCCTCGGCCTTGCTCATTTTCCTCCACTCAGGATTTGAATGCGCTTGCAGTTGCATGGCTCAGATGTCGTCACATTTTGTGGGCGCGAAGGAGAACTTCTGGTTGCGCACATCAAACAGCACGTGCATGTTCTGCTGCTGGACGTTGCCGATGATGGACACGCCGAAGTCATCCGGCGAGCTGCCCACGGCCAGGCACATCAACCCGGCTCTCGGCTCCTGGAAGTAGTTATCCCGCGGCAGCACCATCGCCGCGCCGCCGTCGAAGTGCAGCACAAGCGGCGGCGTCTTCACCGCTCCCATCGCCACGCCGCTCGGCAGCGCAAAGCACAGCTCATAGTCCTCTTCTTCGGTCCCGTTCACCACCGGGAGCCTCATCGCCTCCACCACGGCCTTCTTCACGGCTTTGAACGCCTTCTCCGCGAGGTACGCCATCGTGCTGCCCGAGTCGACGATCGTGCCGCCGCTGCCATCCGGCTTTATCCCGAGGCTGGTCGCCGGCACGTCCAGCCGCTTCGTCCCAAGCGACAGCCCCACCAGTGGCACGTAGTAGTAAGCCGTCGCCGTTGCCGGGTTCCTCAATATGGAAGTGGTCTGGACCGGCCCCGTCGTCTTGTACCTGTGCAGGTCGGCCATTGCACCGAACAGCAGCGGGCTGGTCTTGCGCTCGGCGAAAGGGGTGAGGCAGTAGGAGAACCTTGGCACGGGCAGTTGCGACACGAGGGACATGATCCCGGGACTCAGGCCCATGAGGCCGGAGGCGTCGACGAGGCTCCCCGCCGAGAGCGCGCCGCAGCCGAAGCCGAGCGGGAGGGAGACCTTGCTGTCCACGCCGAAGGTGAACGTCTCGGACGCGAGGACGCCGTCGGCCTCGGCGCTGCCGTACAGCTCGTCGTACATGCACCTGTTCCTGGTGCAGTTCTTGTCGAAGAACCGGCCTTCCTGGCACAGCCGGTCGCTGCAGGGGAGGAAGGCGAAGGAGGAGGACCTGCGTGGCTCGTAGAGCGGCTCGCGCTGCCTCGCCGCCGTCGTGCGGCGGGACAGCCTGCACTGCGTCCAGATGAGGTCGCTGCCGGTGTCGACGATGAGAGTGTGCGGCTGCGGCGGCGTGCCGATGCCCACGGTCAGCGAGTGGCCCTGGTCGCTGAGCGGGGCGACCGGCACGTCGGCTGCCGAGAGGTTGCCGAGGACGCGTGCGAGCCTCGCATTGATCCGCGCCGCCCGGGCCTTACTGGCGCGGGCGGCGTGGATAATGACGTCGTCCGTAGAGAGCGAGCTGCCAGCGTAGGGGTGGTTAAGGTCAGCTCGGAAGTCAATCAACAAGGCGTGGGCGGCGGTGACGGCAACGGTGAGGCACAGAACGGGGAGGACGATTTGCATGCTATGCGGCGCCATGCCTTGGAAACTAGGACGGGCGCGGGCACTTGATCGAGTAGTGGTTTAGCTTTTGGGTTTAGTGAGGTTTTATAATTCTCACGGTGGTTGGGTCGTGGGCATCGTCTTGGCATGCGTTGAGTGTAGGTGCACGGTGCCTTTCAGCTTTCGCCGTGGAAAGCGACGTACTGCTTTGTATTAGTGGTGCCTGAAGAGCCGCACAATGCAGCCGGTCGTAGCAGCTTCCTGGCACACTAGCTAAGTACTACTAGCTAGCTAATGCTAGTGGCCAATCAAGGGATTACTGTTGTTCGCCCTCATGGTAGACTTGCGCTTACAACGGACGTCTGAAAGCTCTCTGAAAAATACATTGGGACACCGCCCCGGGAGGAGCTGGTTTGTGAAACCTCTTTCTCTAAAAACTTTAATGTTTTACGATTAACAATTATTCCATTGTTGATAGCAAAAAAAAGTCAGATTTTTTTAGAATTAAAAAGAGAAGTCAGATGAAGTTATATTTTGATTTGGGAGGTATTTAAAATAAAAAGAATCAAATTTGGTTGAATTTAATTAGACCAAGTTGGCAAACTCTATGAAAAAGGCCTAGGCCGGTTTCTACACCGTTAATTTTTTCTCTCAATTACGCACAAGCACTGCACATCACTGTATTTAAGGAGAATGAAGAGTTTATCATACAAGGATACCGGTCTCCGGCGCGTTAGTGAATGTAAACAACTACATTTTGAAGGTAACTATCCAATAACTTAACATCGTACCGGCATGGCCTTCAGGCGACCGCATTGGCCGTGGGGCAAACTGCTCCACCAGCCCAATGATTGGTTGCTGGGAACAACTCGTCCAGAGCTTCGACTTGGTCCGGCGACAAGTTTCCTACGAAAAATGTATCGAACGCACCGGCGGCGGTTGAGACTGATGCGGCCGGTGGCAGTATGCCCATCTTCTTCATGGGCAGCACCTCGCCCCGCTTGGAGATCGGGATGTGCGTCAGCGGCTGCGCGGCAATCCATCTACTTCTTTTTGGAAATGTGCACTTTTTGGGTGGCGGCGGCTGCTTTGGGCTGGCAACAGGGAAAATCAGCGCAGGTCGATATCTCCAACTTGGCGCCACGTGTTATAAAAACCGGCCCAGGCTAATTTAACCTGTGGAGTCTAAAACTTTCCAAATCTGATCCTAAACTCCTTTCATCTTATAGAAAATCTATAGACTACATCTTTGGAATATTTTCTATTGGCATAAGTGATAAGACCACATACACTACATAATTGACTATCACTGTCGCCCATCACTATCGGTTTCTTAAGAATCGGCAGTGATAGTGTCTGTCGGCCCATCATTACCGGTTTCTGGCTAAAACCGGTAGTGGTAAGACCAACCGAAAGTGATATTCAGGTCATCACTGTCGGTTTCTGGCTAAAACCGGTAGTGGTAGGACCAACTGGCAGTGATATTAGGTCACCACTGCCGGTTCTTGGCTAAAACAGGCAATGATACTATCACTTCTGGTTCGTGGATTGAACCAACAGTGATAAGTGCACCAAAATTTTTGTAACTTTCTCATATGATGTTCGGTAAAGAAGAACTTTATACTAAAGTTGTAGTACTTGACAAGATCTACAACTTTTTAGTTCAAACTTTTTTTTGGTTTTAAGATCGCTTGGATGTCCAAATATGCATCACTAGATTTTATAGAGTTAATACCAAAGGAATCCATATGCTCTGTAGTCACAAGTGAGTGTGTAGTGGTAGGAAAGGATCCTGGATGGAGAAACAACTAAAAAAGTTACAGATCTCGAAAAGTCATGCAACTTTTAGTTCACAAGTTTTTTTATTTGAAGTCGTCTTGATGCCGAAATATTTGATTCACAAGATTTTATAGAAATTAATACCAAAAGAATCCATATGCTCTACAGTTATATATAAAAGAGTATGTAGTGGTGGTTAAGGATCTTGATGGAGAAACGACCAAAACAAAAGCTGTAGATCTCAAAAAGTTAAGTAACTTGTTGTTGACAATCTTTTCATTTGAAATCATCTATCCAACAAAAATTACATTTGAATTCTCACATTTAAAATTTGAATTTTTCAAACGACCTCGGATGGTGAAGTGACCAAAACAAAAGTTGTAGATTTCAAAAAGTTATACAACGTTGTAGTTGACAACTTTTTCATTTCAAATCATCTATTCAAAGAAAATTATGGCTGAATTTTCTCACATTTGAAATTCAAATTCTTCAAACGACCTCTTATGGAGACATGATCAAAACCAAAGTTATAGATCTCGAAAAGTTATAAAACTATATAGTTGATAACTTCTTCATTTGAATTTTAGGGCCCCAAATACTTATTTTAAAATCAGATCAATATAAAACGGGGAGGACGAATATCCCAAATGAACCCAAGTGTCTTATGCGTGGAGTTGTTAGGGGACTAACGCGCGAAGCCTGAGGTCGTGTGTTCGAACGTTGCTGGCCACAAAGCCCGTTTTTTCGCGTGAAAAAAATACATGACTTGTGACTTGCGCGAAAAATTGCATGTGGCTACCCAGTGGGGTCTCTCCTAGTATTAGAAAAATTACTATTTTTCCAGCCCTTTTTCCATCCCGTTTTTAGGTTTCCTAGGAAACTCATCACTCAGCCCCCCTCGTCACTGCCGATTTGATACTGCGGTTCAAATTCTGGCAGTGATGGGGGTTTGAACTGACAGCGATTTCCTTTTCTGTAGTAGTGACCCGTCTCCATATATATGAGAGGATCAAGGCCAGCTGCGGTTAACCATACACAATTGATAAAAAATCAATCTAGTACTCCTTTATCCCAACTTTAGCTCTTCCAATCCCTACTATTCAACGCATCTTTGGATAAGGTTTACTCGTGTTCTATGTGTTCTTGCTGACCCTAGAGCAACCTCGTTGTGCCTCTCCTGGGCAGGTCATTTCCAGAGGGGGGTTGCGAGATTTTCAGGTGAAGAACGAACATTAAATCTGCGTGGTCGTCCTACTGGTTGGCTGTGTTTGGATGTTCTCGCTACGTGCTAGGCTATCTGCAGCCTCGGGTGTGCTAACTAGTTGGTGCGTGACCTGAATCAACATCAACACGCTTTTTGACAACTCTGCTAGAAAGAACAAAAACATACATGCTGAATGACTCACGTCGTCAGGAGTTTTTACTAAGGTCTTGTTTAGTTTCAGGGTGTAAAGTTTTGGGGTGTCACATCGGATGTCACATGAGGGTGTCGCATGAGGTGTTCGGATACTAATAAAAAAACAAGTTACAGAATCCGTCAGTAAACCGCGAGACGAATTTATTAACCCTAATTATTCCATCTTTAGCACATATGTTACTGTAGCACTTTATTGTCAAATCATGGACTAATTAGGTTTAAAAGATTCGTCTCGCAAATTACACGTAATCTGTGTAATTAGTTATTTTTTAGTTTATATTTAATACTCCATGCATATGTCCAAACATCCGATATGATAGGGTGTAAAGTTTTAGGGTGAGAACTAAGCAAAGCCTAACAGTTCTTTGACAGTTTCCTGTCAGTTTTTCCTTTCTGACAGGAGTGCGTTATGTTCCTGTCAGTTTTTTAAAAGCGGACGGGAAAAACTCAAAGCCGTCAGAAATTCTCCGATCTATGGTAGTGATGTTACATGTGCCCCAACGTCCTTCCTCGGTGGTTTTGTATATCCCCATGGCCAACAAAATGTTGTGAATCAATAAGAGCCATTTTTAGCGGTCAACGCATAACTTAATTTGATAGTGAAAATGTGAAAACTTATAAAAGTTGCTATAACTTATAATAAGTTGAGAACAGTTTGTAATTAATTTTTTTTTCAAAAGAAAAGGATAGATGCAGAGACAATGTGAATACTAGATCGAGATTACCAAAATGATTATCGTGTGGCACACTAAATGTTCTGCTACATAATTGGGGATAACACAACACTGCAATCTCAGTGCATTGCAATGGCTACTCTAATGTGAAGCTAATGCAGCTACAACAACGGACTAGCAGCGAACTTATTGAAAGCTAAAGAAGCAAGACCTGACAAGGAAAGCTATATAATGTCGCACGGAGCTGGAACGAATGACAGGAAGCTATTGGCGATGTCGTAGAGCAGGTGCAGGTTCTGCTGCTGGTAGTTCCCGATGATGGTGCCGACACCGGTCGGCGCCATCGCCAGGCACAGGTACCCCGTGGTGCTCGCGATTAACATGTAGTTCTCCGGCGGCAGCGTCATGTTGGCGCCGTCGAAGTGGAACACGAAGTCGGGCACCGTCACGGTCACGTTAGGCGGCGGCGGCCACTGGAAACACGTGTCCAGGCCTATGTCCGTGTCGTTCGTCGCCGGCAGCGGGATGGCCGACACCAGCCCGCGCCGCACGGCCTCGTAGGCGTCCTGCTGCAGCCACGTGATGGACGTTCCTGAGTCGATGATGACCCCGCCCGTGCCGTCGTCGTTGATGGCGAACACCAGCGGGTCGATGGGCAGGCGCTTGGTCCCCAGGCTGATGCCCTTGACCGACAGGAAGTACATGTTGGGCAGCGCCGGGTTGATGACGAACGGCGTGGACTGCACCTGCACCGGCGACCCGGAGCTGGTGTTGGTGCTGTTGAGGTTCGCGAACACGCCGAAGTAGAGCCTGCTCGGCGTCGGCGACAGGTACGACGTCAGGCAGTAGGAGAACCTGGACGGCCCGAGCTGGCTCACCAGCGACAGCGGCCCACGGCCGAGGCCGACCATGCCGGAGCTGTTGGCGAGGTCGCCCGCGTTGAGACTGCCACACCCGAAGGAGACATTAGCTGCCCTGACCTTGGTCGAGCTGGCCGCGCCGAACGTGAACGTCTCGTTGGCGAGGACACCGGCGGTGGACGCGGTGTCGCCGTAGTAATACTGGTACACGCACATCTTCTTGAAGCAGGAAGGGCTGGAGAGCGCGGCGCACCGCGACGACCGGCACGGGAGGGCGCGGTACGTGGCGGACTTCTTGACGTTGAAGTAGGGCGTGGGCTGGTCGGCGCAGAGCAGGCAGGGCGCGCACTGCGTCCAGATGAGGTCGCTCCCGGTGTCCATGATGGCCGTGTAGTACAGCGGCGGCGTGCCGATGGCCAAGTCCACCAGGTACTCGCCGCTGCTGGCCGTCACGAGGACGCGCGCCGCCGTGATCGGGTCCACCACGGGCGCCGACGTCACGGCGGCGGACTGCAGCGTGGCCACGCGGGCCTTACTCCGCGCAATGGCGCGGCTGAGGAGCTGCAGCTTGGTGTAGGACGTGCCCGCGTCGACGTGGGTCAACTTGAGCTGGAATCCGGCGTTGTCGTTGCAATCAGCAACTGGCAACGATATGGTAGGCACGAGTAAGATAAGCAAGAGCACAAGGCTTGCCATTTTGGAGCAGTAGCGAGTGCCGTCACGGCTGGCGGAGGTGTGAGTTGTGAGCAAGAGATTCGACGGTCCTCATCTTATGTATAGTTGTATACTACATCTAGGTGGAGTGTGAAGCTGGCATCAGAGACTCAGCAACTACAAGGATTTGCAGAGTGTACTATAGAAATCCTGCTCGATTAACTAAGCTGTGGTCCGTTCGGCTGGGCTGATAAGCCGGCTGAAAAACACTGTTGGCTGATTTGTTGTGAGAGAAAAATACTGTTCCGACTAAAAAAACAAGCTGAAAAAGACGGATTATAAGCCGGGTGAACAGGCTCCGTGTACTGCAGAAAGATTGGAATTGGAATGTACTTATACAGTAGATGTCTCGGATAAGGTGTAATAAGGAAGTAAATATGGCTAGATGGGTTGATTGGCCATGGACAATGGCGCAAACTACTCGAGCATAGAGGAGGTTACTGATAGACTTCAGTGTCAAGTGAATTTTGGACACGGAGCCAAGGTGGAAACTTGCGCAGATGCTGGGAGGACCGGGTGTTCAGTTGAAATAATATTTTAGTTTTCAGTTCCGGCGGATCAACGCAAGCTCGTCAAGTTTAGAGATCTGTGATTCGAGACATTCGATACCCCTTATCAAATGGAGAGGGGAGTTGGGACCCAAACTTGGTCCGTGTATGCAGCAAACTGATAGCACAAGTTTCTTGTTTGATCGAAGAAGCTCACGCTTTACAGAGTTCATTGCCTGTCAACCAAAAAAAAAAACAAGGAAAAATAATAAAGGTCAAGTGTGGCTTTGGGTATGGTCGTATGGATCAGCTAGGTTTAGTTTTTAGTCAGTTTAAAAATTCAAAATTGATACGAGCAAAGCATCCTGACGGTATTACATTTCTGGATGCAACATGGCTAGGCTAGAATAGCCTAAGAGCCTCCCATGTCTCCACCGACTCCTAATCCTCACACCTTCTAAAAAAACTCACAATCTCCACATTAATCATCCACTCGTTTCTCTCTCATTGTTCGTCGAACGCCACTTGAGCTCGAGTTCTAGCCTCATCGTCTGCCCAGTGCCTGCTAGCTGCTTCCCTCTCCGCGGCAGCCTACACCAGCACTCCCCTTGCTCTCTCTCCACCTGTGGCCGTTTTGCTCCATCTCCAACTGAGAGCGATCACTAGTACAACAGAGCTCACTACTGGCGGTTCTAAAGCTATTTTTACAGGCGTCTGTCAATACCGCCAGTGGCAAAGGCCAGTGAAATTCGCAAACTTCACAGACGTCTTCTAAAGAACCACTACTACAAATGATTTACACTGACTGTTTTCTTAAGAAAACCGCCACTACAAATGATTTTCAAAAATTGCAAATCGGGCTAAAAAAATAGCATTTTTTTAATCCGAGGAGGTTCCCACCAGTCAGCCACTCGCCTGCTCCGTTGAATTCACAAGTCACGACATTTTTTGCGCACTTCGCGGCCAGCATGATTCAAACCTACGACCTCCCCTCGCGTGATACTCCTCTAACCACTGCACCTCACGCTAACTTATGTCTATAATGAATTTTCTTTCTCCTCGTATTATCCTCAACCGAGTTTAAATTGATTGTTTGACACCCTAAATGAATTCAAATAAAAAAGTTATCAACTACAAAGTTGCATAACTTTTCGAGATCTACAACTTTCATTTTAGTTGTTTCTCCATCCGAGGTCGTTTGAAAAATTCAAATTTCAAATTTGAGAAATTTAATCATAGTTTTCCTTGACAAGATGACTTTAAATGAAAAAGTTATCAACTATAAAGTTCTATAACTTTTTGAGTTCTAAAAATTTTGTTTTGGTTGTTTCTTCATCCGAGGTCGTTTAAAAATTCAAATTTCAAATTTGAGAAATTCAAACATAGTTTTCCGTGATAAAATGATTTCAAATGAAAATGTTGTCAACTATAAAGTTCTAGAGATCATCGAGATCTATAATTTTCATCTTGGTCATCTTTTCATGTGACTTGGTTTGAACAATTCAAATTTTGAATTTCAAAAATAAAAACTTTAAATAAGATTTGAATCAGCAAATGATTTCGGCTACAAAAGTCATCAACAACAAAGTTCTAGAACTTATCAAAGTCTATAACTTTTATTTTAGTCATTTCTTCATCTAACAAAGTGATAATCTACATTGTTCACAAATTCATAAATCTCTCACATAGTTCGTGAAACTGTATAAGAGATATGACATTTGTGAACAATGTTTATTAACACTTTGTCAGATGAAGAAATGACCAAAATAAAAGTTGTAGATCTTGATGAATTCTACAACTTTTATGTTCATGACTTCTTCAGCTGAAATCATTTGATGTTTCAAAATGCTGTTTGAAGTTGTCATTTTTTAAACTCAAATTTTAAAAGTTCACAAGAAAAGATGACCAAAATATTAGATATAAGAACACAATAAATTGATAGAGTACGATTTTACAAAATTTTAGAAAAAAAATCAAGTAATTTGAAGATAATACGAGGGAGAAAGACTAGTTACAAGTTTTAGCCAGAGATTAAAAAGAGATAGAGTTCTTCGACTATTTAAAAATTAAATTTTAAACAGCATTTTGAAACATCAAATGATTTCGAATAAAAATGTTGTAAACAACAAAGTTCTATAACTTTTCAAGATCTAAAACTTTTATTTTGGTCATTTCTCCATCCGAGATCATTTGAAAAATTTAAATTTAGTACTTAATTTTTAATATCGGCGTCTATTTGTAGTGACGCTAGGTTATGAAAACCGCCACTATAAATACATTTTTACTGATTGTTTTCTTAAGGCTACTGCCAGTTGGAATCATGTATTTTTACTAGTGGTAAACTTAAGAAAACAGTTAGTAAAAATGAATTTACACTGGCGGTTCATAATCTGGACCCACAATTTTATTTCTAGTGACGCCTGCTCTTTCCGAACCACCAGTGAAAAAAGAGGGTGACACTAAGAGAAAGCACAAGTGTACTAGTGGATGGGAAGCGATGAGCAATTAGCATCCCTCCTCTCTCTCCCTCCCTCTCCGCCCCACTCTGCCTCACTGCTCCTTTCACCAGATCCACTACGTGGTGAGAGATCCAGTGGTGGTGGGGACTCCAGCACAAGCTGCAGGGCTGCAGGGGTTGCATGTCCTGCGTGGAGCACAGGATACCAGCGGCCACGAAGGGCCCCCTTGGACTCGTGGTACACAGAGTTGATCTAGTCGATGGTGGTGCTGGTCCATGGTGATGACAGCGCAGCTGCCTTTGGTGAACTCCACATGCCGGCGAGTCTCCATTTCGTAAACAAGTAAATGTTACACTTGAAAGCGTATGTTGCAAGCATCTGTTTCAAGTGTTGTAGATGTTTTAGAAGTATGTTGCAAGTGTTTCATATGGATGTTGCAAAAGTAGATCGAGATGTTGCATATGTTGCAATGGTTGTACATTTATGTTGCAATGGTCTGTTATCAATGTTTCATCTGTGTTTTCGGACGTATGTTGCAAGAGTATTTATCTAGATGTTTCATATGTTTTATACATATGTTGCAAGTGTTTTATCTAGATGTTGCGTATGCTTGCAATGGTTTCAAGTGTTTTTTACTATTTTTGCAAGTGTTTCATATGCATGTTTTAAGTATTTCATGTCTTTATATGTATGTTACAAGTGTTGTATTTGGATGTTTCAAAAATAGATCGGGTGTTGCATCTCCCTCCTCGCTTTCTGCTGCCTCGCCTCGGTGTCTCCTCCTCACCTTCTGCTGCCTTGCATCCTTCTCAGCGACGGGGCCGGTGGAGGGGGTGCGTCGGGGATGACGGCGCAGATGCGAGCACGCGCTCTCTCCTTCTTTGTTACGGGCAGGGCATGGATACCGCTTTGTTGTTATGTTTTTTTGCGAACAGCCTGAGATCAGACTCCCGTGGTAGGCCGCGACGCCAGCCCATGGTTAGCGAAATCGTTTTAACAGTTGTTGGCTAATAAGTAGTTGAAGGCTTGGCTAAAAAAATAGCCTACATATTAGCCTTTTTGGATAAACTAGAGCTACGAATTCACTAGCTAACAATTAGCCCTATATCAGACGTGCTTTGTTATTCTATATTACTCACGCCCCGACCTTCATTTCGCAAACTTCGGAGGGAGAAATAAAAACCGGCATTGGTTTCAAGCCGCTTCATTTGAAAAAAGATGACTTGTAACCTGTGCATGGAGAAAACATTCATAAAGGTGTGGTAAGCAGTGTCCTGTAGATAAAACCACAAATTTGCAGCGCCCTACAGCAGGGGCGGATCTAGGATGAGGACGGGGGGCGCTAAACAATGAAGATCTAGAGGTAGAGGTAGAGATTAATAGTGATTTGAGGCTAAGTAACAGTGATTTAAGGAAGAAAATCATGCTCACGAGGGGGGCTGCAGCCCACCTAGCCCCCCGGGATCCGCCCCTGCCCTACGGCCAAAATCACACAAAACAGTGTTGAGAGAGAAAGTTTACTGTTCACAGAAATTTTTCCCAAAAAAGAGTATTTCTGCTACACATGTATTGCCGGTCTTTTCAATATATGTATGTGTTATAAATCAAATGATTTAAAGTTTAACTTAATTTATATAAAAGTATTAAATTTATATAAAAATATTAATATCATTATAAATAAGTATTATTTGATTCATGGGTAAATATATTTTTATTTTATCTATTTGTATTTTTTTTTGCGAATTGCCATACAGACACACACTCATACAAATACATGTATATACTCTATTTCTGTGAGCATCTCTAAAAGACTAAGTTGGTAGTTCTTGAAATTGATGAATTTACCATAGGCATTTCACTGTTAATGAACACATTGCTTACCAATAAAATAACAGCGATGTTAGAGCACTCGTGTCTAGTTGAGAACTTCAACCCAAGTGGATAGGTTACACTAGTTAAGCTATGCTCACTACATACATCTATTTGTAACTTAAAATAGTTTGATTGAGTAGTTCTAGAATTATATCCTTTTTATTTAGTTTGGAGTTAGTACCACTTAACCAATTTGCATTTCGGGCCTTCCGAATATTTAGTTAAGTGCTAGAGAAGATTTTGACACCTGTTTACCATATGCTTATAGTTATATAATATAATATGATATATAATAATATGGGAAATTATTTTCTACTCCTAGAGAGTAGTTACTCCCATGTGTATATCTCTAGATTTATGGTGTATATGGTCCGATAAAGTATATGTATGTGGAGTATATATATGATCATACTAGAACATCGACAGTAATACGTATGTCAAGTATGCAAGTATACAAAGCGTATATGGTTATACTTATTTTATATATTACTATAATGGTATTATAATAATATATTAAAAATATGGGCTCTTTTGAAAATTTCTCACGTAATAAGTAAGATTTGGAGTATCTTAAAATGAATATATAAACATACAAAAGCTGATAAATGAGTATGCACCCATACGTAATGTGGTTTATTGAAGATGGGAGTAACTGCTTTCTCGATTAGTCCATTTGAATTCAAGAACCTGAACCTCCTGTGACATTTATACACCCTTGGGAGTTAGTTCAAGTGGTAGAGAAGATTTTGACACCTTCTAGCTTCTGTTCGTGCGTACAACTACCATACCATTTGCTTATAATAATACCCCCTTGGGAGGAGAACCTCTTGAGTGATATGCAAGGCAACTCTGCTTGCATATCAAGGTACCAAAGCATGCAGGTTTGAATGGATCCGAAGTGTAAGGACAAAGCTTTACTGTGTCATTGGGAGAGAAAAAAATACTATAGTATATTATAAGCGACCATACCGTTGGCCTGAGTGCTAGTAGGATGGTTCTAACATTGGCCCTGATGGCGACGTTGGCTCATCCTTCCGATAAATAGGATACATTCGGTTGATATATAGAGCACTCAATATGGTAGCTACTTAGCTTTGCTGTTATGGTTGGATTCTTGTATGTGAATCGAAGAACACAAATGTGCACGTAAAGCACACAATCTCAAATTACAAATGTACAAAGTCACAGGAGGTTCAGGTTCTTGAATTCAAATGGACTAATTGAGAAAGTAGAAAAGAACAAGGCCTTAATTCACAGTAGTTGGATTTGGCATTACAAGTACTACAACGAATTTCGGTCTCACAAGAAAAACTAGAACTCAATAAAATCCAAAAACATATTCAACAGTAGCAGCTAGGTATAAAATTAGAGGATTCCCTAGGGTTGTCAAAGACTAGAGGGGGCGTCCACGAGTTGGGCTTGGAGTCAAACATGCTTACAAGGCCCAACATAGCTCAAACTGTGACATAACACATTGTTTACTCAGAAAGTTTCTTAACGAGTCTGGAGTTAGAACAAGAACCAATATATTTGTCGTTAATTTTCTAGTGCATCCAAGAGCGCCTTCATTGAACTCCGTATGAGGGTGTTAGCACCAATGTGTGCTTTGGGTTGGTTCAATGTTTTGTCCTAATGGACCTGATTCTCTGAATGATTTATTCTTTGTAATTAGTTTAGCATCAGTGCATTTCAGGTGAGATTTCTGTTAAGAGGGATAGTTTATAACACACTAAAATTTCTATTTTAGGATGTGAATAGTTTATACTAAATAAAATAAATGATTTTATAACTTTTCTAAAATTTTGTCCAAGTTTTAGTTAGCTAGAAAATACATTAGTGTGCAAAATTAAAATGCTTTTACAAAATTTTCCAATTAGTTTGATATGATTTTGCATTCATGTTGATTTCATTTGGTGTTTACATAGAAAAAGTTATAAAATACGTTTAGGAGACGAATATTTATCTCTTGAAAATTTCCAACTTTTCTAGAATTTAATTCAATGTCCTTGAGCTTAATATTTCTATTTCAATATCCCAACAATCTTCTAATAAGCTTAACATATGTTTTTTGAGTTCCTCGTCCTTCAATCTATCTCCAGCATTTTCCTGGGATTTCTGAGCTTTGGAGTATTTTCATGATTTAAATGGTAGCAGATTTTCTATAATTATTTTAGTAGTGGAATTAATTAATTCCAAAAATAGAACACCTAACTCTAGTTTTCCGTTGACCTAAACTCCACATATAAATATATGCTAATGTTGTCCTTGTCATGCTGATCTCAGATCTAAAAACTGTTTTGGAAGCCACCCCTCAATCTATCTCCAGCATTTTCCTGGGATTTCTGAGCTTTGGAGTATTTTCATGATTTAAATGGTAATTGTAGATTTTCTATAATTATTTTAGTAGTGGAATTAATTAATTCCAAAAATAGAACACCTAACTCTAGTTTTCCGTTGACCTAAACTCCTCATATAAATATATGCTAGTGTTGTCCTTGTCATGCTGATCTCAGATCTGAAAACTGTTTTGGAAGCCACCCCAGACTTGGTTTGCTCACGTGATCATAGAAATAAACACTACACATTTATAGTATGTTTTACTCATGATTTATATATTGTTTATAGGTTTCTTTGCTATGCTCGTGCTTGTGGTTGTTGTCTGTCGAAGAGATATTGTGTCTAGGATTGATCAAGAGGAAAAGCTCAACTAGCTCAACTATCTGCACAATTCAACACCGAGGCCCAAAACCAGTGGTGCTTGTGGTTGGTGTCTGTTGAAGAGAGGCCCAAAACCGGCGGTGATGGGGGTCTACGAACTCGACTGTGATAGACCAGATGTAACGCAACCGTGAGGGTCGGCTTTGATGCGACTTGTAACACCCCATCCTCTAAAACCGCATTGCCCAACTCTTTCAATGGGTGAGCTCACTGACACATATATCATCATACTTACCCTTTTATCCCCACTTCGTGTAAAAGGTTTAACCCGAAGATGATATTGTTGGAAGACAAAGGCTTATAAGCTGGTTCCACCCTTGCTCAACTAGCAAGGTGGTACTAACATGTGCACATGATACTCATGGGCCACTAACGGGCCATATTCAAATTGGGCTGGGTGTCACACTTAGCAAGAGTAGATTTTAGAGTTCTCCTTGTTACTAATTAAAAATTTGGTGGTGTTTGTGATTTAGTTTAAACTGCCTATTCACCCTCCTCTAGTCAGTATCCTTGATCCTAAACGAGAGGCCAGAGGGATTGGGGGAGAAGAAAGGGAGGGTGAGGGGCCAGACAACAAGGATAGTGTTTGGAGAACCAATGATCATTTGAGGCAACCACACAACTTGGTTGACCGTACACTTGGTTGACACCACACAACGACAATCAAAGCGACCACAATAGTTTTATGTGAATACACCATGCGCCTACCAATATAATACCCCAAGAATGGATGCCAATAAATATGCATCTTTTTAATATGGATCAGATGCTTTTAGCGAAGATTGACGAGATTTAAGGAAAGACTGAAAATTTGACTTTTTGATCCATTGCTTGGATATATTAATGGAGAGCACCAATGCGTAGAGCTCGTCGAATACTTTCTGTTTGACTGCTTATTCGTATTAATCAGACTTTGGATGGTGGACTTATGTTTATTCTTAGTTTTAAAAAGAAAAAATATAATAAAATAATAGAGAAAACCCCGTACATGTTAGGGACTAGCAGACATGCGTTTTCTTTCTTCCTGGCCGCTCGTTGTGTTCTGCCGCATGGACAAAGAAAAGGGAAGAGAAAAGAGAGAGAAGGAAGAGGAAGAGAAGTTTTAGGGCTTGCTGCCGCTGTTGCCGCCGCCGTCATCCGCGGCGCCGTTGTTCCTTGGATTGTTAGTTAGGCATCATCTTCTCTCCCTACTTTTGCCCTTAAGTTCTTGTTCCCTCGCTGTCCATGATGGTTACCCTACGTGCGACGTAGATCGAAATGATGATCCGGTCAAAGTGGTGTAGATCGCTGTGAGGCGGAGAAGAGAATGGAAGGAAGGAGCGGATCGCCGGGGCTTGGTCAACATGCTCGCTGAGGTTGCCCTAGGTGAGATGCTGAATTCTAATCTATTGTCTTAGGTCAAGTTTTGTGGATCGAATCATCTAAGTAGACGGGGTTTTGTTGGATTAATTCCCAAAATTCACGAAATTGATCCCGTCCATGTTCTGAAATCCTGTCAGCCTATGTAGTCTCTGTTTATCATCAATTTAGGACATCTTAACGACCATAAATTTTTTTGTCACTGTGGACAAAGTTCTAGAGGACTTTAATATCTTTCTTTGGACACCAAGATCACCCTTATAGCCTCTGTAGTTGTGGAGATATGATGGTTTTAATAAGGCTGTTTTGCAGTGACGAGAATCTGGACAGTTTTAGATCCATTCAGTTTTTGGCCCTCATAATGGACTAATTTGAACTTGTGATCTAAATAAAAGTTGTAGAGTTTTTCATAATATTTCCATATTGTTATAGAACAGGTTTTTTGGATGAGTACATCTCCAGTTATGAATTTTATAAATTTTCTGCCCAGTTATGACTGTCAGAAAAGTTCAGTTAAATTAAGATGATGTTTATGCTATTTTGGAGACCTTTTATGCCAAATCTTATAATAAAAAAGTTGTATATAATAGAGTTCTCTATCATTTGGTGGATTTTTAGAATTTTTGAATGTATGGTTAATTGTCTATGTAAAAGAGAAGGGACAATGCTGCTGTCATGATCGGTAGCTAAACGGTAGATGCTTAAAGCGGGTTTGGGATGCTTTAGTGTGTAATTGTTGTTTGTCTTGTTGGTATGATGATGCTGGTACTGAGATTGGCTTGTGATCAGGTGGTTTGCCTTTGGGGCGTGCCTAGCTATTTCGCTTGATCGTCGGTAAAGGCAAGTAAATGTGGCGAAGTGGTCCACATACTTTGGCTTTGTTGTTTGAATTGCCTCCACTAAATTTTTAGTATTTCACACTAGCCACATAATCTGAAATTTGAAGTTATACGCTTTACCTTGAAGTATATGAATTTATATCTTATGGTTCTATTGTTGAATTATGAAGTTCATGAAGTGCATACATTGCAACATTTGCATTTGCACTTTTTCCATTGATTTGCATATGAAGTAAACCGTAGCCGAATTGGTACGGTAAGTACCGGTATAGCAATGCACGTTGATGAGCAATGTTGTTGCAGCAACGCACGTTGATGAGCAATGTGGTTGCAGCCCTCACTCCCTCTCCTTGGGATGTATGGGTAGAAGTGAAGTCATGCATCGATTGCATCTTTTGCATTTGTATTTTTGAAGTATATTTGTATTTCTATGAAGCTGTTGAGGTATCTATTATTATGCTATCTAAATTTGATGCTTAATCTAATTGTGATTTAAATAACTTTGTTAAGGCAGTTTGCTTGCTGAGGTTTTTCATAAACTTCATACGCTTGTTTCCCCTATCTTAGGTACCTGAGCTTCGAGGATGCTTGGTGGGATGGAAGTAGCTTGCACACATGTTGTACACTTCAAACAATCATATATAACATGCTAGTTGAGTAGTTTTGTATGTTGTAATAAACATCTGAGGTTTGTTGGTTAGGTTTAAAAAGATGTCTTCTCTTTGTCATCATAGGTGACTTAATTTAATGCTTAATCTACATGATATGTTTTTGCTTCCGTGTACTCCGTTGTTGTAGTGTAGTGTCGTAATTCTCTAGATTGTTGTGTTTTCTTCTGGGGTGTTACAGCCGAGCTACACGTCTAATGCATGGAGACGTAACACAAGATTCTAGGCCGTGCTCAGCATGGGTTAATGGGCTAGTTTGATTAAAATGGTTGGAATGCACATATTGTTTTGTTTGGTGTTTCAGCGTGAGCTAGAGAAGTAAGTCAGCAATACTTTGTGTGGCTATACCTACCCGGTATAAGAACCGAACTAACCGTTGAATCGCCAAGTCATGGTCCAAGTACATTTTCAGAGTCCTAGTCACTAGTCAAAGCATTATATATATCTGCGCCGGAAGAATAGATGGAACTTCGAAACAAAGTTTCTGAGTAATGGCATTTCTCTTTCATAGTTTCATGTAAGAGGTTACACATTTTTTAAACAAAATTCAAGAAATCAACACGTGACGTTTTGACCCTGAAACTACATAGAAGGATCCAAGGGCCATGCTCTCTTGCAGTATTGCTTCTGTGCATCAGATATAGCTTGAGATTTGAGAAGTCAAAATAATACTTCTAACTTTATCAAAGTGAGTAATACTTTCTGTGCCTATATATCTAGGGGGTAAGAACCGAACTGCTAGGCGTCCAAATTATGTGGTTTCAAGCCGCAGCTTTCATAGTCAAAGCTACATGGAAACAGTATTTGTACGTAGCGCCGGTCTCTTTCGTTCAACTGTCAGGAGCTCTTATTTTTTAAGAGACACAAGCGTTATAAATTTGTACATAAATTTAGGGATCATAGATAATCAAATAACATTGCTTATTTTCACTACTACGTATAAGATTTGTAGAGGCGACTAGAAAGCCTCTATAGAGGCCTCTACTCTTCCGTCTCTACGAATCAACGAACTGTAGAGGTAGTTTTATAGCCGCCTCTACTAATTGATTTATAGGCAAGCGGATGCGTGCCTCATTGATTTTGTAGAGGCAGCTAGCAATAACAATAGAAATCAAGTTTCACGAGCCAGGCTCTAAAATCATTTTTTAGAAATCATAAATCGGACAAAAAATAGTAAAAATAAATATAACTCAAGAAGGCCCACCAGCCACAAGCACAAGGCTGTGAGGGTTGGGACACACAACCTCAGGCCTCATGTGTAATTCCCTTAACCACTCCACACCAAAGTCATTTGTGCCTTAAAGGGCACAAACATTAGCCTGTATACACCCGGTTTTGAGATGAGTATTTGAGACCCCAACTAAATTCAAATGAAAAAGTTTTCAATTCAAATTTGTAGATATTGTCGAGTACTATAATTTTGGTATTGATTGTTTCTCCATTTGAGGTCGTTTGAAAATTTTAAATTTCAAATATAAAAAATTTAGACATAATTTTTCTCAGATAAATAATTTCAAATAATAAAGTTGTCAACCAAGTTATATAACTCTTCAAGATTTACAACTTTGGTTTTGGCCACTTCTTATCTGAGGCCATTTGAAAAATTCAAATTTTACCGTGCTGCATAAATTTTTAGAGACAGCTCTGCATCCAGCCGCCTCTACAAATCTATTTTTAGAAGTAGCTCTATATGACTATATCCAATTGTCCCTAGAAATGCATTTATAGAGGCGGATGCATCTAAAGCTGCCTCTAAAGATAAAAGTATTTGTAGAAACGGCTGAAAATAGTAGACATCCCTATAAATGCATTTCTAGAGGCGGCCTGTTTAGAGAATGATTTTTAGAGGTGGCCGTTCATTCAGCCGCCTCTATTAAAAAGGAGCCCTCTCTAGAAATCATATATGTAGTAGTGTTTTCTATCTCTACTTTGCTTATATTATATAACACGATACTTATCTTGTCTTGCTACGATAGATTTTAGTTATTAATTACTATGTATATATTTTCTTCTCCATTTATAGTTCCCCTTTACCGCATCTAGATATATTTTTTTAGAAAATGGAATAAACTTCCACATGACCGCATAAAGCGTTTACATTATTGCATAGTTTCAGCATCATTGTTGAAGAATCAGAAAATAAGAAAGGCAAAAGTCATGTATGACAGAGCTATTAATAAATTTCCATATGTGAGAGGTGAACAACTCCAACACAGTGGTTAACGAGTAGAAAATTAGAGACCACTGCATTATTGTCGATATAGATTAGAGTGTATCGAATTGATCGCCAAGATGTATCTTATATCTTTAAGAATTTTTAGGACTTTGATACTTTAAACCGCTCTTTTCATTACTATAATCTTCCGTTCAAAAAAGAGAATTGAAAGTTTGAAACACATGCATGAAACCCCAAGTCCTGAAGTGCCTAATACCAACCTCACTCTTGTCACCATGCGGCTAATAAACAAGTGTTCAAATACCAACCTCACTCTTGTCACTACGTGGCTAATTAAATGGGCACGGGAAACTAATAACCTTTCAGTCTCACTATCTATCATAGATGAACTGATACTTCCACTCGCCCTCCGATGAAGATAAGCTGCTACCCTCCATTAAGAACCATGCTCTGGGTTCTTTGCATCATATCGATGTCCGTGTTCTACTTGATATGTGGCTGCATCGTTGAGGAGAGAATTGCTCTCATCCACATCCGATCTACATTGGAGAAAAGGTATACTGTTCCTGCTTCTTGGAAACAAAGCGATAACTGCTGCTCATGGGAAAGAGTCCGATGCAACAACAGCACAAGAGTGTTAGATCTCAACTTTTCCAGAATGAAGGTGAACTCAACCACCGGAGGTGGATGTTGGAATCTGAACATGACGATTTTTTCTGCATTTCATGAGCTCCAGCTGCTGGATTTGTCTTACAATCAGGCTTGTTTACAAAGTTTTGATGGTAACCTCCTCTTGTCCATGTAACTACTTTTTTCTTCTCTTTGAGTGATTTTACCAAATCAGCATATTTATAATTAATTTATGCCGAAATTCCTCAGGGCTTCAAGGGTTAACTAAGCTTCGCTATCTCAACCTCAGTGACAACAATTTGATGGGGAGTGTTGATGTCTTCAGATATCTCGGCAAGTTGGTTTCTCTTGAAGTCATAAATCTTGACAGAAACAGCATGAGTGGTGCTCTTCAGGATACAGGTATAGCAGTACTATGACTTCACCTTTCTGCTGTTTGTACTTATTTAACGGTATGCATAAATGATGCTAGATTTCAGAAACTTGAAGAACTTGAGACAACTGCATTTAAGATCCAATAAATTGAATGGAAGCATCCCAGGATCCTTATTTGAGCTCCCACTACTTGAATACTTGGATCTTTCAAGAAACCACTTTCAAGGACACATACCTATAAGTTCAGCTTTGAATATGTCTTCATCACTTCACACTCTCAAGTTATCAGATAATTATCTAAATGGGACGTTTGATTTCTTCTGGCTAAGAAGCTGCACTATGCTCAACACTGTAAGCTTGAGCCGGAACCCCAATTTGACTATTGATGTGAAGTTCCATGGACAAGTGCCTCTATTTCAACTAAGAGCACTCATGTTATCTGGGTGTGACCTTGACAACACCATCATTACAGGACCAAATTTCCTTAACACACAGCGTCATCTGGAAATTCTTGATTTGTCTAACAACAGCTTATCAGGAACCATCCCCGATTGGATCTTTACAGATGAAGCAACGTTAACTTATCTGAATATTGCAAGAAACTCACTCGTTGGATCATTGGATTCAATGTGGCAGCATAAATCTGTACTCCGAGTCATCAATACATCCATGAACTGTTTCAGTGGACAGCTGCCAAGCAATATCAGCTTAGTGTTTCCGAAACTAGTTGTTTTAGATGCTTCTCATAACTTCATTAATGGAAGTATACCACCATCACTATGTGACATCAGTAGGATGCAAATTTTAGACCTGTCGAACAACAAACTTTCAGGAGAAGTGCCAAGCTGCTTGTTCACCAACTATCCCCCACAAGTATTGAAACTGTCCAGCAATAATCTTGGGGGGCTGATATTTGGCAGCGCTAGCAATTTGTCTATTGCAAGGGCAATGTACCTTGACAGCAATAATTTCGAAGGAACTCTCTCTAGCAATCTGTTGGGTAATCTGAATGTTCTCGATCTGCATCATAACAACTTGTCAGGGCAACTCAATGCTTCATTTTGGCACCTTTCTTCATTGCAAGTTTTGAATGTTGCTAGCAATAGATTAACTGGTGAAATTGACCCTGCTATTTGCAAATTAACTAATATGCAGCTTCTAGATATGTCAGACAACAACTTCTCAGGGTCTACACCAAACTGTATCGGCACATTACCACTTACTTTTCTGAACTTGTCTTCGAACTCGCTGTCAGGTCAGCCGAGTTATTTTCTCAATAGCTCCTATATTGCAGCTCTGGATCTAAGATATAATCAGTACGTGGGAGATCTTGACTGGGTACCGTCTCTTCATTGGATAAAGTTACTTTTATTAGGTGGAAATAGGTTTGAGGGCTGGATCTCTGAAAATCTCTGTCATCTCCGACATTTGAATATAATTGACTTCTCAAACAACAAACTATTGGGTTCATTGCCACCATGTATTGGTGACATTTCATTTGGACGTGGTCCATACGACACACATGCTCTGTTCTCAATCTACGACTCAATAGTCAGCAATGTGGAGTTGGCTAACATAGATGATCCATCCTTTATGTTTACCACCAGCCAGTATAGTATCCAAAGCTTCACATTCTCTACTAAAGGGAGTGTTCGTGTATACAGTTCAAGTTTTCTCGATCAAATGTTTGGCATTGACCTATCTGCAAACATGCTATCAGGAGAAATTCCTTCAGAGATAGGAAATTTGAGTAACATCAAGTCCCTGAATTTGTCAAACAATTTTTTTACCGGACAAATCCCAGCCACCTTTGCAAACATGAGTGCAATTGAAAGCCTGGACTTGTCCCACAATGGTTTGAGTGGAGAAATACCATGCTAGTTAACTCAGTTGTGGTCACTGGAGGTATTCTCAGTGTCGTACAACAACCTGTCAGGATGCATGCCATGGTCAGGTCAGTTCAGCACATTCAGCATGGAGAGTTACACTGGCAACATCAACCTTCACAATTTATCCAAGGGGGGTATGTGCGTCTCCAATTCCAGCCTGACAATAAAATGGGAAAATGTAGGCGAATCATATCAGGAGGATCCGGTGCTTTACACGATGAGCGCAGCATCATTTGTGTTGGCGTTCTTTGCCACTGTTTCAATATTATTACCTGTAATTCTACAACAGTAATCCGTCCTCGGGAACTTTATCTGGTCATGTGCAGGAGAGGAACAGAGCCAATAAATATTTGATGTAAATATGTCAGCTTCTTCAGAGATAGGAGTAAGTCAGTGTTACTTAGATATATTCTTGACTTATCTCCTACAATGTATATCAGGATGTCCATTATGTGTAACCTCGGTATATTATGAAACCAGAAGCCGCCGCAGTACGTGTGCCGTGCTTCCCTTTTTTCCCTTTTAACCTTTTCGGATCTGGTTTATAGTCTTATTTATTCCATATTAATATCATATCAAAAAGTAATTGCGCGTACCACACAACAACTTTATTTCCTCTTATCAATTTGGTCTAACAACTTGCAAAATGTGCAACCGGATGCATCAATTTGTCATATATATGGACCAAAACAAATCATAATTTGCATATGGAACCGATCATTTTGCCCGCTGTGATAGTCTAGTATAACTCAGCTATCATGGATAACCATTTTTCAATTGATAACAACTCTATACAAACATTTAGAATACATAAATATGATTATACACTTGTTTTGAGTACAGACTCTTTTGGAATAAATCAAAAAAGGAATCACCGAAGATTCTAAGTGTTGTAGTGAAGCTTGGTGAACTCCATTCTGCAGGCAACCTTGAGTGCAAACGATACCACCTACCATTCTCAACATATCTACAAGTGGGAATTCTGCATACTGCTAGAAGTTTGCATATCAGAGCCGTATCGAGACGTATCCGTATCTGATGTGTATCTCGATATCGATACGGCACCTAGGTGAAGTACGGGCGCATCCTAGACAACAACAAAGCTAGCTATATGGATTCTCTAGCTGCACGGCCATTAGCATTTGATCCTTGCTGCTGACAAAATGATGCCTAGCAACTCCTAGAAGTTCCTGACAAAACAAATTTGGCATGCTATCAGCGAGAGTTCTTGCAATCCTCTGTTCTCAACGCATAGAAACAAAAGATAATATAACATCCTGCACAATGTAACTTGACTTGCAACAGTGACAAACAATAAAGCGCCACAAGTAACAAATATGGACTTGAGTATCTTATAGTATAAGAGAACAGAGTGTATGTACGAATAAATCACTTATAGTGTATAAGTTATAGTTGTCATCCAAACAGGGAACCTAAGTAACAAATAATTTGAACTAAATGGAGCATAGAAGCCCAGATCAATTCATATACATATTCAAGGTAGAACATTCTATGGCTTATATCATTTAACATATGGCTTTTACTACAAATTTGTGCTTAAATTATCTGAACCAAATATATCATAATAAGCTGCCACTTTTAATTTAATCTAAATTCAAATACTAAGCAACTACAAATGGGATCAAGCAACTACGAATGGGATCAGCACCTAACTGTGAAGAATAGTCAAACTAAGAAGAATAGGTATCCCTGTTTTTAACTATTTTTAGTTCTTTATTTAAGGTAAACAGTCATATCAGCCAGGCCAAAAATGTTACTCTACGCAACAGGACAAGGAGGTTCCCTGGATTTAAACTCTCGTCAAAGGTCATATCCGCAGAGGTGGAGATCCAGTAGAAAAAGATTTGGAGTAATAGTTCTTCGACAATAGTTGCATTTGCAGTTGATGTATTCTTACCTTGTGATGTGATGCAGGATGGAGGAAGTCGTCATATTATGGAAATTGTCTCCTTTCTAAACCTGCACCATGACGGCTGATAATCAAAGAAATAAATTCAGAGGCAACGGACTATCCAAAGAAGCAAGATGGAAACTGGAAAATTGGCTCCTTTTTAAGTGTGCCATGATGGCTCATACACGAGAAATAAATTCAGAGGCAATGGACTGTCCGAGGAAGCAAGATAATGGTCCTGATGCAACCAGGATTGAACATACCTAATACGGATGCCTGTCTGAAACTAGGTATCAGGATGTGTGTCTGATCAATTGTGATTTTAAGGCAAATTAGAACGATGGTGGACAGCAGCAAATAACTGGCTTGTCATTCTATTCTTGTGTTGCTACCAGTCTGACAAAAGAACAAGATCAGAATAAAATTTCTTTTTTTTCTAAGAAAAACTTTGCATGAACTTTAAATACACATATATCTCACAAGATTTTAGTCCATGCAAACTAGCTTGTTGAACCTGTATTTCTCAAGTCGAACCCACTAACAGAACATATTCAGTCTTATCAGATGTCAGAAAAAGGAACATTTTCAGATATTTCCGTTTGAAGGCTAACAACAATAGTTAAATGCTAGTGGTAGTATACAGAAAGAAATAAACAGTCTCCTCAGAATTCACAAGTTCCACATTCCGAGGGCAAAACATGCATGGCCTATGTGCTGCTCTAGTCTCATAATCCTAGGCTAGAGAGCAGAGTACAAGTGTACAAGTTATAATCCTTCCAATGATCCCATGCATCTCACGAAATTTACGCTGGCAAGTCGGCTAGTTTTGGATGACACTGCTATATATATACAGATATCTGGTGCGTGGTACGTATATCAAATTATTAATTGGCTGCTACATACGGTCTCTTAGAACACGACGAAAGAATTGGCCATGTCATACTTCATCTCCTCCAAGTTCGGCGAGACGGCGAACTGGATCATGGGCGGCGGTCCGCAGGCAAGGGCCAGCGTGTCGTCAGCGCCTTCCGGGACGTGCTCCCGCAGGACGGCCTCCGTGACGAAGCCGACGCTGTACTTCCACCCCTCCTCGGGGCGCTTCACCTGGTCGATCACGTACCACACCTTGAGCCTGTCCGGGTACTCGGCCGCCCACTGGTCGAGCTCGTCGCGGAGGAGGATGTCGTCCTCCGTCCGGTTGGCGTACACGAGGTGCATCTCCGTCGGGTCCTCCGGCTGGTCGCGCAGCACCGCCTGGATGACCTGGTACATGGGCGTGATCCCGCTCCCGCCGCAGATCATGGCGAGGCGGCTCGCGTGGCGCTGCTTGCCGTTGATCACGAAGCTGCCGCGGCCGGTGTACTCCACGTGGCCGAGCGGGCCCTTGACGTCGGCGTAGGAGCCGAGGGGGAGCGAGTCCAGGTACTGCGTCATGAGGCCGCCGTCGGGGAACTTGGGGTGCTCGTTCTTGAAGTAGACCTTGACGAGGAGGTCGAAGTGGCCGATCTCGTCCACCATGCTCGTCGGCGTGTACGCCCGCATGCAGAGCTTCCCGTCGATGGTGGCGCAGACGAAGATGTGCTTGCCGATGGGGAGGCCGAGCACCTGGTCGGACGACGGCAGGGCGAAGCGGAAGAGGCGGACGTCGCGGGACAGCTCCTTCTTGCCGACGAGGCGGCAGTGGATCTTCTCGCGCGGGTTGGAGAGCGCGTTGGGGGCCCTGGCGGCCTCGCGGATGGGCGCGAGGTGGGACAGGACGGCGGAGCCGCCGTGGACGGAGTTGTCGGAGCTGTAGCCGGTGCCCGTGGTGATGAGCTCGCCGACGCGGTAGGTGTCGAGGAGCGCCTTGGCCTTGTCGGAGTGGATGGCGTCGAACTCCTCGGTGCAGTCGGTGCCGGCGTTGATGAGGATGCTGTCGGCGCCGCCCGGGTGGTCCCTGAGGAACCTGGTGCAGTCGTAGACGTGGCCGTGCACGACGATCCACGCCGACTCCTGCGACGCGTGCTTGCGCACCTCGGACATGGTGAACTGCTTGCCGTCGCTGGTGCTCATGAAGGGCGTGGACGTGCTGCGCTTCAGCCCCGGCGCCGCGGCCTCCGCCGTCTCCAGGTGCTTCTGCCGCGCCATCCACCCGCCGGCCTGGTTCCCCGGCTGCGTCGGGTGCTCGAACACCAGCCCGATCTCGCCCCTGTGCGGGCGGCACACGTTCACCTTCACCTTGAACCAGCAGTTGTTCATCATCCCCTGTACGTGCCGAACAAAACCGAGCATCATCATCAGACACGGAAACAGAGTGTCATCACAAAATTAGAGATGATGAAAACTCTTATCAGTACTATGTAGGACGTACCATGAGGTTCCATATGAGCTTCTCGGGCTGGGTGTTGAGCGACTGGTCCCATGCGCGCACGGCGATCTCCTTGGCGCCGAGGAGGTCCAGGACCTCCAGCTCGACGGACCAGAAGCACCAGCACCAGTACTTGCCGTACTTGTTGGGCTTCTCCGGGTGGTCGAGGTCGCACACCAGCCATGTCTCGCCGCCGTCCAGCGTCACCTCCACCCGCGTCACCTTCTTGCCGCCGCCTACGCCGCCATAACAGAACACCGAGAAAAGTCGTAAGGTTCATGGCTCACGTACCTACCCCCACTCTCCGTCACTTTCACCATACATCTCTTGTACTGTCGACAGCATATTATAGGTAAAAGTAAAACGGTAAAGGTAACTCAAGCCAGATAGACTTGAGATCTTTGTTTTAGCTGGGATTGGTCACTGAAATCGCGCCACTTTTCGACCACAGACGACAGGACTTTGTCCTGTGTTCACCAGCCGGCGGCACCAGGTGCAACCTACTGTACATGTCGATTGGCACTAGAGGTCCACAGCGCACAGGTATACCGACAAAACAAACACTAGTGACAGCCTATTCCTTTTCAACTTCGACAGGTAAAACAATTCGGCCGGCGACCTCTGACAATTGCAAAAACAACATTGGCCTTTGGATGCACCGAAGTGCCAACTCCGGCTTCATGCATGCACGCATGCTTTCTGAAGCAGAAAAGTGCAAAGCACACATGGGGCATAGCAACTGCCAAACTTGTGCATGGTTTTCCAGCACCCGGTTCCCACAAGCTACTTCATAGTCTATGGGACTGTTTGAATCTGTGCTGGTGAAGTAGTATAATCATGATTCATGAAATGGTCCCCTACTTTGTTTGCAAATTGCTGTTTAGTATCCTCACTGCCCCCATGTCATGCATCTAGACTTCCTCAACAGTCAAACTAAAGTTCAGTGTTATTTACCAAATTAAAAGTGCATGCGTTTCTTATTACGTCATCACGTATGCCTTTTCAGCTTCATATATTGTCAACCTTCATGAAAGAATCAATCTATGTGGCATTGATAGTTTCATGTGGTTTAAGATCTTTGTGGGTCGATCATCGGATTTTTTGCGGTGAACTACTTAAGGCCCCGTTTGGTTTGGTTGTTGGGGATTTACTGGGCTGGAACAATTCCTACCTAGATTGTTTTACTAATTTATATAACCTTTATCACCTAGAACTATTCCTGGTTGCATGCATTCTGGCCTAATCGAATAGGCCCTAATTGGGTTGCTAGAATGATAAAGTGTTTGCAATTAAAGCAAGTTATCAAAAGTTTTAAAGCTGCTTATTGTATTAGGTGAAATTTAAAAATTGTTTGGGAAAGACCCCTTTTCAGACATGTCTCTTCAGGACACCAATAGTCAGTGGCGGAGCGTGCAGCCCAAGCAAGGGGGGGGGGGGGGGGGGGGGGGGGGGGGGGGGGGGGCATTTTGCAAGCACGTGCTGAACAAGAAGACACCTTGCGGCAGTCTGAGAGCTTTGTAGGCTGGCAGATGCGGCATGCCAAGTGCAGAGCCATCTGCGGTGAGAGATGTATAGCCACGGAGACACTGCCACTTTGATGAAGAAAAGCAGAAAGGAGAAATGGAGTCTGAATGTGGATTGCGTTGTTTGCTATGCCTACGGATGGACTGATTGCTTGTTAGCTGCCATGACTCTGCACTATTATTAAGTAATGGCCTTGTATTTGTATTTCTATTCCCTCTAAACAGTATGTGGACTTCAGAAAATTTACAGAACCGGGGGGGGGGGGGGGCATGGCCCACTATGGCCCCTACGTGGCTCCACCGTTGCCACTTGCCAGTAGTCATGCAATATGACAGGCTAGTTAGTTTAAGGTGCATCGATCTAACTTAATTACTATTATATTTAGGTCAAACAGGGGTACCTTCCAGAGATAACAATGGATGAGAGATACACCTATTTATTGGGTTCTATGCATGGTGGCAGTACACAAGGTTTCCAAGACCCAAGAAGTATCAATGATATACAAGGTTGCAAAGGAGCATATATATCATCTAACAGCAATGTACTCTACATTCCTACTGGTCTTCTCACATAAAAGTCAATATATGCTAGTGAAATTTCTTGAGTGAAAGGACACCCAAATAAATGAAATTCCGTATGTACAAAGCCGTGGCGCCCCTATGAGTTTGAAAAAACAACGCAAAGTTTCATATTCAATTTGTACCACCAGCTAAGTACTAGTAAGTCGTATGTCAAAGTAGGAAAAGTCAGCGACCCTATAGCAGAGTAGTAGGACTTACCGGAGTAGGCGTATCCTTTCATGGTGTAGCCGCGCTGTGTGGTAATGGCGTTGATGGGCAGGATCTCGTCGTGCCCCGGCGTCGTGATCACCGAGTTTATGTTCAGCTCGTTGATGATGTACTCCGGCTTGTACCACCACGCTGCTCATCATTTGCAATACACAGCAAAATCAGACATTGGATCATCCGTGTTTCGCCGAAAGATGTTCTAATTCGATCGGTGTAAGTAAACATGAATTACCTTCAGCGTTGGCGAGCTCGGCGTCGACGTGCGACGGCAGGACGCGGTTGTCCTTGTAATGGTAGTAATTGTCGGACTCGGCGGGGGTGACGATGATGCGCTTGAGCCACTTGACCATGCGGCCGCCGATGCATCCCGGGATGATGACGCGCACGGGGAAGCCGTGGTCGGGCAGCAGCGGCTCGCCGTTCTGCATGTAGGCGAGCATGATGTCCCGCGACGGGTCCAGCGCCCACTCCCGCGTGACGCTGGTGCCGTACTTGGACCCGCCCCCGCCGGGGAGGTCCTCGGCGCCCTCGAAGCAGACGTGGAGCGCGCCGCCGGGGCCGCTGCGGCGGGGCATGATGCCGCACCGGCGGAGCACGTCGCGGAGGCGCGCGCCGCGCCACACGGACGTGGACACCCCCGCGGCGCCCCAGTTGAAGCCCACCGTCTGCCGCACCATGTTCTGCTCCTTGCGCCGGTTGCCCGCGCAGGCCAGCGTGACGGGGATCTCCACGGCGGGGAAGTCCCGGGCCAGCTCCTCCATGGTGATCCGCGCGGGCCGCCTGACGAGGCCCGTCACCTCCACGGTCCACGTCGCCCAGTCCCCGCGCGGCACGGCGCCGTGGTTGCGCACGTAGTGCAGCGGCGCCGGGGTGATGAAGCCGTGGTGCATCAGCCGCGCCAGCGGCGGCTCGCAGTTGAGCGGGTGCTTCCCCGTCAGCCGGACCAGGCACGGGTTGCGCTCGATCCACGCGTCCGCGGTGCCTTCGTCGCGCGCGTCGTGCACCGCGGGCTCCACCTCCAGCTGCAGGTGCGATCCGTACAGAGAGCGCCAGTCCTCCTGCTCGTCGTCCTCGTCATCGTCCGACGCGTCGTCCGGCTTATTGCGGGGCGGCGGGGAGACGAGGGGAGGGAAGCCGCAGCCGCGCACGGGCGAGTCGGCGCGCCGCGGGAGGTGGCTCGCCGGAGGAGGGTACGCCTTGGCGCCGTCCGTGGCGACGCGTACCGGCGCGGAGTCCGGCTCGAGACGGCCGAACTGCCGGGGCTCGACAGCGGCCATTTCAGGAGAGGTGATGTTACCTGCGTTCTGGTTTCTGGAGATGAGACAGCAGTAGTTGTAGCTGGCCTGGAAGGCTGGAAGGGCTCGGTCTTGTTGCTGTCTGCCAGGCAGCACGACAGGCGTATGTATATATACACACGGGCGGAGGTGCTCCAGCGTGACATGGCACCTCAAATTCAGTGTGCGCCACAAGTTTTTCTACACCCAGCAGATCGGCACACTAACGCTCGGTAGGTACTTTGGAATGCACTCGTCGACGCCACAAAAATAAATGTTAGTTTATTTTGTGATTATTGACTTCCTTTGCAATACTATTGTCATTTTATATTTAGATATATTAGCTACTAATAGTTAGCTAGTTAATAGCTTATACCTTTGCTTTGTACTCTCTGGTAACTTTCTTGGTTACGGTAACAAATTTTCAGTCGATGGTTTCTGCGGCTGATAAGACAGCTGAAGCTGATTTATTGCGAGAGAAAAACATTATTCAATGGCTGATAAGTTCAAGTTTCTTAAAAAAATAGCTTATACCTAATGTTAGCTAACTAAATATTAGTTGCTATTGAGTCAAAACAATATATTAGCTGCTATTAGCTAGTTTGATCCAATCAGTGAGATAGCTATTAGTTGGGAATTACTTCTTCTGTCCCAAATTATAAGACGTTTTGACATTTCTTAATTCATAGCTTTTACTAGGTAACTTGACATAACTTATATCTAGGTGCATAGCAAAAGTTATGAATCTAGAAAGCCAAAACGTCTTATAATTTGGAACGGAGAGGGTAGATAATAATTAGATAGACTATTAGCTGAACCTGTATGGATCTAAAGGAGCTAATTATTAGTAGCTAACTATTAGTTCCATGACCCAAGTAGAGCCTTAGCTGGAGTCCACCCCTTAGGGCTCCAAGCCGCCGCCACAACAAGGTTGCCATTGCGGAAGCTAATTTCATCGGTAGTAAGTCAATTTGTGCTTATTATTTGTAATGGCAACTCTGCTCACCAAAACTCCCTGCTGGAATATTAACTTTGAGTTGTTGACCTCATTCTCATTGGCCATAGAGAGGAAATCAGACGTCCAACTTGATGGGTCAAGGTTTTCAGGTGCTGAATCCATTGCCTGTTTTGTACCCGATGATTGAACGATGTTCTTTCATCCATTTATATGTGATTTGGTCTGGTTTCGGAACATTAGATCTTGTGGCATGTCCAAGATTTTTTTGGGGGGGGGTAGTGGATTCAGCATGAAAACTGTACTCTACTTTCGGTGTTTGACGAGGTTTTGTTCATCTAGGGATCGACGGGTGATCAAAACACTAGGGAACAAGATAACTAAGAAGACCTTGAATAGAATTTTATTTGTTTATTATTTCAGATGTTGTTATATAGTATACTAAGTTTTTTATGTTATTTTCTATTTATCATCCCCATGTTTATTACTCGCGCTTATTTTACCTTCTATTCAAAATTTTTCTTTATATTGTATTTAAAAATGGTTTGTTAGTCCTAAACTCTACTCTTATATACTAAATGACATAAGTAATCATTTTATCCAGCACCATGACATTCAAGATGTCGAATTTTCTCTATAAAAAATATGTATGTAGTAGTAGTATTTTATATAAAAATAAAGTTCATATAATTAAACTACCAATATCAGATATGCCATAATGTTTCAATAAAAATTTTAGCACCTATGTTAAAAACATATTTTAGTACTACATTAGTCCTAACATAAATCAACTTTTAGAGTTATCTTGAATCAATCTTTTCTAAATTTAACTAAACATTTAGAAAAGAGCACCAACATTTATGGCACAAAATCAATATAATCAAATTCGTAATGAAATATGTCTTCATATTATACTTATTGGTGTCTTAGGTGTTTATATTTTTCTTTATAGAGTCAGTTAAATCTAAAATAATTTAACTTAGGGCATATTTAGATCCTATGGTCTAAGGATCTGTTTGGATCATAGCTTGATTATTGTAATCTAGATTATGCATTAGGATTATAGATTATAATAATTATGGATTATGGTGAATGATTATGGTTGATTAAAGTGAGAAATTTCTATCTTATCCTTTATAATTTCGTAAGTTGGAAAATCCGTTGGCGATAAGTTGGAAATTTTGCATCCATAATCCCGTATAACCTATTCTTACCTAGATTAAGGGATTATAGTAATCAAGAGTTTCAATTATTATAAGAGCATCTCTAGTAGTACTACCTAAAATAGACTATCTAAATGTCTGGCTAGGTAGCCACCTATTTTTGTACTTCCTATATTTTGTCTCCAACTCCAGCAGTACTACCTAAAACATGGCTCCTAAATTTATTTTAGCAGTCTATGACATTAGGGACCCACATGTCATTTGCCATCGATGAACTCGACCATGGATAGCTTCCTGTCGGAAGGGGAGTTGTCAGCCGGAGAAGGGGAATTGCTGACCGGGGACGGGAGTTGCCAGAGGCCAGGCGCCGTCGGAAGGGGAGGGGAGTCGAGGCCGCGCCCGTCGGAGTAGGTGCCGCCCGCCGGGATCTTAGGCTAGAGATGGCCGCCGTCAGGGAGCATCGGAGATGGGCGTGGCCGTAGGAGGGTAACAAGGAGGCGGTCGGCGCTAGACAAGGAAGGGCGGAGCCACTGGGGAAGGGCCGCCGTGCCCACGCCATGGGATCCTCCGTGGCTGCGCCAGGGTTTGCGGCCACGTCGGGAGGACTGCCGGGGAGGGGATCCGCCGGCGCTTGAGGGCCACCGCAGGGGATGCCGCCGCGAACACGCCAGGAGGGCCGACGGGAGGAGGAGCGCGGCTGGTGGGGAGGCGGCGCACAGCCGGTGTCAGGGCGGGACGTGCAGGCGGTGGCGTCGGGCGCTTCCGAGTGCGTGCAGGAGGAGAGAGGGGAAGGGAAAAAAATAGGTAGCCAGGTTTGTTGGCCCAATAGTTGTAGTTGTAGGTAGTGGGAGGAAAAATTTGTTGAGCCAATAAAATTAGGTAGTCAAATAGGCAGCCTGTTGGAGTGGGTTTTTTTTGCCTCCATTACCCAAATGTAGGATAAGTAGTAAGTTTAGGTAGTCTGCTGGAGATGCTCTAATCCATCATATAATCAATCATATTTGAATCAAACTATGATTATATAATCTGATTATTATAATTAGAGGGGTATCCAAATAGGGCCTAAAGTTTAGTTGGCTAAAGTTAAAGACTAAAACTTTAGATCATTTTAGCTTACTTGTGTGCTCTAAAGTTTTTGTGAGGTTGGCTAAACTTTAAACAACACTTTAGATCTCTTGTTTGTAGCCTCAAGAGCTAAAGTGGTCAAAAGTTTAGTAGATCAAACAGGCCCTTAGAATGGCTCTATATATATTGTTTTATTTTTGGACCCAGGCATATAGGTTTTAACTCTTGATACCTTCCTTAGCCATAACTCTTACCTTTCATGGACCGTAAATGAGCTTTTGACAACATATTAGCGTGTAAGTGTTTTCTTTCTATATATATTGCCTCCATTTGTTTGGAGCGTACATGGACTACCCACACACAAGAAAAGAAGCTGCACATTCGCCAATGAGCCAATCCACGGAGGATTCATGGCATCGACATGTAACTCGTTTAGGGATCCGTGCAACACGAGATACCTGCATCTTCCTGTCAAGATTCTTGTCACTAAGGCTGTGTTTAGATCACTTGAAAAGTGCACTATGTAAAAAAAGATTCCCCGTCACATCAAACTTGTGCCATGGAGTACTAAATGTGGATAAAATCAAAAACTAATTGTATAGTTTGGTTGTACTTTGCGAGACGAATGTTTTAAGCCTAATTAGTCAATGATTGGACAATTATTACCAAATACAAACGAAATGCTACAGTGACGCTCCAAAGTTTGGATCCAAACACAGCCTAAGAGAAAGTATAATAACAGCTCATTTAGGGATCCGTGCAACACGAGATACCTGCATTTTCCTGTCAAGATTCTTGTCACTAAGAGAAAGTATAATAACAGGCTATAAGCTGGCTAAATGAAGATATGGAGGAGAGAGGAGAGGAGAGGGGAGAGGAGTGGAGAGAGAAGAGAAGCGGACTGTAAGTTTATAGCCGGCTTAGGCATAAGAACCAAGAAAATCTATAAGAGAGACAAGTGGACCATCTATTAATGACGAAGAGCTAACTGTTATATGGGGTGGCTGAGAGAAGACTGCAAAAAAAATCTTACAGCCACTGCTTCCACCTGCTGCAGATTTTATTTCATTAAACAATTCCTTGCTCCCTAATCTCATGTTAGACCACAGCAACCAAATCTCAGGACGCACAAATAGTCTAGCGATTGTTTCGTCCCTAGCGACGAATCTTTTTACCTTCCTCTGTCCTTCACGTCGGCTTCAATCCAACGTCAGATAGCTCGGAACTAGTCTGCTGGGGACCCACTAAGTACTCTACGAAGCACGTATTCCCTCTGTTCTAAAAGAACGTAATTATATAATTTACGTAAGGGAAATTAATTTAATTTTGACAAAACTTATCGTAAATAGTATTAATATTTATGTCCCTCTCTAGTTAACAGAATTTTTTTGCTATTTTTTTACCCAATTTGCAAGTTCTAAAACTCGTTTTACAACAGCGGTTTTTGTAAGCATGCCGCCAGTGTAGATTAATTTACATAGGTAGTTCTCAGATGATGCTAGTGAAAATACCACTATTTTCACTTGTCTCTTTCACACTGGCAGTTTCGAAAAACGCCGATACAAATTGAAAAAGTACTGCCAATATATGGAAAATTGTTCCTGTACTAGTGCCTGAAAATGTTTTTTCAAAGGCGCTTACTTAGGCATGACATTGTTTAAACTAAAATTACATTAGTCATCAATCGAGAGGCAGCCGTGTCCACACTCGCGAAGAAGGTTGTATTCATCATTAGTTGCATAGCCTCTGGAAATCTATTTCCAACAGCTGCAAGCTCAGCTCAAGAAATACTAGATCTTTACAATAAACGATGGCGCAATAGCAGTTTTCAAAACCACCCCTAAGACTGTCTCCAACGGACCACCCAAAGCATGACCCAAACCTATTTTGGGTCGCGCACAGTTTTTTTGTACAAAAATAGCCTCCAACGGCGTATGCAAACTGAAGACGCATTTTGGGTACGAGCTGAGGCGGGAGGCAAAATGCGTCGTCTCCCACACGACGCAATCCTCTGCGCCGGTAGTGGTGGACCCAGGGGTGGAGCCGACGATGACGGCGACGTGCTTCCACGGACGGCGAGGCGCGGACGACAACAGCGAGGCCCGTGGCCGGCGCTCCCCCACGCGCGCTCGCCTGCTTTGCGGCGAGCTAGAGGTTGGCCGCGCGGCGGCAGTGCCGAAGCTCCCCCACGCGGCGGCAGGCCAGAGCTCCCCCCGCGCGGTCGCCCGAGCTTGCCAGAGATGTGGCCGGAGCCGCATGCTTCGTCTTCGTCGGCAAGCGAAGTAGGATCTGGTGCGGCGGTTCGACCGGGTGGGCCTCGCCGGAGACGAAGACGGAGAAGCAGGCGGCACCGGACGGAGGAAACTGGAAGTCTTCATTTGGGTTCGCTGTTGGAGAAGGATGATTTTGGGTAGGCGACTCTTTCCTGTACGTGACTCAGATATGGGAATAGGTCTTGTTTTTGCGTCCTCGCCGTTGGAGACAGCCTAACAACGAATTTTGACTAGCCTTTAAAAAAGTTTGTGCAATAGTGTGAAAAGATTGAGCATATTCTCACTCGAGCAATCAGCAGTGTACACTGCATGAAACTGGAATTGCCTCTGACCCTTTCTTTAGATCTCGTTTGGATGATTCAACTCAGTCCACATGTATTTAAGTGGATTGAAATGGAACTTGGACTACCTCAATCCACCTCAACACCATGTGGATTAAGTTGAATCCGACAACATCCAAACAAGACCTTAATGATAATACATGTCACACCCCAAAATTTCTGATTTTGGGTTGTGAATAGAAAACACTAAATAAAACAAATGGTTTAAATATTTGTTTAAGACTTGACAAGACTAATTTAAGTTTTAGCAAATTTAGTATAGAAAATTGTGGTATTTCAAACTTTTCCAAATTAATTTAGTGGTCTCTTGCCTGATGTAATGTTTGCTTGTTGCATGACTATGTGTTGTGATTGTGAAAAGTTTTAAAGCGTGTTTAGTATGTCTTTTATTAGTTATCCGTCTTGTCTCTGTCTTTTTCTACAATCAAATTTGCGCTTTCTCGGTCCTAATCTTTTCATTCTGAGTTTCCCCAAAATCCTTTTCTTCCACTCGAAATCACTCATTTCATTTCATCACCCATCAGGGTATCTCTGAAATATTCCCGGGAATTATTCGGGCTTTGTCGGGAACCTTTTCCTATTTTTTTGAAGAATAATCTATTTTTTAGATGCTCCAAATTATATTATCATGAGCTCCAAATACTTTATTTGGGTTCCTCATGTTCCATAATGTCTCTAGAAAATTCCCTCGAATTTTCGGAGCTTTCGGAGTATTTTTCACGGCTTAAATAATAATTCTGGACTTTTCTAGAATTATTTTATCCATAAAATTAATTAATTCCGAAAATAATAAATCTCTCATTTTACCCCAACGCTCAAAGCCCATGATCTCTAAGGCTAATGTATTTATTCACTAATGGGCCTTAATGTTTATTTAGGCCTATTAGTGGAGGTGAACGGTGCAACATCAATTAGTACCATATTACCAGTTGATGTGAAGGTGGAGAGTTTTCCTCCCCATAAGTATGTACCTACCCCATGGGCAAAGCACACAAACCTCATTCAATTGAATTTAACTGCTGCCTCCGGATCCGACGGTGATATTGACTCCGCTGCGGCTAGGGCGCCCCGGCGAGTGGGTCCCACCCCCAACCTGGTTGTGTCGGCAGCTAACGTGCTCGAGGTGTATGCCGTGAGGGCCGACGACGCGACGGGGGCCGAGGATGTGGGGTATTCTTCGTTGACCGGCGCCGTCCTGCATGGGATCTCCGGGGCTTGACTAGAGCTTGTGTGCTATTACAGGCTCCACGGTAACAATGAATCGATGGCTGTGTTGTCGGATAGCACGAAGAATAGGCGAGACTCCATTGCGGTGACGTTTAAAGATGCAAAAATAGCATGTATGGAGTTTGATGACAGCACCAATGGCCTGGGAACAAGCTCAATGCATTGCTTTGAAGGCCCTGAATGGTTCCATCTGAAAAGGGGTAGGGAATCGTTTGCCTGGGGTTCTATCATAAAAGCGGATCCTCAAGGCAGATGTGGTGCTGTGCTTGTTTATGGATTTCAGATGATAATTTTGAAAGCAGCTTAGGTGGAGTTTGCTTGATGGTCTCCTTTTTCATCATGAAGTTCAGCTACCTGTTGGGCAGAGCTTAGTTGGAGAGGATGAACGTACACGAGCCGACGCCGCCGCAGCCATGCATGTCGTCTGAAGCCTCTCCGCCGTTCACGAATCACTGCCTAGCTCTTTGTCGAGGAAGCGGCAGTCCGCCTGCAGCCGTCGTACGTAATCTGCCGCCGCTGCGACCGTCGTTGGGATCCTCTCCTCCATCCATGACTCTTTGCCGAATTATACGTAGAGGTGAAAAAGCAACCAATTCCTTTTTTCTTTCTCTCTTTGCTTTCCGTTGTTCAACCGGCCGAACGTTGCAGTGTAGGAACGTAGCCCACCGCCCAGTCAAGCCTCCCGTCTACCGTCTACGTTTCATATCTTTGAACGTGAAAACCCTATAGCTAGGTGAGTTTGCTTTGGACTACACTGTCGTCTCAATACACCATGCGTGCCAGTATTTATCTTGCTTGATGGCATCACCAGGACATCACGATGACGCAGATTTGTATTGTGGCCGTTTTCTTTTAAAAACAAATTCAGAAATACAACACTCATACTTAGCTTATTGTGTTGGATTCTTGTCGATATGCTAGCAGTGATGTTTAATATAGCTATTTCATGACATGTGTCTATGATTAAAATATTAATATTAATTTGGTTAATGTGCATGTAAATATTTTCTAACTAAAAGCAACAGATGGTTTAACGATTCGCCTTTATCATATCCACTGTTAATTTGATTAACCGCAACAGAAGTAGTTTCTAATTTATAATATGCTTAGCTTAAACACGTGCCCCATATCATTAGAGTAGATGCTCTCACATGTTTATTTATTTTTGTCAAATAAAGTTTAAATGAATTAAATAATATGAGACATGTTCATTTATAAATAAAAAATATGACTAGTTCAAACTTGATTTTCAATTAAAATATGATGTGAATAATCTGAATTAATGTCATTCTTATGGTTTTATTTAATTAAAATAATCAAGGGTGTAGTTGTTTCTTTTATATAATATAAATAAATTCCTCAATAGTTATTTTTCTATAACGATAGTTCTGTTAATAGCTTCTTTTACGTTATCGTGATCATAGTAGTTAGCTAGCTTGATGACATCACATGATATCATGGGTACGATTTGTGGCCGTTTTTCTTTAGTAAAACAAATCTCAAAATACAATAGAAATACGTATACACATACAATCTTGTTTAGGTCATATCTTTCACGTTTTAACTCTGATTTGACCCGTTCAAGTTGCGTTAGGTTTGTATTTGCGAGCTCTATATGTTGGTGTAGCTGTACAGTAGGTTTGGAAGATTTAATTTTCGAGTTTATATTAAAGTAATTATTTATCTATAGGAAATCTTAGAAAATTCATAACTTTCACGTTTTGAATCCGAATTTCGTGATCTTTATATCTGTGTGATCGTAGTAACGTGTAGAAGAGTTTTACAAATGTTTTATACTGTTTTGCTACTGTTGGTGTACTGTTTTAATTATATCTCTTTGTTTGCTTCGTGTATGATTGCTCGGATGATTGTGTGTTGATGCTTGATGACCGAGTATAGACGGTGAGCAGTTTCTTGACGATCAGGAGTATTATTTTGAGCCAGACCAGCAGTATCATCAGAAAAGCTTTGATCAAGGCAAGTATAACATGGGACCATTCTTGTTGTCCTATTCACTGAAATTATCATACATATGCATGTGTACTCCTTGACAACCATAGAGATTATAACTTAGCTATTGATATCTTGTTTTCTTGTCACCTATGGGACTTTGCATTGGGTAGCTTTTGCTAGCACTGAACATAAGCTATGATCTTGTAATATGATTAATGGAATATGCAACAACACTAAAAGATGACTTTTTGATTTCTATTTAAAGAGGGCTAGAGCATGGGGTTATTTTTGGTGCTCTAGTTTCTCTCCATAAGGACTCATCTGTGGACGAACATCCGGGATTTATAGTACAACTGTGAGGGCTATATGACTCTGGCTTTAGCTCAGTATGAGGACCTTTTCTAGCTTGTTAGAGGTTACCCTTATGGCGCAAATGGGGAAAAGCAGACTGTGGATCTCTGGGACTGGTTGTATCACACAGACTGACTTCTGAAACCTAGTGGCCCTAACTTATTAGACGAACCTTTGAAAGGCTTCATAGAGTTTCCCTGCCTGCTCACCTTGGAAGTGTTTTGGGAGTCGCGATCCCGGGCATATGGGTAAATCACGACTCACAGTGAAAGTGTACACCTCTGCGCAGAGTTTAATAAACTGGTATACTAGCCGTGCTCACGGATACGAGCGGCCTTGGACCTTCACAGAATAGATGAACATTTATTGGTGTAATATGTGTTTTGCTATTCGTTATTCATATTTACATTGATCATATGTTTATTGTGGGATTAATGAAATCTTGATGCTACTTTTGTAATAAAATTGTGACAATTAAAAGCTAAGTGCAGTCAAACCAGTGTCTAGCCTTTTGAGCCTCATAAACCCTGTGTTATACTTGTTGAGTTCAACATGGACTCACTCTTGCTATTTCTCCCACATCTCAGTGTGTAGTAAGGTGCTGCTCAGAAGGAGGGTAAAGAGGTAGTGGAGTTTTCAGAGGTCTTTCAGAAGTGTTTGGCATATGGATCCACCAGTCAGCCGTCCCTGAGAAGAATGGAGCCTGAAGTTTAGTCACCGTTCCGCGATACTTTGATGTAAGTGTTAATATAGCTACGTATACGTTATATAATAACATTGTTTCTGATACTTTTTCATTTTGATATATGTGTGGACTTCCTGGGCACACATATAATTAGCCTGGTTTTGTTCTTTAGAAAACCGGGTGTGACAATACAAATCCATCATCCAATCACGACATGACTAAACATTGCCTAACACATGCTCTAGCTAGCCAGCGGTCTCGCCAGCCGGCCATGCAAAGAGACACTACTGCCTCGGCCGCTGAAGCTCCAAATAAGAGCTAGTACAGTAATTGGCTTATAGCCAAACTAATCAGCATTTTTGTTGATGTGGAGGAGAGAGGAGAGAGAAGAGCTTGCTTTTTATTCGAGCACCAAGCTAGACAGAGAAGCATAGACATTTGTGAGCCCAAAAAGAGAAAGTAAGACATGTTACTACATAATAATAATAAAAACTTATTTTTTAATAAATAAGAGACAACTATTATATAACTTAGCTTTTATAATCTGACTTATAGCCGAGCACTTAACTCTGTCGTTGACCTTGCTCTAATTCATCCTGACCAGTGGCCACCGCCCGCGCTAGCACCTGCGGTACGGCGGTCGCCACACGGCAGAAGCCAGAAGGCGCCGAAAAGCCGCAGAAGTCACACACACACACAGAGGCTCGATCGAGCTCCATATGACCATTTCATCATCCATTCGGAGCACTCCTGGCCAGATGCCCGCGCACGTGCGCACGCACACTGCATCGCGGCGGGCGGCGCCAAAGTCGCGGCAACGAAACCACGCGGAGAGACACCACATCGATCACCCACGATGACGACCGATCCATCGATCGACCCGTGCGCGTGGCCGGCGAATTCTTTAACACAGCGGACACGGAAATCCAATCTGAGGCAGGTGCCTGGTGGCACAACTAGCCTTACACTACTAAACCCCCGGCAGCAGGTTTATATATGTATCCCAGTTCCCACAGTGCAGTGCCCGGGTGGGCTATAGTGCAGACGACGCGGCGTATAGAGTGATTGGGCAGTCGGGAACCATGCCTGCCCTTGCCGGGGGGCTAGGCGTCAGGGGCCGCCAAGGGCTGGCTGGTCTCCGCGGTGTGAAGTGGCGCGTGGTGTGGGTTAGAAATAATCCATGACATATAGTGTTCATGGTGTGTGCGTGTGTTCCGTATCATGGTGGTTTACATGTCTAGCTATTTTTGGGCTAGGATGGAGTCGTGTGTGCGTGGATGGCATGCAATGTCCGAGACCGAGTCTAGTTGGAGTAGTGGTGTGCATGACGCAGATTTGCATGGTGGAAGCCGCATTGTCTGTATGAGCAAGTGGCTCACGGTGTTGCTGAGCAGGTCCTGCGGATCATGGCGCGAAGGCAGACCGCCATAGAGGTGTGTTCCGTGGCATGTCCTTGCCTATAAGTAGCCCCTGTGCCCCTCCGTATTCAGTTGCGAAGTCTAGTGAATAAAGAAAAGAGCCACGATACAGACGAGTTTGTCGCCGTGGCGTTTATCGCCGGAAAATCTACCGTGTTCTTGTTTCACCTCGCGTTCGTGTACGTGTGTTCCTGGGCAAAGCCAACCGTGTGAACTTGCGCAGCTGACTCCGATCGGGCTCACTGGCCTTGGCCGCGCACAGGTGGGGGGCTCCACATCCGCGGCAGCACGCGCGGTCGGCGTCGCCATGCATGTGCGCCTGCACGCGCCGACGCGGTTGGCCTTGCCGCGCGCCTAAGGGCCGCCGTGCCGGTCCCAGGCGATCGATCGACGCGCTCGGCTCTGCATCGATCGATCGCGCAATGCCAGCGCCGGCAGATAAACCAAAGCTGTGAGCACGATAGATGGATGACTTGTGACCGGGCTGGGTTTTACTTTTACCAGGACCATACGTGCACGCGCGCGGCTGATCCGTGAAAGCGAGATCGTCGTCGGTCGTCGCCACGCTACGCGAGCGAGGCGACATTCTCGTCGGCTGACTTGACCTCGGTGGACACCACGACGTCGAGACAGTCGGTATAAAAGGTGGGGAGACCCGGAGGCTGATGATGCTTTACGTGCTTCTACACTTAGGCTAGGCCAGCCCCCAACATTAAGTTCCGACCTCCAGTCCTCCATATTTGCGTTGAAATTTGAAGGTCCAAATTGGCTAGAACGGTCACTCCGCTGTGGCTTCCATTGCAGTTGCAGGGGTATCAAATGCTTGTTCCGACGGATAGCAGAAGCTTCTCTGGTAAAGTGCACGATGGGAGGCCGAGTCTAGTAGGACCATGGGAATCCCTACTGGAAACCGTGGAAGAAAGGCTGAGGAAGGCACACTCCAAAAGCTCTACAGCAAAAGTCAGTTTTCCTGGGCAGGGCAGACTGTGATAGTAGTTTCACACTTCATAAAAGTACCTACACTTTTTTGACAAGCCACGGTATAGTTTTACATATCACGGTACACAAATAGACACTCGTATATACGTCCAAAAAACTAAATCCATAGATTTGAGATTTATGATAGTATAGGCGGCTCCCTGTTAAAATACTGTAAAAATAGTGTTGTTAAATCCTAAAATAAATTTAGAAAAAATATGAGTACACACGTCAAGTCAAGGATTTAAATGCGAGTGGACAGAGATTCCGCTAAAAGTAACCTAACTAGCCAAGTTACACTTAATTCGCTAAACTATGTACTAAGTCTAATAAAAATAATGTACCATGTATATTTCTTACGGAAAGGGTGAACGTGAATTCTAAGGTGGATAAATGCATGCCTCATTTTCATAAGGACTGTAGGTGGACTGTATGCTTTGGTGAAGGAGGGTCGGCTTAGACACGAGAACTAATGAATTTTGTAAGAGAGACAAGTGAGTCTCATAGGTGAGCCAACTATTATACGGCTGGGCTGATAGATGGGTTGTAAATGTCCATACACCCAGTAGAGGGATGTATTATTAGCCTTGCTCTAAGTGATCTTTGTACTTCTCTTCGGTTCTTGTCGCCTTATTTAGTTGGGATACAGAATGCATTAAGGCTTGTTTGATCATCTAAAACTAAATTTTAAGTGGTATAAAGTTTATTTAGGCTAAAGTTTTTAGATGGCTAAATTTCATTCTAGTGCTGCTTGGATATATGGACTAAATATAAGTAGCTTTCCTGGACAACAACTCATTTATACCTTCTAGTCCATATTAATTTGCGTTTGCCAACTAATGAACTAATTGCTTGTTGGGTCGAAAATAAAACAAAAGTTAGTTCACTTTTAATTCACCCATTTGATATCTAAGACTAAAGTTTTGATGACTAAAGTTTAGTTTTTGGTATCAAACAGATCCTTACATTACTGATATTTTTTATCTGACGTGAAGAGCATAGTTTCCAAAATACTCTTTTAACTGTTATTTAATTAAGCTAGGCCTATTTATTTTGTATTATCTCTCAATTCTAAATTATAGTACACTTTCATTTTGTCCTAAGTCAAATTTCTTATTTCTCTAACTTTAATTAAGTTTATAGAAAATTTTCACCAACACCAACAATATTAGATTAGTTTGGTTCATTACATTCTTTATGGAATATTCTTGATAGTGTATCTAATTGAACTTATAGATGATAATATGTTTTGCTAAAAGCTCGATCAAAATTAGATAATTTTGACATGGACATAGTTAAAATGAACTATAATCTGTGATGAATGGAGCAAGTAATTATAAATCAATAAATCCTGAGACCCAGCCGTGACAATAAAATTCTAATAAAAAATGAACTCCCTCTATTTCTTATAAGGCGTGTTAGCATTTGAAAATCTTTAAAGATTTACTTTGACCATTATTTTATCTTATTATAGTATGTTACCAATTACTAGAAAACCTTGTCTTTGAGAAAGACATGTGAAATAGGAATATGTTAGTGCGCTCATCTTCTGTTTACCGAGGAAGTCTGGTCGTTCTTCATCCGCTGCCTAGTTTGGACTGACCCATATGCAAAACACTGTACAATCCGATTTGATTTATGGATGGTCGAGGAAGGGAGGAGGAAGAAGGAAAACATGGAAAAATGAATGCAGAGATTTGGATGGCATCATGGTTTACTTTGATGGGATACTTGAAAAGAAAAAACCGGAGAGCGGCCTTTCAACAAATGACTCGTCATTGCTGTAGTTTGGCTGCTTTTCCTTATCATCAAGGAGCTAGGATGTTCCACAGTTTAGGATTGCTCTTGCTTGCCGGATTAGTGGCTAATCATAAACTTTCTTGTTTTATTCTTAAGCTGGTGGCTTAGGGCAAGCTCCCCTTTTGATTTTGTGTTTTCTTGTGGAGGTCGGTGTTAAATTCCTGCTCTCTTGCCCGGTGCCTTTGTGCGCTTGGGTTTGTCAAGGCGTGGAGTCGTGCCTTCTGCCTTGTAGAGTGATCGAATGATCTTTTCCTTTTCTTTGCAGTCCTTGTCACCACTATATTTAATTTACTCCAACTATTTGTGACGAGCGCTTTTCGTTGCCGATTCTTCTCCCTGACAAAGCGAGCTTTGGTTTTCAAGTTTTCTATTCAAAATCCGCTTCTCAAATGATATTTTTCGGAAGACTACTCTTCTACACATGCGTGAACGACAAAAGTAAGAACCTTTTGATAACCGGAATTCATTTTCACACTATATTGCAGAAATGGCCATCACAGCGGTCCTTACCCCTCTAGAATCAGTTTTTTTTGTTAGGGGTAAGTATGTAGTCAGCTCAAAAAACAAGGAGTGTGGAGGTACGAATTAAGGCCTATTTGGAGGGACACCGTGCAGCTTTCGCTTCGGCTCTGGTACTATAGTAGAGTTGTCGGAGTACAATATTCTATGGTAAACTATATATATATATGCTTCGGCTTGGGTGTACATCAGGTATGCAGAGATCTCCTGTTACTTGGGCAGTTGGGATCGAGAGGGGAGAGTCGAGGGGAGCGGCGGCGGCCGGCGTGCAACAGTACCCACAGGCACTGTTTATGGTCTAGGGCTAAGAGGGCGAGAGAGAGCCGGCCGCGGGGCGTTCGTCAACGGCCGAGCAAGAGGAAAGAGTTTTCCTTCTTAATTCTTACTTGATTAGATTGATATATCTCCTCTCCTTATATAGATATGATTTCTTGACTTACAAGCGAGGCTTACTTGACCCCTAAGTAAGCGACCCTTATCTCTAATTAGCCCTAACACTAATGGGCTATGCCGCCAGCCTAGGCCCAATATGCCCCTAACATACTCTAACACTACACCCCACCTGGACATGCAGCTTGTCCTCGAGCTACAACCTAACCACTTATAACAATGAATTGACTCGACACAATCCTAACACCTAAAAACAAGCATTTTACATCTTGGCTTATTTTATTATTCTCAACTTGAAATGGACTGGGACTCTTTATTTTTGACTTCTGAACATAAGGTGGACACTGTTTGCATGCCAAACCTGCATGTGTACAGCCTCCTAGATCCCATGGACACCATCTGGATGAAACAGGTTCATGTGTATGGCCACTTGGAAGTGGTCGCAACAGCGACCAACGGAGGCGCCCTCGCGGCGGCCGGTGGCGGAATGCAGTGGTGCTACGCGGTGCACTCTCGCCAGTGACACCATGCCTTCTCCCTGCCAGACGGCTGCTGGTCTGCACCACACAGAGAAGAGCGAAGGGCATCCAACCGCCAACGCCACAGACTTTGAGTTCGCTGCCCGCGAGGAAAACAGCACGCCCACCACCCGTGGGGGGAACAGTATGCCAAAGATCCCCGACGTAGTGGACAGAATCGAAGTCCTCCACGAGGCGAAGCGCAACTTGGAGGAGCTGCGAAAGGGGTGCAGGGCTTAATCTGTTGCAGATCACGCATCTCCCGCACCCGCTGACGTGCAAGGAGCCCGCGCGTAGCAGCCTGCAGCCGCACTCCCGCCAACACCTGGTGGGTAAGCATCTTCCCCGTTGGCTCCGTCGCAATGTCTGTCAGATGCTCGATCTGCTGCGAGTTCTCGCCCTCGTCTTGGATTTGCAGGATGCCGGTGCCCCTATAGAAGATCCCATCGGTGAATGGGTGCTGGAGGCTTGGCCCACCGTGAAGGACAACGACGCCGGTGGTGGGCGCTGGGGCGATCGTCGTCATGGCCATGGAGGGCTGAGCGCTCGCCATGGTGAACACCGACCCCGTCGTCGATGCCTGACGTAAGACGGAGTCGGCAGCATCCGCAGATGATGGATAGGAACTGGGGCGGTTACCTGCACGCCTTGGAACAGCGGCGCCGTGGGGCGCACGCCTTGGAACGGCAGCACCATTGGCTGCACGTCCTAGAACAGCAGCAGCGTCATGCCGTAGCTTGGCATCCCGTAGGGGAGGAACGGTGGCATCGGCAACTGCTGTTGTGCAGCCATATCGGAGAGGCACGAGTAGATGTCAGCGATTGATCGAGCAAGATCGGTGATGGCCGCGGTCACCTGCTCCATCGTCATCGGTGAGGAAGTGACCGGTGGCGGCTCATCGTAACCTGGCATCTCCGATACCAGATTGTTATGTGGGCTGTTGGGATCGAGAGGGGAGAGTTGAGGGGAGTGGCGGCGGCCGGCGTGCTACAGTACCCGTGGGTACTGTTCATGGGCTAGGGCTAAGAGGGCGAGAGAGAGCCGCCCGCGGGGCATTCGCCCATGGCCGGGCAAGAGGGAAGGGTTTTCCTTCTTAATTCTTGCTTGATTAGATTGATACATCTCCTCTCCTTATATAGAGACGATTTCTTGACTTACAAGTAAGGCTTACTTGACCCCTAAGCAAGCAACCCTTATCTCTAATTAGCCCTAACACTAATGGGCTATGCCGCCAGCCCAGGCCCAATATGCCCCTAACATACTCTAACATCTCCACCTCCACCTCATCCACCTGGATTTTCCCCAAGATCTTTGTTGTTTGAGCCAATTTGGAGCAGGCGCAATCCCCATTTGCGACCATAGTAATCATTTTATTTTCCACATAGTTTATATTTTAGACTCTGCTGCACCCTAACATCCTGTTGAAATATACCATAGAAAATTGACATGATCAGATGGCCCAAGAGGCACTATGGTTCCTCGAAGTCCATCAAAATAAAAAATATGATAATCCGTAACACCCTAGCCCATTAGAAGCATGTCGTAGTACTTGTGTTGTTGGCCCATGTCGTATGTATGGTTATGGTTAGTGGGTTTAGTACCACATTGCAAGTTTAGGAGGGCTAGGTCCAGCTTATAATCCTTGTCATTCCAAACAAGCGCCTCCGGGTTAACCCTTTTACATAAAGTGATGACAAAAATATAAGAGAGACGCTACACATATCCTTGTCATTCCAAATAAGCACCTTCTTCGTTGTCATTCACCAACAGAAGGCACTAGAGTTTTTTTGGTGCAGACAGAAAATGACCAACAACATTCAGACCACAGAGCTAAAAGGCCTAAGCTCTGGGACCACCCCCACTAGGGCATGAGACTTATCTAGCAGGGGCAGATGTAGTGTAGGTGCAACCCCAAAATTTTTGTAAAAATATTAAGTATATAATATCTAGAACACTTTATACCAAATAAAAATAGGGAATTACGACATGAGCGCGTTCGGATGCCCCGTGCATGCTGCTGCCCTAGCCCGCCCGCCCGTGCCTACCACTGCGCCGTATCGCTGCTGAACACGCACGTCCACCCCCACACGTGTACCCCGCTCCCATCCGCCTCGCCCCGCCCCGCACACACACCCCGGCTACGCTCACCACTCCTTTCCCCTGACCCCTCCTCTCTCCACGTGGGTAGGACCTAGGAGCCCGAATGAGGACGAGCACGCAAAAAGCTCTAGTTTGGTTTTGGTGAATTGATGAAACCCTAAGTGCTAACCTATTGCTCTAGTGATTATGAGATAGGTGGCACATTCCAAACGATGGAGCAAATGAAGATCATGATGATGGTAATGGCATGGTGATGATCAAGTGCTCGGGCTTGGAAAAGAGGGAGAAAAATAAAATGGACTCAAGACAAAGGTGATATCCATAGGGCCATTTGTTTTGGTGATCAAGACACCTAGTGGGTGTGATCACATTTAGGATAGATAGCCGTACTTTAAGAGGGGTGAAACTCATATAAAAATACGGTTATCAAAGTGCCACTAGATGTTCTAACTCATTGCATATGCATTTAGATTCGCTAACATACTTGAAAATGTTTGTGAAAATATGCTAACACACGTGCACAAGGTGAAACACTTGGTGGTTAGCACATTTGAGCAAGGGTGGCGAAGTTAGAGAAGAGGAGGCGCTGTTTTTCACTGACCGGACTCTGGTCATGGTGCGACCGGACTTGGTGCTGGTGCATCCGGTCAGCAACACAGAGGGGCGCGGCTCGGTCTTCATGATCGGACAATGAAGAATGAAAGTGGCCGGACGTGTAGGGCCTGCGTCTGGTCAGGTGGTGACGTACGCTGATGTGAGCTTCTTCGTGAGCCAGAGTGGATCAAACTCGGGGCTGCGTCCGGTCACCCATGAACGGACACGTCTGGCTGCGATTTTCCCTCTCTGGATGCTTACTGGAAACAGCCAGATGCTGGGTGACCACGGGGAATTGCACGTTCGGTCATGGTGTTGTGACGCGTGGGCGCGCAAGGACCTGAGCTACTGTGGCACGTTCGGTCAGCTCTTGGTGCGTCCGGTCATGACTTAACGGTCAAGCGCATTTAAGGTAGCCATTGGAGATCAACGACTCTCGTTTGAAGGAGGCGACACGTTGCTGCAGATGCGTGACCGGACGCTAGGGTCCATGCGTCCGGTCAATTTGACCGATGCGTCCGGTCAGCCCACAACAACTGAGTTTTGATCCCAATGGCTATGTGGTCAGTTGAGGCTCTATATAAACGTGTTGGCCGGCTCTTACTAACTTTCTTGGCCATTTCTATTGAGAATACATCCTATTGAGCATAGCCATCTCTCACTCATCCTACTTGATTGATTCATCATTTGGTGAGAATTGAGAGCATCCAAGTGCATTGCTTGAGTAATTGCATCTAGAGGCACTTAGTGATTATATTTTGCTGCGGGATTCGCTTTGTTTCTCTTGGTGGTTGCTGTCACCTAGATGGCTTGGTGTAGCGAGGATTGTCGAGCGGAGGAAGGTGCTTGTCTCCGGCTCTGATCATGGTGATTGCGAGGGGTTCTTGACCTTTCCATAGCTGAGAGCCAAAAGGTATTCTAGTGGATTGCTCATAGCTTGTGTGATCCTCATCTTGTGCTGGTTCTGTGGCACCCGATTGCGGGTTAAGCATGTGATGCCTATTAGCGTGTGAACCTCCAAGTGAGTGAATCGCCACAACGGGGACTAGCTTGCTGGCAAGCAAGTGAACCTCGTTGAAAAATCTTGTGTCATCATTGTCTCCGAGGACTTCATTGGTATTCATTGTAATTGATCGATTGTCACTTTCCACGGCAGTATAAACATCATCCCTCTCTTGTATTTACATTCCTAGTATAGCTAAGCTCTTTAGTGTAATTAGTTTTGAGAGCTATCTTGTATCGTGTCTAGTGGTTAGTGAGGCTCTTTAGTTAGTCTTTTAGAGCTCACTAACTTAGTGGTAGTGACATAGCCTCTTGTGCATGAAATAGAGATCATAGCGACTAGAATTGTGGATAGGAGGCTTGCATTTTTAGTAGGCTAGTGCAACACTCACTTCGGCGTTTAATTGACTAACCACTTGGCTCAAGTGTTGTTGTAGAAATTTTTATAGGCTATTCACCCCCTCTAGCCATTAGGACTTTTCAAGTGGTATCAAAGCCATGGTCACTGTGATTTGAGACTTAACAACCTTCAGTGTCAAAATGTCTTAAATCAACAACACCAAGAAGCCACCCTAATTTGATGGCTCAAATTATCCTTATTGGAAGGCAAAGATGACAACATACATCAAGTCAATCAATAGAAAAGTTTGGAAGGTGGTGGAGACCAAGAATGAGGTTGCCAATGAGGAGGCTTCCACCGCCGCCGAAGAAGTGCTACTCCAAAAAAATGATATTGTTCTTAGTGCCATTCATGATGCATTGGATGAGAGGACACTTGAGCAAATCTAGAACATTGAGATGGCTCATGAGGCATAGAAGAAGTTGGAGGAATCATTTAAGGGCACTCAAGCTGTGAAGGGTGCCAAGGTATACATCCTCAAGAGAAGTTTGCTAGCTTCAAGATGAAGAAAGATGAGAGTGTGCCAAAGATATTCCATAGGCTTTAAGTGTTTGTCAATGATCTCAAAGCACTTGGAGAAGAAGTGAATGACAAGGAATTCTCCCACAAGTTATTGAGATACTTACCATCAAGATTTGGCACATTGGTCACTATTCTAGTGAGGAGTGGTTTGGACACCATGACACCAAACCAAGTGGTGAGAGATGTGATGACCAATGACACCAATAGAGATGATGATGATGAGAAGGAAGAAAAGAAGGATAATAAAGATGATAAGAAGGATGAGAAGAAGAGTGTGGCATTCAAAGCCACATCATCATCAAAGGGCAAGGCAAAGCAAGAATCATCAAGTGAAGATGAAGACTCAAGCTTTGATGAGTTAGATGATGAGAAGATGGCTCTCTTTGTGAAGGCTATCGTGCAAGAAGGAAGAAGTCATCATCCAAGAGCAAAGATGAAGCAAGAAGGTGCGTCAAGCGTGGTAGCAAGAACCATCTTGTTGCTCAATACCCCTACAATAGTGAGAATGAAGATAATGACAAGAAGGGTAAGAAGAAGGATAAGAAGCAGAAGGAGAAGAAGGACAAGATGACCTTCAAGAAGAAGAAGAAGGGTGGTTCATATGTGATTACTTGGGATAGTGATGCTTCCTCAAGTTATAATGATGATAGTGATGATGACAAGACCACCAAGAAAAAAGCTCTTGCAAGCATTGCTATCAATGAGAAGCCTTCTCTCTTCGACACTCCATCAACTTGCTTCATGGTTAAGACCACTAAGGTATAAACTTGTGATGATGGATGGGATAAGGAACATGATGATGAAAGTGAAAGTGATGATGATGATGAACCTACTAAAGTTGAACTAATTGACATGTTGGAAGATGCTAGAGAACATTTTGACATCAAGAGAAGGGAATGTAAAGACTTGCATAAGGAACTAAAAGCCCTTAAGCAAGCCTTTGATGAGCTCAATGCATCTCATGAGAGATTAGAGGAAGCCCATGAGAAGCTTGACAAGGCTCACAAGAAGCTTAAAAAAAGCTTATTCTTCTCTACTTGATGAGCAAAATGAAAAGGAGCATGTTGTAACATGTGACAAAGGATTAACATGTGACATAATTGATGAATCTTTCTATAAGTCTATTGTTGTTGCTCCCGCTAACCCTTCATATAGCTCATCATCCATTTTCACTTCACCTATGAGTGATGGTTTCACTTGTGATGCCTCACTTATGGTTGAGAATGAGACCTTAAAGGAGGTCAATGAGCTCACTCATGCCTTAGGCAATGCCTATGGTGGCGAGGCCTGCTTGCTAAAATGCTTGGGTAGCCAAAGATTTTCTCTCAACAAAGAGGGATTAGGCTATACCCCCAAGAAAGGCAAGGCTTGCTTTTGTTTCTCACAAGACCAGTTTTGTGAAGAACAATGGTCGGTTTTACAATAGATGCAAGCAAGTTGGGTATGTAGAGCACTATTGCAAGAACAAGAATAAGGACTCTAATGTATCCTCAATTAAGTTTGATTCTTGTTATTTGCTTACTAAGGGTGCTAATGGTGTGAAGGCTAAGTTTGTTGGTACACCAATTATGGGCTCAAAGAATAAAGTCATTTGTGTGCCAAAAAGCTTAGTGACTAACCTTCAAGGATCCAAGCAAGTTTCGGTACCTAAAAAGAATTGATCTTTTTTTTGTAGGTCAATTATAAAGTTAGAGGAATGCATTGGGTTCTTGATAGTGGGTGCACTCAACACATGACCAGTGATGCAAGAATATTCAACTCAATCAACACCAATGATAGCAATGGTTATGATTGTATCACATTTGGTGACAATGGCAAAGGCAAGGTCAAAGGGCATGGTAAGATTATATCCAACGACTTGAGCATATCCAATGTGTTGCCAGTTGAGAGCTTAAACTTTAATTTGCTATCAGTGGCTCAATTGTGTGATCTTGGATTCAAGTGCATATTTGAAGTTGATGATGTAGAGATCATAAGTGTAGATGGCTCTAACTTGATCTTCAAAGGCTTTAGATATGAGAATCTATACTAGGTTAATTTTAATGCTAGTGAAGCTCAATTGTCAACATGCTTATTCACTAAGTCTAGTATGGGTTGGTTAAGGCATAGAAGGCTTGGTCATATTGGAATGAAACAATTGAATAGATTGGTTAAGCATGATTTGGTTAGAGGCTTGAAAGATGTGTTTGAGAAGGATAAGCTTTGTAACTCTTGCCAAGCTGGCAAACAAGATGGAAACACCCATCCTAAGAAAAGCATGATGAGCACTAGTAAAGTATTTGAGTTATTGCACATGAACTTATTTGGGCCAACACAATACACTAGCATCGGTGAAAACAAATATGGCTTTGTGATAGTGGATGACTATACTAGATACACTTGGGATTCTTTCTAGTGGACAAGAGAGATACGTTTACAGCATTCAAATCATTTGTCAAGGGCATACACAATGAGTTTGAAACAACAATCAAGAGAGTTAGAAGTGACAATGGTAGTGAGTTCAAGAACACTAGAATCGATGAGTTGTGTGATGACTTTAGAATTAGACATCAATTCTCGGCCAAGTACACTCCACAATCAAATGGCCTTGTTGAGAGGAAGAATAGAACACTTATTAATATGGCAAGGTCTATGCTTAGTGAGTACAATATGAGTCAATCCTTTTGGGCCAAAGCAATCAACACGGCTTGCTATTGTAGCAACCGCTTATATTGTCACCCATTGAAAAAGAAGACACCTTATGAGCTCTTGAATGGTAGAAAGCCCAACATTGGATATTTTCGGGTATTTGGTTGCAAATGCTACATATTGAAGAAAGGCACTAGATTGAGCAAGTTTGACAAGACATGTGATAAAGGATTCTTGCTTGGATACTCGACCACTAGCAAAGCATATAGAGTTTAAAATTTGGCAAGTGGTACTCTTGAAGAAATTCATGATATTGAATTTGATGAAACCAAGGGTTCCTAAGATGAGATTGAGAACTTGGAAGATGTTAAAGGCATTCAACTTTCAAATGTCATGAAGAACATGGATGTTGGTGAATTGAGGCCTAGACAAGTGATTGATGAAGAGAATGATCAAGTGTAAGTGCTCTCTAACTCAAATGTGCAAGATGACACCAATCAAGCAAGTGCTAGTGGCTATCATGACAATGTGCAATATCAACAAGTGGCTAGTTCATCATCTCAACCCAATGAGTAAGCAAGTGCAAGTAATAATGTTCCAATACTCCAACCAACTAATATTGTAAGAGATCATCCATTGGACACTATTTTATAGAGGTGTACAAATAAGATCAAGGGCTTCATTTTGTGAGCATTTCTTATTTGTGTCATCCATTGAACCAAAGAAGATAGATGAAGCATTGAATGTTATGCATGAAGAATTGAACAACTTCACAAGAAATCAAGTATCGAAATTAGTTGAGAGACCAAAGGGACACAATGTGATTAGAACCAAATGGGTCTTTAGAAGCAAGCAAGATTAAGATGGGATAATTATAAGGAATAAAGCAAGATTGGTAGCACAAGGTTACACTCAAGTTGAAGGTCTTGACTTTGGAAAAACATATGCCCCGGTTGTTAGAATGGAAGCAATTAGAATCTTGCTAGCCTATGCTTGTGCCCACAACATCAAGCTCTATCAAATGGATGTCAAGAGTGCATTTCTCAATGGTAACATCAATGAAGAAGCATATATTGAGCAACCGCCTGGTTTTGAAGATGACAAGAAGCCCAACCATGTGTACAAGTTGAAGAAGGTATTGTATGGCTTAAAGCAAGCACCTAGAGCATGGTATGAGAGGTTGAGAGACTTTCTACGCTCTAAAGGGTTCATGTTGGGCAAAGTTAACACCACTCTTTTCACCAAGAAGATTGGCAAGGATTTGTTTATATTATAAATCTATATTGATGATATCATATTTGGATCAACCAATCAAGACTTTTGTGAAGAGTTTGGGAAGATGATGGCTAATGATTTTGAAATGTCCATGATTGGAGAGTTGAGTTACTTCCTTGTCTTCAAATCAAGCAATTGAAGAATGGTACATTTGTAAGTCAAGGCAAGTACATCAAAGACATGCTCAAGAAGTTTGAAATGAATGATGCAAAGCCAATTAGTACACCCATGGGAACAAATGGCAATTTGGATAGTGATGCAAGTGACAACATGGTGGATTAAAAGTTGTATCGCTCTATGATTGGAAGTCTACTCTATGTGACCGCATCAAGGCCAGATGTCATGTTTAGTGTGTGCATGGGTGCAAGATTCCAAGCCTCACCAAGGGAAGTCATTTGAAGGCTACAAAGAGAATATTGAGGTAATTGAAGCATACACAAAATGTTGGTTTATGGTATCCCAAAGGAGCAAAGTTTGAACTTGTTGGATATTCCGACTCTAACTATACGGGATGTAAGGTTGAAAGAAAGAGCACATCGGGCACATGTCAATTGTTGGGAAGATCACTTGTTTCATGGTCATCAAAGAAGCAAAATAGTATTGCATTATCAACCACCGAAGCCGAATACATATCCACCGATACTTGTTGTGCATAAATTCTTTGGATGAAGGCCACATCGAATGACTTTGGAATCAAGTTCAAGAAAGTGCTATTGCTATGTGACAATGAGAGTGCTATCAAGCTCACAAACAATCCGGTTCAACATGCAACAACAAAGCATATTGATGTTTGCCACCATTTCATAAGAGATCATCAACAAAAAGGGGACATTTACATTGAGAGTGTGGGCACCGAAGATCAACTTGCCGATATATTCACCAAGTCACTTGATGAGAAAAGATTTTGCAAGCTAAGGAATAAGTTGAACATATTGGATTTCTCAAATATGTGTTGATGCACCCCCCCACTTTTATGACATGCCTCTCCTTCGAGCAATCCAAGGTAAAAGTTGATTGGCATGCATACATCCTTTGCTAAGGACTTGATTAGTGCATCTAGTTATTCCTCATGTCTTATAGGCTCATTCATGAAAATCAAATGAATTTGATGCTTGTATGGTACCACTATTGCTTCTATGCTTAACTTGATCTAGTGGTAGCATATGACATGTTTGTGGGCTTGTGAACCTAGTGTTTGATCTAGACAATGAGCTATGAGTGTTTAACTCAACATGGTCAAGATAACTCTTGAAATGAGGTGTGAATAAGCTTGTCCTTGGATCAAACTGAGTTAAATATCTTTGGCAAGTGCTCTAGATTGAACCAAATTTGGAAATATGATCCTCACCCCATTGATTGACATTGATAATCTTAACCTATCTAAAATTGAACATTTGTAGTCATTGATGACAAAGGGGGAGAAGTAATGCACAAAGATAGTAAAAAGATGACAAAGGGGGAGAACTTTGACATAGGGGGAGAAACATAAAAGTAGGGGGATCAATTAAAATTTGAGCACACAAGTAGGGGGAGCAAGCTCATAAAATTGATTGATGCATTTGAATGTGCATTTCATATGTTTGCTTGCATGGCACAAATTTTAAATTAAAATTCCACACTTGTATGGTGTACGCTAGTTGTAGGCTTGAATGATGAAATGAGAAATTAGCATGCATAGGATAGTTAGATATGCCTTGGTTTTGTTTTTCAAGTGGTACTAGAGCCTTGCATATAATGTGATCTCATGAGGTATCTAGTGTTGGTGTTTTGCATGTAATTCCAAGTGGCATCTAACTAGCAGTGGTGCTAAGGATGGTATATTTGGTGTACTCCGGTTGGTATCATGCTTCAAAGGTCCATCTGTTACACCTTAGCATCATTTGGTAGACATTGCCCTCCCATATTTTGAATCCATGCATATGTGCAAGCTTCAATCCAAACTCTCAGCACATATGTAGGGGGAGCTAATGCTACCAATTCGAGTTCATGAAACTTGTCTATATCCTTTTACACATGGTAAATATGCTTGGGCAAGCAACATGATTTCAAAATTGATTTCAATTCATATCTTTATAAAAGGGTTGTCATCAATTACCAAAAAGGGGGAGATTGAAAGCTCTAGTTTGGTTTTGATGAATTGATGAAACCCTAAGTGCTAACCTATTGCTCTAGTGATTATGAGATAGGTGGCGCATTCCAAGTGATGGAGCAAATGAAGATCATGATGATGGTAATGGCATGGTGATGATCAAGTGCTCGGGCCTGGAAAAGAAGAAGGAGAAAAACAAAATGGGCTCAAGGCAAAGGTGATATCCATAGGGCCATTTTGTTTTGGTGATCAAGACACCTAGTGGGTGTGATCACATTTAGGATAGATAACCGTACTTTAAGAGGGGTGAAACTCGTATTGAAATGCGGTTATCAAAGTGCCACTAGATGTTCTAACTCATTGCATATGCATTTAGATTCTAGTGAGTGCTAAGATACTTGAAAATGTTTGTGAAAATATGCTAACACATGAGCACAAGGTGAAATACTTGGTGGTTAGCACATTTGAGCAAGGGTGGCAAAGTTGGAGAAGAGGAGGCACTGTTTTTCACTGATCGGACTTTGGTCACGGTGCGACCGGACTCGGCGCTGGTGCATCTGGTCAGCAGCACAGAGAGGCGCAGCTCGGTCTTCATGATCGGATGATGAACAATGAAAGTGACCGGACGCGCAGGGCCTGCGTCCGGTCAGGTGGTGACGTACGCTGACGTGAGCTTCTTCACAAGCCAGAGTGGATCAGACTCGAGGCTACGTCCGGTCACCCATGAACGGACATGTCTGGTCACAATTTTCCCTCTCTGGATGCTTATTGGAAATGACCAGACGCTGGGTGACCGTGGGGATTTACGTGTTCGGTCATGGTGTTGTGGCGCGTGTGTCATCTCTTGGTGCGTCCGGTCATGACTTAACGTTCAAGCGTGTTCAAGGTAGCCGTTGGAGATCAACAGCTTTCGTTTGAAGGAGATGACACGTGGCTACAGATGTGTGACCGGACGCTAGGGTCCCTGCGTCCGGTCAATCTGATCGGCGCGTCCGGTCAGCCCGCAGCAGCTAAGTTTTGAGCCCAACGGCTACATGGTCGGTTGGGGCTCTATATAAACATGTTAGCCGGCTCTTGCTCACTCTCTTGGCCATTTTTATTGAGAATACATCCTAGTGAGCATAGCCATCTCTCTCACACATCCTACTTGATTGATTCATCATTTGGTGAGTATTAAGAGCATCCAAGTACATTGCTTGAGTGATTACATCTAGATGCACTTGGTGATTGTATTTCGCTACGGGATTCGCTTGTTTCTTTTGGTGGTTGCCGCCACCTAGACGGCTTGGTGCAGTGAGGATCGTTGAGCGGAGGAAGGTGCTTGTCTCTGGCTCCAATCATGGTGATTGTGCGGGGTTCTTGATCTTTCCCCAATGGAGAACCAAAAGGTACCCTAGTGGATTGCTCGTGGCTTGTGTGATCCTCATCTTGTGTTAGTTGTGCAGCACCCGATTGCAGGTTTGGCGTGTGATGCCTGTTAGTGTGTGAACCTCCAAGTGAGTGAATAGCCACAGCGGGGACTAGCTTGCTGGCAAGCAAGTGAACCTCTGTGAAAAATCTTGTGTCATCATTGTCTCCGAGGACTTCATTGGTATTCATTGTAATTGATCGATTGTCACTTGCCATGGCGGTATAAACATCATCCTCTCTCTTGTATTTACATTCCTAGTGTAGCTAAGCTCTTTAGTGTAATTAGTTTTGAGAGCTAGTTTGTGTCGTGTCTTTTGGTTAGTGAGGCTCTTTAGTTTGTCTTTGAGAGCTCACTAACTTAGTGGTAGTGACATAGCCTCTTGTGCACGAAATAGAGATCATAGCAACTAGAATTGTGGATAGAAGGCTTGCATTTTTAGTAGGCTTGTGCAACACTCACTTCACCGTTTAATTGACTAACCACTTGGCTCAAGTGTTGTTGTAGAAAATTTTATAGGTTATTCACCCCCCTCTAGCCATTAGGACATTTCACACACCCCGTCCGCAGGACGCCAGGCGCATCGTGCACCCCACCACACCACTTCCCCCAGCGCCCAGGCCATGCCCCCATGACTCTCTGAACATACATCTGAAACACGAAACACTTGAATGCAACATAAGTCTGAAGCAGATGAAACAATTAGAACATATAGTTGCAACATATTTGTGAATCATATGCAACATCCAGATAAACCACTTGCAACTTGCAATATAAAAACACTTATTGCAACATAAGACTAAAATAGTAGAAACATTTCAAACATACTCTTGCAACATATGTGTGAAACATGTGCAACATCCGGACAAAAAACGCTTGCAACATACTACCTCCAGTCCATTTTATCTGGCGCACACGTATATCAAGATTCAAACTTTAAAAACTTTGACCAATAATTAGGCTAATAATTTTTAACTATTATAATACAAACTTTATATGATTAGATTTGTAAGGAATTATACTATCCAATGATTATAAGTTTATAGGCATAAATAATATAATATAAAGAAAATAAATGGTCAAAGTGTAATCTAGGAGACCGTGTCATTCTAACTTACGTGAGATAAAATCGATCGGAGGGAGTACGTCTGAAATCGATAAAATATTTTGAACAAACGCTTGCAACATGCCTTTGAAACACTTGCAATATATGCAACATCCCAATCTACTTTTGCAACATCCATATGAAACACTTGTAACATACCTCTGATAACATCTGAAACACTTGAAACATATATTTACAACATAGGGGGGAGGCCACGGCCGGTTGATTCTGGCCTTGAAGCGGGAGCCAACGCCGAGGAACTAATATGCTTATCATGACCTTAGGAATGACTATGTTTGTCTGAATGTTGATGAATTGTATCCTTAAATCCGTACACCTAACTATTTTATCGTCATTCTCTTGTCATATTATATCATTAGCGAATTGCATCGCTTAGGTCTGTAACCCCCATGTTTAAAATCTTGGATCCGCCACTGTTACCTAGTAGGGTGAAAACCCTCCAAACAGCCTTCTCTCAAAACCATTTCGAACGTGCTAACTCCAAATGTTGTCCCTTGAGACAACCAACACCTACTAAGCATTTTTCAAATTTTGCAAAGGCTTTATCGTGCTTCCTTTCCACGCCACTCGATCTAAATGCACTCTTGAGTTAGATATCAACTAGTGGCACTAGATAGTCGATTATCAAAACGTGTTTGCCCCTCTTGATAGTATGACTATCGATCCTAAACCCACCCAAGCTCTTCTCTACAACATGTTAGGCCGGTGAAATGAAACTCCCTACAAGTCATACATTTGCCTTATGCATTTCCATTCCATCTCCATTGTGATTCCCTCAAGCATCTACTTTCCATCTCATCATCTTTCATATGATGAATAATGGTCATCTCCATGTGTGCCCAACCTTGCCACTTCACCATTGTTCGCATTGAATCTCCTTCATCTTCACTCCATTATCAAGCCACTTGATATCTTCACATATCACCTTCACTTGGCTTGATCTTCATGAAACGATATGGTCCTGTTCATAGCTTCACATGGCTTTCATAGTCCATTGACCTGAGCCTTGCTCGCTCTTCTCTATTCCCTTGGTCCATTGGTGACAAGCCCTCTACTTGCACTTCACCATTTCAATGGCCCGTCAGGTCCCAAGCCTCTAACTTGTCCTTCACCCTTGCACACGGTCCATCGTAGCCAAGCCTTGCCTTGATCTCTTCACCGTACCATCTTATGATATGTGTAGGGGTCACAACCCCCGGGTGTCTCAGGGCACCAATTAGTTAGCGGGACGCATGGTCCGCAACACAGCAGCTAACAAAGGCCCGAACAACTAAGGCCCAGCAAAAGCAGAGCAGGCCAGGCGCTAAGGCCAGGGGCGATCATGATCCCTTCCTCCGGCATTAGCCGCATGAAGCTCAAATATGCGACCTCTTCCCCATCACAACCCCTAGGAGAGACAGGGAGAGGTCGAGCCCCGTGCGACGTGCCCGTTCTAACAAAGGCAAGCACACCACGTCGACCCCACGAGGACCGATGTGATAGCGGTCACCTCAGTCTGGTCAGACGCCAACCCTATGCCACGCCGCACCAACGAGACAACACCGCACAACAGTGGTAGCGGATACGAAACCCACCGTCCGGATACAGACCAACAGGACGTGTGTACGATCCCACCCACTATGGGATGGGATCCATGATAAGGGTCTCGACCTAGAGACCTCTCCGGCTGGCGGAGTGCCCCGACCCCAATGATCGGGATTGTGGCCCTCAGCCCCATGAAGCGATCAAGCGAACAATGACCTAGGGTGGCTACCTACTACGGGTACGACGCCCCGGGGAACCTAGGAGACGACGGCGAAGACCACGACGGTTGCCTCGTTGCACAGGACAGCTGACGAACTATCATCATGGCTACAGTGCTGACACAATCAGCACAGTAGCACCACGTCAGACCCTGCCACGATGTAGCCACAAGACCATGACGATAGCCACACCTAGGCGAGCATCAGAACATGGCGTAGCTTACAAGCCAAGTTAGCTATGACCTCCCTCAGGCTCTCGACTCTTCGGTCGGGGGAAACTTCTCTTTGTAACGAGCCTTGGCCCCGAACTCTATATAAGGGCAGCCAAAACTCCCATCTTAGGACACGGTCTCATTCTTCATCTTCTACCATTCCATCCATTCACCATAGTAGTAGGGCTCCTGGTGCTTCTCTTCAGGCTGCCCCTCGTCTAACATAGGTTCTACCACCTCTTTCACCATTCTTGCACCGCCCATCGTAAGAACTTCAGAGCATTCAAGCGAGGAACATGCACTCGATCTTCTCTGAGACTGGACGTAGAGCTTCAGCCTGAACCAGTATAAATCCTCGTATCTATTGGATGCTACCATCGTCTTCCTAGAGCAGCGCGACAATCGTATAAATTTAATAGTCCGGTTTACAAAACACCGACAATATGAGACTATGTCATGTTCCATATTCAATATATGCTTCTCCTCATCTTGATCTTCACTTCAACTTTCCACTATTTGCCATCTCAACACATGCACATGCCATCTATCCTCCATAGCCTTCACGTGTTGCTCAACCTAGCTTGTGGACCAACCCCATTCTTATCTCTTATGAAACCTCATTAGTCCACCTAACGTTGTCACTCAATTATCAAAACCAAACCAGGACTTTCAACCTACCCCTTTTTGGTAATTAATGATAACTCTACAAAGTATGGAATAATTTGAAATTCCACGCTAGCACTTCACCCGCAAGTAAATTGCTAACTTGGTTCGAATTTTGCTACATTTATCCATAGCATGAATAACATGATATAAGTTGGATAAATTTCACAAACCCGACTTAGTAGTGATAACTCCCCATACGTATATGCTCAGATGGTTTGGCTTCAAGTTTGCACATATGCATAAATATGATATTTGTGGGAAAATTACCACTACTAAGTCATACTAAGGTATATCTATGATATAGAATATACCTTTGTAGTGTGTTCCTTAACATCATGGCTAGGTAGACACAAGAGACACTAGATACCTCATGAGATCACCATTAAAAGCATAGGCTCTAGTTACCACTTGAAAGCTACTAACTAATTCTATTTCTAGGATGTAGGAATTAATTGATGGCTGCATGTTTCTAATTTTTACGAGATTTTTAGGATGTAGGATTATCTCTATATTTTATCTATTACGACGACATTTACTGTGGAGGTTCTAAAACACTCTCCAATAGTGAGATTGCATTTGCATGCCATAAATTTGCAACTCTAAGCTCCAAACGGGTGCATTTGTGTTACATAATGGAAACATAAGAATAATTTTGTGATACCAAAATATTATTTTTGGACACACTCTTTGGTAATAGAAAATACAGTGTTGTTTGGAAACACTAAGGTAGTACTCTCTTTGTCCGCAAAAGAATGCGATTCTCTCTTTTCGAGGAGTCAAACAGTTTACGCTTCGACCAATTTTATATAAAAAATACTAGCACATGATACAAAATAAGTACAATTAAATTAGTTGTAAAATATATTTTGATAATAAATTTATTTGGACATATAAATGTTAATTCACTTTACTATAAACCTAGTTAAACTTGAGTTAGTTTGACTGGCACGGATCCCATAATTACATTCTTTTATGAACGAAAAGAGTATAAAAAATAAAGTTTATTAATATGCATAAAACAATCCTTGTTCGATATATGTCTCGATCAATCCATGTATCACATCAGCAGCAAATCCTTGACGAGGGAATGGTTCCAACCACGTCGGCGTCGCCGGAAAGCCATCCCTACCACCGCCGTTGTCTCTCTCCGCCATGCACCCCGGCTGATCAGGTTTCTGTCGCTGGCAATCATGGCGTGCGCTGAGCTCTACCGTACCCTCTTCGTCCCTATCCACCAACCAACCACACGTACAAGCGGCGGGAGCGCTCGCCCGAGTGTGTGACGCACGTTCCCCTGAGATTACCGGCCACGTGCTCCCGGCCGCCAGCCCGACGACATAATCCGCTGTCGCCGGCGCGCCTCCTCAGATGCGGGAAGGGCCGCGCGCGCGGTTGGTCTGGCCGCCCATGCAAGGGAGCAGCTGGCTAGCCTTGCTAGGACGACGCAGGCACGTGAAGAGGCACCCTTGTTGTCGCCTGATGGCTAGCGAGTCCACTACTTGCCTTGTCGTCCATGCAGAGCTCCACGTCCCATTGCTCCATCTGTGAACAGCCAGCTCGATACTGCTTGAAAGCACCAAGAGGCACCCAGATTTATTTGCCCAATTGGGCCATGTTGTTGCAGGTTTGTTGGATCTCTCGCAGATCTCCCGTGGATAGATGCAAGATCAATATTTCATTTCCAGCTGCCAGATATAGTACTACTAAACGGTACTCTTCATCGGAAATTGTATGTATGTATGTAGTAGCAGCTAGGTAGTTGAGCAGGTCTACTATGTTTTGGATCAGAAATAATGCAGCCATTATATATATAACTAGGTGAATTCCCCGCGCCTTGCAGCGGAAATGCAAGAGTAATTTGAATTGAGTTAGGAGAAATAGGATGTAGAAGGAATCTCGTTGGTGTATAATACATAAGTATATATGCGATATAAGCAGAGAACAGATTTAGTTTTTTTTGTTAAAGGTGTAACTAAAGACAACAAAAACCATATCAAAGAAAACACGGTCACTAACATATAGGATCGACCAGTACGGGAGACTAATCTTATCCACCCTCACCCCTCACCCCTACTATACCTGAGGGTTATCCCCCTCCCAAAAGTTCTAAGAGTTTTCCTTCACAAAATCATGCATGTTTCGGAGGACCACATATAATCCATGTGATATATAGTTTTGCTAGGTTTTTGCTTAGAAACGGACTTTTGCTTAGAAACAGTTATCAAAGAAAACACGGTCACTAACCTATAGGATCGGCCAGTACGGGAGGCTAATCTTATCCACCAGAACCCCTCACCCCTACTATACCTGAGGGTCATCCCCCCTCCCAAAAGTTCTAGGAGTTTTCCTTCACAAAATCATGCATGTTTCGGAGGACCACATGTAATCCATGTGATATGTAGTTTTGCTAGGTTTTTCTTAGAAACGGGCTTTTGCTTAGAAACGGTTATCAAATAAAACACGGTCACTAACCTATAGGATCAGCCAATACGGGAGGCTAACCTCATCCACCCTCACCCCTCACCCCTACTATACTTGAGGGCCATCCCCCCTCCCAAAAGTTCTAGGAGTTTTCCTTCACAAAATCATGCATGTTTCGGAGGACCACATGTAATCCATATGATATGCAGTTTTGCTAGGTTTTTGCTTAGAAACGACAGTTTTGCTAGGTTTTTCTTAGGAACGGCCGTTTAAATGTTTGCAAAAAAGTTATCGAAATATATCCATGTGGGGTCTTGTTTTGAAGAGTTTATTGCGAGGAACACCATGGTGCAATTGGATTTTAATTACGATACTTGGTTTAGGTGCTACGACTTTTTTTCTATTTCAAAAGAAATAGCCAGTGGAAGATAAATGAGGCTTAGTGGGCGGATGACGTCACTTAGTGGGCGGATGACATCATTTTGCTGATGTGGCACAATGAGAAGCCAGAAAAATAGGCTAGTGGGTCTTTGCTTTATAGGAGGTATAGATATATGTGTGTTTGTCTATCAGCTGATGATGCACTCTGACTCGACTTTGCTGATTTCTTCACCATTATCAATCTTGATGAAGATGAAGTGTTCCGATGCTAACGAGTTACTCCCTACGTTCCAATTTATGGGTCACTTTAGCATTTCTAGATACACAACTTTTATTATGTATTTAGATATATCGTGTATCTAGGTGCATAGCAAAAAAAAACTATGTACCTAGAAACACCAAATTAAAAGACATAATTTAGAACAGAGGGTGGTACATACATGAATGTTCAACCCTCGAGTCGGTAATTATTAGACAGCGATTGGCAGCAGAACATCCATATGTACAAATCCTGCATGTGCAAACGTGGATGTGCGGTATATTTGCGTATATAATTAGCTTATGGCGGCAAAAATCATCATCTCATTTTAAATTTTAACCATACTCACTCTTCACAGGATTATAAATACGGCTGCTTAAACTTTACAGGTTTTATTATATATTAGTCTACTTCAACTATAAAGGGCATAAAATCGGGATAAAACATATAATGCTCCAAACAGAATAGTAACATGAGAATGTTATTCTTTGTTTAAATTTTCTAAAGGTTGAAAGCTAGTTAACTATATAACGTGTGGTTGTGTATCAACAAATTGTTAGGAAATCCATTAAGCTCAACAGCATGCCCCACCGTACAATGTATTTATACATTTTAATGTTTACTGTTCATGCTAAGTGACATTCTATATTATCAAAGTAGCCCAATGTTTGAAGGTACTAAAACCTACATGAAATTAGGCCATAACAATATAACATGTTAGTGAAGAATAGCTCCGTACGTTGACTGCAACAGCTTCATGTTACTTAGTCGCAGCTAGGGATGGCAGAGGGTCGAGAGTAAAGTGCCGAAGTGTAAATATCCACCTGTGAAACATTGCCTAATACATGAAATTTTATACCGCACCTTTGATTGCCACTAGAATAAATGAACTCCCTTATATAATTCAAGAACCAATGGGCGAATCAACATATCCACACAACCGTAGGTTGAATTTGGCATCGTACCCTCACCCACATGTGATATTTTATACCCACACGCATAACCAGCGCCGAGTTCAATACCCGTGGGTACCCTTACCCATGGATAGCATTGTCATCCCTAGTTGCAGGCAATCACTTAATCTCATGATTCATGCTAGGCTTTGTCCTCTTAATCCCACGGGTACAATGCATTAATAGGTTTTTGCACTTCATGATTCATGGGCTTTGTTCATTAAACCTATACTATTAGATGTTCACTAAAAGAATGTGTATTATTTTAATTTTTTATTACATGGTAATTTCTAGGTGCTCTCAATGAACATTGTGACATCTTTTAATAAGGGTGTGTTCAGTTGGTGAAAAGTGGGTGAAAAGTTACTATAGCACCTTTCATTGTTATTTAGCAAAATTTATCCAACCATGGACTAACTAGGCTCAAAAGATTCGTCTCGACATTTACAGACAAACTATACAATTAGTTATCTTTTTTACCTACATTTAATGCTCCATGCATGCGTCCAAAGATTCGATGTGATGGGTGGAAGATGAAATATTTTGGGTTTGCATGGGAAGTGAACACACCCTAAGAAAACCAATTCATCAACTAGTGCTCTGCATGGCCTAGCATCTAAAAGAGATGTAGGTAGTGGTATCCATTGATGAATTAATCTATAGTCCATATAGCTAATCAAAATTGCTTACCTCCTTGTCCCCTCTCATTTGTTCCTTTCCTGGTGGAATACACACATAGATAACATGTACTCTCTCTATCCCTATTTATTTGTTGCTATGGTTTGCGTGCCGGTCAAACTTTCTTAACTTTGACTAGATTTATACAAAATATTACCAATAATTATATCTTCAAATAAATTTGTTATGAAATTGGATTCAATGATCTATCTAATGATACTAATTAGTACCATAAATATTAATAATTTCTTATATATATATTTGGTCAAAATTGAGTATGTTTGACTTCTTAGAAGCGAGAACGATAGACAAAAGGGATGGAGGGGGTAATTTGCTAAAAGTTTATGTTTTCTGCAAGAATTTGTAAGATTGTTATTACTTTGTGAGGGAGTTGAACGTGGAGGCTTAAAAAAAGGGCTCAAATAGTAATAGTAATATAGTAAAATAAATGTGCAAGATGCACCCAATGCAAAGCCATCTGTTCATGCAGGAAAAATGAACTTGTCTCTTCCATCGCCATGAAAGCATGCATATATAGGGGCGTGTCGCCGTGTCTGATCTGGCTTCTTTATAGAGATATAGGGGCAGCATGGGGTAGATATTATTAGTTTCTTTTTAGATATTATTAGTAAAAGGCATCTCATTGGGACTTGGAGGAGTGCAACCGAGATGTTAAAGTAAACTTAATCATTAGTTTTATGGGTTGTCTTTCACTACAAAACTATGTATATGTCACTAGGAATCTATGATTGCTTATCCTATATATGTGAGTGTCTTTCAATCAAGGCAGGCACACTAGTGTGGTGTCTAACAACTTAGCAGCCAATCAACCTGCAGACAACCTCCCCCAGTCCAGTGAACTCGACCACTGAGAACGAAGAAAAAGAAGCGCCGCAAGAACGCCAAAAGGTCACCGAAGATCCCTCCAAAAACTTCTAGGCAGCCAGCCATACTAACCAACCGGACCCTGCCCATGCACACCGATCGGCGTCGGCGTCCCCGCTGCCGCACGTCGTGCGATGAGCAATTTACAATTCACTGCTGGCTACGTACTGGCAGCTCTTGGGGTTCAAGGGGCCGGCACACTGCACGGTCAAGCGGGTGACTGACCGTGTGGGGCGCGCGGCCTCACTCGCTAGCTGCGGAAGGTGGCGCATGGAGCACGCAACGGCCAAGTGAGACGCGCGCGGCAGGCAGAGGCAGCAGCTCGTGCCCCGTGGTGGCCTGGCCGGCCCCCTGCCTCGTGACGGGGGCCAAGGGTCGCGCGGGCACGCGGGCACGCGAGCGAGACGCTGCCGCGGTTTCCTGAGCTTTCTCCGTGGGATCGTTGCGTTGCGCGCCGCGGGGGGGCACGCGACACGGCCGGCGCGGGCTGGCGCCTCCCCCGGATGCAGGCAAAGCTGCTACAGACCAGCAGCAGCAGGGCCACGGGCCACGGCACCACCGGCGGATCTACGTGGCACACAGGATTGGTGTTGGTGTCCGACGCTAGCTGTGGGACTGCTTCGATCTGCAGGTTGCATGCATGCATGCATGGCCGACGAAATGCTAAGCGCCTGCCACGTACGCATGCTGCACGTAGCTGCAGAGACCGAGAGACGGGCGTCGTTCGTTTTGCTAACTTTTAGCAGATACGCACTAGTGAGAACGACGGTGATGATCTAGCTCGATAATAATGTGAACAACAATGACCGATGTGCAGAGAATGTATGTGACGAAAAGGGAGATATTTCTAGGATCATTGTGCATGCATGCCCACGACATTTTGACAACTAAAATATAGCACATGCAAACATCGTCGTATGAACGTACGAAGGCTTTTTTTTTTGAACCGAAGGGCCAGATACTACAAGCTTATAGATAGAGCAGGTCACCGAAAACCAAATCACAAAACTACCACATCGAGTATATGTATCTCTAATCCTCCTTTTTCTACACGCCAGGATCTTGAATATATTAGTGTTCGTCATGCATGATATATATAGCATGAGAGGCTAACAATTTTTGTGAACACGGTTCGGCATCGTGGAGGTTGGACGTCCACTACATTCGCGGAGACAAATTTTGTGTCTCCATCTATCCTTTTTCCGTTGGATTGGATCGCCTTCTAGGTTCTATAGCTAGCTGAGCTGATGAGTAGCGCTGTGCCGTCCCATCCCTTTCTCTGATTTGTAGTTGCCGTACGTGTTCCAGTTCCAGACAAGAGGGCAACACCATCATCGACGACGGTGCCAATTCACCAGTGAACGGCGTACACACACGGCGGGGGCTGTCTCTCTAGTCCTAGTCCTATGTACTACTCTGTCTCAAAAATAGAGTCGCCGTGGGAAACGTGCTGGTCAACCTTTCTCAACTTTGACTACGTTTGTAGAAAATGCGTGCAACATTTATATCTCCAAATAAGTTTAACTCCCTAATTTTGCATCTACTTACCCCTTTGCCATTACGCAAGATATTCAAAAAAACCCTAAATTTGTATATAAATTACCCACATCTATCAGTATAAAATATTATTCAAAGCAACCGCCTAATTTTGTATCTAAATTATCCATCTCTGCCATTACGCAAGATAATTCAAAATAAACCTCTAGATTTGTATATAAATTACCCACATCTGTCATTATAAAAGACAATCCAAAATAACCCCCTAAATTTGCATCTAAATTACACACCTTTGTCATTATAAAACATAATTCAAAATAACCCCATAACATTGCATCTAAATTACCCATGTTTGTCATTATGAAAGATAATTGAAAATAACCCTCTACCTTTGTATCTAAATTACCCACATCTACCATTATAAAGATAATTAAAAACTCCCTAATAATTTTATAAATTACTCACCTTTGTCGTTATAAAAGATAATGCAAAGTAACTTCCTAAGCTTGCATTCAACTTACCCATATATTGCATTATGAAAGATAATATAAAGTATTATCTTTATATTTGTATCTACCTCAGCCGTTATAAAAAATAAACAAAAATATCTTCCAAATCTATATGTAATACTAATTTATGTTATCTGCTCCTGAGAATGACCAGGCAACCGGGCCTTCTGTTCTTCTAACTATCCTGTGGCGCCTCTGGGATGCTAGAAATGGCAAGATCTCTAGAAACAAGAGACACTCGCGCGCAATGTTGTCTCTCGCATATGTGATGACCTAACCATATGGGAGGGAAGGTTCACATCGGCGCGCCTCCATGATATCCCTAAGTTTGCACCAAGTGCTCGTGTTTTTCGTTCATGTATAATCACTTAGCCTCGGGTTGATGCCTGAGCCATTTTTTATAACGGGCTCCTCCTTTCAAAATCAATGTTATCCAAGCAGGGATATTATATAACAGATTCAACATGTTCATTGTTAAGGTGCAAGCTAAGTTTTAATTAACATGTGAAAACAATACTACTAGGACCTAAACTTTTTTAATAACAAAATAAATTTTGAATAAAAGATAAAAATACTGTAGGTGGAAAAAATTTGCAATAACTCCATTAAAAGTTAAAAGCCAAACTATAAATTCATGAAGTCAAAAAAAGATGAAACAACAGTTTATAGATCTGAAGATTAGATTTCAACTAAATACATACTACTCTGTCCTATAAAAAGAGTCGTTATGGGACTTGTGCTGGTCAAACGTTTATAAATTTAACTAGGTTTGTAGAAAATATTAGCAATATTTATATTTCTAAGTAAGTTTATTATAAAAATATATTCAATTATCTATCTAATAATACTAATTATGTACCATAAATATTAATATTTTCTTTAATATATTTGGTCAATGTTAAAAATGTTTGACTTCTCGAGAACCGAAAATGACTCATTTTATGGGATGGAGGGAGTATCACACAATAAAAAGATAAATACTATAAATTCTAACTAGAGATCTTCTGTGGAGCCTCCACGTTAATCCTCACAAGACTTGATAGGAAAATAATAGATAGACCCTAGAAAATCTTAGAAAAAGCAGAAACTCTAACCATCAATCCGATATAACCTAATTACCATTAATAATAATAGTTGTTAGATCTATTCTATTTTTTAAGTAATTACACATCTCTGCTATTGAGTAAAATAACATAAAGTGACCAATGATTATGTCTAAATTGTCCACTTATGATATTAAGAAATATGATCTTAAGTAGACTTAAATTTGCATCTAATTACCTATGTCCTTCTATTACGATAGATAGTTTACCTAACCCAATTGTCATCTCATTATTAGAAAAATTAAATATCCCCTCAAATCTACATCTAAATTGTCAACATCTTTTATTACAGAAAAATATTTAAAAAACATAAAGCATATATATTTTTCTACATTACCCACTTCTATCAATATTAATATAGTAAGATTTTATTAAAGTAAGCATACATGTTGTGCCAACATGCATGAGCGATAAATATATATGTAATATTTCATCACATAAAAAATATTTCCTGTTATATACTATTGATACTAAGAAATTAATTGTTAAAACCATATTAGTAACTATGAGATATAATTTGTATAGGCTTTTACTTTAGATATATTTATATATATTAACTAAAATGTTTGACACCTCTATATTGATAGTATAACTAGAGATACAATAAAGAGAAGAGTTTTAACTTAACTGGGGATAAAAAGAGTCTAAAATAAAATTTCAAAAATCTAAATTTAGAATCCTAACCTCGCAAGATATATGATGCAACAAGAGACACCATAGTTAATGGTAAGGCAAAATGTGAATATGAATAAAAAATATGTAGATCAGCCCCAAAAAGATACTAATAAGTTTATGATAACTAGATATAGACTATGAGTATCTATTTCATATATTATGTGAGAAAATAAACAAAGAGAAAAACATACAACTTAATACAAGTAACTCTTTAATAGCTATATGTATTAAACATTAACTAATATTTATATCTCCTAAAATTAGTTTGTGCGAGAGCACAGGTTGATGGACTAGTTGTCTGAAAATAACACAGATATAGAAGGACTATATATGAATATGCCGCTAAAAATGAAACTTCTTTGTTGATAATTCTAGCAGACACTTCTTGACACTCCTACAGATATCTCATCATCGCCGGGTCTCAAACCCCCATCACCGTGGGTTTTGCTCGGTGGAGTTCAAAATTGGCAATGAATGGATTTAATCACCGGCGGTAAAAAGTGAATAAAAAAATTAAAGTTATTAGACGTCCATATGCTCGCGCTGCCATCAACGTCCTCGCCCGTGCCATCCTCATCCTCGTCCTCGCCTGCAACCCAACACAGATCTTGCCCGTTGTATTGTGGGGAGGTTGTCACGCCATCGGGAGTGTGCTGCTAGGCCGGCTGCTAGGCCACGTGATGTCGTTGGTGAGGGGATAGAGGTTTGGGAGGGAGGGGGTGAGGAAGAGAGAGGGTCAAGAGGAGAGTGGATGTGAGAGGGGCAGAGGGAGAGGAAGCGGCAGCCAAAGCAGCGTCAGGTCTAGAAAAATAACTTAGAAGGGGCTTCTTCTATTATCATTCATCTCTAGTCCCTTCTTTCAAGATTATGTGGCTACCAATTTATAAGAGGGTGCATCATGTAGCGGTAGTGGGGCTCAAGCCCACCCTGTCTTGGTGCTAGATCCGCCCTTGGCCAGGAGGGAATGCAGGCGAGGGAGAGGGGGTGCTAGGGTTTAGTGGCTGCTTATATACTTGTGATATGTTTTCACCACCGGATTGCGTCTTGAACCAACGGTGAAAGCTAGCCCGATTTCCAATGCCAGTTTAAGCCACAACCTGACAGTGAAAATATATCTAGTCATTGTTGTGCAGTTTTTTTTAGTAAGGTCTTCTAGTTCTAGATATGAGATATCACAAGAAGATTTGTACGATTTGCATATGTACTTGGTGCTGGCTTCATAGTGACAATGGGTGTTTGTCGCTACTACTTTGTACCAAAATGTTAAATATCTGCACGTTTCCTCTTGTGTGCTAACTGTCATGGAACGGAACGTTTCATTAGGAAGGATCATCGGAAGTCAACAAATTCGTTATGGCCTCATCATCAAAATCGTTACCAGTAGGCTCGAACAATCGACCATTTCAATCCATTTGTATTTGTATATATAAACGTACGGTAATGATAGGCTGGGGAGTCAGAATATTGTTAGCTGTACTGAGTACTGAGTTATTGACCAGGCATCTCTGTCTGACTTCCTACTTTTTGAGCCTTCTGACTTCCTACTTATAAGTTCAGTTTATTAGTCCGATGACATGGACCGTTTGTGCACAATACAGTATCTGCAATAATAATAATAAAAGCTCGACCTATAGGGAATACAGTATGCGGATAAGTGACAACACTACCTAATTGCTGATTCTGGATACGAAACCGCCGATCTGACTGACTCCTCTGTACGATCCGTGCAGTCGATTGTTTTCTCGTTTCCAAATATAACTTCTGATGACGCTTTGGTTAGGCGTAGACAAATTAGTAGATCGTGCCTCTTTTATTTACTGCAAAAGGTGACAAATCCCTGACGCAAGAACTCGCGCGTCTACCAACAGCTGTATCTGTATATAGAACTTCCATGATACTACAACTCTCGCCAATAATACTAACCTGGTCAGAGATGTAGCATTTTAGAATGCAGTGATGTAGTAGCTGTCAGTCATCAATCATGATTGGTTTGATTGGCCCGTCGATACCAACGGCTGGGAAGAGGTTTGTCGATTCAGACTTCAGAGTTGCCTTGTCAGTCGCCAGTTCATCGAGCTTGAAAGGCCGCTGGGCTGTTCTCCGCGCGCATCCACGGATGCGCCATTACGCCTCGGCGCAATGCCGCAAAGCCAATAGATCCTTCGTTGCCACTTGGAGTTGGATTGGAGCAGATCAAACCCAAGTTGCAATTCCTTGTCCGAAAGCCACTCTTCGTTATTACAGGCTACAAAGTCTCGGCCTATGACTCGGGCGATTCAGAATATAACGAAGCCTGTTCACTTTGCTAAAAAGTCAGGCTGAAAAGTACTATTTATTGATTCGTGAGAGAAAAACACTGTTTTTTCACTGAAAAAGTATAGCTGATAAGCCAAGCGAACAGCTGCCTTTTCAGCTTTCAGGAGAGATTTTCCATTGTGCAGTACTCCTTGTCGCAGATTCGTCGTGCAAGGTGTCTGTCACTCAGAATGAAGCGTGACAAGGAAGTGCTCACTGCTCAGGACCGTCCTTCAGACTGGGACGCCTTTTGACTTCGCTGATTCTGAATGTTAGGCAAGGAAAATTCACAGCAAACGGCTCTAAGTTCTGGACAGATTTTTCCTTGCACGCACGCACGGTACAGTTCGCCTGTTGATTGTCGCGTATTCGTCGTTGAAGCTGTCACTCGGTCCGAACCCTGCATTGGAATCAAAAGAGCTCTCTGCTGATGCAATGGCCGTACATCCATGGTAGATTCCCGATTCCATTTTCCAACTTCACGCATTGACTATCTCCATTCTCGAATGTACGGTCCATTACGCAAGTGACGACTCTCAGATACGACAGCACAAGAGCAAGAGAAGTAGTAAACACTTCATGGTTATGATGCTGTTTTATCGTGTCATCTCACCGTAAAGCAGGCCTGAAAGGGCAGCCAAACCGCCTGAGCGGCTAGCCGCGCGCAGGCATCCCCTCGCTGCGTCTCAAGCAAAGCAAGAGCCCGGCACCGGCAGCCTCCCTCCCACTTGCCCAAATGTCTGGGAAACTCATCGAGAAGAGATCAGAGATGCATGCATCATGAATTCATGAGTAGCAGAGGCGCCAAAACCTTCTCTCCTTGGTCTTGTCCAAATGCTTCACTTATGCTGCACTAACCAATCAGACAGGCGCCGTGCCAGATGAAGTTTCGGCCGTCGCCAGCAGCGTGTATCCAAGATCCTACTAGTACTTTTGCAGCAGCCACAGTGCACTGAAAGCTTTCGTTAAACAAAAGCATCATCACAGCTGTGCATGTCGTCAAACGATGTAGAGGCCGGAACCCGTTCCATTATATCTGAAAAAACAAAGCATCATCACGCTAGTTTCGCCGTTCTTCGCAATTTTCGTTGCAGAAAGAAAAATAAGCCCATGCAGTAGCAAGCTTCATATGGGCCAGGCCGAACTTGTTTTGGGCCAGGCTGGAGAGGACTTCAGCTGAAGCCCAGTGTCATTTTGGGCCAGGCTGGAGAGGAATTGTTCAAGTCCCGTCTCAAGAGCTTATTGATTTTCTGACGGAATTCCTTTTCAGACTGCTGCCAGACACAAGAAACCTAAACTTTCTATAGTAAGATGTACTAGTATCTATGCACATGACGATTCCAGAAGATCATCAGAGCTCGGCAGTTCGTCCTGAATGCCTTCGAATGCGCGTGTGGCAAAGCTAAGCCATAATAAATGAAACAAGCCTTGTGATAATTTCCTGCTTCAACTCTCTGGTTGAGAGCAACCAACCATCAGGATGCCAAAATTTGCTCCAAATGTCAAGAGGCGAAATTATTTCTCCCTTCCTGCATTCCATTCTAGGATGGCCCTTCTCTGCTGCTGCTGCTATTCCATCTTCAGCAGCTTCAGCTACTGGACTTCCATCGGCCACAGGAGCAAGACCCCAACGAAAGTCATGATGAGGCAGGAAGAGATGGGGATGACAGGGAGTGATCTGTTGTGTCAGGTGGGTAAGACCCCCTTTCCTGATAGGCAATGGGGGAGAAAATGAAAGAGGAGACGGATTGAAAGATTCATCATTTACATCTGTTCTGAATAATCTGCCTAAACTGGATGCTCCGGTTTAAGAAACTGGACTGCTGAGTGCAGTAGATTCATTTGTCACCAAATGACAAACGACGGCAGTGTTAAACAAAGGATAAGTCAGGCAATACCTCATCGTTTCAAGACAAAATATACGATCTTGTGTGCTTGTGTTAAGACATGTAAAGTGCTCCTACAGAATCACAATCATGCATGCAGCATGCACATGAAGATGTGCGCTTCACTGAACCACCACATAACGCTATCATCATGAAATTTCTCATCTAGCTTTGAGAGATGCAATACCATTTATGCCAAAGAAAATACTTCAGGCGACAGTTGTAGCACTTTTGAGGTCACAAGAAAGAACCTCTTCCCATCTGATGGGCGAGCCCAACTGTCCAAGTGCCAAAGTGTGTACGATGCATCACTGAGTATGTACAAGCAAAAACTGGATGTCCTTCCTAGAAGGATGCTCCAGTTCCAATAGAAGAGCAAGTTTGATCATCCTAAACAAGAGTACAAGACCCATTTGACGCCCTTAACCATATATACACTACAATCAGATAAGATGGGGCTGCTCTAGGAATTTAACTCGATTCCTAGGGATTGGGACCAAATTTCTCCAACTCAACAAGCTCTACATGTTGGACAAAAAAAATTATTCCAGGAAGAACCCCATTTACTCATTTGCCTTTTAAGTTAATCAATCCCAAGAACATGGCAGAAGGGCAGGCCTGGTGCAGTTGGTGAGTGCTAGCTCGCCGAGTCACCAGGTCCTGGGTTCGAAGCCGTCTCTCTGCAGAATTTCTGCGGGGGTAAGACTTTGCTTCGGTTATTCCCTTCCCCAGACCCCACTCGTGTGGGAGCCTCTGGCACTGGGCCTGCCCTTTTTTAATCCCAAGAACATGGCAACACAACATAATAATCCACACAGAACAATACTAATAATTAGCCCTAAAGCTGTATGATCTAAGAAGGTCCCTAGTGAACTCATTCTGTCATATACTTCACTAAACCAACTTCCTGGGACAATTCAAACAGAACACAAACACTTGGATAGCTCTAGAGAATCTCTCCAAGCATCCAGATTGCAGTATTCCCCAACTCTGATCTGATAACTTAATGGACACATTGCTTGCAAACATGCAATTGACCAAATTCAAGATGTGAACTATAATGTAGTATTATGCATCAAATACAACCTGAATAAGCATTCTCAAATCCGACAAATCAAATCTAGCAAGCCAGAAGCACAGCAGAGTGGTATACAGATCATCAAGGGCAAGTAACTATGAACACATCAGATTACATTTTCCAGTCATGAGTCCTGTTAAGAGGAACCTAACAAGCACCAAGCTCGCATCCCGTTCATCTGGTTGAGAGCTTAGCAAATATCAAGCTGGATTCAAGCCTGATGAAATGATGTTCATATTTACAGATGCAGTCGAAAAGGGAAAATAGAAACATATAATTAAGCCAACGAAGTAACTAACATTAAGCAGGAACATAGCAATGGCATGACAAGTAGGCATAAGTTAGCACCTAAGCACATAAAGCATAATATTTCGGGAATGATAACAAGCACCGGTCATAACTCCTTGATCTAGGTCTAGTTCGGATCAAAGACAACATCCTTCACCACAAAAGTAGACAGCCAAACATATGTCCATAACACTAGAACAAGACTATTCCAGGCAACTGGAAGACTTAGGTCACCCTTTTTGAGCAACATCTTACCAAAAGACCGGCCACAGAATCCAAAACCCAGCAGCACATCAATTTCAGCTTAATCAATATGCACCCTCCAGAGCATCAAGCACCATCCCCACTGTCTCCTTCATCAGGTCCATCCGCTGCAGCTGCTGCCTGATCTCTGACATTCTGAACTTCCTGAGCTTCTCCTCCACCGCTCTTGCCTTTGATTTTTCAAGTACACCAAATGCCTTCCTGAATATTGGCCCACTCGGATGCTCCTTCGACAGCTCCTCAACAGCCTCCCACAGGTATGGGTACATTTGTTTTCCCTTCTCAGCACAATCTCTCCCACTGCTGTCACCATGGCTAGCCCTACCCACAGTGACAATTGCATTACCATTGCCGTTTTCATATGTCAATGCCTTTGGCTTCTTGGTCGTGCGATCACGGAGTTCCCATCCGTTTTCCATATCCTCATCACTCTCCTCTATCTCCTGTTCTTCATTGCTCTCTTCTGCATCCTCAGTATCCTCGTGTGGCACACGAGATCCTTGTACCAGTACTAGACTCTTCAATCCCCAAACTTTCTTGCTAAGTTGATAGACATCGCGATCATGTTGCGTTGGCAAGTTGGGATCCCGTCCATTCTTTGCACGGGTGAGCAGCAACTTGTACTTATGCTTGAGGCGCCTGACCTTATCACTAAGCTGGGCCGTAGAAGCATTAGCAGTGAGTTGATGAATAATCTGGCTGTGTACCTTGCCCGTGTCCTGAATGGACGCGGGGAGCCGGCCCTTTTTGGCACGGAACTCAATGAGGGCACTCAGTATGGTGACCTCGTCTTCAGGACTCCAAACCCGGGGCGGCCGCTTCTGGTGCTCCGGGGAATGGGGGCTGGGGCGGCGCTTGGGGCGACGCTGGGAGGACCCCGCGGTGGCGCGGAGGGGCACATCCATCGGGCGGGTGCTGACGGGCTTGACGTTGGAGGTCTCGATGCGGAAGGAGCGGCGTGCGCTAGGCAAAGGCGAGGCGTCGCCGGCGCCGGCGCCGTCGTCATCGGAGGCGGCGGCCGCGGCGGAGTTGTCGGAGTCGGAGTCGGAGCGGAGGCCAGGGGTGCGCTCGCGGCTGCGCCTCGGGGACGGAGAGCGGCCGGCGACGTCAGCGTCCGAGTCGGAGTGGAAGCTTGGGGAATGTTCGCCGCGACGCCTCGGGGAAGCGGCGCGGCGGCCGGTGCCGGCTTCGGCGTCGGCGTCCGCGTCGGAGTCGAGGTGGTCGCGGGGGGAACGCTCGCGGTTGGTGCGCCTCGGGGACGGGGCGCGAGCATCGGCGTCGGAGTTGGATGCGGCGGCGCTAGGGCGGACGTTGGGGCGAGGCGACTTGGAGCGGGATCGGGATCGGGAGCCGGAACGGGAGCGGGAGGGGGAGGGGGAGGCTCGGCGGCGGTGGCTGTTGCGAGCCGCGCCCGCCTCGCCGTCGGAGGCGTCAGACACCGACCCCGGGATGGCGGCGGCGGCCGGGCGCTTCGGGGCCATGCCGGCGAGGGTGGGGAGGAGTTGGTTTAGGGTTTTGGATTTGAATCCCTCTGCGGGATTGCTCCGCCTCGCCGATATGGCTGTTGGCCTTTTGCTGTGTTGCTGGGGGTTGGGGCTGGGAGTGGGCGGGCTGGGCGGGCGTCGTGTTCGGTCGCGGAAGTGTGCACTAGAACAAAGGCACAAACCTGGGTTAAGCCTGTCAGCGACTCAATTCAGTGGGTTAAGGTGGATTAGGATTTTTTTTTTGAACGTGCGCGGCACGTATTTCATTAAAAAAAGTTTAGAGGTAACCAAAGACACGCCCAACATCACTAGTTGGCGAGATGCCGCCTAGCGTGCGGGTAGACACAAACACAAATCACCACATGGTGGTGCAGCTGAAGGTTGTACTAAGTTACAATTGTCGCGACGATGAGCCATGGCTGGCTTGACGTCACACCGCGCCGGGTTCCCGGCTGCTGCGAGCAGCGATGACAGAAGAGCGAAGCCGGCAGCCATCCATGCATTTGCTTCTTCCAGGATGAAAATTAATTAATCTTTTATATCGATGTAAAAGATAACTTCTTACAGATATTTAGTACAATCTAAAGATAGCATGGCAGCTCTTATAGATAGCATGCTATCTACATTGGTAAAGACATTTTTTTGCGATTTACACAAGTACAAACGCGGATGCGCAACACGCACGTACATCCACCTCTATGAATACCTCCGAAAGACTATGTCAGCATATCTCGAGATTGACAAAGTCACCACAGGCGCCTCACTGTCGACGGGAACATCGCTTATTGCTGGAAGCACAACGCCGTTAAATCCCGGAATAAATCCAAAAAAAATACGAGCACCCGTGCCAAGTCGAGGACTTAAATCCGGGTGGGCAGGTTCCACCACAAGGAACCTAACCAGCTAGACTCGAACTGCTTGAGGTAGGTAGTATAATCTTTTTTATGTTGTCCTATAGTTTTGGTGCGATGTGGTAAGCAATTGTTGGTTGAACTTGTGTCCGAAGGTTGTTGTCATGAATTTGATTCCATGGCAATAATTAGTGGGTCGATGCTTGCAACTGCGATGATTTAGTACTCAAGACATAAAAGGATTTACCCTAATTTGTACATCTAAGAGCTATGTTTAAGAGCTACGTGGCCTCCCGAACGACGGCGCGGGGGTCTTTTTCTTTTCTCAATCAATCGTTCGCCCAAGCGCTAGGACCCTTTTTTTCAGGTGCAGTGTCCATCTAAGGACGTTAGGAGCGCCGCTTCGACCTCTTAGTTGGATAACGCTCTAGGTGAGCTCAAAACGATTAACCTTGAGCAGAGGCCTGCTATATCCTTTGAAGGGTGACCAGCTTCGGACCTGCATAAGGTGCCCCATTAACCCAACCTACCAAGGGTCAAATGACTTGGCTCGCTACCAGCGCGTCACTTGGTGTGCCACGCCGTCAAGAGATTTGGTAGCAGGCGTTACCGGCTCAAGCCGCATATCTATTACGTGATGGTTGGACGTTCCACACTTTAGGACTAAAAGCTGCCAGTGGCCTTTCAAGTTGTGCTCGTCGCTCGCTGATTCCCCTAGTCTAGAGGCGGCCATGTACCGTCCGCCGATGGCTTTCGAATCTTCGATATATTGCTGATAGTTTTCGAATCTCCGATGTAGTGCTCGCTAATTACCCCGGTATAGTGCTCGCTGATTCCCTTGGTCTAGAGGCATGTAACGCTAACGTCCACGGCTGGTTTTCGAACCTATGGTATAGTGAGCTACACAGTATTTACTACATATATTATGTCAAAAATAAAGAAAGAGAAAAAACATATAAGATAACATAAGTAATTTTTTACTAGTTAGATTTATTAAACTTATAACTAATACTTATCCTAAAATTCTGACCCTCTATCACAAGTAAATGGACTAGTGTTTGTAACTGTACTCCGTAACAATAAGGGGAATATATTTCACCAAGAGTTTAATGAACTTATACATTGATGTTATAGATGGTGCATTTTTACAAAGTTGGTCAAATAATAACCTTGTTTGAATTTGGCAGTGCATTTTCTACAAGGTTGACCAAAAGTTAAGTCTATATCAAAATAAACTAGAAAAGTTAAACTTAGAAATCAGAAGGAATAAAAATCCCCCCGAACGAAGGCAGCAATATCGAAGCTCTGCTCACATTGCCCGTCGACGACGAACAGAGGAACCAAACTATTTCGGAGTCGGACTTTGGGGTGCGGTCGGGCCAGACAGCATTGCCTCGACGACGAACCAAATAGCGAACCAAGTTTCGCCACAACCCAATAGCTCCGTAGTCTTCTGTAAACGTGAGGCTAAATTTCGCCTTTAACCCGGCTACCGGCCTTCATATTACGCTATATATGTAATGCTACATTTGAGTTTCTGACTAAGCTAGAACCAGCATCTATCTCTGAACTGTTCATAGGAGTTGATCAGATGATTCAGATCCAGATGAAACAACTTTCCTGTTCGCTGCAGCTGGCTGCGGCTGCGCTAAAACCACGCTACGACAGTGTTTTTGGTGCAGCTGCAGTGGCTGAAATAAGTAGAGTTAGAAGCGCACAGGGGTGAACTGTGATCATATACTCGCCAAGAAACTTTACTCAAGGAGCTGAGGCACTTAGTTTGTCTACATCTTATCGTTCTTACAGAAGCATTTCGTTCAACTTAAGGGGGGTCACACACAGTTCAGAACTTCAGATACAGTATGCTCCATCGGAGTGGCAATCCACAAGAACAGCAGAGATATCTATGAAGGATACATGAATATATAGCACCAAATCTACAGGCTACAGCAGCTCCTCTGATCTCTGGTCAGCTCCCGTCGTCGTCGCACTTTCACTGCACATGGTCGTGCTCAACCTAGCATTTTTTTGCCCCGCACCCAACAGGAGGAAAAAAACACCACAAGTTAACACGCGCGGAGTAGAGCAGAAAACAGTTGCAGCATATACTTGAAATCTAGAATTAAACATGACGGCTTCATCGGAATGCTGCTTACCTACCTTGGCTATGTGCACCTTATGGTGGTCGTCGGCGGCGGCGGCGGCGCCGCCCTTGGCCTTGGGCGGGTACCTGGCGCGGTACTTGCTGAGCTGCTCCCTGACGAGCTTCTCGTAGACGAAGGAGGCGCCCTTGAACTGTGGCAGCACGAGCCAGGCCACGAACAGCAGCTTCACGGGGTACCACACGGGGATCCAGTAGAGGAGCGGCTCGGCGAGCATCTCCAGGAGCGTGATGAAGGAGTAGATGATCCAGTAGGACAGCCACTGCTCGTCGTCCACCTTGGACGGGCTCTCCATCGCGCACACCGACGCGTACCTGCACCATCCCAACACAATTGCTCACGCCGTGGTTACCGCTGCACTGATAAGATGATATAAAACTGGTCCTGGATGCTGTAACTTACAGAGGGTACAGCAGGGTAATGGTCGGCCTGCAAAATGCATGGAACAGAGGAAGAGGAACAAGCAACAAACGCGGACATCAGGCAACGGTTGCAGTCAAATCAGAGACAATCGAAGCTCGAAGGACACCGAACGAACAAACGATGGAGACGAATCGGCGAGAAGCAAACTGCAAGGGAACAGTGGAGTACCCGGCGACGGTGTGGAGGTGGCTGATGAGCGCCCAGGACTTGCCCATCTCTCCTCCTGATCAAATGAGGGAACCAACGGCGACGGTGTGTGCTCGGTTTGCTGGGTTCGATCGAAACGGAAGTGTCCGCGAGAAGCATGGAGTTGCTCGGCTGACGGGACAGCGAATAGGGGAGACGGGGCATAGGGTGCGTTTTTATACAAAAGAGTGGCAGGCGGCGATGGCATCGGATGCTTAACTTGGACGTGGCGTCCTCGCATCACTTTGAGACACACATGGTCTAGACTCTAGAGTGTACGTACGTTCTTGAAAGGTCTAGCGGCACGAAGTTAAGTGATGGGTCAAGTCGGATGGCTTTGCGCTGGGTCGCTCGCCGCTTTGCGGAAGACGTCGATCGGTCGGCCGGCCTGAGGTCCTTGACTTCGGCCCGGGCGTTTTTCGGGTAATTTAAAATTCGGCTAATGAAAATTGCTATCCGATGGTAGTTCTGAAAAAACACTATTCATAATTTCGGGTATCCGATGATTTAGGTTCGAATTTGGGTATTCCCGATACACTCGGATTAAAAAAAACAGCAACTACATAAATATTTAGTAGCAATTTATATATAATGATTTCAGCAATGATTTATAGAAAATTTCAATAACATTTTGTAGAGAATAATATATTACAGTCACTTGTTCAAACAGAGAGAATTATATTCTAATAAAGTGATAAGTTTAAGTGTTCAACTAATAGCATATGATAAATACAAAGATAGAGACAAATGTTTAAATAGTTCGGGTAGTTTGATACCGGAGGATATTACCCGAATTACCCAAACTAATTTCGGATAATCAAAATCGCTATCCGAATTTAGAATCGGGTACCTCATGTTCGGGTAATTCGGTTTGGGTTTGGATAATTCGGGTATGGGTAATAGGTATTGGGTATTTTGCCCAGGCCTGACTTCAGGTCCTCTCACTCTCTGGTAGAGTGCCACGTGGCGACACGTGTGAGATGAGCCACGGCACTCGTGTCCACACCTGCGGCATCGACCCAGCCGCATCCGAGCATGCTCCTAGGAGTACTCGCTTGGCTTATCGGCGGGCCAGCCGCCTGCCGTTTGCAGCGTTTATATGCGTCCAAATGGGCTGGTTTGGGCCACACGTCATGTTTTGTCCCCAAGCCCAAGCATGCGTTTATATGCGCCAAATGAGCTGGTTTGAGCACAAACCTTATTTGGCGCGCGTGCGCCGTGCGAGTTCTCAACGCACGTTTCTGTTTCTAGCACCAGCATCCCGTTCTCTTTCCATTCCTGTAACTTTTTTGTCGCCCACGGTCTTAACTCAGAGACACTGCATCACGACGGCCATTTAAACAAATTCGAAATAGTGCATCCGTTCCTTTTCTCCTTTCCCCTTCTCTCTAGTGGACGTGTTGGTTTCATCTTCTTCAATTCGGAGGTGGAAGCTCCATCGTCGCAGCCTGACCTCGATTTTGGGCATCACCTGCTGACCTCCCCCATCGACGTTGAGGCAGAAGGCTCGTCGACGCTGGTGCGGTCGCTGTCCACGTAGAGGTGAAGGTTTGTCATCACCGGGGGGCGGCCTCGATTTGGGGCGGATTCGTCGTCGGCATGGCCTCGATTTGGTGCGGATTCATCAGCGATGCCTCGATTCGAGGCCGAGGCGGAGGAGTTGGAGGAGGATTCGAGCGAGCTATGGGCTAAGGAGCAAGGGGCCCCTGCGAAGCCGTCGCCCATCAAGACCCAGCTGCTGCAGTCTAGGAATCCAAACCCTACTAGAACATGACCGCCGGGCGCGCCGCTTCGAGGATGTCGACGTCATCACCGGCGACGGCCTTCAACGACTCCAGCTCGTCTAGGTACATATCGCCGCCTCGTCTGCCTGCCTTTTCCCCGCTCTTCGCCCCTGTATCCATTGTTCCTGAATCCATAGTTTGGAGTGTCATCTTCCTCCAATAACTCCACCCCATTCTGATCCGGCACACACGGCGTCGGAGGACGGGACGAGGGAGTCCCCGTGCAGTTGCACCGCGATGGGAGCGGGCACGGCACCCTCGGTGATTTACATCCAAATTCATTAAACTTACAAAACAAACAAGGAAGGAAGGAACAACGTGCTTATTAGTATTTGGATTAGTTTCTTACTGTAGATGTCGGTGATGGCCTCCATGGCCTTCTGCTTTGTCCTGTCGTTGGTCATGGTGGGGATCCAAAGCACCTACCTTTTGTTGGCACCGACGAGATTATTCCCATTTGCACTATAGTTTAAGTAGACACAGAAACCATAGGTGTATTTTACCTCTGTTAGGCATTGAAGTGTAAGATTCCGATAAGAAGAACTTCAGTAATCTCTCCAGTTAAATAAAAATAAGAAAAATAGGTAAGGCCCAACGTTTTCGTAGATACAGTTCACATAAGGGTTGTTGAACCTACATACACCATATGGGTTGCGGGCTCCTGCTTCAGTTCTTCCACCACTTACAGAAGTTCAATAATTATGTTGACTTCCTGATTGCTTGCTCCTTTCTATGTCTAGAATGTAGGGAGCCAATCTGTAGGATTGACAACAAATTTAAGTCACAAAAGAACAAGCACATCAAGATCTACAGATCAGCAGGTTACAGACACACAAAAATGAAAATAGTGGAAGTTCTGACAGTTGGTAAAGCTTTACAATTACAGACCGTCGCTATTGCCAACCTGCCTGAAGCAAGTTGTGTCTGAGGTATCATCGAGCGTGGACTCCGACGTTGAGAGCATCGGGCGATGGAGCAGCTGAGGGGAGCGAGGATGGTGGTGACAAGGTAGTGTCGTTGCCCAAGCCTTAGGCGGCCGTCGTTGCCAGAGACCAGAGTAGGAGCAATTCGCCCACGATAAGTAATGTCAAAGACGATAGCTTACCATTTGTTATCTCAAGCAATTTATTTTATACAACTAAGAATTTAGCTTCAGCAAAGAAATATCATGTCCGGAAAAAGTATTATTGTTTTTGCTCTTCATAGACTCCGCTTGATTCCCTGTTTTCATAATAAAAGATTATAAAAATATTTTGTTTTAATTTTTAAAATATAAATAATTTATACAATACAAAGCGTGTGATGTACAAGGCACTGCATAATGTAGCTGCCGAAGTTGTGTTTCAGGTCTGTTTTTAGTTTATTTTGTAATACCCAAAAATTTCAAATTTTAGAATTAATGGGTTTTAAATAATTTAGATAACATTTAATAGGGAATTAGGATTTATAATTTTAAAAAAGAATATTTGGTGATGCATTCATGCTGTTGCATTTATTTTATTTTGTGGTGTGGATTTATTTTATTTTGTTTTGGCTTAGAAAATTTTATTTGAAATAGGTTTTGGAAAATAAATAAAGGAAGAAAAGAAAGAAGAAAAAAAAATAAAACAACTTACCTTCTCCCTGGCGGCCTGGAAGCCCAACCGAACCGGCCCGCTTTCTCTCCCTCTTCTTTTGGGCCGTCGGGCCGAGCCTGCTTCTCCGCGCTCGCGACCGCGTGGGCCAGCCCAGAGCCGCGGCAGCCGCGCGCCTTCCCTCCCTCCTTGTTTCGCTGACGGGTGGGGGGCACTTGTCGGTCTCGTCTTCTTCATCATATTCGTGACTGAGCTGGACTTTGCCGCCACCGATTCTTGCCGATTTAACCGGGATCTCCTACCATAATACGGTGACGTGGAGCTATAAATAAGAAGTCGTGACCCTCCCCTTTCCGTTTTTCACCTAAATCGCGAGTTCCACCGTGTGAAATCGTGTTCTAGGGTTTGAAGGTGTTGAAGGTCGGCAGTTGAACGGTTGGGGAGTTCTTGGGTGGATTGGAGGTCAATTTCTTCGCTTGGGTGAGTTTGTCATCTTCTCCTCTCCCTCCCAATGCTCTTCTTTTGAGTTTTTGTGCTTTGTATCGCAGGTTTGGAGCTCACCGTGGCCGGCAATGGCGCCACCGTTTCCCCCGAGCCGTGTTCTCTCTTCGGGTCGTCATAGCACTCCTAAACCGCCTAGAAGAGTTCGGGTTTACTTCCTCTTTCGATTGGTGTTGGTGGCGGGGCGAGTTGTGGTCGGAAAAGGTGGGGCCGAAGCTCTCCGGCGAGCTCATGGCGTCGGCCATGGCAACCACCGGCCGGAGTTGGTGTTGATGGCCGGCTTCATCTCCCTCTCTCTCCTGGATTGAACGGTAGCCGTCCACTCTTGGATCAACGGCCGAGATTAGAACTTACCCTTTCGTGGGTAGTTTTTCTAAAGAGCCCCTGAACTTTTTCAGATTAAAACCCGCCGTCCTAAGCGTAATTCCCGAATTACATTTCTGAGTTTTGAAAGCATATTCTCTCGCGGTAAATCAAAAATACATTTTTAGATATTTACAGTTTTGCCACTAGGATTGTTTTGGTCATAAAATCTTCGTTTTAACTCCGATTTGATCCGTTCAAGTTGCGTTAGGTTCGTATTTGCGAGCTCTACATGTTAGTATAGTTGTACAGTCAGTTTGGACAATTTAATTTTCGAGTTTATAATTAAGTATTTATTTATCTATAGGAAATCTTAGAAAATTAATAACTTCCACGTTTTAACTCCGAATTTGGTGATCTTTACGTCTGTGTGATCGTAGGAACGTGTAGAAGAGTTTTATAAACTTTTATTACTGTTTTGTTACTGTTGGTATACTTTTCTAATTATATTTCTTTGTTTGCTTCGTGTATGTTTGATTGGATGCATGTATGTTGTTGATTGATGATCGAGTATAGAAGGTGAGCAGTTTCTGGACGATCAGGAGTATTACTTTGAGCCAGATCAGCAGTATCATCCAGAGAGTTTTGATCAAGGCAAGTATAACACAGGACTATCCTTGTTACCTATTCACTAAAAGTATCATACATGTGCATGTGCTTACCTTGGCAACCTTAGAGATTATAACTTAGTGATTGATATCCTGATTCCTTGTTACCTACGGGCTGTGCATTTGGGTAGTTGTTGCTAGTGCTAAATTATGAACAATGATCTTGTAATTTGACTAATGGGTTAAGCAATCAACCATTAAGATGATTTTATTACTGATGATAAAGGGGACTAGAGCATAGGGTTGTGTTGATTGTTGTTGCTCTAGTTACTCTCCATAAGGACTTATCTGTAAGTGATAACCGGGATATACAGTACAACTGTGAGGGCTATATGGCTCTGGCTTTAGTTGCTTAAAGGACCTTTTCTAGCTTGTTAGTGGTTACCTTAAATGGCATAAGAATGGCTTGCCACGTTGGGTGTAGGGCGAGCCCCTGTCCTTAGTGTGTATAGGCTGCGAGTTGTTGTGTCACTGGGAAGGGGGTTCTACATCTGCCTGCCGAGTGAATCTAATGGCCCTAACTTGTTAGACGAACTTTTAAGTGGCTTTATATGATTTCCGGTGTTTTGGGGAGTCGCGAACCCTTGCATTTGGAAGTTATGACTCACAGTGAAAGTGTACGCCTCTGCGCAGAGTTAAAAACTGGTATACTAGCCGTGCTCACGGATACGAGCGGCCTTGGGGATTCTTACGGAATAGTTGATCATAACTGTTATATCATGCTTAATTACTGTTGTTATTATTATGCTCATGTTAATGCTATTCATTATCCTTATTACAATTGATCATTGGTTCATTAACGGGAAGAGAATTACCTTGATGCTACTCAATTGCTAAATACATGATAAATAAAAGCTAAACGCAGTTAAACAGTGTCTAGCCTTTTTGTGCCTCATGAACCCTGTGTTGTACTTGTTGAGTTCGACATGGACTCATCCTTGCTATTTCCACCATAACAGATGAAAATTATGAGGAAGATTATCGTAATGAGTACTAGTCTTGGTGTCAACCAGTCAACCGTGTCCCTGTGTTTGGAGTTTCCGCTGGAGATCTACTATTAGTCATTATTATTTATCGTTCAAGACTATGTCTTAAATATTTGTTCGCTATGTAATAAGCACTGTGATGATACTATGTAATTTGTCTACTTGTGTGTGCGATCATGTCCTGGGACGCACATGAGTACTTTATGCATCCTATTTTTGTCCTTAAAAATGGGTGTGACATATTTTCAGTTAGTAGCGAATCATAATTGATTGTATTATTGTTATACTGTTTTTCCTTCTCTCACAAATTTAATTCCTTGTAACACGAGATATAGTTATTTAGAAAACATGCTACTGTCTAAACTTGATGTTTGTGGCTGGCACAATCTGAAGCTTGACAAAGTAGCTTGAGAAACCGGTATTCTCTTTTCGCATTTCAAGTATCTAGTATTGCTATCCCAGATTCGGCTTCACTTGTATTGTAAAACTTGATATAATTAATAGCTGTGCAGCTTCTCTCAGAGATCTGAGATTTTAATACTGTGCCTTGATGAGTTTCTCAACATGTTTAATTGTATTTGCTTCATAGTATATCTTTTCAAGTGTTCAATCAGTACTTGTAGTGCTAAGGCCCCGTTCGGCTGTGCTGATAAGCCGGCTGAAAAACACTGTTGGCTGATTTGTTGTGAGAGAAAAACACTATTCTGGCTGAAAAAACAAGCTAAAAAAGACAGATTGTATTCTTGTAAGTGGCATAATCAGAAGGTTATATCATTCTTTTTTAACACATTCTCCTGAATCTTTCTGAATTAACAACCCTAGGCAAAATAGAGATGATGTTAGCTATTGCTTTAATTGGAAAACTCCTGTAAGCACTCTTTTGGCAAATAAATAAATAAATAAACTAATCAACTGCAGCCTATGAGCAAGCTGATGCGTCCAAATGGTATGGAACAGTGTATTGAGTTTACAAAATGATTTTCTCATTGGAACAAAGACAATTATGTTGGTTTATAGTGGATTTTGCAAGCCGAAATGTTATAATCCGATACTTTCTGGTTTCTGTTTGTATGATAAATAGTCCACTGTTTCTTTTTTGCAACTTGAGTTTAGCACTGCATTCTGCCCGTCATTGGTATATAGCTCTACTTTTCTCTTCCTTTTTCTTTTTTTTTTGAAGTGGACATTCTAATGCTAATAGGTGCAATCACGTTACTTTTATGCAAGCATGAGATTTCTTTGGATTTTCAAATCCTGTAATCAATATATGTGAATGGATTCATCATCAGTATCTTTTTGAGGCCTTTTCTGTTGTGTTTTTGCTAGAATATGGCGATGTTTAAATAAATACATCTATGCTTCAGCTTTCAATAGGAGTTGTACACATCTTAAGCACATCAACATGTAAGAGTAGCTAGGATCAACTGGCTCTCAAAGGGAAAAATGCTTTTCATATCTGAAACAACTATTTTTTTATCACGCACCTTTGGCATTTTGAGAATACCGCTACACTTTTTTTATGATAGATTAGATCAGAGAATTAAAATAGACAAAATTTGTTGGTGTCTCTCTTCTTATAATTCAGGTCTTTTTAGTCTTTCTCTATGTCATAACACTGGATCTCTTTTTTTGGCTTAGATTTCTGACATAAAGAGTTTAGTTGTCGCACCAATATCCAAGGCATCTACAAGACAAAGAGCAGCCAGAGTTGAAAGGGTAAAAGAAAGCACAAGATAATGGATTCTTTGATAGGGACATCAATGACAAAACCAGAACATGGATTGAGGAATACATATTCTAATGTAAGTGGAATGAAACCCTATGAATGCATTTTGTCCCTCCCCCACCCCCCTCCCCCCCACACACACATTTTTTTTTCTATTACTGTGTTTCCACTTTTTTTATTAATGCAAGAACAACAGTCTATTGCCTATCTATATCATAGTGCATAGTAGACTTGATGTAAAGTTTGGTTCTGTTAGACAATTCAGCCACATATTCTTCAACTATTGTAATATCTGAGCCCATTCACCATAAACTTTTCCCCTACGCGCCTTAGCATCTGCCGAGGTGAATTTTTTGTAAATTATCATGCTCCCCCTTAGACGGTCCAGTATCATCATCACTTCCTTTAGACTCAAAGGATTTAATGAGTTTTGATACCAGAACCTATCCATCTGACTGCCGCTCGCAGCTCTCATCGTATGGATGTAGTTGCTGAAGTTGTGATTCGGGTCTGTTCTCAGTTTATTTTCAGTTACTAGCGAATCATAATTGATTGCATTGTTGTTACACTGTTTTTCATTGTTGTTGAAATCCATATGGGGGGCTGTTGTTTCTTAATGTTGTGGGTATGGTAATGCAGGTTCTGGAGAATGCCTGCAGGCATGATGAGGAGCTCCATGCCATTCTCGATGATAGCATCGGCAACCTAGAGCTCATGAAGCAAAGGGTGAGTGCTGCTACTGCGAGCAAAGGGGGTGAGTGCTACTACTGCATTATGCTCTTTTGCTTTTCCTGTATGTTTTGTTGTTTGACTCAGAGAATTCTTATTGCCCTAATACACAGTACTCATGCCATGCCTTGTGTACGCGATTCACAGATCGAAGAAAGGGTGCACAAGAGAGACAGGGCTCAATTCAACAAATCTAAGATTGGCTCTATTATCGCTTTTAAAGTCAGCTTCTGAGAGTGAGATTCTCATACCCGCTGTAGTCATGTTTGTGTTTCTCTGTTCGCCTCGTGGAAGGATCAGAAGTGGAGTGTGCTAATAGTTCGTATTGGACACATGATATTGCGATAGTTTCAACTTAATTGGACTACCTGAGCTGGTTACTGCACACATGATGTTGTGATTTGTTCAACTTAATTAGACACCTGAGTTGCTAAACACATATGCTTCTAATGAAATGGTTCCATGTTTCTGCAAAAGGATATATTTGCACTCCTTTTACCTCAAATTTTTTGATCCTATATAATTTTAATAGCCTAAGGTAAATAGATGGTTATCTCCTCAATTTTACATCTTTAAACCAACTTGTATTTACATGCTAAAACTTTTGTATTCCTCAGTTTGATTATAAATCTAAGATGGGCTACTCTAGCACCTAAAGACAAATGAACACTCAATAATTAGGAGTCTGGGTTAATGGCAATCACATTTCACAGGCAGTAGACCTTAGATGAATATTCGTGTTTGTTTCTTTCAGATATAGTAGACCTTAGATACCGCCTTCTGTATAAACTGGGGATCGATGAAATTCTTGTTTTCTGAAAAAAGAGCTTTATAAGTTAAACTTGACTGATATTTATTTTTTATTATTTCAGTTTCAACCTGTTGAATTCATTCATTTGGTTTCAGCTCTTTTCGAGAACCAACAGAGAGATGTTGACCTGCTTGGCGATATGAAGTGGCATTGTGTACAATTTCATCGAATTCTCCTTATTCAGAAAACAACATATTGTCTTGATGTGAAGTGTTGTTTTCCAGGTAATTAGGGTTTGCTATGTCATGGGAAGGCTAGCACCTTATAATTCTTCAAATCTACAGGTTGGGTTCATTCAATTTCATATTTTTATTTCTTTTGTTGTCTACTTAACTCGTCAGCTCTTTTTAAAAACATGTAATGTTGTCAATTCCATGATATCAGTGAAGAAGCTTCCACAGTAATGCCATCATCATTCCATGATAGTTCAAATTCTCACTTTTCAAGAAAAGTTCCACGGGGGTATGCATAATTAGAAGTCCATGAAAAAATGGATCATCAAATGTATTATTATCTTTTCCATGATGGTTCAGATTCTCCTTCATGTATAATCTTTGCTCATTGGAATACAAATGTCTTGACATGATAAACTTTGTGCCATTTTTGTTCATATTGACAAAATTATCACTGGCTATAAATTTTGATAGAATTACTGTGGGCTTAATGTGGCCCCATAGCATTGGCATTGGCAAAATACTAGTTCCTTGTAAAACGAGATATAGTTATTTAAAAAACATGGTACTATTAAACTTTATGTTTCTTGCTTGTACATTCTTATTTCATATTTGTGATACTTTGATGTTTCTTGTTCATACAATTTATTTTTTATGCTTCATGTGAATATGAAGTTCCTTTCAATTTGTTTCCAATAATGAAGGGGATATGAGAACTAAATTCTTTCTTAAAATATACTAAAAGAAACTACTTGCAACCTCAGATGTTGTAGCAATCTTTATTTTCTTTGTAATGTCATAGTTCAAATTTTATAAATTCTAAGTGTAAAGTTTGAACCTAGCAGTACAAATTTTATAATACGATAGTTCAAAGTTTTCGAACTTGCAGTACAAAAGTTTGTAATATCATTGTTCAAAATTTATAAATCTTGAGTGTAAAGTGTTGAACCAAGCAGTTCGAAGTTTTATAATGTGATAGTTCAAAGTTTTGAACTTAGGAGTACAAAGTTTGTAATATGATAGTTTAAAGTTTATAATTTTCTAGACGTAAAGTTTTAAACTTGGCAGTACAAAGTTTATGATGTCATAGTTCAAAGTTTTAAACCTAACAGTATAAAGCTTGTAATGTGATGGTTCAAAGTTTATAAATTCTAAGTGTAAAGTTTTGAATCTATCAGTACAAAGTTTGTAGTGTGATAGTTCAAAGTTTTCAACCTAGCAATACAAAGTCCGTAAGTTCATAGTTTATAAATTCTGGGTGCAAGATTTTAAACGTAGCAGTATAAAGTTTATAATGTGGTAGTTAAAAGTTTTGAATCTAATAGTAAAAAGTTTGTAACTTCATGGTTCAAGGTTTTATAAATTCTGAGTGTAAAATTTTGAACCTAGTTGTACAAAGTTTATTATGTGATAGTACAAAGTTTATAAATTCTATGTATAAAGTTTTGATCATAGCAGTGTAAAGTCTATAATGTGATAGTTCAAAGTTTTTGAACCTAGTGGTACAAAGTTTGTAATTTAATAATTCAAAGTTTATAAATTCTCAGCGTAAAGTTTTGAACATACTAGTAGAAAGTTTATAATTTGATAGTTTAAAATATTGAATCTAGTGATACAAACTTTATATTGTTGTAGATCAAAAGTTTATAAAATCTTAGTTTAAAGTTCTCAACTGAGCATTATAAAGTTTTTAATGTGATAGTTTAAACTTTTGAAACTGGCAGTGTAAAGTTTTAAATCTGGAAGCACAAAGTTTAAAATGTCATAAATCAAAGTTTTATACCTACAAGTATAAAGTTTGTACTGTTAAAGTTTAAAGTTTATAAATCCTGAGTTAAAGTTTTGAACCTAGTAGTGTAAAGTTTATAATGTGTTAGTTCAAAGTTTTAAACATGGAAGCACAAAATATCAAATGTCATAGCTCAAGCTTTTATACCCAGAAGTACAAAGTTTGTAATGTCAAAGTTCAAAGTTTATAAATCCTGATTTAAAGTTTTGAACCTAGTAGTGTAAAGTTTATAATCTGTTAGTTCAAAGTTTTAAACCTAATATGAAGTTTACAACTTTATGTATTTTTTTAATCTTTTACCTTGTCTTTGTTTTTTCAGGGTATTATTGACAACTATTTTGGTACTGAAGAGCAGAAGCCATATGTGTTTTTATATTAGCTATTTGGAGCTCGGCAAATTAGATGTACTCATTTTCCTAGTTTTTTAAACTTCATAACCATCTTTTTATTTTTCTGTCGGTTGAATTGCTAATCCTGTATAAAGTATTATGGAACATAAGATATATGAATTTTGAAAATATTACTTCTACATCTATTTGGATATCAAACCATCTCCCCGCCCTTTTCATCTTCCACAAACCCGCTATCCCGAAAGAGAAAAAAATAGCTCGTAGAATCTAAATTAGCCCATTAACTCGCAAACTAGACATGAGAAAGAAGAAAGGAGAATAGCTCAGATTAAGGAGAAAGAAGAAAGTGGACATGAGAAAGTGGAAAATTACTGAAAAACCACGCTACGGGAGAGGGGTGCGCTGCCAGCAATAAGAGCGCACACGCGCCGCCAGCGATAAGAGCACACACGCGCCGGGAGCGGTCAGAACGCACGAGCACCGACAAGGAGTCCCGTGGTTTGAGCCACACGTTCTCCTTTTTTTCCCAAGCCCAAGAGCGCTCATTGAATGGTTGTAAATAATGTATATCGTCTTATATGAGTGAAAAATCTATATCCCACTCTAGTCTCCGAGGGCATTCCATTGTCTTCTCTGCTAGTCAGCGTGTTTGGTTTATAAAAATCGGCATTGATCACGCCTGGACATCGGGACGGACGCTTGTGTCCGGACACCCAAGGCTGCAGTTGGTTTTCCCCTCGTTTCTTGCGTCCACGCGTGGACCCGCGTTGCTCTGACTTTGCTTCACTGCGCCTGCGTTTAACGCACGCCGCTCAAATGTCATCCGCGCAGGGCTGCTCCCCCCTTCCGGCTTCTCACACGCATCCCACACACAACACCTGATCTACTTTTGAAACATCCAGATGCAACCATTGCAACATACAAAAAGAAAGATGAAACACTTAAAACATGTATCCGAAACACTTAAAAAAATAATTAAAAACCATTGCAAACATACACAAATATCTAGATAAAACACTTGCAACGTATGTGTAAAATATATGCAACATCTAGGTAAATATACTTGCAACGTACGTCTAGAAAAAACAGATGAAACATTGGAGACATATGCTTGCAACGTGCGTATACAACCATTGCAACATCCCGATCTATTTTTGCAACATCTGTGTGAAACAATTGAAACATACCTCTAAAGCATCTAAAACATTTCAAATGTACACTTGCAATATGCATCATATCTTGGTGTGCCCTCCTCTGCTGTCTGCATCGGGCGCTGCAGCCGTAGCAAGAGGCGAGGCCAGAGGGCTTCCGTGCCCCAACGCTTCTCCTTGCGCCAGCGGCGGCGTCAGGCGGGGTGGGCAGCGCAGCAGGAGCAATGACATGAGCAGCAGGGCGAGCGCGTAGAGCAGCGACAGGAGCAGCATGGCGGACGTGCGAATTATCAGCAAGAACAGTGGCAGGAGCAGCGGAGGGGTGAAAGGTCCTTGTTTGGTTTTGGTAATTGAGTGACAACTTAGGTGGACTAATATGTGGTTATGTAAGATACACAGGAGATTAGTCCATAGGTAATGGTGTCATGAAGGAGCTCATTGCATATGAGACATGACATGGAGTCATGTGACCAAGGTGGCAAAGATCAAGATGAGGCTTGGCTCGACGGACCGGTTGCAAGTGTGAAGGGCAAGTCGGAGGCTTTGGAGCGATGGACCGTGAGGCGGTGAAGCTTGAGCAAGACTTGGCGCCGATGGACCGACGCAACGGTGAAGAGCAAGTGAGGTCAAGATCGATGGACCAAGGTCACATGATGATATGAAGTGGATCATATCATTTGTGATATGGTTGGTGCATGTGTTGCATCAATGTCGGAGGAGATGGAGTGGAATGCGCAAGGCAAAGGTATAACCTAGGGCATTTCCATTTCACCGGTCATAGGTGTGTAGAGAAGCTGATGACCGGGTTTAGGATAGATGGCCGTACTATTAAGAGGGGCAAACTTGTTTGCTTATCGGTCATCTAGTGCCACTTGAGCGATCTAACTTTGCATACGTGTTAGGATCGAGTGGCGAGGCAAGTTGAGTGCCTAATTCCTTCGAAGAAAATGCTTGTGAAAATGCTAACACACGTGCACAAGGTGATGATCACTTGTTGGTGTTGGCACATTTGCGAAGGCGATTTCGGGGAAATGAAATGCCTATTTTCCATTGCGCCGAAAGTCGGAAAAGAAACGGAGGCGAACGCGGTCACGGAAGTGACTGGACGGAGCACCGGACGCCGCACCGGACGCTGCACCGGACGCGGTCAGTTTCGACCGGCGCGTCCGGTCAGTGCAGCGCGGGCGTCAGGCGCGCGGGCTAGGGTTTGACACCGGCGCGTCCGGTGACCCACGGGACCGGCGCGTCCGGTCTGGCGAACAGCGAGTCACGTAGTCATCGGACGCGGTGCGCGTCCGGTGTCACACCATCGGACGCGTCCGGTGGTCTCGGGAGCTTACTGGACTCGCACCGGACGCGGGTACTGTGGCGTCCGGTGGTTGCAAGGAGCGCGTCCGGTGATGTCTTCGCGGGCGCGGGAACTGTGCGCACCGGCGCGTCCGGTGGTTCGCAACAGCGCGTCCGGTCTTGTCTTCGCGCGCACGGGAACTGTGCGCACCGGCGCGTCCGGTGGTTTGCAGCAGCGCGTCCGGTGGGTCGTTTGACCGTTGGCGCGCAGTGACCGTTGGTGGATCTAACGGACGAATTTGAATTTGGAGAACACGTGGACGTCGCTGGGGCACCGGACGCGGTTGAGCGCGTCCGGTGAGTTACCACCGGCGCGTCCGGTGCTCCCGCAGAAAACGTGAGTGGAGGGGTAACGGCTCTATTTGACCGTGGGGTTATAAATAGACGTTGTGGCCGGCAGTGGCCAAGTGCTGAGCACACTTTGGCCTTGGTGGCTTGTGTGGTAGTGCTTGGGAGCCCTCTAACTCACTCATGCTTGATAGTGTTCATCGGATCGAGTGAGAGAGCGATTCTAGTGCGATTGCATCGTGAGGTTGCATCGAGTGGCACTAGGTGATCGTGTTGCAAGCCGGTGGTGCTTGTTACTCTTGGAGGTTGCCACCTCCTAGACGGCTTGGTGGCTTGTGGCTCCGTGGAAGCTCGCAAGAAGATTGTGCGAGGCTCCGGAGAAGCTTTGTGAGGGGGATTGTGCTCACCCCGCGGGGATCGCGAAGAGCAACTCTAGTTGAGCGTGTCATTGAGCTACCTCACTTGAGAGTGGTGTCTTGCGGTGCCTTGCGAGGCGTGCCTTGAGGGGCAAGTGATTTGAGGGTCACACCGGGGAACCATCTAAGTGTTGGTCGACACAACGGGGACGTAGCTTGGTGGCGACCAAGTGAACCTCGGGAGAAAATCACCGTGTCAACTTTGTCTACTCTTCTCGGTGGTTTGCCTTCGTGTAACACAAGCTTGTATTTACTGTCATATATACTTGTGCTTGTGTAGTTGCTCTCTTAACTAGTTTGCTTGTGTAGCTTGCTAGTTGTCTTCTTGCTTGTATAGCTAGAAGCTTCCCTTTTGCGTGGCTAATTCGGTTTGTGTAACCTTGTTAGTCACATTGCTTAGTTTGTGTAGCTAAGTAGTTTGCGCTCTCTAATTTGGCTTGTGTAGCCTTGTTATTGAGCATTGCTAGTGAGCTTAGGCTTTGTGCGCTTTGCTTACTAGAATTGTGTAGGAGCTCCCTCTTGCTTGCAAAGTACTAGTGCATAGGTTTGTGTGACCTTGCTCTAGAGTTAAATAGGAGAGCTCTTGCTAAGGAAAGCACCTTAGTTGCTTAATTAGGATCTTTGTGAGGTGCTTGTGAACTTAGATAGAGGGGTGTAGTCTTGGCTAGACCGATAAGTTTAATTCCGCATTTGTTTCAGTTAGCCAACGCGTTTAAGTTTTAGAAAGGACTATTCACCCCCCCCTCTAGTCCGCCATCTCGACCCTTCAATTGGTATCGGAGCCGGGTCTCTCATTTGTGGTCTTCACCGACCCGAGAGGATGGCGGCTTATGGGCTAGATGTTGAGTGTCCACACATTTTTGATGGCACACACTTTGCACGGTGGAGAAATTGGATGACATGCAATTTCAAGTTTATTTCCCCTCAATTGTGGTGGATCGTAGATGTGGGCTTTTCCTTTGCAATTGATAAAAAGAATGCAACTCAAGCGCAAAGTAAATGCCTACATCTCGATAACCAAGCTACTAATGTTTTCTATCGATCTATGGATAGTAGCATACTTTGTGAGATCATGGACTTTGAGTCCGCCCATGAGATTTGGGTGTTTCTACATGAGAAATATGGGGCGATCTCCAATGATGATGAGCCCAAGGAGGAGGCGCATGAGGATGTTGAGCATGACCACAACAAGGTGGTTGTGGAGGATTGCTCCACCTCACGGTCAAGTGATGACAAAGATGATCATATCACAAGATCACTTGACAAGAAGAATGATAATGCCACAAGTGATGCAAGTAATGATTCTACCTCATGCACACTTGATGGTGAAGATGATGGCTATGAGAGTGATGCTTCAACAAGCTCTTCAACATCATCACATGGTAACACTAAGATACATGTTGGTGGTTTTGTTGTGGATTGTGATGATCCAAATTTAGAGCTTTTATATAAACTCTCAAGAGCCTTGAAAAGGAAAATGGAAAGAGTAAGTAAATTGGAAAATGATAACTCTTTTCTAAAGACCACATGTGAACAACAAAAGCATCTACTTTATGTTACTACTTGTTCACATGAGGAGCTAAAATTGACTCATGAGAAACTAAGTGTTGCTCATGATAACTTGGTACAAGAACATGCTTTACTCACTAAGAAGCTTTCTAATGAAGAAACCAAAACTAGTGAGAGCTCATCATTTGGGTCAAATGATCAATCACATATTACTAACCCTTGTGATGTAGGCAAGAAGCATGTATCCACCTCTTGTGATGATTTATTAGATATGCCATGTTCTTCGCAATTAAATGCTTGTTCTTCTTCTATGTCTTGTGAGACTAACCTTTTGAAGGAGAACAATGAGCTCAAAAGTGAAGTGAAGAATTTGAGCAACAAGTTAGAGAGGTGCTACAACTCAAAAGTCACCTTTGAGCACATAATGAAAACTCAAAGAAACCTTGGTGATAAAAGTGGCCTTGGCTTCAAGAAAAAATTGACAAGGGGCGAAAGAAAGCAAGAAAAGAGAATGAAGAGACTACTCCAAAAGAAGCTCTCGCATTCCATGTGCTATCGATGCCATGAAGCGGGACATCTTGCTAATGGTTGCCCAAACATTGAGAAGCTCAAGAAGATGAAAGAAGAAGAGAGGCTAAAGTATGTGAAGTGCTTCAAGTGCCGCACTTGGGGTCACCTCACCTCAATGTGCCCAACCAAGCAATTGGTGAAGCAACAAGTAAAGCCTCAACCAAAGCCACTAGTTGAGCAAGAGAAGACACTCCAAGAACAAATCAAGATCAACCATGGAGATGATGGTGACTTGATAAAGAAGAAAAAGAAAACAAGAAGGGGTGGTAAAGCAAGGCATCCAATGCAAATTCAAGATGCCAAGATGATGAGCAAGAATCAAAATGAGAAAAGAAATTTGACTCACATCAAGTGCTTCAAATGTGAAGATATGGGACACTTTGTCTCGGGGTGTCCTACCAAGCTTGAGAAGAAGGCTCAAGCAACTCATGAGAGGCAAGGCATTGAGAAGCAACACATGAGCAAGGAAGAAAAGGTTCACTCTAAAAGAAGTTGCTACTTATGCCGGGAAAGGGGACACATGGCTCATTCATGTCCCCTAGGTAAAAATTCTAAGCTCATTTCAATTGTTGATACTAATGTGCTTAGAAAGGATGGCAATGGTATCTCTATGATTGCAATTGCAAAACATCCCGCTATTCATACTAAGGCAATGCCTAAGTATGTTGCACCTAACTTGAGAGGACCCAAACTTGTTTGGGTACCATCAAAGAGTGGATGATTGTTTGTAGGTACTATCGGCATTGGACGCTTGATTCAATTGGCTTCATTTTGTTCATCATATATTGAGTCAAGTTATGAAGCTCAATGCATATCCAATCCCAATGCCAAGTCAAAATAAGTGAAGTCCAAGTGCTACAACATACAAGTACAATGTCAAAGATTGTGGTGATTTATTGGATATATTTGATGGCTTGCAAATATTTGAGTTGGAGCTTGCTAAGAGGATAATAATGTGATAACCAAGGTATATCTCTAGTTGATCATTTTATTTGGGTGCATATGAGTTGGTTGAATTGGATAAATGTGCAATGTTGCTTGCTATGAGATGATTAAACGGATTAAGTGCTTAGTAATCAAGTTTGGATTGATTTGTGTTGGATAAATTCATAAGATGACATTTAGTAAGTGGATTGAATGGATATATGTCTTGTGAGAGTGTTCAAACAAGTTAATCTCAAGATTGATTCACATTTGATGAAGTATAGCTCAATGTATTGAAATCTGTCCATTATTGAAAATCTGAGCTAGCTGAGATCAAGTCTGAGTTTGAGTGACCAAATCATATTGGATTGACTTGAAATTTGGTATACATGCTCTAGACTTATGGTATAAGATGCTGTACAAATTTCATAAGAATTGGACAAGAGATGCTTCTGTTTTGGAGTACATCTTGTAAGCTATAGTGCAGCAGTTTTCAGCATGTAGCAGTGGTGGAAGAATTGAAATCTGGTAGCAATCTAAAAGTCAAATGAAGCTCAAATTTTTACAGTTGCTAGATGACTTAGTGAATCACATCTCCACCAAATTTCATGGCATTTGGATATGTACATTTGGAAATATGAATTATTCTTTGAAGGATACAGAATCTGCCAGAAAAGTGATAATTATTGGATTGATTTAGAGTCACTTTGATTGAAAGGTCCTCAAGTTGGAAACATGTTTATAAGTGGTTGAGGTACCTAAGTTTGGTTTTGAATTGATCTAGAAGCATGACAAGAAATGAGTACAAAGGCATTGATTGTGGAATGTACTTAGTGTACAAATTTGGTACTCAATTTGAAGATGAAGATCAAACTCAAAATGAAGATGAGGTTCAAGTTCTAAGTAATGATTGGAGATCATTTGGTAGAAAGAATATGACTTAAAGAATAATTCAAGGTTACTCATCAAGTTAAGTCCATAGATCAATCAATCAAAGGCAATTCAAGTAAGTGTCAAGGATGGTTCTTTGGAGAGAGGTCACTTCTCCCTGCTGAGGGGGCTTGCCGCCCATGGGTGGGTAAACCGAGCACTGGCTTGGAAGGCTAACATGGAAGTGATGAATTCAAGGGACATTTGAGATGCTTAATTGAAGCAATCAAAAGGATTGATCTAAAGAGCAAGCAACACCTAAAAGAGAGCTAGTAATTGCATTTCAAGTGGTATTCTCACATTAGTTCTCTCATGCAAGCACAATGAGCAAAAAGATGAAGCAAGCCAACCACAACTCAAGAGATAGTGTACTTGATCATAAGTGGTTTTCATTTCATATGGGTGAAGAATGGATTTATCTATGATGATTGGTCTTCACCAAGCTTATAAATTGGACTTCACATTGCTATTGGAGTAATGAATTGAAATCTATGTGACTATCCTCTACTCCAACATAGCAAAGGTATCATTGTAATGTGCATGATCATTTCATCCCTTACTAGTATGCGGTTAGTGCATATAGTACATGTTTATTAGGATCATGCATAACAAATAAAAATTTTAAATTTATAGCCTACCATTATTGCTTGATTGATTAATTGATCTAGTGGTATGGATATGAGTTTGTTCATGAGCTAGTGAACCCAAGTACTTGATCTAGTATTGGATTGCTAACAAGTGACAAGTACAACATTGACAAGATAACCCTTAGCATGAGGTGTGAAGAAGCTTGTCATTGGATCAAACCGGACTTGGAATCTTAGGCAAATCAACATAGTTCAAGTCATACAAGAAGCTCATGACAATGATAAGAGTACAAGCACAAGACAACAATGAAAATGGATATCTAGTTTGTTTCAAGTGGTATCTAGACTCAAATTGATTCTCCAAGTGGTATTCACTAGTGGTGTCTAGATCTTGGTCTACAAGTGATATCTTACAAATGGTACTCATAAAGATAGCAAATGTTCAAGAAGTGAATATTATTGTCAAATCCTTCAAAGTGGATCCATACTAGAAAATTCTTTCAAATGGTATCACATTCCTACTCATGGTATCTTCACGTGGTATCATTCATGCAAGACGATGGTTTCACAAGTGATCCTCAACCTTAAGTGATCAACTCAAGAAATGCTACCCTCATCTTCAAGTGGTATCTCAAGTGAATGACACATGCTATGACATAAGGGGAGGAGCCCCACCGATTGGTATCAAGGTCAAAGATCCTATGTGGAATCTCAAAAGCAACCATAAAGTTTGTCATTCCAACATATGTGGTAATGTCCATCAAAAATGCAATATTCAAGTCTCAACCATCTACCCCAATGCTAGCCTTTGCATCAATGAGAAGTACACCTTTATGGAAATTGATGACAAAGGGGGAGAAGTTGGAACAAAGATATGTCAATACACCAAGAGAGAGGTTTGGGAAGAGATTGAACAAAGATATATCATGAGAAGATGAATAAGATTGAACAAAGATATATCATGAGAAGATGAATAGAGATGGACAAAGAGGGAGCAACATTGAAGAAATGAGAAGGATCAAAATTCTTGGATAAAGAAAGCACACAAGTAGGGGGAGCAAGCTCATGAACATTGATTGGTTGCATTTTATATGTGCATATTCATGTGCTTGCTTGCATTGCATAAAGTTCTTAAATTCAATATGCATGCTTGTGTGGTGTATGCTAGTTATAGAATTTGATTGATGCTTTGATAACTAGCATGCATAGGATGTTAGCTAGACTTATGATTATCATGCAAAAACTAGAACCTTGCTTATAATGTTGATCTCACGGGGTTTCTAGTGTCCTTGATGTCTAGCTACTCATGATGCTAAGGATGATGGCAAACTTGTGATTTTCAAATGGTATCAAGCTGTCAAATGGTATCGAACTACAAAGGTTTACTCTATACACCTTAGCATCACTTAGTAGTGCTAATCCTCCCACAAATTTCATATTTAGGCATATGTGCAAGCTTGAAACCAAACCATTTGAGCACATATGTAGGGGGAGTTATCACTACCAAGTCGGGTTTTATGGTGCTTATCCAAATCTTGACATAGAGCTTAAATGTTGGATAAGTAGCATAAAATCCAAAACAAGTTAGCAATTTACACTTTGTGTGAAGTGCTAGCTTGAAAAAGCTTAATTTCCATATCTTTGTAGAGTTGTCATCAATTACCAAAAAGGGGGAGATTGAAAGGTCCTTGTTTGGTTTTGGTAATTGAGTGACAACTTAGGTGGACTAATATGTGGTTATGTAAGATACACAGGAGATTAGTCCACAGATAATGGTGTCATGAAGGAGCTCATTGCATATGAGACATGACATGGAGTCATGTGACCAAGGTGGCAAAGATCAAGATGAGGCTTGGCTCGACGGACCGGTTGCAAGTGTGAAGGGCAAGTCGGAGGCTTTGGAGCGATGGACCGTGAGGCGGTGAAGCTTGAGCAAGACTTGGCGCCGATGGACCGACGCAACGGTGAAGAGCAAGTGAGGTCAAGATCGATGGACCAAGGTCACATGATGATATGAAGTGGATCATATCATTTGTGATATGGTTGGTGCATGTGTTGCATCAATGTCGGAGGAGATGGAGTGGAATGCGCAAGGCAAAGGTATAACCTAGGGCATTTCCATTTCACCGGTCATAGGTGTGTAGAGAAGCTGATGACCGGGTTTAGGATAGATGGCCGTACTATTAAGAGGGGCAAACTTGTTTGCTTATCGGTCATCTAGTGCCACTTGAGCGATCTAACTTTGCATACGTGTTAGGATCGAGTGGCGAGGCAAGTTGAGTGCCTAATTCCTTCGAAGAAAATGCTTGTGAAAATGCTAACACACGTGCACAAGGTGATGATCACTTGTTGGTGTTGGCACATTTGCGAAGGCGATTTCGGGGAAATGAAATGCCTATTTTCCATTGCGCCGAAAGTCGGAAAAGAAACGGAGGCGAACGCGGTCACGGAAGTGACTGGACGGAGCACCGGACGCCGCACCGGACGCTGCACCGGACGCGGTCAGTTTCGACCGGCGCGTCCGGTCAGTGCAGCGCGGGCGTCAGGCGCGCGGGCTAGGGTTTGACACCGGCGCGTCCGGTGACCCACGGGACCGGCGCGTCCGGTCTGGCGAACAGCGAGTCACGTAGTCATCGGACGCGGTGCGCGTCCGGTGTCACACCATCGGACGCGTCCGGTGGTCTCGGGAGCTTACTGGACTCGCACCGGACGCGGGTACTGTGGCGTCCGGTGGTTGCAAGGAGCGCGTCCGGTGATGTCTTCGCGGGCGCGGGAACTGTGCGCACCGGCGCGTCCGGTGGTTCGCAACAGCGCGTCCGGTCTTGTCTTCGCGCGCACGGGAACTGTGCGCACCGGCGCGTCCGGTGGTTTGCAGCAGCGCGTCCGGTGGGTCGTTTGACCGTTGGCGCGCAGTGACCGTTGGTGGATCTAACGGACGAATTTGAATTTGGAGAACACGTGGACGTCGCTGGGGCACCGGACGCGGTTGAGCGCGTCCGGTGAGTTACCACCGGCGCGTCCGGTGCTCCCGCAGAAAACGTGAGTGGAGGGGTAACGGCTCTATTTGACCGTGGGGTTATAAATAGACGTTGTGGCCGGCAGTGGCCAAGTGCTGAGCACACTTTGGCCTTGGTGGCTTGTGTGGTAGTGCTTGGGAGCCCTCTAACTCACTCATGCTTGATAGTGTTCATCGGATCGAGTGAGAGAGCGATTCTAGTGCGATTGCATCGTGAGGTTGCATCGAGTGGCACTAGGTGATCGTGTTGCAAGCCGGTGGTGCTTGTTACTCTTGGAGGTTGCCACCTCCTAGACGGCTTGGTGGCTTGTGGCTCCGTGGAAGCTCGCAAGAAGATTGTGCGAGGCTCCGGAGAAGCTTTGTGAGGGGGATTGTGCTCACCCCGCGGGGATCGCGAAGAGCAACTCTAGTTGAGCGTGTCATTGAGCTACCTCACTTGAGAGTGGTGTCTTGCGGTGCCTTGCGAGGCGTGCCTTGAGGGGCAAGTGATTTGAGGGTCACACCGGGGAACCATCTAAGTGTTGGTCGACACAACGGGGACGTAGCTTGGTGGCGACCAAGTGAACCTCGGGAGAAAATCACCGTGTCAACTTTGTCTACTCTTCTCGGTGGTTTGCCTTCGTGTAACACAAGCTTGTATTTACTGTCATATATACTTGTGCTTGTGTAGTTGCTCTCTTAACTAGTTTGCTTGTGTAGCTTGCTAGTTGTCTTCTTGCTTGTATAGCTAGAAGCTTCCCTTTTGCGTGGCTAATTCGGTTTGTGTAACCTTGTTAGTCACATTGCTTAGTTTGTGTAGCTAAGTAGTTTGCGCTCTCTAATTTGGCTTGTGTAGCCTTGTTATTGAGCATTGCTAGTGAGCTTAGGCTTTGTGCGCTTTGCTTACTAGAATTGTGTAGGAGCTCCCTCTTGCTTGCAAAGTACTAGTGCATAGGTTTGTGTGACCTTGCTCTAGAGTTAAATAGGAGAGCTCTTGCTAAGGAAAGCACCTTAGTTGCTTAATTAGGATCTTTGTGAGGTGCTTGTGAACTTAGATAGAGGGGTGTAGTCTTGGCTAGACCGATAAGTTTAATTCCGCATTTGTTTCGGTTAGCCAACGCGTTTAAGTTTTAGAAAGGACTATTCACCCCCCCTCTAGTCCGCCATCTCGACCCTTCAAGGGGCCGCGCGGAGCATTGCAGGGGGAGCACAGCAGGCGGCGGAGTGGGAGATGGACATGTGATGATGAATTGACTGGATATCAATAAATAAAGGTTGTGTCACGTGCCCCCACACTCCTCGCACCCATCCGATACTCGAGTAAAGGATGGACGCTTGGGTCAAAGAATTACACGTTATAAAATAGACTAGGCTAATCCATCCGTCCTCATTCTTGGAGAAAGTAAATTCACATTTTACAATGAATTTGAATGTACTCTTTTGTTTGGGAATTACACAAGTGCAGATGCAGACGCTTAACACATACGCACACTCACCCTATGAACACACGTATGTAAACTTTACTCCTATGAGCTTCTCTGAAAAGACTGTGCCGGCACATCTCGAGAGTACTCTTTTTTTTGCGAATTATACAAGTACAGACGCAGACGCTTAACATGTACGCACACTCACCCTTATGAATACACGTACACAAACTCTACCCCTATGAGCACCTCTGAAAGACCGTGCCGGTACATCTCGAGATTGATGAAGTCATCACGACGTCTCGCTGTCGACGGAAACGTCGCATACCACTGAAAACACAACATTGTTAAATTCTGGAATAAATCTAAAAAAATGCAAGCACCCGTGTCAAGATCTGTGCCAAGGTAAGAACTTGAACCTGGATAGGTAGGTTTCACAGTAACAAATCTAACCAGCTGAGCTAGACTCTATTCCTAGTTTGAATGAATGTACTCCTATTCGCTTCGATCCACGTTCTAGGTTGGATCGGATGGATTAAACATAAATAAATACGGATCTACTACCACCTAAAAAATCTGGACAGGTTTCGTCCAACTCCTCCTTCGTGTGCGCGGCTGCTCTGTGTACGTGTACGTGCCTGGCTCGAGGATACATACGTCCGCATCTCCTCCGTGTACGTGCAGCCACAGTCTTTGGACTTGTCTTTTCTGCGCTAGACTCCTATGCCGCTTCATACTCATCAGCGCTACGCGCGTATCCGCTGCCCTCTCCCGCATAGCTCCAAGCAAACTAAGCTCAGCAAAAAACGGGGGGAGCACCGGAGCAGTAGTGTTCCTGCATGCAGAAACTCCACGAGCAAGCAATGAGGCGTTTCTTTAACTCGACTCTACCAAGGTTCAAAAAAAATTCGACTCTACCAGGCATATCTCCATCTTTTCCAAAATAAGTGCCGTTACATACCGGTCAAATCTGTTCTTATACCAAATCTACTCAGTATCAAATCTCGATCACTGCTCATGCGTCCACGTCCGATACGAATCATCCTTCACTTAAAGATCACATGTCTGTGTCCTATCCGATTTCAATACAAAGACTAGATCCACGTGCTCGCATCCTGTACGAAATCCTCGGAAATCCTCAGAGCTCACACGTCTACACCCAAATACTGAGGTTTAGTAAAAAAAACATGCCCTCTCCCATACAACGCACGGGCATATATCTAGTGAATACAAATATATGTAAAGAAATTCTTAAAAATATCTAAAGAATAATATAAAAGAAAACTCTCACCCTCGTTGTCACCGCGCGTCACTGTTATGAGACAGAGATCATGTTTTGCCACTCATCAGAGCTTGGGTGGTTATCGTTAGTCTAGGACCATACTCCATCCCTAATCTGCAATGTGCGAGGTGGGCAACAGAGTTTTTCTTTATCGCAAAGTGGGGTATGATTTGGAACTCTAGCCAAACAAAGGACTCGAGTTTGGAGGTATCCATGCTTTTATCTATAATCAATCAATTTTATCCAACTCCGTGTTTGTCAATACTAGAACACCAAGTAGATCCACTATCAACATAGACGATCGTAAACCTAGGGAGGAAGAATTATGTTGAGTAAGCTATTGAAATCCAAGATGCTAAGATGTTTGTTTTTAGTCACTAATAACCGGATCGACCATGTATGTTGAAATTTGTCCTCTTTATTTTCAGTACCTAACCAATTCTTGAGTGGCTGCGATATGTTCATCAAATACTCGCCGTGTGCCATCCTAGATTAGCTGAAATCTTTGTGTGATATTTATACACTCAAACCTCACTCTCTAATACTCCTACTAAGCCCGCGAAATAGGTGGTTAAACAAAAAACCCTGTTTAGAGCCAATTCTCTGGGGACGCACAATGAAGAAAAATAGCAAACTACCACAAACAAATTGATTCCCTTGCCACTTTCTTTTTGTCGCGCTATGTGTGAGCATTGGGGAAAATCTCACCGATTCCCCAGCCACCTGTCCCTCGTATTCATTGGCACACGTGCCTCCCTCCTTCCCCACACCGGCACTTGATTTCCTCCTTCTTCCACGCTTGAGTGTTGTTGCCTCTTTTCGCTCAAGCACTCGCGCCTCCTCCTCCTTGCTTGTTTCGAGGTTGAAGGGTCAGGGACAGACACAGGCTTGGCCACCAAGCGCCAGATCTAGATTGGCCCATCGACACATTGCTGCTAGAGCAGCATGGCCTCGCTGGTTGCTGCGAAAGTTGCCACACGAGCGACACGGCTTCAACGAGCTGAACCTATCTACCGTCGAAGACTACCTCCGTGAGAAGGGTCCATCATTGCTGAACCTCGCCTCGTCCTCGCCGGAGCCTATGCCTGTCTCCTGTCCTTGTCCTCACTAGGCTCTCTTAGCCCAAACGGGTAGCTTTTACACCGTGCTTCTTAGTTAAAATCTACCTTACAAAAAAATTAAGTTTACAGAAAAGTGTATAAAAGAAAAGCTGTCCTAAACAAGACCAACACAAAAAACTGTGATGTGTTGCACAACAGTAAAAAAACAGTGGTGGATCCAGATCAAAATCCACCTAGGGCGAACTTTATATATTACTAGTATGTTTGGCAGAGCAATTATACATAACAATGCGACAAAATAATAACAATGCCACAATCACATAACCAAACATGTTCCAATCATACTAAAAATGGCTTTTCCCATTCATTATGGATCATAAACATAACTATTAAATTATATTAAAAAGTATTGGATGATTCTAAATGAACAAATATACTAATTGAAGATTGAACACTCTAGGAATGCACGTGTAACCTACAAGAGAATCAGATTCCCGATAAGATGGATCAATTTCACTTACCTTTCTTTTTTTTATCCTTACTATTTACTACAGAAGAATTAGCATCGTCATCCATCGATCTGCATCATTCTCAGGCCAGCGACCTAGCCGCCCGTGATCTTGGGAACTGAATCGACAGGGGAAAATGGTTCAGCTTCGTTTCCAATAAGAAGGAACGCTGCTAAAGCCTTAAAAGGCCACAAATATCCAGCTTTTATCTAGGCTCTCTTCGAGCGGATTCAATACACAGCCCACTAGGCCCAAACGTGGAGCCAACTCTCGTTACGCAGAGCCATCCAGTCGTCTTCTACCTCCGCAGTCGCTTGCGTGCGAAAAAAAAGAAGCCGAGCGCAGGGAAGAAGTAGTCCGGCTGGGGGAGAGGGGGTCTCGCTGGAGATGGTCCACCAGATCTTGCCAGCTCCGGGAGTTAAGGATGGAGTGCCCGGCCAAAAGGACCTAGGGCGGCTGCCCTAGCTCGCCCTAATGGTGGCTCCGCCTATGGTAAAAAACCTCAAAGAGCTACTTTGTATATCGATATCATTCTCATAGAGATTGGAGGGGAATGAGAGGGAAATTAGTTCATCTCCCTCCTAAGGACCTGTTCATTTGAGAAGGATTAGGAGGGATTGAGGACGATTAAATCTCCTACAAGTCAAAATCCTGCTGAACCCTCTCCGATCCTCTTTGATCCCTTTGATTTGAAGAACAAACCAACAAAGCCTAAATCTCCTCTAACCCCTATGAAAAATGGGCGTATCCAAATTAGTCCAAAACTATCCCGTTGTTTGGACAAATCCACACGACGCGCTTCACTCACTCGGCTCACTTCCAATCTTAACTAACATAGCATCCCCCACCGGAAAAAAATCCGCTGCATCACATCTTCAATCCGCATCCGCTGCATACGCAGTCTCGACGTATGACACGTCAGCACCCAATGCATGAAACGCTCACGACGAACGGACACTCGGCTGGAATTCCGCTCGGCTTGGCTGCATCAACTCTTTGGCTTCTCCCATGGTACGTCGGCTTAGCTCCATCCTGCCAATCACGGTTTCTCGGTCTGCATTAGCTCACTCGTCACACACGTCGTGATTAAATCGTATCTCGCCAACCGCCAGTGCTAGTAGCGCCACCATCTCCATGGATGATGCAGCCGGCAGACAGGAGAAGGAGGCAGTAGAGGTAGTCGGAGAGTACTAAACTAGATGGATCCAAACGCTGCTCCGAACGACTTCGCGACGGGAGCGGATGCAGCAGCAGCGGCGATGAGCGTCTGATGCGTTGGGTGCCGACGTATTGTCTGCTGAGACTGCGTATGGAGTGGATGTGGACTGAACACAGTTAGCAGACGAACCATTCTACACCCCCGAGAACCTATGAACTATTAAGAATGGTTGACAAGAGAAGAAGAGAACGGAAGATGGCACCAACATTTCTCTAGATAGAGATAGGGATTGGTTAGAGAAAGGAGATATTGTATCATAGCCATTTATTCTTTGCATCTTATTTAATCCTAACCATTCATTCACTTCTCTTTCCTTATTCCACTTCATGTATCCCAGTATCCAAACGGCAACCTACATGGAAAAAGGAGCTGGCCATCGAAAATTAGGAAAGATAAGCTCTGGAACAAGAGAGATAAAAGGTGTTGCTCCACTGACTGGCTGATGCACACTCTGCATCACTCTCCTTCCCTCGTCTACCACTCGACCTGCAACCACCGCAGCCTGCATCACAGTCACACCGTGACACCCCGCTCGATCGCGCTCCCCTCAAACCTATCATCGTCCTGTTGCAATCCTCATCCGATGATCCTCTCTCCAGTGCTGTAGTGTTGTCGAACCCCTCGACTCCCCGATCATCGCGGCGCCATCGAATTGCAAACACCTTGCTTGCCTCCGACACAAAGTGTACGCTGCTGTGTACGGGGGAGCACGAGGTCAGAGAAGCTTCCGATTTCCCCGCCGCCGAGTCAGAATTCTCACTCCTGGTGCCCGATCCGAGCCTCACAGACCTGCCTGATCGTTCACGCCGTAGTAGCAAGCTGGGTCTTGTTGAGTTCCCCTATTTTTCTCCAAATTCCACTATGCAAAAAGAAGATTCTCCGTCACATCAAAATGTCGGCAAATGAATAGAGTACTAAATGTTAATGAAATCAAAAACTAATTATACAATTTTGTTGTACTTTGCGAGACGAACATTTTAAGCCTAGCTAGTCAAAATTTGAATAATTTTTATCAAATACAAACGAAATGCTACAGAAATTCTGATACAGTGTTTTTCTCTCCTATTCTATGAACTAAACGAGGCCCTGGTTTGATTTGTGTTTTTTTTTTCATATTTTTCCCCCCGAGTTAATTGAGGGGTGTAATTATAAAATCGGATGGACATGGACGTGGTGACGCTCGGCGTGGTGATTGGCATAGTCGTGCTCCTCTTCGTGCTCGTCGTCGTCGTCACCATCGAGGGCGTCTGCAAGCGCTCCTCCGCCTCCTGACACCCCACCCCAAACCCCCGCGGGCGCACCGACGCGCGAGCCCTAATGCGCCGCCAAAGCCTCGCCACCGTCCTGCTGCTCCTGGCGGCCGCCGCGGCCCTGGCCGCCCCCGCCGCAGGGCACTCGGAGTCCTCCTGCCCCTTCCACGACCATGGCGGCCACGGCGAACCGCACGAACACCACGGACACGGCCACGGCCACGGCCACGGCGAGGTCCAGCGGCTGCTTCCGGAGGAGATGGCGGAGGAGGCGGATCTCGAGCTCGAGTCCTTCGGTTACGACGAGCACGACCATGACCACGGCCACCACCATCACCATCACCACGGCCACGGCGACATGGAGACATCGCCCATGGGTTAGGCGTCCGATCCCGCTCGTTTTTGCGCTTGAGGCGCGATTTAGTCCGAGGCGATTGAATGATTTTGGGATTTGATCCAGCAGGCGTGTGGCTGAGCGCGATGGGGTGCTCGCTGCTGGTCAGTATGGCGTCCCTCGTCTGCCTCGTCCTCCTCCCGGTCATCTTCTGTGAGTGCCCCCGCTTCGCCCATTGCAATCTGGGGATTATTTGCCTGCCCTTCTGCGCAGGTCCTGATTGTCTGGTTTGTTTCAATTCTGCAGTTCAGGGGAAACCGTCTAAGGCCATAGTGGATTCGCTTGCAGTGTTTGGGGTAAGTGTGGAGTGTGCAGCTGTTAGTAGGTTTTTCTAAATCGATCTATCAAACGGATATTTGTCTGCAATCCACTCAACTCTGTGATTATTTGACTCCCTGTTTTCCTTAGCAAACCCTTAGAACTACCTAGCCAAGTAAATTACAATTTCTCCTGCCACAGTCTAGTGAATGCAGCTTGAAATTAATGTACCGTAAGATAATCTTCTGCAATTACAATCTAATAAAAGTAATATCTGCATTCAGTGAAAGTCACAAAGATGAATTATCTGTTATCCTGTGAATTTTGTTTCATTTGGGGGCAATTGGCCCTGCATATGAAATGTTGCCTGTAAAATTGTCCATGATGGATGTTAAATAACATAGAAAACTCAGGTTGTATCGAATTTCATTCTTATGTGTTTCTGCTCATTCAGTAGACAACAAACCAACAAAACAGTGCCACAAAAGCAGACAAATGGAATTGTGTCATCTGTTTGAAGCACATGCTTGATTACATAAAACCGTAAATTGTAACAGATCTGCGATGATTTCACTTTCTCATATACAAAGTGATATTCCTTTCTCCTGCAAAAGATAAATAGAAATGCAAATGGTTAATACATCCTCTGCCCTTGTTTTTTTTAACATATTTTTTCCCTGATGGGTTCTGTATATCAGCACATATCTAGCTGAATACGCAATGCAGTCAAAAGAAACCTGCATTTTTTTTATATCTGTAGAAGTTTATATTCAGAAGAGTCAACCATGAGACTATGCCCCGTAATTTTGAGATTATTTAGCTTATTTATGATGTCTTGCACCACTAGTATCTATATGAGGTATTGAGGTTCTATAATATTGATCTAATTGACTAATTCTACTACTTTGTTCAGAATCAACGATGTTACAGCTTATGTGCTTTTCTTGTTTGGTTTCAATTTTTCAATGTAATCTGCAGGCAGGAGCAATGCTTGGAGATTCATTTCTTCATCAGCTGCCACATGCTTTTGGTATATCCTTTGATACATGCTAAGGTCTTCTTTTGGTTCTCGTTTTTGTTTGTGCTTGGTTCATGTATATCTGCTGACTTGTGTTTTACTAGTTACTGTTTTGTCTCTCCCATCAACCACATCGTCTTTGATCTAGAAACTGTTTCTATATCTCCTGTAGCTATACTTCGGTTCTCAACGACAGTTTAGTGCCCCCTATATTTTTCACTGCCATAGGACATATGAGGGGTAGATGGGTGGATTTTGCAAAGGTCCCAGAAAAGTTAACAAATGAGAAATGTTGTGTTTACTCCAATGTAACTTATGATCCTAAATCAAGCTGCTTGTAATTCTAAAAAGATGCATAGCTCCATGCATATTTTGCCTACTGCCCAATGCTTTGTTAAAAGCACTAAACTTCTGACTTACCCACTGTGTGAACCAATTGGATCAAACCGTTCTAATTCCTACCATCTCTTGCACGTTCTTTTCTGCCATGCTATGGGTTATAAACTGAAGTGTTGAACCTCCAAAGCATCATAGTATGTTGCTAATGCTAGCCTCATATCGATACCTGGGCCACCACATCCATACAACCTTACTGTATATTGCATTCCTTTAGTTCTGATCTTCACTTTGAACATGATGTAGATGCAGTTCTTTCCCTTGATTCACCAAAGGAGCACTCTCTCACTTGCATTGTTTTTCAATTGCTGCTCAGGTGGAGGACACTCTCACTCACATGATCATGAGGGTCATGATCATGCTCATGAGCATGCACATGCACACTCACTGGAAGATCTTTCTTTGGGGTTGTCTATACTATGTGAGTATATCCTTCACATGTATGTCCAATGACGTTTTCTTCTATGAACTTTTTTTTTGCCATGGAGATGCCCCTTTCTTGATTCAGTCGCTGCAGACTGTTTCCTTTTAACCCAAAGTATGTTGGATGCCACTGCCCTCCAGCTGACATGTTAAATCTGCACGAGCATTAATCATTATTGCTCTTAGTGACATATTTATTCCAGACATTTGATTACTCAGGTCCTGGATCTGTTTTCTTTCCACATGCATCTAACTTCCTTGATCTGTTCCCTTTCTCCACATGTCTAATTTCAATTACTATTCCATGCAGTTGGCATTGTACTGTTTTTTATCGTTGAGAAAATTGTGAGGTATGTTGAAGACAACTCCCAAAATGGGGCTCACAGCATGGGTCATGGGCACCATCATCATAATCATAAACGGCATGATTCTAGTGATAAAGCCAAATTGAATCACCAAAAGAGTGATACCGATGGTGAAGACATTGATCATACTGAAGAGGAACCTTTGGTTGATGGCGCCACTGGAAAAATAAGTGATGGCCATTATTCAAAAGCTACTATACACAAGGTATATCTAACTGAACTCTGCTTTGTATGCAAAACATAGAAAGTATCTGGTATGTTTTCCCAAGGCATCAGTTCTGTGGTACTGTATGATTACTTATGTGTTCTTTCTGCAATCCATTTACATTTTGGCAAAGAAAAAAGGATAGTAGGAACTTGAAAGTTGCCAAGTTTTGTGAACAACAAAAAGGCATTGAAGGCAAATGTTCACAGAAAATTCTTGTGGAACATAACAGTTTTTTTAGGAAGCATAGCCTATGTAAAACTCAAAAAATAGCAGACAATATTTGGTTCAGTCAAAGGAAAATATGTCCAGGCACACTTTATCAGATGTTTTATGGCAAAATGTGCAACAAGCACCTCATTGGGCATACAATTTATCTCTTAAAGTATGGGAAAGCTGAATTATGAAAGCTAACAGATGGCTCTAACCTCTAAGAAAGTGTGGTGTGTTACATCTGTGGTAGCAATTCAAACACTGAATATGTTACAAAAAGAAGCACTGAATAAAGGAGAATCAAACTTGCAAAGTGTGTTTGTAAAAGAAATAGTTGAAGGACAACACCAACCTATTTGTCAAATTTGGTTAAAAGCTAAATGGAAAGGTTTTGACACTCAGAATTGAATAGGTACTTAATGAATTCATTTAAGTTCCAAAAGAACATAAAGGTCGTGGGTAAAATTAGATCTACATAAATGATGCCTTATTGCCCATTTGCCCTCAACTTGGTCTATAGTAGGTCCTTTTTTTTTGCATCAGATGATTGCATAAGCTGTATAAAGTAATATTTCTTATAATGATTCTAAGCCGTATAACTTAATATTTCTTACAGTGATTCTTTCCTCGCCAGAAATTGCACATTGCTTGCAGCAAGCTTTCAGTATATGTATATGCACGATAATATAAGATGCGTTATCAAATCTCTGGAGCTCACGGGCAGCATATTATGCATTTCCTTTCTTTATATTATACATTCTGTGCAATTAGATCACTATTTGGTTCTCAGTTTTTATGGTGGGTCTGCATTTCTCCCACTTAATGAGACACGTGGTCCACTTATGATCTATGAACATGATGTGCTTGTAATGAACAGAGGAGCTCATCCAAAGCCACCGATGGAGAGCCCGCCAATTCTGAAAGTGATCCTGCCCCTGAAAAAGCATCATCAAATGAAGGTTCATCAATTTCAAACTCTAACTTAGTGTTTGGCTACCTCAACCTTTTCTCAGATGGTGTCGTAAGTCTATCACCTGAACCATGTTTTGTATTTCACGCATGCTCATGTTTGTGTGCTAGATTTTCTGAATTACTTTCTAGTTTGAATTTTGATGGAAATTCATGTGAATGATGCAGCATAACTTCACTGATGGGATGGCTCTTGGGAGTGCCTTTCTGCTACATGGTTCTGTTGGTGGCTGGTCCAGGACATTATTTCTGCTTGCACATGAACTTCCCCAAGAGGTTATGGTCACCATTAGGTTAACTTAAATTTCACCATAGTACTTTCAGTATGACTTTTCTGATGCATTCCAGCTTAACTTTCTGTCAGTGTTACACGATATTAGTGCTGATATTTATATCTAGGCAGCATCTGGCAAAACTAGCTCATACTAAAATACTACTCTGGAGCTATTCTGCAATAATATACTCCCTGCATTCCAAATTATAAGACATTTTGGCTTTTCTAGATACATAGGTTTTGCTATGGATTTAGACATACACTATGTCTAGATACATAACAAAAACAATGTATCTAAAAAAGCCAAAACGTCTTATAATTTGGAATGGAGTGAGTAACATCTATTGAAGTGCAATCATTTGATTTTCTGGTTTCTGGAACTAGATTAAGAAAACTAGTTAGGTGCTCACCTTGAACCTTTAGTTTTTTTCAGCGATAATCACCCTGTGTTTCATTGGCAGAACAGTTGTTCACTCATACAGAAATTACTCCTTTTTGATACTAAACTTTCTATTCCTTCTCTGTTAAGGTAGGAGATTTTGGTATTCTTGTGCGGTCAGGCTTCACAGTATCGAAGGCCCTATTGTTCAATTTTCTCTCTGCATTGGTTGCTCTTGCTGGAACAGCACTAGTGAGTTCTTTTAAAAAATTATCCAAAGGTAAAATGACCTTTTTTTTATGGATATAACACATTACTCTACTGCATGTGCAGGCATTGTCTTTGGGTAAAGATCCGGGACATTCCTCCCTGATTGAGGTATGCTCTTTCAAACAAGACCCACCCAACATGCATTCCTGTGTTGTACCGTTGGCACATCTCATTGTTGGAGCTAATGCACCACCTGCCCTGCCAACTGTCATGTTTTACAGGGTTTCACGGCTGGTGGTTTCATTTACATTGCTGTCGCGGGAGTCCTCCCACAGATGAACGACCAGAAAACAACCCTCAAAAGCTCAGTAGCTCAGCTGATCTCCCTCGCAATGGGGATGCTGGTCGCACTAGGCATTTCTCTGGTAGAATAGTCAGAATCTCCATTTCACCAGCTGCAGCTTTAGGTCCAACCGCAGTTAACCCAAATCGATATAATTCTCGAGCAGCTCCAGACTAGAAGCCGGTTTCTCTGATCCTCTCGATTATATAGTACCAAAAAGCGTTTTACAAATTTTCGCATCTGATTATAGATTGGCTGATTGGCTCGCATAGGTTGTTATTTGAAGGCCACCCGTCTGTACTAAGGGTGGGTTTAGTTGGTGAAAAGTTTTTTTTTGGGAAAAATGTCACATCGGATGTTTTGTGCAATGTCGTAAGGGGTTTTCGGATATTAATAAAAAAAACTAATTATATAGCTTGCCTGGAAACCGTGAGACAAATTTAATAAGTCTAATTAATCTATCATTAGCACATTTGTTACTGGTGTAAAATCACGGACTAATTAGGTGTAAAATGTTCATCTCGCGATTTTCAACCAAACTGTGTAATTAGTTTTTTTTCGTCTATATTTAATGTTCCATGTATGTGTCGTAAGATTCGTTATTGTAGTTTTTCGTGAAAAGTTTTTGGATCTAAGGTCTGGTTTAGTTTCTAAAAATTTTTATCTCCACCCATCACTTCGAATGTTTGAACACATGCACGGAGTACTAAACGTAGATGAGAAAAAAACTAATTGCATAGTTCTTAGAGAAATCGCAAATCGCGAAACGAATCTTTTAAACCTAATTAGTCTATGAAAAATCTTAAGTGCTACAGTAACTAACATGTACTAATGATGGATTAATTAGTATCATTAGATTCGTCTCGCAGTTTCCTAACGGGTTCTGTACAACTTTATGGCCGGCTGGCTGATGTCGGCTAATGACAGGGTCAACAGTCTATAGTGGAATCCTTGTTCCCTAGCGGAGGTGCTGGCCCTTTTGGCGGCATCACCCGCTTGTCGCGGCAACGGTGACATGGTTTCATGTGCTCTGCCCGTGATCCTGTCCCTGAACCGGTGGGTATGCTACCATGTCGGTCAAATGGAAATGGACAAGTTCTGCGCATTCTTGCGGCCGGACTCAGGACGCTCATAGCTGACGAACTTTGCGTGCAATCAATCGAGCTTGTTCTCGCGTTGCTACTTGATTTGGACGACCAAAACTAGCCAGCCTACTAAATCTACTGCTTTCTAAGCTTTGGTTTTGAAAGACTACCAAGGTGTTTGGATGCAATGGATATATTAAAAGAATAGTTTGAAAACCGCTAATGCCAAAACTAGTCTTTTTTTAGATCGGTGCATTTGTAGTTATCGGACAGGAAGCAGGAATTACTGCGCGGTCCTTTGTTCGACCTGTCGATCTCCCGCGCGCATGGTGTTGTCGCCAAACCCTTAAATTTTGTACAGGAGCAGAAAGGCCATGCTCGACACAACACAAGGCCCGTGTTTAGATCCGGATTCGGGCGGCCGGATTCGGTACTGCGCGCTACAGTGTTCCTGTCGAAACACTGTAGCGCGTTTTGTTTTTTAGTGCAAAAAATTGTCCAAATATTGATTAATTAGACTCTAAATGTTCGTCTCGTAAAGTACAACAAAACTGTGCAATTAGTTTTTGATTTCATCTACATTTAGTACTCCATGCATTTGCCGGCATTTTGATGTGATGGAGAATCTTCTTTTTGCATAGTAAAATTTGGGTGTTGAATTTGGGAACTAAACAAGGGCAAGGATGTGGAGGCTCCTCAATAATTGCTCATCGTGTCAGGGAAAGAATAGGTGGGCGCGGTCAGTGGTCACCGATCGCAGATCTAAAACACCGACGCGGGAATTGAGAATTTAAGAAACGGATCAAACCCAAGTTTGTGAGATGGACAAAAGTCTAGTGTTTTACTGTCTTCATTCTAAACTGTAAGATAGTTTAGCTTTTCTAGATACCTATCTTTGGTCAAAGATAGCAATGTATATAGAAAAATCAAAATGTTTTACAATTCGGAACGGAGGGACTGAGGGAGTACCAATCATTAGTATCCAATACTAGAATCGTATTTGTAACCATGGAATTTCATGCAATTTTGGCTCATTGAAACCAATCCTTACCGGCAAGATGCTCTTATGTGATCTAAGGGATTGCTTTTGAAATAATAAACATATTGCAAGCCACCTTTCAGAATTTCTAATATATTATTTCAATATTTTCTAACAAATAAAAGAAACCTTCATGTCAATTCTCATGACCTAAAATTACCATGCAGTCAGAAAAATAATATAGAACTACCCCTCTAGGTGTTAACAAATTACTTACCACTACTATTACGCAAAAACTAACTGATGAGTACAGGCCCGATCTTCCGAGAGGTAGCTGGTAAGTTCGATTTGTGGAGATCTCGACGTTGGCGATCCGGCTTCAAATCAGACACAATTCGAACCCTGCAACCGTTACACCACTGCTCCATTGGTTATCAACCAAGCACAACTTGATTGACCTCGCCAAGAAGGCTTTTTCTGCAAGCGAATCGAAGAGCACAAGCAAGAAGGTAAAACACGCAATCTGAAATTGCAAATATGAATGATGTGAATATCAATAGAGGGTTTGAGAACTCGGTTCCAAAGGACTAATCGACACAGTGGAGGAGATCAAGAACAGGGGCCTTGGATCACTGTAAAAGGATTTGTCACCACAGTTACACCGAACGATTCAGTTTCTCGATGGAAAACTAAACTCTAAACAAAATCCAATTGTCTAGTAGCGGCGGCGGCTATGTTTATAGTCTAAGACTCGACCTAGGGTTAGGGACGACCAGGGGTTGGGCGCTCACAACTTGGGCTTAAGGCCCGACACGATACATGGCCAAGTTGGCCCAAATAGGTGACGCAACACCTTGCCGTGGTCACACAGAATGATCCACATACCTTCTGGAGCTGGGACCAGATCCAAAACGACGGCGTCGTTGTCCCCTTTCCAACGCATCCAAGAACGCCCTGTTTCGATGTCGTATGAGAAAGTTATGACCGAAACAGTGACGACGTGTCTGCTGAATCCGAGGGTGACGTGGCAGCTGAGTTGGGAATGAATTGCAACTTGGGGAAGACCATAACGTCGGTGTGTCCAACGTGGTGATGTCCTCGTCACTAACCATAATGCCCTTGTACCTCTTTCTCTTAGATACCAAGATGATGTCATATACAAAACAAGAGTTCTACATGTGCTCCTACTAGCTACTCCCTCCATCCTAAATTATAAGACAAAATGGCTTTTCTAGATATGTAGGATCTGTTTGGTTTATCTGTGAGCTATGAAAAAGTTATTCTGAGTTATGTGTTGTGAGAACTGCAAGCTATTCGGTTAAAAAAAACTATAAAACCTACAATCTCTTTTTTTATCTCCCTTGGACAACTGTAAAACGTCTCTTTATTTCCACTCATTTGGAAAAGCAGAAAATTGAAAGGCCAAAAGCAAGGTCCAAGGTGCTACAAAAATTACACTACACGAAAACACACTTCTAGAAAAATAGCTTCTGGTTCTACCGGTTTGGTTGACTTTATGCTTTTCTGCAGCAGAAGCACTTTGCAGAAGTTGAACCAAACATAGTCATAGTTTTTACTATACATTTACATATACATTATGTCTAGATATATAATAAAAATAATATATCTAAAAAAGTCAAAATATCTTATAATTTAGAATGAAGTACATAATGTACACAACCCACCGTTGTACTATTGCTAATAGCCATGAACCGTTGTCTTGTGTAAGTATTAAATCGATTTTTCGAGTATCTGGTCAGCAAAATAAGCTTTCATATTAATTCTTAAGTAAGGCCTACAAATTATTGCGTAACCCAAGAAAATAAAATTGCGTAACCCAAGAAAATAAAATAGAAGTACCCCGCCAATGCCTTTGCATACAAACTAACCCAAAAATATATCCTTAAACATAACTTTCTATTGTCTACCATGCCGCTGTTAAAAGAATCAGACATCACTGCCATAACATAAAAGGTATTCTAAAAACGTCCTTAAACTATTTACATATTTGCTACCACGCCATTATTAAAGAAAATAAAGCAAAGTTTCTTTTGTTGCATCCTCGTGAATCAAAAAGTTCAAAGTTGACTTAGGAATGATTCAAGTTAAGATTCAAACTATCTTTTTATGTCCAATCTCCAATATAATAAAAAAGAAACACAAAAGAAAGTTTCTTTGTTGCACCCTCGTGCATAAAAAAAAGATCAAAATTGACTTGGAAATGATTCAAGTTAAGATTCAAATTATCTTCTTATGTCCAATATAATAATAAAAAGAAACATAGTTCAATAGGGGAGTTTTATAAATAAATATAGAAAAATAGCTTCATAAAATTGGTTAAGTGAAGAATGTTCACCTTGGAATAAAAGAAGATTTAAAGCTGCAATTCAAATTATCTTTTGATGTCAAATGTAACTTTTAGAAAAAGAACTAAGTTCAGGATGATAGTTGAAATAGTTATTAATATAAAAAATCAGAATATAAAAACCGATACAAGAGAATGGTTAATGTAACTTTTTCTCTTCCCCTCAAATAATAATGTAGACGAATCGTCAATATGATGCCCATTCTATAAAAAAACATAAAGAGATGACTATCGAACAATACAACATATCCAATAGGGATGACTGACACATATGCAATTAGAGAAGCAAATCGATCCATATGCTTGTATCAAGTTTTGACCCTGAACTCGAGATCATAACATCAACTACGATAAGGTTGGCACACGAGCATCGGCCTCCTCCGCTTCACCTTCAGTACGACGCGGTTTCTCCAAAAAAAAACATAAAAACACAGCGACATTTCCTTTCTCCACTGTCGCACGCATGTGACTGCCGTAGGGGCATCCACCGCGCCGCCCACCCACCGCTGGCCTTCTCCAGCTGCGGCCTTCCCGTCCAGACACTGCACGCCCACTCTGCCTCGCTACTGCCGCGCGCCCATCCCACGCCGCTCGCTCCCGCTCATCGCACTCGCCCATCCTGCGCTGTCACGCGCCTCGCCCACCCGCCTGAGCCAAGCCCGGTGCTACTAGCGATGGTGGTGGTGGTGGTGATCGCGTGGCACCGGCTCCGACCCCGACGACTGGAATCGACCAGCCCCGATGAAAGGTCTTGATGGCTAGAGGGGGGGTGAATAGCCTTTTAAAAATTTCTACAAAGACAATCTAAACAAGTTTATCAATATAACAAATAGCGAGATGCGAGTTTTGCTTAGCCTACGGGGTGTTTGCAAGCCACCTATCCAATTCACAATTCTAGTATATTTGCACTCAACCGCACAAGTCAAAATGAGAAGGAAACTACAACTACAACTAGCAAGCTACACAAAAGAGCTACTCTAGCAAAGCTAACTAGCTAGCAAAGGTAACTAAGAAAGTAATGCGGAGTTGAGTTAGGAGAGTTTCACCAAGGGCGAAGTATTGAGCCAACCAATATGATCAACAATGAATACCAAGACAACCGAACACCGAGATCAATCAATCACAATATGAAAGTGATGACACAAGATTTATCCCGAGGTTCACGTGCTTGCCGGCACGCTAGTCCCTGTTGTGTCCCTCTTCACCACGTGGTTTGGTGGCTAATCGGTCACACACCAAGCCTCTCAAAAGGCGTCACAAGAACCTACCAAATGGCAAAAGGTTGCAAATGACACGAGCAATCCACTAATGTTGTCTTTGGTGCTTCGCCGAGGTAGGCACAAACCCCTCACAATCACCGGAGGTGGCCAAGAACAATCACCAACTCTTGCCAACGCCTCCAAGCTGCTCCAAGCCGTCTAGGTGGCGGCAACCACCAAGAGAAACAAGAATCCCACAGCAAATCAACCACCAAGTGCCAACTAGATGTAATCTCACAATGCAAATGCACTTGGATCACTCAATCTCACTTCGAGTATGCAAAGAAGCAAGAGAGATGAGTGGGAGGGGAGTTGCTTAGCTCAAAGTGCTCACAAGTATGTCAAAGAGTGCAAGAGAGGGAGCCTTGAGCCGGCCAACGAGTATTTATAGACGTACCCCTTCGAATAGAGCCGTTAGAAACTTGAAACAGCTGAAGTCGCACTGACCGGACGCGCTGGTCGAATTGACCGGACGCGTCGATCACACAGCACCTACGCTCGTGAACCACCGACCGGACGCGCTCCACGCAATGACCGGACGCGCGAAGCTCGACCGGACGCGCTGGTCCCATAACGGACCGGACGCGCTGGTCAAGCCTCAGAAGCGCTCCAACGAAACAGTGACCGGATGCGCTGCAGAACTGACCGGACGCCACAGTACCACCGTTCGGTTGGAGTCCAGTAAGCTCCCTCAACGACCGGACGCGTCCGGTTGGTCGTGACCGGACGCGCTGCACGTCCGATCAAAAAGCTGAGACATGCGCAGACGCTGAACACTGACCTGACGCGTCCGGTCAAACAGAGACCGCGTCCGGTCCAGCGTCCGGTCACCTCTGTGACCTCCATTCGCCTCCGTTTGATCCACCCTTTCACATATGAGCTAGACCAAGTATGTGTGTCACTTTAGCACATGTTTTAGCTCGTGAAATAACATGTGACAACGCCTCCAAATCTCGACATTGGCGTAAAGGAAAATAGGCGTTTCAATTCCTCGAAAACGCCTGAATCTCGCCTCGCAAGCTCGGCGGGAGGAAGAGAGGACCCCAAACCCTCTCTACCGCTCAAACTCCAACGCCATCGCAAATGTGCTAACACCACCAAGTGATCACGTCATATGTGAGTGTGTTAGCATTTTCACAATCATTTTTCGAGGCGTTATTAGTTATATCCAAATGCATATGATTATAAAATGCACATCTAGAGGCACTTAGGAGTTCAATAGCCGCGTCATTCCCCTCTTTATAGTACGGCTATCTATCCTATAATGTAACCACACCCACTAGGTGTCTTGATTACTAAAACACAACCCTTAAGCATATACCTTTGCCTTGATCACGTAGGGTTGCATCCAAATCCAAGTGTGGCCATCATGATCACCAACCTTGGAATGTACTAATCCTCATATGCTATATACAACTTAGGCATAGGATTAGTACTTAGGCATTGTCACTAATTACCAACACCAAACATAGAGCTTTCACCCGGGTTTCCCCATGATGCAAGCGCATGTGTTTCAAGTGTTTCAGATGTTTCGTAGGTATGTTTCAAGTGTTTTATGCGGATGGTGCAAAAGTAGGCCGGGATGTTACATATGTTGCAATAATTGTACACATATGTTGCAAGTGTCTATTTTTAATGGTTCATATGTTTTTTTGAAGTATGTTGTAAGTGTGTTTATCTGGATGTTACATATGTTTCACATATATGTTACAAGTGTTTTATTTGGGTATTGCATATGTTTGCAATGGTTTTTCATGTGTTTTTGCATGCATGTGTTTCAGGTGCATGTTTCGTATGTTTCGGCTATTTCATACAATGTTGCAATTGTTTCATCTAGATGTTTCAAAAGTAGATCAGGGGCGTTGTGCATGTTGCAATGTAAGTCACTTGTCTCATCTACCTGCTGCAGCAATTGGGGCGTCGTGCATGGAGGGGAGCAGCGCAGTAGGCATGGAGGAGCGCGGGAAACAAGGAAGCATGGGGGAGTGGCGCGAGCGGGCCCTGCCTGTGCGTACAGCAGGTGATGGCGCGGGTGTTGCAGCAGGCACGGGCGTCCGGACATGGGGGGCCGTCCGAGCACTAGTGGTGCTCCATCAACTAGGCAATTAGAGTAACATGTGGCCTGTATAGCTGGTGGTAGAGCGATGACATATGGTGACAAAAGGAACATTGTCAAAGTCATGCATTAATGTGCAAGGCGGGATACATGAGTAAGTAAACAATACAACAGGTTACAAGCTTGGATATAGCTCAAAATCATGGCGTCGACAAAGCAAGAACATGTAGGTCCCTGATGGTGGAACTACTACTTCTGGTGAAAAGAAACGCTATTGGAGCCATTTATTTGAGATCTCACGTCAAGAATAACAGCATACTAGCCTTGCCCGCACTGAACGTTCCACTTGTTGGTTGTACTTACAAGACATCCTGCGTCGAACAGTCCGCAATGCATTACAAGACATTGAATTGTACTTACAAGTTAATCGTATATGATTACATGTTGCGTATACTACTACTCACAAGAGTCTGTATGCTTACAAGTTATTCAAGCAATGGTGGTGCTTCATGCATATATCAAAGCTTATCTAGACCTCTTACAGTTAAATATACATTTATGCTTCTTGAGTCCTGTGGATTGTTTCGACCTTTAACTCTGTTCAAAATCGCTTAGACCTTTAACTCCATTCAAACACCACCCAAATGGCCAAAATGCTAAATAAAAGGTGATCGACTGTTTACCATTTAATATTTAGGATAATATTGCCTACAAATGAATAAATCATATTTTATTGCATATACTGGTCTAACCTAAAAAAAAGGTGACAGACTGTTTACTATTTGCATAGTCTTTTTTTTCATGATATGTTGTATTTTGCTAGAAGAAGAGATCAATTGCATTCTTTTTAAAGGTTGATGATTAGCATGGCAATGAGCTATGGTCACAATCACAAGTCTGCTGGCAAGAATCCCTAGAGATAAGAAGAGGGGGATAGGGCCGGAACAGGTGAGGGACCGTGGCTGGTAGATGGAAAAGGTAGGATAGAGAGGAGCAAGAAGAAGATAGAGACGGACACTCCCAACTGGTTTCAAACCATGTGGTCTTGGAAGCCAATTATCGCGTCCAATACGAATGCTCTTCCCATCACCCACTCGATATATCATTCCCTGCTTTAGTAGGGCCAAGCCGTGCTCGACTCCCCGCCACGATGGTGAGGCATCTCCTGCAGTAACCGTGTCCAATAAATTTCCCCTTGGGTAATACTTGGCCTTCAGAACCCTCGCACACAAGCTGTCAGGATAAAACACCAAACGCCAGGCCTGCCGCGCTAACAGAGCTTGATTCACCAGCCGAAGATCCCTAAAACCCATTCCCCCAAATCCTTTTGGCATGATCATTCTTTCCCATGGCACCTATTGGACCTTCCTGCGGCCATTTTCTGAGCCCCACCAGTAAGGATGCCTGCGACTGTTTCGCTCCCGCCGCTCTTCGGCGAAGAAACCAGAAACCAATCCATAGATCGATGCAAACCAATCTTTGAAACCCGAAACCTTTACGCTATCAATCCTGTTGCTGATAGACTCTCCAGCAACCACCAAAAATCCCAAAATCAGATTGATTTCCAAACAAGAACTAGGGTAGCCACAGAAAACTCAAAAAACTTAGAAAGCCGTCTTCGGATCCTAAGGTTACGGCTGGGTGTTCTGAAGACCAAAGTAGCCAAAATCCTTGATGATGTCTTCAAGATTCCACCAGATCCGGGGCCTGCAGTTCCAGCATCAACTCATCCCATTATTGATATTGAAGGTCATGAAGACCGGAAATGCCTCCCACCTCCCACATTGCAGAAGAAAGGGGAATTACAGAACCAGCCCTCTCTGCCCTCAAGGTGTTCGCTGATTTGCTCAATGGCGGGGAGTGAAGATCGCCCTGAACAACTCATGGCGCTTGAAGGAGTTGGGATGGGTGGTGCTTCCCCTATCCTAATAGGCTTGACTAAGGAGGCGGGGGAGTCCAGCAAGGCGGCGGAGAAGCGCGTCCTGGTCATTGACATGACCGGGGCACGCAAGTCATCCCAGCGCCTCTTAGCGGTCGGCTTCTTCCTCTCTGTTCTGCTGGTGAACTCAAGACAGCTGATCGACCACATGAAGAAGGTATGGAAAATCCGTGGGGAGATGGATGACAGTCCACTAGAGGCGGAGACGGGCAGGAAGTTCGTCCTGGAGTTCTCACAGGAAGGTGACTGGAGGCATGCCATCCTGGGCGGACCTTGGCAGTACAAAGGCGACGCTTTCCTAGTTGTTGTTTATGGAGTTTCTTGTCCCTTCAGCTTTGTGTCTCTGTGGTCTGTGCCTGTTTGCTTTCTTGGCCATCTATACCGGGTCTACATGATCATGTTGGATAAGAGAAATCTGTCACAGTTCGTTGAATGTGGGGGGATAACCGACCCGATGGTAAAATTTATACAATATGTGCACTTGAAATTACACATTATAATTCCTGAGTTGGTTAGTGAGGAAAAGGAATATGCAGCTGATGATTTCATCAGGGTGACCTTCACTGATATGCCAGCGGGGGAAGCTGCTATGTTGGTCGCTGTTTGCAGAGGGGACAACCTAGAGCCTGGCCTTCATGCTATTGTTCAACAAAATGCCATGGCACTGAAAAAGGAGCTGGGTGATCTTGGTAAGCACCGTCAAATGGAGTTCAGTATCAATGTGGATACCCAAGATCTCAGTGCTAGTTCTCAGGTTCAGCAAGGTGTTAGCAAGTGGAGGAGAAAGGGAGTTGGTGAACAGCCATCCCTCAACCTGACGGGTCCTCATGGCGAGGCCCGTCAGGAGCAATGAATCTATTAAGCTGGAACTGCCGAGGGCTGGGACTCTCTCGGACAGTTCAAGAACTTGTTGCTCTAGTTGGAGCAAAAAGTCCCCGCCTGGTTTTCTTATCTGAAACAAGAATGTCAGGCGATCGTGCTATGAATTTGAGGTGGAGATTGGGGCTAAAACATGCTGTTGCTGTTGATAGTACTAATACAGGTGGTGGTTTGGCTTTATTTTGGCATGAGTCGGTGGATGTTCAATTGATTGAAAAACACAGACGGTTCATTGATGTGCATGTTCGTGAATCAGGTACTTCGCCTCGGTTTCGAATCACTTTTGTTTATGGTGAACCCAGGACTGAAGATAGACACCTTATGTGGGAATTGATGAGAAGGTTGCGTGGGGTGTCAATTGAGCCTTGGCTGCTGATTGGTGATTTTAATGAAGCTATGTGGAGCTATGAACATTTTTCAGCTTGTCAGCGTCCAGAAAGACAGATGGCTGCATTCCGGGATGTGCTTGCTGATTGTGAACTGACAGACCTTGGCTTTGTGGGCTTGCCTTTCACGTATGATAATGGCAGGGATGGCAATGCCAACGTAAAGGTTCGGTTGGACAGGGCAGTTGCTGATTCTAATTGGCGTGACATGTTTAGTGCGGCTACCCTACACCATCTGGTTTCATCTAGATCAGATCATTGTCCGTTGCTGTTAGAAATTAAGAAGGAGAGCTGGGAGCGGCATAAACCAAGAATCTTCCGTTATGAAATAATGTGGGAACGCTTAGAATCTTTGGCCCTGGAAATTAAAGAGGCTTGGTGCATGGCTCCTAACAGAGAGGGCTTAGGTGGTATCGCTAATGCACTGAGGCATGTTCAGCGTGCTTTACGCTCCTGGAGCAAGGAGAATTTTGGGGCAGTTACAAAGGAGTTGGAGGGGCTGCGCATCAGGTTAGAGTCCATGCGAGAGGATTTACAATCAAGCAGATCAGACATCAGGAAGCTCACTGATCGGATGGATGAACTGCTCTATCGTGAGGAGATGATGTGGTTGCAACGCTCACGTATTGCTTGGCTTCGGGAGGGTGATCGTAACACCCGGTATTTCCATAGGCAGGCAATGTGGAGAGCTCGAAAGAATAAGATTACCAAGCTGAAAAATCATGACAATGAATGGTGTGAAGACCCGAAGGTTCTGCAGAACATGGCGGTAGATTTCTATCGCGACCTCTATTCTGCAGATACTAATGTCGATCCCTCTGAACTTATTGATTTAATGAATATGAAAATTACTGATGACATGAATGAAGCTCTGTGCAGGAGTTTTTCAGCGGAGGAAATTTCAGATGCTCTCTTCCAGATGGGACCTCTGAAGGCGCCTGGCCCGGATGGGTTTCCTGCTCGCTTCTATCAGCGCCATTGGGAGGTCCTGAAAAATGATGTGGTGGCAGCAGTGCAAAAATTTTTCGAAGATGGTATTCTCCCAAGTGGAATTAATGATACAACTATTGTGCTCATACCGAAAGGGTCCAATCCAGAAGAGTTGAAGGATTTTCGGCCTATAAGTCTATGTAATGTGATTTATAAGATAATTTCGAAGTGTCTGGTCAATCGTCTCCGACCTTTCCTGGACCAGATTATTTCAAAAGAGCAGAGCGCCTTTGTCCCGGGTCGGATGATTACGGACAATGCCTTGATTGCTTTTGAGTGCATTCATGCTATACAGAGAACCAATGGGGAGGAATTTTGTGCTTATAAGTTGGATTTATCGAAGGCGTACGATCGTGTTGATTGGGGATTTTTAAAAAGGTTGATGGAGAAGCTAGGCTTTCAAAGTAAGTGGGTGCGGTGGGTCATGACTTGTGTCTCCACTGTTTGCTACTCAGTTCGCTTCAATGGGGTGCCCTCGCACTCCTTTTCCCCGTCTCGTGGTCTACGGCAAGGTGATCCACTATCTCCATACTTATTCCTCCTAGTGGCTGATGGTTTATCTTCTCTGTTGCGGCATTATGAGAGTTTGGGACAGATTGAAGGCCTAAAGGTTTGCAGGCATGCTCCAAGCATCACACATCTTTTATTTGCAGACGATAGTCTTCTATTCTTCCGAGCTAATCAAGGTCAGGCCACTGCAGTCAAGAATGTTCTCAATATTTTTGAAAAGTGTACAGGCCAGCACTTGAGTCCTAGCAAGTGTTCTTTGTTCATGAGTGAAAATTGTCAGCAGTTTGTTAGCAATCAGATCAGAGATATATTGGGAGTACAAAGGGTTGACTTTGAGGCTAAATATTTGGGGCTGCCGACACCTACAGGTAGACTGAAAAGGGGCGTGTTCCAACCATTAGTAGAAAGATTTCAGAAACGGATGACAGCTTGGAAGGAGAAGGAGCTATCTGTGGCTGGAAAAGAAGTCCTCATAAAGGCTGTGGCGCAGGCGCTACCCAACTATGTGATGAGCGTGTTCAAGCTGCCTGTAACCCTCTGTGATGACTTGATGAAGCATATAAGAGCTTACTGGTGGGGCTCAGAAAATGGCCGCAGGAAGGTCCAATGGGTGCCATGGGAAAGAATGATCATGCCAAAAGGATTTGGGGGAATGGGTTTTAGGGATCTTCGGCTGGTGAATCAAGCTCTGTTAGCGCGGCAGGCCTGGCGTTTGGTGTTTTATCCTGACAGCTTGTGTGCGAGGGTTCTGAAGGCCAAGTATTACCCAAGGGGAAATTTATTGGACACGGTTACTGCAGGAGATGCCTCACCATCGTGGCGGGGAGTCGAGCACGGCTTGGCCCTACTAAAGCAGGGAATGATATATCGAGTGGGTGATGGGAAGAGCATTCGTATTTGGCGCGATAATTGGCTTCCAAGACCACATGGTTTGAAACCAGTTGGGAGTGTCCGTCACTGCAGATTAAGGTGGGTCTCTCATTTGATTGATTCTCAGTCCAGAGTTTGGGATGAAACGCTTGTGAGACGGTACTTCTATGCCTGTGATGTTGAGGAAATCCTGAAGATAAAAATTCCTCGTAATTCATGCCCGGATCTTGTGGCCTGGAATTTTGAGAAGTCAGGTATTTTTTCTGTTAGAAGTGCATATCGGCTGGCTATGAGAAGTGAGCACGGTGAAGGAGAGATTGGTAGTAGTACTACTGCAGCTGATGGGAGGAAAGTTTGGAAGGCCCTGTGGTCTGTGAAAGTTCCTGAAAAGGTCAAAGTTTTTGCGTGGAAAGTTGCCAACAATGGAATCCCGACTCAAGCTAACAAGTGCTATCGTCATATTGCTTCTCAGGCAACTTGTGAGATGTGTGGTCACTGGACTGAGAACTGTTTCCATGCCTGCATACAGTGCCCCCATGCAGTTGCCTTGCGCCATGCTATGAGGGATCATTGGGTACTGCCACCTGAGAAAGATCTAATGTACACTGGTCCGGACTGGTTGTTAGTGCTCATGAGTAAATTTTCAGCAGAGGTGAATGCAAATTTACTTATGCTTCTTTGGCGAATTTGGAGTGAGCGTAATAGTGTCTTGCGTGCCGGGAAGAAGATCTCAGTGGAGGGTTCCGTTGTTTTTTTGACACGATATATGGACTCTCTTTTGCAGCGCCGACATATAACTTTGCAGACTGATAGCAAAGGGAAAAGATGTGAGTTGGTGGGAAGCAAACGGCCAGTAGAAGTGGCTCGGCAAGCCCAGCAAAAATGGGTTCCACCTCCACCGGGCATGTTGAAGATTAATGTTGATGGAGCTTTCATCTCTAGTTCTGGTACCGCTGCTGTGGGCGTGGTGATCAGGGATCATAATGGTCAGGTAAAATTGGCATCGTGGCGCTTGCTCCGTTACTGCAGGGACGCTGAGGAGGCTGAAGTTGTTGCCTGTTGTGAAGGGATTGCTCTTGCTGCACGGTGGCCAGATGTTCCCATGGTACTAGAGACTGATTCCGCGGTGGTGGCTGCGAAGCTGAAAAGCAGTGTGATGGACAGATCGGTGGGCTGGTCCATTGTTCGAGAAGTGCGGATGTATATGGAGGAGCTGTTTAGTTTGGATATTGTTAAGATTAGTAGGAGTCAGAATTATGTAGCACATGAGCTAGCTCATTTAGCAATTAGGTCAGGTCGTAGTGAAGTCTTTTTTGCTTTTTTTCCTGAGTTTGTTTTGTCTCGAGTCTGTAATGATATTACTTGATTTTTAATAAAGTTTTTGTATCGCAAAAAAAAAAGAAGAAGATAGAGATGGAGGTTAGAACTTCATTCAAAAATCGGTGCTAGGAGTTTCAAAACAAAAAAAAAAAAAATCGGTGCTAGGCACACGCCTAGGCACTAGATGGAGTAGCAGTGTAGCACCGTCTTATATAGTACTTACACATTTGATCTGCGTATGGTTTTCGCTTAGAATGATTTTCCTACTTCATTTACAAATGAAAATTGATCCTACGTGTATGCTCGATCGATAATTTAAACTTTTTTTATTTTAACATGTCATATGTCCTCAAGGAATTACTCTGACCGATTAAAAATGCACAATAATCGCCTATGATTGCTTAGGCGGGAGTAGGTAGAGCTTGATTGCCTATCTACCATCTAGTACTTTATTTGACTTAATCAACAGTCTAGTGAAACAAAATTTGAGCAAAAAGTGACTGAAGAATAAGTAACAAACCTGTCAAAAAAACATGCCATATGTCCTCAAGGAATTACTCTGACCGATTGAAAATGCACAATAATCGCCTATGACTGCCTAGGCGTGAGTAGGTAGAGCTTGATTGCCTATCTACCATCTAGTGCTTTATTTGACTTAATCAAGGGCTCGTTTAGATCCCAAATTTTCTCTCAAATTCTACTATGCAAAAAGAAGATTTCCCATCACATCAAAATGTCGGCACATGCATGGAGTACTAAATGTAGATGAAATTAAAAACTAATTGCACAGTTTTATTGTACTTTGCGAGACGAACATTTTAAGCCTAATTAGTTAAAATTTGGATAATTTTTACCAAATACAAACGAAATGCTACAGTGCACTACAGTGTTCAACGGTAATTCAGCCGCCACCAATTCGGCTGAACTAAACACGGCCCAACAGTCTAGTGAAACAAAATTTGAGCAAAAAGTGACTGAAGAATAAGTAACAAACGTGTCAAAAAAAAACACGAGAACCCTAAAACTAGAACTTAGGGAGTGATTCACAATTCACGTTCATCTCCCAAGTCTCAAGGAACAACATACTCAATTTTTGGCTCAATGTTCTATTTACAAGGATTCACTCAATGTTCTAATAATGCAAAGTAGTAGTAGTAGTAGTAGGTCAAATCGATAGACGACAGATTTTGAGTAATTTTTGGCTAAAAATCCGACGGATCAGATAACATTCCAATTTCCATCTCTGCTACCAAACACGCGCTAAACCAACAAGTCTCTGCTGCCCGCTACGGCGTCCCACGGCGCGGCCACGAACGGATTCATGTAACCACCGAAATGCCCCGGCCTGGCGCCGGCGGCGGCATTGTCGTCGTCGTCGAACACCACCCACTCTTTTGTCACCACTGTCTTCGACGCCGGTCGGGTTTCCTCCGCGGCGACCACCAACGCCTTTGTTTCTTTCTCCTCCTCCTTGCCGCTTTCTTCAACGACGTGGTGGCTCATGATGATCTTCTCGAGGTCCCTGATGTCATCGTCCGGGACGCGCTCCACGGCCGGAAACTCGGCAGCGTTGAGCACGCCCAGGCCCCGGCACAGCTCGAAGTAGGACGAAAGCTGCGCGCTCTGCTCCGCGGCCTTCCTCAGCAGCCGCATCCCCTGCACTCCCCTCCGCCGCCTCGCTGCCGCCAGCGTCTCCCCCGGCCGTGGCCGCGGCGTCGTCGGGGCCGAGCCGAGAACGGCGACGAGGAACCGGGCAATGCCCGTGCATATCTTGCTGTAGACCTCGAAGATCTCGATGACGACGCAGTCCATGGCCTCCAGGATGAGGCCCCGCTCCATGCCGTCCCCGTACGGCCGGATTTGCATGAGCAGGTCCAGAAGGTGCTGCTGCTTGGTCACGCGGTCCAGCCGCGCGTCCTCGCCGTCGTCGGCCGCCTCGCTGCCGCTACCGGAACCACCGGCGTCGTCGTCTAGCTCCTGGGCGGTGAAGAGGGAGCGGGTGTCGAGGAAGCGGAAGTAGGCGCGCACGAAGGCGGAGAAGGCCGACGACTTGGACGGCGGCGACGAGCGGTCGCGGAAGTCGGCGAGGTCGAAGGGGACGCGGCCGAGGCGCGCCGCGCGTGGCGCGACGTCGGACCGCAGGAGCAGGCCGTGCGCGAGCATGAGCGCCTTGAGCGCCACGGCCCAGCACCGGGTCCGCCCAGCGCGGCGCGCCAGCGCCCACATGAGCGGCTGCAGCGCCGGCGGCGACGCGCGCGCCAGCGCCAGGACACGCGCCGCGCTCCCGTAGTCCACGGACCGCTCGTCGTGGCTGGTCGCGCGGATCACGGCCGCCTCCAGCTCGGGGCTCCTCAGCGCCGCGGCCACCCCGGAGGCTGGCCGTGGCCGCAGCGCCGCCACGCGCGTCAGGTACAGGCTCCTCCTGTCCTTGACGGCCGACGCGGCGCGCCGCCACCACTGACGCGCGGTCGTCATCTCCTGGCCGCCGCCGCCGGCGCAGACCCACCACCTGGCGTCACCGCCTTCCCCGGCGCCTCCGAGCTCGACGCGCCCAGGGAAGATCAAATCCACGACGGTTGCCAGCTCCGCGCCACGCCGGGAGCGTTCTTGGCCGCTCGAGCTGCTTGTGGCAGAGGATGAAAGCTCCAAGAAACAGAGTTGTCAGGCCAACGAAATTAACTGAACGGCATGGGAATGGGATGGGAGGAACAGAAACGAAGCGCCAAGAACGTGTCAGGCGGTAACGGGGGCCGGGTCGGAGGGGAGACAAAGGAGGTGAGTCGGCATGGGAGGGGTGGAGGTGGAGGTGGAGGTGGACGGTGGAGGGCCAGGTCAAGGTCAAGGTCAAGCATTCTAATTTTTATAAGGCCCCGTGAGCCTGAATCCGCCCGATCGTGTCGCGTTGAGGTTGAGGCCGAGCTCATGTTTGCTCTTGCGTGTACGCACAAAGCCGCTAGACATTCCAGCATTCTAAATGGAGCTTGGACAGTGTCTTGATTCTTGAATGAAATATACTTGATTTCCCAAAAGAAAAACTAAATTTGTCAAGAGTTATATATGGATGCAAGCTTTGCTTTTTTCTGGGTCGAACCAAAACTCATTTAATTTACTTTCTTTCAAAAAAAAACTCATTTAATTCAACTGCTGAACAAGAGAATGGGAAAATGAATTTGCTAGCGACCGAACGTTCGATATGCAGCGCCAGCGTCGGACGGTGCCACGTGCGCAAGAGAAATGGAGCCCGCGCCGCTTGTTTTTCGTGCGCCCCCACCGCGTGAGCCCTTGCGCCTGTGCTCGGTTTCTCACGCACTCGTCTATGCCCGCTCGGCAGTGCCCTAGCAGTGGGCACGCGCCGCCCGGACGTCACCCAACAGCTACAGCAGGTGGCTGTGGCAGGTGGGTCCCATTGCAACATATGTAACGCCAAATCTACTTTTGCAATACCCAGATGAAACATTCGCAATATACATCCGATAACAGCTAAAACATTTGCAGCGTACGTCTAAAAACACTTGTAAAACACCTGGAAAAATATTTGAGTCATTGCAAACATATGCAACATCTAGATGAAACACTTGCAACATACGTGTGAAACATGTTTCTTCAGAGACATCCGATAAAACATACGTATGAAACACCTGAAACACTTGAAACATACGCTTACAACGTGCACATATATGCAACATTCATATCTACTTTTGCAACATCTAGATGAAACACCTGTAACATACATCTGATACAGATAAAACATTTGAACCATACACTTGAAACATATGTTACATCCCGATCTACTTTTGCAACATTAATGTAAAACACTTACAACATGCCTGTAAAACAACTGGAACATTTGAAACATATGTTTGCAATATGCTCTTTCAGTACAAACATCTCCTTGCTGCTTCGGCGAATGGAGTCTCGTCGACGCGTAGAGGTCACCAGTGTGCTCGCCGACAGTGCGGAGCACGCTGGCAACGCCGAGTTGGACAGTGGTGCACAGAGGGCGGGGTGGGGGCAATACAGGCGGCGGTGGTGCGTGGAGGTCATTGGTTTGCTCGCCGGCGGCGCACAGAGGGCGGGGTGGGGGTGACACGAGCAGCAGTGGCGCAAAGGGCGGGTGAATGGCGCATGGAGGTCATCGGTGTGCTCGCCAGTGGCGCGCGCGGAGCTCGTCGACAACGCAGAGCTGGGTGGCGGTGCACAGAGGGCCAGGTGGGGAAGGCACGGGTGGCCGTGGCATATAGGGTGGGTGGAGCGTCCGGACAATCGGACGCGTTGACCTAGCATTTCCGATGGATAAAAGATATACTACCTAACCGACCCAACTAAATAAAGCTAGGGCATCTTATACCTTACTTATATTAAGAAAAACAAGAATTTCGAACAGAAAAGATCACGCCAAAGGCTCGAAGAGGAAAACCATACCCAAATTTGACAAATTATTCTTATGTGTTCCATCCAACCCATGGCGACCATCACAAATCATGCAATTTCGTATGTACGTTGCATAGTTCCAAACGGAGTAAGGACTGCTGAAAATGGGCAATCAGTTAGTCGATGTGGGTACGACTACGGGAGCACGAGGCATGGCACCGTCATACCAAACATGTTCACGCTAATTAATTCAATAAATGTATCTTGCATTGCTTGTTCAGACTAGATATCTAAAATATGTGGCGTGTACGAACTAGTATTAAATTGTTGCCATATGATGGTTGGTCACCTGTACGAGTAGATTAGAGGAAGGCAATGCGGAGAATCATCCACTTACAATTATTTGACGGTGATGTAGTTGTAGCTGTATAGACGACAAAGCAGAGATTCAGAGGTAGAGCACATTACTTGTAAGAAACGTTCTTGAAGTTGCAGAGTACTAGAGCAAGCTATAGCATGATCACATTCACATGAATGAACAATGTATTGCTAATTAATCAGTTAAGATGCAGGGATACAAGTTATGGCAGCCTGTTTGTGTATGAATCTGTCAAGCTGCTGATTAGCAGACTAATTAGACTACTGTCACAATCACGAGAAAAAAATCCAACTTGCTCCAAGAAATTAACAAGGTAACTCATAATGGCGAGGTTCCAAAATGTAAGTTTTACACACGATGCAGCAAAAAACTATAGGCGAAATATTCCACTAGCTAACAGGGATCATATTTTGAGCCCAGTTTCACTTCTACGGTGAAGCTCAAAGTGTTTGTAGCTTTAGAGCCCAGTTTCACTTCTTTTTTTAATGGTCAATGGGGGAGAAGCTCTCTCCACCTGGTTTTATTACTGGCCCAAAACGCGGCCCGCGAGATTAGTTACAGGTTTACAGTGCTTATGTCAGCACAGAGTTAACCAGAAAACAGGAAACTGAAAAAGGAAGGAAAAAACAAATGCAGAAACAGCAGTTAGTCTGAGCCAAAATGTAGGTTCTTCGCCTGGACTTTACTGCATAAGAAGATACTTACGGCAAACAACCTAATGAAGCGCGGATGGGATAATGATCCAATTTGCAAATTATGCGGGATTGAACAAGAAACACCTACTCACCTTTGTAAGGACTGTCCATACACAAAGTAGGTCTAGGAAGTCATCGAGCTATGGTTCCATCTGTCGGTTTTGAACACAGTGAACACAAGTGGATCACTGCATCAGTACTGGCGCAAATGCAGGAGAAAGGTGGACAAAAATCAAAGAAGGAAGTTTGATGGGATAATAATATACTTTTGGTGGAATATTTGGAAGGAAAGAAACCGACGAACTTTCCAACAAAGAGCTTTGAATCCAAGGCAGGTAGCGAGTTTGTGTGAAGATGGTAGCAATCAATACAGTAGGGCAATGGAGGTGTCGCTTCAGCAAGAGGCAATGGAATGACTGAAGTGTGGATACTAGCTTTCTTTTTTTCAGGCCCCCAGCTTATCGGCTGAGCAGAGTAGAGTCGACGTTTGAGGTCATGATGTCCCAGTTGTAAAATGTTTTTGTCTTTTGCTTTGCTTGTACAATTTTGTTTTATTTTCTATCGTCTAATAAAATTTGCGGCAAAGCTTTTGCTGTCCTTTCGAAAAAAAAAAGAAACAGCAGTTAGTTGACCTGGTTCTGCATCGCCATTTGCCCATTTCTATGATTTGGCACCACGTATCTGCTACTTGCTTCTTCGTTCACTTATTCTCTGTCGCCATAGCTCAGCTGTCGACTTGCATTCTCGCAACAGTTGCCTGACAGTCGCTCTTTCACTTCTGTAGACAACCGCATTCCGCGCTTTCCATATCTGCCAGCATAATATGGCTATGAAGGTACTGAATTCATCTTGAGGTATGTTTGCCGGTCGATCTAGCTTGTGTAGGTCTCGCACGGTTTGACTTTGCGGCAACACAAAGCCAAGCTTTAACCATAGCTGCCTTGCAATTGTGCAGCCGAAGACAATGTGCTCCGGCGTTTCATATGTATCATTGTAAACTTCACAGACATTGTCCGGCACAATATTTTTCCGATGAAGTACAGTGCGACTCTGAATCCTTCCCTGGACAAGAAGCCACATGAACATCTGTACTCTGGGCGGCGCTGCAGTTTTCCAGATGAAACTTGCTCTCTCATCTCCAGCCTGACCGCGCGCTTTCAGCAGGTGGTAGATGCCACCGCTATCAAGGCCCGCATCCCCCTTGCTGAATGGAGATGTTCAGCAGTCCGGTTCGTTTGTCAATGAGACTTGCTCAAGTATGCCCTGCAGTGAATGGAGTTCGTTTAACGACCTTGTTGACAGGCGTGCCACTAAGGTAGACTGGAGCCCTGAGGTTAACATCTCTCTGACGTGGAGGGTAATAGAGTTCGAATAGTGGCACCTATGAGACTACCCTCAGTGGGTACTCTAAAGTGATACTCTAAAGTTTTAGAGTATGAATATAGAGTAAAAACTACTGCACTGGATACTCTAAAACGATACTCTATCATTTCTCTTACTCTATATTTAGAGTGGTACAGTGCTTATAGTGGGCAGTGGCGGGCCCCACTAGCTAAACAAAGGGAAAAAATGCTATAAGTCACAAACCAAAAATCCAAATTAAATTTCGATTGTACCATTAAATTCATCTCAATAAATCCTTCAAAACTAGATCACACATAGATATATTTAGATAAAGTGACAATTGAGTCTCACAGTGGATAGAGTGGATAGAGGATGATATAGAGGATGGATGGGTGCGGGAGAATTGAGTATAGAGGGGAGAATCTTACTGACTAGGATGTATAGAGGATGAATATAGAGGTCCATGAGTGCGGATAGCCTGAGAACTCAACTTTTTTAGTGGCTTATGGGTAATTACCAACTTTTATAATAGCACACAGGTAAAATCCTCTAAAAAGAGCTCAGCTGAGAAGAATGTCCTTGTCAAACACAAGCACAGGCTTGCAATAAACTGGCCATGTTCTTCCATACGTTCCATTTGGTTCAGAATGAAAGGAATCGAGTATTATTTTATCAAGTTGCATGCAAGACTTTGACATTGCAACGATATATAAAATCACGGCTTGGTCTTTAGATGAATTTTTATTTCAGAAGTACAGCTGGAGTAAATAAATAAAGAAAAAGAGAAGAAGAAAATTGTAGTTCTCATCATTGTAGTAAACGCCGTAGTCATGGGCGGATCCAGGGGTATTCCCTGGTATTCCTAGGAATACCTAACTATTTTGATGCTATCTCAAGTATATATGTATACATACTTGTATATATAAATGTATAATGCAACATTCTCTGGTACTTTCACTGATTGTAGCCCACAGCAGCAAAAAAAAAAGGCCTTTCAGCTTTGTCTCCCAACTGGACACCCTCACAGGCCCACCATGAGGCCCATCACCCATGACGCCTCTTAGGCCCCGCCACTCCGACGCCCTAGCTCCCTGAGAATGAGTACCGTGACTCCGTGAGGCTGTGCCCGTGAGTCCGCGATCCCCTGCCTATTGCTACTTCTGTTGTTATGTACTTCTGTTGTTGTATGCAATTGGTTTGCAGCGCTATTGCTACTGGTCTACAAATTTACATCGCAATTGCTATTGGTTTGCAAAATGAACAAACAAATCGATTGATTTGGGGATTTTGTGGGATAGAGAGTAGCAAAAACAAGGAATGTGAACTTCGGTTCTACACCAGTGCTTATAGATTAGATTTTTTTAGATGTGGGAATACCCAAGATTGAAATCTTGGCTCCGCCACTGGCCGTAGTCACTACTTTGTTCCGTGTCTAGAAACAACGAGATATAGTCTCAATGGCCGATTATATGCTATAACTCGGTGGTTCTTCAAAGTTATATTTGGTTTTGCAGCTTTGGTTTGCCCTCCTTGGCAAAGGAAAAATAAAATATTAATTAAGCTCTTTGCCGTTTTGTGTGTGTGTGTGTTTGTGTTGTGAATGACGACGAATAAATGATGAAGAACACAAAATCAATCACAGCGGAGACACAAGATTTAACATGGAAAACCCTCCCAATGTGGAAGGGAAAAACCACGGGCGCCAGCTAGCAAACACTCCTCACTATTATCAAGAGTCTGGTTACAACGCCGTATGGCGGCTTACAAGAGAGATATCAAAGTAGAACCCTAATCAGGGTATATGTACCGTACCTCGGGGGGCAAGCCCCCCCCACCCCCCAAACGTCCTCGGGGCCACACTCCAATGGGCCGACTTCAGACTCCGCTTCGCTTCGCTCCGTCAGAAGTCGGCCAATATAATGTGCAACTGAATTTGGAAACATAATCAACAGGTTGTACCTTAAGCAGACTGAGACCCACGTTTCAGGAACACGAATGTCTCGTTCCCACGTTATAAAATGATACCTAAGTTCCCGCCAGGAACGGAACGGGAACGGGAACGGGAACGGGAACATGGCTGCTAAGGTTTGTACTCAAGCTCTGCTTTCTCCTTAATCCTTAATGAAAAACGTGTTTAATACATTAATGTGTTGGACCATTTAGAACACCAGAATGTCTTCATCTTCAAGCAGCAGCCACCCACTGTTCACGTTGCCACAAGCAGTTTTTATACATGAATTTGCACTAGAGTCCATTAGATGATGATTTGTTTTCTTCATTTGGGTTTTCACTCTGTCGTGCCTATTTTTTCCCAACCAAGGTGAGTTACGGGCTTACGGCGAGGGTCACTACTCATTGGGTATAAACGAAAACGAATCAGGCCTGAGCGTGCCCGCGTTTACCAAGTATCCCGAAGCTTCCCATGGCCCAATAGGACACAACCAGGCCCAAAAATGCCGCAAGAATTAAGTAGTACAACAAAGCCGGTAAGGATAATCGCAACCCTGCCGGCCTGCAGAGTAGATGGGCTAATTTTTGGGTCAATTTATCGCTCCTTGCATAACTAATGATGAAGCATGGCTGCCTTTTCACTCATTGTTTTGTTTCTTGTGAATAGAAGCCCGCTAATTATCACTAGAATGACATGATTTGTTTCTAGTGTACAAATTTTGTTTCCCTTATAAGTTATATAAACTTTGTTTCCCTTATAATTTTTTTCTTATCTGAATTCAATAAATTTTCAAGGTGCATATCAGCAAAAATTGTTACTTTGTTAGACCATCATATTTTTCAAAAAGAAAAAACTGATAGAGGAACAGTTTTGGGCCAATATCTCGCTCCCTGCACTCAATCACCGAAGCCTCGACTGTCTTTCGACCCATTATCTTTATTATAGTAGGGTTAAAAACGTCATCATGTCCGCCATGAGGTTCTTAGAAGCCGGGTTAATAAAAAAATAAAAGAAAATGTACCATTAGTTTTATTCATAATCTAAAAGTCTATATTTAGCAAAGTGTCTGTAACAGATATGATTAATATAAACCATTCTAGAATTAATGATAAATAAAATTAGTAATTTCATTACCATACTAACTGAGAATAATAATACATAGATATATAAAGATCCCATATCAAGTACAATCAATAAATAGCTGAATTGGAAAAAAGTCTACTTAGCCCCCTGAACTATCAGCTAGTGTCTAACCTACACCCCAACTATAAAATCATCTGTTTTACATCCTGAACATTTCAAAACCGTTCAAATTACACCCTGGAGCGGTTTTGGACGGCGGTTTTGCTACAGTAACCATGATTTTGCTACAGTAATGGAGGTTTTGACTTTTTCTATTTATTTCCGCTGAATCTTTGAAAAATCATAGTAAATCACAGAAAAATCATAAAATAGAAAATCTAATTTTGTTGGACTCCACATGAGTAGATCTACACAATGAACATATAATATAGTATACTTTAATATAATTTTTTTTGTAACTTTAAATTAGTTAGAAAATCAAATTTTATCTGTAATTAATTGAAATAATTCATAGCTACAACTTCTATGGTCCAATTGTGGTGAAATTTTTATGATGGGGTTATTATTATATGCTTGAACTATAGTAAAAATTTCATACTCATTGGATCATATATAACTTAGTTATAGATTTATTTAGGTTTATGTTTAGGTTTATGCTTGTTAAATATAAATAAATCTATAACTAAATTATGCATGATCCAATCAGTATGAAATTTTTACTATAGTTCAAGCATACAATAATTAGTTCACTATAAAAATTTAACCACAATTAGACCATAAAAGTTGTAGCTATGAATTATTCCAATTAATTACAGACAAAATTTGATTTTCTAACTAATTTAAAGATACAAAAAAAAATTATACTAAAGCATACTATATTATATGTTCATTGTGTAGATCTACTCATGTGGAGTCCAACAAAATTAGATTTTCTATTTTATGATTTTTCTGTGATTTACTATGATTTTTCAAAGATTCAGCGGAAATAAATAGAAAAAGAAAAGTCAAAACCGATGTTACTGTAGCAACCATGGTTACTGTAGCAAAACCGCCGTCCAAAACCGCTCCAGGGTGTAATTTAAACGGTTTTGAAAAGTTCAGGGTGTAAAACATACGGTTTTATAGTTGGGGGTGTAGGTTAGATATTAGCTGATAGTTCAGGGGGTTAAGTAGACTTTTTTCTAGCTAAATTTGCACATATATTATCAATATGCATTGGGCCAACAATCATATTCCTAGCATATTCGGAGGGCAGTTTGATCTTTTCACTACAACAGGGTTAGTATTGACACTCTCTCACCTGCCACGTCTACCCTAAGTCTAGTAGTTGTTGAGAAGACACGACATACTATGGGTGTCTTCTAGTTTCTTAGAGGCTCCAAAGCTTCAGCCTTCGCCCATTCACTTGGACCTTTGCACCCCCCATAGGTTTCTCTTATGGGATCTAGCTTTGAATATTCTGAAAGGTCCATGAGCACCCAAGAGGGGAGGGTGAATTGGGTGTCTATTTCAAAACCTAAAACTTATGGCTCAAATTACCATAAACTACTCTAACATGACGTGCACTTAAGGTTTTTCTAGTGTGCTCTTATCTTACCCTCACCCACAAAGAGTTTAACGACCTATAGCGAATCATAACAAGTAGCTTGTAGCTAATCTAGGAAGGTAAAGATCACACAACCGAAGTATGTGTGAAAGCAATAAACTTTGTAAGTACAGAGCTTGAGTAAGAGAGGGAAAATTCCCAAAAATTCGGTGATGTATTCCATGATATTGGTTGACAAAACGTTGTTGCTCCACACAAAAAATGGAGGGTCACCACCTCCAAGGTCACCAAACCTTCACCGAAAGGTCATGAAGACCCTCAAGCACTCTAAATCATCAAGTTCTCAGGTTCTAGGGCCTAACTCTCACAAGGATGCAATATACTATATATCCTAGCCTTGAATGTGATATAGTGTAGCTACTCCCATGTGTATCTCAAGATTTATAGTGTGTATGGCCCGATGAAGTGTATATATATGGAATATATGATCATACTAGATCTCTGGGGTAGTATGTATGTTAAGTACATATGCAAGTATACGTAGAGTATGTGGTTATACTAATTTTATATACTACTACGATGATATTATAACAATGTACTAAAAAAGTATGACTTCCTTTAATTATTTTTCACGTAGTAAGATTGGAGTATCTTAAAATACGTATATAAACATACTTGAACTAATAAATGAGTATTTAAACTAGCAAATGAGTATGCACCTATTTGTAAGATGGTTTATTGAAGATGGGAGTAGTTGCTCCTGTGAGTTGGGAAAATAGAGTTTTTCTACTACATGGTAAGGTTTTTTTCCCTCCAGTTTGTAGACATCCTGAATTCCATTTCATTACTAAAGCAGCAAACTACAAAGTTCGCATCACAGTGAGTGTCTAGAAGTACTACTGTGTAACCCCAAACTCGTCATTCGGTAACTACCGGGCTGCAGGGGTTTGGATACCCCTAGCTAAAGTTTAGTCCTTGTCATATCGGATGTTTGACACTAATTTGAAATATTAAATATAAACTAATTGTACAGATGGAGACTAATTTGTGAGACGAATCTATTAAGTCTAATTAGTCTATGATTTGACAATGCGGTGCTTCTTATGGCATCTGCATGTGGGAAGATCCTTCAGCCTTGTAACGATCGTAAACCCCCTATGAGTAATTAACTAGATGTAATATAATTTCACTCCACACACAGCAGTCTCCTGTGTGGTCACGCCACTCGCGCATGTAACGAAGCAACCTCTGTAATCTCATTCTTATTAATATAATGTTGGATAACCGGATCTTAAAAAAAAGACAATGTGGTGCTACAATAAACATTTGCTAATGATGGACTAATTAGGCTTAATAGATTTTCTCACAAATTAGTCTTCATCTGTGCAATTAGTTTTATAATTAGCTAATATTTAATCCTTATATTTAGCATCCGAAAGTCCGATGTGGTCTCTGGATCGGAACACCCCCGTACGCACCCGCTACCCAGTACTGCACGCATCTTCCAGTACTGTACTGTGCATCACACTACTGACAATTTGTCATCAAAACCGACACTAGCACTTTGCCAGAATGCAAGTACACACACTTCACCAGCATGGCATTGTGTTTTGAAATCATTTTTATGGTAGTTCTTGGGTCTCCTTCAGTGCCAAAATAAAAGCAGAGCACTTGATTAGAGAAAGCATGATTGGTTTCTCCCAATCCAATGTATGAAACGTTACTAGAGCCCATGCTTCCTTAGGAGATGAACCTCTCGTACTGAAGGAAGAACGAGCTGAAGAAAATACAAGCCAGTACCCAAAACTATACGGAGATATCAGAATTTCCAAATCGAGTGAAAGCTACACATGCCCTGACACGCTCAAGCCAGGGTCTGCAGCCCTGCCGGAGCAATTTGCTTGCAACACGTACGGTAAAATTAAGCATCTGAAACATGCATGCTGAACCAACTGCAATCATACTGAAAAGGATCCAAAGCCGCCTCCAGTTATACGTGTTAACACTGCCGATCGAGTTAGTCCTGATTAAAAAGAAAACGCTGCCGAGTTAGGCCATGCGTACATCTGCAGCATGAAAAGGGGAGCTGAGATGTTGCAGTGGTAACGCGGTACTCGTACTACAAGCTTAAATATGCAGTGCAATAGTCCACAGCGTTTACTCTTCGTTTAACGTGAGTGCTCGTGTGTTTTCTTGAGAGGCGTCGTTTAAAGAAGGCTTCGGGGTTGAACCAGATCTTCATACTTTTTACGGAATCAAGCCCTGAAATAAACCTTTAGTATATTGAGCTAAGTGGTATACATATACATATTACATAAACACGCGAGTGATCTATAAACACTACTACAAACAGGATGATGCTTTTTAGAAAAACCGACATGATAATTATAATTAAATTAATGGTTTCCAAAAAATGCACAGAAAAAACAAATAACCCTCAAATTTGAGAATTATCCTATAAGTATCCACTGCCGATAGAATCCTGTCAGTTTTAAATTACTCATAGAAAGTTTATGGATTTTTCTGCAGGTTTTATATTTTTTTCTGTCGGTTATCAAAATAACTCACAGAAAAATTTACATAAAATTTTCAAAGGCCACACGTGGGTGCTAGAACAATGACCCAAAACCTCACAGCCAACATATATTTTCCATAAAACATTCCTGCCAACCAAGCCCTTCGCAAGCGGCAAAGTTGGGCCAAGAAAAAATTCCACCATAAAACCCTTGACCCTACTCTCTCCGTCCCTCCCACAGACCCCCGCAATGCCGCACCCGAACTCCCATCCCTCACCCCCTCCCCCACTACACCCTTCTTCGCGCCACCGCCCCTAGCCTTCCGCACCAATGGCTCATTGCCGCCCCAGGGCCGTCCCTCCGCCCGTGGCCGCCGTCCCTGCCTGGTGCACGTATGGAGGCAGCTACCCAGGTCTCACCCTCCCTGGCTATACAATTTTCCTATCAATGTAAAAGAATAACATGTTTATACAATTTTCCTGTCAGTGTAAAAAAACAATAGGAAGACGTACTGATAGATAAAATGAGGTATCTTTTGATGGTATAATTCTCAACCAGAAAATATTTAATTTGTTGTGACGGTATGACACCATCGGTAAAATACTTTGCATGTCGGTGATATCTATTTTTCCTATTGTTGGCGCCAAAAGAGAGATTTCTAGACCCATGCGTTTTTAATTTTCCTATTGGCTATGTACCAACAAAGAAATTATTTCTAACTGTTGCTGGCTGTCAGACATTTTTTTAATTTCCCTGGCGATTATTTCCTAACGATACACTATCAATGAAATTGATTTCATTTTCCCTGTTGGTATTTTCTATTTCCCTATCAGTAATTACACCGTCAGGGGTATTCCCAGTTCCAGTAGTGACACTTGGTAGAAAAGTAACCATGAAACACCATGATGGCCAAGGGGGTGAATTAGGCCTTTCAAAAACTAGAGGACGAAGCACGTATATAAACTACTGTACATGTGTATTTCTAGAGGTCGTTCTAGTTTTGTCTCACTCTAGAGATTAATTTCTAGGGACGACTGGATATTCGCCTCTAGAAATTGATGAATTCCATAAACACATAGATAGAGATGGCTAGTATATCCATCTCTAGAAAACAATTTTGTTTGCATCTTAACATCACTTCTATAGTAGCGCATAACTCATGCATTAAAAAGATAACATTCACATGCAGGGGTGGAGCCAAGGGGGGCTGGCAGGGGCCATGCCCTCCCCCCCCCAAACAGCACAACATATTTTTTTACTCAATATTTATATTAAGAAATATATAATAAAAATTCTTACCATATATATTTAGTGGCTATGTGATACCTTAATTAACTAGTTAATGATTGAAAGGTCCTTGTTTGGTTTTGGTAATTGAGTGATACTCTAGGTGGACTAATGTGTTTAATTGTGAGATGCACAGGTGATTAGTCCACGGGTACACCTGTGTGAGCAACACATGTCATAGAGGTGGAGATGGCTGAAAATGTTGCTAGGCTCACACATGTGATGAAGGAACTCATTACATATGAGACATGGCATGGAATCATGTGACTAAGGTGGAGAAGATCAAGACAAGTCTTGGCTTGACGGACCGGTTGCAAGTGTGAAGGGCAAGTTGGAGGCTTTGGATAGAAGGACCACGTGCGATAAAGCTTGAGCAAGACTTGGTGCCGATGGACGAAGGGAACGGTGAAAAGCAAGTGAGATCAAGATCGATGAACCAATACGGTCACGTGATGATATGAAGTGGATCATATCATTTGTGATTGGTAGTGCATGTGTTGCATCAACATTGGAGGGGATGGAATAAAATGCGCAAGGCAAAGGTATAACCTATAGGGCATTTCATTTCACCGGTCATAGGTGTGTAGAGAAGTTTATGACCGGGTTTAGGATAGATGATCGTACTATCAAGAGGGGCAAACTGGTTTGCATATCGGTCATCTAGTGCCACTTGAGCGATGTAACTTTACATACGTGTTAGGATCGAGTGGCGTAGCGAATTGAGTGATTAACTCCTTAAAAATATTTGTGAAAAGCTAACACAGTGCACAAGGTGTTGTTCACTTGGTGGTGTTGGCACATTTATAAAGGAGAAGAAGTTGGAGTTGTGTCACACCCGGCCCAATTTGGAATTTGGCCCATAGTGGCCCATGTGAATGTTATGAGATATTGTGGAGAGTTTAGTCGCACTTTGGTTGTTTAGAGTGGGATAGACCAACATATAAGGCTTCTAGAGTCCATCTCACCATCCCCGGGTTAATCCTTTTACGCGAAGCGAGGACGAAAGTGTAAGTGGGATGGTGGTAGGTGTGGTTCATTCAGCGTGCAGAGTGGATCTGAGCTGTTTGGACTCTGGGGCGTTACAAATGGTATCAGAGCTGACCTTCGTGGCCACGGGCGCGTGCGGGCCAGGGGCTGGACATGGGGTTCATTGCGCGTGTAGGCTCTGCGGAGTGCACGGCGTGGCACATGTGCCGGCACTGGGCGCACGGTCACGTGTGCTAAGAGGGAACGTTCCTGGTTATCGTTTGCCTGATTGTGGGTATGTTGGGCCCGACGAGGACGTCGGGTTCTTTGAGGGGGTGTATGTCACACCCGGCCCAATTTGGAATTTGGCCCATAGTGGCCCATGTGAATGTTATGAGATATTGTGGAGAGTTTAGTCCCACTTTGGTGTTTAGAGTGGGATAGACCAACATATAAGGCTTCTAGAGTCCATCTCACCATCCCCGGGTTAATCCTTTTACGCGAAGCGAGGACGAAAGCGTAAGTGGGATGGTGGTAGGTGTGGTTCATTCAGCATGCAGAGTGGATCTGAGCCGTTTGGACTCTGGGGCGTTACAAGTTGAAACGGATCAACTCGGAGAAGAAATAGACGCGAGAAGGTGTCACTATGAGTGATCGGACGCTAGCTTCGGCAGGACCGACGTGTCCAGTCAGTGGCAGCAGTTCGGTGCCGTCTCGGTCAAGTGACTGGAAGCTGAACAGTAAAAGTGACCGGACGCGCACGCAGGGCCTGCGTCCGGTCAAGGCTGACATACGCTGACGTCACGACGCTTGGCAAGGCAGTGAGGACCGGACTCAGGCGTGCGTTCGGTCATGGAGGATCTGATGCGTCCGGTCTTGCAAAAGCGGACGCGTCTGATCGCGTTTATTCGGCTCTGGAACCTCTCTGTTCCAGACCGGACTCGGCATGGGCGCAGCGTCAGGTGCGGGTGCTGTGTGTCCAGTCGGTGTCTTGGCGTGAGCCGGCGAGCAAGGACCTGACGTGGTGCGGCAGCGTCCGGTCATGCTCATGTGCGTCTTATTGCTCTTAACACGCGAGGGTGAGGGCACTGGCGTTGAGATCGTGTGGTGGACGTTGAACACGGGCGCCACGTGGACGGCGATCTGCGACTGGACGCTGGTGGGCTGCGTCCGGTTGCCCCATGTTTTAGCCAATGAAGGGGTAATGGCTCTTTTGAGCCATGGGGTTATAAATAGAAGTGGTGGCCGGCCTTGGGCCGGTTGCTGAGCACACTAGAGCCTTGGTGGCTTATGTTATGGTGCTTGGGAGCTCTCTAAGTCACTCTTGCTTGATAGTATTCCTCCGATCGAGTGAGTAAGCGATTCTAGTGCGATTGCATTGTGAGATTGCATCGAGTGGCACTAGGTGATCGTATTGCAAACCGGTGGTGCTTGTTACTCTTGGAAGTTGTCACCTCCTAGACGGCCTGGTGGCTTGTGACTCTATTGAAGCACGCGAGAAGATTGTGCGGTGCTCCGAAGAAGGATTTGTGAGGGGTATTGTGCTCGCCCCGTGGGAGCCGCGAAGAGCAACTCTAATAGAGCGAGACGCGAAGGGCGACAAGTGGTCCGGCCGGGTCAATGCTAGAGCTTGTGGTAAGCACTCCACGTGGAAGAGTGTGACTTACGTGTCACCACTAGCAAGAGGACCGACGACAACCTTGGAGCTTGTTTCAACGGGGACTAGTGTATTGGCAAGCACGTGAACCTCGGGATAAAATTTACTGTGTCAACCTTGGTTTGCATCCCCGTCACACAAGCTTGTATTTACTTTCATATACATTGTGTTTGTATAGTTGCTCTTGTAATTAGTTTGCTTGTGTAGCTTGCTAGTTACCTTCTTGCTTGTGTAGCATAGAAGTAGCCCCTTGCGTGGCTAATTTGGTTTTAGTAACCTTGTTAGTCATATTGTTTAGTTTGTGTAGCTAAGTAATTTGCGCTCTCTAATTTGACATTAGTTGTCTTGTTATTGAGCATTGCTAGTGAGCTTAGAAGCTTTGTGCTTTTGCTTACTAGTTGTGTAGGAGCTCCCCCGTGCTTGAAACACTAGTGGCATAGGTTTGTGTAACCTTACTCCTAGAATTGGTTAGGTGAGCTCTAACTAGCTCGGCACCTTAGTTGCTTGTTTAGGATCTTTTCAAAGTGCTTGATAATTTAGATAGAGGGGTGTAGTCTTGACTAGATCGATAGTTTTCAAAGTGCTTGATAATTTACATTACGCTCAGCTTAATAATTTAGATAGAGGGGTGTAGTGCTCGATAATCTACACATGTCAATTTCACATAAGACTAATGCGTAATGTAAATGGTGGAGAATGCAATCTTGATGCAAACTGAGCGTAACTCACATGATTAGGTTTCTTGTGGTGAAACCTATCCACTCGGGTTCAAGTCCTCAACTTAACGTGAGGGTTCACATTTTTCTAGATTTATTCTAAAATTTAACAGTACACCATTGTTTCAGTGTAGACATAAACGACGTGTGGCATGTTAAAAAAAATAAACAACGTGTGGCCATTCGATAGAGAGGCACATGTGGTGACTCCATCAATCTCAAGAGAACTGCCGGTCTAATATTTTAGAAATGCTCATAGGGGTAAGGTTTATATGCGTGTGGATCGTAGGAATGAGTGTACATTTATATATTATATATATGAGCGTGTATGTCGGTACTATGTTTTTTTAAAAAAATACAAGCTTAATTTGTTTGGAAACTTTTTGTAAGGTGTGGAGAGTTGCCAAGATCCCTTAGTTTTCTCGTTAGAGACCTCTCAAGGGTGAAGTACCCAATTAGGTAACTACTAGGGTCAGGGTCTCCCAACAGATGATGTTGGGTCTCTGAATTCACCTCATGAGCTTGCATGCTCCCCACTGTCTTCGCAAATGGTAGGACAACGCCACTCTAGCATGAACTACTTCTTCCCGTGTACAAATGAAGTACACACATGCATGGTGTACATCGCCAAGACCATATGGACCTTAAACTAGGACAACTGAACTTACAAACCACTCATGATGCGTGTATCTGGTCTGTCTTACATATCTGGCGAAATCTAACACCTCGAAGTGATAAACTAGCTAAGGCCTTGTTTAGATTACCAAAAACACTCAAAAAATTTTGCACAGTACTCGTCACATCGAATCTTTGGACGCATGCATGAGCATTAAATGTAGGTAAAAAATAACTAATTGCACAGTTTGTCTGTAAATGTCGAGACGAATCTTTTGAGCCTAGTTAGTCCATGGTTGGATAAATTTTGCTAAATAACAACAAAAAGTGCTACAAAAATTTTTTCCAAAAAAATTTGGATCTAAACAGGGCCTAAATTAAGAGCCTACAAATGGCAGCAATAAGGTATAGTTTTTCTTTGTTGCCCACGTACTGCTGTAGGCAGGTTTAAGTCAGCACACAAATTAAAGTGGGAAGCTAGGCTGACAAGCATCTGATCAGATCCTTATCATTATTATATAGTAAAGACAACCTACAGTAAGTGGTGAGCATGCATCTGATCGACGGGAAGAGATGAACAATAATCATCCTTTACATCGTAGCAGCAATATAGTAATGCATAGACGACGCTGGACGTCACCTGCACAAGCACAACGCATATATTCTTCAGTGCCCATCACGTGCAAGCAAATACTATACGCGAAGCAGCAATCGATCAATCGATCCGTCCGCGAAGTGAATAACAGCTTTAATTTGCGCTTCCTAGCCCGATGAATAGTACCACTTTCGTCTTATTTGGTAAATATTATCCAATCGTGGATCAACTAGGCTCACAAGATTCATCTCGTAATTTCTAACTAAACAGTGTAATTAGTTATTTTTTACCTACATTTACTACTTTATGCATGAGTTCAAAGATTGATGTGATGGAGAGTGAAAAAATTCTAACTTTTCATGTGCATCTAAACAAGGCGTAGCTTGTTGCATGCAATTTCTTCCTGGTTCAACCGGTTCAGAACTCGCTAATCGCTGCTGCCACTCCTAGCTAGCACTAGCAGAGAGCAGCTAGCTACCTTTCTGCAGAACATTTCGCATGCATGCATCACAAATCATGGGCGATTCATTTCAGATCGCTGATACAGATATCTCAGGAGGGCCGCGGTGCCGTTCGTCGTCGTCAATGCCTGCCGGCCGGCCGGCCGCTCTCTCTCCATCACATGACCCATGAAGTATTAAATGTAGATAAAAAAATAACTAATTACATAGTTTAATTGGAAATCACGAAATGAATCTTTTGAGCCTAGTGGTCCACGATTAGACAATATTTATCAAATAAGACGAAAGTGATAATATTGATCGGTTTGAAATTTTTTTCAATCGAGCGAGGCCCTAGAGTAGTGGCAGGAGTGTGCAATACAGTGCTACCCGTACCCGCCGCCCCCACACGCTGCAGGCACAGACAAGCGCAGTAATACTTTCTGCCTATCTTTCTGTGCTATTAGACGGTACGGAGCGAGACAGACAAACGGAGAGACGAGGGAGAGAGGGGTGGGCCAGAAAAGTGTTGAGTGATGAGTGAGTGGGGAGCTTGGCAGGGCACTGAAAACCATGCGTCCACATCTGCTTCCTTGCCCATTTATTACAGCATCGTCTGCTGGGCAAGGGCAAAGTCGGGTCGTGTGTGTGCGTGTTGTTTTGGACTGCGGCATTGTTTAGGGCCTTGTTTAGATTCTCTAATTTAGTCACCAAATTTATATAGAATTTCTATTCTCCGTTACATCAAAATGCCGGCACATATATGAAATACTAAATATAGATAAAATAAAAAACTAATTGCACAATTTTATTGTACTTTGCGAGACGAACATTTTAAGTCTAATTAATCAATATTTGGACAATTATTACCAAATAAAAATAAAATTGCTACAGTGTGACGTGACACCTACTATGCAAAGTTTGGATCCTAATTTTGGAATCTAAACGAGGCCTAGATACCAAAGTTGGTATCCAAATTTTGCATAGTAAACATCACATCACACTGTAGCAATTTTATTTTTATTTGGTAATAATTGTCCAAACATTGATTAATTAGGCTTAAAATGTTCGTCTCCCAAAATACAACAAAACTGTACAATTAGTTTTTTATTTTATCTATATTTAGTACTTCATACATGTGCCGGCATTTTGATGTGATGGGGAATCTTCTTTTTACATAGTGAAATTTGGGGTGAATTTGGGTATCTAAACAAGGCCTACACGTCCTATTGCTGACCCTGAGCTGCAACAGTGCGCTGTTTCGTGCTCGCAGAGTCGCAGCACACCTCACCTCACCTCATCGTCGTGAGCATTTTGCACCTCATCAGTGCTCGGCAACTTCACTCGCTGTCCCCCTTCGCATTCTTCCGCTTGGGATGTTAACACTGTGGTTTGTTGCTGTTTTGGCTATCCGCGCATAGTAGACTTTTATATATGGGTTTATACAAAGCTCAAAGCAGGGCTCGTGCATTATTAGTTGGTACTCCCTCTATCCCGCTTTGTGAGTCGTTTTAGCATTCAATGATGTGCAGTGAATATTCAGTGAACCATGACGGTACCTGTGTCCGGATACACGAGTAAATTTTTGAACTTAGACACTTGAAGCCAACGCCAGAACGACACTGAAAAGGGGACAGAGGGAGTATGTCACATTGTCGGATTAGACAATTCAGATTTCCATAACCTGACAAATATACAAAAATAAAATATTCTCACATCCCTTACCTCCATTTGAACACAAGACTTTTGCTAGAACATGGAGGCGGTTAAAAAAATTAGGTGAAATTTCGGTAATTTTGGGGTGGCCCAAAGAAAAATCCAAAACTTCATATTACACTAATGCATGTGCTTTATTTGTAAATACATAACTCTAGATTCATACATTCTGTTGTTTATGTTGCATATTTCTCTACTAAATAGACGCGGCGTCATAAACCATGCTAATATTTTGTTTAGATCTAAAAGTTTTAAGAAATCATTGTTGTTGGAGTTTCTAAAAACACTTCAGCAAAATTTCACGAATTTCAGTAAGTTGGGGTGGACGAAAATTTTGAATGCCGAAATTAAAAACCCTGGAGGTGAGTACATGCAACACAATGCAAAACACCAAAACATAATTTTACCAAACACAGCTTTGTATACAAGACAACTAAGAGCTAAGGCATTGCGTATGTTTGCACTCGTTTGAGTTATACTGTCTAAGGTCTAATGCAAACAATCAATCACACAATATACACCTTCTTTCTCAAGCCTCCTAGGTTACACACCAAACTTCCTTCCAAGCATTGTAAACCTCTTTTTATGTTCTCACCTTTCAGGGCCTGTTTGGTTTGGGGTGTTAAAGTTTAACAAACACTGTATCACTTTCGTCTTATTTGACAAAAAGTTTTCAATCTTGGACTAATGAGACTTAATAGATTCGTCTCGTAAATTACTCCTAATCTGTGCCGACATGCATGCAATTAATCTACATTTAGTACTCCATGCATTTGCCGCAATATTAATGTGATGGGAGTTAAACTTTAACATGTGCAAACCAATCAGGGCCTCACTCGATGAACTCATGATGTCCTATTACTATATAGCTATGTACCCTTCGCCACAGTGGCGAACATAGGGCTTGTTTGGTTTACGGCCTCTCTCTACCGGGTATCAGTTCTAGCCCTAGATGTCTAGAATCAAACACCTAGGGTGACACCTGTGTGGGGCGAGTTTTCCTAGGAGCAAACCAAACAACCCATCGCGTAGTCATTGGAGTGAGGGCTCGTTTCTTTTCTTCTTTTCCATATATGTTTTGATCCCTTTACTTTCTAAATAACGGAGTTCCAATAGTGGGAATCGGAGCTCCCTAGCTCCCGAAAAAGTTAAATCTGCCTCTAAAAACACGTGCCCTCGTCACAAACACCATTGGTCATGTATTGGAATGAGTGTACATCATGAGATATACTATATGCAATCATCTCCGTGCATATCTAATTGTGCTAGGACAGGAACATTGCCCTTGTCCACTCCTACTTCTCCACACCTGGCACCTCCAACTCCTCCAACCATCTACCTAGGCGGCAGCTACACACCTATTCTCTTTAGCCGCAATAAAATTTCCCCTTCCTTTAAAAGAATATCCGAGAACACTTTCCAAAACTGAGAAGTCCTTCTACAAACTAAGTGGTGTCTTCTCGCAAAAAAGTTATTTCAATGCCCTCGTATCCATCTCAATTCATGTGTATTGAAGTGAATTAGGGTGAAAATTAGTTAATTTTCCATCCCAATTCACTTCAACACATGTGAATTGAGATAAATACGAGTGCATTCAACAAGTGCTAAAGTGGATTCAACGTCAGGGAAGAGGTAAACCATTGTTTTGAGGTTAGCTGACACTTTTTTTTTTGGCAAAATCAGTGAGAAATCACCTTCTCATGCAATATTCTACAATGGTCCCTCCCCTAACCCCAAACACACACACACACACAAAAGTGCAATGGTGAATATCCTGGACATGGTTCTTAACACTTAAAACTATGCCTTTTTCCCCTCGCTGCCTCTTCCCTGCTGCCAGAGTGTAACCAGAAACAGATTGTAAAACCGGTAACACAGCAGGGAAAACTGTTCTAGCGTAACTGCATCTATCAAGATGTTAGGCTATCCACACCGCGGCGCGTGAAACGGCACGCTACGCTAAATCTAGCGTGCGAAACACCGCACCGCAGCACGCTATCAGCGACGCGATGCTTCAGTTCGCTACAGTGAAACGGCAAACCCAGCGTTCCTCTCTCCTCACGCTATCTGCGCTCGGGCCCACCGCCGCTTCCCGCGCCGGGGAAGGCCGCGTCGCCGCGTCAGGGGGCGAGCTTGGCGCGGGGAACCTCCATGGCCGGCGGGAGCACCACGCGGGAAGGAGGAGGGAGGGAGGGGAGACGCAGGTCGCCAGCGCCGCCGCCGCCGGGTGCCCGCTGCCGCGCTCGGGCCCCGCCGGTTCGCGGTGCCGCCGGATCCAACGCCGCCGCCACCGGAGCTCGCCGAGCCCCGAGCCGCCGGACCCCGAGCCCCGCGCCGCTGAGCCGCCGCGGGCGCTGGGGCCGCCGGATCCCGCCGGCGAGGAGAAGTGCCGCCGCGCGCGCTCGGGCCGCGCCGCCGGCGAGGAGAAGGGCGAGGCGGACGGAGCGAGGAGGAGCGGATAGAGGGCAGGGTACCGTTCGGCGCGCGGCAGCTCCTCGATCGGTATCGGGCCTGGCAAGTGGACCCTACCCCTTGTAGCGTGCGGTGTGCAGATGGGGCGGTGCGGTCAGCCTTAGTTAGCTTAGCTGAAACGATTACAAGTGACAAGAGCTGCCATGCATCCTTTCTCGGTTCCGATAGCAGCAGCTGCCGAAACGCTCCTGAATCCGGATCGATCGAACAAATGTTATTGTAAGAAACTCCAACAGCAAGCAAACAAGCGAAAGATTCCATGCACGTCGTAATTAGCTTCACTTGCGCCCCAGCATGACTCCCGCCGGTGAGAGTCTAGACTAGCACTGATCCCATCACCACATCTAATCACACCACCAAGCAGCTGCTACCACTATTGCACATCCATCCATCACGGCCTAGCTCGTCCATGGCAGCTAGCTAGCCAGGAAGGAGCAGGCGAGCTGGGGAAGGAGGAGGGAATAAAGAATGTCGCATGCATGACGTACGAGATGGCCGCCGGCCGCTAGTTGATGTCCATCATCCTAGCGTGGGCGTGGCTCGGCGCGTGGTCGGCGTTGAGCTGCCGGTGGTGGTGGTGGCGGTACGGGTCGTCGTCCACCTCGGCGTCGCCGCCCTCGGTGACGACGGAGGAGACGTAGCTGGCCACCTCAGAGCTCATGGCGCCGCCGGTCCCGGCCGTCGCCCGCGTCCGGAACTTGCAGCGGCAGCTGTAGCAGGTGACCTGCAGCAGCGTGGCGTCCACCTGCCGCACGGCGTGGTCCCGGAGCGCGTGCGCGCGGCCCAGCTCCGCCTGCGCCTGCTGCCTCATGCGCCGGGCGGTCGCCAGCTCCTGCTCGGCCAGCTCCGCCTGCCGCCGCGCCTGCGCCCGCGCATCGTCGGCCGCCGCCTTCTCCGCCATCGCCAGCCGCAGCTGCTCCCGGGCCTCCTCCTTCAGCCTCGCCGCCGCCGCCGCTGCCGGCGCCGACGTCTCGCTGTCGTCGTCGTTGTCGTTGTCGCGCGCGCCGCCGAACCCGATCGACAGCTGCAGCCGCATCGGGTCGGCGCCCAGGCCCAGCTGGGGAACATGTACAGTAGGCGAATGCGGCCACATGACGGCGGCGGCAGCGGGAGACGTGCCTCCTCCCCCCTCGTAGTAGCTGCCGCTGCCGCTGCCGCGCGGCGGCATGAGCTGCAGCTCCAGGTTGTGGACGCCACCACCAGGGCGCTCATACTGCGGCGTCGGAGGCGACAGCGCCGGGTCGAACCTGTGGAACGTCGCGGCGGCCGTGGGGCTCGCCATTGCCGGGCCAGCCGGCCAGCAGGCGACCTGCTGGTGCTGGCTCACCCCGAACTCGCCACCGCTTGATGGGCTGGCGCTGGACGCCGTCCGAGACAACGCCGCGGCGGCGGCGGCGGCGGCGTGCATCTGACGCTGCTGCTGGGACGTGGAGGCAACCGCCGCCGCCATGCCGAACCCGGCACCGCCGCCGCCACCAGCACCACTAGCCGGGGACGTCGACGTCTCGGCCCGCGGCCGGCCGGCGTTGCACGTGTCCTGGTGCTCGATAAAGCTCTCCACCCTGTAAAAACGACGCATCATATGACACCACGTTGCTGCTTAGTGCTTACATACAGGACCCCAAAAGCATAAGCAACGGCTGTATTGTATGTGGGAGGTGGTGAGCGGCGGAGGGTTACGGTGATGCCCTCATCAGCTCCTTATCAGGGGAGGCTGTGCAATGTGCATCTGCTGCTGGGGAGTGATGGTGGGGGGTTCCAACCAAGGCCAAGCAAGGGTTTGATGGGATCCGACGTCCAAGCGCTGGGCGCCAGCCAAGGACAAGGGTGCGTGACCGGCCGAGAGAAGCCAAGGGGGCGATCAGGGGCTCCGTGTGCCCGTGCGAGTGCGATCTCTCTGTCAGGCGCGAGCTTTGGAGCCGTTTGGTTGGGTTCATGGATGGGCAGGCATTCAATGGAGCCCCTGCAAGAGCCAAGCGGGGTAGCTAGCCCCCCATGGCGATGGCCGATGGCCGATGGCCGATGGCCGATGGCAATGCCACGGCATGGCAGCAGCAGCAGCAAATGCGAAAAGCAACAGGCTCGTACGTGTACGCGACTACACGTACACTGATACAGGCAGCCAGCGCTGGCAAAAGCCCTCGGGAATTGTGCCTGTCCCTTCCCTACAGTGTCTCTCCTCCCTCCCCGTTCTCTCTCTCCTCTCCCTCGTCCTCACAGTCTTGACGGACGCCAAAAGGAGAGAGACGGAGCAGCTGCAGCAGCAACGGCAAGGAGACGAGCGATAAAAAGTGCAGTAGATATGCCTGGAAAGACAAAGAGTGATCCCGCAAAATTTCTCCCAAAAATCATCACGCCTTTCTGGAGCAAATCTTTGCAAGGGAAAAGAGATATGGAACTAATGGCATGCTGGATTATCTTCTGGCGTCGGCTGATTAGTGGTACAGGTAGACTAATAATAAACAGAATTAATTAAGGGGAGCTAGAGCCTAGTAGTAGTAGTAAAATCAGCAGCTAGCTGCTCGATGACTCGATCACATACCGGGAGAAGACGCGGCCGCAGTCGCAGGTATGGCCGCGGGTGCCGCAGGTCTTGAGGTGGGCCTTGTAGTCGGAGTGCACGGCGTAGGCCTTGGAGCAGCGGGCGCAGGCCCACTGCCGGTGGCCGCTGTGCTTCCGCCGGAAGTGCTTCTTGATGCCGACGAGGTCGCCCAGCGCGTGGGACGGGTCGTGGTGCAGGCAGCTCGGCTCCGGGCACACGAACACGCGCTTCCGCGCCGCCTCCCCGGCCTCCCGCTTCAGCAGCTTCCACGGCACCTTGTGCCGCCGCCGGTGCATCTGCAGGTTCTGGTCGCGCTGGAACCCCTGCCCGCAGATCTCGCACACGTACCGGTCCGACTCCAGCAGCGTCCGCGGCGATAGGGACACCACCTCCGCGTCGGGGTCTGCTCCGCCATGTCCATGTCCATCCACGGCAACGTCGCCCGCGCAAGCCATTGTGGAGTCACCCAAGATTAGAGTAATTTTTAAAAAACAAAGTTTCTTTCTTTCTTTATATATATATATTATACGTCGCGCATAATTGGATGCATGTTCCGTGAGACAGGCAGGCGCTTACCAGGAGTGCCGGCGGGACGCCGCTTCTTCTTGGCGCCGGCGGCGCTCGTCGTGGCGATCTGCAGAGACCGGAACGGCTCCGGTGGCGCGGCCCCCGCCTCGGTAGGCGGGAAGGCCGTCGTCGGTGCGCAAGAACTCAACATGGTGGGGGTGGCGCCGCCGCGCTACACTGCCGCGTCACTTGTACCTCTCCTTCTTGCTAGATCAATCTTTGTTGGGTAACAAAATGTCACCCTGACCAAATCAGTAAACCAAAGAACCGACTCCCTCTGTCCTCTCCTGCAAACAAATCTCTCCGTGTTCTTCTTGCTAGCTCACGATCACAATTCAAAAGCCTGGAAGAGCTGGAGGTCGGGCAATGGGAATGGGACAATGGAATTGTGTGGCATCTCTATATAAGCTTGCGGAGGCCGGGGGGAGGTGGATCACTGGGATATGTACGCATCACAAACACACAGAGAGCTCCTCCGGAGTCCGGACCAGATGAGAGCGAGGACGGCGGAGGAGAGTTGGGAATAAACAAAACAAAAGGGCCGGGAGAGAGATGTGGGTACAGCTTGGAATGAATTTGAGAGAGAGGAGAGGAGAGGAGAGGGGAGGAGAGAGAGTGAGAGGAGAGATGGAAAAGGTCTTTGGAGGAGCAGTGTTGTTTTTTTGGCTTTGCTGCTACACAGACAACACCAAAGGGGGAGAGGGGAGGCAGCTTTCTACCAGCTTTAGGTTTCAGCAGCTTTCTTTAGGATTGCATCATGCAGGGAGGGTGTGTGTGAGGGGGCTCCAGGAAGGAGATGAGTTGGTTGGTGTTCTTATTGGGTTCCTGGGGTTAAGTTTTTGTTTTGGATCTGGAAGCCAAAACTACAGCTGGTTGCAAGTTCTGGGCCTTCTGGATGTGATTGGCTTGGTTCCAAATAATCGATCTATTTTTCTGTCTTTATATAAAAGAAAGGATTTTTGTAGGAGGGAGAGACTGGTAGATTCTATTGAGAACCTGGTGTTGAATGGATGGCTGCACAAAAATAACTGCTCAACAGCCTATAAAAGAACCTAGGCAGGGCTACACATACCAGTAAATTTCAGTTTTTTTCAAAAAAAAAAAGAGTAGAGAGAGAGAGAGTTTTCATTATTCTAGAGAAGGAATCGTCTGTTTTATTTGTCATACAATGACAGTGCATAGTGAACACTGAAACTGAATTCGAGCTAACTACTCAAATCAATTAAAAAAACATCTGAAATCTGCTAACCATAATGCCAATCGGGCTAGTAATTTTATGCGTAGAGTTTTGTTACGAGCTGATACATACTACTCATTCCATTTCAAAATACATGCTATTTTAGTTTTGCTTTAAGTTAAACTCATCTGACTTTGATAATTTTTTACAAAAAAATACACCAAAATTGATAAAATCGTATTAATTTCATTAAACTGTACATATATCTTGAAGTGCACTTATTTGGTGTGGTAGATGTTCATGTATGTTTCGATCATGATGAAGAGCTAGATGAGCCAATGAAGGAAGATCTCGTCAAAATTCAAGAAAGTTAACTTAGAATCGAACTAAAATCAGCTACATTTTCAAATCAAGGCTATCTATTGATTATTAGTTAGTTATGTCATATTGTGACACATACATTGGCCGGATTGAAAAATCATGGTTGGTTATTGCACACGCAAATTAACATCCCGATCGAAGCTAATCCAACATGAAGAAAAAATGATCACCTCATGCATGACAAGAAAAAGAAACACATAACTGTTGACCATGGTCAAAATAACCAAGCTAATGAAAGACTAGTACCATGTACGCATGCACAAGTTTGACCACAAGTGTGTGCCAGCATATATATCAAATAAAACTGTCAAAATGGAACCACACTCTTAATTTTGAGCCTTCAATTCATAATAAAGACATTTGTTCCATGCTCCATAACTCCTTGGTACGTAGCTAGCTAGCTGTGGTACCATTGACCCTTTGTTCAGCCGCTGTGCGTATGTAGCTAGCTGTGCTCTCCTACATCTACGTGCCATTGGACATGTTTATCCGATTTATGATCCATACTTTTTAACTTATTTTTTCAGTTAAAATAGTATTTTTCTCTCACAACAAATCAGCCAACAGTAATTTTTCAGCCGACTTATTATCCGCCCAGCCGAACGGGGCCGATTGTCGTCGTCGTCCTCGGCAGCACAGCACTGCTCCCTCAGGTGTGGGGTCGCGGGTCGCCGTCCCCGCGCGCTGCACTGCACGGCATGCGAATGCCTCGTGCGTAACGCAACCCGGCCGGGTACATACATACATACACAGCGCGCTGCTGATCTCTGCATATTTTATAGCCATGGCCGTGAACCTAGCTGCAGGCGGACAGCAGAAGCGGCTAGCAGGTGCACAAATAAACAAACACCTGTCCATTCTTGTTCTTGACTGAATAAACTGCTGCTGCCTCGCTCTGATATAGTACTAGTATTTTCTTAGATTTTTTCTGCCTCGTGATTGGTCTGGGATGGAATTCCCGCCGACCGTATTAAACATATAAGCCGTTGTCATGTTTCCTGAAAGGATTCCAGGGAGACGCCTTGCTTAGTCCAAGGGAATGATTGGTTTGGACGCTTATATGCTGACTAGTTGGAGCTGATTATAAATTAACGTGTACGTAATGATTGTTTATGTTTGAAGGGGAGCCACCATTAGAATATGGATGGCCTCGCAGTACGACTGACGATGTAGTAGTAGTGTACGACGCGATGACAGGTAAGGAGTGTGCTGGAGTGGTACTTCGCTGCTGGTTTTGGCTCCAAATGGAAAGGTTTTATCTGCATGCTCGAACCCCTCTCTCTCGGTATATATATATATATATATATATATATATATATATATATATATATATATATATATATATATATAGATAGATACATATACATATATATATATAGATACATATACATATATATATAGATACATATACATATATATACATAGATACATATATATATAGATACATATATATATATATATATACATATATATATATATATATATATATATATATATATATATATATATATATATATATATATATATATATATATATATATATATATATATATATATGGCTAATATGATCATTGGTTAGGTTTTGGAGCAATATACAAATGAATCTGACAGTGATATATATTATTGAGCTTAGACATTCTAGTGAAGAAATATATCACTGTTGGGTCGTGGTTCAACCCGACAGTGAGATGGGGCTTCACTACGTATACTGGGTCAATAGGACCCCAAATCGCTCTCTGACCGCCTCTAGCATACCCCGAAGTAATGTGCCAGTAGGGATGGTGTGTTCCACAGTGTACTACTATACCTAGTGTGATGTTACAAAAGTATCATGATTATTTAGTCATGGCTGGCAGGGTTTCAAGTGGCCATCTCGTAACTATAACATCACGAGAAGCCAGAGCCGATGGAAAAGAAATTGGCTTCACCAGCTCCAATTCATATGGGGAGGAGAGAGTAAAGGGCATTGTATGAACAATGTCGTGAACAATAGAGGTGGAGGAGGAGCAAGCCTTGCTAATGTCGTGACCGATAGAGGTGGAGGAGGAGCAAGCCGTGCTAAAAATGGTCTTAGCTTGACCTAGGTTGTACCCTCTTGATTAAGACAATATTTCCTTTTTATATTTTTCACTGCTTACATTGACCTCCTTTCAGATGTTTCCACAACATTTAGGAGATATCATATATCTGGGTTGGCCCATTCTTCTACAAGGGCTAGGATCTTATGAGACAAAAGCATTAGATGTTCATGTTTAAGACCTACAACTAATAAAAATCATGTATATTACGTATTTTCTTTGTTCATTTTCTAACACAATATGCATATAGACACTTTGTAATCTCTATTCAGTTATGATAAACTTATCTATTACTAATCTATATGTTTTTCATCTATATCTAAGGGCTTGTTTGGATACTCTCGTATTCATCTCAATCCACTGTGTTGAGGTCGATTGGGGTGTAAATTAGTTTAAGTTCTACCCCAATATACTCCAACACATGTGGATTTAGAAACATACGAGGGTACATATCCATGTATCTTCAAGATGCATTTAGAGGAAAACTTAGCTTCAGTTATAGTGGCTCTTGTTGCATACCATGTCTCATGGTATCATGAATCTAGATTTTGATTTTTCAAATTTTGATCGTATTACTATATACTTTTTATCGCAATGTTATCATGTATTTTATTAACTCCCATATTATATTTTTATTAACAATAAGGATATTAGGTCGTAAACTACACTCTTAAGCACTACGATGGCATAAATTATCATTTATCATAAACCTACACCATGTCGCTCAAGATCTGTGGTGGAGCTCAAAGTGAGATCTAGGATACGTAGTTGTGCTAACATCAAGAGGATACAATAATATATTGAAGCATTATAATCACTATTAATCCAAACAAGGTCATGGCGACCTTTGGTATGCACTAACCTCCCCCACATTTCAAGATGTCGAATTTTCTTATCAAATATTAATTAATATTATTGCTTATAAAAAATAGAATGCTTACAATTATACTATCAATAGATGTTTCAAATGTTTCAATTGAAGTGTAAATTTATCTAAATTAAATTTGAATGAATTATCTATGTTGTACATTAACATAATTTTATGTAATTTGTCAGTATAATTCTATATGAGTTGTTAAAAGGATTTTTTTCATGATCACTTATGTATGTTTCAAAATATTTTGTAGGATATCCTAGATCTACATGATGACACAACATGTATGTTTAGTTTAGTTAGTTTGTTATACATTAATATTAATAAAAAGGATATGTATGTATATATGATTGAAATATGGTTATTTAAACATTTTTGTAATATCATATGTTGGTAGTTTAGATGAAGATTTGGAGGCAATATTTTAGTTTTTTAATAAGGTCAGAAGTTGTCATTAAGATATAAATTTACAGGGTACTTAGATTATCTATCATAATGGTATGTGGATAATTAGATGCCAATTTAGGGATTACTTTAGATTATGTTTTATAATGGGATAGGTGGATAATTTAGATACATATTGAAGTTACTTTATGTTGTTTTCATAATGGTCGATACAAGTAATTATTACAAAGTAGAAAAGATCTGGTGACTATTATATTTTTGAACAGGGCAGTGAACTCCTGCTACTCACTTATGAAGAATATTCCCTCAGTCCTGTAATATAGTACATTTTGGTATTCAAAATTTGTCCTAAAATATAATGCATTCTAGAGGATAAAAAATAGTTTTGCATTAAATACTTTCCAATTATCAACCAATCACCATTAACCACGTTGATGATAGCATCTGATTAGGAAATAAAATGAGGGTACATGCGTCCTTTATGTTCTCTCTTAGTTTGTTTTAAAATTCCTAGAATGCACTATGTTACATGACAGAGGGAGTAGAATTGATCTACTTTATAAGGAAAATTAGGCCCTAAAACCTCATGCCCAAACGGTTTATTGGAGGAAAATTCGCGCAAGAGCCCCAAAACACGGTAGCTCAAAAAACTTACCGTAAGCAACCACCAAAACAACCTATATGGATTTGGATCCCAATTGCTGTTACTATTAATGATTATTAGAGTTCACCATATTGATGGCTATATCTTTCTGATTTTGTGAGAATTTTTAATATTATTTTTCCAGTGTATCTCGTGACGATTGGCGTGGAGGCTCTAGTTAGTAATATTATGATATTTGTTCTCGAATTTTCTGGACTAGAAATAATCAACTAGACTAGCATGCATGTCTGGTCAAATGCAGCTAACCCCAGTACTCTACTGAAAATATTGCTCATCACTTCATCAGGTTAGCAAGATTTGCCCCATAAGCAACCAGTAACCAGTAACAGAAATATTGCTCATCAAGTTAGAGGATTTGCCCCATAAGCGACCAGTAACCAGTAACAGAGCTACTAATCAGTTAATTGAAAGGGCGGTCAGCAGATAATTATGAGAGGGCTACACAGAACAGATACAGTGTCACCCGGACCCCGGGCCTCGTGCCCTCGTGTGATCAACTGAGGGCGTATATGATCCTGTGATGTCTCGTCATATGGCATGAATACTGAAGCGACAATCGGTCGGCTACTGTGCATGAATACACATAATACAGATACACTAGGCTACTAGTGCACTGTTACAATGTATTACAGGAGTACAGAACCAGCAGGAGAAGCTACAGATTCACTACTTGAATACATCCCTGAATTAACATGCATGCAGACAGTTTTACAAGTTATCCAAACAAGCAAGCAACCATACGATTCTAAATCCTGACTGCCCCCTAGTCATGTCGAAAAACAGAGAGCTGAGTTTTGACTGCCTTTTCCAGATCTTATCCTTCGCTTGACCTACATCTATCAGTGTTTGCATGCAGTTTGCATGTGGTAGAAAGTACCAGCAAGTTAAAGCCAACACAATGGTAACCACTGTCTAGGACATAATGGGATACAGAACAGGTTAAGAGGTTCGCACATGGGGACAAATGTTGCATTGTTAAGCGATGGAATTATGTGGGGCCGCCCAGCATGCTTTGCAACTGTTCCAAGACACGAGCACACAAGCTTTGGGAAAGATCAATACAAGGGAGAAGAAACAAGGAGGGGATCAGGCCATGATCCTCCGTCCAGATGCAAAACATCCCTTTTGAAGACGATCAAATCAATGCTCTGCTTGGGCCTCATGCCCCTCAGAGATATGCTAAAAAATTGTGGTTGCAGTAGCTCAACAACGGATCTCTATTGGTTACTGATGTACGGGGCCCAGTTGCCAGTGGACACTTTTAACTCCATTTTCCAGAAGCTTACTACGTACGTACAGTGTTGGCTCACCGCTTCACACTATTATTGAACTTGAATAAAAATCTAAAATATAGTTTTAAAATATTTGACCAATAAAAAAGGAAATGGTATTGATTGTTAGATTTCCTATCGATTACTCTAAATATTAATGCTTACAGCTCACTGTATATATGCATATATTCCGTTAAAAAAAAGATGCAATTTTGAAACAGTGCTATGTCAAAGTATACCAAGTTTGACCAAATTTATATAATTTTTTAAAATATTTACCATACTAAATAGGTACCATTAGATTCGTCTTAAAACATATTTTCATGATATATTTATTTAGCGTCATAAACATCATTTTTGCCCTATATATTTAATGAAACGTAGCATTATAATTACTTTAACTTAATAGTTGTAGAAGCGTGTAATTTTTTTTTTCTTTTTTACGATTTAGAAGCGTGTAAGTTAGAAATATATAGCTACTTATGGATATTGTATTATTTTCCATAAAGGCTTATATTATTATTTAGATGTGATTTGAGAGATATTTTTACAATGGTTGAGTTGGATAATTTACATACAAACTAAAAGGTGTTACTTTATACTATTTTCGTGATGGCACATAACAACAATTTTGAATGCAAACATATGGATTAGTTTGCATTATCTCTCATAGTGATAAAGGTGGGTAATTTATAAGAGTATTTAGGAGAATATTTAAATTATCTTTCATCGTGGCAAAGGTTGGTAATTTAGATACCAAGTTAAGGGGTTATTTTGAATTATCTTCCTTATGCAGGGATGGGTAATTTAGTTGCAAATATAGGGAGTCATTTTGAATTCTCATTAATAATGATAGAGGTCAGTAATTTATATATAAATTTAGAGGTTATTTTGAATTATTATTCATTATAGCAGAGGTGGGTAATTTAAATGCTACATGGGCTTACCTTGTGTATTTATCATAATGCCAAAGGTAGGCAGTAATTATTTATAAAATATAATAGATCCAATGAGTTGTATTGGCGATGATGATTAGAGTGTACCAAATTAAAGGCCATATGGTTGATTATTGTGAGAATTTTTTTAGTATTTATCCTTTTTTCCCTAGCATGTTTGGTGAGAATTAACGTGAAGTCATCATTTGGAGCCTCTAATTAGTAATAGTAAGATGTTTTATAAATGTCGACTAAAAACACAACTTAAAATCAAACATCTTTATATAGAGTTGCCCTACAAATTAACCTCATTTCCAAAAGAAAAATAGAGCTGCCCTTTAACTAACATGTATCAAGCTAGTAAGGATACAAGTTTTTGCTTTATCATCTTTTTTTTTCCGAGACCCAGTTACAGACGCAAACGTTCACATACACAAGTGCACACTCACCCCTATAAACGCACGCAATCACGCCCAACCCCTATGAGCATCTTTGAAGAACTGAGTTGGACCGGGAAATCTCGAGATTGACGAAGTCATGGGTATGTCGCCTACCACTAAAAGAATAGCGCTGTCAAAACCTGAAATAAATCCAGAAAAATGTGAGCACCCATGTCTAGTCGGGGACTTAAACCCGGATGGACAAGTTCCATCACAAGAAGTTCAACCAGCTGAGCTACGCTCAATTTGCTTTGCTTTATCATCTGCATGAACCAAAATTTAATTGAACTATTCTGGATTTCAGCGCAGACAAAGAATGAGGTCGAAATGAACTAATAAAGAATAATGTTTTTTCCATGAGATCGAGCAATAAAAAAAATAAGAGCAATGAAAAACAAACAAAGCGATCCAGAGCTGTCCATTGACGACGCCATCATTTTCATCCCTACCCTGAGGCCGCTGTGAGGCAGGCATATCTAAATCTACAGCTCAACTAAACTGGTCCATCTAATTAAAGCCAATTTGACTAGGTGCAAACAATGGAGTCTGGTTGTGTGTGTGGGCAAGCAAGAAAGAACAAAAAATAATGGAGGGGGCCCGGCCGGCCGGCCCTCGTATAAGGCCCCGTTTGGTTTCCAGATGTTAAAGTTTAAGTCCCATCACATTAATATTTTCTTAAATGTATGAAGTACTAAATGTAGACTAATTGTATGTATGTCGGCACAGATTAGGAGTAATTTACGAGATGAATCTATTAAGCCTAATTAGTTCAAGATTAGAAACTTTTTGTCAAATAAAACGAAAGTGCTACAGTGTTTGTTAACCTTTAACTCCTCCGACCAAACATCACCTAAAACTGATGGATCCAGCAGACACAACACAAGGGGGATGCAGGCACTGTGCATGAGTGTTTGGTAATGCCAAAAGGAATGTGAGGACCCACGCCCCCGGCCGAATTTTTTACTGTTTAACTTTTTTTTTTGAAAAAAATTTACATTTGGCCCCCTGGACGACATAAACTCATCTTTGGACCCTGGGGGTCGGCGCCAGAACTCATGGCTCCGAGGTAACATATCTCGGCGCCACAGATCTTGGCTCCGAGGTGCCTGACCGCGCACAGCATGGCATCCGAGGTGGCGCTGACGTGGCCGGTACCTCGGAGCTAAGATCTGTGGCTCCGAGGTACCCATCAAGGAATGACCCCTAATCTGGCATGCACGTGGATGCATCTTTATTTACTATTCTTTGATTTGCCTGCAGGCCGTAAAAGAATACCAGTACCTCCCGTCAACAAAAAAGTAATCATACGATTTGTCTAATCTAATCTAAGTCAAACTAATTTAAAACGATTTATCTAATCTACCTCTCGTACCCACCCATGCATGATGAGCACGTACAGCTAGCCATCAAGAATTAGGGCATATATATAAAGTGGTTAGTATAATTCATTTATATAAACGTATTACAAGCTTTTGTCAGAGTTTTCAATCAAATAAAATGTCCAAACTTTTGGCAAACGATGGATAAAAAAAAAGACCATACCCGCCTGCGTTGTTCGCCTCGTCGGTGTCGAACGGCGTATGGTGTCATCGTGCGACCAAGAACTGGTGGATCAGGTCTCTTTTCTCTTGGAACAAATCCATGGGCAGCAGCTTTAACAGCTAAACTATGAGCAAACTCTGCATCCAGTAGTGCAAATAGTGGGTTCACGAGTTCTATTGACTTGAATAACCAACCACTGCAGGATTAGAAAGGGTTTAGTCAATTAATAATGCTATAAATGGCTACAGCCTAATGAGCTTTCAAAAATACCAGTTAGTACATTTTTTCAAGCACATAAAGGGGTGGTTCTACTATATTCCAAATAAAATTAGAACCAGCTCTAGATAACTAATAGTCAAGAGCTCAATATCACGCACCAAAACTTTCCTTCATCTGCGGTACTCACATAAGCACCTCCACCAATGGCCAACGCTATTATGGCCCCAGTTAAAAGCCTTCCCTGCCACACAGTGAAAATAACCAAAAAAAAACAAATTAATGAAGCAAAACCGAAATAACGGGCAATGGAAGAAATCACAGTTAATTCATGAAGTTTTTTAGCTGCCTGCTTAATTAAATCCAATCTATGATTGAGACCTCACAAAATCTTTCACAGCAAGGAATGGATTAAGTTTTTCAGTTGATTGGCATTGCTGGAAAGATCACATTTTTTTTGTAACATGTTCAGATTCCCTGATTGAAGAGTCAGCCTACACTGTTGTTGTACCAAAAAATTACTGATAAGAGGTTGTTTTGGTATGACATCATGTCCATGTCAAGACTCAAGACAGATGGTAAAAAACCGTGGCAAAACACAATAGGTTAAGGCAGCATAAAACATCCAACGAATCAGCAGCATCAAGCACAGTGAGGGCAAAACATCTATCGTTTGCCAAAAGTTTGGACATTTTATTTGATTGAAAACTCTGACAAAAGCTTGTAATACGTTTATATAAATGAATTATACTAACCACTTTATATATATGCCCTAATTCTTGATGGCTAGCTGTACGTGCTCATCATGCATGGGTGGGTACGAGAGGTAGATTAGATAAATCGTTTTAAATTAGTTTGACTTAGATTAGATTAGACAAATCGTATGATTACTTTTTTTTGTTGACGGGAGGTACTGGTATTCTTTTGCGGCATGCAGGCAAATCAAAGAATAGTAAATAAAGATGCATCCACGTGCATGCCAGATTAGGGGTCATTCCTTGATGGGTACCTCGGAGCCACAGATCTTGGCTCCGAGGTACCGGCCACGTCAGCGCCACCTCGGATGCCATGCTGTGCGCGGTCAGGCACCTCGGAGCCAAGATCTGTGGCGCCGAGATATGTTACTTCGGAGCCATGAGTTCTGGCGCCGACCCCCAGGATCCAAAAATGAGTTTATGTCGTCTAGGGGACCAAATGTAAATTTTTTTTAAAAAAAAGGTTAAACAGTAAAAAATTCGGCGCCCCCGGCCCCCGGGGGTAGAGAAGAAGAAGAGCTGTTGGACGCAATTATTCTCCCCAGCTTCTTCGTCTTGCCTGTTCCACGCACGCATAAAGCTCTCTTCGCTTGAGACCAAAGGAATCCGTTTCGATCGATCGAACCAACGGCATGCAACACGGCATACACTGGGGCTAGCTGCATGCTGTTGCTGTGATGCATGCTTTCCTTTTTCCTGCTGTGAAATCTTCGGTCGGATCAACCTATCTCCAGTAGGCGCCATGCATGCATGCATGATTTTGTTCGTTCTCTGCTTTGCATGCAATTGTTAATCATCGATCTCTGCAATGATCCATCCGTCGATCGATCGCCGTTTAGTTACATACGCATTCTGCTGATTACATTCATCGACACTTTGGATACTATACTGATGGCAGTGCATGCATGCATGCTTTTACAGTCGTCTCTTCTTCTCTCTTGTGCATTGTGCTCTCACACGTCAGTCTATTCGTCCATGACGACGAAAAGTTGTGCTCAACAGTGAGATTGATCAGGAATCTGGTTCAGGGACTGCACTCGCACAGTTACAGGTCCCTGTTCCGTGCTCGACCGGTCTTGCCGGCCGGCCGGGCAACGGACATGTAAAAAATCGGCAACCATGCCATGCCGCGCCCTGCATCGTCGGAGCTGCAGGAGCTGTCTGTATCAGGTTATCAGCATGGACGAGGGCGACGCGTGATGAAGACATGCATGCATGGCACTGACAACATTAGCAGCCCACCCTGCATGTAGCAGCAGTGCGGTGTAGCCTGTCTGATGACCGTCGTACGTACGTCATCCGTGCTCCTTGTCTCCTGCGTACATACGTACGCACGTACGTACGTACAGAGGCTCCTGCTGCAAGGCGTCCGTACGAGACGACATGGATGGAAATACTAAAAAATCGATGGCCGGCCGGGGGGCAAAACGTGTGCAGCACTCTACTCGCTTCACCAGGTGACAACTGTTCAGCGTTTGGTTTGGGGCCTTTTTAGTTGCACCTCCAAAATGATAAATTTTTTAAGATTTTCCGTCACATCGAATCTTTGGACGCATGCATGAAACATTTAATATAGATAAAAAATAAAACTAATTACACAGTTTAGACGAAATGGACGAGACGAATCTTTTAAGCCTAATTAGACCATGATTGGACAATATTTGCCAAATAACAATGAAAACGCTACAGTATCGTTTTGCCAAAAATTTTGGCATCCAAACGGTGCCTTGGTGATGATGGAGAGCTGTGGTAGGCCCAGCCTCACATGCAAGTGCATCAGCGGCCGGCCGGCGTCCTTTTGCTCTCCTCACCAACCAGAGATTACAGTAGCGCCTTCAGCCTCGACCCATCAGAGAACATTACAGAAGAAGCTGACTGAATTCTGGCACGATTTGGTAGTGAACACTAACTAGATAGATCTCACATTGCATCCAGAGCAATTTTTTAATAATTTCATATTATTGAGCATCAAACATGTAAGTCAAATATATGCATGCATCCCACATATTCACAAAGTACACATCACCATAATTTCATTCGGAAAAAAGAGGAAGAAGTACATCACCAAGTACATACAATACAATACAACACTGCTAGATATTCTATGCATTCATCATTAGTGCCAATACTTTTTGGTAGTCGAGAATGAGCCTGCAGGCCCTACCATATGAGCACATGATGGGCAACTGAATTAGTAATCGGTGGAAGAACCTACGAGGAAATGGAATGCTTGGCTTTTGCTAGTTGTTACTGCATGCAGTGGCAGTGCAGGCCAGGCAGGCTGCTCCTGCTAGCTGCATGCATCCATGGCCAGGGCCTGATTGAGATCGACGACGACGACGGTCCCGGTCCCGTACCTCACCTAAAAGGGGAGCAACACGCACAAAAAGCAGCCACGGCAAGTAGGAAGTAGCCGGCAGCTTACTCTCACAAACAACGTCGCACGCTTTGTTTTGTTTTGTTTCATGTGTACCCAGGCCATAGCTAGATGTGTACCTATATAGATATAATCATATAACTAAGCTCTTGATCTGTATGATGCATGTCCTGTTCGTTGCGAATAATCTCCCTTTGTTTAACTAGTGGCGTGGTGATGGGGCGGGGTTGGGGATAATGATGGCCGGGGAGAGGAAGGGGATCTGGAACACATGCAAGCCTCTCCCCGGAAAAGGCCAATATATGCAAGCAATGGCCCCGGCAGCGGCAGGCAACGATCATTGGCATATCCATATCGTCGTCACCAGCTGCTGCAGCAGGAAGCTGCTAGCTTGTTAATTAGCAGGCTCCTCCTTGCATGCAAGCGTTTGAGAATCTTACTACTAATCATTCGGGCCTCGAAATTCAGAAGTGTGTGCTACTAACTCCCATGAGATTCTGGCTTTAGCCATGGCGGACCCGCGGCGTGCCTCCCCATAAAGATCGAGGCTTTCTGGCTTTGTTGCGAGGCCTCGATCTCCACTTCGATCGTCAGCTCGATCGTGGAGACTCGAGGGCATGACGCGCGTTGACGGACGCGTCCAGGAGGAAACCGAAACCGATCAGGTTATCTGCTAATCTATCTGCAGAAAATTCAGTTAACTAACCACACGCGCGCGAGAGAGATGCATGCATGGAGACTCCTGAATTCTCCTGATCAGACTCTATCGTACGTGGCCTTTAATTACTGGATCTCCTAGCTTAATTAGCTGCAGTAGTTTTTCAGTTGTTAACGAGTAGTAGTAGGCGGCGGGCTGGGGCTGTGCTAGCCTGAGTGAGCCTTGAGGTGAGGATCGATCGATCGATCGAGCTGGAAAGTAGCGGGCAATCTTTTGCAGCCGGCCGGCCGGCCAGGCAGGGGTGGTCTCGTCGCAGGACCAGTTGCATCTGCATGCACATGCATGCTACCACGAGTCCGTATCATTCGATAGATGCCTCCCCGGCCCTAGCGCTCTTTGATTGCCTTTAGAAGGTGGCACAGTGTGTGTGCCCACAACGTTTCATGCACCTAGCTCTGCCCTCATCACCTACGTACTTCCCTTGTTCCCATGAGATACTCGCTCTGTCCTAGGGAGATCTCCTGTGATCTTCCCCGTAAAGATGGAGATCTAAGTTTCAGGTGCAGGCAGTTTATACTGATGAGACGAGCATGCCCGTACGTACGTAGTGTCTCTCATTTTCCCTTTTTGCTGCATTGCTTGTTACTTTCAGTGTGTGTGTGACTACCCTACATCTTGGGTTAAATTAGGGGTAGATATACGTACTTTACATGCTATAGCATATCTAGTCGTCAGTGTAAATTGCATGCATGGCTACATTTCGACATAATTGCATGCTTTTGCTAATAAGGTAGCTAGTACGTGATCAACGAAGGCATGCATGCATGTTTTGTAGCTAGGCCGTGTTCAGTTGCCCCGAATTGGGGCGGCGGAATCACTGTGCTGCACTATGCTGCACTGTAGCAGTTTGTTTTTATTTGGTAAAAATTGTCCAAACATTGACTAATTAGGCTCAAAATGTTTGTCTCGCAAAGTACAATAAAACTGTGCAATTAGTTTTTAATTTCATCTATATTTAGTACTCCATGCATGTACCGGCATTTTGATGTGATGGGGAATCTTCTTTTTGCACAGTGGAATTTGGAAAAATATTTGGGATCTAAACAAGCCCCTAGCTTAGCTAGCTAGGCCCAATGCACAGTGCCACCCCCGAGCATTGTAGCACTTTTGTTTTTTAGTGGTAATAATTGTTCAAATCTTGATTAATTAGGCTCAAAATGTTCGTCTCGCAAAGTACAACAAAACTGTGTAATTAGTTTTTGATTTCATCTACATTTAGTACTCCATATATGTACCGATATTTTGATGTGATAGAGAATCTTCTTTTTGCATAGTGAAATTTAGGGTGAATTCTGGAAATCTAAACAAGGCCAAAGCAAATCACTGTGACATATGCATGACATGACCACACCACGAGACAAGATTTGTATTCACATCGCGCCTCAGCTCGCCACTCCAGTACTGTCAGCGCTACATGCACGTTCATACGATGCAGCATGCATGCTAGCTAGCTCTCCGCTTAGGCCTGCATCTTTTGTCGAGCATGCAAGCATCCATGCACGTGCTTCGGTTAACCAGTATACTCCAGTAAGCTACTATGAGTAGCCTTCAATTGCAATGCAAGGACGACTCAGCACACTAGAGCTAGCACACGTCAGGGGACCTCCATCCTTTTCTGCCGTCTAGTCTAGCTAGTGGTACAGGGTACAGACGCAGTAGCATGCAACGCGGTCACTCTACACGAACTCAAGCTTTGGCTAATTGCTAAACGTACGTAATCTAGCTTAAGTCTGCGCAACGTTGTGGAGGAGGGTCTTATTAGTTACTTCCTCCATCCTAAAATAAGTGTACGATATTCGTGCCGGTCAAACATTATTAAGTTTAACTAGGTTTGTAAAAAAATATTAATAACATTTACATCTCCAAATGAGTTTATTATAAAAATAGATTCAACCATCTATCTAATGATATTAATTATGTACTATAAATATTAATATTGTCTTATATACATTTTGTCAAAGTTATAAGTATTTGATTCCTTAGAAAATGAGAACGATGATTATTTTAGGACAGAGGGAATACATATTTGTGATGAATTTTGCTCGCATTGAAGCTGCACGTGGGCCATGGAGATGGGCTTGCTTTTGGGTGGTAGCGCAACTAGGTCAGTTTGTACGTAGCGTCCGTGTCTTTTTTGCATCATATAACGGGGCATCGCAGGGCCGTCCGGATCGACGGGCCTACCATAGGGGTGAAGGACCAGCCAGGGAAGCTGATCGCGCTCGTTGGAAAGAGAGACCGACAAGAATGATCTGCTCCGGCGGCAGACCTTTCTTTTCATGTGCCTGTATACTAAGTCAAGGGCCACACACAAAGACTACAGAAAAAGGTTCAGTTGTGCAGCTAGATCGTCCTCCGGCCTTTTCAGCCTTTGACAGCTCACAAATTAAAACAACCGGGGCAAATGCAGAACAGAAGGCGCATATATAGGTCCAGTTGTCATACTCACTTGAATTTTACTTCCTTTTTTAAACTGGAAGGATACTCCACGCATTGATTTAGACTACATACAATTACTTATATAAAGGGATAAACTATCATAAATTGATGTTAGTGGATGTCTTGGTACACTTATGTGAACAATTAAATGTATTTTAGTTGATGATGTGTCTCACCGAGATTGATGATGTACTTCAATAGTTTAGGGACCAAATAGTAAATATGGAATTTTATAGTTTGGAGACCTAGATGATAATGATGTAATATAGTTTAGGGACTGTGATAATGTAATTTACTCTATTTTATTAGTTTCCAACTATCTGTTGACTAAAACTATCTGTTTGTATCTATATCCAACACATCTTACACTATCCATTTACAAATCCGACGTAAACACACTACGCCAATAAGGCACAACAGGGGCGGCTCATTAGGCACTGTAAGGGCGGCTGGGTGAAGCGCTCTTTCTAAACCGTATTTATAGTGGATTTCACTGTAAGGACGGTTCAAAACCAGCCGCCCTTATAGTGCCCCCACTGTAAGGGCGGCTGGTGTTTCGAGCCGCCCTTACAGTGGGGGCACTGTAAGGGCGGCTGGTGTTTCGAGCCGCCCTAACAGTGGGGGCACTGTAAGGGCGGCTGAATCTAGAACCGCCCCTACAGTGAATTTTCAGCAAAAAAATAAAAATTACAATAATCAAATCTGACCACATCACAGCATACATATATAAACATATATATAATCAAATTCATAACACAGCATATATAATATCAAATCTGATCACATCCCAGCACAAACATCAAATTCAAGTTCCATCATCAAATTTACAAATTCAAAAATTCCAAGTCCATCAAATCCACAAAGTCCATTACATCCACAAGTCCATTCAAAAGTTAAGGTTCCACGAGTCCATCATTGAACCCGGCAAGTCCATTACATCCACAAGTCAATCCAAAAGTTAAGTTCGACAAGTCCATCAAATTGTAATCAATGGCCTAGACGCAACCTGTCAAGCTCACGGAGGTGTTGGTACAAAGGGTTCCTACCCAAGTCAGAGGTGACGTCATGGAATGCCCCTTTATAGTACACAACCTGGTCCATTATGAAGTTGCATACGTCATCGATGATCCCTATGAGTTCATCATCCTTGTAGACATCCCTTGTCACGTGTTGCTCTTCTTTCCACTACAAGAGAATAAGTTTAGGTCTAGTATTGCAAAACAAAAGCTAAATTTAGGTCTAGTGTATACAAGAGATTGCAGAGCTAAGTTTTTATACTATGTTTATACAAGAGATTGCAAAGCTATGTTTTTATACTAAGTTTACACAAGAGATTGCAAATCTATATTTTTATACTACGACCTAAGAAATTCAAACTTACCAAATCTATGTGTCTCCTGTAGGCACCTGTGTTACTCATGAAAGCACATACGTAATATCCACAATGTAGACTCCCGATCATTTGCTTGGGGAACTGTGTGTTTTAATTTGCATATGGAAATGTTAAGTAATACAAGTGAAAACCATGTAATTTAGTGCCAAACTAAGTTGCACTTACCGAACATAGAGTTTTGACACACAACTTGTGCTTTCTTGTTGGATCATGCCTTCCTTTTTTTTCTCTGACATAGTGTATGAATGCCCTGTTCGGATGATTATAGCAAATGCAACTTGTTAGTATGCAAAAGTCAACATTAAAGTGAAACATAGAAGGTAATGAGGATTATTGATATGCATACGTGTAGAGAATCGATATGAAGTCTTTATATGTGTGAGGGTCAAAATCTGCAGAATCACAGACCCATGCCATGCTCCTATCGACCTCGAGGCATATGAGTATCCAGTGGTTGCTGCATGAATTTAATCATAGAATAAACGGATAAGTTGCTTTGCGTCAAACAATGATATACCAAACAATGTTTAAGTATAGAGTCAAACTTACTCAAAGTTGTATGGTATCCATATCTTAGTGTTGTGTTGGAGATGCTTAAAAGATGTGGCAAGGTATGCCGCATCCTGAAGGGACTCTTCCCTTATTATCCTTGCCCAGATCTGCTCTTTCTCCTCAACTGTCTTTCCAGCAGCTAGCTTTGGGTGGTCCAGTTTCCATATACTTGGGTAATTAAATTTTGTTTGTGCTATAGGTTGAGGGTCTACAAACCCGACTCTCGTGTTGGGCATTTGTTTCACAAGGTGTGCCTGCATTCTACAAATCGTGACGTGAGTTAGTTACAGCAAAATCCAACTAAGTTACATTCATATCATATCAAGAGGGCAAGGACTTACAGGCATCACGTGCGAATGAGATTCATTTCCATTGATTTGAGGTGAAAGCATGACTGCATGTCATCGAAGCCAAAGGCAATAATCCCCTCTGGGCTTCCAAATGTGCCTTCAGGTAGTACTGCTTGTATCAAATCTAGCTTTGTACGGATAACATGTAAGTACCAATCATGGAACCTTCTCATTCCATATGGCATTTTCTCCATGACTCGGTTTGGTAGGAATTTTTTGCCTCTTACATAGTTGCTCGGGCAATCTTTTGACCACTCGATGTCCTCAACATCTGGATACTTCTGTACCGGTTTGTAATGTGTGGGGTCATGGGGCAACCTATAAGCAAATTGGTTGTTACCTTGGTTCTCAGGCCTGAACTAGTCATGGGCATACCACTTGTATATACCCGAGTAGGGCATTTCCACAAAAGATTTTAACCCTGTCGACTTTACCATGTCGGGCCTTATCATGACGGGAATCTTTTTTCGAGCTTCACAATCACGAACTTCTATTTCATGACCTTCATTTGTCGGTTGCGCTTGTTGAGAAGACTGTGGCATCTCATCATTGCCTTGCTCGGCACGAGCTGGAGAAGGTTGTGGCTTGGGAGGCACATGCAGCGTCTTGTCATGCTCTGGCTCGGCACCAGCTGTAGAAGGATGTGGACTGTGAGGCTCATGCGACGTGTCGTCATGCCCTAGCTCCCCATGAGCTGGAGGAGGATGTGGACTGTGAGGCTCATGCGGCGTGCCGTCATGCCCTGGCTCGCCACGAGCTGGAGAAGGAGGCAGTGGATTGTGAGGCACATGCGACGTCTCGTCATGACGTTGCTCGGCACGAGCTAGAGAAGGTTGTGCCGTGTCATGGATAGGATTCGGGGAACAATGTGGCGTCTCATGCATGTGGTCCTCACAAGACGGTGAATATACCTCTCCTTCCCCAACAACTCTCTCCAGATGTACATCACTCGAAACTGGTGATGCAACATTCAACACAATGTCCTTCTTGTACCAGAGGATGAACTGTTTCGTGACTAGTCCAAGCTCACGTATCCCCTCGCTAGTTGGGTGTTCTATCTTATGCGTCGAGAACTCAGGCTTCACGGTGTGCACTTTGACCTTACTATAGTCATGCGGGACCTCTTTATCCTGCCAGATGCCACCTGGAGGATGTGCCACACCCGTTGCCACCTCAACCATCGTGTTTCCCCTGCTGACGGGAATGAACAGGGTGCAAGGAGTTGGCTCCCGTATGCGATCGACTGAGGTGAGGGTTGCATTGGAACCTTGGCTGCTGGGAACATGCAGAGGGCTGTCAATTAGAGCCAATTCTCCAGGCGGCTCCATTTGTGTCCGCGGCTCAGTAGACACTCCTTGCTCCCGTAGTTCCTTGGCAACTAGAGTCTTCACTAGGAGCTCAAACTCAGACTTCTGGTGTCTGCCATGTTTCTTGTAGGTCTGCGCATCCTCCGAGAATCCTTTCTCCTAGGTCGTCAGTTTCCCTATCCCCCTGACACGGCCTGTGTGCTCGGGGTTTCCCAAGCCAAGGCTGAGCTTGTCCCTCTCTCTAGAAGGAGTGAATAAGCCCTACTCCCTGTCTTCAGAATATTTCAGTATCCTTAACACTGCCTGTTCGGTCTCCGACTTGGCAAATTTTATACTGCTGCCTGATTCTTCCGTATTCCTTGCAAAGACCCAACGCTTGATGCGTGGCCTCAATTTCGTCACTTTTGTATTCCCAGCAGCTACGGCCTGTTCTTCCATCTTCCTAAACTTCTCTTCCGCTTTATCGTAGCCACCAGGGCCTAGACGAGGGTAGTGTATGTTCTTCTTCGCCTACAAGCTGTTCTTTTCACTTAAGGCCAAAGCTTTCGGTGAAGTCTTCTCGGCCACAAGCAACACCCACATAGCAGGAGTTATGTGTCCAAACTTATGGTAGGGAGTTAACCCCTTTTTGATGAAGTCGTCGTTGAGCTCATTCCTCCAACGTCGGAAGGATTCTCCCATCTGCCTCATAGCACGTCGTTTTACCAGTGCTAGCTTCTCTACCAGAATCTTGAAATTGAAATTGACCATCAGTTTATTGGTCCATAGCTCCTCCTTTAAGTTCTCTGGATAAGCATGCCAATTAGAGATTGATGGGTTACACTTGTCTCTGACGAGGACCCCGATCGCATTGCGGAATTTGGCTCTGAAGAGGAATGGCTCAAGGATCTGCCCGTCTTCCCCGACCTCGTCAATCACATAAACCGTTTGTGCATTTGGGTATAGGTTTGGCTTTCTAATCCCTCGTTTCCTCTTCGCTTGGGTAGTCGAGGCCGAGGTTGTGCCTTCAGGTGGTGGAGCAGAGGCCACAATGGTAGTCTCTGTGCCTGTTGCCTCTGCCCTCCTTTGCCCTACTCCGTCATGTTTGGCGAAACGTGCCGGACACCGATGTTGTCTTTTCGGAGGTTTACGAGGGACCTGTATAAACAACAGGTCAAAGTGTTAGCAGAGGTAACACAGCCATAGCATTAGCATAATTTAGGATTTGCTAAGGGACTTTCATATCTCTACCTCCTCGTTTGGGTTAAAGTCCTTGTCCAACTCATCCTCTGTTAGCTTCCGTCTGGGTTCACTTGGGTGTGGATCCTCAGGACTTTCATATCCCAAGGTTGAGTCATCATCCTCGCTAGATTCATCAGTCTCTCCTTCTCTTCCCGCTTCTCCCCCTTGCTCCTCGCCAGACTCCTCCTGAGTAAGCATAAATGCTACATCGTTGTCCAACTCTTCATTGAACTGTTCTTGAGAAAGTTGATCCTGTATTTCTTGCCCCCCAGGGCTAGGGTGCTCTTCATGTTCGTTGGATCGGGCTACATTGCTTGTCCTCAGCGTCATTTCGAGATTTGTTCTAACAGATGCAAGAAATAAAGTGTGCTTTAGTAGTACTACTACTACTAGTAGTAGTAGTAGAGGTAGGATAGGACAGGAGCAGACAAGAATATAACATAAAAATTGAGACCTAAGGCACTTAGCTCTGTATGTAAAAATTGTGATATCCATCATCATATCCAAGAAGAAAAATAACATCATTGTCCTAAGGCACTTTGCTCAGTGTTAAAATATCAAAATATCCATAATCATGTACTTAGAGTATTTCATCATCGGCAACAAAACAAAGAAGTGCATAGGAGAGGGAAGAGTTGGCAAAAAAAAGAAACAACAGCTATTTACCAAAACATAGAGGACAAGATGTCCAAAGAGTTCAGCATTGCATATGCCACTGCCTCAGCACTTATATTATAAAGGTTTAAAAGTACATCATTGCATATGCCACTGCCTCAGCACTTATATTATAAAGGTTTAAAAGTAGAGAGTAGAGACAGTAGTAGAGTAGGAGTACAGAAGTAGTAGTAGTAGTAGGACTAGTAGTATTAATAGTAGTGTCCTCAGATAAAAAACTTTTACAAATAAAAAATCCCACTGTTATTATGCTCAGTTAAGTTAACAAGTTCAAGCTAACAGGTTCAGTTAAGCATCAGTTTAGCAAAGTTCAGTTTAGTTTCGCTCAAATTCAAATGGCACCAAAAATTGGATAGCAGCAGCAATAGTAGTTGTAGTAGCATAGTAGTAGATCAAAATGACAGTAGTAAAGTAGTAAGAGTAGTAGTACAGTAGTGTAGAGTGGAGCAGCAGTATAGTAGAGTAGTAGTAGAGTACAGTAGTAGAGTAGAGAGAGTACAATAGTAGAGTAGAGAGAGTACAGTAGTGTAGGAGAGAGGATAAGAGAGGATAGGGGAGATGAGAGATAGAAGAAGAGGAGAGGAGAGGACAGATAGTAGTAGTAGTGGAGTAGTATGAGAGTAGAGTAGTGGACAGTGTAGTAGTAGTGTAGAGTGGAGCAGTAGTATAGTAGAGTAGTAGTAGAGTACATTAGTAGAGTAGAGAGAGTACAATAGTAGTATAGTAGTAGAGTACAGTAGTAGTAGTGGTAGTAGTAGTGTAGGAGAGAGGATAAGAGAGGACAGGGGAGATGAGAGATAGAAGGAGAAGAGAGGAAATGAGAGGAGAGGACAGGTAGTAGTAGTAGTGGAGTAGTATGAGAGTAGAGTAGTGGACAGTAGTGGACAGTAGTAGTCCAGCATAAGTTTAGAGTACAGAGTTGTGAAAAAAATGAGCTAATAATCAACATCATTGCAAAGTGCCTTAAATCTCAAGTAATATTACAAGTTGTCATCAAAGCTACTGTGGGGGTGCACTGATTAGTACCAAGCAAAAATTGCAGTCAACAATTTTACCAAAGCACGGCTGCCGCACCTAAGGGTGCTCCTCCTGCACCTACAAGTGTGTAAAAATCGAAATAGCCATCATCATGGACCTAAGGCACTTATCTCTGTATGTAAAAATTGAGATATCCATCATCATATCCAAGAAGCACAATAACATCATTGTCCTAAGGCACTTTGCTCAGTGTTAAAATATCAAAATATCCATAATCATGTACTTAGAGTATTTCATCATCGGCAACAAAACAAAGAAGTGCATAGGAGAGGGAAGAGTTGGCAAAAAAAGAAACAGCAGCGATTTACCAAAACATAGAGGACAAGATGTCCAAAAAGTTCAGCATTGCATATGCCACTGCCTCAGCACTTATATTATAAAGGTTTAAAAGTACATCATTGCATATGCCACTGCCTCAGCACTTATATTATAAAGGTTTACAAGTAGAGAGTAGAGACAGTAGTAGAGTAGGAGTACAGAAGTAGTAGTAGTAGTAGTAGGACTAGTAGTATTAATAGTAGTGTCCTCAGATAAAAAACTTTTACAAATCAAAAATCCCACTGTTATTATGCTCAGTTAAGTTAACAAGTTCAAGCTAACAGGTTCAGTTAAGCATCAGTTTAGCAAAGTTCAGTTCAGTTTCGCTCAAATTCAAATGGCACCAAAAATTGGATAGCAGCAGCAATAGTAGTTATAGTAGCATAGTAGTAGATCAAAATGACAGTAGTAAAGTAGTAAGAGTAGTAGTACGGTAGTGTAGAGTGGAGCAGCAGTATAGTAGAGTAGTAGAGTACAGTAGTAGAGTAGAGAGAGTACAGTAGTAGAGTAGAGAGAGTACAGTAGTGTAGGAGAGAGGATAAGAGAGGATAGGGGAGATGAGAGATAGAAGAAGAGGAGAGGAAAGGAGAGGAGAGGACAGATAGTAGTAGTAGTGGAGTAGTATGAGAGTAGAGTAGTGGACAGTGTAGTAGTAGTGTAGAGTGGAGCAGCAGTATAGTAGAGTAGTAGAGTACATTAGTAGAGTAGAGATAGTACAGTAGTAGTATAGTAGTAGAGTACAGTAGTAGTAGTGGTAGTAGTAGTGTAGGAGAGAGGATAAGAGAGGACAGGGGAGATGAGAGATAGAAGGAGAAGAGAGGAAAGGAGAGGACAGGTAGTAGTAGTAGTAGTGGAGTAGTATGAGAGTAGAGTAGTGGACAGTAGTGGACAGTAGTAGTTCAGTATAAGTTTAGAGTATAGAGTTGTGAAAAAATGAGCTAATAATCAACATCATTTCAAAGTGCCTTAGGTCTCAATATGAACTGTGAAAAAGCATGAGCTAATAATCAACATCATTGCAAAGTGCCTTAAATCTCAAGTAATATTACAAGTTGTCATCAAAGCTACTGTGGGGGTGCACTGATTAGTACCAAGCAAAAATTGCAGTCAACAATTTTACCAAAGCATGGCTGCCGCACCTAAGGGTGCTCCTCCTGCGCCTACAAGTGTGTAAAAATCGAAATAGCCATCATCATGAACCTAAGACACTTAGCTCTGTATGTAAAAATTGAGATATCCATCATCATATCCAAGAAGCACAATAACATCATTGTCCTAAGGCACTTTGCTCAGTGTTAAAATATCAAAATATCCATAATCATGAGTATTTCATCATTGACAACAAAACAAAGAAGTGCATAGGAGACAATTATCATCCCAATTCATCTCAATTTAGTGTACTCAGACCTAAATCAAAGATTCCAATAAAGGCAGCATGACATGTACTCAGATTTGGGTTAAGGCATCATAGGCAGTGGCGAGGTGAAGCTCATCATGAACAAAAATTCATCCCAATAACTTCATGAACATCATCTAGAGACACTGCAAGCACAAGACGGGGATGGAGAAGGGGGAGGGGAAGCTCAAACCCTAGTGTGGTGAGGACGGTGGTGCGGGGAGGAGGGAGGGGCGGGCGGTGGCGGTGGTGGTGCGCAGGGATCTGGCTGCAGCACAACCATCGATGAAGGAGAGAACGCCGGTGGCGGGGATGACAGCCCGAGCGCATGAGCGGGTTGGGGGCACCGTCGGGAGGTCGCCACAGCACGTGCGGGCGTCGAGTTTGGTGACCCTCACCACGGCGGCCCTGCGTGGTGTCCTTCACGGTCCGCCGGCGTCCTCCGTCGGCTCAAACCCTAACCACGGCGCACGGCACGCGCGGGAGACGGGGCGGTGGCGGCAGGGTCGGGAGAGGGAGGAGGTGGCAGCGGAGGGGCCAGGGAGGGGAGGAGGCGGCTCCGGAGGTGGAGGAGGCCGCGCCGGAGGGAAGGAGAGGCGGCGCCAGATTTTGGCAGCCTGACGACGCCAAATGTTGATTTCGCCCAATGACTTAGCCGCTTGGGCACCCCCCTCCTTATATTTGGCCCCTGACTCAGTAAGGGCTAAGAGCGGTTGAGTTTATCAGCCGCCCTTACAGTTTTTTTTTGAAAAAATCACATCTATTTAGATAAAAATAGGTTTATATAATTTAAAATTCCAAAAATATTTATATAAATTTTTTTAATCATTCTAAATATTTATGTGATTTTTTATACATACAAATGCATAGTTTCTTCTTTAAAAGAATAAAAACTTTTAATTTTAAAACTTTGAAAATAAATTTAGGAGACAAAATGACCTTAAATGTAGATGTCAAATGCAGAAATGACTTATGTATCAAATGTAGATCTTGATGAGTTGTACAATCTTGGTATTCAAATTTTTTTCATTTGAGGTCATTTGGTGGCTCAATTGACCAAGTTTGACCAAGTCAAATCTTGGATTTAAAAAAAATGACACTTTGACTGCAGTTTTTGAAGCTCTAAAATGTTTCAGCTAGAAAAGTCATGAATACCAAGTTTGCTAAACTCATCAAGATCTACACAAGTTGTTTTGGTCAACTTTTTATTTGACAAATTTTGAACGGTTCAAATTTTGAATTTTCAAATTTTGGCAGCTGAAAACTAGTTTTCGAAACCCTAGATGGCCTCAACTCGAAATGTCATGAATACCAATATTGGTCCACTCATCAACATCTACATTTGATACATAGGCCATTTTTGTATTTGACAAAGCGTTCGCAAAGTGTAGTTCTAAATCCACAAGTCTCACATATAGTTTTATAAAGTTTGTGTGAGATTCAAGATTTTGTGACTAGTGTTTACTAACACTTTCTCAAATGAAAAAATGACCTATGTATCAAATGTAGATCTTGATGACTTGTACAATCTTGGTATTCAAAAGTTTTTCATTTGGGGCCATTTAGTGCCCTATTTGACCAAGTTTGACCAAGTCAAATCTTGGATTTTAAGAAATGTGACTAGTGTTTACTAACACTTTGTCAAATGTAGAAATGACTTATGTATCAAATGTAGATCTTGATGAGTTGTACAATCTTGGTATTCAAAATTTTTTCATTTGAGGTCATTTGGTGGCTCAATTGACCAAGTTTGACCAAGTCAAATCTTGGATTTAAAAAAATGACACTTTGACTGCAGTTTTTGAAGCCCTAAAATGTTTCAGCTAGAAAAGTCATGAATACCAAGTTTGCTAAACTCATCAAGATATACACAAGTTGTTTTGGTCAACTTTTTATTTGACAAATTTTGAACAGTTCAAATTTTGAATTTTCAAATTTTGACAGCTGAAAACTAGTTTTCGAAACCCTAGATGGCCTCAACTCGAAATGTCATGAATACCAAGATTGGTCCACTCATCAACATCTACATTTGATACATAGGCCATTTTTGTATTTGACAAAGCATTCGCAAAGTGTAGTTCTAAATCCACAAGTCTCACATATAGTTTCATAAAGTTTGTGTGAGATTCAAGATTTTGTGACTGGTGTTTACTAACACTTTCTCAAATGAAAAAATGACCTATGTATAAAATGTAGATCTTGATGACTTGTACAATCTTGGTATTCAAAAGTTTTTCATTTGGGGCCATTTAGTGCCTCATTTGACCAAGTTTGACCAAGTCAAATCTTGGATTTTAAGAAATGTGACTAGTGTTTACTAACACTTTGTCAAATGTAGAAATGACTTATGTATCAAATGTAGATCTTGATGAGTTGTACAATCTTGGTATTCAAAATTTTTTCATTTGAGGTCATTTGGTGGCTCAATTGACCAAGTCAAATCTTGGATTTAAAGAAAATGACACTTTGACTGTAGTTTTTGAAGCCCTAAAATGTTTCAGCTAGAAAAGTCATGAATACCAAGTTTGCTAAACTCATCAAGATCTACACATGTTGTTTTGGTCAACTTTTTATTTGACAAATTTTGAACGGTTCAAATTTTGAATTTTCAAATTTTGGCAGCTGAAAACTAGTTTTCGAAACCCTAAATGGCCTCAACTCGAAATGTCATGAATACCAAGATTGGTCCCTGGCAACGTCTTTGCATGCTTCACTGCGACTATAATAAAATTGTCCACCTCATCACGATAGGCTTGCGAGTGCCTATACGAACCATACATCCAAGAAGTCCTGTCCTCCATCTTTAAAAAAAATAAAGAAATAAAGTAATTACTTGAGAATAATTATAAAAAAATATGATTAGCCACATACATAAATATTTACAAAAGTAATATATATATTAGCAACATAGATGAAATAACTAGGGTGCAATCTACACTAAATCTACTCTAAATACAATTATTAGCAAGAATTGATAACAACAATTATTAGCAACAATTATTAGATACCATTATTAGCAACAATTATTATTAGCAACAATTATTAGCAACAATTATTAGTTTACCAACAACTTTTCATGACAACCCCATTCCAATTTCATGAAACAAAAACTACAAAATAAAAAAAGAAAAGGAAACCCTAGATCTAAAGAGCAAGTTTTTCTCTCCATACATGAAACTCTAATTAATCTCCACTAAAATCAAGCTAGATCAACTAATTGAGGTGCAAGGCTCATGTCTCCACCTAATCTACACTAATAGCTTCAAAGCTAAGCTCCAATTTGGTCCACACAAAGCTCAAGCTCCATGGAAGAGAGAGAAAACAAAACTTTAAATTGCTCACTAACCGACCAATAAAACTTGGATTAAAGGATTTGAATAGCATTTTCTTACCTTAAACAAGCTCCCCACCAAAGAATTTGAGATCAAAACCTTCCCCCTTAGTAGAGCAATTTTTGGGAGGTGCCCAAGGCCTCCCAAGCCTTTTTTTGCGAGTGGAAGAGAGTGGCTCGGGGAGGAAGAAAGGAGGGCAGCCACTTATATCTACATGCCACTGTAAGGGCGGCTGAATAACTAGCCGCCCTTACAGTGACCCCCCACTGTAAGGGCAGTTGGGATTACCAGCCGCCCTTACAGTGACCACTGTAAGGGCGGCCGGTAAGCTGGGGCCCGCCCGAACCACTGTAAGGGCAGCTCGAAAAGCCAGCCGCCCCTACAGTGGAGGGGGGGGCGCTCCCATTGTGCTTTTTTCACGTAGTGACACTCGTTTGTATTAAACCCACTCCATCCTCGGCCAAAGCTAGGTATCTATCCAGATCTGCCACCCCGGATTGCGAGCTGCATATGTTGGGCTTGTTTAATTTGGATCATGCCCTGCCTGGCATCCAAAATCGAATGCCTAGGATCTTTTTGCCTGGCTCATGCAGATTCTCAAACATCGATCCAAACAGGTCCGTTGTGCATGTATTTATTTCCCCTACTTGTTTGGTCATAATTCAAATGACGCTTTATCCAATAAATCAAACATGATTTCATAATTATCCACTGCATATTGGTGTACCTGCATTCCAAATTATTTTTTGCTGCTGGAGTAAGAACTGATGCAGAGTAATGCAGATGGCTTCTATTACTGAATGGCCTGACGAGAGAACTGAGATTGTTTTGAGAGTTATTTGTTGAACATAGAGTATTTTCTTATTAAAGTTTCACTACTTATAATATGAGATGTGTTCTAATATATAGTATAATTTTTAATTTTGTTGCACAAAAACTATTTAAGAAACTAGTGAGTGTGAAAAAAAAAGTCTCAGATACGTATCAGCATATAAAGACAAGTGTACAGCAGTCAATTCATCATACATAATCCTCTGTTTCAAGATAAAGAATCAGCCTACTAGTTAGACAGTTTCATAGTTGAATCTGATTGACCGAAGAATAGTCATAGTCTCCAAGGTGAATCAGGATTTGGATCTCTGCTAACTGACCAGCAGAAAGGCCTCCACTTCTCATGTTATGCATCTGCTGCTCTCTTGATTCACCATTTTAATGGAGAAGTTTGATATTATCATATTAGTTCTTGACAGTGTTGCCCTATGTAAAAGACTATTTCATATCTTAGACAGGGCATGTGAAAGACATGGTGATGCATTGCTGATCAGCAGGATCGATCCGTCCAAGAAATTTGTCCGAAGATGATTAACGCTGTTGTCCTTGGATGTACGGGTGCAAAATATGAATAGCAGAAAAATGATTGCACATAGTTGCACGCATTGAGATGATTAGCCTGTCTCATTCCAAGGAAGAGCTGTCCGGAGCAGAATTTCATCCATGTGTCGACATGTGAAGGAAGAGGAAAAGCCTACTCGTAGGAGCTAGTAATCAGTACTCCATTACATGTTACAGTACTATTTGAAACAGCATCTAATTTATCCATGACCATACCTAGACAGTAACCACCTGCATGTGATCCATTATGTGCAGCATTGTTGGCCAATGATACATGTAGGAATGGTACGGAAGAAATATGGTTTTTGTGAGTACCTGGTAATAAGACGGAACTTCTTTTTCTCTTGAAAATAAATATGGGTAAAGTCCATTTTTCACCAGCAAACTTACGCGGTAGTCCAATTTTCAACCTTAAATTACGAAACCGGGGACACACACCATCCAACGGTTGAAATCGGACAAATTTGGTCCTCTGGCTAGTCTTAAAAGTGGTCCTCCAACAAGGATGTTGAATGAAATAACTGCTGAGAGATGCTATGAGAATATGTATGGGGGAGGTTGCCTCCAATGGATACATAATTTTTTTTATTTCTCATCCTTTTTATTTCTCATTCATTCTGTGTCAAACTTTATACGAGGGCAATCCAGATGTGGCAACAGTTAGTGAGCTGACCGCTAAGGGCAACGACACAGATGTGGTATAGTGATCATCTTAAGGCTACCATATAAATAAACAAGGTATTTTTTTAGAGTGATCCACATAAGCAACTGTCTCTGTAAGTTGGCCGATTTTAGAGACGAACGTTTATGTGGCCCACCTATAGAATCAGCATCTTTTGTAGGCGGGCTTGCAAACGACCGCCTCTAAAATCCCAATTACGGAGGCAGAGGCATACAGTGGTACACCTATAAAAATAGGTCGAAACCCATATAAGCTACACTACACCTTAGCTCTTTCCTACCATTCTCTGTAACTCTTCCGCACCACCATTTTTCCTAGGCTCGTTACTGCTCTCCTCATCTTCCTACTAGTTCACAGCAGCTCAACCGCCAGCTTCGACATCTCCATGCTCAATCTTCACCAGATCAATAACCCCAATGAACCCATCGGCCAGAGCTAACTCCATAGCAACTGCGAGTAGCCAGGCATGGCTGCGACTCGGACGACAATGCTAGGAAGGCTAGGTATAATCCTTGGCTCAATCCATACGTTGGTTGGGCACACTCTTGGCTCGATCCGCATCGATTCAGTAGACCCTATGATAGTTGTGAAGCCGAAATCTACAATTGAACTCCACAACGGTTGTACTTCACGGTCTAGATCCACCGCAAGCCAACTCCACGATGGCATGGCTACTGTGGCTAGGTTAGAGAAAGCATTAACGGAGAGGCCTAAAGTAACTTGGTAGGTTTTTCTTCTGAATTGATCTCCATATTTTAGAGGTAAGGTGTGGCAGAACCGTCCGATTTAACATGCTTTCGGAGGCACTTGTCTTCCATTAGACACTAAGTACCCCGCAAGGAAACTAAATCGAGCTGTTCTGTCGAGCACACCCAATGGGAGAACCCGAACAATCCACATTTTTTATTCAGGATTCAATAATGAGTACAAGCTTACAATACTTAGTTCATTTCTTACAACATAGAGTCTCAGAAATCATTTATTACAATACCAGAGTTCAGAGTGCGACAAATTAAACAACGGAAATAATTAAACATCTTGCGGTACGATATAAGGATCCGTCTATGCTCATCAGAAGAATTCTCCACACAAGGCCTACTTCTCAAGGTGCACCTGCAACAAGGGTAAAATAAACCCTGAGTACACAATGTACTCACAAGACTTACCCGACTCTCAAGGAATATGATAGGCTTTATGGCTGGTGGGTTTCTTGTTTGCAGAAAGCAATACTAAGAGTGCATCCTTAGATTATTAGTAGCCGTGTTTTATTCATTACCCTACATTCTATGTAAGCACCTGTTCTAGATTCAAGCAATGGTTAAGCAATCAGAACCATTTCTCCATCTTTCATGTGCCAGTTCTTACTACGGTGCCAGAGCATAGTCAAGCGGTACCGTCACGTAGAAACGGCGATTCACGAATCAATGTGCCTAGCTGGGTACCCCGAAAAGCACACACCTCACTTGCACCCCAGGTACAAGCAAGACCAACCCACTCCACTCCTGTTAAGGGTTCCAGGTCCCCATCCAAACTTGGACTCCAAGCCCCCACACTTGAGGCCCGGCCTCACTGTGGTGCTTAGACCTCCATCTATCCCCGTCTCCAATCAGTCGGTCCGGAAAGAGCCGGAGCCCATGACAAGAGAGTAGCAAGCCGTCCCGCTTGTAACACGTCTGGTGTTACGGGCTTGCTTAGCGCCTCGGTTAAGGCCTAATAGAAATTAACAAAACGAGTTCCTCGGGTTTTAGAATTAAAAACTCACATGAATTGATAAACGAACCGTATGCGACTTCACCTTCGTGGTTGGGAAAAAAATCAAAATAAGTATTGTAAGTTAGTTTACTTAATGCGTAACATGCTAATAAAAAATCCTAATAGAAAAAGAGAATAAGTCGTTTTGGGCTTTTAGCGCGCAAGCAAATTCTATAAGCACCGGTGTGATGTAGCGCATGTTTAAAAGTATCCTTTTTAGCGAATTATAGCATACAAAATAATAAAATAATATCTACCTATTTTGGTCCTATGAGTTAGTATGGAGTATGGGCTATGTCATGTATGCTTGTTAGTTGGATTAGTAAAGTTTAGATCATTTAGAAAATAGAGCATAAGTGCTTAGGATAATAGCTATAACTGAAACCTAGAATTCTTTTGGCCAAAACGACTTTAGACAATGCCATTTTGGCATTTAAATTTTAACGGAAATGCTTAAACGCTAACTTCATGTCTTTGCACGATTGGTTGCTTCTAAGTAAGCACTTGGGCATGGGGTAGACCGTAGTTGGGTTAGGTGTCACGTTGCTCTCGTATAATTTATTCGAACATTGTTAGAACGTGCTGTGAGTCGGGTGTCGACACTTAGTTCGTGAACTGGTGATCGGCATAGCGAAGCTATGTTGGCATTCGTGTGCCCCTTTGAAAGCCCAAGTTTGGTTTTGGTAATTAATGACACCAAGCTGCTAATGCCATATGTTAAGTGTTTTGAGTTAGGCATAAGCAACACATGTGATGAAGGTGTATGTGGCAAGGAGTGGTGGCCACAAGATCACAAGAGATGATGCATGGATATGAAATGACGATCATGGTGGAGATGCACATGAATTGATGAACATGGTGATCAAGCATGAGGAGATGGACAGGGAACAAAGTAATCAAGGCAAAGGTATAATCATAGGGTTTTGCTTTTGCCGGTCAAAGATGAGTAGAGAAGTGATTGACCGGATTTAGGATTGATAGCCGACTATCAAGAAGGGCAATCACGGTTAGCTCGTGAATCAAGTGCTACTAGGTCATTATCTTGAACATATGCATTAGAATCTAGTAGAGAGCTAACATACCACCGAGCTTGCGAGCGCGGGATTCAGGCGTTTTCGGGAAAATGAAATGCCTATTTTCCATTGCGTCGGATGCGAGAATCAGAGGCGAAGTCACGCTGGTGGTCGTCGCTATTTTACCCGCGACAGACACTGTCCTCGGGAGCAACAGACGCTGCCCTCAGCATCTGTCGGCTTACCCTGGCGATGGCCTGCTGTGGTGGTGCGACAGATGCGGTGGTGGCCGCGTGACGGACGCACAACGTCAGCGTCCGTCGACAGTGGCGTCAGCCAGGCGTAGGAGCGAGCGGAGGCGAGCTATGCGCGACAGACGCTGGCAAGGTCTGGTGTTGGCGCGTCAGACATGTCTGTGGAGTTGCACGCGTTGCAGGGCTCTCTGGACCGCGTTTGTTGATGCAACAGACGCTGGGTCTCGGGCGTGATGGACGCGTCTATCGAAGGCAAATTCGACCGTTGGTTTTGAGCGCGCGGGGACACGTGGCACACAGAGGTGCGACGGATGCAGCACTGCAGCATCTGTCGCCTTGGCGTGGCCGCGTCTGTCGCCCTCGACAGGGGTATAACGGCTAGTGGCTTTTCCATTCGTTATAAATAAGAGGTGGCTGGCCCTTGGGGGTTCTCTCTTGCACATTTGAGATATTGAGGCACACTTTGAGCTAGAGAACTTCTCCTCCACTCATCTCCTTGCTTGGTTGCATACTCTAGAGAGATTGAGTGAGATTCAAGTGCATTGCATTGAGAGTTGCATCTAGTGGCACTTGATTCTTGAGTTTGCTGTGGATTGCTTGTTACTCTTGGGTGTTTCCCGACCCCCTAGATGGCTTGGAGCAGCGGTGGTGTTGAACTCGTGATTGGAGATTGTTTCGAGCCTCACCAAGCGATTGTGAGGGGTTCTTGAGCCTTCCCCGTGAGAGTTCGCGAATTGGCTACTCTAGTGGAGCTTGTGGCTTGGAGGATCCCCATCTTGTGAGTGGATGTGCGGCACCCGCTGAGGGTTCAACTCTTGATAGTTGATTAGCTCATGATCCATCAAGTGGGTGCATCGCCACAACGAGGAGTAGCTTGCCGGGAAGCAAGTGAACCTCAGTAAAAAATCTTATGTCATCTTATTGCCGAGGATTTTATTTGTGTATGTGATCACGTTGATTGATTGGTACATTGGACATATCTCTTCTCATCAACGTTGGTATATCTATTCAAGCTCTCTTCTTTACTCATTGTTCTTTGCCTTGTTTAGCTTGAGTAGAATAGCTTATCTCATAGGAGTAAGTAGCCTAGTAACTTAGGTTGTTGATGTGAGCTAAAGATCATAGCCTTGTTGTTTACTAGAATTATATAGGCGGCTTGCATAGATTAGTTGTGCTAGTGCTAGAAGAGCTTCGCCATCTTATTTACTAACTTGTTGTTTAGTAAAGTTTGTAGAAAATTTAAATAGGCTATTCACCCTCCCTCTAGCCATTTGGACCTTACACCCTTTCTCCAGTTACACTCCGGTTGTGGTGTTTGCCTGGGAAGGTAGCTGGTAGTGTTGGCTGTAGGCTAGTAGGATCTGCTTAACCTCAATCATGAAGTTGGCAACCTTCGCTTGGCTTTAAAATCCGTGCACGATTCTGTTCCGGCTGGTTGGCCCCGTGGGCGCGTTCAGCGCGCGCGCAAGCACTGCTGGTGCCAGGCTCTAGCCGTGGCTAGGCCACCATCGCTGGACGGCCCGCGGGCCGCTCAATGCCGTGCGGCGTTCGTTGCCTTGTGCTGGCCCGTCCTGGATGGCCGCGGCCTAGCTCCCGATGCCACTGTGACGAGCGCAGAGCTGAGCCATGGCGACAACTGTGTCACTGGGCCGACATGGTGCCCGCCCTGCCATGCGATCCAAGGACCCGCCATGACGCCGCCCGCCTCCATTGTCAAGTCAGGATTAATACCTTGTCGCATGTCTCACTGCCCGTCGCGCCTGGTCGGGGACCTCGGCCGCACTGTTGGCAACGACTCTTTGCCCTGCTTGCCGCGAGGTGACGCCACTAGCCCCCGCTCGAGTTGGCCGCTTATATTCAAGAGCGCACGCCAAGCGGCCACGACGGTGCCGATGGCCCCGGTCACATTGACGATGGGACGCCTCACTGACTCGCTTGCCTCCGCTAGTCGTACCCGGTGCCCTTCTTAGCCATTGATCGGCCATGGCCACACTTAGACGGCATGCTCGACCCAAGCACCTTCGCGTTCGATAGTAGAGCTATCTTTCACCTCCAAATTCACGCGGCCCGGACCACCCCAATTCAATTCTTGCAACAACGATGTCGCCATGGGAGTTACCGAGCCACGCCTCCCACATTGATTCATGTTTGTGCACCGTAGCGCGGCGAATGTTGACTTTCCCTGCAGCCGGCCGCTTTTCCGACTAGAGCATTGGACGTTGCGGGGGGAGTATTAATTCTTCATTTTAATTCGATTCCTTGTACCGATTAGCTTTTCTTGACGTCCCAATGCCTATGCTTCCCTTGGTTCAGCCAGCGACATCGCCGTTGATGACGTGACACGGTAGTGCCAACCTCGAAGCGCCCGTGGCCAGGCTGCTCGCACATGGTCGGTTCTCCTCCGCCTCCCTCCGTTTCAACCGTCATTGTAGTAGCCTTTGGGGTAAGTCGCTTATGCTCAAGTACCATTTATGTTGTCTCGTCGTAGCCTAGAAGCGCTGGAATGGCCTCTCCATCACCAGAGAGGCGTTGTTTCTGCCTGTCGCCGTGGCCAGATCGCGGTAGTGCCCCGTTAGCCACCAAATCACCGCCTAGGGTGCCACTTTTGTTCCTAGATGCTCATGGGCTTGTTTGTTTGACTAGCATCTCGTTCTCTTACCCGATGGAACTGTCGGGTGCTGTCAGAACGCCATGCCGTCGCGCACGCGCCTAGGGGTCTCCCCGTTGTAAAGACGGGTTAGTCCGAGGGCCTAGATGCAAAGCGACTGCCTATAGGAATAGTAGTTAGTGTAGTTTTGCTTTTACGTAGAAGAGAAGGGTCTCTTTTGCAAGGTTGCCCGCGCGCGGGCAGTGCTCGAGATTGGGCCGTGTTGTTGGGCCTTCGTTGCTGAGCGCGCTGTCGCTCCCGGGCAGGCCGATTAGCCTGCTGGGCTGGATGGCCGCGCGCGGTCACGCCTCCATGCGGGCTACGTTGGGCCATTGGGGTTGGTTTGGTTGCCGCCGGCCCATTTGGAATTCTAGGACGATTTCTAATTTAGTTCTAAGATAAACTTGTAGAATTAAAATAGAATTTTGTAGGAGTCCAAAAATGGTGGAACCAATTTTGTTAGAGTCCTAAAATCATGATCTATCTAAGGGTGTAATTGGTTCACGCAGTTTCATAAATTTCTAGGCTTGCTCTAATTATTCTGAGACGCTCAAAATTATTAAATGTAAACTTGTAGTAATTTTTATGGCAAAATGAGGATAGCGTTAGCTTTGAAAATTTTATGGTAGCTTCATAAGGTTATTACATGCTCACTGTCATTGTTGTAGATTCCGAATAATTAATTGCTGAATTAGTTAATGAGCCCTAGTTAGAGTATAAATGTTAAATCGGTAAAGTGAATAAAGCAACACCTTGGGGTTAGATGATTAAAATACTTGTTGGATAAATAATGTCTTGTTCGGCAACGCGGGTACGTAACCTAGTATGGTAGTCGAAAAGTTAGCCGTTAGCTTGAGAGGCGAAATCGTATGGTACGAGGTTGCGATAGCCATTGATTAATTATATTTCTGCATTGCACCGCAAACATCATAATAGGAACAATGACGGATCATGGAGTCATCTGGTGTAGCGGAAAAGATGGTGATTCAATGATCGTGGCACATGATGAAATACTAACCTTGGTTAAATATTACCTAGGCAAGCCCCGATGCATAATCCCTATTATTCTGCACTTTATTTAATGTTTGTGCATTAAGTTTAAAGGAGTTGAATGGAACCCACTATATATATATATCCTTATCCTATGAGTCTTACTAGTATGATAGGATCGTATAGCGTGCTATGCTATAGGATTTCGGTAGAAGTCGAGTGATTTCCTGTCACTCGCGAGAGATAGAAAAATATATTATTGTTATTATTATTTTCATATTACTATCACATGGGATATATATGAATAATAATTGGAGACCGGGCGGAACGGGTTTGGATGAACTTGGACTTGGTTGGGCAACAGAGCGGGGCTCTGATTGCAATTGTTCCGCCTGAGTCGATTAAGGACCGTTCGTTGCATTGGATTCCATAGTCAGGTCACGGACCTACTTGTCCCGAGCATATACTTGCTTATGGGAGCGGGAAGACTTATTTCTCTCTTGTTATGGGTTCCGTCTCTTTCCGGACCAGCTTTTTAGGTGATTATATATACTGGGATGAGGAGGTTTAAGCACCATACTGAGGCCGGGCCTGCAGTGTTAGGGCCTTAGAGTTCGAACTTGGACGGGGACCTGGACCCCTTGATAGGAGTGGAACGGGTTAGTCTTGTTTGTGCCCGAGGTGCAAGCAAGGCGTGCGTTTTCGGGGCACCCAGCTGGGCACATTGATTCGTAAATCGCCGTCAACTTGACGGTACGACATGACTATAATCTAGCATCGTAGCAAGAACTATGAAAGATGGTAAAATGGTTCTGATTGCTCACCACCTGCTTGGTAATAGCCTTGGTGCTGACATAGAATGGTCGGTTAATGAACTAATGATGACTGCTAATAAAAAGAAAAATAAGGATGCACCTTAGTAATGCTTCTTGCAGATAAAATGAACCTATAAGCCAGATAGCCTTACATAATCCTTGGAGTCTTTTTCTTTCCTCCTGATGGGTAAGTCTTACGGAGTACAATTGAGTACTCAGGATTTGTTCTACCCTGTTACAGGTAACAGGTGCTGATGAGCTGACACTTGAGTGTGGAAACCTCCTGGTGGGCTCAGCGAGGATTTCCTTTACGATGCGGAGTAGAATTTATTTATTAAAACTCTCTCCAAAAGTTTTACAAAGAAAATACTGTCAACTTGTTATCATTCATGCTTATATAAGTTCATCATGTTAACGTTGTCTTATCATTAAATGATTTTCTTTCTGCTAAACTCTAATAACATTTCATATTCCGCTATACCAATCAAGTAATGAATTAATCTGATGTTGTACTAAAAGTGATGTAAAAAATGACAAGGATGTTGTAAGCTTTACTCTTTCATTTGTGATCCTGATGTAAAAATATGGATCTTTGAGTTCTCCCTTACGGTGTGCTCGACGGAATCGCAGAGTTTAGTGCGCTCCCTTGGGTACTTAGTGTCTAATAGAAGACGAGTACCCTTGGGAGGGCATTAGATTAGGCGGTTCTGCCACACCGCTCCCATAAACAAGTATGTGCTCGGGATAATAAGTCTGTGACTTGGCCTGGGTCCATGCAACGAACGGTCCTTAATCGATACGAACAGGGAAAACAGTGCAACCAAGCTATGCCCCGTGGCCGCGGGACACAACCTATTACACCCACCAATACTCATACCAAATCCCTGCCCGGTCACCATTTCTCTTCCACCATTTTATTTTGAGATTTATGATAATACTGATCACCTATTGTGAGTAACGACAGGTTACCCACGCTACCGATAAACTTAAGCAAAGCACCACGCGATCCTGCACTAGTAACACTCATAGGTAAGTATATATATGCATGTGGGTATCATAGAATTCTTACAACGTAAATGCACCATATATATATAATGATTATAAAAAATATGGGTTATGCATTGGGGCTTGCCTTGGGCAGGTGCAAGGTCAGTGGTGTCAGGCACGGGCGGCTCCTGGAACTCCTCCGGTACGAAGATCTCCTCCTCAAACTCTTCGACGATCTCCTCGTACTCCTGATCGTTAGTAGTCCCGAACTCCACCAGGTCGTTCTCTACATGTATGCGATAATGATGCAACATTAGCATTAAGACAACAACAACTCTTAAAATGCAATGCACATGCTAATTAAGCTACACAACTAGCTCTAATGACTAAGGTAACAAGCTATCTATCATCTTCATCAAGCAAGATATCCAATTTGTTTTACAGTTGCATTCATTTTACAAGCCGGTATCATGCTTTTTATTTATATTCGTTTTAATGGCGATTTCGCTATCATATGAAACGGTCTAATCTAATGCTACAAAATTTACAGCAAGCACATAAGGATACAATGAGGCTACTGCGAAACCTTCACAATCAAAACTACTACCGATTTGCCACAAAATTTCCTACAATTATTATCCAAATAATATTGAGCCTTTCCAAACGATTTAATATATCTTGGCATCATCACATAAACATATAACTAATTTTACCATTAGGTAGACCATGAATTTAGGAACTTAACTAAAGTGGTTTCAAATTTTTGGATACCTACACGAATTGATATCAATTGTCAAAGTTTAGCTCAAAAACTAATTTACAAAACCAATACTTAATTCGCTGGAAAAAGGAAAACTTAATTCCTCAGCTCAACCCGCACGAGGCGGCCCAGCCGCATGCAACGCACGCAGCGCGCGCCCGCACCCGCGACCCAACGGCGCGAGGCGGCCCACGCGTGGACGTGGCCCAGGCGGGGGAGCCCGCAGGCACGCTGGCAAAAATGCAATTTAGCCCCCATGCTAACTGCTATTGACACGACTAAGGTTTTCACTATTTCCTGTAGACAGTGGCTTAGCAAGAACACCCTCGCCCCCTCCTATCTTTACATCAGGGAGGTCCCCGACGCTCCTCCATGCCGGCGCAGCGTTGGTGGGCACTGTTCGGTTACGCCGGCCAACGGGGAGCCTCTACAGCGTACATGAGGGGGAGACGGTCACCTTGGTGCAGACGCGAGGCACGGGGCAGCGGTTCGGAGGACGGAGACGGGGTAGTGCAGCTTCCTCATGATGGTGACCAATCAGCAAGGGTGGTGCCGGCTTTCTGGTGAGTAGGGACGCTGCGACAGTGGCAAAGGGGGCGGGTGAGCTCCGGTGATTCACCCCGAACTTGGTCGAGACGATAGCTTGGCCGAAGCTTGCCTGAACCGGCTGGCCACGTGCGCCCGAGGGGATATGGCGGCGCCCACGGTGGCATAGCCGCATCAACAACGGCGAAAGGGCGGTGGGGGCTCCGCGGTGGTGCGCAAGGTGGGGCGGAGGTGGTGACAAGGCTAGCTGTGCAACCAATCGGGGTTCGAGGCGAATGGGTCGGGCTACCGTGGTCCACGGCCGAGCTCGGCCTTAATGTCATGGCGGGACGGAAAAACTCCAATTGGAGCACGGTGGGGCCAAGCTTGAGGTGGGGTGAGGTCGATCGGTAGGGCCACTAGATGACGAAGCCAAGGACGCGGATGATTGGATGATGGTGACCTCTCTCGACCGACTCGCCTGCAACAGCCCAACAGCCATGGCGGACAGGGGAGAGAGGGGGGAGAAACGAGTCAGTGCTCGGGTCACATCTGCTGCCGAAATAGGGTCGCCAAGGTGTGCGCGAGCAGGCGATGGAGTACCGTGGCATGCGCGCAATCACCGACCGGCCGGCAACGGTGCTGGGGCCGGACACGAATGGGACGCTCGCTGACCCTGGCGGCAGTCACGTCGCCAAGCACGACAAGGAGGGAGATAGAGGGAGGGCAGCGGGGCAGCACAAACAGACTCACACGCGAGCGACTAGAGGAGTCAACAGCAGCAGTGCGGCTAGGGGGGGCAGCAGCCGCGGCCGCGTGCGGACAGAGCGGGGCAAGACGCGCTGCGCGGGGCAGCCACGAGTGGTGACCCCGCACCCCTAGCAAGCAAGCTTAAAAACGTGCCGAGCACGGATTTTAAAGCTTCTAAAACGGTTCACCGGCTGCATCCGATCCCAAACCACCCTTGCCAAGCCCGAGTTGACCTAAGAGGCTACCAACCCGAGCTAACGCACAACATCACCTCTTAACCCAAATTCACAAACTAAGTTGCCCAACATGTCAATGTCTAGCTGCCACAAACTTGAAATTTTTCTAAGTGTTTTACGTTGGATTTGATGCCAAGTTGCATTTCTAAGCCACTGGAAACCTAAGTTATTGATTTTATCACTTGACAACAACAGTTGCATTAACATCTGCACACTTTACACTTCACACCTTATTTAGGGTTCACATATATGTCCTATAGTATTTTTGTTCAATAAAAATTAGTTTGCAACCTTAATTGACATAATAAGGGCTATTGCGTCAACTTCCATTTAACATTTCAATTAGTTCTTTCGAGTTACTAAAATGATTCTACGTGCTTCAGCCCATGCAAAATCACATAGAGATGATGCTCATGATATGCTTTAGTGCGTTGTTTGCGCGGTAACACCGAGGGTGTTACATAAGGTGTCAACCGCTCGTGTAACTTGCTTGTTTCAAGAACCGTGTAAGTAGAGATGGAGTGCACAACCACCTCTAAAGATCTTTTTTACTTGCGTCTAAATTAAAATACCTTTTCCAGTAATGCCTTAATTATGGGCGCCCACATTCCTAAGGCCCCGTTCGCTTTCCTGGAACGACCTCCCGGAAGAAATCCTAGGCAGAATTGTTACTTAATTTATACAAGCTTTCATCAGCTAGAATCAATCGGGTCATTCTGGCATAACTGAACGGGCCTTAAATCAGTTTTCGTCCTGCTTGTCCACAATTCTATCGTACTGGCAGCGCCCAATTACCTCCGCCCCTAACAACCTCCCTTGTCCCTAACAAAATCTAGCTTAGCGCGTGAGGACATAGACAAAGATAAAGGGCGCTCAGATATCGGCTCCACCGAAAGGTAATAATAAGATCAAAGTGAAACCTCAGAAAAACCTAAGCGAGGGACGTGTAAATAGGAATGTACCTTGTTCAGAAAACGTCGTGACTAGCAACACGTACAGTCGGCCCTTTGACCTATCTGGCAATGTATGTATAGTAGTGATGAAATCACGTGATGAAATCACGCTACCTACAGTCGGTTTCGAGCAGAGGTGGAGGCAGAGACATACGCTGCCTCGTGTTATGTCCGGTCGCCAGCTCCCAAAATTGTGCCTGCAGGACGCCTGGTGGCAGTGGCAGGGAGTCCCTCGTGACGACGCCACCAGACAATCCCGCGACGCTCTCTACGCTGCTGAGGGCTGACCCTGACGACCGAATGCCAGGGCCCCGCCCGCCCGGCCCCAAGGACATATACTACCTCCGTCCGGTTAAGAATGTAATTCTAGTTTATTTTTTAATTTCCGTGTTCAATGTTTGACCGAATATATAGATAAAAGTATTAATATTTTTGACACCAAATAAATATATTATGAAAATATATCTCATAACATTGCACTGTGCTAGAATTGCATTCTTTTCAGGACGGAGGGAGTACGTAGCAGAAGTGCAGAACACACACTCACACACAACGATAGTCTCACAGTCGTCACAGCGCGGTAGCAGCAGAGCAGCAACCGCGCGTGGCCAGCCCGGTGGGCGGTGGGCGGCGCGCGCGCGTAGGGGCCCGCGGTCGCGACCGCGCCTCGCCAGCGGCCCGGCCGGCACGCCGGCCGCTCTCCATTTCCCAACGCGATCGGTGCCGAGCGGGGGCGTCGAACCCTGACCGAGGCGCAGGGGGCACACAGACACAGACACAGCGCGCAGGGCGGCAGCAGCAGCAGCAGTTTGGACGCTGCCCTACGCGACGCGACGCGGCCGCCTCGGCTGCCGGCTACCTGCCTTTGCTTTCAGCTTGCTTACCTCTCCACAGTCTAGAGAGTCCAGAAAACAGATCGATGTGGGGGACTGGCCGAATGGCACCGCGCGCCATCCGCCGCACGCATCGGCCACCGCGCCTTGTGCGCCGCTGACCCGATCGTTGTCCCGGCACTGTGTGCCGGCCGGCCGGCAGGTCGAGCCGATGGAGCCTGAGGAGACGCGCCGACCGCGCCGGGACCCGAACTGAGTGCGCGCGTACGTACGTCGGACGCGACGAAGTGCCGGCACGCGCGGGGTACGGCACCGCAGCTGGCCGGTGCGACGCATGCAAGCGCCAGCGCCGTGTGTGGGCGTCGGGGCTCGCGTGAGCATCGCCTCGCCTGCGCCTGCGCGGTCGCCGCTCGCCTCAGTCCTGACGGGCTACACTAGAAGCCGTACAGCGACGGACGGACGACGCGCGTTCTGGCCGTCTCGTGCAGTGGAATGGATGGATCCCCCGTGTCCGGAGTCCCGACGATGCAGCAGCAGGTACGCGGACAACGGTTGGGTTGGGGGGGCAACGGTACGGTCGCTGGCTCCCACGCTCGCCCGTGCCGTGTGCTGCCCACATCGCTACAGCACGGGGTATGGCTGCACCAGAAACGCCGCATTACTTTACCTGGCCAGCAAAGAAAACGTTGGGCACCAATGCAGACGGAAGGTAATTGCTGAATCTTGACGAGATGATAGTGGTAGCGTAACTCTGTGTTTTTTTTTTTGAGAAAGAGTGGTACCGTAACTGAAGCGATCGATTTTGGGCGTTGCCGTGGTGAGATCGAGTCGAGCAGTCGAGCACCCGGCCCATCACGCACTCCGACCATCCTTTGGGCCAGGATTGTCCCATCTCGGCAGAAGAGACAGACATAGCCGCTCGGCGAGGAGTGACGACGGGAACTCCGTCGACTCGTCGGAGAACTGTGACAGTGAGGACAATGCCACATCCGAGGTAAAGGATCGTTCCCGTCCTGCTCCCCTCCCCCCTCAGGTTTAAGTTGCAATGCCAAAAACCCATTTCCCCCTTTGAAGATCGCAAGGATACGTGCCGATTTTTTGCTGGATTGTTGATTGAAACCCTAGGATAGGTGTCGATTTGTGCTGGACTAATGTGCAAAACCCTAGGCTTCATTCGTAGATGCGCATTAGTCCTGGTTTTTTGACCGATTTGGGGGTTTCCCCCTGTTCTTCGTAGGACCAGAGCGAGTCCATCATCCCTAATGTTGTTCATGAGACCGATTGGTCCGGCATGCATGTGGTGAGGATTCGCAAGTGTGAACATGGTCACCATGCCATTATGAAGAAAGCTTGGGGTGGGAAGCACACGGGCAGGCACTTCTTGGGTTGCCCAATGCAGGTTTGTGCTTCAATCCATCATTGATTGATCTGTCAAATGTTGTCATTTACATCTAATTGCTCATTGAATGAAACACTTGTCACATTTGGAATTACTCAGTTGTAGTAACCTTTGACTCACGCAGGATGAGGCTGATCAGTGCCAGTTCATCGAGTGGATGGATGAACCCTGGCCAGAACGGGTTTAGGACTACTTGAAGGAACTATGGAAGGAGCTCAAGGTCACCAGGCGTTGTGAGGCCACCGCAAATGAAGCTCTGATGGATGTTATCCACTACAATGACTACAGGAGGAGGTGAACCGCATCAAACGAGTTGCTAAGCGCATCTGCTTCACATACCATAGGAAGGCTGCCCTCGTTACTGTGAACAAGAGCAAGCTGATGTACCTGGTCTACTACCTGCTTGGAGTGATCGTGTTCCTGGTGGTGGCCATCTTGTTGAAGACCAACTGATGCCTAGGACCTGTAGATGGTAATGGCGGCCTTTTGTTTTGATGATGCGCCAAGTGTTTCGTAGTTTCAGTAGTGGTGTCGAGTTAGTAGTTGACATGAGTCCTAGATGCAGAAGAACTTGGTTTGTGGTGACTTGTCAGGTTGGGAACCTGATCTTTTGATTGTAAAGCGCACTGTGACTGAATCTGTTAGCTTGATGGTGAGAAAGCTATCAGTGGTGCTTAGGCTAAAACTTGGTTTGTGGTAATTTGTCAGGCTGCGATCCTGATCTTTTGATTGTGCCCATGTTAGAATGTGAAAATTGAATGGTGCACTTATCTTGTATAGCATACTGTCACTGAAAATGTTAGAAAGTGTGGCAATGAATCAGGTCTAGTTAGCAGTTGTGCTTATGATAGCAAAACTGACATGCCACCCGGTGGCTTCTTTTGGTTGTGCCCAATGCGTAAAGATTGGTGCACTGATGTAATTATGTCAGCACTATGTCATGGATGGGTTGAACTCAGATGCTTGCTAATGCAAATTAGTCATGTTGAACTGAAATGCTTAGTTATGTTCACAGCTTGATGGTTCACATTGCATTGTGTTCATCTCAACCCAAATAGAGTGCATATTCTTCACTTATTACATCACAATATAACTTGGCCTCTTAGGCATGGTACAAGAGGTAAGCCTAGATCACTACCACTACAAAGAGGAGTACAAGGACAAAATCCTTAGCGGTCATGTCTGCCTCTTTCTTGTTCTGAACTTTGGCAACGTTTTCTTCACCCAGGTGCTTCGGTTCAGGAGTTTGTTTCTCAGCGATGCCTGGTATTGTGCTAATGCCTGCTCACCCTCCTGTCTTGATGGGAAACTTGCATGCAGGTTGTTAGGATAACCAAACACTTGGGCTTGGCAATCCATCCAAGTTGTGTACACGCCTGGTGTGTGCCCCACGAAAGCGACATACACCTTCATGATCACAACTGCATCATACATCAAGTGGGACAATCAGTTCAATTACATCGTGATATCACAGAAATCTTAGCTACAAGTCACAGAAATCAAATCACAAATACCAAAGTTCATGCATTTCATAGATCATCAGATGAAAGCTAAAGCCACTGAGTTCGTCAATGCATAATGTAGCAACCAATTGTGGTATGGATCTAAATAGGTCACTCTTACCAGAATCTACCCTAACAACAGCGCCTTAGTTCAATGATACATCACTAGGTACACATCAAAAAAGGGTTAAGTTGCCACGTTTCAAGCATTGGAAGATGGCTTTTCTTCATCTCACATCTCTCAATCACTGGAAAGCCATCTGTCCTTTGACTTTCGCCAGATGCTACTTGATCCACAGGTCCTTGTCCGAAGGCGTCATCTGCACGAAGACCAATGCAGGGCCCTTGTGATCGATCAGTTAGTTCAGGCACAACATCAAGTCAAAGTTCGGGCACCCCATCACTGCTTCATAAATCCCTGGTGCTACCTCAGAGTGATTTCCTTCACTTATAGCTGCACTCATTGCCCAGACAGCTTCTGTCATTCCAGTCACCAGGGCTCAAACTCCTTTTCCTCTTGCTGAGCTTCTTGTCATCTGGCTTCTCCTTGTGTGCTGGTCCATCCCTAGCCACAGCACGCCGATGGCCTGAAGCCCTCCTCGGCACCATACCAAGGATTGTGGTCTGACGACAAGTGTTAATTTGATGTGTGATTCTAGTTCTACCATAGGAGGAATATGCAAGATAAGGTTAGCCCACTGTTGTACTTTCGGCAGGTCAGATTAGGTTGAGAAACAAAAGGACATTGCATACTTTGACTACTTGGCCTCAAGCTGGGAATTATTCATTCATTACTGAAGCAAGCTAGCTAACTGAACAAGCATAAAAGGGCGTTTTGTAGTATGCCTTTTGGGGTGCACTACTGAACAAGCATTTTGGTTGCTTGCGCACAACATGCATCTCATGTTGTGTCAGTTTGTCCTGCTCCGAAATGCTTCCAACTACACAGGGACAAACGGAGGGAGCGAGGTGATTGACCTTAGCTAGGGTGGGTATCGGGTCCCGTTAGTTGTATGTGCCCCTAGCTCATCCTGCTTCCATTTGGTATTGTACCAAGGAAGCTTTCTGAAACAAGAAGAATCAAAGGATCCTGCAAAGGAAAGAAAACATAAACAAACTAGATAATGCGTCAGTCAGTAGTGATTCAGGAAGAAAACAAAAGGAAAGGGAATATATACTGCATATTCTCCTCCTAGACTCAAAAAAGAAAAACAATGCATCCTCTGAACAGTCTGAAAGTATCAACCCAGTCAAGCATCAGTAGGATACAGCACCACACGTACTTGATATAGAACTGCTCTTAATCTGTCATCATTTCCGTGCTTACTGCTTACTATCTAGCATCTGCTGGCCTTCGTTCTCCAAAACGACTGAAGATCCAGAACGATGTGACTCGCATATATATGTCTATTTTCTGTCTGGCCTACAATTGTCAGTGGTGCATGCATTGCAGCTCAGCGCATGATTGAACCTACTCCAGTTCGATTCACCTGTACTGTGCTAGATTTAGCTTGTTAGACGAAAACTTTCCATCTGTTGTCATCATTAGTACTAAGAACAACTTCCCCAACAAGAACAGACCGTGGTCCAACTCCAACATGCATTCAGCTGGCCTTTACATTTCAGCAGAGTCGTTTTCTTTTTCTGATCCCATAGTAAGCATAACATCGATCAAAGTTCCAAGTTTTTCTTAATAAACAAAATGAAAGAGGAGATCCATCACTCTGCTCCATCCTTTTCCCTTAATGCGTTAAATGTCATTGGCTTAAGGTTTTGGAGCTTATATCCTACAAATCTAGTACCATCATTGAATTCATATTTAGATGTTCTTTAGTATATATGATCATTATTCTCTTGGTCATGAACAGTCATGGTGTAGTCCTGGGATCACATCTATCCAGTTAAAGTGTTAAACCACGCATGCATGCCTTTCATTTTTGGATGGTTGGGGCAGTAGTACTTTGCAGGCCGAGAGCAAGTCAACTATCTATATTATAGACTTAATTGGTACCAAAATGCAGTTGATATGCTTGCCTACTGTTTTGCTGTGTTCCCTATCTCGTACAGTCGTACCTAGGAGCTGTATCGATCTGTCTCCCTCCTTTTTAGCTAGGTTGTATACTTGCTTAATTAATCTCCATGCCATGTGGCATCATCTCAGCGTGTGAGAGACAAAGCCAAAGGCTATGCCTCGTGCTACCGACGAATGTGGGATTAGAACGACAAGAATTAAGCTGCTGCTTGCGATGGATGTCCATGATTAGATAGCCAACGCGCGTACTATATATGAATTGATATTATTCCCTACTGGTACTGGATTAGTTGCTGTCGTTGGTTTCTTCGCATGAAAGACACAGACGACAGACCAGCACTAGTGAAAAGGAGGTTAGTTGGATCCTACCACCAGTTAGCTAGGTTGCCTAATCCCAATCCCTCCCGTCCCAGTCCCAGCTGCTACATTAGCTAGCTGCAGGTGGATTGAATCGGGCAGCAGGCAGGCCCTGTAGCTAGGCAGCTAGCTAGGCGTGGAGAGGAACGGACGCATGTGATCAGGACGGACGGGACCTTGCGTTGCGTGAGATCGAGGACCGGGCCGGCCGGGGTTGAAGGTTGATCGATCATCGAAACACGACCCTGATTGATTCGCCTGCTGATGTCGATGTACCCCGGCAGAAACATGCCATGTGACCGCTCGACCGACGACCGGGCACCTCGTCGCCGGCCGCAGGATCTGCGAGCGAGCAGCGTGGTGAGTGGTGACAGGTTGATCTGTGCGCGCGCGCGCTCCGTCGTGGTCGTGGCCTCGGGACAAAAGGGCGAGAAGGACGCCCCGCGCCCCCGCCCTCGCGTCGTTCTCGCGGGTTACTGGCCTGTCGGACACTTGCACATTAGGCAACAGTGTGCCACTGCGTGCGTGCGTGCACTTTGGCTGTGCCGACCAGCTCGAATGTTCTGTTTGTTTTTTTTTTTCACTGGTTTTGCACTTTTTTGTGCAGCGTTTCTGTATATAAAAAATGCTACTCTGAATTCAAAATCCATGTGGTGATGCGATGGGGGCGCCGCCCAATACATGGAGGAGCACCGGCCCAGTCGTCCCCTTGAACTGCATCAAGCATAATCTTCCGCCTGTGAGTAGATTCCTTGACATTTTCGTTGGATGGGGCCTCAGGGTTTTGTTGGATGGACCGGAACTTCGGTGCTATTTGCAAACTGGGCCTCAGGATTTCCGCCTGTGAGTAGATTCCTTTGTGGGTCGTGTGGACAATGCCTGGGCCAGCCTATGTACACGTTATGGGGTGGCCTACTGGGCCGCAACTCCAGGAAGCACGGACATTCAAACCGGCAAACTACAAAAATCACGACGCACGCTCGAAGAAAAGAATGGACCACACCTACTGTTTTTTTTAATTACACAGTACAACGCTAACGGTCACAGCACGCACGTACACTCACCTCTACGAACACATGTACACAAATCATATCCCTATGAGCACATCCGAAGGATTAAGCCGACATATCTTGAGATTCACGAAGTCACCACATGCGCCTCGCTGTCGACGGGGACGTTGTCGTTGCCTACCGCTGAAAGCATAACGCCATTAAATCCTGGATTAAATCCAGAAAATACGAGCACCCGTGCCAAGTCGAGAACTTGAACCTGGGTGGATAGATTCCACTACAAGAAACCTAACCAACTGATCTATGATTAGTTCATGACCACACCTACTATTAAATGTGCCAACATTGGAAATCATGAGATAGCTCGTAGTTGGCTTGTAGGGCTACTCGCTGTTCACTCCATCGCATCCACACAGATTCCGTTCCGATGCGTACCAGCGATTCCACAGCGGTAATACTTGGCCACGGCATCGGTCCGTTCGGACCGGAGAAAAAAAAAATCAAATCTCCCCATAGAAGCTCGTCTCCCCTATTTCGCGCTTTCGTTGTAGCCTCACGGCGTCGTGCGGCCGTCCGACCATTCCAATCTGCCACACCGCCGCCGCCATCCCCGCGGCGCCCCTATCCCCACAGCACCTCCATCCCCCGCGGAGAGGAGAAATTCTCCGCACGAGGTACGCTGCCAGCCGCCCCCACCGACTGCAGTTGCCATCGGACCCGGTCGCCGACACCATCCTCAGGTGTTGGCTGGCCGGAACCGGCCGTCCCTCGCTCTTCGCTGCGTTGTATGGAAGAAGGGTGAAAAACGCATGTCGCAAGCCTATGTTCTAAGTGTTTCTTCTAAGTGTTTCGGATGTTTCATAGGTATGTTGCAAGTGTTTCATGTGGATGTTGCAAAAGTAGACCGGGATGTTGCATATGTTGCAATGGTTCTACACATATGTTGCAAGTTTTTGTTCTCAATGTTTCATCTATTTTTTTTTCCAGAGGTACGTTGCATATGTCTTTATTTGGATGTTGCATATGTTTCATCCATACGTTGCAAGTGTTTTATCTGGATGTTGCGTATGTTTTACAATGGTTTTTCAAGTGTTTCGGATGTATGTTTCAAGTGTTTCATCTGCTTTCATTACAAGTACTGTGTCTAGATGTTTCAAATATAGATCAAGTGTTGCATCTCCCTCATCACTTTTTGCTGCCTCGCATCGATTTCTCCTACTCCTCGTGAAGCCGGCTAGGCATCCGTCCCCTCCCCCTCTTCTCGATGCTGGTGGCGTTCGGGACGGTGCGGCCCCCGCGTGAACGCGCGAAACAGGGCGGGAAACAAATTGCAGGTGTGAGCGTCTAGACACTGGCAACCCCAATTCTAGAGACGTCTCGCATTCACATAGAGTCTTCTCATCCTTGAATCATGCTATCGATGAAAATATGGTCCCATATCATAACCATAAGTACTAGCACGCATAGATTGAAAACAATCGTCAGTGTTGACTGCAAAACGCGGCTTAGCCGATTTTATCCAGATTCTCCAGTGAAGCATCCTGCATATTGACTTAACACTATGCACAATGTCATCAGATTGTCTAGTAAAGCATCCTGCATAGTGACTTAACACTATGCTTAGTTCACCAGACTAACACTCGATTGTCTAGGGCGTGCTAAAGCTAGCCTGCTAGACCATCCAGTGCTCACAACTTTTGCTTATTTACAACATTTGTTCTTCGGATTTTGCACCACTTATTTCCTTGCATCCATAGGACCTATGAGAACTTGCCTAACACGTCTTACCACACCTGTTAGTTCTAGTGATTGAGTTGTTGTTATCACCAAACCGACAACAGGACATGTCTATGTGCACATGATGCTTACGAAGGCACCTAACCTTGTCAACTTTCAAGATAAACTAGTAATGGGGCGCGCGCATCCGCGCGCCATCGTGGTTTTGTTTCTGGGAGAATTTGATGCTGATATTTATAAGCATATTTATACATATATTATATATAGAGCTAATTGTATAGTACTTGACAGACCTTATTCAGTAACTTACATGGTCGGTTAACATCACTATTTGTTTGTGTTTGAAAACCCCAGTATTTATGCAAAACAAGGACTGGAATGTTATGAAACTAACAGGGGATGCGAAGGAAATGCTGGTATTTCACGCTAAAATTTACCAAACCGAACCCTATCAATCCTCACTGTATTAGAGTGCAAGTGGCATAAAGCGAATACGTTCTAGATAAAAAAAATTTAAGGGATGTCATAAAGCGAATACGTTCTAGATAAAAAAAATTGTCTTGCCTCTTATCACCAAATTGATCTGCTGCTCATCTGAATTTGTCTGCATGCACAAAACAAGGACAAGGGATCATGAAACCGAAATATGGAGAAGAAGCTTACACTGACTAATACTACGTTGGGTCAGACAAAGAAGCCTATTGCTAATGCTGCCTTGTTTCACAAAGAGAAGCTTACCAATCCAGCAGACAGCTTTCTCGAAAACCATACACTGTCAACCTCTTTCTCGATAAGGGAACCTACAGCAAGGGTGCTAAGAAGAATTTAGAAAGAGGTAATGCTTCATGTGGAGCATAGTAAATTGGCTTTTATGCTAAAAAATTCCAATTCAAGTTATGCATGCAGCCGGTAAAACCAACAGCAACAGGGAAAAGCGGATGAATCAAATCTAAGTAGAAATAAAGGAAAATGTAGTAGAAAAGGCAGAATATATACTGACCTCCAAATTGTACTGACAAGCAGGGACAATGCAGCCTAAGCTTAAATGTATTAGTTGATGGACCAGGAAAACAGTACCAAAACATATAAGGAGAAAAACAGAGAGGGCATATGTATACGAAACTGAAACAGAGGCACCCATTGCAGGCACCCAACTATGAATATGTGCTGAGTAAATACATCATTGGCAATGGGGTGTGCTCAATACTGTAACAACCATCAAATTATGTGAATCGAAGACATCATTGACAATGGACTTATGCTCAGTAAAAAAATTCAGAAAATGTAGCAACCAATAAACACAAAACAACAAATGCCAATCAGAATTGGTAAGCATAATGGCATTGAGAGAGAGGGAGAGAGAGAGAGAGGGGAAAGGAGAGACAGGAGGAGGGGAGGAGAAGCACCTGCAAGCTGGAACCGAGTCATGTATATATATTTGTTTCTCCGGATCCTGACGAGAAGCCAAGGGAAGGCGATTCTTGCAGAAGGGAGGAAGTAGAAGCTAAACAGTAGAATCCTGCGGGAGGAACCGAAGCCGGCAATTTTGTGGATCCAATGGGCAGGAAAAATTACGGCGACACGGATACAACTTCTATCTCAGGAGCTAATGCGTTTTGCGGGGTTACTATAAGAAGAAAATCGATTCGAAATACCAAGAATCATGGAAGAATGAAATAACTAATCATCATTGCACAATTCCATTGTCTTAGTCTAAAAAAGGTTCATCATTGCACAACTCCCAAAACCTCAGTAGATAACATGAAGACTGACACAAATAATCATGACTGTCATATTTAAAAACAAGAGAGCAGGCTATCCCTGTTTTTTGTCCTATATGTATGTAATGTGTATAAGCATATGAAAACCTGCAAATTCTACCTTTTCCATCCTTTTCTAGCCTGCACTCTTAACTGTAGAGGATAAGAATTTGTAGGAGCATAAACCGAATAGCATAGCAAGAATCAGGGAAGAACAACACTGCTTCAGTGTAAAAAAGGGTTCATCATTGCACAATTCGCAAAACCTCAGTAGATAACATTAAGATTGAAACAGCTAATCATCACTGTCACATTTTAAAAGAAGAGGACGGTGTATTCTTAAAAACATGCAAATTCACTGTCTAAATTAGCCTTCCATCCATTTCTAGCTTGCACTCTGAACTGTGCAGGTTTAAAATTCGTAGGAGGATAAGAATTTGTAGGAGCATAAACCGAATAACATAGCAAGAATCAGGGAAGAACAACACTGCTTCAGTGTAAAAAAGGGTTCATCATTGCACAATTCGCAAAACCTCAGTAGATAACATTAAGATTGAAACAGCTAATCATCACTGTCACATTTTAAAAGAAGAGGACGGTGTATTCTTAAAAACATGCAAATTTACTGTCTAAATTAGCTTTCCATCCATTTCTAGCTTGCACTCTGAACTGTGCAGGTTTAAAATTCGTAGGAGCATAAACCCAATACCAAAAGGTTACATAGGTAATACATATCAGATCAATCATCATTTGGACAGGTGATAGGGGGACACATACACAACATATTTCAGGAACAGTAGGTGTAATGATGGTAAGAGGAAATGGGGAGAATAAGAGGCATACGGTGAAATTGACGTCGCCTTATTGGACTGCTCACACTGAGCAAGATTCCACACTCCCAATCGCCCAGGCAATCAAGAATCACACACCTGGAAAATTCAACACATAGAGGAGAGAGAGGATTAAACCAGCCAGCCTCTGGATCGAGGCTCCGCCGCCGGCGGCAACGACGACGCAGCTAGGGTTTCGTCGAGCGGCATCGGATCGCGAGGAGGAGGCAGCGCGTGGAGGGAGCCGCGGCGGAGGCCACCGGCGGGACCCAGGCTCGCTGAGGCGTGGGCGGGGACGGCCGCTGGCGGGGAGTCGCGCGCTGAGGGTGCCGCTGCGTCGGGAGAGAGACGGAGAGAGCGAGGGAAAAGGAGAGAGAGGAGGAGGGGAGCAGAAGCGTGTAGAAGGCAGAGGAGGAGCCAAGTATATATATATGTTTCTCCGGATTTTGACGAGAAGCCAGGGGAAGACGATTCTTGTAGCAGGCCTCCGATCCAACGAACCTGAACCATACGATGGAGGATCTGACGGAGCAAACATTTCGGGTGACGTAGTGGGCGCTTCCGGCGGAGGAGCAGCCCATCCTTGTTGGTTTTAATGTTCCAACGACAGACGGCTAAAAGGCTATAGGAATAGATAGGTCTGGCTACAACAAAAGTGGAGCCAAGCCCACTAGGTGGCTAGCTAGGTCGAGGTAATTGGGTAAGCACAAGTGTAACACCCCTGGTGTTACGATCCGCTTAACACCTCGCTTAAAAGCTAAAAGAAAATAAGTAAATGAGTTCTCGGGTTTTTAAAATCTTTTACCGCACGGTAATGATAAAAGGATAATGTCGGTTAATTGGTTACTCGAAAAACATGCTCATGAGACCTTACTTAGAAAAATAGAACAATAGGTAGTTTTAATTATTTGGCTTGAAAAACAATTTTTATAACAAAAATAAAACGTAACTTGAGCTTTGCGCTTAAGTAAAAATTTATGCGCAAGTTGTGTAGATGAAAAATACAATTGTCATTTTAAAAATAAATATCGTTAACTAGTATTTTGCAAGCTCCGAAAATCGATTTCGAAATTCAATTCTAACTAAACCCTAGATCTCGGCTATGATTGAGAGAAGTGTTGGCAATGCCGTTTCGACGTTTAATTTCCAACGAAAATGCTTAAGTGCTTATATCAAGTTTTTCCTTAGTTGGGTGCTTCTAGGTGAGGACCTTGTGTTGGTGTGAGGGTTGGTTTGTTGGAGTTTGTTTGGCCGTCGCATAAATTCACCAAAGCATTTGGCCACCACCGGTTTAGCCGTTGACTGTGGTCACCACGCCTTCAGCATTTTTGGCCATGCCCGGCTGGCAGAGGCCGCTTGCCTCCCCCACTGTCCGACCGCGCTGTTGCCGCTGACCGTCGAATCGGGCCTCCGGTGTGACTGCATCCGGTCGTAAGCCGGTGCGTGCCGCCCTGCCGTGCTTGTTCCCCGCTTGAGAGCAGCCGCGTCCCGTCGGAGTGACACTAAGCCACGCGCTGCCGTGCCGCCCTGCCCTGCGGTCGCGCTCTTGTGACAGTCGCAGCGCAGCGTTCGCGCGTCCCCTCTGCTCGGCTCCCTCGCTCCGTTCTTATCCCGAGACGCTCGGCCTCTCCCTCCGCTCTCTCTCTCTGTCGCTCCTTCTCGCCTCGCGCTGGGCAGAGCGCTGCTGCTTGAGCCGTTTTCCTGGGCATGCCAGCGGCCTTGCGCCGCTCCCTCCCATCTTAATCGCCAGCTCAGGGCATCTTCGTCCGATTCCCCGCGCCACCTCGTAGCTTGGGAAGCTATCTAGCCAGCCGACTTGCTCCATGCCTCAGACGAGCTCGGTTGCCGGCCAATTCGGATTTCCCCCCCCTCCGCTGCCGTGGACGCCGCTGTGGGCGTTGAATCGGGGGTAAGTCTCCAACCCGAGGGAAAGGATTCGATTGATGGTAGTTACGTGCTCGTTTTGACCTCCTCTAGCTTTGCTCGCGACTATCTGTGCAGGGCCCTCCTCGGAAGTGTGGTGACGCGTCGCGTCCGCCATGGAGCGTCACCGCCGTGCCCGGATGCACGTGGCCGGATCACCACAACCCTTTCCGCCTTCAACCGTCATAAGCGCTTGCATCGCGGTGAGCTTTAGCTGCTTGTACGTGGTCACCTTACCGCCGTTAGGTCTCTAGGTCGCCGGAACGGCCTCGTCGGCGTCGGGAAACTCGTGCTCCGGCCGTCCGCCGTGGTTGGCTGGTCTCAGATACCCCTCCGGGCCCCAACCACCTCCCTGCGTAGCAGTAGGAGCCCTAGATGGCGGTCGGCTCGTCTGCGGAGTCAGCCGAGACTCCCGGCGCCCGGCGTAGCATCGAGTGCCGGTGGACGCCGCGCCGCCGCGTCCGGGGGATGTCGGGGACCGGTCGGATGAGAAGAAGGGAGAGTTGGCGGGTGTTTTTCGCAAAACTGCTGACGGTAGAAACAGTGCGTATAGTGGTCACAGCATTAGTCAGAAGGTCGGGGACCTGGCTGCTAAGTTGCGGGCGTGCGCGTGGGCTCCCCGCCACGGGTCGCTTGTTGGGCCAGCCTGCCACGCGCGCGGCAGCTCCCGCGTGGGCCGCTTAGGTTGCTGGGCCGCTTCGTTGGCCCTGACCTTTTCTTTTTCTAACGTGTTTTCTCAAATTAGTTTCTAGGGTAAAATTGTAAATTAAAAATAGAATTGTGTAGAAGTCCAAAAATAGTGAAACCAGTTTTGTTAGTCTCCTAAAATCATGATCTACCTGTTAGTATATTTGGTTCACATTGTGTGATAATATTCTTGGAAGCTATATAATTAATTTAAGGTAATAGATATTGTAAAATGGCAAGTTGTAGGAATTTCCACGATAAATTGCTAATACTGTGGAATCTGAAATTTGTACAGTAGGCTCCATGCAATGTTAGGTACTCACTGTAATTGTGTAGCTTCAAAATAATTAGTGGCTAAGGTCGTTAATGAGACTTATTTCTAATAAATACTAAACCGACAAAATAAGTAAAGTGAAACCTTGGGTTTGTATAGCAAAAATACCCTTTGGAAAATGGCGCGTTACTTGGTAACGTAGATACGTGGCCTAGTGCGTTAGTCGATGAGCTAGTTCGTTAGCCGAGAGACGCACTCGTATCTTAAGTATTTCAGTCACCGTTGATTACTTATGTCTCTACGATTGCATTCGCGCGTATCATAATAGGAACGATGATGGAGCGCGAAGTCATCTGGAGTAGCCGAAAGGTGGTGTCCGGAGGATCGTGCCGCCATGATGAAATACTAACTTGGTTATATTTTACCCAGGCAAGCCCCGGTGCATAACCCCTATTATTCTGCACTTTAAATTATGCTTGTGCATTAAGTTTAAAGGAGTTGAATGAAACTCACTTGCATATATATCTTGATCCCATGAGTCTTACTAGTATGACAGGATCGTGTAGAATGCTATGCTACAGGACTCCGGTAGAAGTCGAGTGATTGCCTGTCACTCGCGAGAGATAGGAATTATAATATTGTTACTATTATCATGTTGCTATCACATGAAATATAAAGGTATATGGATAATTGGAGACCGGGCGGAACGGGTTGGATGGATTTGGACCTGGTTGGGCAACAGAGCGGGGCTCTGGTTGCATTTGTTCCGCCTGTGTCAATTAAGGACCGTTCGTTGCATTGGACCCTGGTCAAGTCACAGACTTATTGTCCTGAGCATATACTAGCGGATGGGGGCTAGGAAGACTTGTTTCTCTCCTGTCGTGGGTTCCGGCTCTTTCCGGACCGGCTTTTTAGGGTGGTTATATATATGGGGTTGAGGAGGTCTAAGCACCATACTGAGGCCGGGCCTGCAGTGTTGGGGGCTTAGAGTCCGAGCTTGGACGGGGACCTGGACCCCTTGACAGGAGTGGAACGGGTTGGTCTTGCTTGTGCCCGGGGTACAAGCGAGGCGTGTGTTTTCGGGGCACCCAGCTGGGCACATTGATTCGCGAATCGCCGTTTCTGCGTGACGGTACGGCTTGACTACGCTCTGGCATCGTAGTAAGAACTGGCAGTTGAAAGAGAAAGAAATGGTTTATGTTTGCTCAACCCTGCTTGATTATAGAATAGGTGCTTACATAGAAGGTTGGATAAGAATTAAAATACGGCTATCAAAAGTAAGAAATTAAGGACACACTCTTAGTGCTGCTTCTCGCAAACAGAAACCCACAAGCCAAAAAGCCTTGCATAATTCTTGGAGTCTTTTTCTTTCCTCCTGACGGGTAAGTCTTGCGGAGTACAATTGAGTACTCAGGGTTTGTTCTACCCTGTTGCAGGTGACAGGTGCTGATAAGCTGACACTTGTGTGTGGAAACCTCCTGGTGGGCTCAGCGAGGATTTCCTTTACGATGCGGAGTAGGGTTATTTATGAAACTCTCACCAAAAGTTTTACAAGGAAAATCACTTATAAACTGTTATCATTCAATGCATTTAAACGTTCTTCGTGTTAATGTTTAACTTGTCATTAGATGGTTTCATTTCCGCTGAACTCTGATAATGTTTATATTCTGCTGTTTTAACTCCATAATAAATTACTCTGATGTTGTATTAAAAGTGATGTAAGAAATGGTAAGGATGTTGTAAGCTTTACTCTCTCATTCGTGATCCTGATGTAAAAATGTGGATCTTCGAGTTCTCCCTTGCGGTGTGCTCGACGGAATTACTTAGTTTAGTGTTCTCCCTTGGGTACTTAGTGTCTAATGGAAGACAAGTACTCTTGGGAGGGCATTAGATTAGGCGATTCTGCCATAGGTGGTATCGGAGCATAAATGAGACAATAAAGCTTCAAAACCCTTTCTAAATTAAAATTTGGCAACAAATTCTTTTCAAAAAGTTAGGACGTTTGCATGCGAAGTTATTTAAGTAGCCCTATTACTATGGTTATGTATCCAGGATAGATGGCACTCTGCTGACTTAGTTAGGCCTAATCATGTTTTCTGCAGGTACCCTAACCCGAGACTAGTTCGCTAGCATCGGCTAGCTTCAGGGAGAGCACGATGTGCCAAAACTCTGAGAACGGTTGCCCTATATGTCGGTAACAGTGGGAGGACGGATAGGACGTGCATTCATGCATACGCTGTTGTGCAATAGTTTTGAGGTCGACCAGTCTTTGTCAGCATAGCCACGATGGTGCTGTAGTCTCGTGCGTCGCGCACGCCTGTTGGTTCACGCCTGTCTAGCCCATACATTGTCGTACCCCTTCTGCGCTCTTGTCGAACATCTGCCTTACAGCCGTACTAACCCTTTATGACCCCGGTCACCGCTCGTCGTGCGCGTGTGAAGATCTTGCTGTTCGCTTTTACTAGCCCTGTGCATGGCTCGAGGGTGGACTGTGACAGGACCTCTGGCCGCTCTGCCTTTTAAAAGGGAGCCAAGCCCTGTCACTGGGTTTCACCATTCGGTGCATCCTAACTCAATTAGCCCTTTTCCCTTGAGCAAGTTCTCACTCAAGCCTTCCTTGTAACCACCACTCACCACCCACCAAGGATGGCAGGAGTCTGGGTTAGCAGCTACTGCCTAAGCACCGAGGGTTTTCCCAAAATCCTGTGTGCCACCCTGCAAAGACTCGGTGTTCGGGAGCGTCCCGAGTATGAGGGCCGTGAGTACATGAAGCGGGGCACTGAGCGATGCAAAGTCACCGTCTACATTAGCAAGAGTGAGGAGTTTCCCGATATCACTGAAGCCTGGAATGTGACCGCAACCGGGTTTCGCTTCGGTGATACCTACCAAGTTGCGGCCCGCAAAGCTCTGCGGCATCTCTGCCAGATTTTTGAAGGGCTCATTGCTCGTACCCCCATGCGGTTCTTTCCCCCTTGGGACAAGAATCGGCGGGTATGGAAGGCCCGCATGGAGGCTTTGCAAGGTCCAGACGTGCAAGAGGACAACCCGACCTTGGTGCACCTGACCTCGTACTTGCTGGCCCTGGATGAGCAGTACGACCGGCAGGCCTCGGAGCTAAGGGAGTGCCTCCACCGAGCTGAGGAAGCCGAAATCTTCTCCAGGATGCTCGAAGTGCAGCTTGCTGAAACCCATGCCAATCTAGCAGCCGCAGAGAGTCGAGAGGCGGCCATGGCGGAAGCCGTCCAGGTGGATCAAGACCGTCATGCCCAGGAGCTAGAGGACGCCTATCTTGCCACAAGGGCCAAGCGGAGGACGCTCGCCACGGAAAGGCAGGAACCCTTAATCTTGGAGGGGATCCCTGTCCATCCGCTGGAGAGAAGGAGGATTGGTGTCGTTGTACCACCAGCACCTCCACCCACGGAAGTCTCAGAGATAGAGCCTTGCCTTCCTCCCACCCAGCCTCTACCAGGAGAAGAAGCGGATCCACAGCCCAGTGCCGCAGAAGAGTCTCAAGAGCCCCGGACTAAAGTCGTTCGCCCCGATGAAGTGGATTAGTGTCCTAGGGGAGATGTAACCATAGTTGGTAGTGTTTTTCATCAGTGTCCTCCAGTGTTGTAACCTTTCCCTTGTCCTTCGTCCGTAGTCTTTGAGGTCATCTGGTCGTTGGATGCAAGTGATGTGTCGAGTATGGGAGAGTGAGTGCCTGTATGTTGTGCCATGTAAGGCCGTTTGGAATAAGTGTTGCTTTTACCTGTTGTGGTTGTCACGCCAATCTTCCCGTGGGCCTTGGAGTGTGTTTTGGTCTTGAGACGATCGCAAGCAGGTTCTAAAAGGAACAATTCAGATGCAGCAGGTCAGCCGTGATTGAATGACTAAGGGCCCTGTATCAACTAATTGTGGATGTCCCAGTAGAACACTTGAACCCCTTGATTTAAATCCGCCTTGGGATTTATTTTCCTGGTTCCTTGATTCGAAAAGGAACCCTTGTTGCTTTAGTTTCTTTGCACTACTTTTCTAATTTTGTGGTCTACCTACGACCCCACTGCTTTTACTACGAGTAAGTTGGTAATAGTTGCCTGGTTAATCGCTTATGGTGCCGCGACGGAACCGAGGGTCACCTGTGGATCGCGACCACATGGTTGTGCCGCTCGGCGCGCGCTGGTATCGAGGTTGTTGACCGAGCACTTTTACTAAGTTAACCCGCAGTGCCGCTCTTGCTACTATATTCTCCTTGGTAAAAATATCCTTGTGTTCTAACGGGAAATCCACGATGGGTTGATGGAGTAGTGCTCTCACAATTGTGACCGAGATAACGGGGTTTGGAAGAAGCATGTATGTTCTGATCTCAGTGTGTATGAAAGGCTTGTGCAAGTTGGATTCAACAGGAAAAGAGGGAGAAGAGCGACAAAGAAAGCATATCCACCAGTGATCTGGAGTAATTGGAACACCGATGGGACGTTGCCCCTGTGTCCGGTGACCGCTCTACACCAGCCGGGTCGCTGTCACTGTGTGTCCTGTGAAAGCCGTCGGTGGCGGGACTCACGTGAGTCGTGCTCGAGTGGCCGCGGCATGGCGCCGCACTCGCCTCGCCCTTGCTGTACGCCCCTCTTTCCCGGCACACTTGTCGGCTCTCGATTTTCACCCTCATTCCCGTACCGGACCCCCCTCTCTCTCGTTTCTCTTCTCGTTGGTGTGTCGCTCGCACGCCTCCTTGTCGAGCGAACCCCATTCCGTCCTTTCTCCTTTATCCCCCACTCAAAGCTCACGTGGGGAGTGCACCATGACGATGTGGTTCCCCACCTCCTGTTCCACTGGTGATCCCCCCACGTCGCCTCCGTTTTCGGTGCGCTACGCCACCACCTCCGTCCACCAGTCTATAAATGCCACCTTGTTTGCCTCTCCTTCATCCCACCCTCAAATCCGAAGTAGAGCGCGTAGAATCGCTCTCCTCCGGCAGCACTTAGGTGGAAGGAGCTCGGGAGCAGTTGGGAAGGAAGTGGTTGGAGGCAGGGCTACGAGATCCAACCGTTGCTCGCAGATCTAGGGTCGCCAGCCTGAGATGTAGGTGTAGCACAGCAGAAGTGATCTGGTTTCCTTCATAGGAGTTCAAGTCATCGCGGGTTAGTTAGGTTTTAGTGTTCGCGATGTTCGAGCTCTCGGTCTCTTGTTTCTGGCTCTGCTGGGCATGCGCCATGTTCTGGATAATCGTTTTCCTTTTGCTCTTCCACTGTCCCCGCCTTCGTCGTTTTCTAGAGAGGTTGTGAGTTGTATCAGTTTTGTCTTAGTTGTGTTGTCTCTCGATCCCTGAGGGTTTTAGTTTCATAGTTATGTAACCTCCGATGTAATCTCCGAATTAAGATATGAAATCACGTTTTCCCTTTTCTGAATCTTGCTCCGAATCTCGGGACGAGATTCTTTTTAAGGGGGGTTGGTTGTAACACCCCTGGTGTTACGATCCGCTTAACACCTCGCTTAAAAGCTAAAAGAAAATAAGTAAATGAGTTCTCGGGTTTTTAAAATCTTTTACCGCACGGTAATGATAAAAGGATAATGTCGGTTAATTGGTTACTCGAAAAACATGCTCATGAGACCTTACTTAGAAAAATAGAACAATAGGTAGTTTTAATTATTTGGCTTGAAAAACAATTTTTATAACAAAAATAAAACGTAACTTGAGCTTTGCGCTTAAGTAAAAATTTATGCGCAAGTTGTGTAGATGAAAAATACAATTGTCATTTTAAAAATAAATATCGTTAACTAGTATTTTGCAAGCTCCGAAAATCGATTTCGAAATTCAATTCTAACTAAACCCTAGATCTCGGCTATGATTGAGAGAAGTGTTGGCAATGCCGTTTCGACGTTTAATTTCCAACGAAAATGCTTAAGTGCTTATATCAAGTTTTTCCTTAGTTGGGTGCTTCTAGGTGAGGACCTTGTGTTGGTGTGAGGGTTGGTTTGTTGGAGTTTGTTTGGCCGTCGCATAAATTCACCAAAGCATTTGGCCACCACCGGTTTAGCCGTTGACTGTGGTCACCACGCCTTCAGCATTTTTGGCCATGCCCGGCTGGCAGAGGCCGCTTGCCTCCCCCACTGTCCGACCGCGCTGTTGCCGCTGACCGTCGAATCGGGCCTCCGGTGTGACTGCATCCGGTCGTAAGCCGGTGCGTGCCGCCCTGCCGTGCTTGTTCCCCGCTTGAGAGCAGCCGCGTCCCGTCGGAGTGACACTAAGCCACGCGCTGCCGTGCCGCCCTGCCCTGCGGTCGCGCTCTTGTGACAGTCGCAGCGCAGCGTTCGCGCATCCCCTCTGCTCGGCTCCCTCGCTCCGTTCTTATCCCGAGACGCTCGGCCTCTCCCTCCGCTCTCTCTCTCTGTCGCTCCTTCTCGCCTCGCGCTGGGCAGAGCGCTGCTGCTTGAGCCGTTTTCCTGGGCATGCCAGCGGCCTTGCGCCGCTCCCTCCCATCTTAATCGCCAGCTCAGGGCATCTTCGTCCGATTCCCCGCGCCACCTCGTAGCTTGGGAAGCTATCTAGCCAGCCGACTTGCTCCATGCCTCAGACGAGCTCGGTTGCCGGCCAATTCGGATTTCCCCCCCCCCTCCGCTGCCGTGGACGCCGCTGTGGGCGTTGAATCGGGGGTAAGTCTCCAACCCGAGGGAAAGGATTCGATTGATGGTAGTTACGTGCTCGTTTTGACCTCCTCTAGCTTTGCTCGCGACTATCTGTGCAGGGCCCTCCTCGGAAGTGTGGTGACGCGTCGCGTCCGCCATGGAGCGTCACCGCCGTGCCCGGATGCACGTGGCCGGATCACCACAACCCTTTCCGCCTTCAACCGTCATAAGCGCTTGCATCGCGGTGAGCTTTAGCTGCTTGTACGTGGTCACCTTACCGCCGTTAGGTCTCTAGGTCGCCGGAACGGCCTCGTCGGCGTCGGGAAACTCGTGCTCCGGCCGTCCGCCGTGGTTGGCTGGTCTCAGATACCCCTCCGGGCCCCAACCACCTCCCTGCGTAGCAGTAGGAGCCCTAGATGGCGGTCGGCTCGTCTGCGGAGTCAGCCGAGACTCCCGGCGCCCGGCGTAGCATCGAGTGCCGGCGGACGCCGCGCCGCCGCGTCCGGGGGATGTCGGGGACCGGTCGGATGAGAAGAAGGGAGAGTTGGCGGGTGTTTTTCGCAAAACTGCTGACGGTAGAAACAGTGCGTATAGTGGTCACAGCATTAGTCAGAAGGTCGGGGACCTGGCTGCTAAGTTGCGGGCGTGCGCGTGGGCTCCCCGCCACGGGTCGCTTGTTGGGCCAGCCTGCCACGCGCGCGGCAGCTCCCGCGTGGGCCGCTTAGGTTGCTGGGCCGCTTCGTTGGCCCTGACCTTTTCTTTTTCTAACGTGTTTTCTCAAATTAGTTTCTAGGGTAAAATTGTAAATTAAAAATAGAATTGTGTAGAAGTCCAAAAATAGTGAAACCAGTTTTGTTAGTCTCCTAAAATCATGATCTACCTGTTAGTATATTTGGTTCACATTGTGTGATAATATTCTTGGAAGCTATATAATTAATTTAAGGTAATAGATATTGTAAAATGGCAAGTTGTAGGAATTTCCACGATAAATTGCTAATACTGTGGAATCTGAAATTTGTACAGTAGGCTCCATGCAATGTTAGGTACTCACTGTAATTGTGTAGCTTCAAAATAATTAGTGGCTAAGGTCGTTAATGAGACTTATTTCTAATAAATACTAAACCGACAAAATAAGTAAAGTGAAACCTTGGGTTTGTATAGCAAAAATACCCTTTGGAAAATGGCGCGTTACTTGGTAACGTAGATACGTGGCCTAGTGCGTTAGTCGATGAGCTAGTTCGTTAGCCGAGAGACGCACTCGTATCTTAAGTATTTCAGTCACCGTTGATTACTTATGTCTCTACGATTGCATTCGCGCGTATCATAATAGGAACGATGATGGAGCGCGAAGTCATCTGGAGTAGCCGAAAGGTGGTGTCCGGAGGATCGTGCCGCCATGATGAAATACTAACTTGGTTATATTTTACCCAGGCAAGCCCCGGTGCATAACCCCTATTATTCTGCACTTTAAATTATGCTTGTGCATTAAGTTTAAAGGAGTTGAATGAAACTCACTTGCATATATATCTTGATCCCATGAGTCTTACTAGTATGACAGGATCGTGTAGAATGCTATGCTACAGGACTCCGGTAGAAGTCGAGTGATTGCCTGTCACTCGCGAGAGATAGGAATTATAATATTGTTACTATTATCATGTTGCTATCACATGAAATATAAAGGTATATGGATAATTGGAGACCGGGCGGAACGGGTTGGATGGATTTGGACCTGGTTGGGCAACAGAGCGGGGCTCTGGTTGCATTTGTTCCGCCTGTGTCAATTAAGGACCGTTCGTTGCATTGGACCCTGGTCAAGTCACAGACTTATTGTCCTGAGCATATACTAGCGGATGGGGGCTAGGAAGACTTGTTTCTCTCCTGTCGTGGGTTCCGGCTCTTTCCGGACCGGCTTTTTAGGGTGGTTATATATATGGGGTTGAGGAGGTCTAAGCACCATACTGAGGCCGGGCCTGCAGTGTTGGGGGCTTAGAGTCCGAGCTTGGACGGGGACCTGGACCCCTTGACAGGAGTGGAACGGGTTGGTCTTGCTTGTGCCCGGGGTACAAGCGAGGCGTGTGTTTTCGGGGCACCCAGCTGGGCACATTGATTCGCGAATCGCCGTTTCTGCGTGACGGTACGGCTTGACTACGCTCTGGCATCGTAGTAAGAACTGGCAGTTGAAAGAGAAAGAAATGGTTTATGTTTGCTCAACCCTGCTTGATTATAGAATAGGTGCTTACATAGAAGGTTGGATAAGAATTAAAATACGGCTATCAAAAGTAAGAAATTAAGGACACACTCTTAGTGCTGCTTCTCGCAAACAGAAACCCACAAGCCAAAAAGCCTTGCATAATTCTTGGAGTCTTTTTCTTTCCTCCTGACGGGTAAGTCTTGCGGAGTACAATTGAGTACTCAGGGTTTGTTCTACCCTGTTGCAGGTGACAGGTGCTGATAAGCTGACACTTGTGTGTGGAAACCTCCTGGTGGGCTCAGCGAGGATTTCCTTTACGATGCGGAGTAGGGTTATTTATGAAACTCTCACCAAAAGTTTTACAAGGAAAATCACTTATAAACTGTTATCATTCAATGCATTTAAACGTTCTTCGTGTTAATGTTTAACTTGTCATTAGATGGTTTCATTTCCGCTGAACTCTGATAATGTTTATATTCTGCTGTTTTAACTCCATAATAAATTACTCTGATGTTGTATTAAAAGTGATGTAAGAAATGGTAAGGATGTTGTAAGCTTTACTCTCTCATTCGTGATCCTGATGTAAAAATGTGGATCTTCGAGTTCTCCCTTGCGGTGTGCTCGACGGAATTACTTAGTTTAGTGTTCTCCCTTGGGTACTTAGTGTCTAATGGAAGACAAGTACTCTTGGGAGGGCATTAGATTAGGCGATTCTGCCACAACAAGGCCCATGGTTTTAGCCCGTTACAAATATAGGACGACCCATCCGGTATCGCCCTTTGTTTAGTTCCCAAATCCTACACCCAAATTGCACTATACAAAAAGAAGATTCCCCGTCACATCAAAATGCTGGCACATGTATGGAGTACTAAATATAGATGAAATAAAAAACTAATTATACAGTTTTGTTGTACTTTACGAGACGAACATTTTAAGCCTAATTAATCAATGTTTGGACAATTTTTACCAAATAAAAACAAAAATTGCTACAGTGCGACGTGACCGGTACTGTTCTAAGTTGGCCACGCCAACTTTGGAACAAAACACGGGCATCGTGCCCAGGCCAGCATAGTACTTAGTGTGAGTGGCGTGTCATGCCTGGGCCATTGCCTAGGCATAGTGGTTGACACGGGTATGACCTGTTCAAGCCTACCAACCCATCAGGCACACTACACTACGCCAAAACCAGGACATTGCTGTCCCTTCAAAACCCTCCGTCACTACCGGATTTTAAACCGACAATGGCATACTAGCAGTGATGGGTCACATCACTGCTGGTAACACAAAATCGACAGTGATGTCAAGGCAACACTGTCGGTTCCAGGCGCCACCCGGTAGTGTCTAGTTGTGCCAACACCGTCGGTTTGTGGCTCAAGCTGATAGTGATGGTCAAGGCAACACTGTCGGTTGGTGGCTCAAGCCGGCAGTGTTGAGCAAGCCAACACTATCGGTTTGTGGCTCAAGCCGGCTGTGTTGGTCGAGCCATCACTGTTGGTTGGTGGCTCAAGCTGGCAGTGTTGAGCAAGCCAACACTGTTGGTTGAGCCATCATTGCCGGCTGGTGGTTTAGCTGACTGTATTGGTGAAGGCAACACCTAATTTTTTTACTATTTGGCCCTTTTTTGAAAAAAAATCACATTTAGACCCTTGGGCGAAGTAAACTCAACTTTGGACCCTGGGGGTCGACGCCATGGCGTCGAGGTTACACGTCTCGACGCCGTGACTCACGGTGTCAAGCTTCGTGGTCCTATTTAACGTGGCAGATGATCTGGCAGACAGCTCGACGCCGTAGATCACGGCGTCGAACTCGGCGCCGTGATCTACGGCATCGAGCTCGGCGCCGTGATCTACGGCGTCGAGCCTGGATTCATCTGATTACTTTGCTGGGGGCTTCACTAGCTAGTAGTGTATAGGAGTAGTACTTTAGATCAAACCCCGCCATCTTAAATTGTAATAGTAATCAATAGTTGTTGGGTAATGGTGATCCATTGAGCTGCTACCATATAACCAGGCTGTAAAATCAGTTGGTAATTAGTTAGAAATAGAACGTGAATATAATGGCATGTTCGGAAGCCATAAAAAATGGCTTTTCAACTCGTTCCCACTTTTCCTCCAACACATAGAGAACTTTTCTTTAACTTGCCGGTATTTCTCCATTTTGATTGCAATTTAATTAAGTGAGGGGGGTTTGGTGTTAAGTTGCATTGGGACGGGCAGGGCAGGACGACACGACACGGCGTGCGCGGCAGGGCAGGCCATGCATGTCGCGTGGCGATAGGCCGGTGGCGTCGTCGCGGCGGAAATGCGTCCGCCGGACGTATGTGCCGATATATATATAGCTATATATATAGGGAGAGTATACTCTATAGCTAGCTACAAAATAAGTTATTTTATAGCCACCTCTATTTACGACAATTTTATATACTAATTTACGATAATGTCAGTATATATTTACGATAGTTGAATTACTATAACACATGAGGATATTTATCATAATGTTATACAGCCTGTTCGTTTCGCTGGTTTATTGTGGCTGAAAGGACTATTCGCTGATTTATTGTGAAAGAAAAACACTGCTAGATGGCTGCTGATTTGGCTGAATAGCTCAAACGAACAGGGTGATAGTAAATCACATAGTAAGGAGTTACTATAATCTCATAAATTAGCATAGCAATTATCATAACTCAAAGTGGCTACAGAATAAGTTATTTTGTAGCTAGCTGTATATATATATATATATATATATATATATATATATATATATATATATATATATATAGCTTTGTGTGTCATATGACTGTACTAGCAGCCTGATACGTAAAGAAATGCAAGTTGATTAATAAACGTCAAATGCGTGCGGATGCGTGCAGTGCGCGCGTGTGTGAGTAATTAACGTCAAGTACGTGCGTGGTTCGATTGATCCCTAGAAATACGATTCCCACATGTGTCTTGCAAGCAACGGCACAATCCAACAAGTCAACCAGCAATTTCGTGAATTTTGAATCCAGGCTCGACGCCGTAGATCACGGCGCCGAGCTCGACGCCGTGATCTACGACGTCGAGCTGTCTGCCAGATCATCTGCCACGTCAAATAAGCCCACGAAGCTCGACGCCGTGAGTCACGGCGTTGAGACGTGTAAGCCCGACGCCATGAATCATAGCGTCGACCCCCAGGGTCCAAAGTTGAGTTTACTTCGCCCAAAGGTCTAAACGTGATTTTTTTTAAAAAAAGGGCCAAATAGTAAAAAATTCAGAAGGCAACACTATCGGTTGTTAGCTCAAGCCAGTAGTGACGGCTTCAACTGATAGTGTTGTTGAAGCCATCACTGCCGGCTTGGTACTAACCGACATTGATCTCTTTTTCGCATTTTATTTTTTATAATTTATTTTATATATATTTTGGTGGAATTGGGTTTCGCTTTATATTTGCTGCGTAGACCAACCAAATCCATCAACATTAAACATTACAAATCCCACGTGATTTATATTACAAATGACACAGTTATAATGAAAAAATACTTACAAAAGACGACGACATTATCACAAGTCTATCAAGATACCTATTACAGTAATTTATCGGCGACAGCTCTTGCATATAACTTGTTGTCCTTGGTCTTGGCTCGACAAAGGGAGAATATCCTATTTTTACTACACACCTCGTCCAAGATGAAGCCTGCTAGCGCATCCTGGAATCCTCGGATCGCGGGTTCTAACAGCGCTTAATTTTTTGCCGCTGTCATTCAAGCAAGATGATATTGAAATGAACAAATGTAAGACAAAACAGTAGTTCGTTTTATTGAAATACATGAGATGGGAAGCATACATACCAGTTCATCCGAGGTTTTTGTTTTCCTGCCGATGTAATGGTACATTGCCAACATTACGTAGAACCTGCATTTGTTGTTCGCCGTCGGCTGCTCTAGGGTATCCATTTCCATACGGAAAAACCTCGAATGGGGGCATTGAGGGCCCATCTAGTTTTGCCTTGACACTGTCATATAATATGTAAAATAAAAAATATTAGAATCTATTGTGTGATTAAAAAATATATTATTAGGTTCACTTACTCATTTAACACTGTGCATAGGGGATCGACATGACAAAGTGGTTTCTTCTTGGAGTCCCACACCTCAATACGTGACTCCAAAAGTTTGATATCTACGAAGATGAAATGGGAATTGCAATGACAAAGTCCTAGTTAATCAAAATCTTAAAAAAATGACAGTGATGACCAAAATAAAGGATAAGAACACATACTCGCAATTGTAGGCCAGAAGGATGTTCATTTTTCTGTTTCAAGAACCCTTTGACAGTTGTGGTCACCAGTTCTGTTATATGGGTCTTGTCATATCCTTTATCGCCTCTGCATGTTTTCTCGTTTACTACAATTGGGTCCATGAATCCTTGTTGGTGTTTCTTAGCATCATCATTAGAATTGGTGTATCCTAGCAACGCCGTCAACAAACGCCGGGTGGTATTCTGGAACGTTTACAGAACAAGTCCGCAAGCGCACGGAAATACTGTTGTAGCATTTCACCCAGAAGTATTCTGGGTATCGTATTTCCATGAGAAACGGATGTGTAAAAGATCTCTGAGCTAGTTCACCTAAGATAACAAGAGAGATAGCCCGGGTAGCAAGGTTTTCTAAGGATAGAGATCCTATTCTAAGGTAGCTTTGCCACAATCTACTTACTTTGGGCACCGGCTTATACCTGGTCTGCTAGGTACCTTCGGCCAACAGCTCTATGCCGAGCCCTTATGTGGGGGAATGCTAGGGACGAACAGGGCTGTCACTACCTGCCGCCTACCCCTCACCCGTAGAACACGAGGCAAACGAAGGTAGCCTCTAGTCTAGACACCACGTCTATGCTAATGACTACTGCTCTTAGTGTGTTAACAAGGCTTACTCGCCAAGCGGAGTCCTTCTACTAGAGCACCCGTCAATAGGACGAACGACGAACCAGCAAGTAAATAGTAATAAAACTAACTCAAAGTAAGAACTCACCACCATAGAAGAACATGAACCTTTGTACTCCAAATAGTACTAGGTCCGCCGAGGTACAAGTGGAGAGGGAGCTGACATCCCCAGCACTCCTCCGCTAAGCATACTCGTGGCCCCGGGTACACTAGTGGAGGTGACCGACAACCTCGGTACTCCATCTTCTTATTTCCCTCACTCACTCCCTACATAGCTAGAGCTAGCTAGGGCCTAAGCCCGTGGAGTGGAGGTGCTCTCCCTCTCTTCTCTCTTGTGTTGTGTATCTTGTGGTGTATAGTGGTGTGTCATGAGAGGAGAGGAGGGGCTCTTTTATAGGTGGAGGATGAGGGGATGTTCCATGGAATATTCCTCCCTTGAATGCCCCAAACCGTCCTCCTAGCATTCAGTGTACCAACGCACCCTCGCACCGCCCTCCTGGGCATTGAAGGAACTACCACGAGGAAGCTGGGCCCGGGCGGCAGCCACCGGAGCTCGGCCGCGCTTGGGGCGCGCCCGCTCCCTGGCTGGGCCCCTCAGGCCCATCTTTTACGAGCACGTAGATTTTTTCATTAGCTTTTTGTGGACGGGTGGATGGCCCAAAACGGAGTCCGGATGCATCCTGGGCGTCTATTTTACCCAGGCCTGCTCCTGCAACCCGAGATGGATTTGAACTGGGTTTTGGGCCTCCACTTTTTGGGTTCATTGTTGGGCTTTTTGACCTATGTTTGAGGCCTAGATTGTCTAGTAAGTGGGCCTCTTTCTCGTCCCATGGTTTTCTTGTATTTCTTGGCCCATTTATGTGTATTTCATGCTTAGCCCTGCAAAACACGACAAACACCAAAACTTGTGGAATTGATTAGTTATAAGCCCTATATCTACGTTTGGTGTTTGTTTTATCAGAAAGTTGGCAGGTAAAAATAGGAGTTAAGGACCGCCAACAATTCTATGTGATAATATTTAGCCTTATCGCAATATGCTGCCATCCACCTGCATAAAGCATGGGATATGTTAAAATGTTGAAGAAGTAGTTTATTATAACATCGTACTAGTACGATACTTACAAAGTCCACAACATCATTATTTGGTTGTCGAGGTCGTGCCTATTGAACAACTGAAACAAGCAGTCATATCCGATATGATGCAGTGTTTCTTTAGGTCGATTGAACACCACTCCGGATACGATGAGAGCTTCAAAACCAGTGTACTGTTGGCTCATGGTATCAGCCATGTAATATTGATGCAGTTGACGCATATTTATTGGCAAATCATTTACTTCACGCTCACTTGACATCAAAGGATGCCCAAGTCTAAACTGGTTTGGAGGCTCGTCTATTCAAATTCTTTATCTTGCAGATAAAACAACTCAGCCCTGGCCATATAAATTGAAAATCATAGCCCCATAAAAACACAATTGTTACACAATAGTGAATAAAATTATTCTACTCCATGCCACATAAAAATAGAGACATTAATTTAAAAAATAAAGACTAAAATTGGAGACATAATCATGAACACCAATGTAGCTCCAAACAATGTGGTGGTAGGTGACACAAGGATTAATTTGCTCATAAAAAATGTAAAAGAATCTACTCTACTCCTAACAAGAACTAATCATAGCATCACACACTAACAATCATCTTGACCTCCATGTAATTAGCTAGGAATTGAAATGGGTTCATAGACACCAACCTTTTGGATGATGGATTCTCCACAATTTGCTTGGAAGCCTTGCACACCGTCCAATTGGAAAGTGATCTCTAGAATGGAGAAAGAACTAGAATGAGAATGAAGCAATGTAGTCATGAAAACAACGCTAATTAAGCAAAAAATCAAAGGAATGGATGCTTGTTACTCACCTTAAAGCAAAAATATCAAGCCATTCTTCAATATCCAAGAGCTAGCTTCATGGTGAAGAGTAGCCGCAACAATGAAGGGAGGGGGCCAAACGCGCGCCTCTGTGCTCGGGATGGAAGAGAGGAGGTAGGAGAGGACGGCGACAGTTTTTGTACTGTGATTTTATCACCGTCAGTTCGTGGCTAGGACTGACACTGATAGCACCAAATCACTGTCAGTTCTTGGCTAAAACTGGCAGTGATATGTGACCGTCCACTCACTGCCGGTTTCCGGCACAAACCGGTAGTGATGTGGACCTTCACTGCTGGTTTTCACTGAGCCCCAATCATTTTTATGATTTTTAAGCTCAGAACCGGCAGTGAAGGTACATCACTGCCGATTTTCCAAAATCCGGCACTGATGGTGCCAGCAGTGATGTTCGATTTTGCAGTAGTGCTAATTCACCCACATATGTATTGTCCTCTGTCCCCAAACCCTAACCTTGCTCATTTTCATCTTCGGCCATGCCCCAAGAATAGCCGACGTTGTTGCTTTGAGTCCCTTCCCATTCCATTGAGCGCTCCTAGAGGTATTTGCTCAGGTGGGTGTTGGTGCAACGATGCAACATGGATATATTCCATGATTTAATAGCATTATTCTTTCAGTGGTAGGCCGTGCCTTTCAATAGCGAGGCTCATGTGGTGATTTCACCAATGTCAAGATCTGTCAGCATTGTTGTTTCATTGGTAGTAGGTCATGCCCTTTGACAACAAGGTGTCTATGGTGACTTCGTCAATCTCGAGATCTACCGATGTTGTTCTTCTAGTGGTAGGTCGTGCCCTTCGACAGCGAGACGCTGTGGTGACTTTGTCAATCTCAAGATCTATTGATCATATGCCCTTCGACAACAAGACGTTTGTGGTGACTTCTCGTTAACCTCGATATTTGCCGATGTTGTTCTTCCTGTGGTAGGTTGCGCCATTCGACAACGAGATGGCTATGGTGACTTTGTCAATCTCAAAATATATCGTCTTAGTCTCAGTCTTTTATGGTGATTTCACCAATTTTAAGATTTGATGGGTGCTTGTATGCGCACGTTCATGGGGTTGAATTTACGTGTGTATAAGTGTCTTCGTAAAAAAGATCTAGGTGTATGTCGTGCCCATTTTAGTCAGGACGTGCGTGAGCAAGCCCGTGCGTGCCGTTTCAAGCTGGGCCGCATGTTTGACGATTTATATCCATCTCTAATCCATGAGGATCCAGTGTGTCTTTACACAAATTATATCATCCAGTCCAAATCAAAGAAGCATTAGAGCTAATGCTATATGAGTGACGCATGAGACTATGGGATCAAGGTCGATCTCTCCATGGTTCGAAATGGTGCCGCCATGATGACAAAGGCTGGAGACATGCCACCGCTTGGATCTTCGTGGAACTAGGATTGCATTGACCAGTGCAAAAGCGGCTAAAGCTCGCACACATCAGTGTGCACAGAGAGCGGTACCAGCATGCAAATCGTAGCCTGTGTGTTTTTTGCCAGACGCTTCTTTTCACGTACTATCGTGGTTCGTGGAAAGCAGGCGCGGGTTTGTGCTACCTTAGCTAGCATAGCTCAAGGTATTGCAGGCTCCACCTCCAAGGCGGCAGCGATATAATCCGGGAGTTCTCAATACATCCACCTACCACGTAAAATTGATTAATTTGTTGCCTTTTATGATCGAGTACAGTCTTTTAGTATATATGCAAAAGCTAGGGTATAATTGGATACTTACTCCAAAGCAACACATACTGTCCCTGGCCTGTCTGGCACACGTACAACAAAATTCGGAAGAATATTTGAAATCACAATGATGAATTCAAGTCCAAATACAATTATACTACGATCGAGCAGCGTCCAGTACATGCATGCTCCCTCTGTCCTAAAATAGAAGTCGTTCTTGCTTCCCGAAAAGTCAACTTTTTTCTAACTTTGATCAATTATATATAAAAGAATATTAATATTTATAATATATAATTAGTATCATTAGATAGATCGTTGAATATACTTTTATAATAAATTTATTCGGAGATATAAATTTTGTACGTATTTACTACAAACTTAGTTAAAGTTGAGAAAGTTTTATTTGCACGTATGACATAACGACTTCTATTATGAGACGGATGGAGTATATGCATGCAGTAGTGCGTTCTCTCTGAAGACATGACATGATGAGCGTCTAGCGTGTGTACAGCAGCTAGCATATGACTAATTCTCTGACACTGTTAGAGAATTATGACGTGGAAAACTTGGTTCCCTTGACCCCACCAGCGCTCTTATATTGGTCTTGTTTTGTTTTGTTTTGTTCGAGTGCTCCAACATATTGATCTGATCATGCATGGCCCCGTTTGAGATGCGTGGGGCTTGTTTCCTTACGTTTGTCTCACCTTGTTGCATGATGCACGGCTTGGTAGCAATAATTCGGTCTCCCACATGAAAAAAGCGTACACATACACTGATACACAGCTACGTGAAAATTCAATATTTTACCGTTGTGGTCTTTGAGACCTACAACACCAAAAACATTGAGAGGTAGTAACAGAGAAGTATCAAATTAAATATTGTTAATCCATCCATTTTATTTATAAGACATAATGTGATTTGAGAAAGTTTTCAGGGTATTATTATCAATCTTATCCATACTCATTGCTTTGACTTGAACTACCGGCCTTTAATCCCTCCATCCTAAAATACAAGGTATCCAAGCAATTTTAAGATCAATTAAGGAGTCTAGCAAAAAGACTAACATGTCCCTCAGTAATTAGTTAGTTCAGCTATTAACTTGCTTAATTTCCTAGTAAGGCATAGTTATTTAAAAGGTAGGCATGCATGTTATTGATTTCGGCTATCAATTACATGTCATTTTGGGCAAGATGGTGTTTAAAAGGCATGCATGGATGTATACATGGATGGAGTTTTAAAGGCAAGCACATATAGCTGGGGTTGAGCAAACCAGAATACCTTATAATTTGGGGAAAAAATTAAACCTTTGACACCAAAAGTCTCATTTGGGTTTTAGTAATTGATAGACAGCATTTGTGGACTATGATTTCATATGTGAGATGAAAGGTAAAGTTTAGTCCACAACCAAGGTTAAGCTATATGAGGCCGTGCATGGAGAGAGGAGATGGCATGGACATGTGATGCAGAATGCTGAACAAATGAAGAGATAAGAAGCAAAGGACACTAGAAGTGGAGAACGAAGTGAAAGCCAGGTGCAAGGAAAAATGTATAGTATATAGGACTTTGTCTTTCACCCGCCATGAAGTGATTAGAGAAGTCAAATGGTTGGGCTTATAGGATAGATAGTTGTACTATAAAAAAGGGGCAAATTGGTTTGCAATTATGGTTATCTAGTGTCACTCGAGTGATTGAACTTGCATATGCATTAGGATCGAGTGATGTAGTGAGAAAAAACCTTTGAAAAATGTAGGGAAAATGCTAACTCGGTGCTAAAGGTGTTGGTCATCCCGTGGGAGACCTATTGGAGTTAGCCATTTGAAAAGGTTTAAGAAAAGGAGCTCAATAGTGTAGTTTTACACTACCAGAGCCCTATGGTGCCCACCGGAGTTCTAGCACCAAAGTTTTCTCACTGCAACTCATATCGGTCTGAACATCAATGGAGCTCTTCGGTGCACACCAAAGTAGTAGCATCAGAGCTTAGCTATAGTGTTTTTAGGTGAGCCGTTGTCTGCCAGTTTTCAGTGCATGCACATTATCTTCTGGTGCCACCAGAGTTGTGAGCACTCGAGCTTTGGAATAGTAGCTGTCAGGCAATGAGAAAAATCAAAAATCTCATTGGAGCTCTCTGATGTGGCACTGGAGTTGTGCATCGAAGAGTCAGTCCAGAGACTATCTTTTCGGTGCACTTCATGAACTAACGAGTATCAGAGCTCTCTGATGGTCCACCAGAGAGCACACCGGAGTTTAATGGTTAGTTCAAACTAACCATTGAAATTACTATTGGAAAGCTCTGGTGTGGGAACGTCGGTAACCATGGAGCTCTTCGATGACCGATTTCAGCCCATCAAGTTGACAATGGCTAGTTTCTTGAGAGGGGCTATAAATAGAGTATGTGGTCGGGCATTAGAGAATTCTTGGACTCGTTTGATGATATATACTCACATTAGAGCTCAAGAAACACCTCCACTCACATTTGCTTGCTAGTGATTGCATTCTTGGTGAGATTGGATTGATCCAATTGCATTTGCTTTTGAGAGATTGCATTGGGTAGCCCTAGAGGTCATTTGCTATAGGTTTGCTTGTTACTTTTGGTGGTTGCCGCCACCTAGATGGCTTAGAGCAATTGTACTCCATTGAAGCACTCAACTGAAGATTGCAATGTGCTCCGGAAGTGATTATGTGAGGCTACTAGGTTTATCCCCACCAGAGAGGCAAAAAATCACTCTAGTGGTATCTAAGTTTTGAGAGTGCCTAGTAATCTAGCCGGCTCGAGATCAAGTGCTCAAGTCGGAGCCAACCTTGAGGGGTTGTAGACTTAGAGGAGCGATGATCTAAGGGTCCACCTCAATGTGGATGTAAGTAACCAACAAGTTACCGAACCATGGGGATATATCATGTGTCATCTTTTGTGTGGTGTTGATAACTCTACTCTTGTGCATTTCTTTGTGTTGTTCAATTCCTAGAGTAGAATTATAGGACTTGTCATTCTAGGGAGCAAACCTAGCTAGTTTACCAATTCTAGTGACATAGCTAGCATTAGAATTGTGTAGGTGTTTATCACGGTTTTCAAAACAATAGCTAGAGGTACTAATACCTCCTTTGTTACTAATATCCTCTTGCTTAGTGTTTGTGCTTACTAGGCTATTCAACCCCCTAGCCATCCAAAGATCCTTTCACATACTTCATATTTTAGGATGAAGTGAGTATTACTATTTTATATATATATATATATATATATATATATATATATATATATATATATATATATACATATGGGCTCCTGAAATGAAAACCTTATATCCACAGCATAAAATTTTAATGAAGTTGACTTGCTAAAAATGGCTCAATATAACAGCTTATAATTTTGTGCAGGTCAACAAGACTAGATCTATGTGGGATCCACATCAAATGCCAGATCTGAAAATTAAAATTCTCATGTTCACGCTTAAAATTTTGAGCAAAATTTTTTGAAATGTTTTTGAGATGACTCGGTATAACAATAGGTTACTTCATGTAGATTGGTGAAACAGGATTTAGGGTGTATTTAGCACCTCGGAACTGTTCCGATTTTGCCTCAGAACACAAGAATCGCCACAAAACGAATACTACGATAGCTTTTAAAGGGAAACAATTCTCCATTTTGTATTATGTGGGTGAATTGGCTAAAATGTAGTTTGTTTCACACAAAATCTTGTTCTCACCTCATACTTTCCTCACGGATTTGCAAAAAATAAAAATGGTAAGTTGTTCTTCATCCAAAAAAGTTCTAAATCATGATTTTGTTTATCTAACTTTTAATATAAAAATATGTTTACAAAATCAGAATCCAGCATACTAGCCAAACGTTCTCACAAAATGATTCTGGTTCGTCATAGAAATGTTTCCTGAGAGAATCTAGATCCAAAACATTTTTTACAATGATATAGATCCCTACCATACACAGTCTTAAATGTGGCTCCCACGCCAAAAGCTGGACCCTAATATTTAAAACTCTAAATGGAAGAATGACAATATGGAACTCACTATTTCTGGCTCTACTACTTGTGGTGTTGCTACTCCGATCCGGCAGCTTGGGAGATGATGGAGATAGCGGTGGCGGCGTCGGTGGGTTGAATAATAGTATACCATTGTCTATAAAAAAGTACGTACTATGTACTGACACAATGGTTGTCTTGAAAAATCGTATTCTAAATCTGTGTTATAATTTTTATATCAACAATATGGGGAATATTATTTTCATCTTGTTATATTTACCCCGAAGAACATACATGTCTTTTAAGGATCATTGACTATTGATGACAGGGTCCATCGTAATCAAGAAATATGTCAATTTCTTTACTGTTGCTAAATCTACAACCTGTAAAAAATACATATAACATTGTTTGGTCAGAAAAAATCACTCAAGGAGAGGACCTCTCTGCGCATATAAAATAAAATACGGGCGTGCCAGTGGCCGGGACGTCCGAGATGGTTTAGCTACACCGTCTTCATGCATGCTCTTCAACCTACTATAACCACTACGCATGTGTACGTGTACAGGCGCCGCAGTGCGGCACTAGGGTTAGGCGTCTCCTTTGGCTCGGCTCGGCGTAGCACTTGGCTGGCGTCAGTCCTGTGCAGCCTCACAGTCTCATCATCTAGATGCCGATGGCATGCCGGAAAAATGTCGTTGTCGTAGAACACTGGGGAGCTGTGGTGCTGCCCCTAGTGTGTCGTTGATGTAGACGACGATGCCACACTGGGGGCAGCACCATAGCTCTCGGTTTCCTACGGCGGCGATGTTTTTCTGGCATCGCTTCTTCATCAACAATCCCAGGAGTAGCGTCACACCTTGTGTAGAGAGATCCTCTCCTTGAGTGATATTTTCTGACCAAACAGATATACTAAAAGGTAGGCAACGACAGAGGGACGGGGGCATGCACCCCCCCCTCTTGAAAGCACTGGCTTGGTTTTGGAGATAGGTTGGTTCCTATCCAAGGTGGAGCAAGATGGCACTCAAGGTGATGGGATGGCCACATGATGGTGATCAAGTGCTCCAACTTTGGAAAAGAAGAAAGAGAAAAACAAAATCCTGTGGGCTCAAGGCAAAGGTATAAATAGAAATTTTGTTTTGCCAGTCAAGATGCAATAGAATGTGTGATCGGATTTAGGACAGATAGTCGTACTATTAAGAGAGGAGCTCTAATTAGACAATTCGGTTATCTAGTGCTACTTGTTGTTGGTTTACTTTCCATATGCATATAGGCCTAGTGCACAACAGAGATCAAGCACAAAATGTTTATGAAAAACTCTTTTGAAAAGGCTAACTTTCTCTACACATTTGTGAAAAATATGTAAGAGTTGGTCGATTGAATGGAGGCGCTTGAGTGCTCTCGGTGCAGTTGTTGAGCATGCACCGGTGGTGTCCGGTGGCGCACTAGTGGTGTGCACCGATTACCACGGCTGTGATTTCAGTGCGCTTAAGTTTCAGTCGAGCACCGTGGCTCCCGGTGTACACCGGTCATATTGCACCGGTGAACACCGGTGTGCCGTGGCCGAGCGCGTGGTTTTCAAACAGAGAGCAAGGAAAATGCAAACCGAGCAACTATCTTGTGAGGAACAACACCACTGTAAGACAGACTTATACATGGAGTGAACCGAGAAGATACCACTATTGTGTAAGTCCCAAATGAAAAGATCTTGATCTTTAGTAAGATTTACCCTTACTATTTTTTATACTAGCTTGTACCAATCAATCAAATTATCATCCCTCAAAGCCCTCTGAAAAGAAACATTCAATAGGGTAGTGCTTAAAACTTTAGCAACCGTGTAGACTACTCCTAGTGGTTTATCTCCAATCCAAGTGTCTTTCCAAAATCTAATTTTGGCGCCACTATTGACTCGAAAATGTCTACGTTCCAAAAATTGGCCTTTAACTTTCAGCTGACAAAAATGAGAGTCACCCGGTTGTTTTTTTTACTTAAGGTTTTGTTGGACAAGTACTTTTTTAAAAGGCTTTGCCATGTACCGTCCTCATTAATCAATTTAACAATTTAAACAACCATTTGCTCAGAAGACACTTATTTTGGATGTCTAGGTTTTGGATCCCCAAACCCGCAAAGTCCTTTGGCCGGCACAATATACTCCATTTAGTGAGTATATATTTTTTTTCTTGTGCTCATCGCGTTGCCAAAAAAAAATCTTGACCCGTAGGAATCAAATTTTTGAAGAACTCCCTTGGGGACCTCAAAAAAATGATAACGTGTACATTGCTAAGCTAGTCAAAACAGAATTAATCAAAACTAGCCTGCCGCCTAACGATGGAAGTTTTCCTTTCCATCTGCTAAGTTTCTCCTGAAATTTCTCTTCAGTCATTATCCAACAGATGGAAACATTATAACGGAGGTGCCAGCAAAAAAAAGAGCAATGGTACAGTGAAGCGCAATTTTTTCATGAGAACATTGATAACCCAACAGTGAGTACACTTATGATACTCCTATAATTCTATTCCATTTTAGTTGTTATTCTTATTTTGTCTAAAGTCAGATATTTCTATCTTTGAGAAATCCGTATATAGCTTGCCATTATAAGATGCTTTTAGATTCACCATGAGACATACTTTAATAGTATATAATTCAAATGTTGTAAACCTATATGAATTTAGAAGAATTGCTAGTTGAAGATAGAAATATTTGACTTGTGATGAAGTTAGAGTGACAATTATTTTTGAAACAGAGGGAGGCGATAACATGTGAATTCTTGGTTCTATCCATGTTTGTTCCCATGGGCCACCTATTCATTGGTTTTGTGAATAAAGTCAAATTTGCTTTTGGAATTTACACACTTGCGTAGGCCCTATACGTATTATTGTATTTGAAATTTTAGAACATCTATAAAAAGTAAGTTTTTTTGGAGGATTATTCACAATTCCACGGACAGTGCAATGTGCTTTTAGGATATACGCCTCAATGTGCTTTTAGGATATACGCCTGACCAACATTTGCAACAGGGTACTACCCATCAGAGATAAATCGATGAGCGAAAAAGAGTACTAGGTCGAAGAGTCACAGCAAGCGAAAGCCACTTTCGTTGGCTCGTTGCTCCCTTTAGCCTTTGCAAAATTTCCAAGCCTTCTTTTCCTCGTCCCTGACTAACCGTGCTCTATCAACATGCAGCACTGCAGCCTGAACAGAGCACGCACAGACACTGAGAAGACACACCCCTTTCGGCTTTAGGCCTCCCAAAAGCCCAGCTATTTAAGCACGCATGGCAGACCCTCTCTAGCTAGGCACCTTCAGTCTCAGACTCCCAGCTTCTCTTCCCCCACAGTCCACCACACTGCTATTCCATGGAGACAGGTCAGACAGTCCAGGAAAGCGCTCTGCACGCCGGGAGGCAGGCGTGGTGGCCTTTGGACACCATGGCATGCAGCTTGGACGACGCGAGCACCATCAGCAGCAGCAGCAGCTTCCTCCTTGGATGGGATCCACAGCTCTGCTACTTTGGTCTAGCAGCAACGGGAGCTGGCGCCGGCGACTCTGATACCCATGCCCATGCGCGAGAGCTTGAGCTCTTCGTCCCCAAATGTAGGTCTCGCTTTGCAAGTTTGCATGCCTACAAGGCCTGCATTTTTGTTTCCATTCCCTACATGCAGCTTGTGTCCATGGCCGTAACTCCTTGACTGTTGCCTGTGCATGTGTGCTAGGCATGGAGTCTCCGGTGTCCGAGGCGTCAACAGCAGCGGCAACGGACTGGACGATGCAGAAGGACGCGATGGCGATGCCCGGGGAGCTGGATGAACTACTCATGGTGAGTGCAGGCAGGCTTGATCTCTGTTAATTCAAACTTAGCATGCAAATCTTGTGGTCCGATTATGGTGCTTGCATTCTCTGACTGAACTCTTGACATCTTCAGAGCCTGTGGGACTCGGACAAGGAGCACGCCGTGGGCTTCAGTTCCTGCAGCGCTCCGAAGGAGGCGAGTGCCACCTCTTCCCAATGTAAGAGTTTTAGAATCTGGTTTGCTCTCGAGTCTGAACTTCTGAAGTGCTGTCTTTTGGCTTTAGTTTACACTGCGTGCCATTTATTTTTTACTGTCTCCAAGGACTTTGGTACTATAAATTTTCATTGATTTCATGATGTAGTACGGTTCCAAATAACTAGGACAAACTTTGATGATTACTCCATTAAATAATCACGGTTGCTTGTGAAATTTATGCCTGGGCCCACTTGAGATTAGCAGCACATTTCCTAACCCATCATTTGTGCATCATGCTCCTGGCTTAGCTTGGACGGCATAGTTCTTATCTTAGGTAAAAAAAAAAAGTTTTTTTTCCCAATCTACACGTTTAAATGGCCTCTTCCATCACTTTGTTAGTTTAGTTGTTAAATTCACGGCGTTTTGCCTGTTTATTTAAAGAACAGAGTACCGGTAATGTGCTTCTGCAGATGATGATCATTCCGATCTGAGCTCCATTCTGCCGACGTTGCCGACATCCCAGGACAAGGCTCCGGCGCCGGCACAAGCAGAGCTTTCGGCGTCTTCGACGTCACACTGCAACGTGGACCTACGGACCAGTGACACTGGTGGCGCCCAGCAGCTGCACCAAACTACTCGTGCCAACAGCTCGTCCAAGCGCTTGGCGCCGGAAGGCACTAAACCGCAGCAACAATTTGTGCACGCGGAGTCGGAGTTCACGGTTATGCTTATGCCTTGTCTCTCTGCGCGCAGAGAAAGGAGCAGAAGGCGGCGAGAGCAACAAGAGGAGCAGGAAAGCGCCGTGCTCTACCGCCGGCGGTGCCGGGACGGTGGCGGCGTACCCATTCGCCGTGGTGAAGCCCGGCGGCGCGGACGGCAGCGTGACACTCGCCGACATCAACCAGTGGATCCTCACGCCGCCGGCTCGCCCGGTCCGGCACCCCGTGGGGGAGTTCGCGTGCGCCCCGCGCGTGTCGGCTGGCAACCGGCCGGCGCCGTCGGGCAAGACGGTGGCCGGCTTCACCAGACTCCGCACCGCTGGCAGAGGCACGATAACCATCGTGAGGACACGAGGTTAAATGAGTTGTGCAAGCACGCGCATCTGATGAAAAATTAGTGACTGGTTGTAGCCCAAAATAGTGCTAGTAGTAGTAGTAAAATGGAAACTGGAGTCTGATGAGGATGAATTTGTGAAACCGAGTGTTCATCCTTCATGCCGAGAAGAGCAGAGTACGTCGCTGCAGAGGCTTGTTCAGGGGCTTGAACCACGATTCAGAAACAGGGTTGGGTTGTTGTACCAGGGGACAAGAAACGGCAAGGAATTGTACATTTGTACCACTGGGCAGATGGTTGCTGTCACTGATGCTTAACCGGGGAGTGCTAGCGTCGGCCCATCGGATGCTAAACATCCGTCCGACGCTTTCCCGCCCACCGGCCAGCGCGCGCAATTTTCGCGGGGCATGCAGAACACGCCATTATTCTCCCACCAACGTGCCAGCAATTTTCTCAAGGATGACAACGAGCTGAGTAATGCAATTATTTTGTCCATGGTTGTTCAACGCAGTGGGCCATAAACATTATAATGGGCCAATTTAACCCTACAAGCCGGAGGCAACGCCCGTGCAGCCGGTTCGGCCACATCGACCCAAATTCAGCCACCGCGTCCACCTCAGCGCTGTCAGGCTCACGCGTCTTCTGATTGGTTCCCCCTCCCATTGGCTTCCGCCCGTGCCTTTGCCTCGCCTCTCGTCCGTCGCCCAAAAAAGAGCCGCACCTTTCCCCATCCTCTTCCTCGCTCGCTCCGTCCCCATGCGGCGCACGGCGACACGGCGTGCCGGCCTCCGCCGGTGGCCGCGGTTTCGGCCCACCCCAGCCCTCCACGTGCGGCCTCCTGCAGTTATCACCCCGACGCGGCTTCCTCCCGCCGGGCCTTCCTGTGCTCGACGAAACTCTCTCCTGCTCGGTCCCTCCCGAGGCGGCGACGGCGGCCGTGGCGACGGCGGCCATGGCGACGGCGCCCTCCGTGGGCGGCTAGCGCCGCCAGCGGTGGCCGACCCTCGGTGCGGCGGCGGTCACCCTCCTCGTCCTCGCCGTCCTCACCTCGCGCCACACGGTCAGCCCGGCGGCGGGTTCGCCGGCTGTTGCGCCGGCACGGCGACTGCTTGCCCCCGTCCGCGGGCGCGAGTGCCTCCTCCTCGGTGATGCGCGCGGGCCCTGCCAGTGGCCACCGGCGCGGGTGCTCCCCGGCCATGCCTCCTTCTTCCGACTCACGTGCGCTTCTATGCGCGCCGAAACCCTACCCAGTCCCGAGCGCGGGCATCCCCTGGCTCGGGAGGCCTCCAGCGCGAGCAGCGCAGGTGAGGGTGCGTTGCCTCCGGATCCCCTTTCCGTCGTCTCCCTGTGCCTTCCTTCGGTTCGCTGCGGCTGTGGCTCGGCCGTGGGAATCCTGTCGGCGCCAACCCCAGCACCAGCAGACCTCCGCCGCGGACGTCCCGGCGACCGGCGTGGTTGTTGCCTTCGATTTTGGATAATTGATGTTGATGTTGGCCGCGTACCCTATGGTTAGGTTTCTTTTGTTCCCCATCTTTTCCATCTTCCTTACCTGCAGATCCGTGCTTAGCTTTACTAATAATGCCTGCTGTTTTCATTTAGTCTTGCTTGCTCCGCTGCAGCATCCGTGCTTCGATTTGCTTATATTAACTAATGTCTCCATGCTCTTTCTCCAGGAGATGCAAGATGGGCAGGCTCCCACCGCTACAGAAAGCCGCGGCGTCCTCCTTCTCCACCACCAGCGTAGTGGCCTCAATCCACCAGATGCAATGCCAACAGGGCTCCTGTCTCACCATACCACTTACTGCAGCCAGATCCGGCCAGCGCTGTCTTTTACCACGCAGGTGGCCATCGGCTCAGACTCCTCACGTATGGAGAGATAGCAGCAACAAATTTTAGTTACCTTTATAAAGACATCTATTTATTTTGCGATTGATACAACGATTTTTTGCATTCACATGATTAACAAGCATTTTGTGTAATTTCTACACAGGTATGAATGGTGTCCACCATATTGGCCTGCTACACCATCTATGCAGACTGAACCTTGTACACATTTGGTTTGTTCTCTGTTTCTTTTATACGTTTGCATTTCTTAAAGGCTTCCCTGCTTATCTCAGTAGTCGTATTTTGTTTAGTTCCTATGATTCGGCTCTTGCTTTCAGTTGTCACAAAAAATGCTATGCAAGGGCTGCTATACAATGCTAATCGCTTCTCCACCAAAGATGAACCGGTGCTTTTTGCATTGTTGTCAGAGGATTATATTATTTTTCGGAACTATAAAACCTCCATGATCATTTTTCCCCTGTATTTCGCTATTGCCTTTCAGGAAGGTTTGTTGCAGCTACAGACTGTGCATTAGCGGTCTCTGGTTATATAGCACCTGTCCAATAAAACACATGAAGATACATCAACCTCTTGTCTGAAAGCAGGCTTCTTAACTCCCAATCCGTGCACCATGGAGGTTACATTCTGCCATATTTCAGTTCTACATATTTACGTACTTTAGTTCATGACTGATGCTTGTATTTTTATATCATTTGCTTATGCATAGACAAATTAGAGATGAAAATTTACTATAGCTGCCAATCCGTGTCCATGTACCATGGAGGTTACATTCTGCCATCTTTCAGTTCTACATATTTACGTGCTTTGGTTCATGGCTGATGCTCGTATTTTTGTATCATTTGCTTACGCATGCGCTAATCAGAGATGAAAATTTACTATATCACAATAGGATTCCTATGTGCACGTTGCTAAAATGGCTCAATCTATACGAGAGGAAAAATGCCTCGCAGTTTTTCTTTACGCCGATACAACATGTTCCCAATAATTTCTTTGTGCCTATGGTATCCAATATCCAATATTTATGCTGACAGTTAATAAGAATGTTACGTTCTATAAAAAAACAGTTCCCATGAAATCTCCCATTGGTCCATCTCAGCGCCACCTCACCTCCTCCCCCTCCCATTTGTCCACGTCAGCCACCTCATCCTAATTCCCTTCGCATGGTCAGCGTTGAAATTGTTCAGGCACTTTTATGGTGTACAATATCAGGCGATAATCAAGATCTTGTGAGAGACTTGGCATTTTCCATCTATTTTGGTGCCTTGATACTCCAGGATCATGGTCAAATGATGATTGACATATTTCTGAGGCCTCTAGAATTTGTAAAGCTTATTTTTTCGCCTTGCCTTACAGCTTTCTGTGCCTGTGCCCTGTGATGATACTTCACATATCTACAATGCACCTGCATAGTGAAACATCTTTATGTTCTGCTTTTTCCCTTTGCCATTGCCTTTGTTTTGGATGACCTTGATCATTTTTAGTTATGGTTTGGTGTTCTGACCATTCGTCGATTGGCGTTTTTTCCTTGAGCCTGTGATGAAAATTACATATCCATTACTGAACGATATGCCATGCTGCTCATTTGCTTGTGCGGGTCTATTCGAATGGCCCGATTGGTGGGAGCTCCTCTGCTCCTTTATGCTCAACAATAGCTAGGTTTGCTTACATGAAAAGGGTAGTGACGGACTATGCACATTTGTTACTGATGAGTTGTTTTGTGACTTTGGACAGCAGGGACCTCTTTTTACAGGAAGTTTTATGTCTATGGCTTCTTGGACTAATATGTTATTTCTGAAATGGTTTCTGCAACCATTACACATCCTGCAGGTCCTACATGGACTCCCAGCGCAGGCACAGACAAGGTTGCACACAATTTGCATACTGTTAAGTTTTTGTGCAGATTCATTTCCGATTCATGCTGCTAATGTCAGCTAGCAGTTTCCAGGTTATGGAACTCCTAATTTTGTATCTAATTAGCGCCCATGTTGCAGAGTGTTATCGCTGATCAAGACTCGGAATCTGATGATCTCGCTGATAATGATGAAACTCCCCCATCTCACTTAACATTAGGTCGGAGGTCCAAAAGGTAAGTAGAATCACTGTCTTTCCAGGCTGTAGACCTCATAGGGCCTCTATGTCCAGTGTAACCGTATTTGCAACTTATCATGGTATATTCGCAACAATAACCAGACATAAAACCGACGGATCGAGCAACCGGCCAAAAGTTAGGGCCCGGAAGTCTGCTTCGGCAAAAGGCACAAAATAGGTACCAGATATACTTTTACACTCATGTAGCCTCTATTCTCTTTTAAAAATAATCTAAATCCAACAAAGATAGATACATGTCTATAGGTACAGCATACCCATCATAGACAGCAATCTGAATTCATACATGAAGTAGTATCAAATATTCAAACCTTGTATCTATGTTGTACATAGACTCTACCTATAATACATTCCCATATAGCTTCTGATCCATGTATGCAGGATATGGACGTTAGTTTAAGGAGCAAAATTTTGTTTTGTCTGTTTTCTAAATGATTCAGTGCGCCGATTTCAAATTTTAGGGATAATGGACTCACATTCGTATGTTCTAGCTATGTGTAGAGCCTACAAATATAGAAAACAAAAATATATAGAAAGCACCGAATTTATAGTCTTTCTATTCCTTCATTAGGTTATAGATTTTCTACATGTTCTGCGCTGATCTGCTGTAAGCTCTTAATAATAGCAGGTTGCTCAGCTCAAGTGTATCATCATGTATTTTTACATTCTGATAGGTTATATGTGTTTTCGTGACCGAGGTTGCACACCGATCTGATTTTAAGAACATTGTAGCCTCAAATCAGTACAGTCCTAGTTCCTCCATACCTATACTCTATTATACAATCTGCTAAACAGGCTCTTTTTCTATGTTATCACAGGCTGTCTTGCCATCCTAAACATGTGCAGCATCCTTTTGCATTGCGAAACATTGTGCTCCCGTGCTTCATACTTTCTGCTAGGCAACAAACATTCAGAGACTGAAGCTTACAGAATACTACTTATGTTGTTTTCTAGACTATCTGGTAGGCCTTTACGGATCCCTAAGTTACGAGGCTACGAACTGTCATGGATGACTGTAATTACCATGCCTGCCCGCACACTGCTACCTACTGTATGCCTTAACAGAACCAAACACGGTCTGTCTTATTCAGCAGTTACTTATATCCGCCGAAAATGTTAATGGCCTACAATGCGTTCTTATCTGTGGCTTACATGAATTGGCCACCTCTGTGTTACCGCACAAAGCCTCATCGTTGTAAATATAATTACCATCTTCCACTGCCATTTCTCCTTTTTAGTACTCTTAACCTATAGCTGTTTCGCCTCGGCGCGCAAGGGCGCACCATTCCTACTAGTAGATAAATATACTTCTGCACTCACGAACCACCCACGAAGCAAGCTATAGAATAAAGCACGTTGCTGACGTCATAGTTCTAAAATAACTAAAAAATCTATAACGGTTAAGCTGAGCATCCAAATTAAATTCTGATTACACCATCGTGTTACTTGTATTAAATTCTTCGAAACAATACCCCACATGGATATATTTAGATAAAACAATTTTAACAAACATTTATCACATGACGATAGAACATTTTTCTTTAAGCTGAGACGATATCACCTTCACAAGAAAAATGTTCTCGGTTCAGGAGAACAACGTTCCAGATCTAATATAACAAATTATATGTTTCCACAACTGGTATAGTATTATAATATCTATAAGAAGTAACAAGAGTTATGAAATATATAGAAAATAGATAAATAAATAAACCAATTTCTAGAATTCGTTCAAGTTAAACTATTTTGGCACGTGATGTAACCGGACAAAAGCATCACATGGAAAAAATAACATAACAAAAGCATAGTATAAAAATCACAAAGGAAAAGAAAAATCCATGTAATAAAGGGTAAATTAAAAAGATCATCACATAGATAATATTTAAATTTAAACAATTTAAAATAGACCATAGAATATCTCATGGGAACTCAATGATAATCGTGGAACATGCATTTATAATATATGAACATCTAAAATACGTGGAGCATCTCATGTATAGTACGTGAACATTATAAAAATATATAGAACATTTACATGAACATCACCGAACATCATAAAAATACATCATAAAACATCGCATGTATACTTTGTGAACATTATTGGATATATCATAGAACATTGTATGTATAATACGTGAACACCACATGTATATTACGTGAACATCACAAAAATATATAATATGACATCATATGTATACCACGTGAACATAAAAAAACATAATAGAACATCACATGTATACTACATGAACATCACGAAATACATCATAGAACATTGCGTGTATACCACGTGAACATAACAAAATATATCATAGGACACCATATGTATACGAGCTAAACATCACCGAATATATAATAGAACATCACATGTATACCACGTAAATACACAATACATCATAAAACATAACATAATACATCATAAAACACCGCATGTATACTACATGAACATCAGAAAATACATCATAGAACATCACATATACTACGTAAATATCACATAATATATCATCGAACATTACATGTATCTCATATAATATAGTAAGTAAAAAAGTAAAAAAAATATTAAATTAATTAACTAGAGTAAATTAACAAAAAAAATAAACATGCACATACCAAAAATGATAAACTATACAAAAAATAAAATAAATGAATAGTTTAAATAAGAAAAAAGAAAATTGAAATCACATGTGTACTGTCGAACTTAACTTGTATCTCATATAACATAGAAATACAAATATCACAACGACACGGGAGAAAATAATAATAAGAAAAAAAGCATGTAATCGATCAAAATAAAAAAAAACTCGCATGGATACTACTTCGACAACCTAAAATATACTACAGAACATCTCATGAGTATTATATAAATACACAAAGATAATCATATAACATCTCATTTATATTATGTGAACATCTAAAAATACATAATAAAATATTACATGAATATTACGCGAACATCATATGTACCTCACAAAAATAAAGAAAAAATAGAGCATAAAAAAATAATTAAGATAGCTAATAGCAATAAACTAATGAGGAAGAAAAAGCAAATTGAAAGGATAAGGAAGAAGAAAAGAACAAAAAATGCAAAGAAAAAGAGAAGGAAAAAGAAACAGAACAAAGGAAAGAAAAACAAAAACAAAAGAATATCTCACGTGAGTGTAGGCTGCTAGTTCCAGTATTTAGTGCAATGTGCCTTTCTTCTATGGCTCGCAGCAACACATCAACAAAATAAAAAAAGAAAAACATGAATGAAAAAAATAATTAGATAAAAACAAGAAATAAAAAAAGATAAAAAAGAATAAGAAAATAAAAAAGAGAAAGAAAAATCACGGCAAAAGAAAATGAAAGAAAAAAGAAAAAATATATAATAAGAAAAACCTAAATGAAAAAACATAATTAGACAAAAACAAGAAATAAACAAAGATAAAAAAGAAAAAGAAAATAAAAATTAAAAAGTAAAATCACAGCAAAAGAAAATGAAAAGAAAAAGAAAAAGAAATATATAATAAGAAACACGTATGAACCTGCCTGGGTGTGAGTCGCGTGACTTGATGGCTGGGCCGCGCGCTCGCTAGTAGGCCGCTCGTACAATCGTCTATCGAAGACGTGCTGCTCCAACTGCTGGCAAAACCCACGCGCGGGAACTGGTACACGCGCGTGCGTCGGCACCATTTGGCGGGAGCTTCGGGTCCGGCCGTTCGGACCCCGAAGATTTCCATGCTTAACCACCTGAAAGTTAACGCAACTGTGCAAGTTACGGTCATGTAGATTTGAGCTCAACTGCAGATGGCCCAAAGCCGAGGAGCCCAGCTAAAGAATCTGAGGCTGGCGAAGTTATAAAGAAAGACCCTCCTATTGTTTTCAATATTTTTTTAAAAAATTCCCTCATGTCGCAACATGGAACTCAAGGATGTTAATAAACATTTAGTTAGCTAAGGTTAGTCTCAATGAAAGGTTCTTTAGAGCAACTCCAACATTGCTCCTACTTGAGCTCTCATAGCTAAATATAGGTGCCCAAGCCAAAAACACCACTTCAATAGGGCCCCTGCTAGAGCTTTCAATTTGGGATGGGCACCCAAATTCTCCCCCACAGACCCTACTCCTGGAGAAGAATGGGGTTCAGCTCCAGGTGCTCATCCGCTCGTTGCTTCCGTTCTTGACCTGCGCTCACACGGAACTCCCTCCGCTCCGGCGACCTCCCCCAGCCCAGCGAGCCCCGTTTCCGTCGGGCGGACGTGGACCTCCTCCGACTCCCACTTGCCCAGTCGCCTCCCTGCTCACGAGGTGCCGTCCGCTCCCTGTTCGCGCCGCCACGCCTGCACGCTACTCTGCTTGCACTGCCTTGCTCACGCCATTCTGCTCGCACGGCCATGCGAAGCTTGTCCCACGGTGGAGCGCCGCCCTTCTCGTGGCCTCCTCCATGGCACGGCCTCCTCCCCAATGCGCGGCCTCCTTCCCGGCGTGCCCTCCTCCCTAGCCCGGCCTCCTCCTCGGTGCGACAGACGCAATGGCATAGTAGGCCCGCACGACCGGCGGCGTGGATTTGGTCTCCCCGGTGGCTCCTACAGTCCCCACTGCTCTGAATCGAGGTCTTCCCGGTGGCTCCTCGTTGCTCCGAATCGAGGAGTTTGGCTCCTCCCCTCCGTCCCTAGGCCTGCCGCTCGATCCTCCATGCCCACGCCCGCCCGCCGCTCGCACGATGGATGGAGGAGTCCGACGCTCGTCGAGCCCCTCCCTTCCTCTGTTTGCATTACGATAGCTCAAATGGTAAAACATTGAAGATGACAAGTGGGTCCTAGTTGTCATTGTGTATTAAAAGGATTTGAGGGCTCTGGTTTGGGGGCTCCTGCTGGAGCAGATACAAGATAGTGGGCCAACAAAAATAGGGGTGAGCACCCAAATCGAAAATGGGGGCTATGATTTGAGGGCTACTGCTGGAGTTTCTCTTATGTCCTAATTTAAGGCTCCATGTGTCTAGAAACATTATAGAAGTTTCATCCCCATAAAACTCCTTTTATCATATAAAATTTTCATCATCTTCGTCCATTCTATGATATGTCAGCTTATTTAATAACATGAGGCTCGCCTAATAAAAGTCCGCCCTCACTCAAATTCGTGACCGAGCCCACCTTAACAATACCTTTAACCCTATATCTATTGACTAGTCAGAGGACCAGACGATTAGATTGTGAGTCTCATTGATTTAGACCAAATTAGCCCATGCCACTTGGTAAGCAGTCCCACCCTTGGCACTTGTGGCTCAAAATGTATCTCAACCAAGACACTTCCACCAACAGATCTTCGACTAACCCACTAAAAGTCTTAGTTTGGTTTTGGATAATTAATGAAACCTAGCACTAACCTTTGTCGTGAGTTGTGATATGAGCTAGGTTGGTGCAATCCAAGTGTTAGAGCAAGATGAGGTTTATGGTGATGAAGGTGGACATGAATTGATGTTGATCAAGCTCTAACTTAGAAAAGAAGAAAGAAAAATAAAGAGATGATCAAGGCAAAGGTATAAGATAGGTCTTTGTTTTACACTTAAGACACCATAGAGGGTGCGAGTGACTTAGAATTGATAGCCGTACTATAAAGAGGGAAAATCTTTGGCTAAGCGGTTTATCGAGTGCCACTTAGAGACCAAGTGTACCAACTTCTAACCCTTGTAAAATGCTTTAAAAAATGCTAACACACGTGCACACAAGTTCTACACTTTGTGGTTAGCAATTGGGAAGCAAGGGCGAAGTGGTTGTGGACTTAGAAAAATAAAAGGAGGAGGAAGTCCACGACCGGACGCTGGCCGCGGGGTGACTGGCTCATCCTGGGCGCGTTCGGTCATTTTTAGCCGAGCAGCACAGCTGGCCGAGGATGAGGAGTTGAGACCAGATGCTGGGGCTAGACTGACCTACGTGTCCGGTCACTTGTTGAAAGGTGGCGAGATCACGCGGTCGAACACACAGGAGGAGCGTCAGGTGATCGCTGATGTACGGTGACGTCAGCCTTGCCTTCGAGCGCAGAGAAGAGGAGCAACGACCGGACGCTAGGGCATGTCAGGTCATGCCTGACCTGACACGTTCGGTCATTGTTTTTATGCTCTGAGAGCTTACTAAAAATGATCAAATGCTGAAGGGATGAGTGTTAGGTGGCGCGAGCTATGCGTCCGATGATCACTTGACTTGCGCGTATGTTGGCGGGTAATGGTTGAATTTGAATCGCGTGACGTGGCGAGCGCTGAGTGGCTCGGGGGTGCGACCGGATGCTGGACCGGCACGTCCGATCATCTCACAGAAACCCCCTCCTTGACTCTAACGGCTTTATTCGTTTAGGGACATCTATAAATAGTGTTTGGCCAGCTCCAAGACAATTCTCTTGGCACTTTGACATACTTGACATCCTTGTGAGTCTAAGCAAACACCTTCCACTCATCTCTATCATTGATTTATCATCATAGTGAGATTGGGAGTAATTCCAAGTGCATTTGCTTGAGTGATTGCATCTGGTGACACTTGGGGATCATTGTGGCTGTGGATTTCTTATTACTCTTGGTGGTTGTTGTCACCTAGATGGCTTGGAGCAGTGGAAGAGCTTCATCATGTGTTGGTGATTGTTCATGGTCGGCTCCGGTGATTGTGAGGGGTCTTGCACCTTTCCCGACGAAGAGCCGCAAGGTAGCTCTAGTAAATTGCTCGTGCCATTGAGTTACCTCACTTGTGGGTAGGTTCTTGCGGTGTCCAACTGTGTGGATGAGGTTCGTACAACACCTCTTAGCCACCGAACCACCAAGTGTTGGTCGACACAACAGGGACTAGCGTGCCGACAAGCACGTGAACCTCGAAAGAAAAATTAGTTATCTCTTGCCCTTTGGCATTCTCCTGGTGATTGTATTGGTATTCATCTTGTGATTGGTTCACTCCTCAACGTGGTGGTATAATTACCCTAATCACTTCTTTACTTTCTCGCAAACTAATTGTAGCAAGCTCTTTAGTGTAGCTAGAATTAAGAGCTTGCTTTGTAGCTTAAGTTCGTATTGTGGAGCTCTTTAGTGTAACAAGTTTGAGAGCTTTTAGTAAGTAGCAACATAGCCCCTTGTGTGCCTAGTGATCATAGCAACTAGAATTGTTGAATAGGTGGCTTGCAACCTTTGTAGAGATAGAGCAAAATTGCATTACGTTGTTTGTTATACTAATAAATTGCTCTAGTGCTTTGTAGAATTTTTAAATAGGCTATTCACCTCTCTCTAGCCATATTAGGACCTTTCAAGTGATATCGGAGCCGTGGTCACCGTTTGATTGAAGGTTTAACAACCTTGGTGTCAAATTATGGCTCATGTTGTGTTCAACCATATGGGGGGCAAACCATCATTCTTTGATGGCACATGCTATGATTATTGGAAGAGAAAAATGAAGATGTATCTTAGTTCAATCAATGATCAAGTGTGGGATGTGACCGAGAGTGACTATGCTATCATTGATCTCGACAACCTCACCAACCAAGACAAGGCCAATAAGCAATGCAATAGAATGGCTCTCAACACCATTTACAATGCTATTGATTCTAAGGTGTTTGAGCAAATTAAGGATTGTGATAGAGCTTATGAGGTGTGAAAGAGATTGGAGGAGACCTATGAGGGCACACCAGAGGTGAAAAGTGCCAAGCTATACATCCTCAAGGATAATTGACAAGCTTCAAGATGAAGGATGATGAGAGCATTCCAGAGATGTTTAATAGATTGCTAGTAATTGTCAATGACTTAAAGGCTTTGGGAGAGAAGATCAATGATGATGATGTCTCTCATCGGTTCATGATGTGCTTACCTCCTAGATTTGAGACATTGAGATTGATCATCATTAAAGGAGAATTGAAGCAACTCACCCCTAACCAAGTACTAAGTGATGTCATGACATAAGAGACATACCATTTGGAAAGGGAGAGGGTTGATAAGGATGAGAAGAAGAAAGATGAAGACAAGAAGAAGAAGAGTGTAGCATTCAAGGCTAGCTCATCATCTAAGAACAAGGGCAGGTAAAAGAAGCAAGAGTCAAGTGATGATGAAGATGCTAGTGACATTGATGATGAGGTCATGGCTCTCTTTGTGCGGAAGTTTGGAAAATTCATGAAGAAGAAGAGCTATGGTGCAAGAAAGAGAAGAGACAACAACAAGAGCAAATAATATGTGAGAAGATGCTACGATTGTAGGAGCCCAGACCATATTGTGGCGGATTGTCTCTACAATAGTGACAATGATGAGGATGAGAAGAAGAAGCAAAAGAAGGAGAAGAAGGAGAAAAAGATGACCTTTCAAAAGAAGAACGGTGGTGGCTATGTGGTGACGTGGGATAGTGATGCTTCTTCGGAGGATGATGACTCTAGTGATAATGACAAGAAATCCAAGAAGAAAGTACTTGCAAGCATAGACATCAACAATAAGTCTTCCATCTTCGACACTTCATCAACTTGCCTCATAGCAAAGTCCACCAAGGTAAAATATGACGATAGTGATGATGATGCTTGTAAAAGTGATGATTGTAGAAGTGATGATGATGATGAGGAGGACTTCAAGGAGGCTCTTATGGACATGTTGGAGAATGCACACACGTCTTGAGATAAAGAGAAAGGAGTGCAAAGAATTGTGCAAGAAGATCGAATCTCTTGAGCAATCTTTTGATGAGCTTAATGCCTCTCATGAGAGTCTAAGGGAAGACCATGAGATGCTTGGCAAAGCTCACTCTAAGCTTGAAAAGGCTCACTCCTCAAGAAATTCAAGAAGAAAGAAGCCAAGAAGGAGCATGTGATTGTGTCATGTGATGTGGGATTAACATGTGATATTCTTAATAAATCCTTTTATAAGCCCATTGTGTTGCTCCCACTAATCCTTCTTGTAGCACTACTACTTCCACTTCACCTTTGAGTGATGCCTTCACTTGTGATGCCTCACTAGTGGTGAAAAATGAGACCCTCAAGAAGGAGGTGAATGAACTCACTTGTGCCTTAGGCAATGCCTATGGTGGAGATGCCTACTTGCTAAAGTGCTTGGGTAGTCAAAGATTTTCTCTCAACAAAGAGGGATTAGGCTATACCCCCATGAAAGGTCAGGCAACCTTTGTCACTCCCAAAGCTAGCTTTATGAAGGACAATAGTCGGTTTTGTAATAGATGCAAGCAAGTTGGGTATATAGAGCAATATTGCAAGACTAACAAGAACAAGCAACCTAATGTATCCTTAATTAGATTTGATTCTTATTACATACTTGTTAAGGGTGCCAATGATGTGATGGCTAAGTTCATTGGTACACCAATTATGGGCCCAAAGAAGAAGGTCATTTGGGTACCAAAGACCTTGGTAACTAACCTTCAAGGACCCAAACAAGTTTGAGTACCTAAAAAGAATTGATCTTCTTTTGTAGGTAAATTACAAAGCTGGAGGAAGACATTGGGTGCTTGATAGTGGGTGCACACAACACATGATCGGTGATTCAAGAATGTTCAATTCAATCAATACAAATGAGAGCAATGGGATTGATAGTATCACATTTGGTGACAATGGTAAAGACAAGGTCAAAGATCTTGGTAAGATTGTAATATCTAATGACTTGAGCATTTCTAATGTGCTACTAGTAGAGAGCTTAAACTTCAACCTATTGTCGGTAGCTCAATTGTATGATCTTGGTTTTAAGTGCATAATTGGTGTGGATGATGTAGAGATCATAAGTGTAGATGGCTCTAACTTGATATTTAAAGGATTTAGATATGAGAATCTATACTTGGTTGATTTCAATACTAGAGAAGATCAATTGTCAACATGTTTGCTCACTAAGTCTAGCATGGGTTGGTTATAGCATAGAAGGCTTAGTTATGTTGGAATAAAATAATTAAACAAGTTGATCAAGCATGATCTAGTTAGTGGCTTGAAAGATATCACATTTAAGAAGGATAAGCAATGTAGTGCATGTCAAGCCAGAAAGCAAGTTGGTAACACACATCCTAAGAAGAGCATGACAAGCACATCTAAGGTATTTGAGTTGTTGCAAATGGACTTGTTTGGACTAACCACATACACTAGCATTGATGGAAATAAATATGGATTTGTGATTGTGGATGATTTCACTAGATACACTTGGGTGTTCTTTTTTGTTGACAAGAGTGATGTGTTTGCAACCTTCAAGACATTCATCAAGAGAATTCACAATGAATTTGAGACCACCATCAAGAAAGTGAGAAGTGACAATGGAAATTAGTTCAAGAACACAAGAGTTGATGATTTGTGTGACGAGTTTAGGATTAGGCATCAATTTTTGGCCAAGTAACTCCTCAATCAAATGGCCTAATTGAGAGAAAGAATAGAACTCTGATTGACATGGCAAGATTAATGTTGAGTGAGTATAATGTGAGTCACTCATTTTGGGCCAAAGCAATCAACATGGCTTGCTACTATAGCAACCAACTCTGTTATCACCCCATGATGGAGAAGACACCTTATGAGCTCTTGAATGGAAGAAAGCCCAATATTGAAGAAAGGCACAAGATTGAGCGAGTTTGAGAAGAAATGTGATTAAGGTTTCTTACTTGATTACTCCACTACTAGCAAGGCTTATAGAGTTTGGAATTTGGCTAGTAGTACTCTTGAGGAGGTTCATGATGTGGAATTTGATGAAACCAGTGGTTCCCAAGAGGAAGATGAGAATCTAGATGATATGAGAAGCACTCAATTGGTCAATGCAATGAAGAACATGAACATTAGTGACATAAGGCCTAGAGAGGTGATTGATATTGAAGATGACAAAAATCAAGTGCTCTCTAACTCAAATGTGCAAGCTAGTGGTTCTCATGATCAAAGTCAAGTTAGTGCTAGTGATGATAAAGTGCAAGATCAACAACAAGTGGTTAGTTCGTCCTCTCAACCAAGTGATCAATCAAATGCAAGCAATCAAGTGCAAGTGCTCCAACCTATCAATGTTGCAAGAGATCATCCATTGGATCTTATAATTGGTGATATCTCAAGAGGTATACAAACAAGATCAAGATTGGCACCATTTTATGAATACTTCTTATTTATGTCATCCATTGAATCTAAGAAGATAGATGAAGCTTTGAAGGATGTTGATTGGGTAAATGCTATGCATGAAGAGCTAAACAACTTCAAGAGGAATCAAGTATGAGAGTTAGCTGAGAGGCCTAAGGATCATAATGTGATTAGAACAAAGTGGGTCTTTCGGAACAAGCAAGATCAAGATGGGATAGTTGTAAGGAACAAAGTAAGATTAGTAGCTCTAGGTTACACTCAAGTTGAAGGTCTCGACTTTAGAGAAACATATGCCCCGGTTGCAAGATTGGAAGCAATTAGGATCTTGCTAGCTTATGCTCGTGCCCACAACATCAAGTTATACCAAATAGATGTGAAGAGTGCATTTCTCAACGGGTATATCAATGAGCTTATGTATGTTGAGCAACCTCCCGATTTTGAAGATGAGAAGAAACCTAACCATATCTACAAATTGAGAAAGGTTTTGTATGGAAGCACCAAGAGCATGGTATGAAAGATTGAGAGATTTTCTACTCTCTAAGGGGTTCATTATGGGAAAGATTGACACCACTCTCTTCACCAAGAAGATTATAAAGGACTTGTTTATGTTGCAAATCTATGTTGATGATATCATATTTGGACCAACCAATCAAGATTTTTGTGAGGAGTTTTGAAAGATGATGGAAAGCGAGTTTGAGATGTCCATGATTGGAGAGCTTAGTTACTTTCTTGGTCTTCAAATCAAGCAATTAAAGAATGGTATATTTGTGAGTCAAGGCAAGTACATCAAAGACATGCTCAAGAAATTTGGAATGAAAGATGCAAAGGCCATTAGTACACCTATGGGGACAAATGGAAGCTTAGATAGTGATGCAAGTGGCAATATGGTGGATCAAAAGATGTATCGGTCTATGATTGGTAGCCTACTCTATGTGACTGCATCAAGGCCGGATGTGATGTTTGGTGTATGCATGTGTGCTAGATTTCAAGTCTCACCAAGAGAAAGTCATTTGAAGGCAACCAAGAGAATATTGAGGTACTTGAAGCATACACAAAATGTTGGATTGTGGTATCCCAAAGGAGCAAAGTTTGAGTTGATTGGTTTACTCCGACTCCGATTATGCGGGATGCAAAGTTGAGAGAAGAAGCACATCAGGCATATGTCAACTATTGGGAAGATCACTTCTTTCTTGGTCATCAAAGAAGCAAAATAGTATTGCACTTTCAACCGCCGAAGCCAAATACATAGCCGTTGGTAGTTGTTGTGCACAAATTCTTTGGATGAAGGCCACCTTGAATGATTTTGGAATCAAGTTCAAACAAGTGCCCCTGCTATGTGAGAATGAGAGTGCCGTGAAGCTCATCAACAATCCGGTTCAACATGCAAGAACAAAGCATATAAATGTCTGCCATCATTTCATAAGAGATCACCAACAAAAAGAGGACATTTGCATTGAGAGTGTGGGCACCGATGATCAACTTGCCGATATCTTCACCAAGCCAATTGACGAGAAGAGGTTTTGCAAGTTAAGGAATAAATTGAACATACTTGACTTCTCAAATGTGTTGATGCACCCCATTATATGACATGCCTCTCCTTCAAGCAAAGCAAGGTAAAGTTGATTGATATGTCATTCATCCATTACTAAGGACTTGTTTAGTACATCTAGTCATTCCTATCATGTCTTAGGATCATTCATGAAAATCAAATGAATTTGATGCTTGTATGGTACCACTATTACTTCTATGCTTGATATGATCTAGTGGTAACATATGACATGTTTGTGGGCTTGTGAACTGTTGACACTTCTAACGTCACTACTAGAAATAAGACTAAGAGTCTATCCCTAGCAATGATGCCAAAAATGCTTTTGATATATGGTAACGCAATTAGGAAATAGGATCCGCAAGCGCACGGATATCGGTGAGCATTTCACCCGAGATGTATCCTTGGGTATCGTATTTATATTTTTACCATTAGGAGAAAGAGTGCATCTGACTAACCAAATCTATTACTACTAACCTTTAGGCTACAACCACTGTGACTCGATGTGAGTGATGTATAGAGAAGACTACAACCGTACTCTTCTTCTAACCTTGGTAAGGATGATCTATTGTTCTATTGGGGAGGCTTAACGGAATCTAGACACCACAAAGGATGTTCGACCCGCACCTATAAACCCTATCGATCCTGCTAACGGGATATGGAATACAAAGGTAACTCGGAATTGTCACGTTCCTCGCTACTACCACGATCCGGCTAGACGAGGGGATATCTATGAGTATCCTAGCTTAAACACCACGTTTACGCTAGAGATGATTACTCTAAACTCTACGTGAAGAGATCAAAGTAAACTCATAAACCAAAGAACAATAAAACAAAGAACTTACTAGAATTTAGAAGTCGAAATACTGAAGAATCCTGAGAACAAGCCTCGGGTTAGGAGAACTTGATCCCGCAGGTACAACCTCGGAGTAGACACCGACAGGCCGGCTTCCTCCGAATTACACCTCCACTCTATCTCTCTCAATCTAGTAGAACTAATTCTACTTTCACATGGATGCTAAGCCCTAAGAGGTGGGAACCCGAGAGGGATCCTCTCTCTAAAACCCTAACTTTTGATTTGCAACTGAATAATGAATTGGGGTCTTCTCCACCAGGGGCCAGGGGCCTTGCTTATATAGCCCTTTCAATTGAATCTGGACCGTCGGATCAAACTGACCTTCATCTCACGGTTTTCCTTGATCCTCAAAGGCGGTGGAGCATAATCCGCGAAGTGGAAGCTGATTGGTCGAGAGGAGGGGGCGGGCGCCCCAGGGACTAGGGCGGGCGCCCTGAGTCCGGGCCCGTTCCGTCTCCCGTTCGTTCCCGTGGCTTCTGGAATCTTCTAGATTACGGAAAATTATGCTTTCGGTTTTTATCCCGTCATTAATCCGACATGTGGGCCTTTCTTCCATATTTCCTGATAACCCCCTGCAGAAATAGATAAACAGCAAAACTCGTGGAATTCTGTTAGATCAAACCCTAATTCTAGGTGTTGCTTGCATATAGGTCCTTTTCTTTATTTATTTGATAGTTATAATTGATACTTAAGAACCGTCAACAAATACCCCCATACTTAGGCTTTTACTCGTCCTCGAGAAAAGGTTGGTTAATAAAACATCTGAGGTTGAAACATTCTTTCATATCTGCAGGGTGTTGTAAAATTCCACTGTGCACTATAGTCAGGGAAGTATATAGTCAGAGTAGAGAGCCTTTCTTCTTCTCAACCCTATCACTTGGAGTTTTTATATATTTTTGAAAAGAAAGACTTAGCATACCTTTATCCTCATAGGTGCTCTCAGAGTCACTCATTATCTTTTATATATATATCTCACTGAGGCTGTTTTGATTTTGCAAAAATAATTCTTTAAGCATACATACCTTGTATTTATTGAATGGTCAAAACGGGATCCGAGGAGAGGAATGTCATACTCTTAGATCAAAGATTTTGAAAATTAAAAACTTGTCACTCTTACTGGCATATTGCTTATTAGAGGGACCATGGGCTATCATCTTCTTTTTTTTTCATCATATTTTTATCATATCTTTTTTTTTTTGGGTGGATACCGAGGTACCCCTAATTCTACTGCCGGACACTTGTCCATTTTTTCTGCGAGGTTGTCGAGCACTTGCTCCTTTTTATTTCCTCGATATATTTATAATTTTGTATAGCCCATGCCTCTAACGCAATAATACTTCGGAAGAGTGAATCTTTCTGAATAAAAATGTCTTGATCTTAGGAGTATGATAAATCTCTCAACAAGGGTTTAACTTGTTTTGAACAAACTCAATACAAAGCAGATAGCTTTAATTAATATTTTCATTTTAGCAGGCATATAAAACTTGAGGATGGTAGCTAAAATTTTGAAATTTTAAAACAAATTCTCCAAGCAATAAAGATAACAAGAATAAGGTACTCATACCCTTACCATCTCTTATCCCACAATGACTTTTAGCAACACAGGGTTTTGAAATAATTTGAATAATTGCAGGTTTCCAGGAAATATCACAGAGTGAGATTGATCATGATTATAAGCATTTTTATCCTTTTAATTTATCATGTTTTAGAGAGATAAAATTCTGCACAAACTAAAGTGAGTATATAAGTGTGTAACAAAAGTGTGCAGAGTGTGTACCTGGTTCATGGAGTGGTGCGATCGAAGTGTGTGACATGTCAGGGAATCTCCCCCATACTTGTTTTCTGCTTTCTTGCACAAAAATAAAGTAGAGACACACAAGACATACTAATAATAATATTTATTAATCTTGAGGCACTTATTACAACCAAACCGAATATATCGAATCTAACTTTAAACAAACCTAATCGAATCTAATAACTAAGATGCAAAGCCTCAAGATCTAATCTAGATAATTTAGTGACGCTCACGCCTCCTAAGCTCATACTCTAACTCTTTGTTCCTTTTGTTGGCGTCGGCAAGGTCATCTCGTAGCTTTAGGATCGTAGTGTTATGGTTGGAAATCTTCCGATCCATAGCTATGTTGGAGCTCTGTAATTCTATAATGCTATTCTTAATTATCCGTATCCACATCTGCAATGGTTCTGCGGCGCTTGGGAGGTGTCTCGAAAGCATTAAGAGCATGCTTGGGTGCTTCCTTCGAGCAGTAGGGGCTGCGTAGGCGCGGTAAGAACTGGGCGAGCAAAGTAGGATTGGGTAGAGCTGCGTTGACGTGGTGGCATGGCTTCTAGCTGTCGCTCGGTGTTGGCCGGGACGAGAGCGTAGGCGTCGGGATCTTCCTTGGGCTTCTTGTTGAGGTCGTAGGGAACGACTTCCCAATCGCCGTGGAACTTCTCGGCCATTGGAGCAGCTAGGAATTAGGCTAGATCTAATTTGAGGAAGGAGAGAAGGCTTGAATGAATTGGTGTTGAAAGTTGACGTCAGGGGTCTGTTTATATAGGGGTCAAAAAGTGCCTCTAGGGTTTCCATAGATCCATCCGCTGCCGGGCGTGCGTAACAACCCACTCGCGGAATTTTCTGGATAACCATAGATGAGGAAAGCACGTCGGAAAAGGCCGGGGCCGAGGGGACTCCAGGGCAGGGCGCCCGCCCTCATCATCAGGGCGCCCGCCCTGGGCCTGCCTCCTCTGCGGGCCCGCTTGCTCGAGCGTGTTTCTAGAAGTATTTTTATCCCGAAAAATATATACTTGGCCCAAAAACGTCAAATTAAAAGCGTCGGGCTTTAATTTTTAATTGGAAGGTAAAAATTGATCACATCTATTTCTTCTAATTCTTTATTGGGCTCTAAAAATAATTTAAGACGTTGACCATTTACCTTGAATAACGTACCTTCGTCATTTTGAAGTGTGATAGCTCCGTGGGATGATGAATGAATTACCTTGAATGGTCCTTCCCACTTGCTCCGGAGCTTCCCATGCCCGAAAAGCTTCACCCTGGAATTAAAAAGTAATACCTTATCTCCGGGTGAGAACTCCTTCTTCTTGATCCTCTTGTCATGCCATCTCTTGACTCTTTCTTTGTAGATCTTTGAATTGTGATATGCTTTCTCCCGCCATTCTTCCAACTCTGATAATTGCATTCTTCTATGCTGTCCGGCGATATCCAGGTCCATATTCCATCTTTTTATGGCCCAGTGTGCCTTGAACTCAAGTTCAACAGGGAGGTGACAAGTCTTTCCGTACACCAATTGGTATGGAGACATTCCAATTGGGGTCTTGTATGCTGTCCGGTACGCCCAGAGTGCATCGGGTAATTTGTCCTTCCATGCCGTTCCCATCTCATTCACTATCTTCTGAAGAATGTTCTTGATTTGCTTATTGGAAGTCTCTGCTTGGCCACTTGTCTGAGGATGATAAGGAGTAGCGACGTTGTGACGGATTCCATGTCTTGATAGATAGTGCTCGAAGCGCTTGTCAATGAAGTGTGATCCTCCATCACTTATCACTATCCTGGGGACTCCAAATCTTGGAAATATGATTTCCTCAAACATCCTCTTTGAACTGATATTGTCGGCATGCTTGCAAGGTAGTGCCTCTACCCACTTGGAGACATAATCAACCGCCACCAAGATGAACTCACACTTCTTTGATGGAGGAAATGGACCCATGTAGTCTATTCCCCAGACATCAAAGAGTTCAATTTGAAGGTTGTTGGTGAGTGGCATGGCATCCCTTGTATTTATGTTTCCGTGCCTTTGACATGGCCCACATCTTCTGATATATTGCTTCGTGTCATCGTACATCGTAGGCCAGTAGAATCCACATTGCCAGATCTTTGAATGTGTACGGAATGCTCCATAGTGACCTCCGTATGGTGATGAGTGACATCTGTCGATGATCTTCCATCCTTCCTCAGTAGTCACACATCTTCTGAGTAGGCCATCAGCGCATACTCGGAAGAGATATGGCTCATCCCATATATGTGAACGACTTTCCTGAATAAGCTTTTTCTTGTTTGCTCCGGGGGGTACATAACCTGAAACCATAAAATTAACAATATCTGCATACCAGGGGTCAGATCTGTTAATCCCGTAGAGCATGTCATCCCAGAGTGAGTCATTAATGGAGGTTTCCTGTGAATTCTTAAAGTACATTCTAGACAAGTGATCAGCAACAGAATTTTCTACTCCTTTTTTATCTTTTATTTCTAAGTCAAATTCTTGGAGTAATAAAATCCATCTGATTAAGCGGGGTTTAGCATCTTTCTTAGTGAGCAAATATTTTAGTGCAGCATGATCAGTGTAAACAATTATCTTAGCTCCAACTAAATAAGATCTAAATTTATCAATGGCAAAAACAACAGCCAGAAGCTCTTTTTCAGTGGTTGCATAATTAAGTTGAGCTCCTGTCAAAGTTTTACTTGCATAAGCAATTGCATGATGCTTTTTATCTTTAGTTTGTCCCAAAACTGCCCCTACAGCATAATCACTAGCATCACACATAATTTCAAAAGGCAACGACCAATCAGGGGGTTGAATGATTGGTGCAGAGATGAGTGCTTGCTTTAATAAATTGAAAGAAGTTAGACATGCATCATCAAATTCGAAAGGAGCATCCTTGGCTAGCAAAAGAGTAAGTGGTCTCGCAATAAATGAAAAGTCTTTTATAAATCTGCGATAAAAACCAGCATGGCCAAGAAAACTTCGAATTCCTTTTATATTCACAGGTGGAGGTAGTTGTTCAATTACTTCAATTTTAGCTCTATCTACCTCAATACCTCTTTCAGACACTAAGTGTCCTAGCACTATTCCTTCTCTAACCATAAAATGACATTTTTCCCAATTAAGGATTAAGTGCTTTTCTTCACATCTTTGCAAAACCTTATCTAAGTTCTCAAGACAACTATCAAAAGTTTTTCCATAAACTGAGAAATCATCCATGAAAACTTCCATAATCTCTTCAATCATATCAGAAAATATAGACATCATGCATCTTTGAAATGAAGCTGGTGCATTACATAACCCAAAAGACATTCTACGATAAGCATACGTTCCATATGGGCATGTAAAAGTGGTTTTGCTTTGATCATCAGGGTGGATAGGGATCTGGTGATACCCTGAATATCCATCTAGAAAACAGAAGAACGAGTGTTTTGCTAACCGCTCAAGCATCTCATCTATAAAAGGCAAAGGAAAATGATCCTTTTTCGTGGCTTTATTAAGTTTTCTATAGTCTATGCACATCCGCCACCCAGTGACGGTGCGTTGCGGAATTAGCTCATTCTTATCATTAGTAGCAACAGTCATGCCTCCCTTTTTAGGCACGACTTGAACAGGGCTTACCCACTCACTATGCAGCACAGGATATATAATCCCTGCATGCAGCAACTTTATAACTTCCTTTTTAACTACCTCTCTCATCGCGTTGTTAAGTCTACGTTGAGGCTCTCGAGAGGGTGTAACAGAAGGATCTGTCGGAATACGATGGGTACAAATCATAGGACTGATTCCTGTGAGATCTTGAAGTGAGTAGCCGAAAACAGAGTGGTGTTTTTCAAGAACGGTCATTAATCGCAGAGTTTGCTCCTGAGTGAGTTTATCACTAATGATCACAGGAAACTCTGGATTATTGTTTAGGAAAGCATAGGTAAGACCGGGTGGTAAAGTTTTGAGTTCTATGGGGGGTCTAGGTGTTTCTGCAAACTCATCTAAGGGTTCAGGTTCAGAAGGTTCAGCCTCTTCTTCAGTGAAGAAAGGAGCTTCCTCTTCCAAGTCTGGATCTTCTAAAAGTTCTAGAGATGCAGCCTTTACCTCCTCCATAGGATCAGGCAAAAGATATGGCTCGGTCTTATTATTCAAGGAGTGAGTTATTGTAATTGGAAGTTTAAAATCCTTTCCCAAAGAAATGTGGAGCTTTCCAGTTTGACCTTCATAAAGGAGTCTTCTAAAAGGTTGTCCAATCAATAGGTCGAAGTCCCATGTATCAAAGATATAAAAGTTCAAATGAACCATGGAGCCTTCTACCATAAAGGGTAGGACATTAATAATTCCAAGACTGGGGACTAATCGTCCCGAAGATTCCTTCATGAACTTTGTTGTGGGGGTTAAAATTAATTTTCCAAATAATTTAAGTGCAAAAGCTTCAGACATGATATTGATCCCCACAACAGGATTATAGAGAGCATCAAATTGATCAGAATCATAAGCACAGCGTATAGTGATAGGAGGTGTATCCAAATGGATCACTTCAGAGGAAAGCTCTGACTCCTCTAACCATTCGCTACTCATAACCGAGATAAGCTCTCTCAATTGACGTTCACTTGGTAAACAAATGCCAACTTGGCCGTTTTGGGGTCGGTCTATAGAATGGTAGTTTGAAATGTTTCCAAAATCGGCAAAGAGATCGGATTCTATGTCTAGCATGAAATCAAATGGTGGAATTTCTTCCTTTTGTGGCTCAGAACCTGGGATAGCTAAAGTAGATGAAAAATTTGGCAGAGTGTCTACTTCGGCTTCGTAGGTTTTATCATGGAGGGCATTATCCATCTCAGCTTCTAGGATTCTATTCAAGATCCCCTTAGCTTCATCAGTAGGGATACGAAAGAAAGAACCTCTAGCCATAGTATGTAACATTTGTTTATTATCTTTCTGAAGACCTCGAAAAAAGTGAAATAAAAGAACAGTGTCTTCAAGCAAAAGTTTTGGACCAGATTCTAAAAGATCAGAAAAACGTTTCCAGGATTTCCCCAAAGTTTCATTATCTTTTTGTTTAAAAGATAGGACTTCGAGTCTAAGGTCACCAGTACGGTCAAGGGAATAAAAATCTAAATAGAAGTTGGCTCGTAAGACTCCCCATTCACCTCGTTGTTGACTTACCTTCTGACTATACCATCGTCTAGCTTCTCCTCTTAAAGAAAAAGGAAAAAGCTTCCAACGTAAAGTCTTATCAGAGATGCCATCAATGCGAAGGCAATCGCATGTCTGCTCAAAATCTCTAATATGAAGGTAAGGGTTTTCATCTTCCTTTCCCGAAAAAGATAAATTCTCAATCATGGCAATTAACCTTGAACTTAACCTATACTGGGATGTTTGGATAGGCTGTGATGACTCCCATGGTAAAAGGTCAGTTTCCGAAGTTGTTGCAAATTGATAGATTGATTTAGAATCTTGGTTCTCCATAAGGTAAGAATAAAGAAAAGATAAGGAATAAAAAGATAAAGAAAGATAAAAGTATAGGTACAAGCTAGTAGTAAGATTCAAGGTTATCTCAGCAAACCATCTTTCTCCCCGGCAACGGCGCCAGAAATGCTTGTTGACACTTCTAACGTCACTACTAGAAATAAGACTAAGAGTCTATCCCTAGCAATGATGCCAAAAATGCTTTTGATATATGGTAACGCAATTAGGAAATAGGATCCGCAAGCGCACGGATATCGGTGAGCATTTCACCCGAGATGTATCCTTGGGTATCGTATTTATATTTTTACCATTAGGAGAAAGAGTGCATCTGACTAACCAAATCTATTACTACTAACCTTTAGGCTACAACCACTGTGACTCGATGTGAGTGATGTATAGAGAAGACTACAACCGTACTCTTCTTCTAACCTTGGTAAGGATGATCTATTGTTCTATTGGGGAGGCTTAACGGAATCTAGACATCACAAAGGATGTTCGACCCGCACCTATAAACCCTATCGATCCTGCTAACGGGATATGGAATACAAAGGTAACTCGGAATTGTCACGTTCCTCGCTACTACCACGATCCGGCTAGACGAGGGGATATCTATGAGTATCCTAGCTTAAACACCACGTTTACGCTAGAGATGATTACTCTAAACTCTACGCGAAGAGATCAAAGTAAACTCATAAACCAAAGAACAATAAAACAAAGAACTTACTAGAATTTAGAAGTCGAAATACTAAAGAATCCTGAGAACAAGCCTCGGGTTAGGAGAACTTGATCCCGCAGGTACAACCTCGGAGTAGACACCGACAGGCCGGCTTCCTCCGAATTACACCTCCACTCTATCTCTCTCAATCTAGTAGAACTAATTCTACTTTCACATGGATGCTAAGCCCTAAGAGGTGGGAACCCGAGAGGGATCCTCTCTCTAAAACCCTAACTTTTGATTTGCAACTGAATAATGAATTGGGGTCTTCTCCACCAGGGGCCAGGGGCCTTGCTTATATAGCCCTTTCAATTGAATCTGGACCGTCGGATCAAACCGACCTTCATCTCACGGTTTTCCTTGATCCTCAAAGGCGGTGGAGCATAATCCACGAAGTGGAAGCTGATTGGTCGAGAGGAGGGGGCGGGCGCCCCAGGGACTAGGGCGGGCGCCCTGAGTCCGGGCCTGTTCCGTCTCCCGTTCGTTCCCGTGGCTTCTGGAATCTTCTAGATTACGGAAAATTATGCTTTCGGTTTTTATCCCGTCATTAATCCGACATGTGGGCCTTTCTTCCATATTTCCTGATAACCCCCTGCAGAAATAGATAAACAGCAAAACTCGTGGAATTCTGTTAGATCAAACCCTAATTCTAGGTGTTGCTTGCATATAGGTCCTTTTCTTTATTTATTTGATAGTTATAATTGATACTTAAGAACCGTCAACATGAACCTAGTGTTTGATGTAGAGAATGAGCTATGAGTGTTTAACTTAACATGGTGCATGATAACCCTTATTTTGAGGTGTGAAGAAGCTTGCCCTTGAATCAAACCGAGTTAAATATCTTTTGCAAGTGATCTAGATTGAACCAATTTAGAAAAATAATCCTCACTTCACATGGTTTTACCCCAACCTATCTAAAATTTGAGCTCACCTTTTGTACTAATTGTTGACAAAGGGGGAGAGAAATTCACAAAGATAGTAAGATAGGAGGAGCAAACAAATGAAATGACGTTGTAAGGGGATCAATTAAAATTTGAAGCACACAAGTAGGGGGAGCAAGCTCATAAACTTGTACGTTGCATTTGAATGTGCATTACATATGTTTGCTTGCATGGCACAAGTTTTAAATTCCCTATTCATGCTTGTGTGGTGTATGCTAGATTTTAGAAAATGATTGATGAAATGAAAACTAGCATGCTTAAGATGATAGTTAGATGTTCCTTTCATGCTTTACAATTAGTACTAGTGCCTTGCTTATAATGTTGATCTCACGTGGTATCTAGTGATTGTGTTTTGCAAGTGCTATCTAACTAACCATGGTGCTAAGGATGGTGTTCAAATGGCAACTCCGACTGGTATCACGCTTCAAAGGTCCATTCTTTACATCTTAGCATCATTTGGTAACTATTACTCTCCTAAACTTCTAATCCATGCATATGTGCAAGCTCGCAAATCCAAACTCTTAGCACATATGTAGGGGAAGCTAATACTACCAATTTGGGTTGATAAAACTTGTCCATAATCTTTACACATGGTAATATTCTTGGACAAGCAACATGAATCCAAAAGATTTTATTGAATATCTTTGTAAATAGATTGTCATCAATTATCAAAAAGGGGGGATTGAAAACCGTAGTTTGGTTTTGGGTAATTGATGAAACCTAGCACTAACCGTTGTCATGAGTTGTGATATGAGCTAGGTTGGTGCAATCCAAGTGTTAGAGCAAGATGAGGTCCATGGTGATGAAGGTGGACATGAATTGAAGTTGATCAAGCTCTAACTTGGAAAAGAAAAAAGAGAAAAACAAAAATCAAAATGATCAAGGCAAAGGTATAAGATAAGTCTTTGTTTTGAACTCAAGACATTGTAGAGGATGTGAGTGACTTAAGATAGATAGTCATACTATAAAGAGGAGAAATATTTGGCTAAATGGTTGATCGAGTGCCAGTAGGTGACATCGTTCGTGCATTGCATTTAGGGACCTAGTGTGCTAACTTCTAACCCTTGTAAAATGCTAACACACGTGCGCACAAGTACTATACTTTATGGTTAGCAATTGGGAAGCAAGGACGAAGTGGTTATGGACTTAGAAAAAGAAAAGGAGGAGGAAGTCCATGACCGGACGCTGGCCACAGGGTGACCAGACTCACCCCAGGCACATCCGGTCATTTTTAGCCGAGCAGCGCAGCTGGCCGAGGATGAGGAGTTGAGACCGGATGCTGGGGCTAGACTGACCTGCGCGTCCGGTCACTTGTTGAAAGGCGGCGGATCACGCGATCGAACGCACAGGAGGAGCGTCAGGTGATCGCTGACGTACGGTGACGTCAGCCTTGCCTTCGTGCGCAAAGAAGAGGAGCAAGGACCGGACACTGGGGCACGTCAGGTCACGCCTAAACTGACGTGTCTCACTGTTTTCATGCTCTGAGAGCCTACTAGAAATGATCGGACGCTGAAGAGATGAGGGTCAGGTGGCGCGAGCTATGTGTCCGATCATCACTTGACTTGCGCGTACGTTAGCGGGTAACAGTCGAATTTGAATCGCGTGACGTGGCGAGCGCTGAGTGGCTCGGGGATGCGACTGGACGCTGGACCGACGCGTCTGGTCATCTCGCAGAAACCCCCTCCTTGACTCTAACGGCTCTATTCGTCTGGGGACGTCTATAAATAGTGTTTGGCTAGTTTGAAGGCAACTCTCTTGGCACTTTGACATATTAGACATCCTTGTGAGCCTAAGCAAATACCTCCTGTTGACGGTAATTAACTATCATTTTAAACCGTCAACATAAGAGGAATAAATGATAAAAAAGGATCACCACAATAGGTTTAGAGGTTTAAACTAACAAATTCAACGAGTTTTATTGATTCTGTGTTTTTCAGGGGCCAAGCTGCATAATACAGAACTATCCTCCTTCCAAAGGAAGAAACCAAAGCAATTGGCCTAATCTCCACATCACGGATGCGGATAGGGATTCTAGAAGACCTAAACCGACTCCACGAGGCAACACGAGCCAACCTGCCACCAGGTGGGGCCGACCGGCCCTTCCCTGCGCCGCCTCGGCTCCTTCTCTTGCAAGCTACCTATACCGCCTCTAAGGATGCATCTAAACCCCACGCCAAGGTCGGTTTGATCCAAGGGCTACGGTTCCACGCCCTGGGCTATATAAACAGCCCCCAGGATCTCCTCTCAGGGAATCAGTTGAAGAATTAGATCATCTCTTCCTCATTTATGAAGGCAAGGCCAGAAGTTAGGGTTTCCAGAGAGAAAGAGAGTTAGAGTTCTAGTTCAAGTTTAGAGTTTAGTCTAGATTGATTCAAGTAGAGGCAAGCAACTGCTTGGGATTTCGTTGTAATCATCATTCGACTTTATGCTACTTCAATATATTTCTATATTTCAACTTCATTCTGTTCTTGAGATTGTTCTTGTTCTACATCTTGATATGAATATGATTAGTAGAGAGTTTATGAATATGTTCGTAGAAAGCTTGATCCAATTCTAGATAGGATTGAGTGGCTGGCATATTGTAGGCGTGGTGCTTAGATTATGCTTGTCTGCGAATGCACTCTATGCTCCGGGTCATGTGGTAGATCGCGGGTGTGATATTCCTGTTGAGTCATTTGTAGTCCACTCCTCGAGTATAGAACTTAGTAGAACGCGGTTACAGAAAAGAGATCATTACTTTGTTCTTGACTTTTCTCTCAGTAATGTTCCTTATTCATAGATGACATGTTGATTATATCATAGATGATTGTGTATAGCTAGATTGATTAATAGACTGATTGAATAAGAAATACTTATGATTTACATCTCTAAATTAATCTCCATGACTACCTGACTTGAATAATGTTAACTCCCTCTTGTCTCTGGAATACCCATGATTATCATTTACCATTTATCTTATTTGTCTTACCCCTTTCATGACAAGTGATTAGTTGTTTTGATATTTATTATTGAGTAAGTGCAAATGATTATCTCTACTGCCATTGTAACTATTTATATAGTCCCATTTCGATTTTCCTTTCCTTGGTAAAATTATAAATAATGATACTTAGGAAAACCTAGATGAAATGCTACAATGGGTGTATTTATCTGTGCGCTTGCGGATATATACTATAATATCTTTATTTAGTTAAATGGCATAAGTATAATACAACCACACTCTTGGTGTCATGTTGGGGATGACAACCTAACACAAGTGACGTTAAGAAGTGTCAACACCTCCCACTCATCTCCATCATTGATTCATCATCATAGTGAGATTGAGAGTGATTCTAAGTGTATTTGCTTGAGTGATTGCATCTAGTAGCACTTGGGGATCGTTGTGGCTGCAGATTTCTTGTTACTCTTGGTGGTTGCAGCCATCTAGATGGCTTAGAGCAGCGGAGGAGCTTCGGCATGTGTTGGTGATTGTTCGTGGCCGGCTCCGGTGATTGTGAGGGGTCTTGCACCTTTCAGGTAGCTCTAGTAAATTGCTCGTGTTATTGAGTTACCTCACTTGTAGGTAGGTTCTTGTGGTGTCTAATTGTGTGGACGAGGTTCGTGCAAAACTTCTTAGCTGCTGAGCCACCAATTGTTGGTCGACACAATGGGGACTAGCGTGCCGGCAAGCACGTGAACCTTGGAAAAAAAATCGGTTATCTCTTGCCCTTTGGTATTCTTCCGGTGATTGTATTGGTATTCATCTTGTGATTGGTTCACTCCTTGACATAGCGGTATAATTACCATACTCACTTCTTTACTTTCCCGCAAACTAGTTGTAACAAGCTCTTTAGTGTAACTCGAATTGAGAGTTTGCTTTGTAGCTTAAGTTTTTCCAGTGGAGCTCTTTAGTGTAGCAAGTTTGAGAGCCCTTACTGAGTAGCAACATAGCCTCTTGTGTGCCTAGTGATCATAGCAACTAGAATTGTTGATAGGTGGCTTGCAACCCTTGTAGAGATAGAGCAAAATTACATTACGCCGTTGTCATACTAATCCATTGCTCTAGTGCTTTGTAGAATTTTTAAATAGGCTATTAGCCCCTCTGCCATATTAGGACCTTCCACCCACCCTTCCCTTTCATTCCTCTTACTCTATCCTACTCTTCTCCCTGTCCTTTCTCGATCCCTCAAGCATGGAAAGGTTGGTATTAGAAATTTTTGCAAATTTAGACGTATTTTAATCTAGAAATGAATCAAAATATTTGTGATAGTTACGTGCATGTGTGATATACTCGTGAGTACGTTAGGCATACTAATCGTATGGACAAAGAAAAGGGAAAGGGTGTACACGCATATGCCGGTTGATTTTTTGTAATGGTATAAGTGTGTTAACTTTTGTAAACAGAATAGATCAAAATGGTTATTATTGGTGATGATTATTATAGTTTATCAAATTAAATGTTAAATGTTAAATGTTTGTAATTACTGTGACAAGTTGTATATACCCTAATACCCCTGTTGTACACTTGTAAATATTATCTCTTTTTACGCACGGCAAGCGCGTAGAGCGATTACCCAAAGAATACATAATTTTCTTCAAAATATTCTCTCTTTTTAATAGAAAATAAAAAATATAGTTAGGGGGCTCTCCTATCGGTTCGGTCAAAAAAAATTACTATGACAATTTCTAATCTCCGTGGATAATAAACCATGATCACTTGTATTGTGTTAATTGTGACCAAATTATTAGTAGTTTAGAGCCAATACTTGTTTCTATGAAATCTTGTACATATTGGCTCAGATTTGACAAATTTTTGCTTGACGCACCGCCACTACTTAGCTACTCCCTCTGTCCCAAATTACATGTCGTTTTGGCTTTTCTTGGTACATACTTTTTTTATGCACCTAAATATACAATATGTCTAGATGCATAACAAAAGTTACGTACCTAGAAAAAACAAGACGACCTATAAATTAAAACGAACGGAGTAATATATTTTAAAACCACAGCACACTGAAGATTTGAAGTGCAGGATTAGGAGTATTAGTATATCACAGTGGCATGGTATGGTGGTACAAAGCAGAAGTTTATCTTCCACACCAGAGACCTTATTCCATCCTTGACACATAGATTCACTCGCTACTAGATCAAGCAACTTCAATCTTAAGCCACCCACACCTGCAAGTCTGCAACAGCAACAGCTGCAGGTGCATGGCTGGCGTCAGGCCTTGTAGAGCATGCCGATCTCGACGCGCTGCTGCAGCGGGATCCCGAGCGCCGGCAGCGCGGAGCGGCAGGTGGTGTGCAGGAACTCGTAGAAGCCGAGCAGCACGCGGTCGAAGAAGCCCGTGTCCCTGCCCACGTGGAACCTCGTCTTGCCCCTGACGTGCACCACCCCGGCCGCGTGCGCCTCCTCCAGCTGCGCCGCCTCCTCCTCGACCTCCGCTGTGGACGCCGCTGCCGCCGCCTCCCGCTCGATGTGCTCGCGCACCGCCCGCACCACCTGCCCCGCGAGGTCGTCCTCCTCCTCGTCGTCCAGCGGGTCGGCGTACCCGTAGTGGATCGTGCAGCCGTACACCCCGCGGGGACCGAACCGCCGGACCTCGATGCGGCTCTTGGCGTCCACCTTGGCCACCAGCAGGTAGCGGAGCGTGACGAAGACGGTGACCCTGTGCAGCGACCGCATGTTCTTGATGTAGTGCGCCAGCACCGGGGTGAGCCACCGCCATTCCTGCATGTTGCTGTAGAAGAAGCAGAGCCCCGGGACGCGGCGCACGTCGGGCGCGGCCAGCAGCTCGCCCAGCCGCTCCAGGGTCACCTTGTTGGCCATCTCGTACTCCGCCTTGCGCTGCCGGCCGTAGTACCAGGTGAACATGACGAGCGCCAGCACGAGCGAGATAGCGAAGGGCAGCCAGCCGCCCTTCATGATCTTGGTGCACACCGCGCTCACGTAGGTGCCCTCCAGGATGAGAAAGGGCACGAAGTAGAGCGCCACCAGCAGCACGTGCGTGCCCCAGATGATGAGCATGACCAGCGTGAGCAGGACGGTGGTGATGAGCATGACGAGGATGACCACCACGCCGAACGCGTTGCCGATGTCCTTGCCGTCGCCGAAGCCGACGATGGCGCCCACGCACAGCAGCATCAGCAGGTAGTTGGTCTCCGGGGAGTAGACCTCCCCTTCCTTGTCCCCGGAGGTGTGCACCACCCGGACGCGCGGGAAGTAGTCCAGCGCCACCGACTGCTTGACCACGGAGAAGGTGGCGGAGATGAGCGACTGGCTCGCCACGATCGCCGCCAGCGTCGCGATGACGAACATGGGCCAGTACACGGGGCGCGGCACGAACTTGTAGAACCCGTCGCCGAAGTCGTCCACGTGGGTGATCAGGTACGCCGTCTGCCCGGCGTACGTGAGCACCAGCGACGGGTAGATGCTGGAGAGGAACGCGATCTGGATGGACCGCTTGCTGAAGTGCCCGAGGTCGGCGAACATGGCCTCGGCGCCCGTGATGCACAGCACGGTGCCGCCGAGCAGCTGCCAACCCCGCTTCTGGTTGGTCACGAAGAAGTGCACGATGTAGTGCGGCGACATGGCCTTGAAGATGCCCGGGTAGTAGCGCCAGATGCTGTACACGCCGATGATCGGGGTGGTGAACGTCCACGCCGCCATGATCGGCGAGAACATGAAGCTCACCTTGGATGTGCCGTACTTTTGCAGCAGGAACAGACCGATCAGGATCCCCGCCGACAGAGCCTCAACTGTCGCTGCAAAAACAAAACGCCACAGGCCATGGCCATGGCCATACATGATCGATCAGCTCAATTGATCCCCGATCCCATTCCCTGAATTTGATTGATTACTCCACGAATCAAATCGATGGGCCGGCAGCTCACGTACGTTTGCTGACAGACGGGAAAGGCCCTCTTAGTCCGTCAATAGCTGACAGGACTGAGATGGCCGGCGTGAGGATGCCGTCTCCGATGAGCATGCACATGCCCAGGATCGCCGTGAGCAGCAGCAACCTTCTCGCCGTAATGCTCCGCTCGATGAACCTTCTCAGCTTGCTGGGCCTCCCGGCCACGACGGGCCGACCCGGGACCTGCAGGCCCTGCTCCTCCTCGGTGTATATCTTCTTGGACGGGAGGATGCCGATGTTGGCGTGCTGGCACAGCAGGGAGTACATGGCAAACGTGCCGCCTGCAGCGAAACAGATCGAAACACCCTGGTCCCAGTTAGAAATGGCTGGTTTTTTCATCGGATTTGATTTGGGATGGTCACCTTCGCCGTGGTCGTCGGCGTTGAGGGCGATGCAGATATATTTGACGACGCCTATCAGCGTCAAGGTCCAGAACATGATGCTGTAGATTCCCAGATAGTCCTCTTCGGTTGGGTTTGTCAGGTTCATGGAGGGGTAGACGTAGAGAGGGGAGGTGACAAGGCCACCGAATACGACGCCCAGAGTCTTGTAGGCAAGGAGCAGGTCTTGGTAGAATCCCTTCTTCTGCTTATAAAAGAAGAAAAGAATGTTGGCGTGAGTTCACTACACCGGTACAAACCCCTTGCAATACGGTGTGTATACGCAACAAATGTAGAATGTTACTGTTTATGGTTACAGGTTAGTTTCAAACATCCACGTTAAGTCGTCCCGCCCCGAGACGTACTACAAGAACCATAGAAATTTTCAAAAAAAAGAAAGCCAACATCAATTTTGTAGACTCAATCACTGTTGATAATAATAGACACTTGATGTATTTTGCTTCTAAATCACCTACATCTGTTATTATGAAGGAAAAATATAGAGTAGGGACGCGGAAAATTTGTCCTTAATGGCACATGCCCTCATATGCATGCACCATATTAGATGCACGTGGGGATGAGCATCAGTACCTAATATCAAAGATACCACATACTTAGCACAAATCTAGAAGCATCCACATATAGTACATTTTATTGGCCATTGCAACCTACATTACACGATTATTAATTACATGCATCGCTATCATAGCCATTACTTCTATTGAGCCAAACATTACAGTTCACAATCGGAATTCCACTAGTATAGAAATATTTTCACAGGCGGACAGAAACGTTTAACGGAGACAAGCAAAGTGTCTGCCTCCATTCAAAAGCCTGCTGCATAGGCATCCCCATGTGCATCCAATGGTGCATGCACATGGATCATATGCCCTTAGTGGCAAAAAAAACAACATTCTCCACTAAATCCACATATAAAATTTTCATGTATGCTATTATGGATAATAACTTGAAGTATTTTACAAATCTGCATCTAAAGTACTCATCTATCCAATCATCAATAATAAGTTAATAACCCCATTAGCACCTAAGCTGCATCAAAATTGTCCACCACTGCCATTATGAACTGAATAACACAAAGTACTTGCACATGATATTTCACACAATGCTCGCCTAAACGATCATTTTGCGAATTTAAACACATTTGATTGTTTAGCATTTAGAAAACATTGTTTTGATCAATCAATTCAGTAGATATTACAAAAACAACCTCAAGTATATATGCATGCAGGAAACAATGAATATATCGATTTTCATAAGATAGCGATCACGAAAGATATTGGCTCCACATATATCTATTTTCAATTATCATACACGTGTATACTCCTAGATAAATATTATCTAGTATATAATATAATTAATTTTAAGTAATTAGTTGTCCGCTCTAATTTATCAACAATATATATATATAGATATAGAACGACCGAGATATATATATATATATATATATATATATATATATATATATATATATATATATATATATATATATATATATATATATATATATATATATATATATATATATATATATATATACACACACACACACACACACACACTTCTATCTTAAACTGCTAGCACGTGTAGGCGCGTTGGTTGACTGGCCAGGCACAGCATAGTGCGGCATATACAACCAGATTGCGTTTGGCTTTAAATTTAGTCCCCCTAATAGAGAAGATTATTACCGCAACAGAACAATCAGAACGAGGGAATTTTTTTTTTTTGAAAAAACAGGAGGGGCAAGGAGCGCCTGCTGACGATTTATTAAAGAACACAAAAGTACAGGTTACAAGTAACCAGGATAAACCAGGGTAAAACAAAAAAGGGAACTTTTGTATTAATACTACGCAGCAAGTCATACGACGACGCAGTTAAGGGTTTGTGCCGAAACGAGGAAATCTGACAGGAAATTGTTTGGATACTTGGTCAAGGTACGCTAGCTAAGCGCGTAGTTGTGGTAGGGACGACGACTGATCTTCAGAGTAGCTTTTTCAGCAACAGTAGCGAGTTTAAGTGTGCCAGGGTCAGCGTGCCTTTCTTTAGTGTGTGTTTTTTCATTAGCTTGCAACACGCATCATGTCACTAAATTCCTGCGTCCTAACAAACCTGATTAATCGATCGGCTGTGCTGATAAGCGGCTGAAAAACACCGTTGGCTGATTTGTTGTGAGAGAAAAATACTGTTCCGACTGAAAAAACAAGCTGAAAAGTACGGATTATAAGCCGGATAAACAGGGTCATAGGTGTTTCTGAAGAAGGTTACCAGTTGAACGATCGATTGATCAGGTTTGTTAGGAACGTAGGAATTTCAACAAATTTGCACAAGAATTCCATAGGAATTAGTTCAGTTCCACATGAAAAAGCGAGAACAGAGAGAAAATCTCGTGTTCCAAACAAACTCTAAACAACTATAGTACGGCAAAACATGAATAATGGCCTGCCTAGCAGCAGAATGGTTGACACTTACATCGTTCCCCCTTTGTCCAGCTTCCACGTCCATGGAGGCAGCAGTAGCCATTGGAGATCAGCAGGTTGGCCAGGGACTTAGAGAGGCAATCGGAGGGCAAAGCTAGCGAATTGTATAAATACTGGCACTGGCAGAGCAGCGAGAGGCGCCTTACTTATAGCGGTAGGGGAATGGCGCGGCCAGGGTCCCAGGCAGACGGGCCGTGGCCCACGCGACCCACTAACGACTCCGTTGATATGCGCAACGTGGATTCTCGTCTGAATTATTGTCGTCTTCCTCCCAGTTCCTGTCCCAGCCACAAGCTCGTGCGCAGGCGAAAATGGCCTGTGTTTACTTGGACTGTAGCGAATTTGATACGTTTGTTTCATGATCTGAATGAGGTGTAACCGTCTAACACCCTGTTCGTTTGTTCTTATCTGCGCTTATCAGCCAGCCATACAGCAGCGCTTTTCTCTCACAACAAATCAGCATCAGCCAGAATCAACCAGCCAGTCCAGCGAACAGGGTCTAGATTCGAATTGTGTTGGACTCGGATTTGATTTGAGCAACGGAGTGAAACTGTGTCATCACTGCGAGAGTGACTAGTAGATCTTTTGTATGGAGAATTGCTAACATCTAAGATGATCAGGCTATGCGTTTCAATCACCGAGCTACCCATTGTTCCCAATAACCAAAGTGACATTCTTAGGTGGATTCCTGCCAAAGATGGCAAATGCTCCACCAAGAACATCTACAGGCATCTCAGCACACAACAACTTCTTCAGCTCCCCCAATAGGGATCCAGAAGTATAAATCCACAAGCTAACAATATTTTGCAAAGAGCATGGAAAAGCCGGGATCTGGCTCATTAATCAAAGCCTTCACTTGGAAACTAATCAGGCGGGCACTGGCTACTGCTGAAAGGGCATCCAGGTATTCCACTAACATTGATAAGCATTGTGCAGTTCTGGAGCGGTGGAGGATGACGCTCATCTATTCTTCCACTGTAATCTACCGAGGGTTGTCTGGTTCTCGACCAATCCACCTCTTCACACCGGCAACCTTCTTCGAGATGACGACGGAGTAACTTATTCTTCAGACTATCATAACATCCTCCACCCCCAATGACCTTTTCACTAAGATACTAATCACTCTATGGTATATATGGAAGGCTAAAAATGACACTGATTCCATAGAAAGTCTTGGTCTCCCTGGCAGGTACACCACGCAGTTGCTGCGCACATTTCTTCTCACGATCAAGCACCGCTCACAGGAACGCACAACACAACTGCCCAAACAGTTGGGCCGGTTCAGAACCCTGCACAGGCAATGCCAACTGGTTCTCAGCAAAACCATGTGGCAATGGGCCTCAACGAGAACCAACAAAGTGACCACAGCAGCCAAACATTACTAGGTATGAACTCTGTACATGCAGGTAACCCCTCACAACAGATGAACAGGTATACGGTCCACATGCCGGCGCTTCTTCCAGGAGTTCGGTGTTATGTTGATGCATCCACCCTTCCTGACAATCCAACCATGTCAAATAGGAAAGGCTGGACTCGGCATCCTCTTTGTTAACACACGGGTGCAGCTGGCGCAGACTATTTTCATCAAAGCTCAATTCACAGCAAGCCAATCAGTGCTCATGGCTGAAGCGGCTGCTTTAGCCATAGCGGCCACGCTCAATGACAGTCTGCACTTCGACAGTACAACTTTCTTATCAGATTCCCAGCAATTGGTGCATTTCCTCAACCAACAAGACCAATCACACCCACCAGATTGGCTGATCAAATTCCTTACTCAGTCATTTACCAACTACTCGGTTCGCAGAAGAGCGACCATTCTCAAAATTAGCAGGAACCTCAACGCTACTGCTGACGGTCTTGCTAGACAGGCTTTCTCTGAAACTGCTACTACTTTCAGCCTGTATGCTCTTTTTGCATCACGGTCATCAGTGCCCTCTAGTTCAGGCACTGCACTCTGTAAACTTCCAGCATGTAACATTACTCTCAGCTTCATGCTGTTAATATATCCTCGTTTGTTGAAAAAAAAAACGATGGCAAGCCTCAGTCATGCTACACTGCCGTGATGTATGTACATGTTGGTCACGACTTTGCATCTGTTCTATGCTGACCGCATGCAGTTGCTGCAAGCCTGCAACTGAACTGAGCGCATGCGGAGCACGCAGTGCGCATGGCGTTGGGGAACTAATTCTCGCCTCGTCTCGTCTACGTTAAGCTTATATGTTTCATCGATCTCCATCGTCTATGCCATCTGATCGAGCACCTCATATATAGACCCTCTAGGGCGAAAAGATCAAAACAAAACAAGAAAACAAGATGATGAAATCAGGAATTTCAGCGTCTCTTATTATCAAATATTTCAGGCATAATTCTTCTTTTATTTAATGGTCAACTCAAAATTCTGAAGATCACCGTAATTATTGAATGGTTGTTTGACTAGCAGCAGTTTCACGGATTTAGCTCCTTACCGGTGCCGGCTAGCAGGAGCAAAATTATTCGGTTCGGTACATTTTGTCCGTTATTAGGTTTCTTATAAATACGGTGAGCCATGCATCATATCGTGCCGCACCGCACGTTTTTCTTAAGGTGGGTGAGATACAAATCTCATCCTATTATTCGCCCGGCAAGCTGGACCTAGGATCTTGGCACCGGACATCTGGGACCTGTTCTGGTGCTATGAAAGGCAGGGCATAATCGCACATGAAGGTTATTCAGGTTCTGTTTCCTCTGTAGTTGTTACGCGTACGATCCTTGTATAGTAGTACTCTCCCCGTTCCAAATTATTATTTTTTCTAAATATATATCTTTTACTATCTATCTAGATATATGATGTATATTTAGGTATGTAGTAAAACGCATGTACCAAAAAGAACAGTATAACCTACGATTTAGAACGAAGTGAGGGAGCAAGTGTTAGTGCTCTTGCTGTGCTGCCAAGCCTAGGCTTATTATTGCTTGTTCTTTATTCCTGCTACCTTTTTCTAAATATAAATAAAAAAGAACATGCTTAGATACGGTTGTGAAAAAAAAATTCAGGTAGTAACAGAACGACTCCACGGTTGCTACACTTAAGCTTGATCTTTACTTTTGGTTTCTACGATATACTTTTATTTAACATATGTACGAGCATTTATTTATCAATCCTGATATTATGTTCTTGTAAATATAATCGTACATAGCTTCTTGATTGAAAAAAAAAACCCAACTAATATAGTGATGGAGCGACCGAGCAAAGCAAGTACACAATCTCATTCATGGAGCCGACAACACAACCCCGCAATCACATCTTCACCTTATCTCCTTCGAAAAAAAAATCTTCCAAGATGATTATTTGATTAGGACCATCTTGTATGTCCTCGCGGGGGGGGGGGGGGGGGGGGGGGGGGGGTGAGCTCATACCATCTTTTTTTTTCAAAAAAATAGCTACCAGCAGGAAGATGAAGTGGACGGAGAAGAAAAAAAGTGGTGTTGGAGAAGGAGCAAACTCAGCCCTCTAATTAAATGTTGATGCTAGTTAAATCTGCCATTGCTTATTTCCTACGTACTGCCTCTGATTCAAAATATAGGCAGTGTTAGGATTATTATTACATATTATGGAAACTACTTTGCAGCTAGCTGCTGCTTCTTGTACAGTAAAATGTGAGATGATTTTAGCCGCTGCAGTTGTAATATTCATTATGGAAAATACTTTCATCATATATAATTTTTATTATTTAGAATGGTATGTTTTAATAAAAAAAAAGTCAATGTGTCACTTAACCTAAACAACCTACGTTTGGGATCGCCGGGGGAGGGGGGGGGGGGTTGTGGGGGTGTGGTGTTGTCTTTGTTTCTTCCGATGGATGGACATGTGGGGGTGTGGTGTTGTCTTTGTTTCTTCCGATGGATGGACACACCTCATCTGTTGCTTTTGGCAAAGGGTTTGACTCCTGACAGGGCCTTATTTTAAGGACACATCGAACAGCTGACAGACATGAAATGACAGCACTAGCACAATTCCAATTCCATGTTGATTGATGAAAGAATTTTGCTATGGAACATTGCAGTGTCACAGCTGCGGATTCTGGATTTGCATGCAACAGGCAGATTTTATTCCTCCACAACTAGCATAAACAATTGTTTTTCCCATGGTGATAAAATTCGCATATGTCAAACTAACAGTCACCATCTTCCAATTTTAAATTGCAAATTGCTTGAAAAAGATAAACTTAACAATACTTTGTGCAGAACCACAAACGCTCTAATTATTGGATTGGCGTGGTATACTTGTTTAATAGTGGAATAAAGCTGGAAAAGGAAAGAGGTGTGGAAATTTGTTAATAAAATAGGCGTGATCTGGTTTGCAGCTTTATTTTAGCAGGAGAATGTTCTATTATCCCTAATAAACCCTAGGTAAAATAAGAATTAGCATATAGAAGACAACCAACATGTATCAAAAAAGCAAGGATTTTTGTCTGACAATGGCAGTTTCTAGAACCTTAAGCAAGAACAAGATGCAAAACTAACCCGGGAAGTAACCAGTAACTGTAAAAGAGGATTCTGAATGCTTGGACGAGGGAAACTTCAAGCACTGTAAAAAGGGTTCCATGCTCCATCTGAAAGGCTTGTAATTCAGTGCGCATTATTTTAGCACCGTGGAAATCCCTTGTGCAAGATTCACGAAAACTAGTGCACATTATTTTAGCACCGGGGAAGTCCCTTGTGCAAGATTCACGAAAACTGGTGTCCTCTTGCATAATCGCGACAATCCAAAGGCCGAGGACAAAAGTAACCTTCTGATCTGAGTTCAGTACCATGGCGTTCTGCATCAGCACGCACGATCCAAAAGCTGAAGGCTGAAGCACTCTCTTTCAGAACTTCAAGTCTTCAAGTTGCTAATGAGTTCAGAGTTTACTCAGGCTGCCCAATCCCAACACAGGATTCGTGTCCCTCGCATGAACAACATCGTGGATATGTTGAGATGTCCTCATCATCAAACTGGAAATGCTGGTGCGGTGCAGCAGAAATTCGTATCCTGTAGGGCTCACCTATTTTTGAACCACAGTTGCCCTATGATAATGATGTACTCATTTTTCAGAGTGGTCAGATGAAATATTGGAAAGGTGGGTGATCAAAATATGAAGATAGAACAATTATGAGCACTTTCAGAAAGTAGTCTTGTTAGTTGTTACCATGATTTATACAACAATGAAAAACTAAATGGTACAAGTAAAACATTTTGGCCTAACATGCGGTGTCAAAGACTGTTACAAACATCTAGAGATGCTGCACAAATACCAATGCTCTGCTCCTACTTCTTTGCTGAGCCTATGATGAGATGTCAACATCAGTTTTCTTCACAGAAACACCATATCGAAGCCATGCTATTTTCACGGTTCCTTGTGTGGAAATGGCAGTTCCTCAACTTATATGTCTAATTGTTTGCCGAAGACTTACACTTCATCAAATTGGAGAACCTCAGTTTATTCTCCCTTTATGTTAGCCTTCCAGCGCAGAAAGCTCAACCTCTTTGGTGCAAGGACGATATGCTACGAAGGTGCTGTCATTCGCAAACGAACCTGGATTAAAGCAAGTGATCCCAGTATATTTGAAGGCTTTCTGCTCGCTTTTGTCACCCAATACAATCTGAAGAAGTTTTGAAAAGAGAAGAATGAGCACAACACAATCCAAAATTTGTTGTGACAGGTAAAACTATACTTGTCAATTTTGTATGTTCACCCTAACAAATGAGCACAAAAGATCCACTGCAACTATAACAAGAAAAAAAATTGAAGGTTTTTGCATAAACTATATCCCAAATGATATACCGTGTGAGGAGTTGGATACAACCGAAGGCAATGATCATAATTCCATATGATAGGTTGAACAGTAAGAGGCAATGGACAAAGATGGCTCTGATGGGTGATAGTTGCTACCAGCTGAAAAGAGAAGGATTGGTTAATGTCTTCAAAGGGGTTATGGTAACTATGCTACAAACACTACAAAAAAGTAAAAGTCATATAATTTACGTGTTCAAAAGGGTCACTTGTTTCTTCCGTTGTTGGTGGAATGAGACACGACCGCCGCATCCTGTAAAGGAGATCTTGCCGGAAAAACACAATTTCTTGTGTATAAAACTTCACCCTGAAAAATGATAGCTCTTATTGTTATTAGACATGGGATAGATCAGAATTGATAAATCTGTAAGCTGATGTTTGATTTGACCATTGCAGCTTGATAAAGATTAGTGAAATAGTTTGATTGTTTGAACAGGATGTTCTGTGTAAATCTATCACTTTATAGTCTCAGTGGTAGAGCATATGAAGCTTTTTCCAAAACCTGACTAAATGTCAGTGGATTACAATTCAAAAACTAAACCAAATGAAGCAGATATCACCTAACACAAAAGTGCCAAGCGTGCATTATGTTGCCTATCCAAAAGCATAAGATGCTCCTCGGTAGACTAGCATGAAACATGGTGATTAAGTTGTGCATCATGTGATTGTGCAATGAGATCCCAAAATAATCAAGAGTATAGCTGTATGAGATTCACAATAACTTTCTATAAAATAACTACAGTACATCAACAGCTTAACTTCATATAGTGACTGCTGATCATTCTACATTGGCAGACCATGAAAACACATAATAATTAACGATTTAGCAGATTCATGACATCCAAAAGAAATAACACTGTTGTTCCTTCATTTTGGGCATACTGACTTCTGATTTCGATATTGGAAGGCATAATAGCTTTGCCCACGAAATATTTATTGTTAACATCTCATCTCATGTTTAACGTGTACATCTCCCTATCAGTATAATCCTGACATCAGTTGGAATTTTAAGCATGAGTTTCATGTCGAACCTGCAGGGGTTGCTTACGAAGATTGCATTTGGTATGTGCTTCTGAAGTTCTTCAATTAGATATTTTGGAAGTGCACACCTTGGCAGAGCTTTAGAAGGACCTGCATATTTGTTATCAATTAAAAACATATAAAGCGATGAAGAAACATCTCATTGCAGTTGTCTGGGGAGACAGTTAGCAATATGTCTGAAGAAACTCATTCATAGTCCTAATATTATTAGTATCAGAGAAAATGTTCTAAATAGCATGGTAAAGCTAGGATATAAACGAATGGACCAAATTAATAGCCATAACAAATTCCATCTTAAATAGCAAACTAATTACAAATTTGGATATAGGAGTGCATTGTACTTGTGGATGTGAGCAGCTATCAGCTAAAAGCATCACTAAGTTTTGGAGTACCTGCATCATCAGGTCCAGGAACGAATAAGAAACGACTATGTTCCTTTAATCTAGATCGAGCTGCAATCATCTCGCCAAGCTTTCCAAACTGAAATCTGTGTGAAGGTACATAGCTAAGGCTTATCTCATACTGGAATAGCAAGAACAAAAGACATCTCTGACATCTCTAATGAATCAGAAAGCCATACCTGAGTTCTTCAAATGAATTGAACGCTAGATTGCAAGGGCGAGAGCAGAAATTGCCCATTAAAACGAAGAGGGAAGGCACAACTTCCACACTATCATACCCATCAAGAACAACAGCCAACTTCTCCATAGTCTTCTCTACGAGATAACACATAGGAACGTCCTGAGAATAGGACTCAATAATGACAGAAACAAAAAATAAAGAACTAATGTAAAATAGAAATACCTCAGGGTTGTCCAGCCAAACATCCGAAAGAATGACAAACATATCATTTATGGCCTTTTTCTCCAGTGATGATAATCTTAGCTGTTTGATATCAATGGTGCCCAAAATTATCGGTAAAGACGTTTTTGACAAGACCTAATTATTCAACATTGGGAATGAAGCTATTGGACTTACTGCTTCTTCAGTTGGTATTACACCTCCCCCAAAGAAATCAAGACCCATGAGCAATGAAACTGACGCTTCCCTGTCCTCCAGGGGAGGAAATCCACATGTATTTACCTGTGCATGATTTGAACATAATTGCAACAGAATTGACAATACAGAAAAGGTTTGAAACTTTTCTAGGAAATGAGAACTACAGACCTGGAAAATGCCATTTGAAAGCAGCTCACCTTCGGCTACGATTACAGTATTTTCAACGAAAAAACCTGACGTGATTTTGTGTTCTATGTTAAGGAAAGCAGTGGTACTTTCTCAATAATCTCGAAATCCACACAGATAAAACAAGAGGAAATTCCTTGGTACACCATCCTTCAAAGGTGACTGGAGGAGGTTTAAATGTTTAATGTTGACTTATTTTATTTGACAAAGCAAAGATGTAGAAAGTTTGTTATGCATTATTCACAAGTAATAGTAACTAGCCATCAGTGCTAAAAAATAACACTGCTTTCTTAGGATATGGCATTTGATAAGTCAATTGGAACTGCTCCAGTAAGATCCTCCAAGTAGAACTGCCGCTCCTCCAACTGTGAAATGACCCCCATAATCCATCTCCGTCCAGTGCACCCAATTAGCGACTGTATAGAAGTTATCTGCATGAAAGAAAAAGAAAACATATAAGCAACTCCACATAGAAAGACTAATAAACATACAACGAAATTTGAAAAGGAAAGGCATAATGAAAACTGTTTGCAGGATTTGATCTAAGTCATAAGGGTCAAAGAAATCAATCTATGATAGATAGATACAACATAGCAGGGAGAAATACCTCGCAACTACTATCTTCGGTCGCAACTGTGTCAAAAGCTGGCTTAGAGAAATATTTATCACGAGACAGCCTCTGAAGCAGCACTTGATACCTATCCCTATAAAGGGAAGCTTTATCTCCAGCTTCTCCATGGACAGCTAATCTGCCTGTGTGCCTGTAATGCATAGAAAATCCCATAATAGAGTCAACAATAGAAACATGAGGGTCTTGTACACAAAACGAGCTCTTTCAGCAAGTGATGTGCTCTATATGACCAGACAATTCTAGGTATTCAGCAGCAATTTCCTAATATGATTCATCTAACACCTTTGTGAACACAATAGAATATTGGCACCACTCAAACTAACCTAACACATTTATTCTGCGAATTGGCAGCTGTTAAAGCGAATCTGATACTTAGATTAGTGCCTTTGTGGCATAAGGTACCCAACCATGAATCTAAAATCCCTATTTATTAGCATCCAATTTGGCAAAATAGCAATCTTTAATCCCAGTTCAATAGAGAAGCCTAAAAAGAACGAACCAATCCTCAAGTCCCCATGGAGAATTGCCCAGATCCACAAAGAAAAGGCAGCGTTCACATACTCGTAAAACACTTTCTTGATTGGGTCGTAGTGGAACCGCGGCACGAGGAACGCGTCCACCACCCGCAGAGCAGACCTTGCGCTTGTGATCGCTGGCGACGCCGCATCGAGCGCCTCCTCAGCCTCGACCAGCAGCGCCACCACGCGCCGGACCGCGTCCCGATCCAGTATCGACGACTGCACTGCGCCCACCAAACAGACACCCAGATCCACAAGCATCAAATCGACAGCCGCCAGTAACAGCAGCAGACAGCAAACGGCGCACAGGGGGGCTAAACGGGAGAGCTAGCTTACGCGGTTCCTTGTCGAGCTCGTCGAGGAGGAGGTCGAGCGCGTCGTCCTCGGCGTCGGGGAAGCGGTCGAGGAAGGCGGCGGCCTCCTCGAGGGCGTCCACCTTGAGGGTGAAGCCTCGCAGGCGGAACTTGCGCTGCAGTTTCCTGCGCGTGGCCGCCGACGGCGCCGCCATGGGAGAGGGGGCGGGAAGCGGCGAGGAGAGGGTGTGGCGGGAAAGTGGGGTTGGGGTTTGGGAGAGATGGCGGGATAATAATTGGCGATTCCTGGGCTTCTCGCCGGTTTTTATTCTTGCGTCTCTGAAAGGGCCAGAGCCTACCCAAACCACAATTCAATGGGGTTGGGCCTGGGATGTATCAAAATGAAAGCAGCCCAACGGACTTTTCGAATTTGGAGGCCTGCGAGGTCTTAGAGAAATCTATTTACATGAAAAAGTCCATCTCACCTTTGATTTGCCTCCCTCGGTAGGAATTTAGACTCCCCGAACTTTTAAAACCATTTGATTGATTTACATTCTTCGAGTGATTTTGTTCGCATGTTCCAACGGTGCGTATGTCATGTAGTGTGGCCCTAGGGCCTATAATTTGCTAGCTATCTTTATTGTATGTGGTTGGGCTTAGCCCGTCCTTATTTTAACCCTGAGGCTCTAGCTATAATATATACTCCCTCCATGTTACTAAAATAAGTCATTTTGGACAGCAATATAGTTCCAAAGTACAACTTTAACTTCTTATTTTTATAAAAATATTTATTGGAAAGTGTGTGTGTGTGTATTTTCAAGACAAATATATTCATATGTTTTTCACATTTCTAAACTCAACAACTTAAAAATTATTCATGATTTATATCCTCAATATTTAATCCATGCGTCGTCCAAAACGACTTCATGAAGGGAGTAAATAACTAATCTTTGTATGAAAAGTTGATTCAATTTAAATAGATGGCTATTGTCTACATCTGATGTGATGTCAAAAATGTGAAAGGATAGCCACATGCATGAATGCCAAGTTTCGACACACTTGGGCTCGGGCTCGGCTGGCTAGGCCATGACATGAATGATGCGATGCCAGTAAGGTGTTGCAGCTATAAGTGAGAGATGACAAATCAAGAAAAAAAAACGAGATGTAGTAAGGACCGAAGGGAACAATGAAAGAAGAGTAGCAAGAGTGCAGGACTATGGGCTGATAGATGGAAGAAGAAATTTTCGTACTTAATATTAGACATAGGTCTACATTAGATTACGTTAAATATATTTTTATGACAATTGAACTTATAAATAATAATACTATTTTCTATAAATCTTGAATTTTATTCTTTTTACAAGACAGTAGAAAGCTCTGCAGTACACGTAATGCACTGGGCCAGGGGCAGACTTGTAAGCACGTTCGAATCCACTTTTAGGTCTAATTTGGAAGCAAGGAAAAAGGCACACCTAGGATTGGAAAACCCTCCAAATATAACTAAATGGGTTAATCAAATAATATCCTTATGGATCTCGTACCCTGGAAAAAGTCATGGATTATAAGAGGATTTGAGTTTTCAAAAAGGGTCGTAGTGGAGTATAAAACGTGAAGTATTATGAAATGGAGGAAGTAGCAGAATGAAAACCATCGGAATCACGATATATTTTCTAAATTATTGAGCAACGGATCAACACCATTAATAACTATAAAGATATTAGAAAATATAAAGTGGCATAAACACGATAATTATAAAAAACGCCACTTTTATCAAAACGATTCGTGGTAGTCTCATTTCCTCTCTCATTGTATTGCGAAAAAAGATATAATAAAAAGGTGCGTTCAGAAACGAGAATAACAACTGTTTTATCACTTTGCGACAAAATTTAATTAGTATAAGATCAAGTACTCCGTATTTTGGAACATTGGATTACTGCCGACACATCTGTCCCCGTTGCGTCAGGTGACCCGTCAGTGAATGCCACACCCAGGACCCAGCCAATGTGGGATCCGCGCCGCACCGGTAAAGCATAGCATCACAGCGTACATGGTTCGCAAAGAAGAATCCATTCTGCACAAGAACACTCCAGTCCAGACTACAGATCCCCATCCACACACAACCAGAACTCCGAGCTGCGACTGCGATAAACAACCGCCGCCATCGCCTGGCCCGCGCCACCTGCCCACCACGCGGACCGCTCGCCGCGCGGACGCGTGCATGCGCCGCACCACACGCGTACGTACGTGTGCGACGCGGCCACGAAACAAATGTCCGCGCGGCACCCCGATCTGGCGCGCGATCGATCCGCCTCCATCCAGAACACCCCACCCCACGTCCCCGTCGCGCCGGGCCAGGCAGGGTCCAGCGACAACGCCGCACCGTTCCCACGCAGGCACGCACTAGCCTTCCGCTCAGCGAATCGAGTCGCTGTCCGCCCGATCGCGGAGTGCCGGAGTCAGATCGGGAGCGAAAACGATGGTGGTTGGTCTTCCGCGGTGAGGCACTCAATCTGACACAAGTTATCCTATCTTTTAAATCTGAAACAAACCAATGATGTACCAGAATACCAAAAAAAGATGAAAGGATAGTTGATGAGTGGTACAGATTGTTTGATGAAGCGATGAGTTTCTAAACGGTCTCCGACCATGTGTGTCCCTAGCTTTTACTATTTTTCTCTTAGCCAAAACTTTGCCGCTGGTTGGCTAGGAGAGACACCACGGCTTCCATTATTAGCAGTACCAGTAGAGTAGTAGTCCAGTACCAGCACTCACAAGCCACCACCACCGAAAGGCGAGAACGAATCCCAGAACAGTGCAGCAGGCAGCACAGCCATGGTGCTCTCGCACGCGAGCTCCAGCCGGGACGACGACGCGGTGGCCAACACCTTCGCGTCGCGCTACGTGCGCGAGCGCCTGCCGCGGTGACGTGCCGTGCCGTGCCGACCAGATCCGGGCAGGGGCGGCGGCGGTTCGCTGCCGCCCCTGCTGGTGGTGATGGCCTGCGTGTGCAGTGTGCTGATCCGGGGTGCTTGCTTGCAGGTACCGGATGCCGGAGCGGTCGATCCCGCGGGAGGCGGCGTACCAGATCATCAACGACGAGCTGATGCTGGACGGGAACCCGCGGCTGAACCTGGCGTCCTTCGTCACCACGTGGATGGAGCCCGAGTGCGACAAGCTCATCATGGACTCCGTCAACAAGAACTACGTCGACATGGACGAGTACCCCGTCACCACTGAGCTCCAGGTACGTACTACTACCATGCGCCACCACCCAAACAAAGGCTCAGATTCAGCTCTTACCAACTTGCTCTGTCTGTGCTTGGCTCCTTGCTAAATTCGACTTACTGGCAAGGTTCTGCCAGTCTTTTTGCTTCCGCGTCTATCCTATTTCCATTCCATGGAGCCTCTCAAAGGTCAAAAGTGCCCAGTACAGTACAGTACTTGCCAAGAACGGAAGGGTCTGATCATCCCAAGCCCCCAGACATTTTGGGGTTTGGACTAAACTATACATGAGTTTGGATAAGTATGCTATTTTTTTTAACGAAACATAAGGCGTATATATATATTTCTAAAAGTTGAGTGTGAGCATGGCAGCATGCCAAAGGTTTCAAGTTTTTCCGTATGTTGTATGACCTGAAATCCTGAATACGGAATACGTGATAAACATGGATCTGAAGAGGAAAAAAAAACTCGATAGTTCGATATTTCCAGTTTGAATAAGTAATTTGACAGTGTTATTTCTTTCAAAAAATAATTTGACAGTATTGACTCACATGATAAAGATATGCTCTTTCAACTCAACCTTTGCGCTGGTCTTTTAACTTCTTGCTGAATTTGGTTTGGTTCACTGACTGTATTTTGATTACTGTCTGAGTGATCTCCCTGAAATCAGTATTTGTTGCACTATTAGCACATAGTAATTCGGTTCAGTCGGTGGGTAGTGGCGAAGCTATAACAAATGATTTGTAGGTGTCTTTTAACTTGTCTAGCAAACAACATCTAGTGTTACGCTGGCAGCTTTTATCTGGTTACTGATGCTACGACTTTGGTCCTTTGCAGAACCTAACTAGGACTTGTTTATACAGTTCTGCTCTGTTAATGACACGCGGCTCTCCTGCGTCGTTCGAGAGAAAAAAAAAGTTCTGCTCTGTTAGTTGCTATTGTGCATCTGCTTACTGCCTGTTGCTATTTTTGCAGAACCGCTGTGTAAATATGATAGCTCACTTGTTCAACGCACCGATTAAGGAGGATGAGACGGCTGTTGGAGTCGGAACAGTGGGATCCTCAGAAGCAATCATGCTTGCTGGTCTGGCATTCAAGAGGAAATGGCAAAACAAGAGGAAGGAACAGGGGAAACCATATGATAAACCCAACATTGTCACTGGTGCTAATGTTCAGGTTTTTTTTTTAAACTGTCGGACAAGGTGATCAGATTGCAACCACCATAAGTGTCTGAAATATGCCTTTGGTGATTTGTAATGTCCTAGGTTTGCTGGGAGAAATTTGCAAGGTATTTTGAAGTAGAACTAAAGGAGGTCAAGTTATCAGAAGGATATTATGTCATGGACCCTGTCAAGGCTGTTGAGATGGTGGATGAGAACACTATTTGTGTTGCGGCAATCTTGGGATCAACTCTCACTGGAGAGTTTGAAGATGTCAAACTATTGAACGACCTTCTTACAAAAAAGAACAAGGAAACTGGGTAAGCATTTTTTTCCCTATGTCTGGGCTTCTAGGGTATTATCTTCTGAATGCAACCATAATAGTCCATCGGTCCAGTAGCATTGAGGCAGTGTATGTTTTGGGTTCAAAGTGACTGTCAACAATCGTTCCAAATTTTAGATAAAACTTTGTTAAACCGATTCCTTGAAAGAAATGCTGCAAACTTATTTCCAAAAATGAACCCTTGCATTATTTGGGCAACAAATGGACTGAGTCAAAACTTATTTCCAAAAATTGAACCTTAGGTGAATGATAAATGAACATTATTGCCATCAGTGACATGCCACTCCAAGCAATTATAGGTTGCATTTTCCTGAAACCATCCAAAAGAATGGGCTTCGCTATCTTTCTTATGGATATGAGCAAACCTCTGCAAAGCAGACCAACACAACATACTCTGTTCTAGTTTCTGTCAAAATGCTTACTCTCTTATTCGTGCAATGAAGGTGGGATGTGCCTATTCATGTTGATGCTGCGAGTGGAGGATTCATAGCACCTTTCCTCTACCCTGAACTTGAGTGGGACTTCAGGCTACCTTTGGTGAAGAGCATCAATGTCAGCGGGCACAAGTATGGCCTTGTCTATGCTGGTGTTGGTTGGGTCATTTGGCGGAGCAAGGAGGATTTGCCTGAAGAGCTCATTTTCCATATAAACTACCTAGGGACAGACCAGCCTACATTCACGCTCAACTTCTCCAAAGGTATCTTTCATTCATTCTTTCTTTCAGGTTCGTGTCGTTCCTCTGGTCTTTCTCATGTTGCAGGGAATTGAGTGCTTGGCAATTTTCTTCAGGTTCTAGTCAGATCATTGCGCAATACTATCAGCTCATACGCCTAGGCTTCGAGGTATTAATCTTTCGTCGACTCAAAACAGTTTGAATGTATAGAACAAAATGATGCTGATACATGCTTGAGGGCATTGGGCATATCATTTTTTTTTCAGTTTTCCCTTGTGCTGTTGTGATAACCATAGTCACCGGGAACGTGGTACGGTGCCACGTTCCACGTTTCGGGAACGTGGATCAATTTCGTCCCAACAATGGAAAATCCTTTCTTAAGGAGCGTTTCACGTTCCACCATCCTCGTTCCACGACCCAATCATTCCAGGAACTTTGTGACTGTGGTGATAACCTGCAATCTGCTGTATATTTTGGTGCCACTTTTCTGATGTAGGGGTACAAACACATCATGGAGAACTGCCAGGAGAACGCCGCGATACTGCGGGAAGGCATCGCAGCGACCGGGCGGTTCGACATCCTGTCCAAGGACACCGGCGTGCCGCTGGTGGCCTTCTCGCTCAAGGACAGCAGCCGGTTCAGCGTGTTCGACATCTCCGAGAACCTGCGGCGGTTCAGCTGGATCGTGCCGGCGTACACGATGCCGGCGGACGCGGAGCACGTGGCGGTGCTCCGCATCGTCATCAGGGAGGACTTCAGCCGGAGCCTCTCCGAGCGGCTCCTCTCGGACATCCGGAAGATCCTGCACGAGCTGGACGCGCGCGCCACCCACGCCGTGATGGTCTCCACCGCCACCGCCACCGCAGCGCAGTCGGCGGGCGAGGACGGCGGCGTCGTGGCCAAGAGCGTGCTGGAGATCGAGCGGGAGGTCGCCGCGCGATGGAGGAACGCTGTGAACAAGAAGAAGACGGGGGTCTGTTGATGCGTTGCAAGGGGCGTGAGTCGGAGGTTTCACCATGGCAGCTTCGTTTATATGTGCGTGTTTGTGTCTGTGCAGACGTTGGATGCGGTGGTCCTGTTACGTGTAGCACCGGGCGTTGGTCCAGTACTCCAGTCACGTATATGTGCACAAGGACAAGGTGGTGTATGCAGTATGCAAATGTTCAGGATTCAGGAACCAGAAATAATGTATGTAAGTGTTGGATTTATGCCACATGTTGGCCCTGTACTTCCCCTCTTTCGCAATATATTGTTCGGTAGGTATTTTGTGTAATCTTCCCTAATAATATTATTATGAAGGGAAACTAGAATTAGAGGGGTGCACCTAAGAAAAAAGTGCCAAGAGAAAAGAGAGCCCGACGCCTCTGGACCCCTCCCCGCCGCCGCCCCGGCGCCGGTGCCCGCCTACCTCTCTCCCCCCTAGATCCGCCCCACCCTCGGCCACTCCCTCCCCTCCCTGGTTGGGTGCGGACGCTAGCACCCCGCCGCCACCGCCGCCGTCCTCCATGGAGGATGCGGCGCCGGGCGGCTCCATCGCCTCCCCCTCGACTTCCTCCTCCAGATCCGCCACCTCCTCTACCTCCTCTCTCCCGGCGAGAGCTACCCCGGCCTACGCGTCACCCACGGGGCCCCTCCGCCTGCAGCACCGATGCACGCCGCCGGCGGCCCTGTGGAGGTGGCGGCCTTGGTTTCGGCGGCCGGGACCTCCCCCCCACCGCCAGGATCTCCCTCCCGGGCCACATTGGGTGGCTGCGCCGGCGCGCTCCGGAAGCTTCCGGCCGCGGGCACTTCGGGGTGCGCGGGGGCCGGGGCTGGCCTCTCCACGCCGCCGCCAGTGCTTCGTGCCGCCCCAGCCACGCCGACGGTGACGCCGGGCGCCACTGCTTCGGGGCTACCGCGCTGCACTGCAGTCTCGCCAGTGACGCCGCCGCCGCTGAGCGCTGTGCCTTCCTCAGCTACCTCGGTGGGTGCATTGGAGGACGGCTCGCCGGTCATCGTCCAGGACATCGGCGATGGCGAGGTTGCGGATGAGGATGACGACGAGGACGCGGGGGCGGCTGCGACAGCGACGCCGCGCCCCCCCTCCTTGTCAACGCGGCCGACATCACTGGGCTCCACGCTCTCTCCGTCTGCGGACCCGTTCTACCCATCCTTGGGAGGCCGCTCGAAGCACCGCCGATGGGCAGACGACGACTGCGATGAGTCCGACGGCGACCGTCCCTCCTATCTGGAGATCGCTCTTCGCCAGGCAAGGTCGATCTCCGTGTCCCCTGTGCGCGCCCAGACTGTACCTGTTCTGGGGCGCGGCGGTGCGGTGCGAACGCCGGGCAGAGGCCTACACGGCGGAGGAGGAGGCGCGGCCGGCCGCGCCCTCAACTTGTGCACGGCTTGCCAGCCCCGGCGGTCGATGGTCGAGCTCCTGCCCGCCAACGTCTCGGTGCGCGAAGGTGGGTCTCTGCCCCCGACGTCGACGGATGGCGTGAGATTCTACCCTAACAGGAGGGGGGGCCTGTAACACCCCAAGTGTTTGGCTTGCATTTGTGCATGTGCATTGCATAACATAAGCACATTCATTTCATTATCACATGTGCATCATTCTATGTTTCATTAGCTATGCCTGGATGTTTCATATGTTTCAATTGAATGTTTCAATTACTATATGAGCTTGGAGTACATGCATTACATACAAATGAGTGCTTGGTTTCTACATCCTGTAGTACTCCACAATATCACGGTGGATTGCTTTCTTAGAAGTCGAATTATCGAACTCCAGAAGACTGATGTGGGTGTGTTTCACATCAAGCGGAAGATGAAAGAGCAAGAAACCAAGCACTTTAGGGTGGATGACAAAGGAATTCTCTGGTTCAATGATAGACTTGTAGTACCCAAAGACAAAGAACTTAGAAATCAAATTATGGCCGAAGCCCATTCTTCTAGATTGTCCATCCATCCTGGTAGCAGTAAAATGTATCAGGATCTCAAGCCCTATTATTGGTGGACCAAGATGAAGGAAGAAATCGCAGCCTATGTTGCAAGGTGTGATAACTGTTGCAGAGTTAAGGCTATTCACATGAAGCCCGGGTTATTGCAGCCACTCTCTATTCCTGGCTGGAAGTGGGACGAGATTGTTATGGATTTCATTGTTGGGTTACCCACTACAGAAAAGGGTTTTGATTCAATCTGGGTTATCGTAGATCGTCTAACCAAATCCGCTCACTTTATTCCTGTCAAGTCTACCTATCACCCTCACAATTATGCTGACATTTATTTCCAACAAGTGGTACGTCTCCATGGTGTGCCCAAATCCATTGTTTCTGATAGAGGACCTCAATTCACTGCTCGCTTTTGGGAACGTTTACATCAGAATCTTGGCACTCATCTAATCCGAAGTTCTGCCTATCACCCGCAAACATCAGGGCAGACTGAGCGTGTTAATCAAATTCTTGAAGACATGCTTAGAGCTTGTCTTATCTCTTGCAAAGGCTCTTGGGAGAAATGGTTGCCTCTCGCTGAATTCTCTTATAACAACAGTTATCAAGAGAGTATCAAGATGGCTCCTTTTGAAGCTCTATACGGTCGCAAGTGTAGAACTCCTCTGAACTGGGTGGAACCCGGAGAAAGGAGGTTCTACGATATTGATTTTGTAAAAGAAGCCGAAGAGCAAGTCTGAGAAATACAGAAGAATATGACTGCCGCGCAAGCTAGACAAAAGAGCTATGTTGATAAGAGAAGAAAACCTATTGAGTTTGAAGTAGGCGACCATGTCTATCTGAAGGTATCCCCTATGAGGGAAGTGAAACGTTTTGGAATCAAAAGGAAGCTTGAGCCTCGGTATGTTAGACCTTACCGGATTATCGAGAAAAGTGGAAGAGTAGCCTATAAACTCAATCTACCTCGTGAAATGGGAGCTATTTTCCCGGTATTCCATGTGTCTCAATCAAGGTTCAGCTAGGCGCTAGGCGGAATCTAGGCGCTGACCCTCAGCCTAGCGCCTAGTCGGGAGTAATCGCGCCTAGGCGTTCCTAGGCGTTTTGTATATATACTAATATACATGTATTATCTTCTAAAGAAAAAAAATAGCTGAATAGTGGGTCTAGATAGATAGAAAGGTTGGCCTAGATAGATAGAAAGGCCCAAGAGGCAAGAGTCCAGCCCATCTCCTGCCCAAGACTCCAACCTTATCCATCTCTCGGCCCAGCCTTACTCGATGCCCTCTCCTCATCGTGCCGCACCCGCATCCACGCTTGATGCCGCTGCCTTCTCGGATCCGCATCAGTCGCCGCCGCCGGTTCTTCTCCCTCGGCGGCATCTCTCTCCTCTTCTCGCTCGCGCCGCTCACGCCCTTCGCCACCCCCGTCCCTGCTTCTCCGCCTCCTCTGCCACAGCCGCCGCCTGGTCCTCCCTCGCCGGCGACCTCAGCCCGCCTAGGGGTCCGCCTACCCCCATAGGTGAGGCGGAACCCCCTCGCCGAGCGCCTAGTCGCGTCTAGTCGCCGCCTAGTCGCCGCCTAGCGGAACCTTGGTCTCAATTGAAGAAATGTCTTCGTATTCCCGAGGAAAGAGTAGCAGTATGGAGAATCAAATTGAAATCTGATCTTTCATATGAGGAGAAGCCCGTGCAAGTTCTAGATACTCAAGAAAGGGTGACTCGTAGTCGAGTAGTTAAGTTATACAAGGTAGTGTGGAGTAATCATAGTGAACGGGATGCGACTTAGGAGCGGGAAGATTATCTAAAGGAAAATCATCCAACTTTCTATACTAAATGGTACGCTTTCCAAATCTTGGGACGAGATTTTTATAAGGGGGGAGGGCTGTAACATCCCAAGTGTTTGGCTTGCATTTGTGCATGTGCATTGCATAACATAAGCACATTCATTTCATTATCACATGTGCATCATTCTATGTTTCATTAGCTATGCCTAGATGTTTCATATGTTTCAATTGAATGTTTCAATTACTATATGAGCTTGGAGTACATGCATTACATACAAATGAGTGTGGTGACTCACTAAAACACTTTAACTATGTTTAGGAACCCTAATGGAACAAGGTTCATGTTGACCACTTAGCTTAATTATGCTTCTAAGTGATGGTTGCCTCTAGTTGACCACTAGAGTGCTTTTGTTTGACCAAATAGAAAGTACAGCTTAGAGTGTTTGCATGGCTGTGCGCTCTTAAGCAAAGTTGTAGTAAATTTTATAAGGAACAAAAGTTGTTTTATGACCTTGAACTAGAAATGTGCACAACATGCTCAAAAGTGGCTTACAAGTCAGTTTTCACTACTATTCAGTACTTAGAAAATTGGCTAAGTCATTACTGCAGTTTCAGTTTACCCGTGCCCCTGTTTGACAGCTTGTAGTTTAAAATTTAGGCCGAACCAGACCAAACCCATGTAAGCAAAGTTGGAGCACTCATGTAGCTCTACAACTTTTAGGATTATAGATTTTGTTAGTTCGCGCTAGTTTAAGAGTTAGAGGGCGTAGAAGTTTGGGTTTCAGACGCATTTTTTGCAGTAGAATTGGTTAGCTCCTGGACTGATTTGAATCATGCTCGGGCAATGGTCATGGCCGACCGGCTTCAGAGCCTGGCCGCCGCGTGGCTCTTCCGTCGCGCGAACGAGTGCCACGGCATCGGTGTGTATGTGTTGGGGAGGCAAACCGAGAGCCTCACCTGCTGCCTTCCTTTCCCATTCACCTGCTGCTCTTCCTCTCCCTTGTCCATTCTTCTCCACGGCCAAGAACAGCAGCCGTAGGAGCAGCACCGCCGCCACCAAAAATCCACCGCAGCCAGGCACCATCCTTCGATTCTTCGTAGCCTCAGCAGCGCCGTGAGCTCCTCCACGTCTCTGACCTAGCTGCGACGCCGCTCGATCACCGGTGAGGGCCCGTGGACCAATGCCGCCAACATGGCTGCCATGAATGCCGAGAGGAGCTCGTGCATGGCCTCTGTACCTCGTGTCCCTCCTTGCTCTCTATCTATCTCATCCTATAGTCACCTAGGGCTGCCGCTGCTCGCGCAACCGGCCTCCGGCTAATGCCAAAGCCAGCGAGGCCACAGCGCCGCTCGCCGCCGACCGGAGTCCGTCCCCGTACATACGTACAGCGCCGCTGCTGTTGCCGCTCCTTAAGCCATCGCTGCGTGTTAGTTGAGAAAATCGTTCGCTAACCTATCCTGGTAGATGCGTCTCTACGAGAGGAATCCGTTGGTGGTGGTCGCGTCGCCGGAAAGTTCGCCGCCGGCGAGCTACGACCGGTCAAAGTGTCACCTCTGCTTCTGTCCCTATGACGTGTGGGTCCAGATTGACCTTGGGTCCCAGCCGTCAGTCCCTAGGGTGCACAGCGCTAGGTGCGCATAGCAGTTTCTAGGGTTTAGATGTTTTCGTTTTTAACCTTTTCAAGTTTTTGTGTGAGTCTTGTAAATTCAATATCTAGAGCTACAGAGGTCCGATTTGAGTGAAACCAATTTTGTTGGTCTTGTTATGAAAAGCTCTATCTAATAGAACCATTAAACTTGTTTGGAAATATTTTCTGTGCAGTATTAGTTATCCTTGTTAAGTATTTTAAGATGGCCTTTACCTTGGGAAATTCATAACTTGAGTTTGGTTGATGCCAAAAATGTGATTCCACTTGGGTTGGTCTTGTGTTGATATGTGTTAGCAAGGAAAAATGCTAAAGCTGCAGTGACTTTAGTGGAAATAGGACTTTGTGGTTTATCCTAGTTAAATGCTTTTATAATCCCTGTTGACTTGTCATTTTTGCATCGAATGTTCTACTTGTGCAAAGGCTATGAAAATTGTACAGTAGCCTATTGAGGACATGTATGAGCTACTATAATTTTTGTAGAAATTATTGAGCACTTTTGATATATGTTTATTATTTCACCTAATTATCTAAATAAATTAATAAAGGCATGAAAAGAATTTAATTAGGGATGGCCACTATGTTTTCTAGTGTTCATTTAATGTATGTTAACCGTTAGTAACCTTGGTGGTGCTCAAAGTATCATTCTTATATATAGTGAAATATTATTTTTTTTCCAATTTTCGCTTCTAGTGATTTTCTGGACAGTTTCTAGGACTATGTAAATTACATTAAGTAAATGATGTTTGCTGGAAAACTTGTCTATACCAAAGTTGTAGATAACTTACTCATATATCTTGTGTTAAATTTTCATGGCATTTGTCCATGTAGTTTTTGAGTTATAGCTGTTCAAAGTCAGGGTCCCGAACTTGCTGCTCTCTGGAATTTCTGGACCAGTTTTGATAAATCAACTTGTTTGGCCTAGTTAACTAAATATTCATGCTGAGACATCTGAAGATGGATTGTAGGCAATTTCATAAGCTTTCCATAATGTCTTGTTGCACCCCATTTGGAGTTATGTAACTCCAGTTATGCTTTAATATTTTAGCTGCTTTCTCTGGTCTATGTTTGCTGAAATGGGTGATGCACTTGGCTGCTTAAGCTTGGTATGGATGTTATAGATGCTTAGGCTAATGTAAACAAGTTGCTAGCTGCAGGTGCTAGACCTTTAACTGGTGATGAAAAGTTGTACCTTAGATTGCTAGAGCTTGGTGAGTTTGTATTCTTGCTTAGAGAAGAGATTTGCACTTACTCAGTAAAGTGATTTGAATATGGCTATTCGTACTCGGTAAACAAGTGTCCAATGATGCTTTGCTAATTGCTTACTTACTGTTATTCATCCATCATGAGCATCATGTCATTCCTTATGCAACCATGATATTCATCTTGTGCATATGCATGCAATAGGTGTACCGGAAGGAGTGACACTGCTGGAATTCGAGGAACCGAGCGAGGAGCAGCAGCAGCCAACGCCGGAGGTTCAGGAGGTGCAGCCTTCAGGAGAAGTGCAAGACGAGGAGGTCACCATTGAGTGCCTGGACCATCGTCCGTGCAACTTTGTGAAAGGCAAGCCCCGGAGCATTATAAGCCTCCTAATTTCTGAAAATACAATTGAGTATATACGTTATATGTATTGATGCATTACGTTATAGGAGTTGGCTGCATATATATCCTTCCTTGTCCAAGTATAAATCCCTAAAATCCTATTTAAGTATAGGATCAGATAGAAGCTTAGCCCTGCTCTAAGCGGTAGAAGTCAGGTGATTTCCTGTCACCTGCGAGATATAGGAATATATATATATATATATATCGGAAATATTGGCATACAACCGGCTGTAGCTGCTCACCCGACCGATGCCGTTGGATGCTCCCTGGTACAGGAACGATGGATTGATGTTTCAGGTAACTAACGAGTTGTATTAGTGGGTCAGCGAGAGATGATTTTATTTGTTTGCAGTTGGTGTCAGGGTAACTCACGTGGCCCAACTACACGTGGTTCATGTACACGTGGTCCATTGGTTTTTATTCCTTTTTCTTTTCTACCTTCTTCTTCACCTTCCCTTGTCAGTCTCTTCTTTTCTCGGCTCCTCTGCGTCGCCATCCCTGGTCAGTCTCTTCTTCACCTTGCGTTCCTCGGTCACATTACCTTCTTCGATGAGTGTCGCATCTCGCCTATTGCGGCAGTAAGGCGAGCGGTGCAGGTGGCGCCCTTACTGGGGAAGAAGGGGGCTGGGTGTTGTATCGGGTTGGGCGTTGCCACGGCCGTGGCGTTGGACGAGGCTGCGGTTACGGTGGTGGAGGTGGACGAGACCGCGCTGAGCTGACGGCACCGGCCGCGACACGGCGGCTATTTGCGGTCTGTCCTGGTGGCGCCCGCGACACGGCGGTGGTGGTGGGTTCGCCTGCGGTGAGCGCGGTGGCGGCGGCGCCGCTGATCCTGTCGGTGCAGGAGACCTTCTGAGTTGGCGGTGTAGCGGCGCTGCCGACGGCCGGCGAAGTTAGTCGAATCCGGGCTCATTTTGTGCTTGGCGGGTGTTCGTCCGGCCGAGTTGGTTGGTTGGCCTGAAGGTCGCCGGCGAGGTCTCCGGATGGTGGAGTTGGTTGGTTGGGCGTTGGTCTAGGTGGATGGTGGAGGAGATGGCGGGGGGAAGATGATGAACAGTGTACGTTGTTCACCAGCGCCAGTAGTACTGCAAGCGCACGCGCGTTGGGGAAGTGCTTCACGGGAGCGCACGCCCGTGTGCTTGGAGTTTTTGTTTCTGCAGGTTCAATTTCTTTCACGCTGCAGCCTGCTGTCACTTCTCAGCTCTCGGCATTGTATTAATCATTTTGGCCTTACCATGTAAGCCGTTAAATAACTGATGTCCTTTTTATCCATTAAGCATGTAACAACACATTGGTTAGTTATCCGCTGTTCCGTCAACAAAGCATGTGTTTCTGTTTTGTGCTTGGATCTCTTATTAATTTCTTTCAGCAAGTATACTAAGGAATAAGGATTGATCTAATATTCCCAATGAACATGGATATCACTACTACTGAACAAACTATCAGAACACTTGTTTGATCATTTCGTTGTCTTGTCTGACAAACTATCAGAACACTTGTTTGATTCCATCACTGCATATTTGTTCGGAAATTAAAGGCTACTTTTGTTTGCTTGGTGACATTAGGAATTGACTGCTGGCTCATTGGCACTTTTCTTGGTGGCATTAGTAATTGACTGGTTCGTACATTGGAAGGTCAGAATGAAGGGTCCTGTTTTCTCTATACTGAATTTTGCCAATCCATTCCATACCAGGCCAGCAACACCTGCATTGGTGTCCTGCTCTACGCCTCCACCAGGCCAATAGCAGTTTCACGTTTCAGTTTATGTCATAGTCCCCGCCAACATAGGAGCCGGTTATCCTGTGTTCCATCACCATAGCACACATTTCTAGTGTTTTGTGGATAAACTGCATATTTAGTCACAAAACAGATAAGAGATCTTAATTTTAAGATCTGTTATATTCCGAATGAAGTAGGTAACAGATTGAAGTTTTATTATCTTGTCTCACATGCCATCACAGTGTTGAATTCCATTACTGCATATTTTGGTTGCCAAAATCCAAGGCTATCACCGATTCTGTTCTACATCACATAAGCAATTCCAAACAGATTAATACATTGTGCCTCTTGCCGTGAAATATTGACTTGCTACCATAGATTTAACCTTTCATATTGGTGTATTTTGTTCATTTGTGCAGACTCTATAAAAGTCATCTGTAGAGAACTAAAAGGCTATGGAGTACAAACCAAAATAATGAGAATGGTAATCAAGTGTTACTTTGGGAAACATGCTTTTCTTTCAGTATTATGCTTTGTAGTCTTATATATGATATAATTTGGCACATGTAATTGTTTAAGACACAAACCTTATTTTCTTTGTTATTAACTAATTTTTTGAAGCTTTTCGTCGGAAAGGCCTGTCATCACTGATATTTGCTCCTCTCGATTTTTTTGGTCAGAAACCAACAAATGTTTGCACGTCTTGCACATAAAGCGCCAACAAATGATCAAGGCAATACTGTGGATTAGTGAGGTTACATGTCTCTACGCTGTTCCTAGACTTATATGAGTTGGAAAGGGTAAGCTTGTGATGCTTTTAGGCTTTTGTACCTCTTTCTTAACATATATGTGAGACTCCTTTGTATTTTGTTGCTGCTACAATTCAGTGTCTAAAGAAAAGGAAGCTGTAGGAGACGAAATGAGCAGCTGTCAAATTTTCAATTGCGAGTTCATGACCAATGTAAAATGGGCACAATTTCAGTCCTGAATCTTCACAGCTCATCTCATAGCTTGTAAAAGTTGTAATAAATTGATAGGAGTTATCTTTCTAGATTATAATGCTTGAAAGCAAAATGGAAATTACTGACAGTTTTGATGCATTGTGCTGCGCTCTGGATATTCTCAATTTCAACTGTAATTAAACAGTCAATTCCCATTGGATAGTTTTAAAAGTGGTTCTGAAATCCTTTTTGAATGTTGCTGCCTCCTAAGAGGTACGCTGCAGTGTGTTCCACAAATGCTTCATGTCTAATAGTTTTCACAAAAGTTTCTTGGACCATTGTTGATTGTTGCTAGCTCCTAAGAGTTACTACTCCGTAGTCTGCAGTCTACTCTCTTCCAACATTTATTATTCTGTTGTCTGACAGACAATCAGAATGCTTGTTTGATCCCATCACTGCTCGAGGTTGGTGGCAGCATCTCCCCCTGGTCCATCCCCTGGTCCTATCAGATCCATCAATTTGATAGCTTTATCCATCAATTTGATAGCTTTGTGAGACTTGCTATTATCGAACAAAATCAGTATGTGATTCTAAAAAAATCTTTGGTTAACTACATTCTATTTGATAGTATCAGGATAACAATATCACTATGTGATTCTGTGAAAACATCTTGAATATGAATGCAAATGCATGGTCAAAATACAGAAGCTAAATCTGGGAACACAAAGCATTGAGCCATTTTGATAGCGGAAAAATTTAACAATGATGTCCAGAACTGCAGGAGGCACATAGGTAGGCTATTGCAGCTCTGAAGAGGCAGTGACACACGGAGTCAATGTCGTGAAGCTGCAAACAACTCGATGTAAAACTAAACTTTCTGGCTGGTACAGAGGCAGGTCGAAATAACTCATTATTCTGAACAGTGTCAGTAGTATGTGTAAAAATATAAAAATTCATAGAGTCGACAAATAGGGTTTTGAGCAGTAGACGTCACATTTGACATCGCAGACACCATCGATTCTGTTGATCCTTCGTTGACGGAATAATCAGCCGGCGTCAAAGTAGCAGGCCGGGCCACTGATACACTCCGCGTTCGCGGCGGGACGTACGACGCAGTCTTGCAACATGCTCGTTGACCCTTTTCATGAGAATCGTATCGTTATTTTGGCCCGTGACCCAATACTTTTGTGGCCCATTACACGAGCAGTCCGCGAACGGGCCCTATACAGAAACATTGATTCCAATACAGCTGAATAGATGTTTGGGGCTCTTGACAGGTGGCTCCGACGGTAGGGGTGGAGTACCCCATAGCAGAACGCAGCACGTACATCGGCTCTGAAGTCGAAACATACGCTTCCGTGCACACCTTCCACATTACCTCAACGTACTCCGTAGGGCCATGCAGCAGTGCAGGGCATCATGATTTAAACGAATGGAAGTACTACCAGATGTTGATGTTTTCTGCTGAGAAATCAAGATACTAAAATACAAATTTGTCTCACAAATTTCGGCACTGCGAAGCTATCGCATGCCAGTTGCAAATCCAGTAAACTTGTCCATCCTATACCATACACAGACAATTGAACCAAATATTGCGACCAAATTTTGCTAGCACTGACTGATCAGCCGTTTCGCTGGCTGCTATCTGCAGCTGATCGACAACGTGTTCAGTGTGCGACGGGGGGAACGGGTACGGGGATGTCGACGGCGTACGGCAGTCAACTGGCGTGGATTGCTGAGTCCTCACTTGATGGTCGTCTGCGCTGCACGTTACTGTATATTACGTATCAGGTGAAATCCAAAGCATAGAAATTATAGAAATGGCCGGACAGATATGAGGAGTTTTGAGCACTCAGGAAAACCTGTCTCCTGACTGGAGTGAGTTCAATTCATATTAGAAGATGACATGGTTGTCAGTTTCGTCGAATTATGTAAGTAGATTTATGAAAAACGAAAGACAAATTGACTGAGAATGACAGAAGTATTGAAATCTAAACTAGAGTACCTCTTAACTGAAAATGCTTCTATGGATGTTCTGGCACCACATAGTTCTAACTGGGAACAACTCAAACTTATAAAAGACAAGCGTTCGGAGGAAGGGTGTAGATAGTTTCAAACTATTAGCTGCTAATATAATGTTTCCTAGTTGCTTTTTACTTATGTCTGTTCTTCAATTTCCTAAACTTTGTAAGTTGCTATTGCGCTTCCTCTAGACAAAATTTTGATATGCTGCAGCTGCCTGATAACATTATGCAACAAAACTAATGTCGTGTACAAGTCCCATTTTTGTCGTCGCGTAAAATTAGATGTAGAACACCAAAGTGCCTTTTAAATAATGAATGCCTCGCGAGCTTTTAAATTATATTTTTCATTAGACCGGATGTTTGACACCGCTAACTGATGATCCCTTGTTTGAGCAGCGTCGTATGTCACTTGGCTGTCTTTATGCGGAATATCAAATTTGAACGATTGTTTTGGCCATGACATAATTTTGTCACACTTATTTTTATACAGAATTACACACGCAGACGACTTACACAAAAGTCGTGTTTGCTGACTTAATGGATGCTAGAACAATACCAGCAAAATGAAAGTTCGCTACCAAAACAAGAATTTGCTAGCGAGGTCCTCCTCAGCCGCTAAAAGACCCACCGTGTCGAATCCACACCGGAGCTGAATAGTCTGAGTATTCGCATTGGAATGGAAACCTGGTAACAGTCTGTGTCTTCATGGACCACCATCCATTGTCATTGACTTGGAAATGCCTGCCGGCTGAGCCGCCGTGTTGGATCATCATCCAAGAGCGAAAGCTTCTATCATCAAGAAAATATACACCTTCTTGAACTCCGTGCTCATTTCCTCCCTCAAATGAAATCGAACAACCGCGTCCAACAAAGAAGCTGCGACCATCCAGATCGTCCACGACCTCCCACCTAAGAATTCCACCAGACGCATCAGGGGCATCGTTGTGCACCATCACATGCACAGCGAAAGTTGAAGTAAGGCCACCAATGCAATCGCTGTAACGCGACAACATCATTATTTCCCGTCTACTTGCTACTAGGTACCTAGCAATGAGATACCCATGCTGTATCCGTTCAGGGCATTCAGAAATGATCCATACATGGGAGCACAGGACGGAAGGAACAATGGAATCCTGTTCGAAGGGAAGGCAAGCAACTGTGTGGCCGTGCCTATCGACAGCGTAGAACAAATCTTCAAAAAAAATGACATCTTCGAAATCACCTCGAACAGTGCTACCCGAGACGTGAGACCCCAGAAGATTGAATGAAACTACACCTTCGCCTGCGTGGTCCCCAGGTAGCAACACAGTCCCAATGTTTGCCACAATGCATCCTGCACCTACCGACGGTTCATCAGATATGGTTGCCGCACGGATCAACAACGTACACGGCGGCTGTCCTTCATCTAACAACACAAATTCTGGAAGGCGAATCAGTTCACCACTCCGAACATTAACTAAAACATTGTCATATCTCTGGCCCCTTGCAACCATAACCCACTCTACTCTAGGACATCCTATGTACCTCGAACCGACCAGTATGTTTTGGAGGACAACACGGTGATTGCGTGAGCAGTTGATGCAAAACACCGCCTCATTTGCATTGAGAGGTGGTATAGAGTGAAGTGCAGCAGTTGTAGGAGATGGACACAACAGCCACGGGATCTGTGAGCGGTTCGGCATAGATGTCGACCCACGTCGACATGTGCTAGAAGTCGTAGCAAAACTTGCGCGAGGAACGACGCAATGCATCTTGTTGCATATGCATTCAGCGATCTCCGGAGGCATATCTTCCCAACCAGCCATACAGATGGTGTTTGCTGTGGCTCTGTGCTCTTGCTTGTGTATTTCAGGGTAATGAATGCATTGGATAGAACGGCAAATGGAGTGTCTTTATATACTCCATATAACAAGAAGGAAGTTTGTTTGTAAGGAGGACGACGGCCATGGCAATCGATGTAGAAAACGACAAAATACCGCTGCAGAAGTTATAGCGGGAAAAAACTGCCGAACCATTTTTTTCTTTGTCTTCTTGTACACTGTCGTCTTGTTTCGCAACGAGTTTTTTGTTCACCCAAGGCAACGTGCAAACAAAAATAAAATCCCGGTTAGTTTCAATTTTTTTTATGTTTGTCTTCTTGTACATTTTCGTCCGCTTCAGCAACGAGTTATTGTCGTCAGCCAAGTCCATGTGCAAACAAACAATCTTTTTGTCAAATTTTTATCCTGTGTAGTTTCAGGTTCTTTTTTTTCTATTTTTTAAAATTTTCATCCGCTCCTTCGACGAATCCAATAGCAGCAGCGCGCGTGTTGGGCCGGGCGAGCAAATGACCGCGACAAGCAGCACGCCACCTCATGGTCTCGCCCGGCGCAGCACGCGCACTCTTCTTTGTGCCGCTATTGGCTTCGTTGAAGCAGCGGATGAAAATTTACAAAAATAGAAACAAAAAAAAAAAGAAAAAAAGGACTGCAAACTATGAGGTGCCGCGCTGCTTGTCGCGGTCATTTGATGGGCTGGGCCTCCTTTTTTTCGCGAATTTGGTTCAGACGACAAATTTTTCCATTATCTAGTGATCGCACTCATTGCAAGGAGTAAACACGTTGCTTGTTCCAAAATTGTTTTCTTTTCTGCACATTTACTAGAAAATATGCTCATACGTTTCAATGGGCGTATGACGGATTGGCTCCCACGCTAGTTTGAAGTCTGAGCACGCTAGGTGAAGTCTGCACATTTACGGCTTGCGAGCAAGAGCACTTCTGCCCGTGTGCGTGATTTCTAGTGGAAGAGACTCACCGACAGGTTTGCATCGTTATCTCCAACCTCTTACCATCATCGTCGCATCCCTCCAATCGCCGCGGCCCAACACCTTCGGGCGAAGGGCAGCCGCCGGCACTTGCGGATGTGGGTGCCCAACTCCCGGTTACCACTACGGCATCAACTTTGCCATGCAGTTCTTTGCCGTTCCCATTGGCAACCTGGACCTGTCAACCGCCACCATCGGTCTGTCAGTCTCCATCAGCTTCTCCTTGCACTTGACATGTTATATTTAAAGTCTTTTCATGATACTATAGGAATTTTTTTTCTGGGTATATAGATATATATAAATAGAATTGATCTGATGATGGCCACATCTTATTTTAAAATTGATCCTCTCGTCTTAAGATAATATACCGTATATATATAAGAATATATGTAAGGAGATCGAGTTGGATTAAGAAGTAGGACATTAGGTTCCATTATGCTTACCGTGTAAGAAGGACATCGAGTTGAATTAAGAATTTCGTTGCATTATGCTTACCGTGGCATGTGCTGTCATGCTAGGTAGGTTGTCTTTAATAACTGGTCTTGTTTTACCTATGGCGCATAGGAACCGTGTTTGACTATACTCCCAAGTTCCAGACGACTATATGTTTTTTGGATGGCAGTTTTCCAAGAGCTTTTCTATTTTTTTTGTATTTTTTTGCTTTATGTGCGTTTCTCTTCCAACTTTGCATCTTCTATTTGCGTCAGGATTGGTTCGGTTGGCTATTTGCTGAATTCTCTTTTCTATCACAGTTTTTCACACGCGCTACAGCGTACAACGGTATTCGATGCAGATTACATTACAAGATAGACGAAAATGTTGGGTAAAAAATAGACAGTTGTCACACACTTTTTCACATGCACTACACCCTTCAACGCAATTCCACCATCCTACAATTTCCAGTTACCAACTTTTTCACACACTATTTTACCATCCCACATCTCCCACTATTCATGCATCGAACTGTACTGGATTGGTACTCCGATGTCTTCTATCTGGTTCTCTGTTCCATCCTTGAATATCCACGACGGTGTCGAGGATACGTACATTCCCATTCCACCAATGGATGAGGTTGTGGGGCCCATCTGCGATGCGTTCTGAAGGAACGCCGTTGCTGATGACGAGTTGCCCACCATCTGCACTGCCTTCTCAAGCAACGCCGTTGCCGACAAGTGGGTCGACGGCTTTGCTTGGTTTGCATTTTGCGAACCGAATTGCAGTAGATTGACAGTTGCTGGGAAGAACGCAGACGATAGGTAATTCCCTATCATGGATTGTACAGTTGCTTCTTCTCCGCCGGGCACCATGCCAAAAAGGGCCGATAAACGACTTGCAGACGGCATCTTCCCAGACAGGTATTTCATTGTCCAGGGCTGCACGTCGCTGCTGATGCTGGCGAGGTTCCGCTCGCAAATCGAAGATTTCACCTCAAGAATCTGCTTTGGAAGCACGCTGACGCATTTCTGAGGCGCATCTTCAGCCGCGGACACTGAAAAAACGTGCATGTTAATTCCAGGCTTTATTATTAGTTCCAGGCCAGACTCAAAAAACGTCCTATCCCCATTACGATTGCGCATGCCTAAGCTTTAGTAATGACAAGTCAAATGTCTCTATTTGTAATCCAAGTACCAGATTACAGTAAATAATGTATAAACATAGACGAAAGGTAAACACAAAAACACTCTATTGTATAGCCTATTATATTATTGCGAGACACAATTATTGCAAAGCTTTGTCAATTATATCATACCAGGAACAGATAGTAACAATTGGCTTTATCTTACCGGTCGTTCCGCAGCCGAGTCGCGTTGATTGAAGTTCAGGCAGATGCCCCAGACCTTCTTGAGACCATGTTGCCTCTATTGGGGGATGCAGGTTCCCATATTGACTCTCTTGCGGTTCAGTCTCATACTCCCCTGTCTTCGCATCCGTCCTGCCTTGTGACTTTGCTACACTATACGGCAAAATGATGCCTTCCGAGCCCCCAGGTTGCATTGGAAAGGCCTCTACACAATCATCTTCACACCCTTCACAAACGGCGTTATTGGCGGTCAACTCCTGCCTACTGTGAAGTATGCAAACCGATCAACAATGAAGTGTTACGGCTTTGGTCGATAAAGAAAATCAGCAGGCTGATGCGTATTATCCACGAGTAGAACTTACTTGTTCAAGATGCCGCCGCAGTGGCCTTTGTACTGTCGCTTGCCGCAAATCTTCGTGTGGGACTTCAAGTCCGTCTTCACGGCATACTTCTTTGTGCAGTTGCTACACTCCCACTTCGGCTCACAGTGTTTCCGAAGGTAATGCTTCCGAATCCCGGTCATGTCGCCGAGCGCGTGCGACCGGTCGTGGTGCAGGCAGCTCTCCTCAGGGCAAACATACACCCGCTTTCGTTGATCCTTCAAGCTACGCTGTAAAGTAAATGGAAGGTTGTGGCCGCGCCGATGAAGCTGCAAGTTCTGTTCGCGCTTGAAACCCTTGTTGCAGATGTCGCACCAGAAGCGGTATTGCGATATCAGCGCCTCCGCTGACAACGCGATCACCTCAGCCTCAGGATCTGCAGAAGCGCATCGTCGCACATGAGGTGAATCCCCCAAAATGCATAACCCACCACAATCTAACTTCTCACGATAATTTAACATACAGTATAAAGAAGTGTAATCACCTATATTTCCAACCACCCTACGCCTTCTCTTCACGGGCTCGACAGACAAAGGCACATCTGCAGACGCGCCGGAACACCAAACTGCCGTCTTATTTGAACCCTCAACCTCCATTTTCACTTTCTTCTATTGAAGAAAGCACAGATTGCTACAAGACAAGGACGTGATCAGGACATTGATAATGGTATGGTATAGGATAGTTGATCTAGTTGTCCCTTTTCTGGTTGCTTATAGTTTTGATACTATTTAAAGACGACAAGGATATTTGATTGGAAAAAAAGCATGTGACAGCACCCGCAGAGTCCATAGTCGAATACAATAAGAGGCCTCTAGTTTTTTTTTTGTCTTCTAGTTGGCTCTCTTTTTTTCTACCGCTACCTTGTTTTCTAGTACCAGCTGGTTCGTTTGGTTGCATTCTCTTGTCTTCAAGTTGGTTTTCTTTTTTTTCACCCTTTTCGTCCTGTTTCCCTTCGTCCTGTGTTTCGCCGTTCTCTTGTGTCTACCGTCTACACCTCTCCTCAGATCATCTCCAGCAGTTCCCTTGCTATGACTTATTTTATTCAAATTTTTTTAATAAATATCATTTATTTTGTTATGCCTTATTTTATCATTAGGGATACTTCAAATAATGATTTATTTATTTTATAATTTGCACAAAAGTTTTAAATAAGACGAACGGTGATCCGTCTAAAACGTTACTTTTTTTCACGGAGGGAGTACAATAACCGTGATGGTCTTGTTTTTTTTGTCTTTTAGTTGGCTCTCTTTTTTTCAGTTTTCTAGTGCTACTACTCCCTCCGTCCTAAAAAAAACATATAAATCTCGTTTCCCGAAAAGTCAAATATTCTTAATTTTGACTGAATATATATGACAAAGTATTAATGTTCATGATACGTAATACTAAGTATCATTAGATTAATTATAGAATATATTTTCATAATAAACCTAATTGAAGATATAAATGTAAATAATATCTTCTACAAACTTAGTCAAACTTAATATTCTGTTGACTCCTCGTAAAACGAGATTTACATGTTTTTTGGGACGGAGGGAGTACTTGTTATGTTTGGTTGCATTTTGTTGTCTTGTAGTTGGTTTTCTGTTTTTTCCTTTTACTTTTTTTTGTGGGTCGACGTCCTCTGCACCTGTTATTAAAGCATCTCAACCTATCATCGCCTTGTTTAGATACCCAAATTCATCCTCAAATTTCACTATGCAAAAAGAAGATTCTCCGTCACATCAAAATGTCGGCACATATATGGAGTACTAAATGTAGATGAAATCAAAAACTAATTGCACAGTTTTGTTTTACTTTGCGAGACGAACATTTTGATTCTAATTAATCAATATTTGGATAATTATTACCAAATAAAAACAAAATTGCCATAATGTAACGGGACATTTACTATGCAGATTTTGGCCCCAAAGTTTGGTAACTAAACAAGGCCCATATCGGGGAGATAACCTAAATTCGATGCTCCAACATGTCTCCTTTCCCATCTTTTTACGTTGATCACCAATATCTCTCTAAACGGGAATCTCTCCTTAAATAAGACTTTTCCCATCTTTTTACATTCTTCACCACTAGTGGTGAGCTGTTGGAGATGCTCATGAGCGAATCAACCAATTCTACACATGCCGTACCGGAAAAAAATCTAAACATTTCCGACAAAAAATAGACGTGGGTTTTCTTTTTGTTTGTTCACATATGTTTTTTGTTTGTACGATTTGCCATGTGTTGCCGCGACTAATATACATATAGGCTCGATATATATCAATATAGGCCTGACTATATCAATGTAGGCATCGAGTCATCTTAGTTATTAGTAGTTAGTTTTTGGAAAGAAACAGATGAAGTGACGTGACAAAATAATAGTAGCAATATGTATACTTAGTCATTTATATCTAACTGCATCAGAATGCTCTTACGATTCAGAGTTTCCTGGATACAAGTCATGGCACTAAAAAAAATACAAACTTGTTTTAGATTTGCAAATTATCGTCAATTTTTATGTTATGATAATACGATTTTGTCTTATTATACTTCTATACATAAAGCAACAGGGCCGTTTGATTCGTGTACAGGCATCAGAAGCACAGTTCTCCTTGTCCACCCTTCGTTACTGTTGGTTAACGAACAACAACCTTTCACGACGGTTGGAAAGATGGAATCCTCTCAGACTTAATTCAGGCGAGTATTTGTTGTATTGCCTTAGCACGAACAATTTAATGACGCTCCATGATTTAGTTTTTTCCTTTTTCTCATGAATTACAAGCAATTGCTTGGCACTGGTCCACGTCCATCCGAGAAGATGACGGAACATTGCTTTTAGGCACTGGTCCACGTTGGGTTGAATTTAATACATTATTTTGCCGCCTCTTAGCTTTTGGCACCATTATAGTTTAGTCACAATCGTTAGAAAAAATGCGTGTCAAAATCGTTCAAAAAAAAATTCTTGCGCCATTATAGCTGCAATAGCTGTGAAGCGTTGGTCTGGTTTAAATATAAAGGAGCGCACAAAGTACAAACGGTCAATATACCGTTCTAAACATTAAAATGTTAGGCACTGGTCCACGTCCATCCGAGAAGATGACGGAACATTGCTTTTAGGCACTGGTCCACGTTGGGTTGAATTTAATACATTATTTTGCCGCCTCTTAGCTTTTGGCACCATTATAGTTTAGTCACAATCGTTAGAAAAAATGCGTGTCAAAATCGTTCAAAAAAAAATTCTTGCGCCATTATAGCTGCAATAGCTGTGAAGCGTTGGTCTGGTTTAAATATAAAGGAGCGCACAAAGTACAAACGGTCAATATACCGTTCTAAACATTAAAATGTTATATTGCTAGCATGATTATAAAACAAGAGTAAGGATCATCATTTAAAAAATCAGATTTATTTAGATGAAACTGGAGAATTTATTATTAAAACAGAAATTAAACGGATATATTTACACGATGCTGAAATGTAATACATTACACAACATTTAAAAAACGTGAAAATCACACAATAAGGGATCCACAGTGCACTATCCATACAGGAGACGAATAGTTAGAGTTCTCAGCTTGGCATGGGAATCTAGATATAGTCCTTGTTTTGAAGGACCAACAACCATTGTCATTGATCGGATAACCACTTCCCTCTGAGGCGCCGTGCTGCATCATCATCCAATAGTTAAAACTTCTATCATCAAGAAAATATACGCCTTCAACTCCGTGATTTTGGAATGTTTCGAAGGATCTCGAACACCCTCGACCAAGAAATATGCTGCGGCCACCAAGGTCATTAACGGGTTGCCACATAAACATTCCACCAATGGAACCAGCTGGCTCCTTGTGCACCATTACATGAACAAGGAAAGACGACGTTAACCCACCAATTTCTTCACTGTACCGAGACAACATTATTATTTGTCCTCTACTTGACACGAGGTATCTACCAACAAGATGGCCATCCTCTTTTCCTGGAGGGGACTGAGAAATGACACTTAAATGGTAGCATCGGATAGAAGGAAGGGAGTCAATTAATTCTGGAGTGGGAAGAGAAACAAACATGTGACCATCCCTGTTAATGGTGTAGAATAAACCATTGTGAAAAATGACGTCTTCAAAATCACCACAAATGGTGCTTCCGGAGATATGAGCCCCCAAAAAGTTGAACGAAACCACACCTTGTCCGGCATGAATCCAAGGGAACAAGACGGTGCCAATGTTTGCTACCATGCAGCCTTCACCTACCGACGGATAATCAGATAAGGTACAAGCACGAATCAAGTACCTACATTGCTGTTGGCGGACATCCAACAACACAAGGTCGGGAAGGTGGATAGTTTGACCACTCCGGACATTAACTATGACATGATCAAAATGCTGGCCACGGGCAACTATAAGCCACTCTGGCTTAGGACATCCTATATACCTCGAACCAACAAGGACGTTTTGGAGTAAAACACGGTGATTGCGTGAGCATGTAATGCAAAACACCGTCTCGTTGGCATTTGTAGGAATGTCGAGAGCGATCGCATCAACCGTAGCAGATGGACAGACCAGCCAAGGTAGGTGAGAATGTATATTCATAGAGGTGGATGCTCGTCTGCATGAGCTAGATGATGCGGCAAAGCTAACGCGTGGAACAATGCACTGCAGCTTGTTGCATATATATCCAGCTATTTCAGTAGGTATGTCCTGCCAAGCAGCCATGAATAATTGATGTATATTTGTGTAACAATGAGCTTTGGTGGCGGAGTGGACCCTGAGTAATGGTAACTATGGGTGCATGGTCTGGACTATATATATAGTGAAAACCCCCAAAGTATGCAGACCCATACTCCACTGTATGCTTTCTGGATTCTTTGACGAGCTCCACTGGATGCACTGTCCGAAAAAAAGTTGTGATCCACCTCTTTACTACAAACAACAAGACAAACAATAAATACATAAAGTCATTATTTTGACGAATATGAAAGAAGTGAGAACCAGCCTATAGGTATGTGATACAACGAGACAAAAAGGAAGGAAGGTACAAGTTCACATCGCCATTTTTTTAAAATCGAGGATCTGGACAAAAGATCCCCAGCTATCAAACAAAAATATTAGAACACATAACGACGAAACCAGTTTTTTACGCACCCATGCTACTAATTCACCCATGTAACCTGTTTTTTTTCTTGTCTTTCAGCGTTCTTGTCAAGGCCTTGTTTAGATTGGATCCAAATTTTGCATAATAAATGTCCCGTCACATTATAGCAATTTGTTTTTATTTGGTAATAATTGTCCAAATATTGATTAATTAGGATTAAAATATTCATCTCGCAAAGTACAACAAAACTGTGCAATTAGTTTTTGATTTCATGTACATTTAGTACTCCATATATGGGGAATCTTCTTTTTGCATAGTAGAATTTAGAGGTGGATTTGGTTATCTAAACAAGGCCCAAATAATTTGTCTTCAGATTGATTAAAAGGCACAGTTGATATCGAACGAAAGGCTACATACAGTAGACTCCCTCCGTCTCAATAATCACTTAAATCTAGCATTCAAATCTTGTGTCAAAAAACATGGAATTCCAAATGGTGATCAGCTTTTTTGCGTGTGGGTCCCTAGAATAAGAAAACAATCACGTAACAAAACCAAGTACCGCATGCCTCCGGGGTCCAGGGCGAAACGGGGCTCCCAGAGGTGGAAAAAGACCGCTCCCTGCATCAGAACAATCGAGAAAGCCCAGAGGTTCGTACCACGCTCACCCGTTCTGTTTCCCGCAACCAGAATTATCGAAGGCGTGTCGGGAGAAGGGCACATGTGTAATTTCACATAGACACTAAGCTAGCATTGAAAACCGAGATTCAGGTGTTTTTAGGGACACTAAGATAGTATTGAAAACCGAGATTCAGACGCGCCCAACGCTCCTTCACGGGATGCGCTCAGCGTCTAACGAATAGAACCAGCATTATAGTGTTCATTGGATAGCCAGATTGTTGCATCCTAGATCCACCACCGCATTGGTTCAGCTATATAGCATTGGTTGGAGGGCTGCATCATAGACCCAACATCCACATCGGCCTTGGCAAACAGAGATAAGACATCATAACCTACCCCTATATTATTAGTTGGACGTTCAGATTGTCAATCTTAGGCTTATGCTATTAGTTGGACGTTCAGACTGCTTATTGCAAACCCAACACCTTGGACCTCGCTAAAGTGAGAGAAGGTAACAAAGCCCTGCCTATAATCCCTCCACCTTCGAGGTCCGCAAAGACGTATAGAGGATGCTCAGTCTAGACACACTACCTTCAAACTCGCTAGCCACAACACCCTTGAGCTCCCCAGCAAGAAAGAGGTAACAGGACTGTGAGAGAGAGGTAAGAAGACCTCGCAGAGAAAACCACCAGCGTCGTCCTCCTCTCTGGTGGGTAGTAGGGACAACTTGCCAGTGATAGAGAGCTATCAAGACCTCGCATCGTGCTATCTCTTGTGAGGTAGAGTAGCAATGACGCATTGGTAGAGTAGCAATGACGCATTGATGCGGGTGGAAGGAAGTCAGCATGGACACGTTACAATAGGACTTTTAAGGCACTGACTTATTCTGCGCACAACTTTATCGGTAGGGGTGGAATGCTGGATTCATCCGTCCAACCATTTGTTTTTAACCCTATGTTTTTTTATGGTGGACTTTAGAAAATTACAAAAGTTGTTTCGTTTTTTATGGTGGACTTTAGAAAATTACAAAAGTTGTTTCGTTTTTTGAAATAATTATGTTCACGTAGATAACTTCTGTCGGTTCAATCACACACTCGATGTTATACCAGTTGAGTTAATGTTTAATATTAGAGTTAAGTCAATATATCGCTTTTTATGGTGAACTTTAGAAAATTACAAAAGTTGTTTCGTTTTTTGAAATAATTATGTTCACGTAGATAACTTCTGTCGGTTCAATCACACACTCGATGTTATACCAGTTGAGTTAATGTTTAATATTAGAGTTTCATTGCTTAAAAGACAATATACACAAGACACTTTAACATAACGTAAATAAAACATCAAATTAGATTACTAACAACTCAACAAATACTAGTACGGCACTAACTTCGGTATTACGTTACGCCCGATGCAAGATCCAAACAGGTGAAGAATACTCGGAACATTCCAGCCCACATGGGAATCTCTTGATTGCTTTCGTCTTCCATGACCAAAAACCATTATCATTAGCCATGTATCTTCTTCCGGAATAAGCACCATTTGAGATCATGCTCCAACAGTTGAAACTACGATCGTCAAGAAAATATACTCCCTCATCGACTTCTGGGTGCTCCACACTCTCAAAAGACATCGAACAACCTCGGGCAACATACAGGATGCGCCCATCAAGCTCTTCAACTGCCTGCCACATGTACATTTGTTGGCTTTCGCCTGGCTGGTTGATAGGTACGAGAATGTGGACACGGAAGAAAGAAGTCAACTCCCCAGGACTGTTGGTGTACCGGGACACCATCATCAGATCACCTCTGCTTATTACTAAGTACGTAGCAAGCAGGTGCGCGTCAGGTACATCTAGTGGTCCCAAAAAAACCACCAACGAATGGACGCAACGAATTGCATAACCAGTCTGATGCGAAGGTATTTTTGGTAAAGTCCTGAACAGGAATCCATCCCTAGATAGTGTATGGAATGCACCACGATAAAAGATAACATCTTCAAACTCGCCAAACACACCTCGTGTTGAGTGTGGAGAGCCAAGTCGATTGAAACATACAATACTTCTTCCTGTGTGTGGACCAGGATCGATCACTGTAGAGATGTTTGCTACAAAGCACTGCGCACCCAACGAGGGATCAGCAGACAGGTTAGAGACTCGTATCAGCATCCTAAAAGAACGGTCGCCTGAATGAGGCCACACAATCTCTGGAAAATGGATAGTATCCCCGGACCTAACATTAACTAAGATATGGTCATAGAACTGGCGTCTGGCCACCATGATCCACTCGGAGGTTGGGCATCCGATATACCTGGACCCTGCAAGTACGTTTTGTAGGTGAACACGGTGTGTGGTAGTACATTTCAGGCAGTATACGCACTCATGAGTATCTAGATTTTCATGACTCTTGTGGCTATAAACGCTTGCTTTGGGAACTAAGAGCCAAGGAAGTTGATTTAGTTGCGGCAAGTCAGCACATGCTTCACGCCATGATTTGGTGGATGCCGCGAAGGCATTTCTTGGCACAACGCAGGCTATCTTTTTGCCTATGGAAGCAGCTAGCTCTTTAGGTATGTCCTCCCATGTACCCATCGGTTGAGTTTTTTTGTTCTTCTATTTGTTTCCCAGACATGGCGTGAAGCATATTGGTGGAGCGACTACCAGTTGGTAGCTATAAATAGCAACGCCAGTAGTGCGGTCGCAGAGGAAAATAAAAAATAGCCAACAAAGCTTATGCATACGCTAGAAGGAATTATAGAAGAAGACAAAATGTTGGGTATGTACCTGTATTTTTTTCATACACCATATACTAACGTCCTTTTTTCCCCCCTCTGACAACCTTTCTTGTCGTTTTGCGTCTTTATACTAAATTTATTAAAAAATCGACACAACACGCATTCAGTTGCAACGTCGAAATTGGACCTCTTCGCTGCAGCTTCGGACGAATCCCGCCCCCTTCAGTTCGCAGTGCATTTTACTAGAAGCTGAACCACTGCATTTTACTAGAAGCTGAAGCCGTTGGATGCGCGTCTATAGGTTCGATGTCCGAGCTAAAAGCTCCGTTGAAACCTCAGGTGCTTGTTTGCCGTACCGGGATCTACCAAATCCAAACGAATCCAGCTCCCTTATGTACACAGTGTTTACAGCGTTAAGGCTAACCGCACCGCTGCACTGTATAACGACCGCGACGCTAAATATGGCGCTAGAACTTCCGCACTCGTGAACGCTATCCCAACCTGTATCGTTCCGTTTGCTACAGCGAAACTGGAAGGACAGAGGCGCGCTGTAAAAGGGAAGGAGGAGAGAGAAAGAGAGAGAGGAGAAAGAGAAAGAGGGAGGGAGGAGAAAAAATATAGAATATTGGGTATAGAGTATGAGATAAAGATAACACGGGTGCAGGAGAAATAGATATAGAGTATAGAATCTCGATGACTGCAATAGAATATTTCTTTTTAGAGATGAAAATAGAGGTCGATGGATGCGGATAGCCTAATGAAAGAGGAGCCGGATCCCTGAGAGCTACGGCAAACAAGCACCTAGTTACGCTTACATTTGAGAACTGCTCCTCTCTGTTTGCTTCGCACGGCAAACTAAAGGGGACCATATATTCCGATGGCCGTGTTGTCTGTAGACAATTACACTTCCCTCAGCGGCTTAAAAGCCGGCTGTGGCTGCCGGCTGTGGCTGTTTTGTTGTGAGAGAAAATTACTGTTCCACGTCTGATAAGCCGTGCTGCTAAGAACAGCCGAACAGGGGTTGTAGCTACTAGCCAACAGCCAGCACTTCGTTCTATGCTTGCAAGTGTAACTCAACTACTACATATTTGCTAATAATCCCATATTTACTCTTAGCTAAACTCTACGACTACATCCGATTTTTTAAAGAACAACTTTTCCAGGTTGTAACATAACATTGTTGGTATATTTTGTCTATATGGCCCTGTAAAAAATGCATTTTCATTCTATATTCTCTTGTTTTGAACTTACAATGTATTGTCTTAAAACGAAATTCACTTTCCTTCTATGGTATTCCGTCCTTTTTTCTGCACTTGACGGTGTCGGAAAAATGCAAAGTTTCATTTGTTTGGTGTAAATTTAGAGTAATATTAGCCAAATATCGGCACATAACGGTTTATAATGTTACATAACAGTTGACAAATATATTGCTGCCGCTGGCAGAGTAGTGCCACCGGGGCGTCGTCACCAATAGCCCAGTCAAGAAGCCGTTCAAAGGTTGCTGTTGTCGGCGGCGCAGTCGATGATGGCCTCCATGCTCCGCTCGACGCGTGCGGCGGACGATGATATCTGCCGAGATCATGCTCCACTCTTCCACGTGGTAGACTCGGCAACCATGCTCGACTACGTGTGCGGCGGCCTCTCCCCAACTCGCTAGGCCCTTCTGCCCCGGCTTTTGTTGGATATAAGGGAAATCTAGATATTTCACGTATCTACAAGTAGAAAACTAACAGATCTCCGTAACAAACTTTTACGAAAGGCGATACAAGGGAATTTCGTTTTTAGGCCATACAAGTTCAAATTAAAAAAGTGCCATAGAAGTAGGATGCATTTTTTCCCAGGATCATAGAGGTAAATATCTCATCATTTTAAACTTAGACGGCAAACAATTTCTTTTAGGATCAGGATCAAAACATAATAAGTACATCCATCTCGAAATCTAGTTTCGTAAAAGTTTAGATTCAATAAAATTTTAAACATTTTATTAGAAAAAGTAACGCTTAAGTTACTTTTTAACACGGCATTGCTGTACAAAACAAAAAACAAAGACTGTACAGCTTTTATCTAAACCTCCAACATATACAAACATTTCACACACACGCATGGAGGGGTCATCCGGCATGGTGGTGCTCTCCGACAGTACCTACACGTTGTGGTCCCCTTGTCCTCGTCCAGCATCGAGGCGTCATCCGGCATGGTAGTGCTCTCCGACAGTAACTAGACGTTGTGGTCCCCTCGTCCTCGTCGCCCAAAATCCCCATCCTGTCTCCTTCGTCGCTGGCCATCGATCCGAAGAACGACTACCAGAGGAATGTCCTTTTCCTGCTCCTCCGACCCTCCCGCTTCTCTCTCGCAAGGCTTCCCTCCGCAGGCCATGCATCTCCACGCCGTCGGAAGCCAACGTGGTCTGGAACGCGTTCGCGCGCAAGAACTCCGCTTTGCGCGTTTGAACAACTACTGGTCACTGGCCTACCTCATTGTTGCAGTGCTCCTCGTGCTATCCAACATGCCGGTGCGCTTACCGGTCTCTCGGTGCCGTCTCCCTTTCGGCCACGTTCGCGTCTCGTCTGACGGCGCGCCCGCGCAACACCATGTTCACCCTGCCCGTCAACTCCGGCTTGCCATTCGTTCCCTTCGTCGGTCACGGCACCGACTGGGTTTGTCCTGGTTGGACCTCAACGCGCAGCTTAACGCGTTGTTCGCTGTATAGATGTTTCAGGTTTTTTACTTTGCTAGCGTCTGTTCTTCGATTGCAGCGCACACGTGCAAACAGGTGAACGCCTCAAGATTGCAGCATTATGTGGGTTGCCGCTGTAACCCACATAAAGATTCTCACGAGATGAGGATTCGTTCAGTTATAATGATACATTTCTTTTATTTCTGATATATTAGAAGGACAGTGTTCAACAGAAGTACCAAAGTCAAGAAAACATACACAGACTATAGCACTATACTGACTATTTCAGATTAAGATCTTATCCTTATTCGACACTTAAGATAAAAAAGTTTACTAAAAATACCACCGTAAAGCATATCATCATACACACAAAGGTCGCCAACCAAGTTTGCAGCACAGATCCAATCTTACACATCAAGCTCACCGTGAACGTGGTGCCGAGTACAAAGATCCAGAGCTTTGCACGGGTTCGTCGCATGGAACCTGAGGGTGACATCTCGTATCGCCGGGTCACGTAGTACAGAGCGATGAGGTTGAGGTGCGTCAGTACAATATCTGTAGACGGCCAGCTGGCTTGGCAACCGAAATAAACGCAGCGGACTAAGTCGCGCAAAAAGCGGATGACGAGACCAACGTCACTTATGAGGAGGAGGAGGAGCACTACAGCGTGCAAGGCGGACATGGGGCGTTGGTTTTCAGCCATCTCCGAGACTATCCGTATTCTCGTGTGGATATTCTTGTGTTGGACTAGTGAGAGTAGAGAGTGAATGTGAAACAGCCATTGCAAGCTGGAGGACCTTATATAGACTAACTGCTTTGGCCGTCGGGTGCGGGCACAACTTAGTTTTTCGTCCCAAGAATAGCTGGACTCCTAAAAGACACTTATGAGCACTTTTTTTGATTATATTAACCATCTGTTAACCTTTAAGTATCTTATCTGTATAACAAGGGTAGTCTGTGAGATCTTCTACCACGTTGTATTAACTGTAGCAATACTTATACTATTAACACGTTGTTACGTTTCATAATATTTGAACATTTAGCCTCAAATATCTCATATCGTACCAAAATTAATTTGTCGCATTTGGCAATTTTTAACCTGTATTTCAATACAAATAAGACCCTTATGTCTTGCAGATAATTCAATTAACTATAAGACCGCATAGATTGAACTCCCATAACTATAAGACCGCATAGATCACACATTACGAGAATCAACGTTGTAGAGTCCATCATACATTTTGATGTTCAACGTAGACAGATTCTGGTTACTTCATATATCTTTGGCCATTTTTTGTTCGCAAACTTTTTAGACACATGCATGAAATATTACATGTATATGTTGGTGAAAAACTAATTACACAGTTAGGTAGAAAACCACGAGACGAATTTTTTGAGCCTAATTAGTTGTTGATTGGATACTAATCAACAAATACAAGCGAAAGTGCTACAGTTCCAAAGCTAAAAATTTTCACAAACTAAATAAACACTTGTTTAATATTCGTCGTAAAAATAGACAAATCCTCCTGGTCAACCCAAAAACAACTGAAATGCGGTCTCACCTACCTGAGTTGTTCCAAGCCCCAACGCATCAGTAAGACTTACGGAGTATGTACATCAACATTTAACCATTCCTTTATGTTACCTGAGTTGTTCCAACCCCAACCGCATGAATAAGACTATGTACATCAACATTTGCCTAGCCGGACAGGCCAAAGGTCTATTACGCCCAGTTCTTCTGGAACAACAAAACACAAAGAGTAGATAGTTATCTATACATCCATTTGTTAGATACAAAGACATGATCAATGATTTGTTTTTTGTTATGGCTTTTGCATGTATTTTTTTTTGCAGACAAATGTCATTGTTTAGGTGGGTTTTTTTTGTTTAGTGCTAAATCTTGCCTACAGTATGTCTTAAAAAACATCAATTATTACGCTTCAAATTTTGTCTCAATAACACATATTTTTACAATTAACCTTTTTGATTCGCACCTACCAATTTAAAATCTCCCTGGATGACTAAAACAACCATCCATGAGAAAAGTATTCCGTCAACCGCTTCTCGAATGATCCAAATACAATTGCATAATTTTTCACCGACACTATGTTACCTTTCTATTCCTGCTTAATACTTTGAATTTTATTAACCTACATTCTAGAACGAATCCCGAAACTTCCTTTGCTGATTTCACACGGAGTGTTCATTCAACATTAAAACATATCCGTTATTAAAATTAATTTAGGGTCAAGCAATTAGTGTTTATGCATAGTATCATTAAATAATATTGCCAGTAACATCAATGTTAAAAATCAAAAACATAAAAAGTGTAGCGAAAACTACAATATTTTTCATCGTTATAATAATGGCCACATAGTACCTTTTTTTCAACGGATCGGATTACCAATGATGTGAACACTAATTTGATCAACTAACACTGATAAAAGAGCCAACAGCTAGTTATTGATAATCATCTAGAACAACTATTCATACTATTGATACATTCAACGTCCTTACAGTTTACAAACTTTGCCACAGTTGCGTAGCTAGAAAACCAAATTACAGATTGGGGTTGATCAAAAGCAACAAGAAACCAAAGACAATTGTCGCAGCAGACAGGGCGCATACAAGTACTGCCATCTCCCAAGGCAACACCCCCGCAACAATGTACGTCAAGTGCACGGTTATTGATGTCGTTAGGATCCAGATGCCGATCCTAGCACTGCGGCGCCCCACGCTTCCAGGAGGTGATTGATCAAATCTACTTATTAAATACAAGAGTCCTAGTAGATTGAGCCGTGGAATGATGACGGTGGCAAACGATTGAGGTTCGACGATGACCAGTTGAACGCCATATGCTAGGTGTGTAGACACTAGAATGGCGAAGACAATTCTGGCCCACCGGTGTCGCTGTGGAACCACAGAAACCGGATTTGCTACCCCATGGAGCGATGAGGCGGAAGCAGCAGACATCCTGGCTTTGGAGGTTATGTTTAATTCAACACAGGTAGCTGTACTAGTTCTTAGTACTCCTATAATAAATGTACCCAACTTTATATAGGAAGGATATGATTGGCTACTTCATTTTGGTCTTAAATAAATCGAATCTAAAGGACGTCGTCTAGTCTTTTTTTTCCTCGGTGTATTTGTCTCGTAGTGTTGTCTTTTTTTGTCTTAAAGAAAACGACGACGTGGCCTAGTCCATTTCTTATCCTTTGCCGACTATGTCGATAGAAGACAACATTATTTAACTTTTTGTTTTGACGCGCCTATTCATTTATTTGTCTTGTTGTGTTTCCTCTTTGTTTTTTTTTGCCCGTGGTCGGCTTTATTTTCCTTTTTTTTGAGCAAAGCCGTCGCCGTCTGTTTTGACCCCTGTTCTGTACCAGAAACCACGCCGGCAGATTTCCTCTTGACCCCCCTACTGTATCCACATTGAGTCATTATCAATCTACCAATCCAAATTATCAAAACAATTTAAGACTCATTTAGTACAATGACATAGGGGTACACAGATCTCTTCTCTCAGTATAAGTACTTATATTCTCAGATAATGTAAACAATAAAATAAATTATAATAGGTAGGTGTGCCCAAGAAGTTTAAATACATTATAAAGTTGAAACAAAAAAGTTTAAATATATTTTAGTGACAAAAAGATTTTTTTTATTGCTACCCAGACGGCGTGACAAGTTGAAAGAATGGTCCAAAAGATTTCCAAAATTAGGTGTATATGGATATCCAACTGTTGCGATTTGTATATCACTAATAAATGTAGTGAAACTGTTTGATTGAAACACAAAATAGATCTTCTTGCATAGACACCAGATTTTAGAAGTTAATGCAAAACAAATTTAAAAAAAAATTCTACTTCTCATTACTGTCTTATAAGCCGTTCTTTTTTCTGGCAGCCAGTACTGTTTTCCCTCTAAATACAAATGAGCCCACTTCCAACTAATATTTTCAGCCATGCGAACAGAATCTATATGCGACAATAACCAATGCAATATGCGACAGTAACCAACTAACCAATACAATCTTTTTGCTAACTTACGATTGACCAATTCGTTTCATTCCAAAATTTTTGTGTGTAACACACCTAAAAGAACACGCCACAACAATGTGGAGGGTATTGTTGGTAGTGTTTTCACCCACTATATATATGTTAGTAACGCAATGCTCCACTCGTTATAAGTGCTTTGTTTCGTCACAATGCACGGCAAGGACGAACTTTGCATCAAGTCATCCAGTACCGATAGTACACCCATCAAACATGAACAGGAAGAAGACTTCGTCATGGAGACTCTTGAATTCACGCCATTTTCGAGCGAGGAACCTGCCGTTAAGGTGGACATACTTTTTCTATTATATGTATTTTTAAAATTTATATATCTTTCTCCAACTAATCATATGCTTATTCACATTTTCTTTTTTTTGGGAAGAATGATATGGTTCCTCGTAGCGCTGTTTCGTTAATGCCTGTAACATGCAAACAAATCAACGACGCCTTTCTTCAGAAGCACGGCGATACTTTGGTCATTAACGGTGTTAATTCAACTAACGTTAGTCTTCATCAGACCATGCCCCAAAGCTTACTTGCAATATATTTTAATAAAAATACAGTATTTTATGAATTATGACCAGGTTAAGCTCGTGGGTCGTATGATTGGAATATCCACGTTTCCTGGAAAGGGCGTTTTTTCTATTCATGACGGCACCGGGATACTGAATGGTTTCATTTGGTTCGTACAATCTTATTCTTCTCTCTATTTATTTTTTATTTTAAAGCTTTTTGTAATCATAATACTAAACGTACATTGATCGATCTTAAAACAGGCTGGATCTATGTCCTGGAACAACGTCTGATTTTCGTCAGATAAGGTTGTACGCTCTTCTTATATCAAAACGTGTACCCAATATTATTCATAATAAACCTTCATCTACTAAGTGTAGTTTCTGCAGTGAAGGTGAATATGCCATTGTGCATGGCCGTGTGTCTACGCATCATGCTTTGCCAAACATACACGCCTTCTCTTGCAGGTAAAACCTAATAACTAAAACTTAAGCTCCAAAATGTAAACCGCTTGCCCAAAGTACGTACCTCGTTGATTTTCCTGGTGTTTGCTTTTATGTTGTCGATGATTTTTTTTTTGTTTAGCTGACTTCTACGACCGTCCTAAACGGTTACGAAGCCCTAACACTTTGAACCATTGACAGGAAGGTCCTTGACTTCAATGAGATCACTCACCACATGCTTTCTGCCATTGCTGCTCATGTAAGCTTGACGAAGAATAAGGTACGTGTCATCAACCATTAAAATTATTCATTAATCGAAGCGTCTGATAGTTGATTAATTAAAATTAATAAGGAAATCAAAATGGATGCACCTGCTACTCCATTGACGTTATCGGCTTCTATGCTGGAGTGCATCAAATATGCATGCAAGGAGTAAGTATCGAGAACTATACTATTTGATTTAGTATATGTGAGTGATTTAGCATTGTCCATGTCATATCGATGACTTTAATTTTTTTCGTCTCAGTTCCAGCTTGAAGAGCGTTACGGTGAAGGATATATCCAGTATAATGGGAATTTCGACCGGCCAGATCTCGTCCGTAGTCTATCGCACTAAACTCTTTAATTCAATGGCCTATACTCCTATAGCATACACATTTATACAATTTTGTTCGGTGATACATTTTTCTTTGATATTTATCTCTAAGCTGATCAAAATCCCCGCTGCAAACATTCTCAACAATTATTTATGTTTTGTTGAATATTTCTTGTTTACGTATAACATGGACTAATTATGGTAACATTTAAATAACTAAAGCATTTAGGGCAGTTGTAAAACTATTTATGTAACTACGAACGGACATTATCTTAGGATACTGAACAATAAAATCGTTTTTTTACTTTGCAGACCACTGCTTGCGGAGCTCTTGGATGCTGGTGAGGTCTACAACACGGTAGACGAGGAGCATTTCCGCCCAACCTAATGTCACTCAGTCCAATTTTTGGCTTGACGGCTACTGCCATCCTATCTTACCGGCACCCAACGAGAATGCTCTGTTTTAATCATATCAAAACATTATGTAATAGGCGTTTGGTAATGCGAATACTATATTCACAATCTTTCATCGCTACCTATGAATGGATCAAATATGTGCCCTGCAAGTATACAATTCAGAAAACAAAAAAGGAATATTGGTCATGCAGTCTATCTTGAGCTAATAGACGAAAAGTTAATGTGCATGATTTCTCATTAAATCATTAAATTTAGTAATTGTCATGGTTGTACCTTATAAAAAAACAGAGTGTATACTTTTGTGGTCTGATAATAATTAAATATAACGTCACATCATTAAAAAACATGTAAGAGCGTCTCTAAGTACCGAAAAACTTTTCCCTAAACTGTTTTGCAAACTTTGCAAAAACATATTGTCGGATAAAAAATATACTTTACCCGTTCCTAAAATTGGAAATCAGCACTTTGCCTTCTCTTGATGTCCTATCTTCTCGTCGGAGAAGGGACTGGCACCGGTGCGGCCTACCGCTAGGCAACTGCGTTGATGCACGTGAGGGTCACCTGATACCGTTCAGCGACCACCCAACCATGGTCAACGCTTGGAACAGTACCTCCGTGACGCTCGAGGACTCTAGCTGCAATATGTCTGCCGTCAACACGATCACATTCATGTTTTTGTGCCTCATGCGGTAGCGCTGGAACTATTATCCTCGTCATTCCGAGTTTTATTATGCCTAGACAAGCCATGTCTTAAATAAAATAAAACTTTTATGAAACACCAACTCTCTCGGAGACTTTCATTTTGTTTTGTTTGTAGTCATTTAATTTAAAGACTTCTAAACGGTTGATAATCGTGTGTAAAGAATTTCATCTAGATGGAACTTATTTCTTTTCTTTTCTTAAATACCCTGCCATGTAATTAAACATGCCTTTCTGATAAACTATTTAATGCAAATAAACTCACATGAAACTCACATAGGCTGGCCTGAGTTAGGGGGACTGGCCTGAGATAGGCGGGCAGGAGAACACAGCTGCCCGTATTTTGCGGCCTCTGTTTTCCAATTAAAGATGGGTATAAGGTTTTGGGACCTGTTGATATTGTTTTTTTATTCAAATCTTGTCAGAAATCAAAGCATATGCAAAGTGTTTTGGACACTCGATATGAAAACTGTTTTGGAAACTCATTGAGATGCTATGTAGTTGGTGCATTAGTACAAACTGGATAAAAGTATTGTTATCTTGAATAATTCTGCATGGCCGCACCAAAACTAATCGGCAGGCAATGCGTGCCATAAGCGGCAGGGAATGCGTGCCCATAAGATAAGCTCTCCTCATTAGTAATAAAATAACAGTATCTTGCCTTATAAAAAAACTTATAAAACTGGATGCACCAATGTCAATTTAATACATCGTAGAAGCACGAACGATGCTAAATAACTTTTCGTGCCCTCGTATATTCAGAAATCCACCAATACCGCAGACATAGTATACAGACATAGACCCTGTTCATCTGGCTTATAATCCGTCTTATTTAGGCTTGTTTTTTAGCCGGGACAGTAATTTTCTCTAAAAAAAATCAGCTTAACAGTGTTTTCAGCTGGACTATAATTCCAGCCGAACGGTGTTTTTCAGCCGCCTTATAATCTTTTTCTTTTATTCTTGTTTCCAGAACGCAGCTGGATCGACGACTGCTGAAATGCCCGTTGCTAGGCTTCCTTATCATCTATATAAACAATCTACCGGATCGTAACCTTCTATTATATCCTTGCTAGCATTCCTCTCACAGATCCACTTCTCTACTCGCCCGAGTAGTTTGCACGCAGAACCACCTAACCTTGTCAGATTACCATGCCTTCCTTTGATGGACTACCAGAACAATTACAAATTTGCGTACTTTCCAGACTACCTTGCGCCGTTCCACGCAACTGCTTCGAATCATCATCGAAATCTTGTCTTAGACTTTCTCGACTTTTACCTCTTCCATCTCAGTTGCCATGGCTCTTAACCCCTTCTGCTGAAGAGAGTTCTTGCACTCACCATGTGCAGAACAGTAGTATCGAGTACGTGTTTTGCGTCCAATGCTCACATAATCACCGCGTTTTGCTCCGCAATGTGCTTCCAGGTTCTCGGTACATCGGTTGTCCCTGGCCAGAATGGATTTCTATCTCTAGGCGTCAATTGTACGACCATTTATTAGTCAATGCTAGAACTGGTCAAACCTATTTGCTTCCAGATCTTGTATTGTTACATGTTGGTGAGCGCCCGTCTCGCATCATTCTCCGAGCGTCAACCTTGTCACAACAACCAATACTAGGATCTGGTTGTCTGGTCGCAAATATTTGCACAATCATTCTTTCAACAACGCAAACCGGAACGGGCATGGTCTGTTTCAGCTCTTTGGGTTCTGGCATTTCAAATAGTGGTATATTTGGTGATTTTGAGGATGTCATTTTTTTCTCTGGTGCCTTCTATACTGTTTCAAGAACAGGGCAGATGTTCCGCACTGTCGCCAATCCAACTTTAGATCTTCCTTCTGTTTTCCTTCGTTGTTTCCATTCTTTGGTTGCCAGTGTTGGTCCTCCTGACCCCTCTGATCACTATCTTGTTGCCAGATACATTGTAATCAGCAGAGGTGGCCTGCTATTGCTTTGTAGGTACAGCCCGCGATTTGGAGATTTAACGAACTGTTTTAGTGTTCATGAAATGGTTCCTTTGAACCCTGTTGCTGACAGCGGAGATTTGTTCCGGTGGAATGAACTCAATGATCTCGAAGGGCGAATAATATTTGTTGGCCGTGGTTCTTCCCTCTCATTTGAGAGCTCACAACATCCTGGAGTTGCTGAGGGTGTGTACTTCCTCGACGATACAAGCTTCCACAACTGGAGAATGATGTTTAACGGCGGGCCATCAGGTAGAAGTTATGTGGGCAATGACATTGGTTATTGGTCTATGCACAGTAGGGAGGTTACAATGCTGTCTTGCCGTCTTGGTCCCTCCCGTTATTCTCCACACATTTGGGTTTTACATGGGGACCATTAGCTTATGTATGGATCGTACAACTGTTATTGTAATTGTTTAGTTTGTTTTTTTAGCAGCAGCTATTTGTAATTGAATTCGTGTTTTTTAAAATATATGATTACGACACAATGTACGACCATGCATTATAACCTCAGCCACAAGTATAAATGGTCGGAGGAACACCTAGTGCTATGTGAAACGAACGTTTCTACGATAACCTTCTTGTCGAAAACAATAGATAAAGTATACAATGAAGAAGGGACACTATGCCCTCTATAATTGCTAAATCCGTAGGAAATCAGTAAAATCACTCTGCCCTCTATAATTGATAAAGTATACAATGGTCACAAGAAGGGACACTATGCCCTCTATAATCAAGTATAAATAGTTTTAGAATTAATCTTTGGTTCCATCTCGTTCGCCACCGGCGGAGTGCGAGTCCGAGAGGTCCTCAACGTTTAAAGATTTCTGGGGTTGCAACATAGAAAAAATTCCCAAAAACACATGGCGTATGGCGTGGGCATGCTTCCTCCTCCGACGCCGGCGGAGTGGAGTCCGAGAGGTCCTCGCCGTCCCACGCCATGTCGCCCGAGTTCGAATTCTGAACGTTCAGCAAGAACCAATCCCCGGCGCTACACAATGCGGACGAGCTATTGTCCGGCGGCGTGCTCCCGCTCCACAACCTCCTGGCTCCAGTCTCCGCGAACAGTGAAACACTCCACAACCGCTGTTGCCGTTGCCGCGGTTGCCGCCGTTGGCAGCGCCGCCGTTGCCGTTGCCGTTGGCGAGTCGAGGTGCCACGGCGGGAGGCCCTGGGTCAGCACGATACTGCACTTCGCGACCGAATGTGCCGCCTCCGCTTCCACCTCCGCTTGTGCTTCGGGCAACAGGAGCGGCGTCCGCGCCCGCACCCTTTGAATCCGCCGCCGCGGCATCGTCGGGGAAGGCGTGAGGCTGAGTCGCGCCGTCGCTGTGCGGGGAGACTGGAGCCAGGACGTTGTGGACCGGCAGCACGTCGTCGGACAAGAGCTCATCCGCATTGTGCACCAGCTTGGACGGATTCCTGCTCACCATCCAACAATTGAAGTTGGGCGACATGTCATGGACGCCGAGGACCCCTCAGGAAGCACGACCATGCCATACGCCATTGCCGCTGCGGTAAAGAACACACGCGACGGCACTACCTAGAGAAGGGGATTTTTGGGTAGGTGACAGTTGCGGTCTCTATTTTACGTTTTTACTGTTGGCGCTAGTCTAACGTGGCTGATACTTTCATAATTGGCCAAAGGAGCTTTAATTCTATGTTGTGGTACAGTCACATGTTCAACTAAACAAACAATGCAATTACGTCATCGAACCAAACATAACAATCTCATGCCTAAAGTTTACAGTTTGTTTTGACCGGAGGGGAAACGTAGGAAATTAAATAATCGTAATTAGATTACTATACTAACAGTTATTGTTTATGACTTTGGTTTGTATTATTGTTGCAAACGAATACCATACGAAACTTTCTTTTCGAATCAACTTGTCGAGGAAAATTGCAACACCGGAGTACCGTCTAAGTAGATTCCTATGTCTTTTTCTCGCACCTCCCACAATATGTCTATTTTCCCATTTTTCTTTTTTAAATATACATTTTATCATAAATTGACGTTTCTCCTATTTCAAATCATATCACCCGAACACACCATAGGCACAGTAGTAGGATCGTCTGCTAGCTAGTATAGTAAGTTGTCTGCAACCCTTCATCCAAAAAAAAGAAAAACAATTTGTCTCCTAGTTGAGTACGACCCTCCCGACATGCTCCTTGTCACCCCAAAAAAATGTGCATATCTTTTTTTCTACTTGGAGCTTTGTCTTCTCTCGTTCTGGTATTCGTCCTAATGAAAAAAAATGTTTGTGACTGCTTGTTTTTTTCTGCATACACAATATTTTTCTCCTACGGAGTACTGTAATTGTTTAGGTAAAGGAACTAACGGACAAAAAAAAGATGAACATGCACTCTTGTTGTACGTATTATTATTATGATATTATTGTTTCTTTTACCGTCAATCAATAACCTCCCAGGCACTTCTATTAAAACCCAACCGTGGGCATGGGTTGCGCCGGCCATCCGAAAAGGAGTTACCCAAATCAGCTTGTCCCAATTGTCACAATGATTCCTCCACACTTCTCTTTCCGCAACAACTCCCGCCAAATCGAGCTCCATGGCCGCTGGGCGATCAACAACTGTTCCACCGTGTTAGTCCTTCTCCTAGTAATCGTCGATATCTTGACCTTCATTCACTATGCCATCGACAATCCTCTTGATGCCTGTGCCACCATTCTTTCTCGCGTCAATGTTATCTTGCTATTCTATGCCACTGGCTGCTTCGAGCTTTCTGCACGGGGCAGCATCCGCAGATGCCGTGCCCGGGTGGCAATCTTCTTATTTAACACCACGCTAACTGTGTATATCGCCTGGAAAATTGGCGCTGTGTTGCCATTCGATTTCAGCGTACTCATTTGGGCCATGACGGCGGGTGCCGCTGTTTGTGGATCCGCCATGCTCTTCTACAATGTAAACAACGCCGCCAGTTATCCCGAGCGCACCCCTACCAACGAAACTGATAGGCGCTCCACCGGATCTGGTTTGGTTGAACACCAGCGTGTGATGGAGGACATGAGCACAAGGGTGCGCGGGCGTTCCGGCAGCCGCTCACCACAAAGACCTCTGCGGTCGAGGGACCTCCAACCGCACCGTTGCTACACTGGAACCGGAGAAATGCCATCCGAACCGGTGATTTCAGATCCGTCGCTACAGCTATTCACCTCGCCACTTGCAGATGTCCACCTCGAAGATAATGAAATAACGGTCGAGCTATCTTTCCTCGGCTGGACTGCTGGTGCATCCAGCCCGACTTACTCGCCGGACGGTGGGCCGTCATCTCCGCCATCCCCGACTTACGAGCCTGTATCTGCTTTGTGGTCGGGTGTCACCACACACCATCGACAGCGAGATAGCACTGTGCAAACCCACGCCCAGGACGACGACATCTCTGTCTCCCGGCTCAACAACCCTGGTTCGTCCGAGATCGAGTAGCATGATACACTGGATCCTGCTGCCTAGATGGTACACAGTTTAAATCATCAATGCTTAACTAAGTTTGTGTTAGTTTTCAATGTAGTTTACTAATTTCTAGCTTATCAGACTGTATCGCCGTTTGTCTATTGAACTACTCTGTTTCGTGTATTATGTTGTACTTGCCTTCGATGTTATCAACGTTTTGTTCCTGTCAATTTCGTTGTTTATGATACTGTAATGCCTACCCTGTTTGTTATCTGTTATCTTGTTTTTTATAGAGTATATAACACGTCTTGTTTTTTCTTACTTTTTACAGAACTCTAGAGCAAAAAGTAACATGACTTTCAAAAATTGCCCATCCATACTGTTCATTCCAAGCGTTGTCCAAAATTGAAATGCGACCGCGCCTTTCTAAAAGGCAAAACTCTTCTCCCATTGGGAACGTCTGCAACAAATTAATGCAACATTGGAACCAAATCACATTTGGCGCTTCCAATTCGCATTTCATTCGGTGGAAGTACATACGGCAGAAGAAATAAATAGATCAGGAAAATTCAGCTAGTAGGTTTGCAAAATCACTTGTCAAATTTCAATCGTCAAGCACGTTACAAGCCATTCAATTGGCCAAACGCTTGCGATGAGGTTGTCAATGCAACGTTTATATTAAATTAAACTGTCAACCTAAAACTTCATTTAGCAAGAGAGGAAATTATTTTAGCAAATTAAACTAGTCCATGTATTGTGTTGATATTCTATTGCTCGATCCATGAGGTCGTCCTTACATTTTAGTCGCGTTTACACTAAATCTCACATTTTAGTCATTTCCCCATGATTTTTTACTTAATTTTGAATGAAATTTTATATACTCTGAACTCAAACACCATAACATCTTTTTTGTTTATGGCATCAACTCAGAGAGCATAATGCCTTACCTAATACGTAATTTTTCAATAGGTAAAAACATGCATTTATATATTTTAATGAAAGTTTTTTTCAAGATAAATAGGTAAAAACATATATATTTTAATACGTAAAAACATTCAATAGGTAAAAACGACAAATATATATTTTAATGAAAGTTTTTGTCAAGATAAATCTATTTTTGTGGTTTGCACATTTATACTATCAATGTTTGAACCTTTTCTAAAATGACTTTATTTTTTAATATGGAGGGATTACATGAAGGTGTGCAATAAATGCCGCCAGTGCATAAGGCAACCAATCTCAACATTGATATATAACTTTAAAAATAGGCAATGAGAAATTGATAACTGCTCTTTGTTTCACAAAAGCATAATAATTGCTCTTGCATTACTGTACAAGCATGTTGTAGTTTACAGAGCTGGGTAAATCCTCTTCGCGTGCTACGTAAATTAGTGATAATTTACAATAAAATTACTTATACAAAGGAAATAATAATTTTAAGTTAATGTTATTGTATGATGTGACATGCTGATATGTTAGTACATGATCTGTATATATAGATCGTAATTAAAAATATTTTTGTTATTCATAAATGTATCTTATATTGGTCTGATTAAGGCCTTGTTTAGATCCAAAAATTTTTTGGGAAAAATTCCTGTACCAGTTTCGTTGTTATTTGCTAAAATTTATTCAACCATGGACTAACTAGGTCTTGTTTAGTTATTTTTTGAACCTACATTTAATGCTAGTTATTTTTTGAACCTACATTTAATGCTCCATGGATGATTCGATAATGGCCAAAATTTTTTGGGCCTTTTTGGCCAATTAAAGAAGGCCTAAGTAAACAGATTGTATTTCAACAAAAATAATTAGTAATAACCAGTGGTGTTTAGCTTTTGGGATGCAGTTAGTATTAACAAGACGTCAAACAAATAAAGAAACTTTCGGTCCACTGACTATTACAGCCACGTTTGCTTGAGAACTTTGTCTTTTTATGATTTGCATCTGCTCCCGAAAGGAAAATCCACTTTTTCCGAGAGAGATTAGGAACAACGGTTTTTTCACCGTACCATCCTGCCAATGAATAAAACTGGCGGATGTTATGGACAAAAATAATAATAAAAAAAGAACAACAAGACAAAAAAAGGTTAATCTTTTCATTCACATTTCTCTGCAACGTCGTGTATGACAGATTTGTTGTCTTTCTGCTACTCCCTCGTCGCAGGAAAAGTTTTGTTTTCGGTTTTTCAGACATCATGTTTCACCGTTCGTCTTATTCAAAAATTTTGTGCAAATTATAGAATAAATAAATCATCATTGAAGTATCTCTAATGATAAAATAAGTCATAACAAAATAAATAATATTTATTGAAAAATTTTGAATAAGACGGACGGTCAAACACGATATCTGAAAACCTAAAACGACACCTAGGCCGGAGGGAGAGTATGCTTCGCTCATCATATAATGACAAAAAAATGACACTACAAGACAAATGCCAAAAAAAAGTTCATATATTCTTTAACAGTCGTGTAGGAGTACTAAAAATAAATCATGCTTACAGGTGTTGCTGCCACGTGCATTTTAGTTCTGCTCGTTTTTTGTCTTGACGTACTCTACAGTATGTTGCTATTTTTATGGTATCTTATTTGAGTTCTGTCTTGGCCTTGTTTAGATTCCAAATTTGAGATCCAAACTTTGCATAGTAAATGTCCCGTCACAGTGTAGTAATCTTATTTTTATTTGGTAATAATTGTCCAAATCTTGATTAATTAGGCTTAAAATATTCGTCTCGCAAAGTACAACAAAATTGTGCAATTAGTTTTTGATTTCATCTACATTTAATACTCCATATATGTGCCGACATTTTGATGTAATAAGCAATCTTGATTAAACAAGCACGTTGTGTTTGATTATGATATCTTATGGTATCTTTTTTAGTTTTGTCTTATTTGAGGTCCGTACGATTAGTATTTCGAACTGGGCAAAATAAGCCAGAAACCAAGTACAGTGCTTGAACGATAAAAAAAACATAGGAAAACATGAATGAAATACATTATAACACGTTAAGTATGCCATCGAACCATCATTTCCTTACTTTCTGGAGGATCCACGAAACAGCTGGGTCTACTAGATACCTGAAGCTCTATGAAGTATGGCCCCGTTCGGCTGTGCTGATAAGCTGGATGAACCAGATCTATGAACATAGTGGCCCAACTGCACTTTGCAATTGAAAACTACGACCACAACCATCTCTACGTATGCGTCTCCGGCAAAACGATCGTGAGTGGCCCCATATGTTTTCCTCATGTTTCTGTAGGTCACGAAAATAACTCCTTATTTCGGCTTCCATGTCAGACTAGATTTATAGAAATTATAAGGAACATCTGTATCTCAAAATTAATTTATTAAAAAAGTAGATTCAAATATTTTTATAACGATACTAATAGTGTACCAAAATTTTTAATAATTTTAAATATTTATTTTGTCAATGTAATTTCTAACGTCCTGTTTGCTTGGTTGATAAGTGATGCTGAAAGTATTGTTCGGTGATTTGTTGTGAGAGAAAAACACTGCTGAATGGCTGGCTAATTTGGGTGACAAGCTCAAGCGAACAAGCAGTCTTATCAGTCAAATCAGCCAGCCACTCAACATTGTTTTCCTCTCAAACAAATGAACGAACAATACATTCACTTTTGTTATTTTTGGACAGAGCGGTTAGATTATTCAAAAAATGTTTTCGTTCTAAATTATTCCTTAACTATTTTAGGAAAAACTATGCAGTGTAAAATGATGTTGTAAAATTTAGATCTAAACTTTTCAGCACATTACATTAGAACTTTAGAAAGTAAAGGTTAGCTAAAATGCTCTAGAATTTTGCTCCTTTAAATTTTATTGATGGGAATGGAAACATCCAATTTGTTCGCTTGGGTTGATTTGGGTGGTTGAAAGTAATGTTTGCTGTTTTTTTAGAAAAAAAACACTCTTAGTTGGCTACTTGACTTCGCTGGACGATTTTGCTGATAATGTCACGTTCTCTAGGTTTATCTCTTGAATCATCATAAGTACAATTTAACGTAATCAAACAGAACGATTTTAGTTAATTTCGAAAAAACTTTTGCTTGTATTTTTTTTGGCCTTAATATTATTCAAACGTGCTAGCATTGAATCCACATTTCAAACTTCTAGTATATGGCTGATGGTGTTTAGTTCTCAACCCCTTGTTCGGCTGAGCTTATCAGCTTGGTCATCAACCGTGGAACATTGTTTTTCTCTCACAGCAAATCAGCCACAGCCAGCTTATAAGGTAAAATAAACAGCCTGCTGAACAGGGCCAAAATATTTCAACCCTAAACATCACATCGAATCTTGCGCCACATGCATGGAACATTAAATGTAGACGAAACCAAAAACTAATTGAACAGTTCACCGTAAAATCGCGAGACGAATCTTTTAAGCCTAATTAGTCTATGCTTGAACAGCAATTGTCAAATATAATCAAACCGCTACAGAATCCAAAACCAAAAAATTTTACCAGCTAAACACCCCCTTGATATTTCACAGCCCACGGCCAAAGCGAAAAATTTTACCAGCTAAACACCCCCTTGATATTTCACAGACGCATGTAGTTGTCACTTCATATTCCTGTAGGTAGTGTATTTTTTTCCCGTTCACCAAGAAGAAGACAACAGCAACGTATCGTGACAGTACCCAGACGACGACGACGATAGGAATATTTCGGGTTTCGAGCTCAATGAGTAAGGCAACGACGGAGTGTGGGTTTCGAATACTGCAGGATTCCGGTCGTGTCATGGTTCAAGCGGTGTGCCGTGCTTCGTGGCCATATAGGCTGTGCAGCATGGTGCGTAGGTAGGGGGCGGAGCGGCGCGTGATGTCTGTGCACTGTCGGTTTCGTGGATTTTGCGCCGAGTGAGTACAAATAAAATTGCATCCATGTCCAGCATTTTAGTTTAAACTCCAATTAAGATGACCTGTTTCTGACGCAAAATTGAGAGGTAGCTAAGATCAAATGTTTCTGAAAATGCAAGTCATAATTAATCAAAAGTGATCCGGAGAATGTGATCATCTCTGAATGTCAAAATATTTTTCTACCTCTGTTTCGGTCATAGACACTGGACAGCGGATCGAAGAAGGAGACGCGGTTAGGAACCACGACAACAATGCTACTTTTGCAACCAACAGCGGCTGTGCTGTTTTGCTCACTGTAAAACATTGTTGGTTGTTTTTTAGAGAGGAAAACTATATTCTAGCTGGAAAACAAGTTAAATAATATAATATACAAAGTAACTATATAGAAAAACTATTTTTGTGCCAATAGACACCTAACCAAAAATTTTGTAGGACCTATTATAGAAATTGCTCTATTTCAGTTCTTGTAGAAGAAGCCTACTCCCTCCGTCCTATATTTAAAGTCGTTCTAGCATGCAATGCAGCTAGAAGCAAAAATACCACCGCATCCCTATTCTAGTAATGCCGGTTCTCCTGCTTTACTTGTATGTAGTCATTGATTAGCTCACTCCAGCTTAGTACGAGCTTGCTACAGGCTACAAAGTTGCAGACTAATGCTGCTCAGTTATGAGACCGACCTCTAAAACGTCATTTTTATTAAGACATCGTTTAAAAGCTAAAACGACGTGTATCCTGGGACAGAGGGAGTATATCGAACCATTTACCTCGGTCGCCACGGAAAGGAAAAAGTGGATCGTTTTTGGACCTACGTACTCAGTAGACGTCCCACCCTGCTGCTCAATGCTTTTTTAGACGACCTCTTCAATGCTTTTTTAGAGCAAGGGAATCGAAAGATTCTACGCACCCTGCTCCTAGTCCGGTTCCATCAGCAGTCGCTGTATCCACTGAAGTCTTTCCCATGCCAGCGAATTCCAAAGATACCGGTCAGACAAACGTAATCATTTTTCCTTTGTTGGGAAGGAACGTCCTGCTCCGCAGAGAGCAGGCGCGGCACGGCCATGCTTTTGTCTCACAGCTTTGCAGCCGAGTTGTCTGCTCCTACTAGTAACATGCATGTGACCAGTAAAGGGTAGAAGGCCATGCAGATATGGAGAGGCAACTACGGAGTACGGAGTACCATCGAAGCGGAAAGCAGCTACAGTGGTATCCAACGAATCACGTGGCCACGATTAAAGATTTTGTCGAGCACAATGCTGTCTGCATCGATCCACGTCTGTCTGTTGCGAGTGCAGTAGATTTTTTTGTATTTGTTTGCATTTTGCAACTATAGATGGAAAGTAGTGCTGTACTACACTTTCTATTTTGTTTGAACGTGCCGAATTGTAGTACATTTTTTCCTTCGCACGCAGCACGTTAGCTTATTTTTTTCAATCTTATACTCTATAAAGCTAAACCCCACTGCTTATTTCTTTAAACTTTCAAGCTGTCCAACTAAGCAACCCACTGTCACACACAATTAAAAATCCATTAGCACATGCAATTGGACTGTCCACGTAATCAAGTCACTATATTTCTCTCAATGAGCAAGTATCGAAGTAAACAATGTACTATGAGACACAACTAAAAATCACTAGCGATACAATTGTAATGTCCACGTCAACAAGACACAAAAGTATTTTGTTTTTCCACATCATCATACCACACAATGCATTAATTTGCATTCTTGGAACGCGCGGTGTATTGCCCTAGTTTCTTTTATTTATATTAGATTAGGAATTGATGCAACGAATTACCACGCAACTGAATAAAAAATAAAATTGGAACCTATATATAAAATAATAAAATCTAGTTTGTAGATGCTTCTAATTGCAGGCTTAAAATTTATTTGACAAAATTTTTCATCTAAACATCAAATGGTCAGACAATTAGTCAAGCAGACACCGCTTATCTTTAATCTAGATGGATGAATAGTACCATATTTCTATTCTTAAATTTGGAAGAATCAAAACATTGCATTCGTTCTATGAGATACAAAAATACAAGATTTAAGTTTTTGTTCAACAATACACAAGAGTTTGGCATGAATTTGACTAAAAAATAGTGTTCAACCATAGAAACAACTTCGTTCTAACATAATCAATCATATGTTTTACAAACGAAGAATTAAGCGTCCTATAAATCTTTAGTATGAATACCAACGGTTTAGTGACAACGCTACATTACTAATTGCAACACTAGTCCGCCTTGATCCCTTGGTACAATGTATTAAATAATTTAAACAGAATGAAATTGTAGTTCATATCATAAATCTTATTATTTTTTCACATAAATTTGCTTGAAAATGAGATACTTGGAATGAATTGTAATTTCGGATGGATGGATTCCTTAAACATTTGCGGTAGACGCAGTAAATTAAATCCAAGTTCACAATTTGAATACCCTTTGTCCTTCGTGAAGTGTACCATTATCTAACCTTTTTTTAAAATTGAACAACACACATTCCAGCATTAAATGGTTCGCTTTTCACTGACAATATAAATAGTAGACTAAGCTCACTAGTTTTTTTGCACGATTATCACAATTGTAAAAAAAATTTTGTCGTTACTTTTCCAAAACATTAATGCTGATCAAGAACTGGTTTAATGCTGGTGGACAGTATAATCCTGATATCTATGTGAGTGTCAATGCATCCAAAAAAAAAGGAGCATCTGGCAAACAGATACTACTTTGCTCAGTACAAAACATCAATGTCGAGATCCCAGACGCAGTAGCGGTGGTATTTAAACTACTGTCTCGCGCACAGAAGTATTAGACAGTCGGCTCTATATTCACTTTGCAGTAAACTCCGTCTTCAAGCTCCAGAGAGCCCGCTAGTCCCTTCTTCCTCTCTCCTACCTTCTGAGCGGTTCGCAATGGCGTCGCTGTTCGACGTGTTTGAAAGGGGCCACGAAGATGGCATGTTACCAGACGATCAGGGACCTGTAAGCTCCTGTTCTTTAATCGTTTTGTAGGCATGGTACCCAACTGTTTCATTTATTACCTTTTCAGATCAATAAATGTCTGTGGATACAGTTTAGATCAATAAATGTCTGTGGATTCAGTTTTTGTCTCTCTTGCTTTCCTTCTTCTTTGTTAAGCACCTTTCTGACTTGCATTAAATCGATCTTAATGAACAAGCAGGATGCTGTTCCGGTCTTTGGTTTGGATGGCACCATTGATGCGCTAAGTATGCAAGCATTACTGCCTGCTTTTGCGTCGTCACCGTATGAGTTGCCTGCTTTCCCATTGTCCTACTGCCAACCGTTCGATTTGGCTGCTCCGCCATCTTTGGATGTATGGCTATGTAGACTCTTTTTTGTCAACTTTATAGAAAACCACATGACATATTGATATGATATGCGTCTTTTGTCTATTCTATTGTTGACAAACGCCTTCATTTTGGCGGTATTTTGCATTATACAAGGAACAAATGATGGTCCAGGGTGTTGGAATGATCGGAGACATAGCTTTTGGCACTTCGTTACAAGCTGTTCGCAACCTTGATGGTACGATCCAAGCAGACACTGTTGCCGGTCCATCGTGGGGTAACAACAGAATGCTTTCCACTTCAATGGGCTCCAATGCTCTTGTCCTTGTGCCAGCTTCGATCGACGTATCTTTGTTTAGTTCGAACAACAAGGTTAGTGCATACAAACTTTATCGTTTTCACATTTTTCTTTCAATCGTTCTAGAAATGATATACGTATACGTTTCATTCTTGTTTATTTTTCTATAAACAAATTATGCTTTACGTTTAACTGTCTATGATTTAAACTCGTAGGGTCATTGAATAGTCTTTTTTTGAATGACTCTTTCAATAGTATTTTTTATGACTATTTCACATTTGGGGTCACTGAAACCATCTTCATCCGATTTATCCTTTTCTAAAAAAAATCATACAATTAACAAACATGACTAGCATCGTTTTTTACACCAAAAAAAGTATATACTTCCACAAATGGGTCATCACACCACGGTTAATAATATTGGTTGTAATCGTTTCCAAAAGAAAAGGTTTCTTATATATACGCAAGAAAACTCACTAATAGATGTTCTCTATTCATCTATTATAAACGTGTTTTTCGTTTTAATATGTGCACCACCACCGCTTGCCTTCTATTTCCTTCCTAACCTTTTCTTGATACAACGGGCAACTTTTCGTGCGGCGACGGTTCCAGTTACCCTCACAGCTAGGATGGTGGAGTGCAGGTTCACGGTTGTTGCTGCCGTCATATATAGCTCGATGCGAGCAACGACACTGCACACGCACAAATCCAGCGTCGTGTGACCTTGGGCCCGCAATCTATTTGCGCACGCCAAGCCGTGCCGTACAAACCGGCCTTCTCCTCACGACACAACAGTTACTTTAGATGCTGCTGTAAACGGTGGCGGCTGCGAGTTGCCGTCGCGCGGCCCCTGCCGTTGTCCCAAGGAGCTGGACGATCGCGGATGCTGTCAAGCTCAGCACAAACAAGTAAACCACGATGTAGCATGTGGATGCTGCTACGGGGTCGGCGATCCAGGATGCTGCTACGAGACAAACATAATCGTGGGTCCCAACTCCTGGGCACAATGTAGCATGTGGACCCTAACTGAACTTTTGTCCTCGAATTAGAATCGTCGGTACGAATAAACCATCAAACAAAATCAATGCCTATATGCTAGACATTGCACCAACTCTATACTGCATATTAGGATAAGGTTGCATTCATTTCACACCTTCCGAATATTCTTTTCTTGTCTTTTTGCCTATCTCCTAATCTTGTCACTATATTTAATATTCACCGGGTTACCCGTCTGGGTTTTTCTAGCTACGAGTATGTTCCAAAGCTGAACTCTGCTCCTATATAGCAGGTCACGGACATAGTACATGACATTGGTGCTCTACAAAGGCTGGAGGAATCTAACAACAATCCAGGTCTCCATCTTCTCCGTCACGATATAGGCGTTGGCCATCAAGCAGAAGCACCAATCTTGTTATCTTCAGGCAGCGGCGAACCAAAATTAGTTGCCGCAAACTCAGGAAAGGTAAGTTTTCTTTCCTTCAATTTTAAAAAACTCACTTTTATTCGCTTGTGTTCAAATCTAAATCGCCGACAACTTGATTTCCTTTGTGCTTAACCTTTGGTAACTTTAAGCTCTGTTTCGATGACGCATTCACAGATCTATTTTATTGCAAATTTCTAGATTTGATTAGCTGAATTACAAAAGGATTAGTTCCATGTTTTCGTCAGAACCGTAGTTTTCTTAGGCTTGTCTTGGACAGCGTATCAAGGCAAGGGATACACCCAACGTACCCTCAGTACCGGTGTTTCCTCGCCTAAGCTGCCCTTGCCGTGGAGATTCGGTTGCCGCAACAACTGGGCCCTCGACTCTCTCGCTCTATATCGTTGAAGGTTCCACATCAATAGCGATCCTAGATCTATCGCTGCTCACCATTGATCCCAGGATTCCTCCTAGACGAGCAAAAAAAATTCACACGCAGACACTGGGATTTGACCTCTTTATTTCCCGAGTCGATATTTACACCTAGCTTTACGCTTTTATGATCCTATCTGACCTAAGATACAAGTGCCTACGTTTACCAACAATGGGCGTCTCCTAAAGAACACCTACCTAATAATGTTGGCAAAAGTTCCCTTAACGTACTGTACATTCCAAAACTCACTTATTGTTGATGTGATTTGTCTAAACATTGGCCAAAATCCATTATCCTACATCGACACCTGTTTGCCGTACATTGAATCACTTCATTTCATATACGTTTTTAATCATTCCACCAATTTTCTTCCTAGGTGTAGAAGATGTCCCTAAATCAAAATGATTTTTTCATTTCAATTTTAGGTTGAGTCAACAGGATCATCCGACAACCTAGACGCGGCTGAGAAACAAGCTGTCACCAAGGAAATAATCTCAAAGAAGCGTGGCACTGATATGATGACCTTCGAAGAACAGAATATGCCTAAAAATAAAAATGCAGAACCAATGGTAAGCAATGCGTAGATGCTATTAACATCGCTGTACATCTTTGGTCAGAAAAGAAGGTTGAGTCAACAGGATCAATTTAGAATTTTTTCTTGACGCAGAAAAAGGCCCATGTCGTCATCGATGCTTCAATTCTCAGCTCTATTCTGCAACGTATGGACATGTGGCATGCTGACTATACGAATATAAGGGCAGATATTGAAGCATTGCTAAATACTGCTTCCAATACTGAACCAGCAAACAACTTTACTTGCATTCAAAAGACTATTGCTCATTTGTCTCAAAGCAATCATGTGCTTGCAGAAAGCAATGCTGAATTAGCTAATCCTGTTTTGTCACTAGGTTCGTATTTAATTTGCTAAATACTTTGGCAATTACACTTTATTTTTGTCTGAGCTTTTGTTTGGTCTGAAGTATTTTTTGAAAAAAAAATCAGCTCATCATTCTGGACTGAAACGCCTGAATTCAGGCAAGTCGGTTGTAGGTTCCGGTTCCTCTGCTTTCAATGCTATTGGGCGGCCCACCGCAAGGTAAGTATCTGAAAGACTTATTAATCAATAAACTGTTGATATCAGTTGACGACCACTGATGTATCCTTTTTTGTCAGTGACGATGAGTTTCCATTCTTCGCTAAAAGGTAATTCATGGCAGCAATTAACCTTTGATTAAAAACAGTACAGGATATATATGTTTCTAATTATTTTGCTGGTTTTAACAGAATCATATACCAGGCTGAAGTGGACCTGACACTTAAGACCTTAAATACTGAACGACGTCGTGGGACGAAGCAATCAGGCTGCATCCTAGTTGATTGCAAAGCGCATACACGTCACCCAACTGACAAAGCGCGTGCTATGGGACTATCCAAATGGATCTTTTCACGTAAAGGTTCAGAATTGAATACGTAAGTATTTGTACCTCAACTACTGAAGATCTGTGTGACTCTCTGCTTTTGGCTTCCGTAAAAATAATTGGCCTGATACACTTTGACGACATGCAGGGTTATTGTGCACTTCGATGGTTTGCCCGCAGTGCACCTTCAAGTATCTGACTTTTTGGATTATGACATGAAAAGGAACCAGAACGAGGATATGCTCTGCAAAGCAATGATTATCTTGCTCCGTGATCTGGAGAACAATAGGATTCAGGATTCTACAGAACTTCTACCGAGGCATTATGCGACACACGAGTGGGCGGTATGTATATTAAACCTGATGTTATTTACGCAACAAAATATTACGGCTTGTTATTGATTCCATTATGTAAATCACAATACAAAATTACCAGGAAGCCGCGTTTAGCGGAGTTGTGGATGACAAGCTTCTTGCTCTTTTTGAGTCTCCATCAGCACCACTTTCTATAACAAATTGCATGATGGTAACCCCAAACCAATACCAAAATAAATTATGCAGTGGCACGGAACTAAAGTAAGACAAGCTAACCTTTATTCTGCTTGAATGTTTAAGGTTGTCTGCCCGTTTAAGAGGCTAAACACATGGTGCTGTATTGCTATAAATCTTTTATTGAGGACCATCACCATCATGGAACCCAACACAGCAGACGAGAAGGATGAAGAATTGTTTCGCCGATACGATGGCCCTTGCAAGTACATGGTTAAGGCTTGCCTGGCATGCATCCTAAAAGCTAAATCGCCAGATAAGAGTTTGATGGAAGGTTGGACTATTCGTCTGATGTTTGAGAAGCCTTACTCTTGTGCATCGTAAGTTTCCTCTCTAAGCAATGTACCAACATAGCACAATCTTAAGAAAAATTGTAATCGACATTTGCGTGAATGATTTTTATCTGCAGTAGCCGTTCTCTGTTATTCACGATGAGCTGCGCAAGATGGTTCAACGGTGAGGCGACCTGTAGACACATCCTTCAGGTATTGATTTACAAGCACTCCCATGAACGCCTTAGTTGATGTTTCATCGTCGCTGCCTTCACTATTCTTTGGATTAAAGTAGTATAACATTTCTTTCCGTACTTTAAAAATCTCTCAGGAGGAGTCATTGAAGCAGACCATGGATATAATGTGGGCAGAACTAGTCTACAGTCGCATGAACAAGGCGTCCCTGCCGAAATCTCTCGTTGAGTTGGGACTGGGTGATCTCTGTTCGGATAATTATTATGGAGGCACAAACTTGGTGCTCTGAATGCCATGTTCTCTTCATGAAGCAACGATTCACTGATGTATCCCGTTGTCTTGTATTTTGAATACCTCCCGCATGAATGGAGTATTAGCCTTTAGTATTGGTTTGTGTAACCAATGATTACCATTTAGCTTTTTCTACCTGACGTTTCTAATATGAATTAGAAAAACTATCACGAAAAAAAATTCAGACTAGAAATTCAACCGGTAAAGAAAAGGTCTACTCATTTGACACATGTCCATGGAATATCAATCAGTCAAGAAACGTGAAGTAACGACGCAGGAGAGTAAATGATAATAGCACCAAGAGAGTGATTTATAAACCTAACACAAATTTGTCTTTGGTGCACACGAATGTCATCTATACAAATTCCACACAAAGGAATTCTTGTACACTTTCTTTTGTGCAAATTTGTGTTTGGTAACAGTACAATCCATACTATTTGCAAAATGAAGTGTAATGACTCTCCATTTACTAATATAAATATAATTGAATTGTTTACAACTGAGGTAAGTTATTTTTTTAAAAAAAATATTTATATATGATAATCTATTATGAGATCCCTGCATCGTGTTCCAACTCAAATCTCCACTTGTATAGGCGAGTTGCATTAATTCTCGTAAAATCTATAATACCTAATCAAGCATTATCTTTCACCGTACCAATTAAACCAATATCCCAATAACTTATTTATTCCAAAGTATCTTGTATTCATCAATCCGTTATACAAAAATCTATTAGTGACTTTATGTGATTTACCCATTACATGAACTTTCCAACAAAAGGTCGAATTTTTTAAAAAAACTTATAATGTTTTTTCCCACTCAACTTTCTGCTCATAACGCAGGGAAAACATGTCATCCTTTTTAACATTAGGAAATTAAATAATTCTTATAATTTAATTAGAGTTCAGCTTATTGTTATTTTTCTTTGCTAAATTTACATTTGACCGCGAACGGTTAGTCCTTCGGTTTTCTTTTTTTTCGGAAACCTAGTACATCAGTTGTCCTTACCTTCAAATCCAAACAATGGTACACTTGTTAAAAGTGGCGTTCCACATGGAATGCATTCATTTTTTCCTTTTTTATTGGTATTGTACTGAACATGTTCCCCTTTTGTTTGTTTGTTTCTGGGAAAAAATTCGAAAACTAATAGTTTTACTTGCTACAACACACTATGGCTAACTATAAATATAGGAACGCTTGTTCCTAGACCGGTATGCTTATCACAAAAACAGTCTCCGATACAATTCCTCTATCGTTCGCTACATGCAAAAAATGGATCATTCCACCCAAATTACCGACCTTCCACGAGATTGTCTTTCAAACATAGTCGCGCGCCTGAACTGCATTGCAGATAGGGAACACTTAGCTGCAATGTGCCATACCTGCGCCGATGCCGCTCCAACTGGTGGGTCAAACCCACAACTTCCTTGGATTCTTCTTCCTCAAGAGAAGCCGGACACAGCTGTCATAGATGGAACAATATATGCGAACTTCTTCTGCTCCATCGACAACAAAGTACATCGAATACGGGTTCCAACGATAACTTTTGCGGCACGTGCTTTCGGTACGTACAAGGGAGGATGGTTGTTTTGTTATGTCGTTGGTACCGGTTCCAATATTGCTGTCAACATATATTCTGGTTTAGCGCAACAATTGCCACATACAACAGTGTGGGAGGGTGGTTTTCATGCTGTACCGATGCAGATACATGCACTTGCACTCTCTTGTGGACCGGAGAAAGGAACCAGGTGTGTGGCAGCCGCGCTAGTTACACTATCTGCAAATAATCTTTATTCTGGTAGGCATGTGGTTACATTCTGGAGAATGGGAAGCCCCTTAGCTTCCTGTGCTATTGACTGCGACGCAGATGACGTGATTTTCCACGCTGGCTCTTTCCAATTCATTACTAGGCATGGTAATATTTTCGTTGCAATGCCTGTATTCCACGAAGAACTTGCCCCAAGTTATTTGCAAGTAATGCAAAGCCTGGTACAGTTTCTGCCTATAACAGAGAATCAAAGTCAACATATTCTTGCCCGTTATCTAGTGGAAAGCAGGGGTGAGATACTTATGGTTGTTAGAGTTTCGAGACATGCAAATGCACTTACCAAGGGATTCAGATTGTTCAGGAAACAGAATATGAATATACATCATGGTATGGATGGACTGCATATTTGGCAAGAGATTCATTCGTTAAACGGTCGTATGATATTTGTTGGCCGTGGTTGTTCTAAATGCTTTGAGTGTGTAAATTACCCAGCATGTAGAGAAGGTGTATACTTCATCGACGACCGAAGATTCCGTGTTGGTGGATTGCTTACCGCAGATCGGGTTAATGGTGTATATTCCTGTGAAGATAGGGGCAAATGGTTTCATGGATGTCAAAGTATAGATCGGTGGAACATAGGTACCAAGACATCCAACTATAGTCCTCAAGTTTGGTTTCACATGTGACACCATGTTTAAATTTAGGCATATAGCCATTGTCTTTCAATAATCAATGTTACATGTAACTTTAGTTGTATTAAATGATGTAAGTTCATGCCCGTGTAACTGTATTGGTTGTATTATTGTTCCTAATCTCAAACATTTTCCTTAAATGATGTATATTACAGTGATTAGACAAGCATTCCATATACCACAGAGTGGTAAAAATCATTGTAGCTCAACATACTACTGCGACGTAATAAATTTTCTTTCTGCGTGATATGCGCCCATTAATTTGACCACAAGTTAAATATCAGCAAACTTGATAATGTGAGTAACCAACTTTTACGATTCAATACTGATTAATTTTGGCATCCTTCAAATGTTAATAACCATGGACGTATCTCATGTGTGACACATTCATTTGTCCCCAATGCTGATGGAAGTTTTTTCATCCATTGACTACACATTGCTTTCTTCAGGTCAAAAAACATGTTTGTCATAGGAACAAGACGGAAAAATCGACTATAATGATTTCAAGGACACAAAATCAGATGCCTGGATATATCATATACAAAACTAAAACTACTTTTTCATTAAATCATTTACATTGACCAATAAATCAAGATCATTCCTGATGATGACAATGTCTCCTAAGAAAAGAATATCAAACTAATATTATTAGATTAATTTAACGAAAAGCAGATGTTAAATTATAGCTCATGCTTATTGATGAAAATATGCTAGAGCAGAATACAACATTTGATTTATCCTAATTCTCCTGTTGCCAAATGTATTTGCCCAAAATGAACTTCACATCCTGTTTGGAACAGAGAAACGTAGGAAAGGAGGAAAACAGAGAAATAGAGACACGGGCTTAAGGAACGTTACACAAGAAAACAAATAGTGCAAAAAAATAGAACCGAACGCAGCAACGGCACGAGAACCATAAAAAAAAGAGAGACATGCTGCTTTAGCAACCAGACAAAAAAGAGGAAAAAAAGTTGTATGGTAAGCACAATAGGGAAATTTTTATTTGTCCTCTAGCTGGTAATTTTGTCTGTTTCTTGTGTGGGCCCATCCTTGAATCATCTATATATTTTTTCCCTAGATAGACGAAGAAGCAATTGAGAAAGGCAAAGTTCAGGAATCAGTGGGTTCAGCGACACCTTCACGGACACTAGTTTCAGTAGGTTCACCATGACTTCCTGGGAAGATCTCCCACAGGAACTAGCTACCGATATAGCAAAGAAGCTTAGTTGCGCTATTCCACGAAACAACTTTGCGTCCACCATTACTTCTATGCGCCGCACCTCACTCCACATACCACCTACACCACAATTGCCATTGCTAGTAGTACCAGCTGCTTCCACTGCAATTCCACTTGGGCAAAACCGTTCAGGTGTTTCAGAGTCTGTTTACTGCGTACAATGCTCAAGAAAGCACCGCGTATCGTTGCGCAATGTAACTTGTGGGTGTAGGTATATTGGTTATACAGGGATAGAGTGGATCCTGTTAGCGAGACGCCAGATATTTGAACATGTTATGATTCATGTTAGAACCGGGCGAAGTATCATCATGCCAGAGCTCATTCTCCTTAATTCAACCGAACGTCCAGCAAAGATGATCATACGTGCGGCAACACTGTCTTCTGATCCCTCCTTAGGTACGCAATGTCTGGTAGCCAACATTTCCACAATCTTCCTACCTGCTAGCCGTACTGGTCAAAGCTTGGTTTGCTTCAACCGTCTCGGCTCCGCCCTTTCTACGAGCGGTGTTTTTGGTGAATTTGAAGATGTCATATTTTTCCGCGACGCATTTCATTCGGTTTCCCGTGGTGGAAACATGGTTGTGTCTCTCCCAACAGCGTCTGTGTCTTACCCCGAGTTCTTCATACGTTGTTTTCATCGTTTGATGATCTCTCTCCCACCATCTGAAATTCCTCCTGGATACCTTGCCGGTAGGTATCTAGTAGTTAGTCGTGGAGAGCTTTTGATGGTGTCTCGTTACAGCACAGGTTATGGCGAACTGACCTGCTCCTTTCGTGTATACCGGATGGTTGCTATAAATCCTCCTGGTCTTGTAGGAGATTTGTATATGTGGAAAGAGATCACCGACCTTGATGGCCGCCTTTTATTTGTTTCTCGTGGCTGCTCTAGGTCGTTCGAGCTTGATGCACACCCTGCCGTTGAGGAAGGTGTATATTTCCTTGACGACAGAAGCTACGAGTGGTGGCGGATGATGAGTTATGGAGGAACCAGAGGTAGGCACTATCCGGTCAACGACAACGGACATTGGTCCATGAAGACGAATAGTATTCAGAGGTGGCCTTGTGATGTGGAACATTCTGAATACTCTGCACCGTCATGGGTTGTCCATGCTCCCAGTGCAAGTAGTTAAAGTTTTATATATGTAACAATTCTTTTAGAATTTTTTTTTGCAAACTGTCTGTACCGAAAGCAGACATTTTTTAAATGTAGTGTGGTATTCTTTCAATAAATATTGAAGTTTTCATAATTATATCTTGCTTAACACAAGATCAAGGATTTCACTTTTATATGACCGTGATCATCTAAATAGATTTATTCAGTACCATCACCGATTGAGAGTCGATTCAATGGATCCATACGACGTTCCAGGTTTACTCGTCGTTGCCTTTTGTTTTGCGCCACAGGGAACTCTGAAGAAAAACCAGTAGCTGACCGGTAGCTTAATTGATGAAAACTAGGTAATGAAACAGGCACCTCTCATAAAATCCCTGCCCATGCACAATCTGGCACAATGCAACCACTCTGCCTATTGCGTGCACACTGATTAATGCAAAGGAAATGAACCACCTTCAGTGTATCGAACGCTGGTTAGTACCGATCATTAATAGGATGGGATCTTGCATGTTGAGCACTGATTTACTGTGCAGTCAAACGTTTCTATGTTGGGCAAGCCTAAGGTACAAATTTAAACAATGACGGCGTAACATTTTAAAATAATCTGAACAAATATTTTTCCACTATTTCTTTATTATTGAATACAAAAGTATCGAACACAACATAATAAAATTTCGGCAGCCATGTATTGACGGGAGGAAGATTCGCTTAAGGACGTGCATGCCGATCTCCATATGCATGACACGATTACGCTAATCACGGAAGATACAAAAACTATTATTTTCCCACTCCCTAATGAATATCAATTAAAATCTATTAAATGGTTGAATCAAGATTTGTAGTATATACATTTTCATATGAATTCAAAGTATGAATTTGATTTTTGCCGTATGGAGTACAAATTACCATTGAAAATATGGAACTAGTGGTCCTGCTAGCTCCCAACGTTGACGACCTCAACTGCCCCAGTGAGATCGTACCACGGCCAAGAGGCAAGACCATTTAAGCTGCAAGTATAATTTTGAGCTGATAACGAATCAATTGGTCCATTATATCAGTGACAACTGGCACGTGACTCTTAAACGTTGAACCTATAATTACTTTACACGTCTTTTTTTCAAAAAAAATATTAGTTGGCAGAAAGATCTGGATTCTCTATTGCTTTTTGTCTTTTTACTAGCAGAACTTTCAAAAAAAAACGGTGATTAAGATGTTCTTCTTGTGGTCAATATTACTTGCAACATGTTTTGTCTTGTAACGGAAGAACATATTGTATTTTTTTTAGTACTGATAACTACAAAACATTGATGTTTTTGTTTTCCCGCCAAATCACTTAATGCTTTTTCATTTTCCCGCTCGTGTTTCATGGCTCCAGTTCTATAAATGGAAGCAAAATGGACGTTGGCCTTTGACACAGCGACTCGTATCACCCAACATCTATACCTTGTCATTCGAGTTTCACAAGGAAAGGTAGTACCATTCTGGCCACATATATCGCATCCATTCCAATTTCAATAAAGCCACATTTTTACCAACACGGGTTGTAGTTATTCATTATTCATCTTAACGATCCCATTTCCTAATAATCAGACACATTTCTCTACTATGATGCGCGGCCGTGGAAGAAGTTCACGCGGACTCGCGAAGAACCAATTAACAAGGTCACAGAGAAATCTGCCTTCTGCATCTTCCGTCTTGCGTGATGATAACGCGAATGCTGCTGGGCACTCCTTCGGTAATCCTGAGTTGTTTGACTGCCTTTCTGATATTGTTTCAAGATTTTCCACCAGACAGAGGCAACTCATAAGGGATGCCGGGTTCAGCACCTTTATTGATTTACACATACACGTCCGCTTCGATAAAAACTTCAGCATATGGCTCATGGGAAAGGTAGATACGGTATTACACACTGTTGACTTTGGTGGAAGGAAAATCAATTTTTTCTCCGAGGACATTTGCAAGATTATTGGTTTGCCAAACAATGGCAAACAAGTATGGGATGCATGTCTTGACAAGTCCAATGCAATGCGTGAATCCATTGCAAAGAAGCTAGGCATAAAGGATGATGACGAACCACCGAGCGTCGCAGCTGAGAGGGTAATTAGAACCAGCGGTTCAGTGATGTGTGAAGATGATGAAGATGGTTTTATCACTGCTTTCGTGGTCTATGTTATCAGCATCATGGTGGACACAAAAACACCTTCTGATGATGAAATTGATAATTATTGGCCAGCCTTGAAGGATAGTAAAAAGATCAACTCATTCGATTGGTCAGGGTTACTGTTATCCGAGTGCATGACCATGTGCAACTGTGCAAAAATTGACGCAAAGAAACGGATGACTCCGACTCCACCAGCCGGCTGTCTTCTTATCATGACGGTGAATTCGAAATGTCACCAATCAATAAAGTTCTCACTAGCATTAATCAACGTTTATTGTTTCTTTTTTCCTTTTTACTTTTTTTGTTGAACTATTCGATTAATTCTCGTATATTTGCAACGCCAGGTATTCTATTTTGATAATATACAGCATTCTGCCGATCACCCTATTCCGGATGGTCTCCCTCGTGTTCAGTATTTCGACAGCAATACATTATCGAGGCTAGTTATGTCTGATTGTCGAGGTTTAAATGGTTCACCACCGATGAGGATTTTTGGTGCGGGCAAGGTAAAAACCCTTCTGTTTACGGTCACAGCATTATTTTATAACTTTTCACGCTTATATTATCACTAGTGATTTTGTCAATTGTTTGCCAGGTCCGACCTATCCATGAGGTAGTCTACCGTAGACACGTCTGCTTGGAACCACCGCATCTCGAATCACCATCCAATGTTTCAGAAGTTATATGCTCACAGCCGTGTAACCTTAACGATACTCTGAGCATAGTTCCCAAGAGGTCACGCACTCGTCCTTCAGATCATAGGCATGAAGATGTCACTGAAAAGCCTAGATGTCAAGTTCGCTCTCTACATTCAACGGTATTTCCATATACATCTCTGTCCCAAGTTCTATACATTCTATTATATATCTTGTAATATAAATGTTAGCTATTGGCACATAACCACAATCGAAAAAAATATATAACGCAAGACTTGTAGCGGATGCTTGTCCATTTATGAACGTACATTAACATATTCATACATAGGGCAAGTTCCCAAAACCGGAAGTTGGCATCATGGCGCTAGTCGCCATAAGAGAACACAGAGCCAGGTGTCGGAAGCACCTTACTGCCGCCCGTATAGCAATAGAGAAAGATACACGCGATATGTTGGAAACGCTTGAAAAGATTCATGGTAGGAATGCAGCGGTTCCTGTGTCTATGGATTCGACAAAAATAAAAGGTGACTGTCCTGGCTACTTATGCTAGTACTTCAATCTTCGGCATTTAAAAATCGTTAATAAATCCAAATTATAGGCCATACATTTTTTTGGGCCTCCGTACACCCAATGACAACTTAATTATTTGTGTTTGTAGGCAATAAATCATCAGTTCCTGCGGCAAATGCAAACAGTTTGGAAAGTCAGGACATGCCCACGGACTCCACGACCCCCTCTGTTGTCATTGGTATTGAAGACAACGATTCTGACTTCTTTACACCGTCTCCATCAATTAAAGTTCAAGGATCTCCTTCTTTCATGAGCCCACCTCGAAAATGTAGAAAGCATACATCCATCATCGATGATGATGATATGTCTATTTTCACTGCTGCCAAGAGAGCTATTGAGCGTATCGATCTTAATACGGACGCAACAGAAGAAGAAAACATGTGCTCACAAATTGTTAAACGTATACTGCATCCGGGACAGATGCCACCGAGCCCATGGGACATGTGCGTTGGCAACGTCTCCCTAGACTTCATTGATGCATCTTCCTTTTTACAATGGGCAAAGAACAATGCTCATGACGATGACAGGTTAATCTGTAGAACCAGTATTATTTCATTCATTTGTACTTCTAAAAAGTCTTAAGTTTCACTTATTTAATATTCTTGTGCAGAGACTGGATTAGCCATGACATTCCAACAATCATAAATATACAGGGTTCCTTACTTGTTAGTCAGGTGCTTGAAACCACAAGTTTGCAGCACGACACATGCGATGCATTCTTTAGAGCTTTCTTTCATAGGGATACGGAGATTTACTTTAAAAATCCAAGAGTTCTCTGGAGGCATTACATAGAAACAGATTTTGGGGTAAGCAGAAGAGCAACGATCCTTCAATTCAAAAAATAGTTTTTGTTTACAATAATTCTTATACATTAGCGTTATCATTTTTTTCATCAGGTACGTGCAGCAAATAGTGACGTTATCATTGACTGCACCCCCATACGTCAGCAGTTTATTGGTTCTCACATCAGTTACGACCTCTCACGCTGCCAGATGGTTATAACCTAATCCCTTCCTAAACTATGTAGTAAAATGGAGACATATGCCACAATCAAATTTGCTAATTATGCGAAACATTTTGGTTCTTCTAATACATTTTTAATCTGCCCAACTATAAATTTAATTGTATGGTCTCAAGATCACATATTTCAGCACAACTATAAATTTAATAGTATGTTTTTTAGTTCTTTGCCATGGCACAAGTTAATGGCGATTGGGCTTCGATTGCTTGGGATATGAAGAGGCGTCAGGTAACAATGTATGCCTCTCCCGGAAGCGGTGAAGATGAATGGGCCTTCCATAAGTCAATCCTTAATTCGTTGCATGCTGCACTCAAGAGATGTACGGAGGCTTTCTTTGAGGGCTGGTGTGTTGAGTGGGAGGATACTAATCGGGTATTCATCAACGCACGGAAGTGTTCCCCTACCGGGTACCGCTTCTCTTTATGTACATGTCACAGCTTTGCTAGACGGTGTTTTGATATGTGCTTCACAAATTATCCTGCTTTACCGTTATAGGAAACATTGTGGCTTGCTTGCACTTCAATTCGCAAAAACGTTTGATGGCGTGAACCACCAGGCTACAATTAATACGGTACGAAAAAAACTTTAATTCAAGTATGTATTAAACAAAATTCGATCTCTTTTGTACTAATCTATCGTATCATTCTTCCTTAGGACTCTGACATGGAGAAGATTCGTTGTATACTACTCCAAGACGTCCTCCATATCAAAAACAACAAGGGACAGCTCCCGTCAAAATTTGTTCAAGTCATTGCTTGAATTTGCATGTATACAACAGGCAAATGAAAGATCATCAATTATACTATTCCACAAGGAATCTTGCCTAGACACAATGACCTACTGTATTACATGAGGAATCATGCCTAGAGACAATCAATGTTGCCTTCATAGTAAAGAATCTTTGCAACAGGTTCAAGTTTGTTTCGATCGTTTTAACTTTTGCTTTCAGCATCTTATGTGACAACATAGTGTTCGTCACCTCAAATATTGTTGTATCAATTTGACTTTTGTGCTTTTCATATAATGAATAAGAATCCAATTTATTGTGGAAGTTTTTTTCTTGAATATGCACGAGAGTGCATATCAATGCATTACGAAACAAAGGCCAGTCAGCAAAAATATAAACGATGGTCGAAGCTGGGAGACGCAACGCTACATTTGAACAATACTCCCATGAACTGTAGGAAGCAAGCTACCATACCGACAAGAGACTCCCTAAGCGCTTCGCCCCGGCAGCACCCACAGGTCCGTCTGATCCTTGATAACCAGCATCAACTCGGCAACAGGGCTCTTCTAAGCTTTATTATTGGACACACTATTGGTACCATAGCTTAAATTTTTTAGTGAATAGACCATGAGCCAAAATAAAGACAAACACACTTAACCATAGACACACACTTAACCATCCACTAAATTCATCGGTGCCACTATGGTCCGGATAGAAAGAGATTTGTCGGACCGCCAGGTGCAAAGGATGTCACTGACACGAGACGAACGGAAAGAGACAGACGGAGGAAAGGATGTGTAAAAAAAGCAAATTTGTATTCTTTTGGAAGAGGCTCAATTCAATTTAATATTGAATTTTGTGAGCATATCTATACGGAAAGGAACTATTTATATGGAAGTATTTCACCTGTCGAAGAACTATTTGTGAAATGTTTGAAACTTAAGATGGTCTAAACTTTGTACTTTGAAGTTGTTATATGGTCCATTCTGGCTTTATTTAGCATTGTTATTTGAGATCGGTCCAGTTATATTGTTTTTCTCATGTTCTACGGGTTGGCCTATTTATCAATTTCATGCAATCATTTCCATAAATGCTAATCGTTATCAATATATTTTCCGGTATACTACTATCTTTTCGAAACAAACGTTATTGGCCCTAGATTCATTTGCGACAATATCGTATAACTTTTATTTCCAAGCAAAGATGGTGAAAATGAAAGTTATTTGGAATCTTATCGATCCTTTCCATCGTTTTCATTCATAACACCGTATATCCTTCGCGTTCCCTTTTACCACATACCCCTCGCTAAATTGCCCAACATTCTCGCCGCCACCATCACAGCCGTTACTTTCGTTTGTGACCACTGCCACTTATTAGCATACCATAGCTCGACGTCGAACACAACATCAAACTTACAAAGCACTTACCGTTCTGTATTTATCTCTTTTGTTCGAGAAACTTGTAGAAACGCTTTCGTCCGCCATATATGGCCACACGAAATCCCTATCACTTCAACGACTGCGACTAAGCCCTAAGTTAGCTCGCAATCATGTCCCCGTTTGTCCGTGCCTTACACCGTTCCTGACGCTCGCCAGCGAGAACCACACCGCCGGCAATGGCTAGTAGCCGTGTTTCTTACTGTTTATCAAATCACTTTTGTTCATCCAACGAGAACTCTTAGTCAATTTCAAGCGTCCACATAGACACCAATGGCTAAGATTATCAGATATGCTTTCATGTCTATTTTTAAAAATAGATCCCTTCTTTTCCTATATTTTAACCTTCAATACTTTGGCCGTATCAAGTTAGATTTAATAACGAACCTGCCATCAGTCGCTTTTAATTAGCATACATTCTCCATTCTAAGTATGATTTCAGTGTTTCTCACTCCTGTGTCTTTGTAGCGAACTGTACATTAGTTTTACAAACTGTTCAACTATATTTGCCACTTTGGTAGTACTGTTTAAATCATTGCTATCGTTTTCCATGCATGAGTGGCTCAAATGTGCTTGTATGTCGAGGATTGATCATTAAGCATATACGGTGAGCAATATTTGATTGACCAAGTCCAAGAAATTGAGGAGCAGTAGGATGAACAATATTTTATTGAGCAAGGCAAGTATAGCGTTGAATAATAATCACTAGTTTGCGGCAGAAAAGAACTTTAATTTGTCGCTGTACGTGTTACATTAATTCATTCCTGAGCAGACATAAGGTTGTATGCGAACGGATGCAACGGAGTCATGCTCGGAACCCTTCTGCTTCACGAACGTAGCCTGACCTGGGCGCCTATTTCCTCTCATTCTCCATTTGTTTTGTAGTGATTATATATATTTATATTTCAGAACCGCTCACTAGGAAACAAATGTTTATACATGCCTGAATTATCTTTTGTTCATCTTTAGTTCCCTCGTCGTCTTTCGGAAGTTAGAGTTTTTTTCCTGAAAACTATCCTGTTTCGTTCATCGGTCCTTGTCTTTTTGTGTTGACAGGTAACGATCCCTTTTTTCGCGAAACAACGTGAGGTTACTTTTCTACATTGGACAAATTAGTGTGTGTGAATCTATACTAGTATCATGATTGATTTAGACATTTTTTTTGTGTATCTTATTAGTTAATTGCTTGTTTTATCAAAACAAAATAACATCTTACGTGTCTAGTTGGGTATAAAAGTTTAGCTACGCACAAATATAATCGGGTGCATCGTCTTCCCCGTTCTGATCTCCACGTGATACCGTAAACGCTTTTTGTCCGCAACAAATTGTTTCGTTGTCCTTTTCTAAAACATCGACATTCCCACTTCACCTATATATTGTGAGGTTAGCTACAATGAGAAAACTTGAATGGCCTAGTAGACAGGTCAAATTGCGCCCATTAGTCTCTTACCTGTGCCGCGAAGATGCATCGCTCCAAGTGTGCACATATGCAAACAACGATACAGGGTAGCACCCCAATAGCCCCTCTTAGTATGAATCCACAGCAAAGTAAAAATTTACCTCAATCAGTGTTTGGCAGAGATACAGATGCTCGTATCGTAAGCACAAAGAACAAACAATACATGAGTGCAATGAATGACCCTGCCCGTTTCATGTTAAATCCAACGGAAACTGTTTTTTCTTCAACCGGTTATGTACAATCAATCTATCAGAGTGCACCAGGCTATGATATTCAAATAAGAGGGATGCACGCTTCTTCAACAAAAAGATGTAACAAGTTCGGCATCAACAAGACGGTAAATTACATCAAACTCTATAATTTTTGTAACTGAATGAAAGAATGTAATTCCTCTTTTATTCATCTTCAGCGGGAGTCTAGCGGAATGCATGAAACTTCGAAACGCAACGGTGGTAGGTCCGCGAGTGAACTCGAGGTGCATCGAAATGAAGAAAAGGTAAGAAAACTCTGCCGATTGAAGGATGAAACTAATGATGCTCTATTTTTTCTTCGTATATAATGCTCTATTTTTTTCTTATCAGAAAAGGAGGTATCAAATTAACGACAGTTTGAAAAGGCTCAGTGAATTGGTTCCTGGCTGCAACAAAGTAATTTACACGAACAAAATTACGCATATTGTTCGAAATGGTTAAATGCCAGTATTTATTGAATTAATTCTGTTTTCTTTTTCGTTAAGACAGCAACCAAAGAAACGCGTGATTGACAATGCTATTGTCTACATCCAGGGTTTGGTAAAACTTGTCCAGGTGTGTGGGTTTAATATTTTTTTTCTCGAATAATGTCTTGTGGATATGTCTTTTTTAACTCACGTGTAATATATCGCTTATAGCATTGTGTTTAAATTTTACCAGAACCTGCAGTATAATACTACATTCAACGAAAGAGCTTTCATTCCTCGCGATTCTGCATTTTTGGTGAATGGTGTTATTACTAACGGGGTAAAAAAAACCTTATCATTAATCTAATTTCCTTTAACGACTAACCTAACGTTTATATTAAGCAAACACTGCTATAACTGTTTAGTTATCTGGAGGAATGGTCCAGTGTTTTGGAACACAATTGGATCATTCATCGTGTGTACCGAATAACCAACATCCTGAACGTTTCGCCGCCACTTTTGTTGATCATTTTGACAGCGGGAATAATCATAATCAGGTACATAAAACTTTTATCTTGTATCTTTCCGTTTTATAACTTTGCTTAAATATTAACTAATGTAAGTGCTTGCTTAATTACAGGTAGTCATTCCTGACGAACGTAGCCAAACCTGAACTACTCAACCTTGCAACGTAGCTATACGTATTTTTTTCTGTCTGCTTTTGGTCGTTTCTAATTGAAACATGTACCCTCAATTGTCCATGCAGTTATGCTTGCAAACCTTGTAATACGTTTATTCACCTTCTTAATGAAAATGATTGCCAGAACTCCTGCATATTCAAGGAAAAAAGAATGACCTCAGATGTCCATGCAGTTATGCTTGCAAAACTTGTAATACGTTTATTCACCTTATGCTTGTAAACCTTGTAATACGTTTATTCACCTTCTTAATGAAAATGATTGGCAGAACTCCTGCGTATTCAAGGAAAAAAGAATGACCTCAAGATGTCAATGCAGTTATGCTTGCAAACCTTGTAATACGTTTATTCAACTTCTTAATGAAAATGATTGGCAGAACTCCTGAGTATTCAAGGAAAAAAGATAGTTCCGCAACCACCAAATCTAAACTTCAAGTCTTGATCTTATAATTTGTGATGTCGTCAAGACTTAGTTGTTTTAAAGCAAAACAGTATTTTTTAATGTGGTCGTCAGCAGACCATGCACAAAATTCGTTTGGAGGCGCGTACGAATAAACCTATATTTTTTAGGTTGTTTCTTGTGTTTTCGTCGTCTTTGTTTTAATGTTAATTAATTAATGTAATTGTTTCCTTTCATAAAATTAACATTTCATTTGATGCAAAAGCAATCATATTAAGCATTTCAATAAATAAAAAATTACGTATTATATACTGTTTCCGGCAAAGCAACGCACGGGATGAACTGTACTCGCAAGATTGAAATATCCGAATCCAACATTCTATTCATCTAAATAATATTTAAAAATAATTTCTATCTGACAAGTCACGAACAATAGGTCAAAATGAAATATAAAGTTAACAAGGCATAGCTCAAAAACATCATCTATCGATTAAGTTATTATAAGATGGATGGAAAAAATTATTCATCCTACATAAATCCTTTTTTTTGTTTGCGCTTGTTACTTTGACTTGAACCATCTCATGCCTGGTTCCAAGATAAACACATGTCGCGGAAGCATGCACAAAACTGGACCTCACAAATCTCTTTCTCTTCCGTTTAGCTAGTTGCCAACCACTCCAAACCATTTCCAACATCCTAACAAAATTCGTATTTGCAAAAGAAAAAAGAATTATGACACGACAAGATATTATCCACTCCGATCCCAATCCGCACAACAAAAATGGATTAGGAAGGGGAACCTATTATCGACTACGATCCGATCCGACAGGACGTAGGGAAAATTATTTTCTTTTACACTGCGACTCCTATGCTATTAATAGCTCCTTTTTCATGACTTTTATATTCTTTCAATACAAAGGAGGTTTGATGCTTAATCCAAGCAGTAGTTTCCAAATAAAAGCAATTAATTAATCAGAGATAAGCGTTAATTCAAGGACAAGAATGTTCATGCATACTCCGTAAGGACGTAATATCCGTTCTTGTGTCTGGTACGATGTTTTGTCTGCATGCATGCCCAAGTCAGTCAAAGGCGTTTTTGTGTCTAGTACGATTCTACAGAACACATCCATACAACCGCGCCCAAAATAAAAACCTATGCAGTGCTACGTTTTTTCCATGTTCCATGTCGCCTCTTACTAGGCAACGCTTATGAGTTTTTATGAAATTAACAAAAGTTTAAAAAAAAATATTCACGCCTAGTACCTCCCACCAAGCATCCTGTGATCTATGAGTATATTTCAATACAAAGGAGGTCTGATGGCTAATCCTAACAGTAGTCTGCAAATAAAATCAATAATTAATCAAAGATAGGCGCTAATTCAAGGAGAAGAATGTTCACGCATAGGGACATACGGAGTAATATCCAGTCTTTCGTCTAGTACGATGTTTTGTCTGCATGCATGCCAAGTCAGTGAAAGGTGTTATTGAAAAAAGATTCTAGAACACATGTTTGTTTAACACATCCAGACAAATGTGCCCAAAATAAAACCCTATGCACTGTTATGTCGTTTAGCTAATACGTTCTCTACTACTACGTTTTTTCCATGTCGTCTCTTAGGGAACGCTTATGAGATTTTATGAAATTAACAAAAGTTTAAAAAAAAACATTCACGCCTAGTACCTCCCACCACGCATCCTTTTATATATGACTAGAAGGCACCCACACACCACCAAGCGCAGGGATAACAATTCTTTGCAATGCAGACCCTCCGAACACTCCTGCGCTGCCATCATGCCGACCGACATAGCATTGTTTGTTCTCTTTTAATCTGTTCTCAGTCTGACTTTTTCGTTTTCACATTAATTTTTCTCAGTTCATCTACCATTACGTTGTGTGCCCGCTAATGACCTTTTTTTTCAATTTCAGCTATTGCCACACAATATTGTTTTATGTTTTGATCTAAAGGAAGGGGACATGGTGCGGTTAACAAATTCCTTAGGACGTGTTTACCGCGCTAGGTCCATTGAAATAGAAACATCTCTCTTCCTGGTGGACGGATGGCCGGAATTTAGGGCAGTATGTGGTGTTGACTGCGGCGATTACCTTCTATTTGAAGTCGAAGGTTATCGATCCTTGAAAATAACAGTGTTCGCTCAGAACGGCACCGAGAAGCAACCTTCAAATGATGGTAGCATTGGACAAGGTGTTGTCAAATCACTGGAGTTAAACAATTCAGGTACACAAGTATAATAAATCATTCTTACTCTAATTGATTCAGTGTCTAGCATAGCGTCACTAAATAAACAAAAAATTCTACTTGTCCAGGATATCCAGGTGGAATGATGTCACCATCACACATATATAGAAGACAACCATGCAGATTATCTGGTATAGTATACGTAGCTGAGGGCGTCCAACATGGTTTTTGTGTAAAGACTCTTGTCGATGCAATTTTCCAGAGGTCAATATTCAACACCCCTCTGTATTTTTATATTCACGACATCGTCACCAAACCTTCTGAATGGATGGTAAAACATATTTCGATATGCAATATCTTACATCTTAATGTAACGTCGCAATGTTAATTACTTACATTTGAATTTTGTATAATTTTCATAACTACTTTTGTTGTTCAGGTTTTTGACGAACAATATACAAGCAAGCACCTTTTTCGGTTACTTCCAAAGGAAGGCGATGAACTACACCTGGTTAGAAGCATGCATACGCCATCACTTGTGAAATTCAAGATTACATCATGCGGTCGTCTTGCCTTGACGGATGGGTGGTCCGATTTCCTTAATCGTCACTGTATCCGAAAGGGTAGCACATTAATATTCCTTTTCGATAAGTTCGGTCGGAGCACAACTGTCGTAGTGTTCTTGCTATAAAAGTATATTGATTTCAGCATTAATGATGTACAATATACTACGCGATCGCCCATATTCATCAACGATTTTGTTATTTTCCATTACTACAATATACTACGCGATCGTCCATATGTATGGCGGAGTGCTGCCGATTTATTGTCTGTGTGCATTGACGAGACATTATAATAACCAATGGTGTAAACATTGTTAAAAAAAATTTTGACATCAAACACAAACAGTAAACGAGGTAGAAAATTAAAATATTTATTTTGTGTTTGATGTCAAAATATGTTTTAACAATGTTTACACCATTGGTTATTATAATGTCTCGTCACTGCACACAGACAATAAATTGGTAGCACTCCGCCATACATGTATACATAGTTATACGAATGCAAACCATTACATGGTGTATCACGTTCAATTCGTCATTAACTTGGGATATAGACTAGCCAACAAGAAAAAACCAATGAACGAGATCACCATGAACAATGTCGACTACACGACCCTTCCAACTCGAAACAAATCTATGAAAAGAATATATAGAAATACTAAAAATATATCCCCTACTCATCAAAAGATATAATAACGCATCAAAAGATACTAAAACCTACATATTTTAGTTAGTAATAATCGCCCGATCCTCAGCACATAAGGATTGCCCATAGGTAGCACGAAAGATACGAAAACATGGGATGACATTTTTGGATTAGCCACAATATGTAAATTGGCCGGTTGAAAAGCACCGCTGTAATTAGTTGCCTAAAAATTTCATCGTTGCTAGTAGCACCGTAAAAATAATACAATTTGTTTTATAATAAATTGTTAAGGCACACGAAAAAGAATGAACCAATTGCCCGTTCAAAAAATATTTAGAAAAATACATGGTTGCATCGAGACATGTTTTAATATGAATAACAAGAGCTTGTGAAAAAGTGTACTTCACGCCTCAACTACTGTTTTGGACTACATCACCCCCAGCTACGTATGAAACGGTATACTGTACCAGTCAAATTACGCCTAGGCGTTTTAGCAACGGTTATTGCTACAATTAACTACTCCCTCCGTCCCATAAAAAGAGTCATTGTCGCTTCCAAAAAGTCAACAGCTTTTAACTTTGACCAAATATATTTAATAAAATATTAATATTTATGGTACATAATTAGTATCATTAGGTAGATCTTTCAATATACTTTCATAATAAACTTATTTAAAGATATAAATGTTGCACGTATTTTCTACAAACGTTGTCAAAGTTGAGAAAGTTTGACCAGCAATCTTCCCCACGGAACTTATTTAAAGATATAAATGTTGCACGTATTTTCTACAAACGTAGTCAAAGCTGAGAAAGTTTGACCAGCACGCTCCCGACGGAGTAGTAAGAGTTTGATGTAGTAGTACTGGTTTTGTATTTTTGTTTCTAATTTATTTCAACTGAATTTTTGAAAAATAATAGTAAATCAAAAAAAATCATAAAATGGAAAATCTAATTTTGGTGAAGTCAACATGAGTAGATTTTGTAGAAAGTGAAAAATCATTAAAATGAAGAAACATAAAATGCAAAATCCATTTCTACATAGTGAACATATAATACGGTATACTTTAGTAAAAAAATTTTGACGTAGATTTTGATCTATTTTTTTCACCACAATTGGAACGCCATACATCAAAATGTACAGCAAAAACTTTTTATCAAAGCATACCATATATCATGTTCGATCTACTCATATGCAGTTCAAAAAAATTGGATTTTATATTTCATGATTTTTCTGTGATTTATTATGATTTTTCAAATTGATATTTTTTATTCTTTTTTTTCGTCCATAAGCTTATGCGTACCTTTTTGCTACGGCATACCCATGCACTGGTCTCACCATGTTCAACTACCTTATGGCAAACATTGTGGTTGCTCTTGGGTTTGTTTGGCATCGCTCACCCCACTTCATGTTGACATCGATTCCATATTTGTCTTGGTCCATTCTAGGAGTACCCAAGCACGTGCTCATTAGTATGGTATGGGGAAAAAATGAACATGCATGTGGACAAGGAAATCGCTCTTTGTCGTTTAGTAATAGTTTTTTTTGGCGTTTAGGAACGAAAAAACTACAAACCATACCCTTGTCTCCAGGTAACATTTGTCTTGTAGCTATCGTTGAATATCATTTGTACCATTTCCCACGTTGAATGTAAGGCACAAAATATATTAAAAAAAAGAGAAGACTGCTAGAAGGGTCGATACTAATTGGCAAACACAGTGTATTGCCTATATATATTGAATACATTGCACGCCCTCGAAAATGAGTACCTTGTCTTCTAAAATCGAATATACAAATCTATTTTGCACGAACGATGGTTAACCCGAGTCTTCCACCACGTTGGAACTACGGAGCTGTCGAACGTGCAATTCGTGAAGCCGGGAACAGAGGAGGCAGATGTATTTTCGAGCCTTCATTAGGGAAGACCTTCGATTCACCGGAGGAAGCATTCGAATTCATTAACATGTATTCTTGGGAGAAAGGTTTCGGAATTCGTTTCGGCAGTCATAGGAGTAACAAGATTGGCCGCAGGAGCAGGCAAGATATTGTCTGCGCGTGTCAGGTAAACTAATCTTTCAACTTTAACATTTCAATTTCATAAGAACTTTGATACAAGTTGAAAAACATTACAAGGATTTATTCATCCTGACAGGGTCATGACTCTACTTCTGGATCAAGATCTGTACGCTGCGGATGTCAAGCTATGGTTCGGCTGCTACGCACAGATGATGATGGCTGGTTTGTTAGTCATTTCATGCACGAACACAACCACCCTCTTTCAAAAAGCTGTGGCGAACGTCGCCAGTGGCAATCACATAGCCGTATAGATCAAATGACAAGGGACTTAGTTACTAATCTTAGACAGAACAATGTCCAGATATCTAGAGTTTCTTCTATAATAAGTAGTCTCCACGGCGCGACCGAATACGTACCATTTAGCAGGCAGTCAGTGCGCACACTTTGCGCAAGCATTGCTCAGCAGTCCATAGCATGTGACATGGAAAAGACAATGGCAGCGTTCAGTACAATTAGAGAGAAGGATTCTGGATTCGCCGTACAAATTGAAACTGATGAACAATCGAGAGTTAGATCTCTTATGTGGTCGCATGGTACTAGCCGTAGGAATTATGCAGCTTTTGGTGATGTGGTTACATTTGACACCACCTACAGAACAAACCTTTACAACCTACCGTTTGGTTTATTTGTGGGTGTCAACAATCATTTCCAATCTACGATATTCGCAGCAGTACTACTAACTGAGGAAACGACTGAGTCTTTCAAATGGGCATTTAGCACATTTGTTCGTATGATGGGTGGTGTCACTCCTAAGACTATTTTAACAGGTATTTGCTTCACGAACTATTTTCTTTCACATTTAATATCCATTAAGCAATATGTAACTTAGGCTAACATTAAAACATTTGTATATAGATCAATGTCTAGCGATGAAAAATGCTATCGAAGAAGTATGGGGGTCATGCAGGCACCGTTGGTGCAAATGGCACGTGTTAAAAAAAGCCAAGGAGTCCCTTGGTTCTATCTACTCGAAAAACTCGAAATTCAGGAAGGATCTCCACCATTTGCTGGACCAGTTGACATCAGAAAATGAATTTGAGAACAGCTGGCACCAACTAATAGAAACATATAATCTCGGTTCTAATCAATTTTTGGCCAGGGCGTATGAAAATAGGAAAATGTGAGCAAAGCCGTACTTTGCTGAAATATTCTGTGCCGGAATGACGAGCACTCAACGTAGCGAAAGTGCAAACCATATGCTGAAAACGTATATTCCCAGGGCTGCACCAATTCATCTTTTTGTTAAAAACTATGATCGTCTCATATACGACCGTGTATCAGAGGAGGGAAAAGAGGAACATGCAACCAAACAGGTATGTTTTTTATTCTATATATTCCACCGAACATATCTTCTATAAGGATTTTTTCTGTTTAGTTTTATGTACAACGTGGCATTGAAAGATACATAATATATCTATAGGGACAAAGGGTTTTGAAAACAGGTCTCCCTATGGAAAGGCACGCGGCTGAAATTTATACACGTGCCATGTTTGACCGGTTTTCGCGGGAGTTATTTTACTCAGGAAGTTTTGAAGCGACAGTCGCTGCTGAAGGCGGATACTATGATGTGGTTCTCATCAGTATTGATGGTGAAACAACAGTACCTCATAATAATTTGACTGTTGGCTCATCACCTGACCTCATGGAATTCTACTGCCAGTGCAAGATGTACGAGCATTGTGGTATTCCATGCAGGCACATAATTAAGGTATTCAATATATGAACTGAATCGTGGAAAGACATCAATATGAAAAGAGAGTTTATGAAAAGGTATTCAATTTATGAACTGAATCACTGACTAAATGTTATGAAATATTGTTTACAGGTCCTTGTACAAGTTGGTTGCAGGAAAATTCCCCAGAGTCTGATCTGTGAACGTTGGACACGGGATGCAAAGACATGGTTAAATCAAGAAGGTGAAAATCCAGAAGAGATAGCACTCAGAATCGAAGACAACGCAACACTGCATGCCTTGGCATATGGTTCCGCAATGGAACTTGTTTCAATGTGTAGATGTTCTAGGCGGGCGTTCGAGATTGGAGTTGATTACATGTCTCGAGCAAAGCAAGCAATATCTACTATAACCACTGAAGAAGCAACAACAACTGTAAACGAGCGCGGGCAGCCAAACACTGGCAACGTTGCTCAGCAAACACCGGATGACTCAACTTACATATCAATGTCAAACAGAAATCAAGAGCAGGACACTGAACAAAACGTAGTAAACGTTCTTGCACCACCAAGGGTGGTGTCACGCGGTAGGCCAAAACAATCAAGGTTGAAATCACCCATTGAAAGCCCTGGTTCGTCTAAGAGACCACGTACAAGCAATACTGCCGATGATCATAATGACTCATTGCGCAGATCAAGTCGACTTAGCGGACATGCTCCAGTGGAGATGGAACTTGACGATGAAGAGATTCTACTAGCCAATCCTGATATAAGGGCTGGACGAGCGAAGCCAAGGAAATGCCATCAGTGCGGCCAGTACGGCCACTATAGGAACACATGTGGACGAAAGTCGTCTTACAATGGTAGTTCAATTTGAATGTTTTGTATAATTGGAGTTGCACTAGAAATAACACGGTCCTGTTTGAATTTGTCTTTCATTTCAATACCATTTTGTCTAATCTCTCCGTTTTATCGCTTGTTTTATTTTATTCATTTAAATTGAAAAATATCTGTTATTTCATTGATACATTGCTACGACAGATTGTAGAGATGGCGGTGGAATGATACACTTTGCATTCAAATTTTAACAGAATTAACTATCTTCACCGACGACCCGCACCGTTTGACCCACTGCACGCAGTAGCTGCATACTCTGCATTTTCCCCTTCCTCGATCTACCCGCACTAGCTCTCTGTGATGCTCTTTGCGCCTGACCTTCCTCCGCCCCTCGCCTCCCCTGCTACCTAACTGGCAACAGCGCGAGCGGTGCTCCAAAAAATTCAGCGTGCCAAATATTCAAGGCTATAAGTACAGACCGAGATTTAAAAGGCAAAAGCTCATTAGCTAGCAAATTCAAGACTTGTTTAAAGTATCCTTGTCAAACAGCTTTGCGTATGTTGTAAGTTTGTTTAACTTGTTCCTCTCCTTGTTAATTTCATCATTCATAGTCTTTCGTAGTCTAGACCTAATGCTGCATCACGCAATTTTTGAGCAGCCATAGACTTTCGTAGTAGTAGTTCATTGAACTTCTGCATGCTTTTCCAATAATTATTTTTTCCTTTCTTCTTTATGATGAGTAGGTGTTGACTCCAATGGATCGGTTGTGGACAGCGGACAAGTGGGTCGACGTCTTTGCTTGGTTTGCGACAATGCTTATTGTTCCCATCTATCTGGGTCACAGCTCACATTGTTGCCCGTTGCATTGATCTTTTTTTGTTGTTGCATTAGGTTCAAGTTGACGTTGCCTCTAGTATTGTTATGAGATGCTGAATTATTGATAAGCTCACGTTACTCGAGTTGTTCTGCCTTTAGTATTTTTTATTTTGATGTTGCAATACATTTTCAGTCCCTATCTTGCAATTCTACTCGTTCAATATGTTTTATTGCTTGAAACTATGTTTGCAGTAGTTAATCCATTTTTTTGAAGCAGCTTGTTTGATTGTTAGCAAATAATAATTTAATTTGAGTATATACTGTTTATGATTTTTGTGTTTTAGCTTTGCACGGTATGATAGCGTGACGGCTTGTTTGGTATATAGACTACCGGGTTCTTCATAGTCATCAGTGGTCGTCGATTGTTGAATTACCGAATACGCAACAGTTACGCTACAATCAACGCACAATCTCAAGACGGTGGTGTTAGAGCGCCCACGGTAGCCATTGCCTGAGCTGCTTGGGACACCTAACGCCAGCATTGGCGCTGGTCATCGCAGTCCTCCTGCTGGCTGCCGACAATCACTGTGAGGACAATGCCGATATCCACGCACCGTTGCGGAACTCGCACATGGGGATGTCTGAAATCCTATTTACCTCCACATACCGTTGGTGAAGGAGTTAGCCGACGCCGACGGGTTTTGGTGGTGGTGACGCCTAGCCGTGCAGCGGCCTCGACGCACGTTGGGTGGAGGGGGTACCGTGCAGCCAGCTATGGTCCCATTCGGATGTCCTGATCAGCCGGCTGCAAAACACTGTTGGCTGATTTGTTATGAGAGAAAAACACGGTTCCGGCTAGAGAAACAAACTGAAAAGTACGGATTATAAGCCGGATGAACAAGACCTATGTCGGCTGGGAAACACCTGGCTGGGCTGAGGTCTGTTGTGGCCGTCCACCTCGTGCGAGTCATCCAAGCGTACATCGACTCCCTCGTAAGGGCAGCCCTATTGCAGGCAGCACCTAGTGTCGGCCTCAGGATAAAGTTGTGCTCCACGTACTCCTAGAATAAGCTGGGGACAATACGCTCTCAACGCAAGCAGCAACTTGCCTCTGCTACGGTCCAGCACTGGGTTAGCTTTTGCTCTGAGTTTCTTAGCTTTTTATGCGTTCTTCGATGCCACAACGCAACACATGTCGCTGATTCAAATTTGTCAGTGGAAGCCACTGTCTTCTATGCAGGAGAATCTGACATCATATGAGGCTAACATTCGTGATGACTTGGACACTAGTTGCATAGCTGTAAGTTGACGCAGCACTCGAGGGGTGGAGCGTTGGGCATGCCCTAAGGCCGAGCGAACCAAAGTAAAGCCAAATTACTTCTTTCCCAGGTCCAGCATGGTCTTTTCTCTTGGGTTGAAAAGTTAAAAGGATATATTGGGGAAAAAATAATAAAAGAAAAGAGATGAATCCGGCAAATTGAAATAGTTCGTTTGCTCAGGATTATATTATGAAAGGCAGGAGTATTGCTTGTCAAATCCTGGGAGATGTTCGAACTGAGGGTAAGTATTGAAATTTCTCCTTTCCGGTAGGGCCACAGCGTTAAACTTTCGCAAATAATAAAACTCGTGACTAGCCTAGTGTTACCTTTCACTCGCAATCACACCTACTCGCTCACCCACAGCAGTTCCTTCTAGCTCTCGCCTAGACAACGCCAAAGGCGAATCCATCCACTCCGAACTGAAATCCGAGCCCAACGAAGGTAAGTCTGCCCGCCAGCTGCTAGATCTAGGAAGATGGCTTGTTCTCTGCCTTCCATGTGAATAGTTTCCCTGGTTTTTGTTGCCAACTTATTGTTTTTAGCGATAAATGTCGCGATTTAATACACTTTGGATCTGAAGTTCATTCTCAATACCAGTGCCTCACTCGATTTCGCAACCTCTCATTTAATACACTTTGGATCTGAAGTTTCTACAATTATATGTTCCTCCGTTTATTTTATTTTCGGATTCGAGCGCATCCACGACCAAATGTCTTATCCTAGTTATTAGACATAAACTGCATACGTGAAAATGTAGAACTCAATAGAACACCACTAAACAATCAGTTTCTGGTTGCTTACACGAAGTAGAGAACCTAGGCCACCTAGCCATCCTACTAACATCCTACTTATTTAACCAAGAATACACTTGGTTGGTCACTGACTGAATAAGACATGTGGATCTCCATGTTGTGTTGTCTGGTATCAAGCATTACCGGACTCGTTGCACTTTTTCACTTTGCTATCAATCATTACAGGGATCTACTAAGTGTACAAGTTTATCGGTATTGGTGGTGCAGTTTTTCAACTCGTGTGATCCATTGTTTAGCAAGATAATTTGCATGTGCTTCAATTCATATGTTATTTAGTAATACTTACCAAAATGATTCTTATTAATTATTTGATTGTTTCATTGCCTAACTCTTTTTTAAAATTCGTCATTCAAGCAGACCATATTCTTCCACTTTCTGCTTGTTTGGGATCCCATTCGTAATGGATATTTGTTCAACATGATCTGCAGGTTACCATGAAGTACTATGTAGTTTTCATTGGACGGGTGCCTGGGGTTTATGACAAATGGATGGATTGTCATGCCCAAGTAAACAGGTTCCCAAACAATTTATACAAGGGGTACAGATCATGGGATGAAGCTGATCATGCCTGGAAGCTGTATATGCGTGAACAAGAGCAAGTTTCGGAGGTGCAAGAGCAACAGATGATCATACAAGAACGACTGATGGAGATGCAAGACGCCAGAGCAACAGATTTAGCAGAAACAAGAAACCATGCGTCGTTCATGATGATGTGTTCAAGCAAAGGACTGATCATTGCTGTATTAGCCATGGCAGTTTGCATTCAAGCATACCTGTTGTGGATTAAGTAGATCAGCTCTTATTTAATTGCACTGAAAAGTTTGCGTAACATCATAGTGTTTCATGATAGTCATATTTCAATTTTTTCCCAGTAAAATTTAAATTGCAACCTCATTTGAGTCGATCGTAAGCTCACCCAACCTCATGCATGGTGAGTCCAACACCGAAGAAAACAGCAAGTAGACAGTGCAATGATGTTGGACACGCGATACACAAGCACGAAAAAACGAACTCGCTTTATCCAAGTTTGAATAAACGAGGAAACAGACAGAAATGCTTGTATTACATAGTCCTGGCCGAATGTAGGCTGCTTCTCCACTTTTACGCATCCGACCAGAATAAAGGAAACCAAACACACCTGTTACTGTTATCACATATCCAGAAATAATCGAGAATATCTAGCATCTACAATGAGCTTCAGCGCTTACGGCGTCGAAATGGGTACAAAACTAAGAAAAACGATATTTTGTTTTCCAGCATAGAATTTTTATTGAGACTTGCTCATTCCACGCCAATACCAACCATTCAAAGCACTATACTAATCCTCATTATATGTAGAAATGGTGATTCACAACGACAAGCTGGCTTCAGATATTAGTTTTGTTTAATGAGTGAAGAAGCTTCGAAGCATCTCTTCACAGCCTGAGCGACAAGTCGATGTCCTGCCCGTTACAGACGACATCTGCATGTCCAACACCAATGCCCAGGGGGACACATCCTGCAGCCGTCGTCCCCTTACCTACAGCCCAGTCGATGACGACGCCCAGTGGTGGTTCCTGCTGCTGTGCAGATACGTCCTCATGCACCTCCGCTGCCTTGTCGTCGTAGTAGGTCGGCACAAACTCCATGGTGCTATTCACTCTTACCGGCGGCGCTGCGGCATGGAAGACGACGGCCGTAACCTGTGATGGGAGCGAGCCTGTAGGAATAGCAGTGAGCATGTAACGGTTCAGCCTGGCAACAGATCGCTCGAGTTTATGCGCGTTCTGGTGGCCGCCAAGCGCTTGCGCGTTGTGGAACTTGCGGTTGCAGTAGTTGCAGGAGAAGGATTGCACAGGTCTGTGCTCGTCGTTGGAGCGACGGACCTCAGAAGGCTGCAGGCGCAGGTCCAGGCTGACGCTATCAAGCTGCAACATCTGGTGTATTGTTTAGCGAGAAAGGCCAAGGCAGCAGGGAGCGCGCGACTCTAGAGTATATTGATGGGCTTATATAAAGAGCGCTGCCGGAACGTGATGCAGTTGCCAAAGACATGTGTACACCAAACAGAGTCACGAAAACCCTGTTTGCAACATTAAGCAGGTACCAAAAGTAAGTACTAACTCCGTCACAGTTAAAAGGGTATTCTATGATTGATAATTGCCTCGGAAAAGAATGATGTTCAGGAGTTTAAACCTCATACATGCATAATCTGAACTTTTAATTCTATGTATGTATGGTTAAATGGAAAAAAACCAATCAAACTAAATAAGGGCACATGCCTCTTTTTCATCAGTCCAATGTACATGTAAATTACTTGAGATCATAATTCATTGAGAATTCTATGTGACAGAAGCATATATTGTTTTTGTTGTGTGTGTGGGGGAGTGTTGGCCGACGATGGAGTAATACTTAAGCATGTCAAAAATAGTGCGTTATTTCAAGCACTTAGATTGACACGGACTGACGGACAGCAATAAATGCCATTCGAACATCACAGAACCGAGGTACTAAGGGCCTATTTGGTTTTGTGGACTAACATTTAGTCTCCATCGCATAGAATGTTGGGATACGTGCATGAGTACTAAATATACACTATTTATGAATATAAAAATATAGTTGAGGGTAATTTGTGAGACATTTTTTAAGAATGATTAGTTCTTGATTAGCACTATAAGACACAGTGGATACATTGTGCTAATGTGAGCTTAATTAGGCTAAGGCTTAATAAAATCATCTCCCGGATTATTACCCCAATATATAATTTGTTTTTAATTAATATCCGAGAACCCCATGGTCAACCCGTCTAAATCGACTAAACTTTAGCTTGCAGAACCAAACACCCTAAACATCGTGAGTGTGATACGTCCTATATTCCTACCCAAACTTATTCAAATTGTTTTGGATTCAACAGTGTACCGACATGTATGATTGCTGTCACTTGTATTAAAAACAAGTAATAACCTACATCCAACCACGGAGTTTGTCACTCATGTCTCACTGCACTATTTTTGTCGTAAAAATCATGTACGTGAAACTTACTAAACACAGCATACAAATTAGGTAGCACAGCTGGCAACACAAAAAGTGTAACGGACCATATGAAGACAACAGAGAATGATATGATTTAAGAACACTATATCAAATCCGTCATAAAACATTACATGGTATTTCAACTGACACGGAATATTTCTGACAATAAATACTAAACCTACGACACTATCAATGTTTAAATATAATGTATACAAACAGGTGACACATACTACACTACTATTGCTCATGTTTATCTCAAACATCTATTACATAGCAAATGGTTGAAGGCATAGATGAGACGGGTATATACTTTACTTCGTTCATACAACAAACGGCTTCATTCAATTCATAGATGAAACTCATTATCGCAGAACAAACGGCGGAATCTTCACCAGAAAGTGCAGTTTACCGAATTAGCAGATACGGTTTTGTATAATTTCTTCCAGGTTATTTATGAAAACTCGCGATCAATTGCTTGCCTCGTAAAAGTTTGCATGCAAATTCAAAGTATGTTGTAGTATTATCCTAGAAAGCTTCTTCCTACAGGAAACCATCATATCGTAGTTGAAGTCAACAATTTCAAAGTCTCGATTACGCTCGGAAATATTTATTGCCTTTTTTCCTGCACTCAGTCTGCATCATAAGTCGTACACTTTTGCTCACCTATTTTCTTTGTTCTACCAATACTCTCTTTTTCATAATAATCACCAATACTAATTTTACAAGAACCCATAAAAAGAATTTCGGCGCCGAGCTTGTTATAGTAAGTTGCTTCTAATGAACGGAGACAATTCGAAACCTCTGTAACTGCTTCCTTCTCAGAAACCTTCAAGACAATGTAAGGTGCCTGCATTTATTACATTTGGAAAACAATTGTTAACAATATAGAACACGTGTTGTCGATTGGCAAATCAAAAATTGAACGTAATAGAGCAAATTACCTTTGACGCATCGTTGTGTTTTGGGGGAATACCTATATACAAACCAGAGTTCTCAACTAAGAAACAGTATAACAGATTCAAAAAGAACAAATAAGGCTAAACATTATCGTGATAATTTAAGTAAACGAAAAACTCGCGATTATAGTTTTGTCCCGATGCTCTGTTTGGAAAAAAAGGCTATCTGAACTTTGGCCTTCCCTCCAATTTGTGTTTTTGCATCGTGTACCTACTATTTATTATGCGAAGACAAATTCTTCGCATGGTTCAATAATTGTACTGGGTGACGAGAAAACAAAAAGGAACGCTGTTTTTTTATTTGTCTGCAAGCGATCTCGTTTCTCCTTCCTTCTTTTGTTGTCTCGTTGCATCAGGACCTCCAGAACAACTCCAGAATACTTCTTTGTCTTTTTGTTCATAGCCAAGACGTGGAAAACCAGTTATTCTTTTAATAATATCAGATATGATAGAGCATCAAATGAAAGACGACAAACAAATCGTCTGCAAATCGATCTACGGCTATGTACTTTTGGAGTAATGAATTTATATATAATCCACAGCCTTGACGTATTGCTCCGAGTCTAACACAGCAGCAAATCTTATTGTCAGACAAATACATCATTTAATACTATATGGCTCCTTCGGAAGACATTCCTGCAGAAATCGCCGCGGGTCTATGCGAAAAACTGCATTGCTGCATCATCTAGCTCATGGCAACGCGGAGCAACATCTATGGCAACAATCTATAACTGAATTCAAATGTGCACAAGAAAATAAAACAGCAAACCATGGTTGATGCACTACGAAGAGCTTGGATTGATCATGGTATAGAACGAAACATCCATTGATCGACACCATGCATCAACTAGTTTGGGAAGCGTAGGCAATGGAGACGCGTGCCGCCGAAGCATGGTTTAGGCACTGTTTCGGTGGAGCCAGAGGGGGCACATGGACGCTGGTGCATGCGCCACGCAAGGTCGTCGGAACAAGGAGCTGCGAGGAAACTAGGCATACAGACGCCTCCAGGGCTCTTCAGCGCGAAGCAACATAAATTAGAGTGGCACATTTTGTAACGAAAACCGAACTGCATCCAATCAAACCGAACAGCAACGGGTGAATCCGCCCCCGACAACGGCAACGGCTTCGTGGGCCAGTCGACTCATAGGCGGCGCGAGCAACGCGGCAGGACCTCAAGGTGAATCGGTTGCGACGCTCATCCTGAGCAGCACTAGCACCTGCAAGCGCGAGTTGCAGCAAGAGGACATCGGAGTGGTACGCCGCCGCTGTAGGCGGCATCAGCCGACCACTATACCTTGCTCGATTGTTTCGTTCTCCCGTTCTTCATTCTCCTTATTGATTTGTTCTTGTCGTTGCCTCGTTTGGTTCGGTGCAACCGAAAAAAAGAACCGAGCAAACTTACACCGAATTCGTTTGTTTCGATTATGTGGAAAACAAATCGGTTGTTGATTTCTAGAACAAAATGCCCCGGCTTGTCGGTCTTAACAAGAATGAAAAGCATAGTGATTTCTAGAACAATAAGAATCAAAAGCATAGTGATTACGACACAAATCGTTGGCATCGGGTTTGCAACGAACTGCATGTTTTCTAGTAAATTATAAATGCAGAATTGGTTGACGACTTCGAAGACCCCGCGAAGGCCACGGTGGCCCGGTCCATGGCGCCTGAATAGGCAAAGTGTGGCAAGCACCGGCGTGGCGGCCCAGCAATATCTGAACCAAGCGCAAAGCCTGCTGCTCCTACTGGTGGGCCAAGACAACGCGCCTCTCGCGGCCATAGGCTTCTGCGCTCGCATGAACCCGGGCGCCGTGGCCTGCGAGCGTTGGTGCGCCATGGCCCCTGAACGCTGAAATCAACTCGTTGGAGTAGAATTTCCCCCGGTACGGTGGTATGGACACGTCGAGTTCTACGAGAATGACAGCTGTGGCGACACCACTAGGAGCAGCAGGCTTTGCGCTTGATGCTTGCGACACTTTGATTTCCGAAAAAACAAAACAATACTAAGAATGAAAAATAATAATTCAAGGTAATTGCACAACTTAAAAAGTTGCAAATTAAAGTAGAGTATCACAGGCGATCAACGTGGATAGTCGTTTAATAACTACATAAACGAAATAAGCTGTTTGCTTTGGTTGTGCCCAGGCGTCCAGTGGAGTAACTTTGACGAGCGTTCTGGGATCAGACGTCATGGACCACGACGTCGTCTTGTAGATCATGGTGATGCCCGCTGCATTGTCAAATCTATATATGTATCTGAATGGGCGAATTAGCACACCTGTACACATACATGAACTTTGTCATGGAGGAAACTGCAGGTTTTTACCTTACAGCGCTACAAGAGGTATATATATAGGCGAATAGATAAAACATTTGTTGGATTTTTTTTGATGAAAATGCAGAAATAAACCACTTTTGGTGAATACGAGAGACAAGAATAGGTCGTACATGACGATGGTCAAAGGCATGTGCACTCTGCATCAACATTATTATGCTAAATGGTACTAGGTTATACTAAATGTGAATCGACAAGTGGAAACGATTAGAACTAGACCCAGAACATAACTGCATGACTAGTGAACTGTGTCCCCTTATCGACAGGCAAGCATTTCCCAGCCCTTGGTGCCGCGGTGGATCCTGAAGACAAACACTTCGCTGACAACGATTAGGTGCTCTCGGCCAAAACGACACCAACCACGGGATATCCTTGCTTGTCGGATGTCGTACTTGATAATGGAACCTGGAATGATAACTGGTGATCAAATGATGCGAAGGTGAACGGTGGTCTTCTTCTTGCATTTGAAGGAACCTAGATTACTCCTACGAGAAGACCTGCGATTAAACAAATTAGGATGTAAGTTGATTAAAAAAAATTGATTTGTGTCGGACCGACCATTGATCCTCTGGTGATATAGCTCTCAGCTATGGCACACACAAACATCTTCCTGCTTGCATTTCAAGCAGCCCAACACTCCTGCAAGGCGCTGATGACAGGTTGGGTTATGTTTGTTCCCCGTCGAGCTACGAACTCAGACGTGGTCCAGCCTAGTATTTCCGACTGCTGCGTAGCTTAAGATGAACTGGATTACGAATTCAGGGTACCATGGTGGAAGCCTCGTGGTCTGTTTGATCGTCGGTAGACATCGTTCCACATGTTGAATGTGTTCTGGTTGACCATCTCGAAACTAACTGTTTCTGTATCCTGCCAACATGCTGAAACGGTCGCGAAACTCATAGCAACCGTGGTCCTTCTTCCTGAAAACCTGTTTGGTTACGCAGCATCTGCTGCACGCGGTAAGGCAGTAACCACGCCGACCGCGGTCACGCAGCATCCGCTCCGTGATTTGTGTCCCACAGAAGAAATAAGCCATGCTGCAGGCGACGGGTATTGCGGACGAGGTCACGCCGTGTTTGGTTACGTCGGCAGGCACATGGCTGACCCCGACGAACACGCGGGACCAGGCCACAGCTATCCGTGTCCACGGCGGCGGAGCAGAGGAGCGGCGGGCTCACAACACAGTCATTGACGCGGCGAGCAGGTCCTGCCAGACGTCAACACAGTCATTGACGCGGCGAGCAGGACCAGTCCACAGTCGTCAATCCGTGTGGCCAAGCCGCCGACTCGGCGAGCAGGTCCTGCCAGAGTGACGAGGCGCGGGCAGCGACGGCCGTGCGGAGGCGGAGAACTTGGCCCGCCGTATAGTCGGACGGCGCGGAACTGGCCGTTGTGGAAAGGCTCGTCGTCGTAGGACATGTCGGCGGCCGCGAGCTACTGCTAGTCCGGCACAATCTGCGCCTCTTACCGCGAGCTGTTGCTGGTCCGGGAGCGCGTAGCCTCCACGACGGCTACGAGGGACCGCGGCGCCGGCGTGTCGGTGACCGTGAAATTGGCCATCGGCGGAGGAGCTGTCCGGCTCGCCAGACAACCATGTGGTTGAAAGGACATGGCTATGGACGCCGCCAGACCGCGTAACGAATACCACGGTGATTCATCTATAAAAGCAGAAACAAAAAAAAAACATTTATGATAACAACAAAACAAAAGATTACAGTGCTCTGGATAAGCCACATGGTTGAAAGGACATGGCTGAACAGACCCAGTTGTCGGTTTCATACTCCATGTGGTACGTAATATCAAATATTTACTTTAATCGCACAACAATTACTGTTACCAGTGAGCTTCCTCTGTTAACAGATTTGTGTATCTCGATGCGCATCGGACCACACCTGCTGGGTGAGCAGCTACACACGTAAACATAAAATCCACGTCCATATATATATATATATATATATATATATATATATATATATATATATATATATATATATATATGGCACGGTTGGCTATATTTGCTATTGTGGAAAAGAACCATGTGTTAATGAAATGAAATGAGACCGGGCGGGATGACGATAGTGAAGCAACAAGGCATGGAGGTCTTGGGTGTGGATCTATCCCCGTCTGTATCGATTAAGGACCGATTCTTGGAGCCTTTCCTGTTCATGTTGAACGCATGCCTCTCTCTTAGTTGGCCGGGTCTGGAGACCGACCACGAAGCCGAGTAGCTCAACTCAGGCCGGGAGTCGGTAAGTATAAAGTGCGCCTCGGAAGGGAGCTGTAGGCGTGAGTCCAGGGGCAGGTGAGTTAAAAGTCCTGATCGTCCTGGCAGAAGGGTAATCCCTGAGAGTGCTGGCGCTGACCGAACCCGCGAAGTTGGTTCCTGAGTTGTACCAAAGGTGACCTAATGCTCCTCGACGGAGGAAGTCATGGGTGAGAGTTAGGAATACCCCCTCAGCTGAGTTGTAATTCGATTTGAGTCGCCGTCTCTCACCGGTTAGTGAGAACTTGATGGGATTATCTCCAACGTAGATCTCACTAAATAACTTGATGGTTCAGGAATGATGATATGATGATGACAACCTTATTACACCTGCTATGGTTAATATTGTTTGCTCCTAATAAAGTGAGTGCTCTAGTACAGGTGCTAACCTAGATGACAGGTTCATGATGATTAACTTGATGCTTAAGCATTAAAAATTACTTATTTGTATTAAGCTTTTATGCAAAATGTTGTCAAGCTAGCTTGCATTATATCAGCCTTGCATTATATCAGCCTTGCATGATCCTTGGTGTCACTTTATTTCTGGTTTTTGACGGGTAAGTCTAGCTGAGTACCTTCTCGTACTCAGGGTTTATTTCCCACCTGTTGCAGATGATTAGTTCTACTTTGGTTGCTGCAAGTATTGCCTTCTCCCAGCTGGGGATGAAGACTAGGTCGTTGGCGCGGTCTCTACTAGTTTCCTTATCTGAAGATGCTTTTGTGGGACATGGCCGTTACTCTGGCAGAGTATTTGAAACTATGAAGTTATGTACTAAACTATGTTGCTTCCGCGAAACAAACTTGGTTTGTAATATTTTATTTTGAACTCCGATGGATATAATCCGAATGCCACTTGTGAAATGTTGTAACGAATGATGTGTTGTGTTGAATCACTACGATCTTGGTTTGTATGTCGAAAGTTGTTTGAAATCCCTTGAGATTTCCGGACTACCGGGATTATGGGAGCTTAAGTACATGAATTTGATCACTTCGGTGATTATTTTTGTACTTACGTTCTTATAATTTGGTCGGTTCTATTACAGGGCCTACATCTGCCTCGGTTGAGTCTCGCCACGGCTCTGGCCTGCGCGCGCAAGTTCAGAAGATTCCCGCACAGTTCCATGGTAGATGTTTCAACTGCCTCTCCCTCTCGCACCGTGTGGCGACTTGCCGGTTACCTCGGCGTTGTCTGCGCTGCCGCGGTCTCAGCCATCTTGCTAGGGACTGTTGTCGGTCCAAGAAGATGACGAACGGCGGGGGTGCCGGCCAACGACCGCCCTCCCAGCTTGCTCTCCTCGGCGGTACACCGAAGGCCGATGGGATCGCGAGGGGGGTCGTGGGGGGTCGTGGGGGGTGCCCTCAGCACCCGCCGTCGCCGGAGGCGACGCCGGCACCGCGGTGGTATGCCTGCGGTGGACACCGCCGTGGACGCGCCTGCCAACCCCAGCGACGACGCCACTGCTTCGACTACCGAGCGCTGCTTCCTCGAGTCATACCCTTTGGTGGAAGCGCTCTGTGAGCGCACAGCTCCCTCCGCCCCACTCACCTTGGTCGACCCGATGCTGGATGAGCTTGCTGCCCAGCTCATCTCCCGACCAGCGGCCGCACAGGCCCCAGACAACCTGTCTCCGGAGGGTCCAGCCTCGTTGTGGGACCCGTCGTCAACGGCCCCTCAATGCACGGCGGACCTCGGGTCGCCTCAGTCGTCTCCCGTGCGCGGCACACCGGCGGCCGTTGTGGCACCGGCTGAGGAGGACCCGCCTTCCTCGGGGGAGGCCGCGCGGCGGCTGGCCAAGTTCATCGACGAGGTCCGAGTGGTGAGGCAGCCACCCCTCATCAGCTCCCCTCCCAAGCATAAGACGCCTCCCAAGCGGACCTTGCCTCTTCGGAGCAGGCGGATTGCCGCTCAGCAGATGGACCACATCCCGGTGTCCAAGCGCGGCGAGGTACTGCTTATGAAGAGGATGGGGTTCTTGGAACCTTCGGCGCCGCCTTCCTCTGCGGCCAAGCGTTCCTACGAATCCTACTTCGAGGCCGACCTTTCGACTACTGAAGTTGAGGCCCTCGACGAGCTGTTCCCAGCTTGTAAAGGGTTGTGCGGGTAGTTTGGTTGATTCCAGTGGATCCCAAGGTTGTCATATTCAAAATGTAGCCCCGTCGTGGTGTCGGTCGGGCCAGGAACGACCGCTCTTGTATTTGTTTGAACTTCTATCTTCTTAATACAAAAATACGCACACTCATGCGTATTCGCTAAAAAAAACTAGAATTACGTTCCTGCATTGCAACGAGAATAAGAAAATATATATCGTACACAGCCAAACTTTTATCATGATAACCAGTGAACTGAAATAAGGGTGTGTTTAGTTCGCGAATTTTTTTGGCTTTGACTACTGTAACATTTTCGTTTGTATTTGTCAATTAGTGTCCAATCATAGACTAATTAGGCTCAAAAGATTCGTCTCGTGGTTTTCTACCAAACTGTGTAATTAGTTTTTTTCGTCTACATTTAATGCTTCATACATATGTCAAACATTCGATGTGACAGAAAATCTTGAAAATTTTTTAGAACTAAACATGGTCTAATTATACAACCTTGCACTGCCATCATTCATGGAGGACACTGACTCCGTCATTTACGGGAACATGGAGCGTCATTCACGGGAGCATGGAGCATCTGCATGAAAGGAATCCAAGGTGAGTAATGCAAAGGTATGCGCATAATCCCTATTATTTTCACTAAGCACCATCATTTCTTGCTCAAACATGCTTAGTGCATTGCTTAAAATGTCGACATTCATCAAGAGAGGGATTAAGTGGGTCGCCTGACCCCTAGGGCGTCGCCTGACCCCAGTCCTGCTCCTCCTCTGCTCCTATCACCTCCAATCACTCCTACCTTGCATGTGTTGAAAAATGCAAAAGCCGGTGATGTGATTCCACCTTTCATCCTTGCCTCCCACTCACCTTGGCCTCCAACATCTCCAAAGTTTTCAATCAATCCCTTGGCATTTCTTCTTTTGATTCTCCTGGAGCCATGCATACACAAGCATCCAAGGGTGATCCAAGCCAAGAGATGGCAGGATTCCCTCCCTAGGGCGTCACATGACCCCCTAGTGGGGTGTCCTTGGCACATTGCACGTTCCTGGCTCCATTTCTTGCCTTGGGTGCGCATTCTCTCGGGCCTTGTTTAGATGTGAAAAGTTTTTATGAAAATGTCACATCGGATGTTCCGTACGATGTCGGAAGAGTTTTCGGATACTAATAAAAAACTAATTACATAGCTTGTCTGGAAACCACAAGACGAATTTATTAAGCCTAATTAATCTGTCATTAGCATATTTTGTTACTGTAGCACTTTAGTGTCAAATCACGGACTAATTAGGCTCAAAACGTTTGTCTCGCAATTTTACACGGAAACTGTGCAATTAGTTTTTTATTTCGTCTATATTTAATACTCTATGCATATGCCGCAAGATTCGATGTGATAGTTTTGGGTGAAAAGTTTTTAATCTAAACAAGGCCAGAATTTCCAAGCCTTTCTAATATCCACACACCCCTCTTCTCCTTCGTACTCCACCTTCGAAAGCCAATTTGCTTAATCACCCAGCAAACCATCCTTCCAGGAGAAGAAGGGCAATGTTGCGGTGATCTATAAATCAAGGACGTGCTTTGTTTTCACTCACCCATAACCTCTCTTCTTGAGATTGTCATTAGTTTTCAGGAACGAAGAAAGGTCTCAAAGGTTTCCTTGGCATAGGAAGCAGCAAACGAGATAATAATCATATCCTATATAGCCACTCTTCATCAGGAAATCAAAGCATCGCGACAGCAACACTATGTCCGTAGATCGAGTGAGCCAAGGAAGTGGAGGCCAACAAGTGGAACAAGAAGCATGGGCAAACCCACCAACACTTTGTCTTGACAAGTGATGAACAAACTATTTTGATGGACGATCGGGAGCAACAAGCCTTCTAAATCCTAAAGGACTGCACATTTCTACACATTTGAGTGTACGATCATGACTTCCTCAATCGCACATGTATGATTACTGAATTTCAAAATATTTTCCGTAGTATCGGTTGGAAAATTTTTTAGCGTATCATTAATGAAGGGTCTAGATAACTCACCATTGAATTTTTGAGCACGCTTACAATAACTGCAAATCATGTTACCTTTAGACTCTTTGGTGAGCAATACACGTTTACATGGAAACAACTTATTGTTTTGTTTGCTTTAATAAAGGTTGCAAACATGATTTAGGCAAAGCTGCTTAAGGTTTTGATAAAGTTGATTTCTGGAAAGAAATTAAGAACTCTGATAATTCTAGCCTTCCAAGAACTAATGACATTCATAACCCAACTTTACGTTTCATGCGCCGTTGGACTGCTGACTCTTTCTAAGAAATGATGTTCGCACTGTTAGAATAGATGAGACGAAGCTCATGTATGCCATGATTAATAGAATTCGAGTCTCCGCCATTATGTGCATGATAGAATATTGGTTGAGAACTTTTAGACGTGGTGGTGATGTCGAGCGCACCTCTCTGATAACAAGACTTGTTAGAAATTTAGGCTTGCTTGATATGACTTTAATAATTACTTAACTTCAGATAGGTCGACTCTTGATGTTGATCATCTTGTTCAAGTTCATATGATGGGAGTTGATCCTGATGGCTCTTTAATTATGACTTAGCTTGGTTATGTTAATGAAATCATTTTACCCAATATGGAGTACTGGTTAACCAATGTGGACCAGCTAACCTCCCATTGAAGACCATAGAAGAACACAATAGCAGAATTGCAGGAGAAGTGCAGGTTACACAGAGAAGGACAAGAGCACAAAAGGCGAAAATGTCCTTCTCCGTGTAAGTGCAGGTTACACAGAAAAGGACAAGAGCACAAACTACGAAAATGTCCTTCTCCGTATAATCGCACTTCTCCTACAGTTCTGCTATTGTTTTCTTCTATGGTCTTAAATAGGAGGTTAGCTGGTCCACATTGGTTAACCAGTACTTCACATTGGGTAAAGTGATTTCATTAACATAATCAATTTAAGTTATAATTAAAGAGCCATGAGGATCAACTCCCATCATGTGAGCTTGAACAAAATGATCAATATCAAGAGTCGTTCTATCTGAAGTTAAGTAATTATTAAGGCCATATAAAGCAAGCCTAAATTTCTAGCGAGTCTTATTATCAGAGAGGTGCACTCAACATCACCACCGCATCTAAAAGTTCCCAACCTATATTCTATCATGTACATAATGGGGAAAACTTAAATTATATTAATCATGTTATACATGAGCTTCATCTCATATGTTCTAACAATGCGAACATCATTTTTTAGAAAAAAGAGTTAACAGTCCAAAGGTGCATGAAACGTAAAGTTGGGTTATGAATGTCATTAGTTCTTGGAAGGCTAGAATCATCAGAGTTCTTAATTTCTTTTCAGAAATCAACTTTATCAAAACCTTAAGCAGCTTTGTCTAAATCATGATTGCAACCTTTATTAAAGCAAACAAAACACTAAATTGTTTCCATGTAAACGTGTATTTGCTCACCAAAGAGTCTAAAGATAACATGGTTTGCAGTTGTTGTAAACGTGCATAAAAATTCAATGGTGAGTTGTCTAGACCCTTCTTCAATGATACACCAAAAATTTTCCCAACCGATACTACGGGAAATATTTTGAAATTCAGTAATCATATCTGTGCGGTTGAGGAAGTCATAATCATACACTCGGGTGTATAGAAATGTATGGTCCATCAGGATTTGGAAGGCTCGTTGCTCCCAATCGTCCACCAAAATAATTTGTTCATTACTTGTCAAGACAGGAAGTGTTCTTGGGTTTGAGCGTACTTCTTGTTCAATCTCGAGATTTATCGGTCTACTAAGTTCCTTGAAGCTACTCGTAGGATAAGGTGTGCGTATATATGTTCATAGGGAGTGAATGTACGCTCAAATTTCATACGATGGTGCCGCGTAGGACTCTTCGTGCAACGCCCCACCGAGCAGCTTCCAATGGCCCACTCAGGTGGCGGCAAGATGGAGGAAGGAGGAGGATGGAGTGGCAGTGGCTAGGATTAGTCGCCGCCCATGTGGCCCATATGGGGAGTGACATGGGGCCTCTCTGTAACAGAATGAGTTCATAACATATCCTCTGCGTATATCTCAATCTAATGAAATATTATATTTATTGCTCATATATAGCTTCAAACGGATGGAGTACAGCCACAAAGATGCTATCTTTGTGTTAGATCTTCTCCTCCGATCCATTGGCAATTTAGATAAAATAGTGCACATCAATTTTGCTCAGGCAACTTATGGTTGGCTGGTTAGCCCAAGTCATCACGAGTTCTCAACTGGTGCCGACAGCGAATTACCAAACGATGGTCCCTCCCGTCGCTACCGTTGTAGCTGAAGTACGTATGACGAAGGATCGTCTTATTCATATTTAGAGGTAGGACCTTGGGCGAAACACACGCTTGGCTTCGAAGATTTAATTGTCAAGAAAATTATTCTCAGCTAGGATACGTACACTGAGGTTCGATTATTAGCAACTCAAAAAGTGCGAGGGGCCTTGCAGATCTCCGTTTGCTACGCTCGGCAAGCAATGATAAAGTTGTCAACAGCTTCAGACAGGTGATTCGACCAAGAATATATATTCTGGATAGTAAATATGAGTCTATTTCGATCTTTAGATCCTATAGACACTAATTATAGATGGTTGAAGGTGTTTTACACCTATTATTTTTAAATAGTAGGATTCATATGGATATTTGGATTCCCAAAATTAAATCTAGGGGTTGTGGATTATATATCCCGTTAGAGCATTTTCAGCAGGCTATCTAAACCCAATGCCTATCTTAAATTTGGGTAGTGAAAGCCAAAAAACGCACTCCAGCAGGCTACCTATCAGACTACCTACTTTTATTGGCCCAACAAATTTTCCGTCCCACTACCTACATCTGTTGGGCTAACAAATCATCCTACCTATTTTTTCCTTCCCCTCTTTCCACTCGCGCGCACTCGGAACCGCTTGCTGCCACCGCCTACAAGCTTCCTCCCCGTCGCTCGGCCCTCCCAAGTGGCGGTCCTCCCCGGCAGAGGATCTCCGCGACGGTCGCCCTCCCGGCGGTGGACCTCCCCAGCGGCCCTCCCTGGCGGTTTCCCGACGGTGCTCCTCGATGGCTTCCCCAGCGGCCCTCCCCGGCGGCTTCCCAGCAGCCCTCCCCGGCCATGGCGCAGCTCTGCTCCGGTCACTGACATGACGGGCTGCCTTCCCCCGTGGCGCCCTCATCCAGCGCGGCTCTTTGCTCCGGCCATGGCGATTCCCAGTGTAGCTTCCTGGTCGGGCATGGTTCCCCGGCGGCGCTCCGGCAACTCTCCTCCCCGGTGGCAAGCTGTTGATGGCCGAGTTCGTCGATGGCTACAAGGAAGAGGATGACACGTGGGTCCCACATGTCGTGGACTGTTAGAATGAATTTAGGAACCATGTTTTTAGGTAGTACTACTGGAGTTGGAAGTAAATTATATATATTATGAAATTGGTGGCTACCTAAATAGAGAAATAAGTAGTGTGTTTTAGGTAATACTACTGGAAATGCTCTTAGATTCTATCTATTTGGGTCTCCTTCTCGTTCTCATATTTTATTCTCATGCTCTGTCTATCTATCCTGTAATATATAAGAGATTCAGAGTTTAAAATTTATATCAAGATACAAGCTATTTTAGATCCTCAACTCTCTCTCTCCCATGTTTTTTTACGGGAGGTATTAAGATTTCTTTTAAACTTTTTTTTAAAGGTAGATTCCATTTAAACTTAGTGTCACCCAAAATAACCAACATTAATTAAGAAAAATAACAACTAAACTACCCCTGGGTGTTTGGTTTCCCCTTCTAAAGTTTAGTCCCTGTCACATCAGATGTTTGGACACTAATTTGGAGTATTAAATATAGACTAATTATAAAACTAATTACACAGATTGAGACTAATTTGCGAGACGAATCTATTAAGTCTAATTAGTCCATGACTTGGCAATGTGGTGCTACAGTAAACATGTGCTAATGATAGATTAATTAGGCTTAATAGATTCGTCTCGTGAAGTAGTCACGGCTTGTGTAATTAGTTTTATGATTAGTATCCGAACACCCGATATGACACCCAATATGACACCTGATGTGACACTTCCTAAACTTTAGTCCCTGGATCCAAATAATCATATTTTATATTATAGGATAGAGGGAGTTTTTTTTAATCCAAATAGAGCCTAACGCGACGGAAAACAAGAAGCAAAAAACTACTCTTAGGGACTATTTGGTTCATTTTATTTGGAGGAATTAAAATTTACTTAATAAATTAGACTATTTGGTTTGGAATTTGATATTCCACCATTTTTCAAAGCTCACATATAAGTCTATCTCAAATTCATAGGGTGGAAGATGGAAATTGATTCTATAGATTATCATCTTATGTTTCTACTTTGCAACTTATAGCACGCTCTTCAACTCAACTTCCCTACGGTAGAAATACAACACATAAATATCTCTCTCATATAGCCAACAATAATATACAAATATAATTCATATACAAACATATTAGATTATTTAATTTGTGTCTAGATTATTATTATTAAAATGATTCAATTCCAAAGATCCAGATGGGTCCTTATATTTATTAACGCCACATCCTGTCGCTCTTTTCATAAAAATGGAGGACGATCCACTACACAACAACACCGCATCAGCGTCAGTCATCTGACGCTAAAAAATATTTTTATCGTTGGATGATCTGACGCTAAAGAAAACTCAGAGATCATCTGACGCTAAATCCTCATTTAGGGTTGAACTATCTGACGCTATAGATGTTCACATTTAGCGTTGACGTCTGACGCTGAATATATGTACAACATCGCTCTGTCCGACGCCAAAAGTAAGTGGGCCCCACCTAGCGCGAGGGCGCCACTTACATCGAACTCTTGCGCCCAGCTCGCATCAATCTCGCACGCATTTTTTGGCTTGGCCCATGTATACAATGAAACCCTAGCCCCCAAATCCCAAATCCAGTGGATCCCCGCCGCCAGCCGCCATCCCAAATTGTGCACGCCCGCCCAAACCAGTCAGACCTCGATCCCAAATCTTGCTGCACACGCCTGCCGCTCTCTGCTCCCTCCAAATCTCGCGCACCCCCTGGCTCCCGCACGCCACGGCCGTCAACGGGAAGCGCGCCGCCTGGAGTTCCTGTGCCCGAGGAAGCCCTGCCGAGCGCCTGCTCCCTGACCGCACCGCCTGGAGCGCTTCGACGGAGGAAGCCCCTGCGTGCGTCCTTCCTTTCCCAATCCCGCACTCATCTTTGCTAGCCATCGCAACTCTATCTTCATCAATCGCTACCTGTCCAAACTCCAAACTGAGGCAACCTACAGTTGCAGATCAGGGCAGCCATGGTGGTACGTCTCACGTACAGCAAGGAAGAAGCAAGGGGTCCGCCTGGGGAGGACTCCGTGATCTATTTCCTGCAGTTCCAACTGTACAGCAGGGGAAGAAGCAAGGGGGTCCGCTTGGGGAGGACTCCGTGATCTGTTTCCTACAGTTCCAACCTGGGTACTGCTCAAAAGCAAATATTTAGAATATATCTGAATGTGCTTTATTATTTAGTTAGCCTGATTGGTAGGATTTTCTTCTAGCCTAGTTAGTCTGGCATGCTCAGAAGCTCGTAATATTTGGATCCTGGTTAGTGCGAGTGACCTGATTTGTCTGCAGTCTATGCATCTGTTCTGTCAGCCACCGGTTGACCAATCGGATAATTTATTTTACTGGAAGCTAATAATTATTTTGTATGGAACTTGAACATAACATTACACCATGTTAGTGGTCTTCCATTAGGAGCTTATCCATTAATCAGCCCCCTAGGCCTGTTCCAGCCCGATCAGCAAATGATATCCTCCCTCGCTTTGCAAATGATACACATAGACATAATATAGCTCGTTCACCTGTAAACAAGACAACTACAGCAACAAATGATGGCCCTCGCTTTCATGATAACCTTGTAATCTTCTGTCTTCTTGCATTCTTTTGTGGTTTTTCCTTGCTTTAAAATTCTTATGTGTGCATCATTTATTTCAGGTTGGAAAGGATGTGATATTATATGCTATATTGAGATCTGAGTTAGCTGTGGCTAGGGGAACAGTCATTTCAACTAATCCTAACACCATGGTAGGAGGCCAGTGTCTTGGGAATGAATATTGTGAAGTAATTGTTAATGTTGTGATGAGAAGGGATGCTATGCTGCCTCGAGCTTATGGCAACATGGAGACTATGGCTAGTGCTCTCAAGATGAGCATTGCATGGCCATACAATAAAGTAATAAACTAGACTTGACATAATTTTCATTTTGGTTTTATCTGTGATGCATGACCAATGTTCCTAATTAAGCATTTCTATGATAGATAAAGGAATGCAAGAAGGTATCTGGACCTCTCAAGGGCACTGCAGGTAAATCATCGCAGTTAGTGACTAATTAAGCATGACCAATGTTCCTAATTAAGCATTTCATGATTATGTACAAACCTAGTGACAACTCCTAGTGACTAAATTGAGCACTCATTTGCCAAGTGTAAATCATCGCTGTTAGTGAAACTTTTGTTATTTTTCTCAAGTTACCTGTAGTAAGTAACCTGCACACTTACTGCAGTAAAAATACAGTGAGTGTGCAAGTGAACCTTTTGTTTTCTTTGTTTTTCTCAAGTGCATGCCTACACCATATGCAGATATAGCTAGTCTTTGTTTTTCTCAAGTGCATGCCTACTAGCTGAATGCACAATTGTTTAGAATCTGAGCTCAAACGATATTCGTCATTAGCACACATTGGCTATCACTTGCTACTAGCTGCTGCTGCTGGCACTGGTATAGGTTAGTAGTGTTTCATTTTCTGGCTGATGAGTGGTCATTTGCTGGCACTGCTAGCAGCCTGTAGCACTGAGATTATTTGCTAGCAGCCTGTAGCACTGAGATTATTTTTGTTTGGGCAATGACCAGTGTGAAACAAGAAACATGAAAAATGCAAACTAGGTACTTATAACATTGTATTTGCCATTTGATATCATTTAAGCTGTCCAGCTGCACAGATATGTTGAGTAACGCATCAAATGGATACCACATAGTGTACACTTGTATATTGCAGTTTATAGGCAGTGGTCAGGTCTATAAATATACAGAATATAATAGCTTTGCGATGCATATCAATTGAGTTTTTGTTCATGTTTTGTTGGTCATCTGAGTTGGATGGATGGTTATTTGGACTACCAATTTTAACTGTTTGGAGCAGAAACACATAAATAGTTTCATTGTCATTGATTTCTCAAGTGTAAAATGATAGATGGATGCAGCTGCAGTTGCTAGCTAGCGGTCGTTGGAAGTCGGAAATATCTGTTTTGGCCAACTCTCATAGACCATGGAAAAGAAGAGATGCTCTGAACATCTCCGGCTAATAGCGTTATTTGTAAACTGAGGTTCAGGACTAACTTTTTTTTAGTAGATGACTATTTCACTGCTGTAGGACAAAAAACCTGTAATTTGGCTTTACTTTCTAGAAAATGTTGTTTCCATTTGGTTGATTACAAACTCGGATTGTATAGCTGCTTTATATATTTTCTCCACTTGCCTAATTACATCCTTGTATTTTTCAGGAAGTGCTAATGGTTCTCCACACTTAACTGATAGATATGCTCTAGTATTGGCGGCCATTGCTTTTGGTTTTTGAGCTCCTAGAAATGATTGTGTGCACAAACCTTACTATCTCCAACACAAACTACTAGTCTTGCTTGCTAAGATGTGCATTCATGTAATCTTTTGGTGCCTTTTGTGTGCACAAGTCTTTTTGATAATGTATTGTGTGTATGACAATATTGTATGTATTGAACTTCATGTGATGTATGTGTGTACCTTTATGTGATGGAACTTGCTTGAATCTGAGTATTATATGTGCTGAATGTATTTTAATTGAATTTATTTTTTTCCGCATATTTATATTGTCCCGTTGAACAATCTAACGCTATAAATACAAGATTGTTGGATGATCTGACGCTATATGCTTAGTAGTGTAGCATCTGACGCTAAAAAACAGTAATGGACCGTCTGACGCCAAAGATTCTCAGGGCAACATGCAATCTGACGCTAAAAGTCCTATCTGACGCTGAAAACTTTTAGCGTCAGGACTTACAGCGTCTGCTGAAGTCTGACGCTATAAGTTTTTAGCGTCAGATCGCTTGACGCTGTAGCCGGTTATAGCGTCAGATCGCTCATCGCTAAAGAAGGTGTTGTGGTGTAGTGACCGTCCTTGTTCGTCTCCATCTTTACACTTCAGTCTATTTTTTTATCACACAGTACCACTCAGACATTCAGAAATCGAGTTATGTGCTCATTCCACGACAGAGAAAGTTGGCAACCCAGATCTTGCAGAAGCTCCTGATGTTAAGCTCATTCCACGACAGAGAAAGTTGGCAACCCAGATCTTGCAGAAGCTCCTGATGTTAATCAGGATCCTTTCCACTCCACACCAGAGGGCAACATGGACATAGAGGGCCCTGAACCAGGCCATGAAGCTGTACCTCTACCAAAAGAGCACATAGAGACACGACATCAACCAATTCATCGCTCGAATCACGGCTTCATTGCCAACTTCCCTACTTAACATTCAACGTGAGTTGATAGTAAAGCTCAAATGTGCCGCAATCAATTCGCAGCAATCAAGTCATCGATAGGAACTTCGCAGCAATCAATTCATTTTCACAGGAAAAAATACCAAACTGGCCCTTAGATTGGCCAAAAAGGCTAGAAAACCCCAGGAAAAAAGACAATCCAATTAGCACAAGACGTGTTGGTCAAGAAGTCAGGTGAACTTTCACTACCAAAGTCAGGTGAACTTTCACTACCGGATACAGGGCTTGTTTAGTCGGTGAAAATGTTTGGGTTCGGCTACTGTAGCACTTTTCGTTTTATTTGGCAATTTGTGTCCAATCATGGACTAATTAGACTCAAAAGATTTATCTCGTGATTTATAACTAAACTGTATAATTAGTTTTTTCTTTCGTCTACGTTTAGTACTCCATGCATGTGCGTAAGATTCGATGTGACAGGTACTGTAGCACTTTTTGGGTTCCCTTTTTAGGAACTAAACAGGCTCACAGTTTGTTGCACGACATTTTGAACGCCCTTTGTCAAATCACAAGATGGAGGCCTTCAAGCATTGGTGGAGTTTGGGCAACCAAAGAAAAAGCCGGACAACTCATCAATATATTTGTTGTTCATATACTCCCTCCGTCCCCAGTTCTAGAACAGTATCATATTTTAGGCCCGTTTGGTATGGATTCATACCCAGCTCCAAGAGCTGTTTTCAGCTCTCATAACCAAAACAGTCCTTCGCTGCTCCGCTTTGGCATGGGAGTCGTGGGAAACCCGCTAAGAAGAAGCGAGGAGAGAGAGTAGGAGCCAAAAATTGTAGCTTCTTACGGCTCTGCGACAGAGAGCCCCCGAGGCGCACGACGGCGTCGAGGCGGATGTGGCGCATCTCGTCAGGAGGGAGGCGGATGCAGCGCATCTCGTCAGGAGGGAGGCAGAAGCGACGCATCTCGTCGGGAGGGAGGGAGATGAGGGCTGGTGGGGAGGGAGGAACCGGCGCGGGCAGAGGTGTGGCACCGCCGCTGGCCCGTGGCCGGGTGCGGCCCCCAAGCATGGCGCAGTGGTGAGCGTCTGGTGGAGATGCGGGTATGTAGGGATGAAAACGATCGATATGAGGCTAAATCACTTTCATTTTCATAGTTTTTTCTCGAAAACGAAGTCAATACGATATTGTCGGAAACGAATACGGCACCGATATTTCGGTAATTTCGAAAACGATGGTAGTCAATCGGAAAATACATCGATAACGATCGGAATCCATGAGAACGATATCTAAAACACAATAAACACGCCAAACCATAGAATATGAGAAGATCCATATAACTCGACCTATCTCACATGACAAGGATAAATAAAGCTACAATTGATAAGATCACAAGCTGAAACCACACAGTTCACACCATCTTAGGTGCAGACGCTCGCCACCCGAGTCCATTCGCGTTCATGTCTAGAGTTACGGGTGCAGCAAGTGATTAGGTGATTGGCTGATTGCCTTCTTGTGATAAAATGAAATACTTCCGTATAGATAGTTTCTTTCCAAAAAAAATATTTGCCTTATGTGCTTGTGTGTGCAGATGGGTTTCTTTCTAAAAAAATATTTGCCTTTTGTGCTTGTGTGTGCACATAGTAATGCATTGTATAGTCTATAAATAAATTAGAATTCATTATTTAAAGACCTTTGAATCGGTAATTAGCGACGCTAAATTACCGATTAAATACGGGAATCTTCGAAAACGATCGGAAGAGGGCAAAATCATTTTCGCTTTTGTTTTCGATTATTTTTACCGTTATCGTTTTCGTTTTTTCGATTACCTCTACCGTTTCTATTTAGGCCTAAAAATCGAAAAAAAACTCGAAAATGATTTCTGAAAATCGGAGATTATCATTTTCGTTTTCATCCCTACGGGTACGCGTGTGACCGGAGAGATGCAGATATGGCCAGCGAGTTGCGGTCATGTGCGGTTCGACGGATTTTGAGCAGATAAGGTTGGAAAAGAAAAGAAAAAAAAAAGGAAAGGAAAAAAAGAAAAAAAAGAAAAAAAAAGGTATTATGGACATTTCGTCTTTTTGAATACCAGGAGAAGCTGTTTTGCCAAACAATCCAAAAGACTACTTCGGCTTTTCAAATGAATCTGCTATATAGGTGAAGCCACAATTAAAGCTGTTTTGGCTGCAGTCGAAGCTCTACCAAACGGCCCCTTGGTATACCAAGTTTGACAAATTATATATAGGTAAAAAGTATAAATATTTATAATATCAAATAAATATCATTATATTAATTACAAAATATATTTTCATAATAAATTAATTTTGAGTCATAAATGTGAATACTATTTATTGAAAACTTGGTTAAACATGAAACACTTTAACTGGCACGCATACCATAGTTGCATTCTTTTAGGGACAGAGATAGGACATGCCAATTCTTTTTTGAAACGGCAGTGCTCGCGCTTGGTCGTCTGGTCAGACGCCCGCGCCTACACTCTGTCTCCCCCACACACCTGTATCTGCACCCGCCTACATGGGGCCCACGCCGCCCGACTGCATGTGGAGAGTTCCTGCTCGCACCCCCTCTGCTTCTCACGCGCTACATGTTCCAGTAGGTGACTACAACAGGTAGCTACGCCAGCATCCAAAAGAGGGGTAGGGGCGGCGGATGCCCAGCCGATACCGGGAGGAGGAGGAGGAGACACCGAGGCGAAGGTGAGGCAGCAGAAAAGCGAGGACAGAGATGCAACACCCGATCTACTTTTAAAACATCCGGATGCAACACTTGCAACATACGTCTAAAGACAGATGAAACATATAAAACATGCATTTGAGACACTTGCTGCAATACCAAATCTACTTTTGAAACATCCAGATGAAACAATTGCAACATACATTCAAAACAGCTGAAACACTTGAAACATGTGTATGAAACACTTGCAAAAAAACACCTGAAAACACTTCATATGTGTGAAAACATATACAACATTCAGATAAAACACTTGCAAACATACGTGTATAGGCATTGCAACATGTGCAACATTCCAATTTACTTTTACAATATCAAGATGCAAACACTTGCAATATCTAAATGAAATATTTGAAACACTTGAAACATACTCTTACAACATGGGCTTTGCTTGGACGAATAGAGGCACGCCATCGCGGAGGTCGACGGCGACGCATGGACCTTGCTGTGTGGCAGCGGCACAGGCAACTCGTAGGCGGACGTGGCGTCACATGGATCTCGTCCCCATCGCTTGCTTACTGGAGCATCCGTCGTGGAGGCGGCCGCTGTTCGCCAGCTCGGTGGAGGCGGTCGCGGCGAGGAGGCAGCGTGGTGGAGACAGGCGAGGCAGACTGGGCCGGTATGGAATGCGGCGGAAGATGTATCGTGGGGAGGCAGCGCAGAGGAGGCCGCAAGGGATGGGCGCGCGGCGGCGGCGGGTGTGCGGCGCTGCGGGGACCGGCGGCGACGAGGCGGAGTGTGGGTGGGCGGATGGGCACGGCGGCGATGTAGGGAGGAAACGGCGCAGCGAGCGTAGGGGCGCGCAGACGGGACGAGCGGATAGGGTTGCTGGACGAGCGGCACGTGCGCGAGTGAGTAGAGAGAGGCGTCCGTATATCTGTACGTCTTAATTCTATCATTATCGTTTTCGGAAGGACATTTTACGTGCCAAATTGCCAACTACTCCGTCTGTTCCAAAATAGAAGTCATTCTCGCTTCCCGATAAGTCGGCTTTTTTCTAACTTTGACTAATTATATATAAAAGAATATTAATATTTATAATATATAATTAGTATCATTAGATAGATCATTAAATATACTATCATAATAAATTTATTTAAAGACATAAATGTTACACATATTTTCTACAAATCTAATAAAAATTAAGAAAGTTTGACCGCACGGGAGTTAGTGCCGTGTGCTGTGGCTTTCCGATATCTGCCGAAATAGGATATGCACGGTACGGTGCAGTACAGTACATGTCGCTGATTCGAATTAATTAAGCATGCCAGAGCAGTAACTACGAAAGGACAACGAACGGCACGGCCTTGAGAGGGACGGCCATGACGTTGGCGGTGGTGAACTTTTCGCTCACGTCCAACTGCTCAACGGACATGCCGTCCGGCAGGCGCCACTCGAACGCGTGCAGCAGCGACGCCAGTACGAACGGCACCACACGCTCTGCCATTGGCACGCCAGGGCACACCCTTCGGCCAGACCCGAACGGCAGGAACTCGAAGTCCTTCCCCCTGAACCTGAAGTCTACTACCTCGATCGCCTCGTCCAAGAATCGCTCCGGCCGGAACTCGTCCGGCCTCTCCCACGCCGCCGGGTCACGCATCATCGCCCACGAGTTGAAGATCACCGTGCAGCCCCTGGGCACGGCGTAGCCGCCGACCTCGACTCCGTCCTCGGTGGACTGGTGGGGTAGCAGAAGCGGCGCCACGGGGTGCAGCCGCATTGCCTCCTTCATCACGGCGTGGAGGTACGGCAGGTTCGCCGCGTCGGACTCCTCTATGGTTTCCTTGCTGCCGATGGCGCCCTTGATCTCTGCGCGCACCTTGCCCATGGTGCTCGGGCTGCGGAGGAGCTCGGCCATTGCCCACTCCACCGTGATGGCAATCGTGTCGCTGCCGGCCACGAACATGTCGAACACGATGGTCGTCACGTCCTCACGAGTGATCTTGCCCGTGGACATGAGGTCCAGGAGTGCTTCCAGGAAGTCACCGTGCTTGTTTGATGACGAGGAGGCCTTGGCCTCGTCCTCGTCCAGCCGGCGGTCGATGATGCCGTCCAAGACCCGCAGAACTTTCGCGACCTGGCTAGCGGCATGGCGCCGACATCCTTGCAGGTCAAGTGGCCGGAGGAAAGGGAAAAGGTCGGAGACGTTAGGCTTCGCGATCAACTCAACCAGGTCCTCGACGACTTCCCGCAACCCCTGCTCCGACGACTCGGCGGCCAGATCGACGATGTCGACGGAGCAGAAGGCGTTAGACACGAGGTTGAGCACTCCGCCGTACATGACCCGGCCGAAATCCACCTCCTCCCCGGCGCGCCCACGGAGGTAGCTCACCAGGTCCCCCACCTTGCGCTCGCGGACGCCGCCCGCCGCCTCGAGGCTCCGCGGGGAGAAGACGTGCGCGGCCACGATGCCGCGCAGGTTCTTCCAGCGTGGGTCGGAGCTCGGCAGCCACACCATGGACCGCTCGTGGAACCTGAGCGCGCGGGTGGCGTCCGGGATCGCTCGCGCTGCGAGGCGCCGGTCGTGCCGCGTGAACGCCTCCCTCGCCGCCTCGCGCGAGGAGATGACCACGGCCATGGTGAGCCCAAGCTTGAGGCGCATGACGGGGCCGTGGACGCGCGCGAGGCACGCGAGCTTGTGGTGGAGGGTGCCGCACCCGCGCAGGTCGAGGATGTTGCCGACGACCGGGAGCGGCCTGGGGCCCGGCGGCAGCCGCGCATTGCCCGACCGGCTTCTTAGGCGGCTGGTGAGGTAGTAGAAGAGCGACACGGCAAGCGTCGCCCACAGCAACCAAAGCTCGCTCTCCATTTGTGTGTGTGTTCACTGTTGAATAACCAGCCTCGGTTTACCACTTCAGGCGCCTAGTTTAGCTACTTCTATTATTAGCTTTTGATTTGTTCGGTAAGCTAGCGTGTGTAAGCCTGATGCATGCTTCCCGTTCATGCAGTGGCTGTCTTTATTTTCGATCTTTGTTTGACTCATCTAGTGATCACCAAGAGCTCGGTCGTGGGATGGCACGGTCAATTAGGAGAGTTTGGCGTGTGTGTGCTGAGTGGCTCTAAGCCATTATAATTAAGTATAAAAGCTAATGTAACGTGATCAGAAAAGCTACGGCAATTGGGTAGCACCAAATACTCTTGTGTCCACTGTGATAGCGTTGAGTTGTTTGGGGTGCGTTCTCTGTGTGTTCTTAGGTCATCCTCTCTATCTCCGGCAAGGTCGCCGGTGAGTAAGGAGACGACAAGTGGTACCCGAGCTAAGGTTGTCCGTCAAGTTCGACGTCACGCCATCAAGGATGCCGCGTGGACGGTCGGCTTTGCCACTACGTCGTGGTGCGATGCTAGAGCGTGGGAGCGGCTCCGGCAATCGCGATCGCGGCCTGGTGATCCACCAGGTCGTGAGGGAAAACGGCGGCAACGGGAAGTACCCGGTGCTGACCAAGACCAACTACTATAGTTGGGCGGGGATGATGCGGTTGAAGCTGCAGGTGAGAGGCCTGTGGGAGGCGATGACCATGGGCACCTTCGACTACACCGACGACCGCAACGCTTTGGAGGTGATCGCGCTGGGCGTGCCTCCGGAGATGCAAGGCACCATCTCCAACAAGGCTACGGCCAAGATCGCATGGGAGGCGCTCAAGAAGACGCAGCTTGGCGTGGACCGGGTGCGCCAGGCGAAGGCGAACACGTTGCGGCGCGAGTTCGACTCGCTCAAGTTCAAGGACGGTGAGTCCGTGGATGACTTCGGCATCCGCATCACCGAGCTCGCCAACCAGTTGGAGGTCCTCGACAACGCCTACACCGAGCCGGAGATTGTGCGGAAGTTCCTGCAGGCCACTCCAGCAAGGTATTCGCAGATCGTGATGGCGATCGAAACCCTTCTCGATCTCGATACTCTGTCTGTGGAGGAGTTGATAGGGCGGCTCAAGGCGGCGGATGAGCGCTATGATCTTGGTGGCGGTGGAGGCGGTTCTTCGGCGAGCCTCAACCTCACGGAGGACGAGTTGGTGGCACGTGTGATGTCGCGGCTGCAGCTCTCTGGCGAGGGATCATCAGGCGGAGGCAGATCTTCTAACCAGCGCCATGGCCGCGGCGGTGGTCGTGGCGGTGGCCGTGGGCGCAACGGTGGGAGTGGCAGCGGCTCCAAGCCTCCCACCGGCGGCAACGGGAAGAAGAAGAAGACCATCGCCAACGATGAGTGCGCGTACTGCGGCAAGACGGGCCACTGGGCTCGCGAATGTCGCAAGAAGAAGCGCGATGAGGCTGCACATGCGGCCCATGCGGAGGAGTACGAGGCTGCGCTAAACCTCGGCATGATGTCGCTAGATGAAGAGGTGGCGGCGGAGGAGCTGTTTGTCCAGCTCAGCGACACCGAGAGTGTTGGGTGCACTCAGTGGGTTCTCACGGAGGAGGATCCCAAGCCTGCCCCTGTGCACTGGGTCTTCTAGGAGGAGGACGCTGACCCTGTGCCGTTCGTGGCACTGGCCACGGCTCTTGTCATGACATCTGCTCCACCACCGTCGGCAATGGGCCAGGCGCCCATCCACATCAACGAGGACAAGCTGTTCGTGCAGCTCGGCGAGAAGAGCGAGGGCGGGAGTACTCACTGGATCCTCGACACGGGAGCAACGAACCACATGACGGGGGAGCGCTCCATCTTCTCCGAGCTCGACACCAGCGTCCACGGGACCGTACGTTTCGGGGACGCCTCGGTTGTGGCCATCGAGGGCCGCGGCACCATCCTGTTCAAGCTGAAGAGCGGCGAGCATTAGGAACTGGCCAGGGTCTACTACATCCCCAAGCTGACGGCGAACATTGTCAGCCTCGGTCAGCTTGACGAGGACGCGTAAAAGATCCTCATCGAGCACGGCGTCCTGAGGATTTGGGACCGACGGCGGCGGCTGCTAGCCAAGGTACCACGTTCGCTGAATCGTCTGTACATCCTCACTCTGGCCATCGACAGGCCGGTGTGTCTCGCCGCACGCAGCTCCGAGGTGGCTTGGCAATGGCATGCCAGGTTCGGACACCTCGGATTCCAGGGACTGAAGGAGCTGTCCAAGGGGAAGATGGTGCGGGGACTGCCCCCGATTGACCACGTCGAGCAACTCTGCGACAGCTGTCTCGCGGGCAAGCAACGACGACAGCCGTTCCCGACAGCAAGCAAGTTCCACGCCACACGCCCGCTCGAGCTGGTCCATGCTGACCTGTGCGGGCCAATCACGCCGGAGACGCCTGGCGGAAAGAAGCTGTTCCTGCTCGTCGTCGACGACAAAAGCCGCTACATGTGGCTGGTGCTGCTGAGCTCCAAAGATCAAGCCGGCGACGTGATCATTCGACTCCAAGCTCGCGTTGAGGCTGAGGTAGGGCGGAAGCTGGGCACGCTGTGTACTGATCGCGGCGGGGAGTTCACAGCGCGCACGTTCATGGAGTACTGCGCCGAACAAGGGGTGCAGCGACACCTCACTGCGCCCTACACGCCCCAGCAGAACGACGTGGTTGAACGGCGCAATCAAACTGTGCTTGGCATGGCGCGCAGCATGCTCAAGGCAATGCGCATGCCCGGCCATTTTTGGGGAGAGGCGGTGCTAACGGCGGTCTTCATCCTGAACCGATCGCCGACAAGGAGCGTCGAGGGCATGACGCCGCATGAAGCCTGGTATGGTGCTAAGCCGCTTGTACATTTTCTCCGTACTTTTGGCTGTGTTGCACATGTCAATGTGGTTGGCGGTCACCAGAAGAAGCTCGACGACCGGAGCGGTGTTCATCGGGTATGAACCAGGCAGCAAGGCGTACAGGTTCTACAATCCGAACACTGGGCGCGTGCACATCTCACGCAATGCTGTGTTCGACGAAGGGCGTTCGTGGGACTGGAGCGCCGACACCAAGGGAGCGCGCACGGCGGACACCGAGCCTTTCCACGTCAAGTACACGACGGTGGTGGCCCACCGTGGCGAGTTGGTGGAGGAGCAAGACGTTGCGGAGGACGTCCAAGTTGGGGGGAGCCCAACGCCCTCAGCTGAAACACCGGTGACACCTGGGACACCCGTGGCGGCATTCGGCGCGGGTTCACCAGCAAGCACGCACGGCAACGGTGGCGCGTCACCGAGTCCTACATCCCCTCCACCAGGCAGAGCTGTGGAGTTTGCATCCCCTCCGTCCGGCGAATTGGACCTCGACAACCACCATGATGGAGCGTCTCTTCGGTTCCGAAAGCTGGACAACATCTTGGGGATGGTGGAGATTCCCGGCTTGGCAGAGCCGGAGTTTGTGGTCGATGAGGACTTGCTCCTCGCCACAGGTGATGATGAACCGGCCACGTTCGAGGAAGCCCGCGGCGATGTCCGCTGGCGCAAGGCGATGATGGAGGAGATGGCTTCCATTGAGGAGAACAAGACGTGGGCGCTCGTTGACCTCCCTCCTGGCCATCGCCCAATTGGCCTGAAATGGGTGTACAAGCTGAAGCGTGACGAGCAGGGCGTCGTCGTCAACCACAAGGCCCGCATTGTCGCCAAGGGCTACCTCTAGCAGCTGGGGATCGACTACGACGAGGCATTCACCCCGGTCGCACGGATGGAGTCTGTGCGCATGCTGCTCACCGTTGCAGCTCAGAAAGGTTGGCTTGTGCATCAGATGGATGTCAAGTCAGCATTTCTGAACGGTGAGCTGAAGGAGAAGGTGTACGTCCGGCAGCCGCCGGGCTTTGTTGCTGCTGGGCACAAAGGAAAGGTATTTGCGGCTGAAGAAGGCGCTGTACGGGCTTCGCCAAGCCCCTCGGGCATGGAACGCGAAGCTGGACAGCACCCTGCGCGAGCTTGGCTCCACCAGGTGCGCCAGCGAGCATGGGATGTACATCAAGGGCGCTGCGGCTTCGCGTGTGGTGGTCGGGGTCTACGTCGATGACCTGATCATCACGGGAGCGAGGCCAGCAGACGTCGAGGTGTTCAAGGAGCAGATGCGCTGTCTGTTCAAGATGAGCGACCTCGGGCTCCTGTCTTTCTACCTCGGGCTGGAGGTCAAGCAAGGGTGGGATGCCATCACGCTGGGGCAAGCAGCTTACGCACGCAAGCTGCTGGAGAAGGCTGGTATGGGAATGTGCAACCCATGCCACACGCCTATGGAAGTCCGGCTGAAGCTCTCTGCCAAGAGCTCGACGCCGGAGGTCGACGCGACGATGTACAGGAGTCTGGTGGGCAGCCTGTGCTATCTGGTTCATACCAGGCCAGACATCACATACGCGGTGAGCTATGTGTGCCGCTTCATGGAGAAGCCACGACAAGAGCACCTAGCTGCCGTCAAGCACATCCTGCGGTACATCGCCGGCACGGTCGACTACGGAATCGTCTACCCCAAGCGCTGCAACACTGACATCAAGCTGACGGGCTACACGCTGACCGGGTACACGGACAGCGACTTGGGGGGAGACGTTGATGAGAGGAGGAGCACCGGCGGCGTCATCTTCTTTCTTAGAGACATGCCTGTGTCATGGCAGTCTCAGAAACAGAAGACGGTGGCCCTCTCAACTTGTGAGGCTGAGTACATGGCTGGCGCGGCTGGTGCGTGCCAGGCCGTGTGGCTCGTGCGGCTGCTGGGCGACATCACCGGCGTCAAGGTCCAGCCGCCGCTGCTGAAGATGGACAATCAGTCCGCAATCGTTCTCAGCAAGAATCCCGTTCTCCATGACCGAAGTAAGCACATCGACATCAAATTCCATTTTATTCGTGAATGTGTGGAGAACGGGAAAATCTACGTGGATCACGTGAGCACTGAAGAGCAGCTCGCGGATATTCTAACGAAGTCGCTTGGGCGTGCACGGTTCGCTGAACTTTCCAACAAGATCGGCATCGTCAAGATCAAGTAAACCGAGTCAGGCTTAGGGGGAGATTGTTGAATAGCCAGCCTCGGTTTACCACTTCAGGCGCCTAGTTTAGCTACTTCTATTATTAGCTTTTGGTTTGTTCAGTAAGCTAGCGTGTGTGTAAGCCTGATGCATGCTTCCAGTTCATGCAGTGGCTGTCTTTATTTTCGATCTTTGTTTGACTCATCTAGTGATCACAGTGCGCCAAGAGCTCGGTCGTGGGATGGCACGGTCAATTAGGAGAGTTTGGCGTGTGTGCTGAGTGGCTCTAAGCCATTATAATTCAGTATAAAAGCTAATGTAATGTGATCAGAAAAGCTACGGCAATTGGGTAGCACCAAATACTCTTGTGTCCACTGTGATAGCGTTGAGTTGTTTGGGGTTCATCCTCTCTATCTCCGGCAAGGTCGCCGTTGAGTAAGGAGACGACATTCACGGCCTCGGGCAGGAGGATGCTATCCTGTTTTTGTATAAATAAATATGCATACACTTATTTAATTAGAAACGGCTAGGCCCCAGACTGGCCAGTGGCAGTGCCATTGGCAACTAGGCCTGGTTTAGTTGGTCCAAATTGGGACAGGCCGAATTACTGCAATGCACTGTAGCGCACTGTAACATTTTGTTTTTATTTGATAAAAATTGTCCGAACATTGACTAATTAGGCTCAAAACGTTCGTCTCGCAAAGTACAACAAAACTGTGCAATTAGTTTTTGATTTTATCTACATTTAGTACTCCATGCATGTACCGGTATTTTAATGTGATGGATAATTTTCTTTTTGCATAGTGGAATTTGGGAGAAAATTTAGCATGCGTTTCCACGCGTCTGCTTGATCAAAGAAGAATCCAGTCGCATCCTGCACACCACACGTGAAGTACTCAGCCATGTGCTGGAGCCTGGATCTATCAGATATTAATGCTAGAAAACCACCAAAACCTGCACGGACTATGATCGTCAAACCCATGATGAGACCCTTCTGTTGAAAAAAAACTTCAATAAATTCTTAAGCAAAATCGATATTTCTTGGGCCAATTTAGTATGGGAAAAAATACTACGCCTATGGCTAACATCAAAATCATACAAAAAAAAAAGAGACTTTTTGATGGAGGGACATTCTGAACCTCCTTGATTTCTTCAAGGGTTGCCATTGTTTGTGATGGTCGCAGCTACCTTTCTTGGGATGATCTATCGGACGGGCTAGTGCCCGGACGTCCAAACGCATGACTCATCCGGACGCTGCTCCCACACCTGCGCCCGCATCGCATCCACGCCCCCGCGTCCCGCATCCCTACCCACGCCAGCACCTACGTCCGAATGCAACACCTCCGAAGGTAGCACCCTCGACGACCCCCACCCCAACGCCAACGCCAACGCCAACGCCAATGTCCAAGCGAGATTGAGGGAAGGGAAAGAGGGAGGGAGAGGAGAGGAGAGGGTGAGACACGCCACGAGAGGTAGGAGCCGATGCCCTATGGCAGTGTCCGCCAGTCACTGGTGCCATTTGCAGCATGTGCAATACTCGATCTACTTTTGAAATATTCAGATGAAATATTTGCAACATATAGATGAAACACTTGAAACATGCGATTGAAACATGCATCATGGCCATTTGCAACATGTGCAACGCCAAGATATACTTTTGAAACATCAAGATAAAACATTTATAACGTATGTGTGAAACATCTGAAACACTTGAAACATAGGCTTGCAACATGTGTATTTTGTGATTGCAACATCCATATCTATTTTTACAACATCCAGATGAAACACTTCAAACAAAAGGCTTCAAACGCCTGAAACACTTGAAAACGTATGCCACATCCAGATCTAGTTTTACAACATACAGATAGAACACTTGAAACAAAAAGTTGAAACGTCTGAAAGACTTGAAACACAGTGTTCGCCGCGCGGCTACGGCCTGCCTGGTGGGAAACTACGGTATGGATCGGCGAGGAGGATAGGGAGCAAATGGAGACCGCCCGGGCTGAGGCACTGGAGTGGCAACAGCAATGCCATTTGCGACCTTGGATTCCTCCCCTCTTCCTCCTCCGCTGCATCGGCTAGGCACTTCGGAAAGTAGGTACCGGGAACGAGGGAACGAGCATCGAGAAGGGGCACTGCGAGCTTCCTCATCTCCGCCTTGCTAGGCATGCCGACTCCATCCGAGGTGTGACCTTGTATTCCTCTCGTCCTCCCCCTCTGCTGCATCTGTCAGGCACTTTGAGAAGAAAGGGCTATCACCACAATTGGGGAGGGAGAGAAGAGTAGGTGGGGTGGGTAGGAAGAGGAGGACATGTTATTTAATTAAACGAGGACCCGTCTCTAGATATTTATGTGTTCCACTCGAAGTGTCCAGACATAAGTTGCGTCCGAACGCCCTAACTAAAGAACTATCGATGATCTATGGGACTCCATACCCCTTGGAATTCAATTCCCGCGACTTCATTCCTTTGCCAAAAACAAGTCGATCTGTTTCCCTAGGACTCTAGCAAAAGTTCTTTCAATTGAGCCTCACTCACATCTCTCCAATCTACCTCTGTCTGAAGAAGGCTTCCTATAATTATATGAATTTTAGTCAAGCTTACAAGGGGTTCTTTTATCAGATCAACATGACACCTGGACTAACATTTGGGGATCAAATCTCTTTCGGCAACAAAAAAAACCTATAAATCTCTCATGGGACACTCTCAAATACATGACGCTTTCAGATAGTTGTGGAAAAGCTACTGCCAACCCAACAATAAAGTCTTTTTTTTTTCTAGCTACTGCTAAAGGACAACAGATTATCTTTCGCAAAAAAAGGACAACAGATTAAGCATGAGAAATATGACGAGAAAAGAGAATATGCACCTTGAAAACTACAATTATGTTCCCTACTTAAACAACAAAGACTCGGGAACACCTATTCCCAAATATGATTTTGCTAAAAACTGCTAGAATTTGTTAAGCCTGCAGTACCCCAGTGATTGTAGTGTCTTAGAAGTCTTCAAAGGTAAACTTCATTCTCCCTTCTTCATGAATGCAATAATTCATGATGATGACATCACTGTTTTAGATACACAACATTCAAGTGACCCTTTGCAACCATTACAAGGGTCAATTATATGGGATCATGCACATAAGGTGAAGTCATCACTCTCACTTTATAAGATGATTTTTTTTTTGATAAAACACTTTATAAGATCAATTATAAGGATGGGATTCTACAAACTTTCCGAAACTATTAACAGTGGCCATTGGTGAGAGACGAACGGCTTGCTCGCCTCTGAAAATGGTTTGTGCAGTGGTGTTTGATCCCGTTAAATTGACTGCATTGACAAAAACACAGTAAATAATCCGCAACCCCACACCCACAAAAACATCATCAAACAAATTGACTGTATCCAGAAATTGATGAATATACTTAACACTTTATTACTAGGTTATCACTACGGGTATGGGCATGGCCCTAAGAGGGACGGCCAGCACGTTTGCAGTGGTAAATTTCTCGCTCACGTCCAATTGCTCGGCGGAAACACCGTCCGGCAAGCGCCACTCGAACGCGTGAAGCAGGGACGCCAATATGAGCGGCACGACGCGCTCTGCCATGGGCAGGCCGGGACACTGCCTCCTGCCGGCCCCGAACGGGATGAACTCGAACTCCTTCCCTCTGAAGCCCATTTCCTCCTCCCTGTCCAAGAACCGCTCCGGGATGAACTCGTCCGGCCTCTCCCACGCCGCCTGGTCTCGCATGATCGACCAAGCAAGGAATATGACGGTGCAGCCCTTGGGCACGGCGTAGCCTCCGATCTCGACGCCCTCCTCCGTGGCCCGCCGCAGAAATAACGGCGACACCGCGTGCAGCCGCATCGCCTCCTTGACCACGGCCTGAAGGTACCGCAGGCTCAACGCGTCGTGCTCCTCGACGTTCTCTTTGCTGCTGAGGGAGCCCTGGATCTCCTCTCGCACCTTGGCCATGGCGCTCGGGTTGCGGAGCAACTCGGCCATCGCCCACTCCACCGTGATGGCAACCGTGTCGCTGCCGGCCACGAACATGTCGAACACGATGGTCGTCACGTCCTCGCGAGTGATCTTGCCCGTGGACATGAGCTCCAGGAGTGCGTCGAGGAAGTCACCGTGCTTGTTTGATGAGGCCGCCTCTCCCTCTTCCTCGTCCAGCCGGCGGTCGATGATGCCGTCCAAGACCCGCAAAACTTTGGCGACCTGGCTAGCGGCATGGCGCCGACATCCTTGCAGGTCAAGCGGCCGGAGGAAAGGGAAAAGGTCGGAGACGTTGGGCTTCGCGATCAACTCAACCAAGTCCTCCACGACCTCGCGCAGCCCCTGCACCGACGACTCGGCGCCCAGATCGAGCACGTCGACGGAGCAGAAGGCGTTGGACACGAGGTTGAGCACTCCGCCGTACATGGCCCGGCCGAAATCCACCTCCTCGCCGGCACGCCCGCGGACGTAGCACACCAGGTCTCCCACCTTGCGCTGGCGGACGCCGCGCGCCGCCTCGAGGCTCCGCGGGGAGAAGACGTGCGCGGCCACGATGCCGCGCAGGTTCTTCCAGGGTGGGTCGGAGCTCGGCAGCCACACCATGGACCGCTCGTGGAATCTGAGCGCGCGGGTGGCGTCCGGGATCGCTCGCGCGGCGAGACGCCGGTCGTGCCGCGTGAACGCGTCCCTCGCCGCGTCGCGCGAGGAGATGACCACGGCCGTGGTGAGACCGAGCCTGAGGCGCATGACGGGGCCGTGGACGCTCGCGAGGCACGCGAGCTTGTGGTGGAGGTTGCCGCCGCGCAGGTCGAGGAGGTTGCCGACGACCGGGAACGGCCTGGGGCCCGGCGGCAGCCGCGCATTGCCCGACCGGCTTCTTAGGCGGCTGGTGAGGTAGTAGACGAGTGAGACGGCGAGCGTCGCCCACAGCAACCAAAGTTCGCTCTCCATTTGTGTGTCTGTGTTCACGGCCTCAGGCAGGAGGATGCTATCCCGTTTTTATAAATAAATATACATACACTTATTTAATTAGAACGGCTAGGCTGTCTTATAAATCATACTTTTTCAGTGAACGAATAGTATTTTTCTTTCACAATAAATCAGCGAATAGTTCTTTCGGTCACGACTTACCAGCCAAGCGAATAGAGCCCACTGCCCAGTGAGTCAGTGACAGTGCCATTGGCAACTAGTGTTTCCACGCGTCTGCTTGATCAAAGAAGAATCCAGTTGCATCCTGCACACCACACGTGAAGTACTCAGCCATGTGCTGGATCTATCAGATATTAATGCAAGAAAACCACCAAAACCTGCACGGACTATGATCGTCAAACCCATGATGAGACCCTTCTGTTGAAAAAAAACTTCAATAAATTCTTAAGCAAAATCGATATTTCTTGGTCCAATTTAGTATGGGAAAAAATACTACGCATATGGCTAACATCAAAATCATACCAAAAAAAAGAGACTTTTTGATGGAGGGACATTCTGAACCTCCTTGATTTCTTCAACGGTTGCCATTGTTTGTGATGGTCGCAGCTATCTTTCTTGGGATGATCTATCGGACGGGCTAGCGCCCGGACGTCCGAACGCATGACTCATCCAGACGCTGCTCCCACACCTGCGCCTTCATCGCATCCACGCCCCCGCGCCCCGCATCCCTATCCACGCCAGCACCTACGTCCGAATGCAACACCTCCGAAGGTAGCACCCTCGACGACCCCCACCCCAACGCCAACGCCAACGCCAACGCCAACGCCGAAGCGAGATGGAGGGAAGGGAAAGGGGGAGGGAGAGGAGAGGAGAGGGCGAGGCACGCCACGCGAGGTAGGAGCCGATGCCCTATGGCAGTGTCCGCTAGTCACCGGTGCCATTTGCAGCATGTGCAATACTTGATCTACTTTTGAAATATTCAGATGAAATATTTGCAACATATAGATGAAACACTTGAAACATACGATTGAAACATGCATCATGGCCATTTGCAACATGTGCAACACCAAGATACACTTTTGAAACATCAAGATAAAACATTTACAACATATGTGTGAAACACCTGAAACACTTGAAACATAGCCTTGCAACATGCGTATTTTATTATTGCAACATCCATATCTATTTTTTGCAACATCCAAATGAAACACTTGAAACAAAAGGCTTCAAACGCCTGAAACACTTGAAAACGTATGCCACATCCAGATCTAATTTTACAACATCCAGATAGAACACTTGAAACAAAAAGTTGAAACGCCTGAAAGACTTGAAACACAGTGTTCGCCGCGCGGCTACGGCCTGCCTGGTGGGAAACTACGGTATGGATCGGCGAGGAGGATAGGGAGCAAATGGAGACCGCCCGGACTGAGGCGCTAGAGTGGCAACAGCAATGCCATTTGCGACCTTGGATTCCTCTCCTCTTCCTCCTCCGCTGCATCGGCTAGGCACTTTGGAAAGTAGGTACCGGGAACGAGGGAACGGGCATCGAGAAGGGGCACTGCAAGCTTCCTCATCTCCGCCTAACTAGGCATGCCGACTCCATCTGAGGTGCGACCTTGTATTCCTCTCGTCCTTCCCCTCTGCTGCATCTGTCAGGCACTTTGAGAAGAAAAGAGCTATCACCACAATTGAGGAGGGAGCGCGCAGAGAGGCAAGAGAGAGAAAAGAGCAAGAGTAGGTGGGGTGGGTAGGAAGAGAAGGACATGTTATTTAATTAAACGAGGACATGTCTCTAGATATTTCTGTGTTCCACTCGAAGTGTCCGAACATAAGTTGCGTCCGAACGCCCTAACTAAAGAATTATCGATGATCTATGGGACTGCATACCCCTTGGAATTCAATTCCCGTGACTTCATTCTTTTGCCAAAAACAAGTCGATCTGTTTCCCTAGGACTCTAGCAAAAGTTCTTTCAATTGAGCCTCACTCACATCTCTCCAATCTACCTCTGTCTGAAGAAGGCTTCCTACAATTACATAATTTTAGTCAAGCTTACAAGGGGTTCTTTTATCAGATCAACATGACACCTGGACTAACATTTGGGGATCAAATCTCTTTCGGCAACAAAAAAAACCTATAAATCTCTCATGGGACACTCTCAAATACATGACGCTTTCAGATAGTTGTGGAAAAGCTACTGCCAACCCAACAATAAAGTCTTTTTTTTCTAGCTACTACTAAAGGACAACAGATTATCTTTCGCAAAAAAAAAAAGACAACAGATTAAGCATGAGAAATATCACGAGAAAAGAGAATATGCACCTTGAAAACTACAATTATGTTCCCTACTTAAACAACAAAGACTCGGGAACACCTATTCCCAAATATGATTTTGCTAAAAACTGCTAGAATTTGTTAAGCCTGCAGTACCCCAGTGATTGTAGTGTCTTAGAAGTCTTCAAAGGTCAACTTCATTCTCCCTTCTTCATGAATGCAATAATTCATGATGATGACATCACCGTTTTAGATACACAACATTCAAGTGACCCTTTGCAAAGGGTCTGTTTGGAACAAAGGATTGCAAAACAGAGGAAAGAAAAAAAAGCGCAGGAAAGAGGTGTAGGTGTTGTGGGAAAACAGAGGAATGGAAAAACACGGGAAACATATAGATAAGGGTGTTTGGAACGTAGAAATTATAACACATGATTCCTAAAACATGAGGTGTGATTATAAGAGATGAATACTTGTTAAATATCTAGCTGGTAAAAAGCATCTAGATGGTAAAAAGCATTTATTAATGTCTAGCAACAGATTATATTAGCAAGCACATGATTACGTCTGGGGACACTGGGACTCTTGCTGGCGTGAGACGGCGAGTTGCCTCGGGCTTCCGCAAAGGAAGATAAAACAAGGGATCTGAGTGGATTTGATTTTTCCTGTGAAATCGGTATCTAAGTACAGTATTCCTAAGGAAAGGGTTTGCTATTTCCTCCGTTCCAAACGCTCTATCACCGATCCTTTCCTCCGTTTTTGTTTCCTTTGATTTCCCCGTGAAAATCCCATGAACCAAACGGGGCCTACAAGGGTCAATTATATGGGATCATGCACATAAGGTGAACTCATCACTCTCACTTTATAAGATGATTTTTTTGATAAAACACTATATAAGATCAATTATAAGGATGGGGTTATACTAACTTTCCAAAACTATTAACAGTGGCCATTGGTGAGAGACGGACGGCTTGCTCGCCTCTGAAAATGGTTTGTGCAGTGGTGTTTGATCCCGTTAAATTGACTGCATTGACAAAAACACAGTAAATAATCCGCAACCCCACACCCACAAAAACATCATCAAACAAATTGACTGTATCCAGAAATTGATGAATATACTTAACACTTTATTACTAGGTTATCACTACGGGTATGGGCATGGCCCTAAGAGGGACGGCCAGCACGTTTGCAGTGGTAAATTTCTCGCTCACGTCCAATTGCTCGGCGGAAACACCGTCCGGCAAGCGCCACTCGAACGCGTGAAGCAGGGACGCCAATATGAGCGGCACGACGCGCTCTGCCATGGGCAGGCCGGGACACTGCCTCCTGCCGGCCCCGAACGGGATGAACTCGAACTCCTTCCCTCTGAAGCCCATTTCCTCCTCCCTGTCCAAGAACCGCTCCGGGATGAACTCGTCCGGCCTCTCCCACGCCGCCAGGTCTCGCATGATCGACCAAGCAAGGAATATGACGGTGCAGCCCTTGGGCACGGCGTAGCCTCCGATCTCGACGCCCTCCTCCGTGGCCCGCCGCAGAAATAACGGCGACACCGCGTGCAGCCGCATCGCCTCCTTGACCACGGCCTGAAGGTACCGCAGGCTCAACGCGTCGTGCTCCTCGACGTTCTCTTTGCTGCTGAGGGAGCCCTGGATCTCCTCTCGCACCTTGGCCATGGCGCTCGGGTTGCGGAGCAACTCGGCCATCGCCCACTCCACCGTGATGGCAACCGTGTCGCTGCCGGCCACGAACATGTCGAACACGATGGTCGTCACGTCCTCGCGAGTGATCTTGCCCGTGGACATGAGCTCCAGGAGTGCGTCGAGGAAGTCACCGTGCTTGTTTGATGAGGCCGCCTCTCCCTCTTCCTCGTCCAGCCGGCGGTCGATGATGCCGTCCAAGACCCGCAAAACTTTGGCGACCTGGCTAGCGGCATGGCGCCGACATCCTTGCAGGTCAAGCGGCCGGAGGAAAGGGAAAAGGTCGGAGACGTTGGGCTTCGCGATCAACTCAACCAGGTCCTCCACGACCTCGCGCAGCCCCTGCACCGACGACTCGGCGCCCAGATCGAGCACGTCGACGGAGCAGAAGGCGTTGGACACGAGGTTGAGCACTCCGCCGTACATGGTGTTAGACTTAGCATGTTTAGTTGAGTTTCACTTTTCTTTCCGTTGTAATCCCGTTGTAACTCTGCATGTGTCATGTTTAGCGCGTAGAACCATGGTCCCGGGCGGAGATGTGCCCAGTCCAGGACGTGGCCGCGTGAGTCGGGTGCGTGGTCACCGCCACTGCATGGTCGTCGTGCATGTCGCTCGGCGTGGCAGAGAAACCGGATCGAGCAACGATCGTGTGGTGGCGGGGGACGGGCTCAGGCCCATGTATCTGCATAATAAAAGGCAAAGAGAAAACCCGAAAAGCTGCGGCTGTTGAGCAGCGAAAAACCATCGCATTCTGTGATCCAGTTCTTTGTGTGTGTTGCGTGCGCCCGGTGATCGCGCTCCGGCGTTCGCCGGCGTTCCAGTCAGCAGCAGGAGTCGGCGGACACCGTCGGCTCCAACAAGTGGTACCAGAGCGTAAGTGTATGTTCTACAGTGGGTCTGTTAGCCCACCGCGAGAACCTCCTCGGAAGAAGTTCGTGATCCCGTGCAAGGCGGCGGCGGCGGCGAAGATGGCTGACGAGACGTCGCCGAGCACCGAGGCGGGAAGCGGCGTTCGCGAGAGCTCGCTCATGTGGCCGATGCTCACGCGCACGAACTACTCCGAATGGTCCATGCTGATGCAATGCAACTTTGAAGCGCTGGAGTTATGGTACACCATCGATCCGGGGACGAACGTCAAGCGTTCCAGGGATCGTCAGGCGATGAGCTGCCTGAACCGATCTGTACCACAGGAGATGTGGACGACGTTGGGAAGAAAGAACACCGTCAAGGAGGCGTGGGAGGCGGTCAAGACGATGCGACTCGGTGCTGATCGTGTCAAGGAAGTCAATGCCCAGAAGCTGTTACAAGAATTTGAGAACATCAGCTTCAAGGATGGGGAGACAGTTGACGATTTTGGCATGAGGATCAACAATCTTGTCGCCAACCTTAAAGCCTCGGGGAGACGGTGGATGAGCCCCGAGTCGTGAAGAAATTTCTCCGAGTCATCCCCGCGAAATTCGCGCCGGTTGTGGTTTCGATCGAAATGTTCTGTGATCTGAAAACCATGACGGTCGAAGAACTAGTGGGGAGGCTGCGTGCGGCGGAGGAACGCATGGAGGAGAAGGTAGAACAGATCGTGGACAAAGCTGGTCGGTTGCTTCTGGCTGAAGAGGACTGGATCGCGAAATACAAACATCGCTTTCAGTCCAACTCGCTCAAAGAAAGCAGTGGCAGTGGTGGTCAGCACAAGGGCAAATCGCCGGTGAAACATGATGGCGGCGGTGGAACTGGTGGCCAGAAGGACGTCAAGCTCACGTCGGAGGGCACACCTCGACGTAAAGGCAGGTGTCGCAACTGCGGCATCTATGGGCACTGGGCTGAAGATTTCAAGAGGCCCAAGAAGGAAAAGAAGAATGAGGAGAAGAAGGAGGCGGCGAACGTGGCTGTCGCTGATGCACAGCCGGCGTTGTTCATGGCGTCGGCAAGCGAGATCGTGCACAAGGCCACCAAGTTCGTACATCTGGCGGAGAAGAAGGTGGCTCCCATCCACTGCGATGACGGCGTGTGGGTGCTGGACACAGGAGCCAGCAACCACATGACGGGGACGCGGGAAGCACTAACACGCCTTGACGAGGAGGTGTCAGGTAATGTTCGTTTTGGCGACGGCTCCTGCGTTGAGATCAAGGGGCTCGGCTCAATCGTCATGGAAGGACGAGATCGCCAACACAAGGTACTGACCAACGTGTATTACATTCCCAAGTTACAGAGTAACATCATCAGCTTAGGCCAATTGGAGGAGGCTGGGTGTGAAGTGTTAATGAAAAATGGCAGACTTACAGTTGTTGATTCTGAGGGTAAACTAGTGATCAATGTCCCACGCACTAGTAACAGGCTCTATACCCTTAAGAATGCAGTAGTACCCCCTGTTTGTTTGCACATGAACTTAGCAGATCCAACTTGGGTGTGGCATGCAAGGTTTGGTCACCTGAATTTTAGAGCACTTCGAGATCTAGGCAGTAAGGGGATGGTGGAAGGCCTGCCAGAGATAGATCGAGTCGAACAGGTTTGTGATGGCTGCACATTAGGGAAGCAGCACAGAAAACCATTCCCTCAGCAATCCTCATTCAGAGCAAGTCAGGGCTTAGAATTGGTTCATGTTGACTTGTGTGGAAAGATCAGCCCACCAACCCCAGGTGGGAAACAGTATTTTCTGCTTGTGGTAGATGACCACAGCAGATACATGTGGGTGGAGTTGTTGAAAGCCAAAGATGAAGCACTGCAATACTTCAAGAAAATTAAACAGCAAGCTGAATTAGAATGTGGCAAGCAGATGAAGGCAATGAGAACTGACAGAGGGGGAGAATTTAATTCAAACCTATTCACTGTCTTCACCAATAATACAGGCATCAAGCATTACACTACTACTGCTTACTCTCCACAACAAAATGGGGTAGTGGAGCGTCGTAACCAAACTATAGTGGAGATGGCTAGATGTCTGTTAAAATCAAAAGATGTGCCATCAAGGTTCTGGGGTGAAGCTGTTGCAACTGCAGTGTTCATATTAAATCGAGCTCCAACCAAAAGCCTTCAAGACATGACACCATATGAAGCTTGGCATGGAAAGAAACCCAGGGTGGATCATATGAAAACCTTTGGGTGTGTAGCACATGTAAAGAAAGTTGGGCCTGGTATCACAAAATTGTCTGACAGATCAACCAAAATGGTTTTCCTCGGGTATGAGTCAGGAACAAAAGGGTATCGGGTGTTTGATCCTGTAAACAACCAACTACATGTGAGCCGAGATGTTGTGTTTGAGGAGCAAGAGAAATGGAATTGGGATACCCCAAGAAGCTCAGACCAGGCTGAAACTGAAAGCTTTATTATTGATTTTCAGCCTACTGTAGCAGAACCGACAATGCAACCTGCAGCTGTATTTGAAGGAGGTGAAGGCAGTCAGCAGGATCAGGGGGAACAGGGTCATGAAGTGTCACCCCAGGCATCATTACCAGCATTACCAGGGTCCCCATCGACACCAAATAATTCTGCAGTAGGCTCTAATGCCACTGGGTCAAACTCTGCAGGTAGCTCAGACTCAGTTCAGGGTCCAGTAAGGTTTAGATCCTTGAATGATTTGTTTGATACTACTGAGGAGATACATGACTATGAATATAGTGGGTTATGCTTGCTTGCAGCTGATGAACCAGCAAGTGTTGAGGAGGCCTTGGAAGAAAAATGTTGGAGGGATGCAATGAATGCAGAACTGCAATCCATCAGTGACAACAGCACTTGGAGACTGACAGAGCTACCAAAAGGTCAGCGAGCTATAGGTCTCAAGTGGGTGTTTAAAGTGAAAAAAGATGCAGCTGGTAACATTGTTAAACACAAGGCTCGACTTGTGGCAAAGGGGTATGCACAAAAACAAGGGGTGGATTTTGATGAAGTCTTTGCACCTGTGGCCAGACTAGAAACAGTAAGATTACTTTTGGCTCTAGCTGCAAATGGGGGCTGGGAGGTCCATCATATGGATGTGAAATCTGCTTTTCTCAATGGGGATCTCCTAGAACAGGTGTATGTTCATCAGCCACCAGGATTCAAAGATCCAGACAATGCAGGGATGGTGCTTAAGTTGAATAAGGCCTTATATGGGTTGAAGCAGGCTCCAAGAGCATGGAATGCAAAACTTGATCAAGAGCTGTACAAACTCGGTTTCAGAAGAAGTGAGGAAGAGCATGCTGTGTACAGAAGAAGTGAGGGTGATTCATTCCTCATAGTTGGTGTGTATGTAGATGATTTAATCATCTGTGGTCCAGATAGCAGTAAGATCTGTGGATTCAAGGAACAGATGAAGAAGCTTTTCAGCATGAGTGACTTAGGCCTACTAAGTTACTACCTTGGGATGGAGGTGACTCAAAAGGATGGTGAGATTTCAGTTTGCCAAAGTGCCTATGCTACCAAGATAGTAGAACAGTGCGGTCTGTCAGGCTGTAACTCTACAGATACACCAATGGAACAGCGTGTGAAACTTGTATCAGGAACTGCAGAAAAGGTACTTGATGCTACCAGGTATAGGAGTGTAATTGGGAGTCTTAGATACTTGGTTAACACAAGACCAGACATTGCTTATGCAGTTGGGATAGCAAGTCGTTTCATGGAGTCACCAAACAGTGAGCACTGGGGTGCTGTAAAAAGGATAGTCAGATATATTTCTGGAACTATCAGCTATGGGCTCAAGTATGGTCCAGGGGGAGATGGAGGTCTGAACCTGTTGGGATACACAGACAGTGACCATGGTGGTGATCTCGTGCTGCGCAGAAGCACCACTGGCATGGTATTCTTCCTGGGATCAAATTTGGTGACATGGACCTCACAGAAACAGAAAGTTGTTGCCCTCTCTTCGTGTGAGGCCGAGTACATGGCAGCAGGAGCAGGTGCTTGTCAGGGAGTGTGGCTTAGCAGGCTTATAGCTGAACTGATGGGAAGAAGAGTTCAGAAGTTCAAACTTCTTGTGGATAACAAATCGGCCATAGAGCTTTGCAAAAATCCTGTCTTCCACGAAAGAAGTAAACACATTGACACTCGCTTCCATTACATCAGAGATTGTGTCAGCAATGGGCAGGTTGATGTTGAACACGTGAGAACCGACAACCAGTTGGCTGACATACTGACAAAAGCACTTAGCAGGATCAGGTTCGTGGAGCTGCGACAGAGGCTGGGCATCCTCAAGATACAACAGGATTAGGGGGGTGATTTGTTAGACTTAGCAGGATTAGGAACCCCCTCGCCGAGCGCCTAGTCGCGTCTAGTCGCCGCCTAGCGGAACCTTGGTCTCAATTGAAGAAATGTCTTCGTATTCCCGAGGAAAGAGTAGCAGTATGGAGAATCAAATTGAAATCTGATCTTTCATATGAGGAGAAGCCCGTGCAAGTTCTAGATACTCAAGAAAGGGTGACTCGTAGTCGAGTAGTTAAGTTATACAAGGTAGTGTGGAGTAATCATAGTGAACGGGATGCGACTTAGGAGCGGGAAGATTATCTAAAGGAAAATCATCCAACTTTCTATACTAAATGGTACGCTTTCCAAATCTTGGGACGAGATTTTTATAAGGGGGGAGGGCTGTAACATCCCAAGTGTTTGGCTTGCATTTGTGCATGTGCATTGCATAACATAAGCACATTCATTTCATTATCACATGTGCATCATTCTATGTTTCATTAGCTATGCCTAGATGTTTCATATGTTTCAATTGAATGTTTCAATTACTATATGAGCTTGGAGTACATGCATTACATACAAATGAGTGTGGTGACTCACTAAAACACTTTAACTATGTTTAGGAACCCTAATGGAACAAGGTTCATGTTGACCACTTAGCTTAATTATGCTTCTAAGTGATGGTTGCCTCTAGTTGACCACTAGAGTGCTTTTGTTTGACCAAATAGAAAGTACAGCTTAGAGTGTTTGCATGGCTGTGCGCTCTTAAGCAAAGTTGTAGTAAATTTTATAAGGAACAAAAGTTGTTTTATGACCTTGAACTAGAAATGTGCACAACATGCTCAAAAGTGGCTTACAAGTCAGTTTTCACTACTATTCAGTACTTAGAAAATTGGCTAAGTCATTACTGCAGTTTCAGTTTACCCGTGCCCCTGTTTGACAGCTTGTAGTTTAAAATTTAGGCCGAACCAGACCAAACCCATGTAAGCAAAGTTGGAGCACTCATATAGCTCTACAACTTTTAGGATTATAGATTTTGTTAGTTCGCGCTAGTTTAAGAGTTAGAGGGCGTAGAAGTTTGGGTTTCAGACGCATTTTTTGCAGTAGAATTGGTTAGCTCCTGGACTGATTTGAATCATGCTCGGGCAATGGTCATGGCCGACCGGCTTCAGAGCCTGGCCGCCGCGTGGCTCTTCCGTCGCGCGAACGAGTGCCACGGCATCGGTGTGTATGTGTTGGGGAGGCAAACCGAGAGCCTCACCTGCTGCCTTCCTTTCCCATTCACCTGCTGCTCTTCCTCTCCCTTGTCCATTCTTCTCCACGGCCAAGAACAGCAGCCGTAGGAGCAGCACCGCCGCCACCAAAAATCCACCGCAGCCAGGCACCATCCTTCGATTCTTCGTAGCCTCAGCAGCGCCGTGAGCTCCTCCACGTCTCTGACCTAGCTGCGACGCCGCTCGATCACCGGTGAGGGCCCGTGGACCAATGCCGCCAACATGGCTGCCATGAATGCCGAGAGGAGCTCGTGCATGGCCTCTGTACCTCGTGTCCCTCCTTGCTCTCTATCTATCTCATCCTATAGTCACCTAGGGCTGCCGCTGCTCGCGCAACCGGCCTCCGGCTAATGCCAAAGCCAGCGAGGCCACAGCGCCGCTCGCCGCCGACCGGAGTCCGTCCCCGTACATACGTACAGCGCCGCTGCTGTTGCCGCTCCTTAAGCCATCGCTGCGTGTTAGTTGAGAAAATCGTTCGCTAACCTATCCTGGTAGATGCGTCTCTACGAGAGGAATCCGTTGGTGGTGGTCGCGTCGCCGGAAAGTTCGCCGCCGGCGAGCTACGACCGGTCAAAGTGTCACCTCTGCTTCTATCCCTATGACGTGTGGGTCCAGATTGACCTTGGGTCCCAGCCGTCAGTCCCTAGGGTGCACAGCGCTAGGTGCGCATAGCAGTTTCTAGGGTTTAGATGTTTTCGTTTTTAACCTTTTCAAGTTTTTGTGTGAGTCTTGTAAATTCAATATCTAGAGCTACAGAGGTCCGATTTGAGTGAAACCAATTTTGTTGGTCTTGTTATGAAAAGCTCTATCTAATAGAACCATTAAACTTGTTTGGAAATATTTTCTGTGCAGTATTAGTTATCCTTGTTAAGTATTTTAAGATGGCCTTTACCTTGGGAAATTCATAACTTGAGTTTGGTTGATGCCAAAAATGTGATTCCACTTGGGTTGGTCTTGTGTTGATATGTGTTAGCAAGGAAAAATGCTAAAGCTGCAGTGACTTTAGTGGAAATAGGACTTTGTGGTTTATCCTAGTTAAATGCTTTTATAATCCCTGTTGACTTGTCATTTTTGCATCGAATGTTCTACTTGTGCAAAGGCTATGAAAATTGTACAGTAGCCTATTGAGGACATGTATGAGCTACTATAATTTTTGTAGAAATTATTGAGCACTTTTGATATATGTTTATTATTTCACCTAATTATCTAAATAAATTAATAAAGGCATGAAAAGAATTTAATTAGGGATGGCCACTATGTTTTCTAGTGTTCATTTAATGTATGTTAACCGTTAGTAACCTTGGTGGTGCTCAAAGTATCATTCTTATATATAGTGAAATATTATTTTTTTTCCAATTTTCGCTTCTAGTGATTTTCTGGACAGTTTCTAGGACTATGTAAATTACATTAAGTAAATGATGTTTGCTGGAAAACTTGTCTATACCAAAGTTGTAGATAACTTACTCATATATCTTGTGTTAAATTTTCATGGCATTTGTCCATGTAGTTTTTGAGTTATAGCTGTTCAAAGTCAGGGTCCCGAACTTGCTGCTCTCTGGAATTTCTGGACCAGTTTTGATAAATCAACTTGTTTGGCCTAGTTAACTAAATATTCATGCTGAGACATCTGAAGATGGATTGTAGGCAATTTCATAAGCTTTCCATAATGTCTTGTTGCACCCAATTTGGAGTTATGTAACTCCAGTTATGCTTTAATATTTTAGCTGCTTTCTCTGGTCTATGTTTGCTGAAATGGGTGATGCACTTGGCTGCTTAAGCTTGGTATGGATGTTATAGATGCTTAGGCTAATGTAAACAAGTTGCTAGCTGCAGGTGCTAGACCTTTAACTGGTGATGAAAAGTTGTACCTCAGATTGCTAGAGCTTGGTGAGTTTGTATTCTTGCTTAGAGAAGAGATTTGCACTTACTCAGTAAAGTGATTTGAATATGGCTATTCGTACTCGGTAAACAAGTGTCCAATGATGCTTTGCTAATTGCTTACTTACTGTTATTCATCCATCATGAGCATCATGTCATTCCTTATGCAACCATGATATTCATCTTGTGCATATGCATGCAATAGGTGTACCGGAAGGAGTGACACTGCTGGAATTCGAGGAACCGAGCGAGGAGCAGCAGCAGCCAACGCCGGAGGTTCAGGAGGTGCAGCCTTCAGGAGAAGTGCAAGACGAGGAGGTCACCATTGAGTGCCTGGACCATCGTCCGTGCAACTTTGTGAAAGGCAAGCCCCGGAGCATTATAAGCCTCCTAATTTCTGAAAATACAATTGAGTATATACGTTATATGTATTGATGCATTACGTTATAGGAGTTGGCTGCATATATATCCTTCCTTGTCCAAGTATAAATCCCTAAAATCCTATTTAAGTATAGGATCAGATAGAAGCTTAGCCCTGCTCTAAGCGGTAGAAGTCAGGTGATTTCCTGTCACCTGCGAGATATAGGAATATATATATATATATATATATATATATATATATATATATATATATATATATATATATATATATATATGGCACGGTTGGCTATATTTGCTATTGTGGAAAAGAACCATGTGTTAATGAAATGAAATGAGACCGGGCGGGATGACGATAGTGAAGCAACAAGGCATGGAGGTCTTGGGTGTGGATCTATCCCCGTCTGTATCGATTAAGGACCGATTCTTGGAGCCTTTCCTGTTCATGTTGAACGCATGCCTCTCTCTTAGTTGGCCGGGTCTGGAGACCGACCACGAAGCCGAGTAGCTCAACTCAGGCCGGGAGTCGGTAAGTATAAAGTGCGCCTCGGAAGGGAGCTGTAGGCGTGAGTCCAGGGGCAGGTGAGTTAAAAGTCCTGATCGTCCTGGCAGAAGGGTAATCCCTGAGAGTGCTGGCGCTGACCGAACCCGCGAAGTTGGTTCCTGAGTTGTACCAAAGGTGACCTAATGCTCCTCGACGGAGGAAGTCATGGGTGAGAGTTAGGAATACCCCCTCAGCTGAGTTGTAATTCGATTTGAGTCGCCGTCTCTCACCGGTTAGTGAGAACTTGATGGGATTATCTCCAACGTAGATCTCACTAAATAACTTGATGGTTCAGGAATGATGATATGATGATGACAACCTTATTACACCTGCTATGGTTAATATTGTTTGCTCCTAATAAAGTGAGTGCTCTAGTACAGGTGCTAACCTAGATGACAGGTTCATGATGATTAACTTGATGCTTAAGCATTAAAAATTACTTATTTGTATTAAGCTTTTATGCAAAATGTTGTCAAGCTAGCTTGCATTATATCAGCCTTGCATTATATCAGCCTTGCATGATCCTTGGTGTCACTTTATTTCTGGTTTTTGACGGGTAAGTCTAGCTGAGTACCTTCTCGTACTCAGGGTTTATTTCCCACCTGTTGCAGATGATTAGTTCTACTTTGGTTGCTGCAAGTATTGCCTTCTCCCAGCTGGGGATGAAGACTAGGCCGTTGGCGCGGTCTCTACTAGTTTCCTTATCTGAAGATGCTTTTGTGGGACATGGCCGTTACTCTGGCAGAGTATTTGAAACTATGAAGTTATGTACTAAACTATGTTGCTTCCGCGAAACAAACTTGGTTTGTAATATTTTATTTTGAACTCCGATGGATATAATCCGAATGCCACTTGTGAAATGTTGTAACGAATGATGTGTTGTGTTGAATCACTACGATCTTGGTTTGTATGTCGAAAGTTGTTTGAAATCCCTTGAGATTTCCGGACTACCGGGATTATGGGAGCTTAAGTACATGAATTTGATCACTTCGGTGATTGTTTTTGTACTTACGTTCTTATAATTTGGTCGGTTCTATTACAGGGCCTACATCTGCCTCGGTTGAGTCTCGCCACGGCTCTGGCCTGCGCGCGCAAGTTCAGAAGATTCCCGCACAGTTCCATGGTAGATGTTTCAACTGCCTCTCCCTCTCGCACCGTGTGGCGACTTGCCGGTTACCTCGGCGTTGTCTGCGCTGCCGCGGTCTCAGCCATCTTGCTAGGGACTGTTGTCGGTCCAAGAAGATGACGAACGGCAGGGGTGCCGGCCAACGACCGCCCTCCCAGCTTGCTCTCCTCGGCGGTACACCGAAGGCCGATGGGATCGCGAGGGGGGTCGTGGGGGGTCGTGGGGGGTGCCCTCAGCACCCGCCGTCGCCGGAGGCGACGCCGGCACCGCGGTGGTATGCCTGCGGTGGACACCGCCGTGGACGCGCCTGCCAACCCCAGCGACGACGCCACTGCTTCGACTACCGAGCGCTGCTTCCTCGAGTCATACCCTTTGGTGGAAGCGCTCTGTGAGCGCACAGCTCCCTCCGCCCCACTCACCTTGGTCGACCCGATGCTGGATGAGCTTGCTGCCCAGCTCATCTCCCGACCAGCGGCCGCACAGGCCCCAGACAACCTGTCTCCGGAGGGTCCAGCCTCGTTGTGGGACCCGTCGTCAACGGCCCCTCAATGCACGGCGGACCTCGGGTCGCCTCAGTCGTCTCCCGTGCGCGGCACACCGGCGGCCGTTGTGGCACCGGCTGAGGAGGACCCGCCTTCCTCGGGGGAGGCCGCGCGGCGGCTGGCCAAGTTCATCGACGAGGTCCGAGTGGTGAGGCAGCCACCCCTCATCAGCTCCCCTCCCAAGCATAAGACGCCTCCCAAGCGGACCTTGCCTCTTCGGAGCAGGCGGATTGCCGCTCAGCAGATGGACCACATCCCGGTGTCCAAGCGCGGCGAGGTACTGCTTATGAAGAGGATGGGATTCTTGGAACCTTCGGCGCCGCCTTCCTCTGCGGCCAAGCGTTCCTACGAATCCTACTTCGAGGCCGACCTTTCGACTACTGAAGTTGAGGCCCTCGACGAGCTGTTCCCAGCTTGTAAAGGGTTGTGCGGGTAGTTTGGTTGATTCCAGTGGATCCCAAGGTTGTCATATTCAAAATGTAGCCCCGTCGTGGTGTCGGTCGGGCCAGGAACGACCGCTCTTGTATTTGTTTGAACTTCTATCTTCTTAATACAAAAATACGCACACTCATGCGTATTCGCTAAAAAAAACTAGAATTACGTTCCTGCATTGCAACGAGAATAAGAAAATATATATCGTACACAGCCAAACTTTTATCATGATAACCAGTGAACTGAAATAAGGGTGTGTTTAGTTCGCGAATTTTTTTGGCTTTGACTACTGTAACATTTTCGTTTGTATTTGTCAATTAGTGTCCAATCATAGACTAATTAGGCTCAAAAGATTCGTCTCGTGGTTTTCTACCAAACTGTGTAATTAGTTTTTTTCGTCTACATTTAATGCTTCATACATATGTCAAACATTCGATGTGACAGAAAATCTTGAAAATTTTTTAGAACTAAACATGGTCTAATTATACAACCTTGCACTGCCATCATTCATGGAGGACACTGACTCCGTCATTTACGGGAACATGGAGCGTCATTCACGGGAGCATGGAGCATCTGCATGAAAGGAATCCAAGGTGAGTAATGCAAAGGTATGCGCATAATCCCTATTATTTTCACTAAGCACCATCATTTCTTGCTCAAACATGCTTAGTGCATTGCTTAAAATGTCGACATTCATCAAGAGAGGGATTAAGTGGGTCGCCTGACCCCTAGGGCGTCGCCTGACCCCAGTCCTGCTCCTCCTCTGCTCCTATCACCTCCAATCACTCCTACCTTGCATGTGTTGAAAAATGCAAAAGCCGGTGATGTGATTCCACCTTTCATCCTTGCCTCCCACTCACCTTGGCCTCCAACATCTCCAAAGTTTTCAATCAATCCCTTGGCATTTCTTCTTTTGATTCTCCTGGAGCCATGCATACACAAGCATCCAAGGGTGATCCAAGCCAAGAGATGGCAGGATTCCCTCCCTAGGGCGTCACATGACCCCCTAGTGGGGTGTCCTTGGCACATTGCACGTTCCTGGCTCCATTTCTTGCCTTGGGTGCGCATTCTCTCGGGCCTTGTTTAGATGTGAAAAGTTTTTATGAAAATGTCACATCGGATGTTCCGTACGATGTCGGAAGAGTTTTCGGATACTAATAAAAAACTAATTACATAGCTTGTCTGGAAACCACAAGACGAATTTATTAAGCCTAATTAATCTGTCATTAGCATATTTTGTTACTGTAGCACTTTAGTGTCAAATCACGGACTAATTAGGCTCAAAACGTTTGTCTCGCAATTTTACACGGAAACTGTGCAATTAGTTTTTTATTTCGTCTATATTTAATACTCTATGCATATGCCGCAAGATTCGATGTGATAGTTTTGGGTGAAAAGTTTTTAATCTAAACAAGGCCAGAATTTCCAAGCCTTTCTAATATCCACACACCCCTCTTCTCCTTCGTACTCCACCTTCGAAAGCCAATTTGCTTAATCACCCAGCAAACCATCCTTCCAGGAGAAGAAGGGCAATGTTGCGGTGATCTATAAATCAAGGACGTGCTTTGTTTTCACTCACCCATAACCTCTCTTCTTGAGATTGTCATTAGTTTTCAGGAACGAAGAAAGGTCTCAAAGGTTTCCTTGGCATAGGAAGCAGCAAACGAGATAATAATCATATCCTATATAGCCACTCTTCATCAGGAAATCAAAGCATCGCGACAGCAACACTATGTCCGTAGATCGAGTGAGCCAAGGAAGTGGAGGCCAACAAGTGGAACAAGAAGCATGGGCAAACCCACCAACACTTTGTCTTGACAAGTGATGAACAAACTATTTTGATGGACGATCGGGAGCAACAAGCCTTCTAAATCCTAAAGGACTGCACATTTCTACACATTTGAGTGTACGATCATGACTTCCTCAATCGCACATGTATGATTACTGAATTTCAAAATATTTTCCGTAGTATCGGTTGGAAAATTTTTTAGCGTATCATTGATGAAGGGTCTAGATAACTCACCATTGAATTTTTGAGCACGCTTACAATAACTGCAAATCATGTTACCTTTAGACTCTTTGGTGAGCAATACACGTTTACATGGAAACAACTTATTGTTTTGTTTGCTTTAATAAAGGTTGCAAACATGATTTAGGCAAAGCTGCTTAAGGTTTTGATAAAGTTGATTTCTGGAAAGAAATTAAGAACTCTGATAATTCTAGCCTTCCAAGAACTAATGACATTCATAACCCAACTTTACGTTTCATGCGCCGTTGGACTGCTGACTCTTTCTAAGAAATGATGTTCGCACTGTTAGAATAGATGAGACGAAGCTCATGTATGCCATGATTAATAGAATTCGAGTCTCCGCCATTATGTGCATGATAGAATATTGGTTGAGAACTTTTAGACGTGGTGGTGATGTCGAGCGCACCTCTCTGATAACAAGACTTGTTAGAAATTTAGGCTTGCTTGATATGACTTTAATAATTACTTAACTTCAGATAGGTCGACTCTTGATGTTGATCATCTTGTTCAAGTTCATATGATGGGAGTTGATCCTGATGGCTCTTTAATTATGACTTAGCTTGGTTATGTTAATGAAATCATTTTACCCAATATGGAGTACTGGTTAACCAATGTGGACCAGCTAACCTCCCATTGAAGACCATAGAAGAACACAATAGCAGAATTGCAGGAGAAGTGCAGGTTACACAGAGAAGGACAAGAGCACAAAAGGCGAAAATGTCCTTCTCCGTGTAAGCAGAAAAGGACAAGAGCACAAACTACGAAAATGTCCTTCTCCGTATAATCGCACTTCTCCTACAGTTCTGCTATTGTTTTCTTCTATGGTCTTAAATAGGAGGTTAGCTGGTCCACATTGGTTAACCAGTACTTCACATTGGGTAAAGTGATTTCATTAACATAATCAATTTAAGTTATAATTAAAGAGCCATGAGGATCAACTCCCATCATGTGAGCTTGAACAAAATGATCAATATCAAGAGTCGTTCTATCTGAAGTTAAGTAATTATTAAGGCCATATAAAGCAAGCCTAAATTTCTAGCAAGTCTTATTATCAGAGAGGTGCACTCAACATCACCACCGCATCTAAAAGTTCCCAACCTATATTCTATCATGTACATAATGGGGAAAACTTAAATTATATTAATCATGTTATACATGAGCTTCATCTCATATGTTCTAACAATGCGAACATCATTTTTTAGAAAAAAGAGTTAACAGTCCAAAGGTGCATGAAACGTAAAGTTGGGTTATGAATGTCATTAGTTCTTGGAAGGCTAGAATCATCAGAGTTCTTAATTTCTTTTCAGAAATCAACTTTATCAAAACCTTAAGCAGCTTTGTCTAAATCATGATTGCAACCTTTATTAAAGCAAACAAAACACTAAATTGTTTCCATGTAAACGTGTATTTGCTCACCAAAGAGTCTAAAGATAACATGGTTTGCAGTTGTTGTAAACGTGCATAAAAATTCAATGGTGAGTTGTCTAGACCCTTCTTCAATGATACACCAAAAATTTTCCCAACCGATACTACGGGAAATATTTTGAAATTCAGTAATCATATCTGTGCGGTTGAGGAAGTCATAATCATACACTCGGGTGTATAGAAATGTATGGTCCATCAGGATTTGGAAGGCTCGTTGCTCCCAATCGTCCACCAAAATAATTTGTTCATTACTTGTCAAGACAGGAAGTGTTCTTGGGTTTGAGCGTACTTCTTGTTCAATCTCGAGATTTATCGGTCTACTAAGTTCCTTGAAGCTACTCGTAGGATAAGGTGTGCGTATATATGTTCATAGGGAGTGAATGTACGCTCAAATTTCATACGATGGTGCCGCGTAGGACTCTTCGTGCAACGCCCCACCGAGCAGCTTCCAATGGCCCACTCAGGTGGCGGCAAGATGGAGGAAGGAGGAGGATGGAGTGGCAGTGGCTAGGATTAGTCGCCGCCCATGTGGCCCATATGGGGAGTGACATGGGGCCTCTCTGTAACAGAATGAGTTCATAACATATCCTCTGCGTATATCTCAATCTAATGAAATATTATATTTATTGCTCATATATAGCTTCAAACGGATGGAGTACAGCCACAAAGATGCTATCTTTGTGTTAGATCTTCTCCTCCGATCCATTGGCAATTTAGATAAAATAGTGCACATCAATTTTGCTCAGGCAACTTATGGTTGGCTGGTTAGCCCAAGTCATCACGAGTTCTCAACTGGTGCCGACAGCGAATTACCAAACGATGGTCCCTCCCGTCGCTACCGTTGTAGCTGAAGTACGTATGACGAAGGATCGTCTTATTCATATTTAGAGGTAGGACCTTGGGCGAAACACACGCTTGGCTTCGAAGATTTAATTGTCAAGAAAATTATTCTCAGCTAGGATACGTACACTGAGGTTCGATTATTAGCAACTCAAAAAGTGCGAGGGGCCTTGCAGATCTCCGTTTGCTACGCTCGGCAAGCAATGATAAAGTTGTCAACAGCTTCAGACAGGTGATTCGACCAAGAATATATATTCTGGATAGTAAATATGAGTCTATTTCGATCTTTAGATCCTATAGACACTAATTATAGATGGTTGAAGGTGTTTTACACCTATTATTTTTAAATAGTAGGATTCATATGGATATTTGGATTCCCAAAATTAAATCTAGGGGTTGTGGATTATATATCCCGTTAGAGCATTTTCAGCAGGCTATCTAAACCCAATGCCTATCTTAAATTTGGGTAGTGAAAGCCAAAAAACGCACTCCAGCAGGCTACCTATCAGACTACCTACTTTTATTGGCCCAACAAATTTTCCGTCCCACTACCTACATCTGTTGGGCTAACAAATCATCCTACCTATTTTTTCCTTCCCCTCTTTCCACTCGCGCGCACTCGGAACCGCTTGCTGCCACCGCCTACAAGCTTCCTCCCCGTCGCTCGGCCCTCCCAAGTGGCGGTCCTCCCCGGCAGAGGATCTCCGCGACGGTCGCCCTCCCGGCGGTGGACCTCCCCAGCGGCCCTCCCTGGCGGTTTCCCGACGGTGCTCCTCGATGGCTTCCCCAGCGGCCCTCCCCGGCGGCTTCCCAGCAGCCCTCCCCGGCCATGGCGCAGCTCTGCTCCGGTCACTGACATGACGGGCTGCCTTCCCCCGTGGCGCCCTCATCCAGCGCGGCTCTTTGCTCCGGCCATGGCGATTCCCAGTGTAGCTTCCTGGTCGGGCATGGTTCCCCGGCGGCGCTCCGGCAACTCTCCTCCCCGGTGGCAAGCTGTTGATGGCCGAGTTCGTCGATGGCTACAAGGAAGAGGATGACACGTGGGTCCCACATGTCGTGGACTGTTAGAATGAATTTAGGAACCATGTTTTTAGGTAGTACTACTGGAGTTGGAAGTAAATTATATATATTATGAAATTGGTGGCTACCTAAATAGAGAAATAAGTAGTGTGTTTTAGGTAATACTACTGGAAATGCTCTTAGATTCTATCTATTTGGGTCTCCTTCTCGTTCTCATATTTTATTCTCATGCTCTGTCTATCTATCCTGTAATATATAAGAGATTCAGAGTTTAAAATTTATATCAAGATACAAGCTATTTTAGATCCTCAACTCTCTCTCTCCCATGTTTTTTTACGGGAGGTATTAAGATTTCTTTTAAACTTTTTTTTAAAGGTAGATTCCATTTAAACTTAGTGTCACCCAAAATAACCAACATTAATTAAGAAAAATAACAACTAAACTACCCCTGGGTGTTTGGTTTCCCCTTCTAAAGTTTAGTCCCTGTCACATCAGATGTTTGGACACTAATTTGGAGTATTAAATATAGACTAATTATAAAACTAATTACACAGATTGAGACTAATTTGCGAGACGAATCTATTAAGTCTAATTAGTCCATGACTTGGCAATGTGGTGCTACAGTAAACATGTGCTAATGATAGATTAATTAGGCTTAATAGATTCGTCTCGTGAAGTAGTCACGGCTTGTGTAATTAGTTTTATGATTAGTATCCGAACACCCGATATGACACCCAATATGACACCTGATGTGACACTTCCTAAACTTTAGTCCCTGGATCCAAATAATCATATTTTATATTATAGGATAGAGGGAGTTTTTTTTAATCCAAATAGAGCCTAACGCGACGGAAAACAAGAAGCAAAAAACTACTCTTAGGGACTATTTGGTTCATTTCATTTGGAGGAATTAAAATTTACTTAATAAATTAGACTATTTGGTTTGAAATTTGATATTCCACCATTTTTCAAAGCTCACATATAAGTCTATCTCAAATTCATAGGGTGGAAGATGGAAATTGATTCTATAGATTATCATCTTATGTTTCTACTTTGCAACTTATAGCACGCTCTTCAACTCAACTTCCCTACGGTAGAAATACAACACATAAATATCTCTCTCATATAGCCAACAATAATATACAAATATAATTCATATACAAACATATTAGATTATTTAATTTGTGTCTAGATTATTATTATTAAAATGATTCAATTCCAAAGATCCAGATGGGTCCTTATATTTATTAACGCCACATCCTGTCGCTCTTTTCATAAAAATGGAGGACGATCGTCCTTGTTCGTCTCCATCTTTACACTTCAGTCTATTTTTTTATCACACAGTACCACTCAGACATTCAGAAATCGAGTTATGTGCTCATTCCACGACAGAGAAAGTTGGCAACCCAGATCTTGCAGAAGCTCCTGATGTTAAGCTCATTCCACGACAGAGAAAGTTGGCAACCCAGATCTTGCAGAAGCTCCTGATGTTAATCAGGATCCTTTCCACTCCACACCAGAGGGCAACATGGACATAGAGGGCCCTGAACCAGGCCATGAAGCTGTACCTCTACCAAAAGAGCACATAGAGACACGACATCAACCAATTCATCGCTCGAATCACGGCTTCATTGCCAACTTCCCTACTTAACATTCAACGTGAGTTGATAGTAAAGCTCAAATGTGCCGCAATCAATTCGCAGCAATCAAGTCATCGATAGGAACTTCGCAGCAATCAATTCATTTTCACAGGAAAAAATACCAAACTGGCCCTTAGATTGGCCAAAAAGGCTAGAAAACCCCAGGAAAAAAGACAATCCAATTAGCACAAGACGTGTTGGTCAAGAAGTCAGGTGAACTTTCACTACCAAAGTCAGGTGAACTTTCACTACCGGATACAGGGCTTGTTTAGTCGGTAAAAATGTTTGGGTTCGGCTACTGTAGCACTTTTCGTTTTATTTGGCAATTTGTGTCCAATCATGGACTAATTAGACTCAAAAGATTTATCTCGTGATTTATAACTAAACTGTATAATTAGTTTTTTCTTTCGTCTACGTTTAGTACTCCATGCATGTGCGTAAGATTCGATGTGACAGGTACTGTAGCACTTTTTGGGTTCCCTTTTTAGGAACTAAACAGGCTCACAGTTTGTTGCACGACATTTTGAACGCCCTTTGTCAAATCACAAGATGGAGGCCTTCAAGCATTGGTGGAGTTTGGGCAACCAAAGAAAAAGCCGGACAACTCATCAATATATTTGTTGTTCATATACTCCCTCCGTCCCCAGTTCTAGAACAGTATCATATTTTAGGCCCGTTTGGTATGGATTCATACCCAGCTCCAAGAGCTGTTTTCAGCTCTCATAACCAAAACAGTCCTTCGCTGCTCCGCTTTGGCATGGGAGTCGTGGGAAACCCGCTAAGAAGAAGCGAGGAGAGAGAGTAGGAGCCAAAAATTGTAGCTTCTTACGGCTCTGCGACAGAGAGCCCCCGAGGCGCACGACGGCGTCGAGGCGGATGTGGCGCATCTCGTCAGGAGGGAGGCGGATGCAGCGCATCTCGTCAGGAGGGAGGCAGAAGCGACGCATCTCGTCGGGAGGGAGGGAGATGAGGGCTGGTGGGGAGGGAGGAACCGGCGCGGGCAGAGGTGTGGCACCGCCGCTGGCCCGTGGCCGGGTGCGGCCCCCAAGCATGGCGCAGTGGTGAGCGTCTGGTGGAGATGCGGGTATGTAGGGATGAAAACGATCGATAGGAGGCTAAATCACTTTCATTTTCATAGTTTTTTCTCGAAAACGAAGTCAATACGATATTGTCGGAAACGAATACGGCACCGATATTTCGGTAATTTCGAAAACGATGGTAGTCAATCGGAAAATACATCGATAACGATCGGAATCCATGAGAACGATATCTAAAACACAATAAACACGCCAAACCATAGAATATGAGAAGATCCATATAACTCGACCTATCTCACATGACAAGGATAAATAAAGCTACAATTGATAAGATCACAAGCTGAAACCACACAGTTCACACCATCTTAGGTGCAGACGCTCGCCACCCGAGTCCATTCGCGTTCATGTCTAGAGTTACGGGTGCAGCAAGTGATTAGGTGATTGGCTGATTGCCTTCATGTGATAAAATGAAATACTTCCGTATAGATAGTTTCTTTCCAAAAAAAATATTTGCCTTATGTGCTTGTGTGTGCAGATGGGTTTCTTTCTAAAAAAATATTTGCCTTTTGTGCTTGTGTGTGCACATAGTAATGCATTGTATAGTCTATAAATAAATTAGAATTCATTATTTAAAGACCTTTGAATCGGTAATTAGCGACGCTAAATTACCGATTAAATACGGGAATCTTCGAAAACGATCGGAAGAGGGCAAAATCATTTTCGCTTTTGTTTTCGATTATTTTTACCGTTATCGTTTTCGTTTTTTCGATTACCTCTACCGTTTCTATTTAGGCCTAAAAATCGAAAAAAAACTCGAAAATGATTTCTGAAAATCGGAGATTATCATTTTCGTTTTCATCCCTACGGGTACGCGTGTGACCGGAGAGATGCAGATATGGCCAGCGAGTTGCGGTCATGTGCGGTTCGACGGATTTTGAGCAGATAAGGTTGGAAAAGAAAAGAAAAAAAGAAAGGAAAGGAAAAAAAAGAAAAAAAAGAAAAAAAAAAGGTATTATGGACATTTCGTCTTTTTGGAATACCAGGAGAAGCTGTTTTGCCAAACAATCTAAAAGACTACTTCGGCTTTTCAAATGAATCTGCTATATAGGTGAAGCCACAATTAAAGCTGTTTTGGCTGCAGTCGAAGCTCTACCAAACGGCCCCTTGGTATACCAAGTTTGACAAATTATATATAGGTAAAAAGTATAAATATTTATAATATCAAATAAATATCATTATATTAATTACAAAATGTATTTTCGTAACAAATTAATTTTGAGTCATAAATGTGAATACTATTTATTGAAAACTTAGTTAAACATGAAACACTTTAACTGGCACGCATACCATAGTTGCATTCTTTTAGGGACAGAGATAGGACATGCCAATTCTTTTTTGAAACGGCAGTGCTCGCGCTTGGTCGTCTGGTCAGACGCCCGCGCCTACACTCTGTCTCCCCCACACACCTGTATCTGCACCCGCCTACATGGGGCCCACGCCGCCCGACTGCATGTGGAGAGTTCCTGCTCGCACCCCCTCTGCTTCTCACGCGCTACATGTTCCAGTAGGTGACTACAACAGGTAGCTACGCCAGCATCCAAAAGAGGGGTAGGGGCGGCGGATGCCCAGCCGATACCGGGAGGAGGAGGAGGAGACACCGAGGCGAAGGTGAGGCAGCAGAAAAGCGAGGACAGAGATGCAACACCCGATCTACTTTTAAAACATCCGGATGCAACACTTGCAACATACGTCTAAAGACAGATGAAACATATAAAACATGCATTTGAGACACTTGCTGCAATACCAAATCTACTTTTGAAACATCCAGATGAAACAATTGCAACATACATTCAAAACAGCTGAAACACTTGAAACATGTGTATGAAACACTTGCAAAAAAACACCTGAAAACACTTCATATGTGTGAAAACATATACAACATTCAGATAAAACACTTGCAAACATACGTGTATAGGCATTGCAACATGTGCAACATTCCAATTTACTTTTACAATATCAAGATGCAAACACTTGCAATATCTAAATGAAATATTTGAAACACTTGAAACATACTCTTACAACATGGGCTTTGCTTGGACGAATAGAGGCACGCCATCGCGGAGGTCGACGGCGACGCATGGACCTTGCTGTGTGGCAGCGGCACAGGCAACTCGTAGGCGGACGTGGCGTCACATGGATCTCGTCCCCATCGCTTGCTTACTGGAGCATCCGTCGTGGAGGCGGCCGCTGTTCGCCAGCTCGGTGGAGGCGGTCGCGGCGAGGAGGCAGCGTGGTGGAGACAGGCGAGGCAGACTGGGCCGGTATGGAATGCGGCGGAAGATGTATCGTGGGGAGGCAGCGCAGAGGAGGCCGCAAGGGATGGGCGCGCGGCGGCGGCGGGTGTGCGGCGCTGCGGGGACCGGCGGCGACGAGGCGGAGTGTGGGTGGGCGGATGGGCACGGCGGCGATGTAGGGAGGAAACGGCGCAGCGAGCGTAGGGGCGCGCAGACGGGACGAGCGGATAGGGTTGCTGGACGAGCGGCACGTGCGCGAGTGAGTAGAGAGAGGCGTCCGTATATCTGTACGTCTTAATTCTATCATTATCGTTTTCGGAAGGACATTTTACGTGCCAAATTGCCAACTACTCCGTCTGTTCCAAAATAGAAGTCATTCTCGCTTCCCGATAAGTCGGCTTTTTTCTAACTTTGACTAATTATATATAAAAGAATATTAATATTTATAATATATAATTAGTATCATTAGATAGATCATTAAATATACTATCATAATAAATTTATTTAAAGACATAAATGTTACACATATTTTCTACAAATCTAATAAAAATTAAGAAAGTTTGACCGCACGGGAGTTAGTGCCGTGTGCTGTGGCTTTCCGATATCTGCCGAAATAGGATATGCACGGTACGGTGCAGTACAGTACATGTCGCTGATTCGAATTAATTAAGCATGCCAGAGCAGTAACTACGAAAGGACAACGAACGGCACGGCCTTGAGAGGGACGGCCATGACGTTGGCGGTGGTGAACTTTTCGCTCACGTCCAACTGCTCAACGGACATGCCGTCCGGCAGGCGCCACTCGAACGCGTGCAGCAGCGACGCCAGTACGAACGGCACCACACGCTCTGCCATTGGCACGCCAGGGCACACCCTTCGGCCAGACCCGAACGGCAGGAACTCGAAGTCCTTCCCCCTGAACCTGAAGTCTACTACCTCGATCGCCTCGTCCAAGAATCGCTCCGGCCGGAACTCGTCCGGCCTCTCCCACGCCGCCGGGTCACGCATCATCGCCCACGAGTTGAAGATCACCGTGCAGCCCCTGGGCACGGCGTAGCCGCCGACCTCGACTCCGTCCTCGGTGGACTGGTGGGGTAGCAGAAGCGGCGCCACGGGGTGCAGCCGCATTGCCTCCTTCATCACGGCGTGGAGGTACGGCAGGTTCGCCGCGTCGGACTCCTCTATGGTTTCCTTGCTGCCGATGGCGCCCTTGATCTCTGCGCGCACCTTGCCCATGGTGCTCGGGCTGCGGAGGAGCTCGGCCATTGCCCACTCCACCGTGATGGCAATCGTGTCGCTGCCGGCCACGAACATGTCGAACACGATGGTCGTCACGTCCTCACGAGTGATCTTGCCCGTGGACATGAGGTCCAGGAGTGCTTCCAGGAAGTCACCGTGCTTGTTTGATGACGAGGAGGCCTTGGCCTCGTCCTCGTCCAGCCGGCGGTCGATGATGCCGTCCAAGACCCGCAGAACTTTCGCGACCTGGCTAGCGGCATGGCGCCGACATCCTTGCAGGTCAAGTGGCCGGAGGAAAGGGAAAAGGTCGGAGACGTTAGGCTTCGCGATCAACTCAACCAGGTCCTCGACGACTTCCCGCAACCCCTGCTCCGACGACTCGGCGGCCAGATCGACGATGTCGACGGAGCAGAAGGCGTTAGACACGAGGTTGAGCACTCCGCCGTACATGACCCGGCCGAAATCCACCTCCTCCCCGGCGCGCCCACGGAGGTAGCTCACCAGGTCCCCCACCTTGCGCTCGCGGACGCCGCCCGCCGCCTCGAGGCTCCGCGGGGAGAAGACGTGCGCGGCCACGATGCCGCGCAGGTTCTTCCAGCGTGGGTCGGAGCTCGGCAGCCACACCATGGACCGCTCGTGGAACCTGAGCGCGCGGGTGGCGTCCAGGATCGCTCGCGCTGCGAGGCGCCGGTCGTGCCGCGTGAACGCCTCCCTCGCCGCCTCGCGCGAGGAGATGACCACGGCCATGGTGAGCCCAAGCTTGAGGCGCATGACGGGGCCGTGGACGCGCGCGAGGCACGCGAGCTTGTGGTGGAGGGTGCCGCACCCGCGCAGGTCGAGGATGTTGCCGACGACCGGGAGCGGCCTGGGGCCCGGCGGCAGCCGCGCATTGCCCGACCGGCTTCTTAGGCGGCTGGTGAGGTAGTAGAAGAGCGACACGGCAAGCGTCGCCCACAGCAACCAAAGCTCGCTCTCCATTTGTGTGTGTGTTCACTGTTGAATAACCAGCCTCGGTTTACCACTTCAGGCGCCTAGTTTAGCTACTTCTATTATTAGCTTTTGATTTGTTCGGTAAGCTAGCGTGTGTAAGCCTGATGCATGCTTCCCGTTCATGCAGTGGCTGTCTTTATTTTCGATCTTTGTTTGACTCATCTAGTGATCACCAAGAGCTCGGTCGTGGGATGGCACGGTCAATTAGGAGAGTTTGGCGTGTGTGTGCTGAGTGGCTCTAAGCCATTATAATTAAGTATAAAAGCTAATGTAACGTGATCAGAAAAGCTACGGCAATTGGGTAGCACCAAATACTCTTGTGTCCACTGTGATAGCGTTGAGTTGTTTGGGGTGCGTTCTCTGTGTGTTCTTAGGTCATCCTCTCTATCTCCGGCAAGGTCGCCGGTGAGTAAGGAGACGACAAGTGGTACCAGAGCTAAGGTTGTCCGTCAAGTTCGACGTCACGCCATCAAGGATGCCGCGTGGACGGTCGGCTTTGCCACTACGTCGTGGTGCGATGCTAGAGCGTGGGAGCGGCTCCGGCAATCGCGATCGCGGCCTGGTGATCCACCAGGTCGTGAGGGAAAACGGCGGCAACGGGAAGTACCCGGTGCTGACCAAGACCAACTACTATAGTTGGGCGGGGATGATGCGGTTGAAGCTGCAGGTGAGAGGCCTGTGGGAGGCGATGACCATGGGCACCTTCGACTACACCGACGACCGCAACGCTTTGGAGGTGATCGCGCTGGGCGTGCCTCCGGAGATGCAAGGCACCATCTCCAACAAGGCTACGGCCAAGATCGCATGGGAGGCGCTCAAGAAGACGCAGCTTGGCGTGGACCGGGTGCGCCAGGCGAAGGCGAACACGTTGCGGCGCGAGTTCGACTCGCTCAAGTTCAAGGACGGTGAGTCCGTGGATGACTTCGGCATCCGCATCACCGAGCTCGCCAACCAGTTGGAGGTCCTCGACAACGCCTACACCGAGCCGGAGATTGTGCGGAAGTTCCTGCAGGCCACTCCAGCAAGGTATTCGCAGATCATGATGGCGATCGAAACCCTTCTCGATCTCGATACTCTGTCTGTGGAGGAGTTGATAGGGCGGCTCAAGGCGGCGGATGAGCGCTATGATCTTGGTGGCGGTGGAGGCGGTTCTTCGGCGAGCCTCAACCTCACGGAGGACGAGTTGGTGGCACGTGTGATGTCGCGGCTGCAGCTCTCTGGCGAGGGATCATCAGGCGGAGGCAGATCTTCTAACCAGCGCCATGGCCGCGGCGGTGGTCGTGGCGGTGGCCGTGGGCGCAACGGTGGGAGTGGCAGCGGCTCCAAGCCTCCCACCGGCGGCAACGGGAAGAAGAAGAAGACCATCGCCAACGATGAGTGCGCGTACTGCGGCAAGACGGGCCACTGGGCTCGCGAATGTCGCAAGAAGAAGCGCGATGAGGCTGCACATGCGGCCCATGCGGAGGAGTACGAGGCTGCGCTAAACCTCGGCATGATGTCGCTAGATGAAGAGGTGGCGGCGGAGGAGCTGTTTGTCCAGCTCAGCGACACCGAGAGTGTTGGGTGCACTCAGTGGGTTCTCACGGAGGAGGATCCCAAGCCTGCACCTGTGCACTGGGTCTTCTAGGAGGAGGACGCTGACCCTGTGCCGTTCGTGGCACTGGCCACGGCTCTTGTCATGACATCTGCTCCACCACCGTCGGCAATGGGCCAGGCGCCCATCCACATCAACGAGGACAAGCTGTTCGTGCAGCTCGGCGAGAAGAGCGAGGGCGGGAGTACTCACTGGATCCTCGACACGGGAGCAACGAACCACATGACGGGGGAGCGCTCCATCTTCTCCGAGCTCGACACCAGCGTCCACGGGACCGTACGTTTCGGGGACGCCTCGGTTGTGGCCATCGAGGGCCGCGGCACCATCCTGTTCAAGCTGAAGAGCGGCGAGCATTAGGAACTGGCCAGGGTCTACTACATCCCCAAGCTGACGGCGAACATTGTCAGCCTCGGTCAGCTTGACGAGGACGCGTAAAAGATCCTCATCGAGCACGGCGTCCTGAGGATTTGGGACCGACGGCGGCGGCTGCTAGCCAAGGTACCACGTTCGCTGAATCGTCTGTACATCCTCACTCTGGCCATCGACAGGCCGGTGTGTCTCGCCGCACGCAGCTCCGAGGTGGCTTGGCAATGGCATGCCAGGTTCGGACACCTCGGATTCCAGGGACTGAAGGAGCTGTCCAAGGGGAAGATGGTGCGGGGACTGCCCCCGATTGACCACGTCGAGCAACTCTGCGACAGCTGTCTCGCGGGCAAGCAACGACGACAGCCGTTCCCGACAGCAAGCAAGTTCCACGCCACACGCCCGCTCGAGCTGGTCCATGCTGACCTGTGCGGGCCAATCACGCCGGAGACGCCTGGCGGAAAGAAGCTGTTCCTGCTCGTCGTCGACGACAAAAGCCGCTACATGTGGCTGGTGCTGCTGAGCTCCAAAGATCAAGCCGGCGACGTGATCATTCGACTCCAAGCTCGCGTTGAGGCTGAGGTAGGGCGGAAGCTGGGCACGCTGTGTACTGATCGCGGCGGGGAGTTCACAGCGCGCACGTTCATGGAGTACTGCGCCGAACAAGGGGTGCAGCGACACCTCACTGCGCCCTACACGCCCCAGCAGAACGACGTGGTTGAACGGCGCAATCAAACTGTGCTTGGCATGGCGCGCAGCATGCTCAAGGCAATGCGCATGCCCGGCCATTTTTGGGGAGAGGCGGTGCTAACGGCGGTCTTCATCCTGAACCGATCGCCGACAAGGAGCGTCGAGGGCATGACGCCGCATGAAGCCTGGTATGGTGCTAAGCCGCTTGTACATTTTCTCCGTACTTTTGGCTGTGTTGCACATGTCAATGTGGTTGGCGGTCACCAGAAGAAGCTCGACGACCGGAGCGGTGTTCATCGGGTATGAACCAGGCAGCAAGGCGTACAGGTTCTACAATCCGAACACTGGGCGCGTGCACATCTCACGCAATGCTGTGTTCGACGAAGGGCGTTCGTGGGACTGGAGCGCCGACACCAAGGGAGCGCGCACGGCGGACACCGAGCCTTTCCACGTCGAGTACACGACGGTGGTGGCCCACCGTGGCGAGTTGGTGGAGGAGCAAGACGTTGCGGAGGACGTCCAAGTTGGGGGGAGCCCAACGCCCTCAGCTGAAACACCGGTGACACCTGGGACACCCGTGGCGGCATTCGGCGCGGGTTCACCAGCAAGCACGCACGGCAACGGTGGCGCGTCACCGAGTCCTACATCCCCTCCACCAGGCAGAGCTGTGGAGTTTGCATCCCCTCCGTCCGGCGAATTGGACCTCGACAACCACCATGATGGAGCGTCTCTTCGGTTCCGAAAGCTGGACAACATCTTGGGGATGGTGGAGATTCCCGGCTTGGCAGAGCCGGAGTTTGTGGTCGATGAGGACTTGCTCCTCGCCACAGGTGATGATGAACCGGCCACGTTCGAGGAAGCCCGCGGCGATGTCCGCTGGCGCAAGGCGATGATGGAGGAGATGGCTTCCATTGAGGAGAACAAGACGTGGGCGCTCGTTGACCTCCCTCCTGGCCATCGCCCAATTGGCCTGAAATGGGTGTACAAGCTGAAGCGTGACGAGCAGGGCGTCGTCGTCAACCACAAGGCCCGCATTGTCGCCAAGGGCTACCTCTAGCAGCTGGGGATCGACTACGACGAGGCATTCACCCCGGTCGCACGGATGGAGTCTGTGCGCATGCTGCTCACCGTTGCAGCTCAGAAAGGTTGGCTTGTGCATCAGATGGATGTCAAGTCAGCATTTCTGAACGGTGAGCTGAAGGAGAAGGTGTACGTCCGGCAGCCGCCGGGCTTTGTTGCTGCTGGGCACAAAGGAAAGGTATTTGCGGCTGAAGAAGGCGCTGTACGGGCTTCGCCAAGCCCCTCGGGCATGGAACGCGAAGCTGGACAGCACCCTGCGCGAGCTTGGCTCCACCAGGTGCGCCAGCGAGCATGGGATGTACATCAAGGGCGCTGCGGCTTCGCGTGTGGTGGTCGGGGTCTACGTCGATGACCTGATCATCACGGGAGCGAGGCCAGCAGACGTCGAGGTGTTCAAGGAGCAGATGCGCTGTCTGTTCAAGATGAGCGACCTCGGGCTCCTGTCTTTCTACCTCGGGCTGGAGGTCAAGCAAGGGTGGGATGCCATCACGCTGGGGCAAGCAGCTTACGCACGCAAGCTGCTGGAGAAGGCTGGTATGGGAATGTGCAACCCATGCCACACGCCTATGGAAGTCCGGCTGAAGCTCTCTGCCAAGAGCTCGACGCCGGAGGTCGACGCGACGATGTACAGGAGTCTGGTGGGCAGCCTGTGCTATCTGGTTCATACCAGGCCAGACATCACATACGCGGTGAGCTATGTGTGCCGCTTCATGGAGAAGCCACGACAAGAGCACCTAGCTGCCGTCAAGCACATCCTGCGGTACATCGCCGGCACGGTCGACTACGGAATCGTCTACCCCAAGCGCTGCAACACTGACATCAAGCTGACGGGCTACACGCTGACCGGGTACACGGACAGCGACTTGGGGGGAGACGTTGATGAGAGGAGGAGCACCGGCGGCGTCATCTTCTTTCTTAGAGACATGCCTGTGTCATGGCAGTCTCAGAAACAGAAGACGGTGGCCCTCTCAACTTGTGAGGCTGAGTACATGGCTGGCGCGGCTGGTGCGTGCCAGGCCGTGTGGCTCGTGCGGCTGCTGGGCGACATCACCGGCGTCAAGGTCCAGCCGCCGCTGCTGAAGATGGACAATCAGTCCGCAATCGTTCTCAGCAAGAATCCCGTTCTCCATGACCGAAGTAAGCACATCGACATCAAATTCCATTTTATTCGTGAATGTGTGGAGAACGGGAAAATCTACGTGGATCACGTGAGCACTGAAGAGCAGCTCGCGGATATTCTAACGAAGTCGCTTGGGCGTGCACGGTTCGCTGAACTTTCCAACAAGATCGGCATCGTCAAGATCAAGTAAACCGAGTCAGGCTTAGGGGGAGATTGTTGAATAGCCAGCCTCGGTTTACCACTTCAGGCGCCTAGTTTAGCTACTTCTATTATTAGCTTTTGGTTTGTTCAGTAAGCTAGCGTGTGTGTAAGCCTGATGCATGCTTCCAGTTCATGCAGTGGCTGTCTTTATTTTCGATCTTTGTTTGACTCATCTAGTGATCACAGTGCGCCAAGAGCTCGGTCGTGGGATGGCACGGTCAATTAGGAGAGTTTGGCGTGTGTGCTGAGTGGCTCTAAGCCATTATAATTCAGTATAAAAGCTAATGTAATGTGATCAGAAAAGCTACGGCAATTGGGTAGCACCAAATACTCTTGTGTCCACTGTGATAGCGTTGAGTTGTTTGGGGTTCATCCTCTCTATCTCCGGCAAGGTCGCCGTTGAGTAAGGAGACGACATTCACGGCCTCGGGCAGGAGGATGCTATCCTGTTTTTGTATAAATAAATATGCATACACTTATTTAATTAGAAACGGCTAGGCCCCAGACTGGCCAGTGGCAGTGCCATTGGCAACTAGGCCTGGTTTAGTTGGTCCAAATTGGGACAGGCCGAATTACTGCAATGCACTGTAGCGCACTGTAACATTTTGTTTTTATTTGATAAAAATTGTCCGAACATTGACTAATTAGGCTCAAAACGTTCGTCTCGCAAAGTACAATAAAACTGTGCAATTAGTTTTTGATTTTATCTACATTTAGTACTCCATGCATGTACCGGTATTTTAATGTGATGGATAATTTTCTTTTTGCATAGTGGAATTTGGGAGAAAATTTAGCATGCGTTTCAACGCGTCTGCTTGATCAAAGAAGAATCCAGTCGCATCCTGCACACCACACGTGAAGTACTCAGCCATGTGCTGGAGCCTGGATCTATCAGATATTAATGCTAGAAAACCACCAAAACCTGCACGGACTATGATCGTCAAACCCATGATGAGACCCTTCTGTTGAAAAAAAACTTCAATAAATTCTTAAGCAAAATCGATATTTCTTGGGCCAATTTAGTATGGGAAAAAATACTACGCCTATGGCTAACATCAAAATCATACAAAAAAAAAGAGACTTTTTGATGGAGGGACATTCTGAACCTCCTTGATTTCTTCAAGGGTTGCCATTGTTTGTGATGGTCGCAGCTACCTTTCTTGGGATGATCTATCGGACGGGCTAGTGCCCGGACGTCCAAACGCATGACTCATCCGGACGCTGCTCCCACACCTGCGCCCGCATCGCATCCACGCCCCCGCGTCCCGCATCCCTACCCACGCCAGCACCTACGTCCGAATGCAACACCTCCGAAGGTAGCACCCTCGACGACCCCCACCCCAACGCCAACGCCAACGCCAACGCCAATGTCCAAGCGAGATTGAGGGAAGGGAAAGAGGGAGGGAGAGGAGAGGAGAGGGCGAGACACGCCACGAGAGGTAGGAGCCGATGCCCTATGGCAGTGTCCGCCAGTCACTGGTGCCATTTGCAGCATGTGCAATACTCGATCTACTTTTGAAATATTCAGATGAAATATTTGCAACATATAGATGAAACACTTGAAACATGCGATTGAAACATGCATCATGGCCATTTGCAACATGTGCAACGCCAAGATATACTTTTGAAACATCAAGATAAAACATTTATAACGTATGTGTGAAACATCTGAAACACTTGAAACATAGGCTTGCAACATGTGTATTTTGTGATTGCAACATCCATATCTATTTTTACAACATCCAGATGAAACACTTCAAACAAAAGGCTTCAAACGCCTGAAACACTTGAAAACGTATGCCACATCCAGATCTAGTTTTACAACATACAGATAGAACACTGAAACAAAAAGTTGAAACGTCTGAAAGACTTGAAACACAGTGTTCGCCGCGCGGCTACGGCCTGCCTGGTGGGAAACTACGGTATGGATCGGCGAGGAGGATAGGGAGCAAATGGAGACCGCCCGGGCTGAGGCACTGGAGTGGCAACAGCAATGCCATTTGCGACCTTGGATTCCTCTCCTCTTCCTCCTCCGCTGCATCGGCTAGGCACTTCGGAAAGTAGGTACCGGGAACGAGGGAACGAGCATCGAGAAGGGGCACTGCGAGCTTCCTCATCTCCGCCTTGCTAGGCATGCCGACTCCATCCGAGGTGTGACCTTGTATTCCTCTCGTCCTCCCCCTCTGCTGCATCTGTCAGGCACTTTGAGAAGAAAGGGCTATCACCACAATTGGGGAGGGAGAGAAGAGTAGGTGGGGTGGGTAGGAAGAGGAGGACATGTTATTTAATTAAACGAGGACCCGTCTCTAGATATTTATGTGTTCCACTCGAAGTGTCCAGACATAAGTTGCGTCCGAACGCCCTAACTAAAGAACTATCGATGATCTATGGGACTCCATACCCCTTGGAATTCAATTCCCGCGACTTCATTCCTTTGCCAAAAACAAGTCGATCTGTTTCCCTAGGACTCTAGCAAAAGTTCTTTCAATTGAGCCTCACTCACATCTCTCCAATCTACCTCTGTCTGAAGAAGGCTTCCTATAATTATATGAATTTTAGTCAAGCTTACAAGGGGTTCTTTTATCAGATCAACATGACACCTGGACTAACATTTGGGGATCAAATCTCTTTCGGCAACAAAAAAAACCTATAAATCTCTCATGGGACACTCTCAAATACATGACGCTTTCAGATAGTTGTGGAAAAGCTACTGCCAACCCAACAATAAAGTTTTTTTTTTTCTAGCTACTGCTAAAGGACAACAGATTATCTTTCGCAAAAAAAGGACAACAGATTAAGCATGAGAAATATGACGAGAAAAGAGAATATGCACCTTGAAAACTACAATTATGTTCCCTACTTAAACAACAAAGACTCGGGAACACCTATTCCCAAATATGATTTTGCTAAAAACTGCTAGAATTTGTTAAGCCTGCAGTACCCCAGTGATTGTAGTGTCTTAGAAGTCTTCAAAGGTAAACTTCATTCTCCCTTCTTCATGAATGCAATAATTCATGATGATGACATCACTGTTTTAGATACACAACATTCAAGTGACCCTTTGCAACCATTACAAGGGTCAATTATATGGGATCATGCACATAAGGTGAAGTCATCACTCTCACTTTATAAGATGATTTTTTTTTTGATAAAACACTTTATAAGATCAATTATAAGGATGGGATTCTACAAACTTTCCGAAACTATTAACAGTGGCCATTGGTGAGAGACGAACGGCTTGCTCGCCTCTGAAAATGGTTTGTGCAGTGGTGTTTGATCCCGTTAAATTGACTGCATTGACAAAAACACAGTAAATAATCCCCAACCCCCACACCCACAAAAACATCATCAAACAAATTGACTGTATGCAGAAATTGATGAATATACTTAACACTTTATTACTAGGTTATCACTACGGGTACGGGCATGGCCCTAAGAGGGACGGCCAGCACGTTTGCAGTGGTAAATTTCTCGCTCACGTCCAATTGCTCGGCGGAAACACCGTCCGGCAAGCGCCACTCGAACGCGTGAAGCAGGGACGCCAACATGAGCGGCACGACGCGCTCTGCCATGGGCAGGCCGGGACACTGCCTCCTGCCGGCCCCGAACGGGATGAACTCGAACTCCTTCCCTCTGAAGCCCATCTCCTCCTCCCTGTCCAAGAACCGCTCCGGGATGAACTCGTCCGGCCTCTCCCACGCCGCCGGGTCTCGCATGATCGACCAAGCAAGGAATATGACGGTGCAGCCCTTGGGCACGGCGTAGCCTCCGATCTCGACGCCCTCCTCCGTGGCCCGCCGCAGAAATAACGGCGACACCGCGTGCAGCCGCATCGCCTCCTTGACCACGGCCTGAAGGTACGGCAGGCTCAACGCGTCGTGCTCCTCGACGCTCTCTTTGCTGCCGAGGGAGCCCTGGATCTCCTCCCGCACCTTGGCCATGGCGCTCGGGTTGCGGAGCAGCTCGGCCATCGCCCACTCGACCGTGATGGCAACCGTGTCGCTGCCAGCCACGAACATGTCGAACACGATGGTCGTCACGTCCTCGCGAGTGATCTTGCCCGTGGACATGAGCTCCAGGAGTGCGTCGAGGAAGTCACCGTGCTTGTTTGATGAGGCCGCCTCTCCCTCTTCCTCGTCCAGCCGGCGGTCGATGATGCCGTCCAAGACCCGCAAAACTTTGGCGACCTGGCTAGCAGCATGGCGCCGACATCCTTGCAGGTCAAGCGCCCGGAGCAAAGGGAAAAGGTCGGAGACGTTGGGCTTCGCGATCAACTCAACCAGGTCCTCCACGACCTCGCGCAGCCCCTGCACCGACGACTCGGCGCCCAGATCGACCACGTCGACGGAGCAGAAGGCGTTGGACACGAGGTTGAGCACTCCGCCGTACATGGCACGGCCGAAATCCACCTCCTCGCCGGCACGCCCGCGGAGGTAGCACACCAGGTCTCCCACCTTGCGCTGGCGGACGCCGCGCGCCGCCTCGAGGCTCCGCGGCGAGAAGACGTGCGTGGCCACGATGCCGCGCAGGTTCTTTCAGCGTGGGTCGGAGCTCGGTAGCCACACCATGGACCGCTCGTGGAAGCTGAGCGCGCGGGTGGCGTCCGGGATCGCTCGCGCGGCGAGACGCCGGTCGTGCCGCGTGAACGCGTCCCTCGCTGCGTAGCGCGAGGAGATGACCACGGCCGTGGTGAGACCGAGCCTGAGGCGCATGATGGGGCCGTGGACGCGCGCGAGGCACGCGAGCTTGTGGTGGAGGTTGCCGCCGCGCAGGTCGAGGAGGTTGCCGACGACCGGGAACGGCCTGGGGCCCGGCGGCAGCCGCGCATTGCCCGACCGGCTTCTTAGGCTGGTGAGGTAGTAGAGGAGCGAGACTGCGAGCGTTGCCCACAGCAACCTAAGGTCGCTCTCCATTTGTGTGGCTTAGCGTGTGTTCACGGCCTCAGACAAGATGCTATCCTGTCATCCTGTGCGTGTAAATATACCAGACTGGCCAGTGCCAGTGCCATTGGCAACTCGTGTTTCCACGCGTCTCTTGTTCCTACCAGTTGCATCCTGGACGGCACACGCGGAGGACTCACCCTTGTGCTGGATCTATCAGATATCAATGCAAGAAAACCACCGAAACCTGCACGGACTACCTAAAAAGCCGTTAGAGCAAGTATAATAATTGGCTTATAGCAAGCTAATTAATATTTTTGCTGACATGGAAGAGAGAAGGAAGGAGAGAGAAGAGAGCTCGGCTCCCATGCAAGCACCAAACTGGATACGGAAGCATAAACAGTAGTGAGTCCTAATAGAGATATATATGAGGAGAAATAGGAAAGAGAATGAAGACATATAATAATAAAGGAATTTTATAGACAAATATAATGCTAACTATTATATAGCTCGGCTCTTATAACTTTGCTTATAGCCAAACATTTGGCTCTATTATTGACCTTGCTCTAATGAGGCTCTTCCGTGAAAAACTTCCATAAATTCTTCAGCAAACCTGATATTCCTTGGGTCAATTTAGTATGGGAAAAATACTACCTTTTTTTTGGGTGATCTATGGGACTCCATACCCCTTAGAATTCAATTCCCATGACTCCGTTCTTTTGCCAAAAACCAGTCGATCTGTTTCCCTAGGACCCTAGCAAAAGTTCTTTCAATTGAGCCTCACTCAGCACCTCTGTCTCAAGAAGCTTTCCTACAATTACATGAATTTTAGTCAAGCTTGCAAGGGGTTCTTTTATCAGATCAACATGACATCTGGACTAACATTTGGGGATCAAATCTCTTTTAGCAAAAAAAAAATCTCATGGGACACTCTCAAATACATGTTGTTTTCAGATAGTTGTGGAAAAGCTACTACCAACCCAACAATAAAGTCTTTTTCAACAGGTTAAGCAGGAGAAATATCACAAGAAATAAATAATATGAACAGAAAACTATAATCATGTTCCCTATTTAAACAACAAAGACTTAGGAACACCTATTCCCAAATATGATTTTGCTAAAAACTTCTAGAATTTGTTAAACCTATAGTACCCTGTAGTGTCTAGGAAGTCTTCAAAGATCAACTCATTCTCCCTTCTTCATTTTTTCGCGATCGTGCATGAGCACGTTTTTCATTAAGGAGAAGAGAGTTTGTTACAGCCTAGCTGCCATGGTAACCCGCAGTTACCGAGGCTCAACCACCAGCACCTAGAACATAGAGCATGTTGGTATTACAGAACCGATTTTAGCGACATAGGATGGCTCAACAAGCAAACGCCATCAGAGTCCGCAACTGACTATACCCCGCTAGGCACCAGTTGTCGATCTCGTCCTGAATCAGCGATTCCAACTGCGCCGGCGTAGTCGCGACACCATTGAAGGTTCTAGCATTCCGCTCCTTCCAGATCAACCAACCAATGAGGAAGAAGAGGGAATCAAAACCTCTACGCACCGTCTTCGGGATCCTCTTCCTGAACTGAATCCACCAAGATATCGCCGGCCCATGCTGAACGGTGACCATATCACTTAGATGCAGTTTCATCAGCCAGCGGCCCCACACCTCACGAGCGAAGGGGCACTCGAGTAGGATATGATCCATTGTTTCAACGGTTTGGTCGCAGATGATGCAGGTATTAGAGTCTTGCAGCCCATGGCGATACCGTCTGTCCCCGGTCCAGCATCTCCCGTGCACAACCAGCCACCAAAAGAACTTAACCCGAGGGGGCGCGGATGTTTTCCAGACCTGCCGTGCACCGAACGGTTGCGAAGACCCAAGGAACATGGCCCCATATGCTGACGCCGCCGAATAGTTCTAATTGGCCATCAGCCTCCATGCGAAGGTGTCCGGCTGCGGTGTCAACTGCACCTCCTCCAAGATGTCGCACAAGCGATCGAATTCCATAAGTACCTGCATGGAGAGGGGTCTGGTGATGTGCCTTATCCAGGCGTCCTGGTGCAAAGCATCCGCGACCGTTGCCCGCCTCTTCCTGGTGCTCACCGCTGCAAATACTGCCGGTGCGAGGACCTGAATGCTTGAACCTTGAATCCAACTGTCAGTCCAGAAGAAGGTAGACTCCCCATTGCCTAGACTAAAAATCGTTGCAGCCTGGAACACCGCGACTACCGAACGCTCGTCCGAGCAAAGCCCCAGTTGACGTTCAGTCCTCGCCTTCCACTCCCAGTGCACCCTGAGTGCGATCCCTACACGCCGCAGGTCCGAAACTCCAAGGCCACCGAGGTCCCTGGGGCGGCAAACAGACTCCCAGGCCACCTTGCACCGACCTCCACCCACTGTTTCGGAGCCAGACCAAATGAACGCTCGCCGCAGTTTGTCAATGGAGTCAACTGCCCATGGGGAGAGGCAAAGTGCGATCGACATATGTATCGGGATGGCGGACATGGTCGCTTTGGTCAGCGCTGTGCGACCGGCGACGTTCAACATGTTCCCTTTCCATTTAGGAATTTTGGCAACGACCTTGTCAATTAGGAATTGCTCATCAGATCGCCTGAGCCTGCGAACGGACAGAGGCACCCCGAGGTAGCGACACAGCAACTCCTCTATCTGGCAGGAGAGGATTTCGTGTACACGCGTGACGTCGTCCTCGGAACAGTGCATCGGCGTCGCGACGCTTTTCTCCAGGTTAGAGAACAGACCGGATGCCAAGCCAAAGATCGTGAGTGAAGCTCTGATGGTGCGGAGGTCCCGGGCCAAAGGCACCAAGAAGATCACCAGATCGTCAGCATACAGACTCACACGGCTGTTCACGGAACCAGGCAACGGCGACAGGAGGCACTCCTGCTCGATCCACCGGAAGAAGTGGTTTAGTGCCTCCATGGCTAACACGAACAGCATTGGCGATAGAGGGTCGCCCTAGCGAAGTCCTCGTGCGTGACAAATTCTCCTCCCCGGCTTCCCATTAAGCAAGATTTTGGTACTAGCCGTAGATAGGATAATGGATATCCAGTTAGTCCACCACTGCCCAAAGCCCATATGGCGGAGCAGCTCCAGCAGGAAGGGTCATCCCACACTGTCAAAGGCCTTGGCTATGTCAATCTTGAGCAGGATTGCAGGCGACCGCTTGGCATGGATGGCTTTGCAAGCAAGCTGGACTTCTCTGAAATTGTCATGTATACAACGTCCTCTGATGAACGCACTTTGATTGTGCATGACCAAACCATCGAGCACACTGGCTAGGCGTTTGGCAAGGCATTTGGTGATGACCTTGCCGAAGCTGTGAATGAAGCTGATGGGGCGATAATCACGGATCTCGACAGGGTGGTCCTTCTTCTTCAGAAGAATCATGAACGCGTCATTCAGATGGTTGAAACTTCTAGAGTCCAAAGACCAGAAGGCATTGAACGCGCACATGATGTCCAGCTTTATAATGGCCCACGCCTTCTTATAGAACAGACCAGTCATCCCATCAGGTCCAGGGGCCTTTTCATTCGGCAAGTCGGCAATGGCCGCCCAAACTTCTTCCTCAGTGAAAGGCTCCTCCAGTGCTGACAGTCCGTTACTGGGCACCCCAAGTGCATTGAGATCAAGTCTCCTGGAGCGCTCGAAATTAGCCCCAAGAATGTTGACGTAGTAGTCATATAGGGCGTCAGCCATCGTAGCGTCATTGACGACCTCAGTGCCATGGACATTCATTGAATGAATCCTGTTCTTCCGGTTGCGGTGACAGGCTTGTAGATGGTAAAACTTCGTGTTCGCGTCCCCTTCGGCCAAGAACAACAATCTTGACCGCTGCCTAGCAATAGTGCGCGATAGCGACGCCAAACCCAGGACGCGCAACTTCAGAGACCTACGCAGGTCGGCCTCCCATTGCGACAACAACCTAGTTTCCTGTTCTTCATCGAACCTTTGAATGACCTCCCTTGCCATTGCAAGCTGTAGCCAGACACTCCCAATCTTGGAGGAGCTCCAACGGCGCAGCGCCTTGGCAACAGCCCTGAGTTTACAGTCCAGCACGCGAAAGGGGTCCGCGTTCAGAATGCTTGGCGCCCACGTAGCAGCCACGACTTCGGTGAAGCCTGGCAGCTTAGTCCAAAAAGATTCAAAGCGAAAACGCCTTTTCATCCCGGAGTCGACATGCAACTGTAGCAACAATGGACAGTGGTCCGAGCAATCGGACGATAGCGGTTTGAGAACATGGTTGGGGAACGCCAAGAACCAGTCCGGCGACGCGAACATGCGGTCCAGAAGCTCCAACGTGGGACATCACTGATTTAGATACACAACATTCAAGTGACCCTTTGCAACCATTACAAGGGCCAAATATACGGGATCGTGCACATAAGGTGAACTCACCACTCTCACTTTATAAGATGAATTATAAGGATAGGACTCTAGTCACTTTCCGAAACTATTAACAGTGGCCATTGGTGAGAGACGGACGGCTTGCTCGCCCCTGACTGTAATGACAAAAAAACACCATAAATAATCCCCAATCCCCCACACCAAAAAAAAAACCGTTATCAAACAAATTGATTGCATCACGAAATTGATTAATATATATTTAGCAGTTTATTACTAGGTTATCACTACGGGTACGGGCACGGCCCTAAGAGGGACAGCCAGCACGTTTGCAGTGGTAAATTTCTCGCTCACGTCCAATTGCTCGGCGGAGACACCGTCCGGCAAGCGCCACTCGAACGCGTGAAGCAGGGACGCCACCAAGAGCAGCACGACGCGCTCTGCCATGGGCAGGCCGGGACACTGCCTCCTGCCGGCCCCGAACGGGATGAACTCGAACTCCTTCCCTCTGAAGCCCATCTCCTCCTCCCTGTCCAAGAAACGCTCCGGGATGAACTCGTCCGGCCTCTCCCACGCCGCCGGGTCTCGCATTATCGACCAAGCGAGGAATATGACGGTGCAGCCCTTGGGCACGGCGTAGCCTCCGATCTCGACGCCGTCCTCCGTGGCCTGGTGGGGCAGAAATATCGGCGCCACCGGGTGCAGCCGCATCGCCTCCTTCACCACGGCCTGAAGGTACGACAGGCTCACCGCGTCGTGTTCCTCGACGCTCTCTTTGCTGCCGAGGGAGGCCTCGATCTCCTCCCGCACCTTGGCCATGGCGCTCGGGTTGCGGAGAAGCTCGGCCATCGCCCACTCCACCGTGATGGCGATGGTGTCGGTCCCGGCGGCAAAGACGTCGAACATGATGGTCGTCACGTTGTCACGAGTGATCTTCCCCGCGGACAGCAGCTCCAGAAGCGCGTCGAGGAAGTCGCCACCATGCGTGCCCTCTGATGAAGAAGCAGGGGACGACGCGTCGACGTCGGACTCAGACAACCGCCTGTCGATTACGCCATCCAAGATCCCAAAGACGTTGCGAAAGCGCCGTGCCGTCCAGCGTCGCCATCCTTGCAGGTCGAGCGGGGCAAGGAAAGGGACGAGGTCCGACACGTTCGGCTTCGCGATCCCGTCGACGATCTCTTCCACGAGCTCCCGCAGCCCTCGCGCGGACTTGGCGCCCACGTCGTCGACCACGTCGACGGAGAAGAGGGCGCTGGACACGAGGTTGAGCACGCCGCCGTACACGGCCTGGCCGACGTCGTCCACCACCTCCTGCCCGGACCCGTACCGCCGGCGGAAGTAGCCCACCAAGTCCCGCGCCTTGCGCTCCCGGACGCCGCGCGCCGCGGCGAGGCTGCGCGGGGAGAAGACGTGCGCGGCCACGACGCCGCGCAGGGCCTTCCACCGCGGGTCCGACGCGGGGAGCCAGATCATGGACCGCTCCGAGAACCCGGCCGCGCGGGCCATGTCCGGGACGGTGCGCGCGGCGAGGCCCCGGTCGTGCCTGGTGAACGCTTCCCTCGCCGCGTCGCGCGAGGAGATGACCACAGCCGTGGCGAGCCCAAGCTTGAGGCGCATGACGGGGCCGTGGACGCGCGCGAGGCGCGCGAGCGCGTGGTGGAGGTTGCCGCCGCGCAGGTCGAGGAGGTTGCCGACGAGCGGGAGCGGCCTGGGGCCAGGCGGCAGCCGTGGTCGGGTGCTGCTGCTGCCGGAGCGTGGTCGTAGTATGCGGGTCAGGTAGTCGAGGAGCGGCACGGCGATCAGAGCACACAGCAACCAGTGCTCGCGCTCCATTTTTGTCTATGGCGTGCGTCGGCGTGGGCGAGCAGGAGTCTATCTATTTATCCATTTATGGACCCCGCACCTTGGCAGGGCTCGTCGGAATCGTAGAGCAGTCGCTTTTTCGAGTTTCGACGGCTCATGCTTATCGCCAGATACAGTGTGATCGAAGAGAAGGCTCGAGGTGTTTGTTTTTTTCTTCTTCTTTTTCAAACAAGGCTGGAGCTATTTGTAGTTTTGTACGCAGACAAGCTGATTCAATTCACATGGAGTATTCGAGTGGCGGGCGGAGGGCCGGCGGCACAGGTTTGTGTGTGGCCCTCGAATTCCCGACGACAGCAAAACTGCTCGTGTTTCTCTTGTGAGTTATGACACGGGTAGGCCAGCCACACACGACACGAGTGGGGGCGTTTGAATTCGTGTAAAAACCCGGCTGCGGTTCAGGGGTGTATGGTTCGGAACTAAAGTTTGGTCAATCACATCAGACGTTCGGATACTAACCAGGAGGATTAAATATAAGTTAACTGTAAAACTAATTACACAGGAGTAGACTAATTAGCGATACGAATCTATTAAGCATAATTAATACATGATTAGCATATGGTTACTGTAGTACCCATTGTCAAATCATGGATCAACAGCGGATAGGTCAGAAATTGGCCTAATTTTGGAGGAAAGCCTTTACTTGCCTGTTGAATGTTTGCAAGACTTCCCAAGTAAAAAGAGAATGTAATCGTAGCTAGCGCTATAGCTTTGGTAGACCACCTGCACTGGGTACGCAAAACCGCACGCTACCCACTTTTAGCGTAGCAAATTCGCTGCAGCGGCGTACGCTACAACCGCGTCGGGCCCCACCTCGCAACCGTGCCCGCTCATCCTCGTGGCTCGCCATGGCCGCGCGCCATCTCCGTCGGACGGGCACGACGGATCCGAGCTCGCCGGACGCCGCCGTGGGAGCTCCTCCGGCCGAGCTCGGGGAGGAGGAGGGAGGGGCGCCGGAGATGGACGCCGTGGGAAGGGGGTGGCTTGCCAGCGGGGCAAGGAGCAGTGTGGAGGAGGAGCTCCGTCCGCCGGGCCGTGCCGTCCGCCACGCCGGGGTCGCGCCATCTGCCACGCCCAGCTCTTGCTGCTGCTGCTGCTCGAGGTCGCTCGCACTCGCCAGGAGCAGCGCGAGGGCGCCCGCGCCGGCGTCCGCCGCTGCCCCGAGCTCCACCGCGCCATGGCGTCCGCCGCTGCCCACAGCGAGAGAGAGGAGAGGGCCGGGCGGAGAAAAAAGAGGAGGGGAAAGGAAAGAAAAACAAAAAGGAAAGAAAAAGAAAAAGTGAGGAGAGAGAAGATGGTAGTTGGGATGGTTGAATAAAATATAGGGTAGTTGGTATAGAGTAGAGATATAAAGTATAGATGGATGCGGAAGAACTGGGTTTAGAGTAGAGAATCTTGATGACCAGAATGGATAGAGTACGAATATAGAGCTCCATGAGTGCGGGTAATCTTAGCTAGTCGATGTAAGCACCCTGCGGAATGGTTGGGCCAAGCACCTGCGTGTGCTTGGAAGCTCCTTTCGGCCGATTGTAATTTCCTGTGTCTAGCTAAGGAAAGATCTCTCTTTGCTCGTCAAAAAAAAAGAAGTGGGAAAATCATGCAAGCCGAAGCCAATAGTATTTAGGGCCTGCAGCGGCAGCGGCCGCGCTGAAGCTCAAGCTGAAACACAAAAAATATATACTACGTAATTTTACCTATACACCGAAAATCACCTGTGCGTCTTCCTTCTCCCCAACTCTGGCGACCTTAAAAAAAGGAGGGGTCTAGGGGAGGAAGGTCGGCCAGACGGTGGGGATGGCGGTAGGGCGGTTTAGGGGCCCTAGCGGCGGTGGAGGCGGTTGGGCCAGGCCAGGGCTGGGATGAGGATGGCCATGGTGGCGGCGGGAGGGGGGATGGGAAGGAGGAGGCCACCGTGGGCACGGTAGGGTCGGCGAGCAGCACAACTGTAGGTGTTTGACCACCGATAGCCTGCCACGGGGTACTCGGGATAGTTGTTCGGGTTTCGGCGCGTGCTAGAACTCGACGGTGAACGCAGAAACAGTCGCTTACTGGCTCTCATCTGCGTTGTGAAAACAACTCGGGATAGGTCGAGTGTTGGCTTGTCAGCCTTCTTACTCTCATTCAAGCCTAAAAAGATTTGAGATAAGGCGAGCTCAAGCATCTTTTCAGCTATTTTGCTCTCATCCGGGTTGAATAACTTCGGGATAGGGCGAGCGCTATCGGACTCTCATCCGGTTTGTGAAAACAACCCAGGATAAGTTTGAGTGTCAGCTTATCAGTCTTACTCTCATATAAGTCTGAAAAGACTTAGGATAGCGAGCTCAAGCATCTTTTCAGCTCTTTTGCTCTTATCTGGTTGTCAAAACAACTCGGGATAGGGCAAGCGCTATCGGGCTCTCATTCAGACCGTGAAAACAACCCAGGATAGGTTTGAATGTCAGCTTATTAGCCTTACTCTCATCTAAGCCTGAAAAGACTTAGGATAGCGAGCTCAAGCATCTTTTCGGCTCTTTTCCTCTCATCTAGATGTGAAAACAACTTGGGATAGGGCGAGCGCTATCTGGCTCTCATCCAGACCATGAAAACAACCCAGAACAAGTTCAAGTGTTGGCTTATCAGCTTTCTTACTCTCATCCAAGCCTGAAAAGACTTGGGACAGACGAGTTCAAGCATCTTTTCAGCTCTTTTGCTCTCATCCAGGTCAAACAACTCCGGGATAGGGCGAACGCTATCTGGCTCTCATCTAGGCTGTGAAAACAACCCAGAATAGGCCGAGTGTTAACTTGTTAGCCTTCTTACTCTCATCCAAACCTGAAAAGACTTGGGATAGGGTGAGCTCAAGCATTTTTTCAGCTCTTTTGCTCTCATCCGGATGATTGGTAAAAATCCTCCAAGCTTAAGACGATTATTAAATCATCTCAAAATTGTCTCCAGAGCTTGTTGTAGTAGTCGGGTTGGACAGTGCTCATAATTGGGGAGTACTCGGCACCATCCAATAGTTTGAGCTTGGCGGTGCTTGGCAACTGCTCGTATGTGCATAAGTGCATGCAAATAGCTTTGATTGCTAGCTTGCTTGCGTCATCTTGCTGGTTTTCATGCGTTGGCAGTATGTTCATGCCTTGTATTCATGTATAAGTATGCGTCCTCTTGTATGCTGCTGGTTCGTGTTGGAGTAGGACTTAGTTGTTGTTAGGAGAATTAACTTCGTCCAAAAAAAACTCAAGTCCAAACTTTAGAGTGTGAAAAATATAAAAGTATCCTAATGAAATTCACTTGCAGGGAAAAGTATAGCGAAGGATGTATTTCGACTTCGTCGTCAAGAATTCAACTTCGCCTATCAACTTCGTCGTCAAGAATTCGACTTCGCCTATCGACTTCGTCGTCAAGAATTCAACTTCGCCTATCGACTTCGTCGTCAAGAAATCAACTTCGCTGGACAAGAAATCAACTTCGCCTATTGACTTCGTCGGCAGGAAATCAACTTCGCTGGACAGAGAAGTAGACGAAGAGCAAGAAATAATCTGAAGAGAACAAGTTCATTGAAGAAAAGAAGATTGAACGTGAAAAAGAAAACTGAATCAGGAAGAAATGACTACTTCGCCCATACGTAGATAAAGGGTTGTAAATATTTTAGTCAGGGGTAAAATAGTCATTTTATGTAAAATACGAAGACTAGGGCCCTATAAATACCCCTTCTGACATGTATGGTACGATCATGAAATGAATACAACTTTGTACACAACTTTGTCTTGTCTGAAATGTTTTTGATGATTGTGTGAATTGTGTCATCCGACCTGAACTTTTCACCCAACATCTGGCGCCCACCGTTTGTGTATGCATTTAAAGATCCTCGCGACCACAAGAAATCAAATGACAAGACCAAACAAGAAGACCGTCAACGAAGAAGTCAAAGACGAACCACCACTTGGCGAAGACCGAGGTCTTACAAAAGATGTTTCCCAAGGTGCAAACTCTTCAAAAATGGGCGAAGCTGAAGAACAAAGACTCAAAGAACTTGAAGAACAAGTTTTAAGAAGACAAAAAGAACTTGAAGAATGTCGCGCAAGAGCACGAGAAAAGACACACAAACAAAGAATAGAAGAAGCCGAAGCTACCCTCCGCAATTTAAACGAGCAACTGCAAAATGCAAATCATGAAGTTATAAATCAAGAAGAAGCACATCTGGCAACAAGAATCTCTCAAGAGAGAAACAACCAAAAATCATTCATATCAATTGATACAAGCTCCTCACTGTCAATAAATTTGCAGTTAGCTCAATGGCCTATATGATATAAATTCAACATGATACCAACATTTGATAGTGAATCAGACCCAAGGCAGTTCTTGTTGACACCGTTTTTGGCACGTGTCAAAATGATCAAAGTGAGCTAATCGACAGAAGGAAAGTTATTGTATTACGCTGGTAGAAGGGTGCCGATGAAGATCAGCTTGTGAGGATTGTTGCCGATGAATGGTGGTAACCGATGAAAAGGTTGACTTAGACTCAGAGGCGTTGCTGGTAAGATCGGAGATGTTATTGCCGATGCCGATGAAGGAAGATTTGAAGACTACTGCCGATGAAGCTTGTGATGACGGGAAGCATGCCGATGGAGAGGAGGCCGATGGAAATTTCATCGTAATTAAGGCGTACAAGGAAATAGATAGGTGTTGTTTTCCTTTTCTATATTTGTTAGAGTATGATTCATGTAAGAGTCACGTTTTTCCTTAGATATGGACTCGGTGTCCTAGTCGTGTTTGGTTATGTTTCTTCAGATCAGGGTATATATATAGATTGAGGGACAATGTAAAAATATATCAATCAATATCAAACCAATTTTACTCCTATTTGCATCTACTTACTTTTCGGCGACTTCATCAATTCGCGTATTTTTTTCTTTTTACGAGTTCTCATCGATTCGACGAGCTGCATCGCTTCAGTGCGACCTTCGACGATCCTCGAGTTCCGTGTGAGTACCTCTTGGCCGTGGCTTCCAGGCGTATCGCTGTTGTCAGGACCAAAGTACTCGAGTTATCATCCTTGTCGATTAACAGATCAAATCGACCGGCACGCCTTGGATATCGGATTGGGTATTAGCCCTTTGTGTTTGCAGATCCACTTTTGCATCAACACATCTTTTGGCATGCCCGGTGGGACGAATCAACACGATCAATATGTTCAATCCTGAGATCGATTCGGGGAACGTCATCGCGATATCGGAAGAAGATCTTAAGGAAGATCAGAAGCAGGCTATGGAAAAGGCTATAGAGGATTACAGGCAGCTTTGCCTGAAATCATTCAGCTTGAACAGGAGCGGAGAAGTCATACAGAAGCAAGATCTGTCGTTGCCTCGGCAAGTTACCTTTGACTCCAATCCTGGTAAACTTTAAGAGATGGTTAATTCTGCAGTAAATCATTCTTTGATTAACCACTCCAATGTGCTGTCCCATACTGTTCACAATGTTGTGGTTCGAACTTTTAAAGAGGGACAAGTGCCACCACATTACGTTGGGCCAGCTTATCATCAACCAGAACCGGCATCGGTCAATGTATCATCGGCTCCCTCAGCCGTTGTGGGTACAGAAGTTACTTCTCCTCCAGTTTCGGCATATTTGCCTAATGTTCAATCTACACCGATAAGATCAGATCCAGTACTTTCAGGAGGACGAATTCAGCTCAATACAGATCTATCGGCATCAGCTATATCAGGGCATGTGTCTCAAAACAGCCAGATTCCTGCTAATTGGTGGGGATATGGTATGCCTCCGGAGTTGTCTGCCTTCAACTCTGGTTTACCTCAAGTGTTTGACGCAGCAGGAAAAGCTCCTGTATCATCGGCTGTTTCACCGATGAATCAGGTACCTCAATATGCTACATCTACTACTGTGCAATTAACTTCAGGAGGTTTCTAGATGCCTTCGTTTCAAGCACCCAATACAAGTCCATCAGCAAGCCTACTGCCGATGCAGCAGAAGGCCCCTGCTATGAGTCAATCTGGGATGCAGTTCATGCCTCAAGCCGGTTATGCTAATTATTATCCAACAATTTTAGCAAGTTACCAGCCATCGGCAAGCTTTGTACCGATGAGTTCTAATAATGGTTGGACAGGACAGTTACCTATTCAGCATGCAGTTTAGCAGAATCAGCAAGTTGCAGGAATTTAGCAAAGTCATATGCAAGCTGGTTTTCAAAATCAGGCATCGGCAGCTCAGCCGATGAATCCTTTCCAGCAGGTTAGTGGGCCACAAGTGGCGGCAAATATGTCGATTGCTGAAGATCGTGTGCCACAAAGATACGTGGAGGGATATTAGCAGGCACCTCCTATAGAAATTCAGCCAGTTCGTCAGCAGGAGGCTGATGTTTTTTGTGCCGATAAGATAGCAGAAATCATGAGAGATCAGTTTGGGATAAAACCCAAAGTTAATACTTATTCTTATCGGACTCTATACCCTCCGGCATATGATTTAATTCCCCTCCCAAATCGGTACAAGGTACCAGATTTCACCAAATTTTCTGGACAAGATGATACATCAACGATGGAACATGTCAATCGCTTCATTATTCAATGTGGAGAGGCAGCTAGCAGAGATGAATTAAGAGTTTGATTATTTTCATCATCTTTGTCTGGATCGGCATTCACGTGGTTCATATCATTGCCACCAAATTCTATTATTACTTGGGCTGATCTAGAAAAATAATTTCATAAGTATTTCTTTGCTGGAATACATGAAAAGAAGCTTTCCGATTTAGTAAAATTGAGGCAACGTAATGATGAATCGGTAGAAAGCTTTGTGCAGAGGCTACGAGATGTAAAGAATAAGTGCTACAGCTTGGTGCTGGATGATCGGTAGCTTGCCGATCTAGCTTTTCAAGGGTTATTGCCACATCTCAAGGACAGGTTTGCTTCTCAGGAGTTTGAAAGCCTGAGTCATCTTGTACAAAGGATCTCTAAGACACTAGGGTTTTTGAGTCTAAAAAGAATTGGAGTAAAAAGGTATCATTTGTGGATGAAGTAGAAGACTCTAATTCTGATGAAGAACCAGTTATCGGCTTAGCTGAGTGGGTTAAGAATAAAAGACCGATATCTTGTCCTTTTGGTCAGAAAGAACCAGAGAAGTTTACCTTTGACATCACCAAAGCCGATAGGATATTTGATCTTTTGCTTCAAGAAAGTCAAATTAAGCTGTCACCCAATCATGTGATTCCATCGGCAGAAGAACTGAAGAAGATCCTGTACTGCAAATGGCACAATGCAACTTTACACAGTACAAATGAATGCAAGGTGTTCAGGCAGCAGTTGCAATCGGCTATTGAATCTGAGAGAATTAGGTTTGGCAACTCTAAGACCCAGAAGCCGATGAAAATCGATCAGCATCCTTTCCCAGCAAGTATGTTGGATGCCAAGGGTAAGACCAAGGTATTAACATCAGAGGCTACTGAGAAGAACGCATCAGTGGATCCCCAACATCGGATAACTACCGGTGACGCAAAAGACAAGGGTCTGCTGGGAGAAAGCGGTAGTTCCAAAAAACCTCCTCGACCTGGCATCGTGATTACTCATCGATGGCAACAGGAAAGAAGGCAGCAGGAAGGTTGGCGTCGGCGTAAGGACCAATATCGACAACAGCAAGAAGAGAGACGTCGGGAAGAGTGGCATCGGCATAAAGATCATTGGAGGTGCCCATTTTTCATCCATTGCTGGGAAGAAGGCATTAAATTGCCGACTGTTGAAAATTGCCCTGAGTGCAATGGTTACTATGGGGCTAATCGGCCAGAAAGGAGGTTTCAGCCTGGTAATCAGGGCTTATCTATCAATGAGCCGATTAGAGGCAGAGCATCAGTGTATGATCGGTTGGGGGAAGACTTAGTGTACATAAAAGGCTTGGTAAGCACGCTGGATATTTTCCAAGGAATCAAGAGGAGCTTGAGGAGATGGCAAATGCAAGAGTTCCCGATGAAGAAATATTCTATAGGGACTCTAATATACGTCGTGTAGAATCAACTGAGATCTGTTATCAGCTGGTTTCAAAAACTAAGCTTCCTCGATGGTGCCCTAAGGGTCTGACAAAGACGTAGAAAAGGAGGATGCAGCGTGAGCGTCAGGAACACCTATACAGAGAGGAAAGTTCTTCCAATGAGAGGCCCAGACATCGGCAGTGGCAGGTGAAACACAAAGATAAGGGCACATTGGCAGATGTTAATATGGTATTTATGTTGCCGATGGAGTTTCTGGCACTCTCTGATGATGAGGAAGAAGTTGTTCTCTCCGATCAAGTAGCTCAGCTGGCACTAGATCCAATGATGGCTGTTTTTGAGAAACCTACCGATGACAAGAGACAGCATCTCAAAGCTTTGTTTGTGAAAGGCCGAGTTGATGGGCAGCCTGTTTCTAAGATACTTATCGACGGAGGAGCTGCGATTAATATTATGCCCTATGTAATGTATCGAAAACTTGGCAAAGGAGATCAAGACTTGACCAAAACCGATATGATGCTGAAAGATTTTGAAGGTAATGTGTCACCAGCTAAAGGGGTAGTGTGCGTTGAGTTGACCATCGGCAGCAAAACCTTGCCAACAACGTTCTTTGTTATCAATGGTAAGGGTGCATACAATCTGCTTCTAGGAAGGGATTGGATTCATGCCAATTGTTGTGTTCCTTCCACAATGCATCAATGCCTCGCACAGTGGGTTGGGGATAAGATTGAAGTTGTCCCTGGTGATTCTTCTTATATCATTGCATTGGCAGAATCAGATACTTATGAGCGAACCAAATGCATATCAGGAGAAGTTTGGGAGAAAGAGTTCCTCAGAGTTGCTGATTATGAAATTCCACCGATCCAAGCAGTCGGTTCTAAGGAGGAGTTTTAATGGATAGGTTTGCCGATGATGGAAAATTAGGTCAGGGGTTCACATCGGCTGATGATTTAGTAGAGGTAGATATTGGTAATGGTGATAGGCCAAGGACTACTTTTATTAGCGCTAAGCTAGATTTCAAGTGTAAGCAGCAAATAATCAATTTGTTCAAGGAATATAAAGATTGTTTTGCTTGGGATTATACTGAAATGCCTAGATTAGACCGATCGATAGTTGAACATCGGTTACCTATCAAATCTGGATTTCGGCCATATCAGCAGCCAGCGCGCTGATGCAACCCTAATATACTTCCTGACATTAAGGCCGAAATAACTAAATTAATTGAAGCAAATATTATTCGGCAGTGTCGATATGCGGAGTGGATTTCTAATGTGGTTCCTGTTTACAAGAAAAATGGGAAACTTCGTGTTTGTATTGATTTTAGGAACCTCAACAAAGCCACGCCGATGGATGGTTATCCAATGCCTATTGCTGATTTGTTGATTGATGCTGCAGCCGGACATCAGATTATCAGCTTCATGGATGGTAATGCAGGTTATAATCAAATATTCATGGCTGAAGAAGATATTCCCAAGACTGCTTTCAGATGTCCAGATCATGTGGGGTTGTTTGAATGGATAGTCATGACCTTCGGTTTAAAAAATGCCGGTGCTACTTATCAGAGAGCTATGAATTTTATTTTTCATGAGTACATCGGCACATTAGTGGAAATCTACATTGATGATGTAGTGGTTAAGTCTGGGGATATCACAAAACATCTAGCTGATCTACGAAAGATACTAGAGTGCACGAGGAAACATGGATTGAAGATAAATCCTAATAAATGTGCGTTTGGTGTATCGACATGTCAATTCTTGGGTTTTATGGTGCATCAAAGAGGTATTGAAATTAGTAGGAAGTCTATTGATGCAATTAACAAAGTGATTGCTCCTGCCGATAAAACTGAGTTGCAATCTTTGATTGGCAAGATTAATTTTATTAGAAGGTTCATATCTATTCTTTCGGGTAAAATCAAAGCTTTCAGTCCGTTGCTTAAATTGAAGGCCGATCAGGAGTTTGTATGGGGAGCTGAGCAGCAGTTGGCCCTAGATGAAATTAAGAAGTACTTAACAAACCCTCCAGTGCTAGTTCCACCCCAACACGGGAAACCCTTCAGGTTGTATTTGTCAACTGATGATACTGTTATTGGCTCAGCTCTTATTCAAGAATTTGAAGGGAAAGAACGTGTTGTTTATTATTTGAGCAGAAGATTGGTGGATGCTGAGACAAGGTATTCGGCCATCGAAAAATTATGTCTGTGTCTATACTTTTCTTGTATTAAATTGAGGCATTATTTGCTATCGGCCGAATGCACTGTCATATGCAAAGATAATGTGGTCAAATATATGCTGTCGATGCCGATATTAAGTGGTAGGATCGGCAAGTGGATTTTAGCATTGTCAGAATTTGACCTACGTTATGAATCGGCTAAAGCAATTAAAGGGCAGGTTATGGCTGATTTTGTCACTCAGCATTGCAGTACGGTGGACTCTCTGAAAGTTTCTCCTTGGACACTTTTCTTCGATGGGTCTACGTGTGGTGAAGGAGCAGGTATCGGCATTGTGTTGATTTCACCTCAAGGAAGGAAGTTTGAATTTTCATTGCCGATTTTTGCTACATCGACAAACAATCAGGCTGAGTATCAAGCTTTGATAAAAGGATTGGAATTACTTAGGGAGGTACGTGCCGATGCTGTTGAAATCTTTGGTGATTCTATGCTGGTTATAAATTAATTAACTAGGATTTATGAATGCCGAAGTGAAGGGTTGATCTCATATCATGAGAGATGTTTGCAATTATTGAAAGAGTTTAAAGATTTTCGTCTTAAACATATTTCTCGATTGCATAATAAAGAAGCTAATCGGCTGGCTCAGCATGCTTCAGGGTATCAGCCTGTCCAGGAGGCGCTGACATCGGCAGTTGATACCGATGACTAGAGAAAGGAGATTGTCAATTACTTAAGGGATCCATCTAAGAAGGTTGAAAGACGTGTAAGATTTCAGGCCACTAAGTATGTGCTCCTCGATGATGGATTATATTATCGGACTATAGATGGAGTTTTACTCAGATGTATTAGCGATGATGAATCGAAAAGCTTGATGGGTGAAATTCATGAAGGAGTGTGTGGGGCACATCAGCCGGCTTTCAAGATGAAGTGGATGATCAGAAGGAATGGATACTATTGGCCGACTATTCTTGAGGATTGCTTTAAATATTTTAAAGGATGTCAGGGGTGTCAGAAGTTCGGTAATATTCAAAGAGCGCCTGCATCGGCTATGAATCCTATAATTAAACCTTAGCCATTTCGGGGATGGGCTATCGATCTCATCGGTCAGATTTATCCACCATTGAGCAAAGGACATAAATTTATTCTTGTTGCTACCGATTATTTCACAAAATGGGTTGAAGCAGTTCCTTTGAAAAAGGTGACATCGGCTAGTATGATCGATTTTGTGAAAGAGCATATTGTTTACCGATTTGGTATTCCTCAAACTATCACTACCGATCAGGGTACTATGTTTACATCGGGAGAATTTGATGAGTTTGCTATTGGTATGAGGATTAAAGTTTTGAATTCCTCTCCTTATTATGCTCAAGCTAATGGTCAGGCTGAAGCTTTTAACAAAGGGATTATCAAACTCATTAAGCGCAAAATTAAAGAAAATCCTAAGCGGTGGCATACAGTATTGAATGAGGCCCTGTGGTCATATCGGATGGCATGTCATGGTGCAATCAAAGTAACACCGTATCAGTTAGTATACGGCCACGATGCAGTATTGCCTTGGGAAATTAAAACTGGCTCTAGGCGGATATTTTCTCAAGATCAATTGACAGCCGATGACTATGATACTCTTATGAAAGACGAGTTAGAAGATGTGGCAGGTCATCGGTTGAAGGCTTTAGTTAGCATCGAAGAAAATAAGAAAAGGATAGCCAGATGGTATGACAAGAAGGTGAAGGTAAAGGAGTTTGCCGATGGAAATCTGGTTTGAAAGTTGATTTTACCGATTGGGACTAAAAGTTCAAAATTTGGCAAGTGGTCTCCTAATTGGGAGGGTCCATATCGGATAAACCAATCTGTTCCTGGCAACGCATATATTCTAGAAATCCTCGAAGGGGTTGTGTTTCCCAGAGCATTAAACGGAAAATATTTAAAGAAATATTACCCTAGTATTTGGATGGATGCATAAAAGCATAAGTGCCGATAACTGTGGCAGAACCGCCTAATCTAATGCCCTCCCAAGAGTACTTGTCTTCCATTAGACACTAAGTACCCAAGAGAGTGCACTAAATTCTGCGATTCCGTCGAGCACACCCGAGGGAGAACTCAAAAATCCACATTTTTACCTCAGGATCATAAATGAGAGATAAAGCTTACAACATCTTTACCATTTCTTACATCACTTTTAGTGCAACATCAGGGTAATCCATTGTTTAAATTAAACAGCGGAAAATAAAATGTTATCAGAGTTCAGTGGAAATGAAACCATTTAATGATGAGTTAAATATTATCATGATGAACATTTATATACAGGAAATGATAACAGGTGGTAAATCTTTCCCTTGTAAAACATTTTTTGTGAGAGTTATAAATCAACTCTACATCCGCAGCGTAAAGGAAATCCTCACTGAGCCCACCAAGAGGTTTCCACACACAACAGTCATCTGCAAGAACACCTGTCACCTGCAACAGGGTAGAACAAACCCTGAGTACTCAATTGTACTCCGCAAGACTTATCCGTCAGAAGGAAAGAAAAGACTCCAAGGATATGCAAGGCTATCTGGCTTGTGGGTTATTGAACTGCGGAAGCATTACTAAAGGTGCATCCTTATATTTAATTTTTATTAGCAGTCATCAGTAGTTCATTAACCAACCATTCTAGGTAAGCACATGTTCTACTTTCAAGCAAAGGTTGAGCCATCAGAACCATTTTTCCATCTTTCATCTTTCATTTCTTACTACGGTGCCAGAGTGCAGTCAAGCCGTACCGTCACGTAGAAACGGCGATTCATGAATCAATGTACCCAGCTAGGTACCCCGAAAAACACACGCCTCGCTCGCACCCCAGGCACGAGTGAGACCAACCTGTTCCACTCCTGTCACGGGTTCTAGGTCCCCGTCCAAACTTGGACTCCAAGCCCCCACCCTTGAGGCCTGGCCTCAAAGTGGTGCTTAGACCTCCACCTATCCCCGCCTCCAATCAGTCGGTCCGAAAAGAGCCGGAGCCCATGACAAGAGAGTAACAAGTCTTCCTAGCCCCCATCCGCTAGTATATGCTCGGGATAATAAATCTGTGACTTGACCGGGGATCCAGTGTAACGAACGGTCCTTAATCGACACAGGCGGGACAAATGCAACCAGAGCCTCGCTCAGATTACCCAACCAAGTCCATATCCAATTCCAAGTACAGTCCCGCCCGGTCTCCAATTATTTTATATATATATATATATATATATATATATATATATATATATATATATATATATATATATCATCCATGTGATAGTAACATGATAATAGTAACAATAATATATTTCCTATCTCTCGCGAGTGACAGGCAATTACTCGACTTCTACCGGAGTCCTGTAGCATAGCAATCTACACGATCTTGACATACTAGTAAGACTCATGGGATCAGGATATATATATGCAAGTGGGTTTCATTCAACTCCTTAAAACTTAATGCACAAGCATAAATAAAGTGCAGCATAATAGAGGTTATGCACCGGGGCTTGCCTGGGTGAGATTTAACCAAGAGTTAGCATTCCACCATGGCGCCACGATCATCAAGGCTCCACCCTTTCTGCTACTCCAGATGACTTCGCGATCCACCATCATTCCTATTGTGATATACGTGGATGCAACGTTGAGACGTAATTAAAAGACAGCAATCGCAACTCTCGTCGTATGACTACGTCTCGCAAGCTAACGAGCTAGCCACCCACTAACTCACTAGGCTTTGCATCCCCGTTGTCGACTAAGATATTATTTCCCAACAACCCAAGGTGTTGCTTTATTCACTATATCGATCGAATAGATATTTAAACTAGGGCTTATTAATTATCCTAGCAAACTAATTATTTTGGAGCCACAAAAATTACAGTGGACAACTAATAATATGGTTAGCTTACTATAAAATTTTCAGCGTTAATACTATCATTGATTATTCATAACAATTCTTACAAGTTCATATTTGATAATATTAAACGCCTCGAATTAATTAGAGCAAGCCTAAAAATATTACAACACTACGGAAACCAATTACATATTTAGATAGATCATGATTTTAGAAAACTAACAAAATTGATTTCACAATTTTAGAACTTCTACCCATTTAGATATCGAAATTGCAAGTTATAGCTAATTTAGGGAAAAGAAAAACAATGGAAATGCTGGGAAAAGGAAATGGACAGCGCATCCAACTTTCGGCCCAGTGACCTAGGCCCGGCCCAAATCGGAACACGGCCGCAAGTGACGCCGCCAGGCTAGCAACAGCCCAGAAGGCCCATCCCGCACGGCGCTCTGGCAACTTTGCATAGAAGCCCTCCATTTCTAACCAAAGCAACCCGCAGTCCAACCCTATTTTCCTTTCTCACAGAAACTCTCACTTAACCCCCGGGGATTACTTGAATTCCTGGCATGAGGTCCTTGGCAATGGCGTGCGCGACGACGCAGCACCCGCCGGCACTTGGCAGCCTCGCCGGGCACCTAGGACTCGCGTTGGCCAATCTACGGAGTCGATCGTCACCCTAGGCTCACGCGGTGAAGCTAGGAGGCAATTGGCGACTCAGAAGAGTACCCCGAGCCCTGCCAACCATGGTAGCGGCCGAAACAGCACTTTCCACGACGATGGCTAGGTCGCACCAGTGATCTATGGCACTAACGAAAGGGTAAAAGTGGTAAGTGACAGGGGCTCACCACGGTCCGCGCTGCGATGTCGGATGAGGCGGAGAGATGCCGAGGTGGCCTGGCCGCGTGCAGTCGATCCGTGCGGCGGCGCTCCGAGGCGGACATGATTGCGTCACGCATGCCTCCGGTGAACACCATGGTTTCCTGACGCAAGCACCATTTTTGTGAGGTCAAGGAGAGCTTGAAGGCGCAACGAATTGGATTAAGAGGCTTTGAGCGACGCGAATTTGGAAAGCCAGTGCGGTCTGTGGTGCTATAAAACGTGGCACGGCCATGGCGTGCGGTTGAGAACGACGACCACGAGCAAAGTCTTTCCCCGACGTGCAAGTTGGGCAAGGGACCCTCAATCACCCAAAGAGACCGGCCGGGGTGCAGTCATGGCCCAAGGACGGCCTAACCAACAGCGTGCTAGAATGACTAGAGCCCTAGGTCGAGAAGACGACGAACGTCACATGCACGGATTATAAATTGTGCTCAACATCCGGCTGCAACTTGGTAAATGCTCCACCAACTAGTGGGCCCCAAGATGGCACATCAGGTTACGATTAGGGACAGCAAGCACCAGCTAAAGCTTCCGAGATAGGCCAAAAGAGTCACGCCAACTGGGGGTTCGTCACTGACGTCGTTGGTTCGCGAACACCATCCTGAGTCACGAGTTGCAGCGCATTCTAACTAATTCGGGCAATAAACACGAGAGCCAAGCAACGCTTACACAACTATGGTTTAGACCAAGACCAAATGCCCACGTCGGTGCAACCCGCGGAACCACACGCTCGACGATTGCCTAACTAGTTATTCTAGAGAGGAAAAAAACTAAGCTACAACACTCATATAGTTTTTCCGAGCTACAGAAGTGAGTCATATAAGATTCGGTATCACTCTATGTGCGATTAAAATTTTAAAACTCGAGAACTTATTTTGTTAATTTCTTTTAGGCCTTAATCGCGTGCTAACTAAGCTAGTAACACTAGGGGTGTTACATCCTTCCCCCCTAAAAAAAGATCTCGTCCCAAGATCCGGAACAAGAAACAAAAGAGGGAAGCACGATTACATTTCACAGATCTGAGCTTACACGAGAGGTTACACGACTTCAAACGCTAAACCACTCTAGAATCTAGGGATAGCACGGCTAAGAACAAATCTAATACAACTCACAACCTCTCTAGAAACCGACGAAGACGGGGACAGTGGAAGAGCAATAGGAAAACGATTATCCAGAACTTGGCGTATGCCCAACAAAGCCAGAAATTGGAGACTGGTACAAAGATCATTGCGAACTCTAAAACCTAAACTAACCAGGGATGAACTTGAACTTCTCCAATAGAAACCAGATCCCTTCTTCTCCAGTTACACCATCGCCTCTGACTAGTAACCCTAGATCTGCGAGCAACAGCTGGATCTCGTAGCTCAGCCTCCAACCACTTCTTCCCGACTGCTTCCCGAGCTTCTCCTACCTGAGCGCTGATGGAGGAAGTCGATACTATGAGCTCTACTCCAGATCTGGGGGTTGAATGGAGGAGGAGCAAGCAAGGTGGCATTATAAAAGCTTGGTGGACGGAGGTGGTGATGCAGTGCATCGGAAGCGGAGGAGATGGGAATCACTGGGGGTCACAAGGTGGGGAGAGCATCGGCCATGGTGCGCTCCCTGTGCGAGCTTGAGTGGGGCAAAGGAGAAAGGAGGGGATGGGGTTCGCTCGACCAGGCGGCGTGCGAGCAACGGGGCCCCAAAGGAAAAGAAAGAGGGGGGGGTCCGGTACGGGAACGAGAGCGAAAATTGAGAGCCGACACGGGTGCCGGGATCAGAGGGGCGTACTGTGCGACAAGACGAGGCGAGTGCGGCACAACGCCGCGGCCGCACGGGAGCGGCACATGCGGTCCCACCACAGACGGCGTCCGCAGGGCACACAGTGACAGCGACCCGGCGTGCGTAGCGTGACCAAACCGGTCACAGGAACGACGTCGAGTCGGACAATTCAATTCCTCTGACCTACGTGCGGCTAACTTTTCTGTTGCTTTTCTCTTTCTTCTTTTCCTTTCTTCAAAAACCTTGTTACCCCTGTTACTTTGACAGAGCACAATTCCATCAACCCATTGTGGATTTCCCGTTTGAACACAAGGATATTTTTACCAAAGAGAATTTTTATAGCAAGAGCGGTACCGCGGTGTAACTCGGTAAAAGCACTTGGTCAACAACCTCGATACCAGCGCGCGCCGAGCAGCGTCACCATGTGGCAGCTGTTCCACAGGTGGCCCTCGGTTCCGTCGCGGCACCATAAGCTATTAACTAAGTAACTGTTACCAACTTACTCGCAGTAAAAAGAACGGGGTCATAGACCACAGAATCAAAGGAGTAAGGGAAAATTCAGGCAACACGGGTTCCTTTCAAAATCAGGAACAAGTAAAGTAAATCCCAAGACGGATTTAAATCAAGGGAATTCAAGTGTTCTGCTGGGACATCCATAATTAGTGATACAGTGTCCTCTGTTTTCCAATCACGGCCGATCTGCTGCACCTGAATAGCTGTTCCCTTTGTAACCTGCTTGTCGTCGTCTCAAGAACCCTAAGCAAATCGAATGAGGCCTAAAGGAAAATCGACGTAACAACACAATAGATAAAGCAAATACTCATTACCAACGGCCTTACACGGGTGCAACATACAGACATTCACTCTCCCACACTCGACATATCACTTGCATCCTACAATCAGATGGTCTTAACAACGACGAACGAAAGACAACGGAAAGGTTACAACACTGGAGGACAGCGATGAAAAGCACTACTAGCAATGGTTACATCTCTCCTAGGACAACTAATCTACTTCATCAGCCCAAACGACTTCATTCCTGGAATCCTAGGGTTCTTCTGCCGCACTAGGTTGTGGATCTGCTCCTTCTTGTGGTGGTGGCTGGGTGAGGGGAAGCAATGACTCTACTTCTGAGGCTTCTGTGGGTGGAGGTGCTGCAAAACCAGTTCTCCTTCTCTCCAGTGGATGGACAGGGATTCCCTCCAAGATCAAGGGTTCCTGCCTTTCCATGGCCATCGTCCTACGCTTGGCCCGGGTGACAAGATAGGCATCCTCCAGCTCTTGGGCATGTCGCTCTTCATCCACCTTGAGTGCTTCCGCCATGGCAGTCTCTCGACTCTCTGCGGCTTCCACATTAGCGTGGGCTTCAGCAAGCTGCACTTCGAGCATCCTGGAGAAGATCTCGGCTTCCTCAGCTCGGCGAAGACACTCTCTCAGCTCTGAGGCCTGCCGGTCGTACTGCTCATCCAGAGCGAGCAAGTACGTGGTCAGGTGCACCACGGTCGGGTTGTCCTCTTGCACGTCCTGACCCCGCAAGGCCTCCATACGAGCCCTCCATACCCGCCGATTCTTATCCAAAGGTGGAAAGAACCGCATGGGGGTACGAGCAATGGGCTGCTCATAGATCTGGCACAGATGCCGCAAGGCTTTGCGGGCCACAACCTGGTAGGTGTCGCCGAAGCGAAACCCGGTTGCAGTCACATTCCAGGCTTCCATGATGTCGGGGAACTCCTCACTCTTGCGAATGTAGACGGTGACCTGACATCGCTCAGTGCCATGCTTCATGTACTCACGGCCCTCATACTCGGGACGATCCTTGACTCTGAGCTTTTGCTGGGTGGCATACAGGAGTTTGGGGAAACCCTCGGTGTTCAGGCAGTAGCTGCTAACCTAGACTCCTGCCATCCTAGGTGGGTGGTGGTTGCAAGGAAGGCTTGAGGAGAAGCTTGCTCAAGAGAAAAGGGCTAAGCGAGCTGGAATGCACTGGGTGGTGACACCAAGTGGCTGGGCTTGCCCCCTTAAAAAGGTAGAGCGGCCAGTGGTCCTGGCGCAGGCCACCCTCGAGCCATGCACGAGGATCAGTAAAGTAAAATAGTAGGATTTTTACGCACACGAGGAGAGCGGTGTCCGAGGCCATAAAGACTAGCACGGTTGCAGGGCAGAGGTCCGACAAGGGCGTAGAAGGAGTGCAGAAAACGTAAGCCCCGACAGTCGTGAAGCACGAGCGAACATGAAACACGAAGCCACCGTACAACAGTAACTCTGGGATAGGGACGCGTGGTACCTAGAACAGGCACCTACAAGTAAGACTCGCACGATGACTATAGCAATACAGCACGTCTGACTCTAGGACCGCATGCTACACACCAGTTAGTTTACCGGACGAAAGCCTACTTAAACTTATTCCGAAGACTTAACTATAGTAATAGGGCTACTTATATAACTTCGTATGCAACGTCCTAACTTTTTGCAAAAATGTGTTGTCAAATTTTAATTTAGAAAGGATTTTGAAGCTTTATTTCCTCATTTATGCTCTGATACCACCTGTGGCAGAACCGCCTAATCTAATGCCCTCCCAAGAGTACTTGTCTTCCATTAGACACTAAGTACCTAAGAGAGTGCACTAAATTCTGCGATTTCGTCGAGCACACCCGAGGGAGAACTCGAAAATCCACATTTTTACCTCAGGATCATAAATGAGAGACAAAGCTTACACCATCTTTACCATTTCTTACATCACTTTTAGTGCAACATCAGGGTAATCCATTGTTTAAATTAAACAGCGAAAAATAAAATGTTATCAGAGTTCAGCGAAAATGAAACCATTTAATGATGAGTTAAATATTATCATGATGAACATTTATATATAGGAAATGATAACAGGTGGTAAATCTTTCCCTTGTAAAACATTTTTGGTGAGAGTTATAAATCAACTCTACATCCGCAGCGTAAAGGAAATCCTCACTGAGCCCACCAAGAGGTTTCCACACACAACAGTCATCTGCAAGAACACCTGTCACCTGCAACAGGGTAGAACAAACCCTGAGTACTCAATTGTACTCCGCAAGACTTATCCATCCGAAGGAAAGAAAAGACTCCAAGGATATGCAAGACTATCTGGCTTGTGGGTTATTGAACTACGGAAGCATTACTAAAGGTGCATCCTTATATTTAATTTTTATTAGCAGTCATCAGTAGTTCATTAACCAACCATTCTAGGTAAGCACCTGTTCTACTTTCAAGCAAAGGTTCAGCCATCAGAACCATTTTTCCATCTTTCATCTTTCATTTCTTACTACGGTGCTAGAGTGCAGTCAAGCCGTACCGTCACGTAGAAACGGCGATTCGTGAATCAATGTGCCCAGCTGGGTACCCCGAAAAATACATGCCTCGCTCGCACCCCAGGCACGAGTGAGACCAACCTGTTCCACTCCTGTCACGGGTTCTAGGTCTCTGTCCAAACTTGGACTCCAAGCCCCCACCCTTGAGGCCCAGCCTCAAAGTGGTGCTTAGACCTCCACCTATCCCCGCCTCCAATCAGTCGGTCCGGAAAGAGCCGGAGCCCATAACAAGAGAGTAACAAGTCTTCCTAGCCCCCATCCGCTAGTATATGCTCGGGATAATAAATCTGTGACTTGACCGGGGATCCAGTGCAACGAACGGTCCTTAATCGACACAGGCGGGACAAATGCAACCAGAGCCTCGCTCGGATTGCCCAACCAAGTCCATATCCAATTCCAAGTACAATCCCGCCCGGTCTCCAATTATTATCCACATATATATATATCATCCATGTGATAGTAACATGATAATAGTAACAATAATATATTTCATATCTCTCGCGAGTGACAGGCAATCACTCGACTTCTACCGGAGTCCTGTAGCATAGCAATCTACACGATCTTGACATACTAGTAAGACTCATGGGATCAGGATATATATATGCAAGTGGGTTTCATTCAACTCCTTAAAACTTAATGCACAAGCATAAATAAAGTGGAGCATAATAGAGGTTATGCACCAGGGCTTGCCTGGGTGAGATTTAACCAAGAGTTAGCATTCCACCATGGCGCCACGATCATCAAGGCACCACCCTTTCTGCTACTCCAGATGACTTCGCGATCCACCATCATTCCTATTGTGATATACGTGGATGCAACGTTGAGACGTAATTAAAAGACAGCAATCGCAACTCTCGTCGTATGACTACGTCTCGCAAGCTAACGAGCTAGCCACCCACTAACTCACTAGGCTTTGCATCCCCGTTGTCGACTAAGATATTATTTCCCAACAACCCAAGGTGTTGCTTTATTCACTATATCGATCGAATAGATATTTAAACTAGGGCTTATTAATTATCCTAGCAAACTAATTATTTTGGAGCCACAAAAATTACAGTGGACAACTAATAATATGGTTAGCTTACTATAAAATTTTCAGCGTTAATACTATCACTGATTATTCATAACAATTCTTACAAGTTCATGTTTGATAATATTAAATGCCTCGAATTAATTAGAGCAAGCCTAAAAATATTACAACACTACGGAAACCAATTACATATTTAGATAGATCATGATTTTAGGAAACTAACAAAATTGATTTCACAATTTTAGAACTTCTACCCATTTAGATATCGAAATTGCAAGTTATAGCTAATTTAGGGAAAACAAAAACAATGGAAATGCTGGGAAAAGGAAATGGACAGCGCATCCAGCTTTCGGCCCAGTGACCTAGGCCCGGCCCAAATCGGAACACGGCCGCAAGTGACGCCGCCAGGCTAGCAACAGCCCAGAAGGCCCATCCTGCACGGCGCTCTGGCAACTTTGCATAGAAGCCCTCCATTTCTAACCAAAGCAACTCGCAGTCCAACCCTATTTTCCTTTCTCACAGAAACTCTCACTTAACCCCCGGGGATTACTTGAATTCCTGGCATGAGGTCCTTGGCAATGGCGCGCGCGACGACGCAACACCCGCCGGCACTTGGTAGCCTCGCCGGGCACCTAGGACTCGCGTTGGCCAATCTACGGAGTCGATCGTCACCCTAGGCTCACGCGGTGAAGCTGGGAGGCAATTGGCGACTCAGAAGAGTACCTGAGCCTTGTCAACCATGGTAGCGGCCGAAACAACACTTTCCACGACGATGGCGAGGTCGCACCGGTGATCTACGGCACTAACGAAAGGGTAAAAGTGGTGAGTAAGTGACAGGGGCTCACCACGGTCCACGCTGCGATGTCGGATGAGGCGGAGAGATGCCAAGGTGGCCTGGCCGTGTGTAGCCGATCCGTGCGGCGGCGCTCCGAGGCGGACATGGTTGCGTCACGCATGCCTCCGGTGAACACCATGGTTTCCTGATGCAAGCACCACTTTTGTGAGGTCAAGGAGAGCTTGAAGGCGCAACGAATTGGATTAAGAGGCTTTGAGCGACGCAAATTTGGAAAGCCAGTGCGGTCTGCGGTGCTATAAAACGTGGCACGGCCATGGCGTGCGGTTGAGAACGACGACCACGAGCAAAGTCTTTCGCTGACGTGCAAGCTAGGCAAGGGACCCTCAATCACCCAAAGAGACCGGCCGGGGTGCAGTCATGGCCCAAGGACGGCCTAACCAACAGCGTGCTAGAATGACTAGAGCCCTAGGCTGAGAAGACGACGAACGTCACATGCACGGATTATAAAATGTGCTCAACATCCGGCTGCAACTTGGTAAATGCTCCACCAACTAGTGGGCCCCAAGATGGCACATCAGGTTACGATTAGGGACAGCAAGCACCAGCTAAAGCTTCTGAGATAGACCAAAAGAGTCACGCCAACTGGGGGTTCGTCACTGACGTTGTTGGTTCACGAACACCGTCCTAAGTCATGAGTTGCAGCGCGTTCTAACTAATTCGGGCAATAAACACGAGAGCCAAGCAATGCTTACACAACTACGGTTTAGACCAAGACCAAATGCCCACGTCGGTGCAACCCGCGGAACCACACGCTCGACGAGTGCCTAACTAGTTATTCTAGAGAGGAAAAAAAAACTAAGCTACAACACTCATATAGTTTTTCCGAGCTACAGAAGTGAGTCATATAAGATTCGGTATCACTCTATGTGCGATTAAAATTTTAAAACCCGAGAACTTATTTTGTTAATTTCTTTTAGGCCTTAATCGCGTGCTAACTAAGCTAGTAACACCAGTTGTAGTTCTTACATCCTGCAAATTAGTGTTAGTACAATCTGAGATCGGCGTAAGTTGGAATAAACAGGGTTGTTACCTTGAATGCTTTTATCAGGGTCACAGCAGCAGTCGATGGAGTGGCTCTAGCCTTAGCCAGTTTTGGCTTGGTAGTGATTTTCTTGGCACGAGTTCTTTGATGAGTCAGAGCACCCAGGGTAGGGGCATTGTAGCCGATCGGTGATATTGGGGAGACAGGTCGAAGGTCAAAGGGTCTCCCACTCCTGCTCATGGATGGTGCTGGGTCATCGACCTGTCACAAGAAAATTAGTTGCCGATAAAATTAAAAGTGGAGGAAAAAACTAGTGTTAAAAGAAACTTACTGCGTCATCAGGTATGATATGCTCAGGGTCGATCAGATGCTGATATGTATGGACAGATGCTGCAAATAATTGTCCCTTCCACTCTTGCTACCATAACTTATATGATTCAGTGATAAAAGAGGTTGGCATCCAGGTGGATAGATCAACATCTGTAGCATCGATGTCAGGAGAAAGTCGCACTACTCTGCTCCAGTCTGTTCCGCTGTTGATTGTTTCTCTCGGCTTAATCACATCGGCAAAGCAGAGTTTGATTGGCAACTGTCCAAAGGCCAATTGACGTGATACTGCCGATGGATTGTAGAATTCATAGGTGGTGTTGGTGTTCTTTCCACTGCCGAATGTATTCACTGGGATTGCCCGGGGAGTAATGATAGCCATCATAAGTTCATCATCTTTATTCAAGGCATCATCGGCAAGATTGAAGAGAAGGGGGAATTTGGCTTCTTCGTCGATATAGGGCATCCAGGCCCGATGATCACGGGAGAGACCGTTGTAAAAGCTTTGGAAAAATCGGCTGATCTGGTCTTCGTTGGCCTCTGTCCCAGGAAGAACTATTATGGCCTCACCAAAATTGAGGGGTGGGCGTGTTGCCGATTCTTCATCTTCAAGTTCATAGTCTTCGGCGATATCTCACGGGAATTGTTGGGCAAAGAAGTCTCATTGCAAGTGTTTGTGCATGTGGGCATTCAGCCACGTGTTGACGAACCACCACGGGCCTCCTAAGTTGCCGATGGGTTCACCAAGCAGAAGTTTCTGAGACACTTGATGTAAAAGGTGATAAGTGGAGCTCAGAAGATATCGGCCAAGAGGGAACCTTACACCGTTGGCTAGTAGTTCAGCTGCGGGGAGGTAAGCATTGGTTGGTCCTACCGATCGTCCACAGAAAATGAATTTTTCTAACCACATGTTCAGAAATGTGGCGTGTTCCCTCTGACCAACTGTCCTGGTTCTCCTGTATTCTTGAATATACCCTGTCCAACCGCCGATGTTACGGGTATTCACCCTATACTCAGGTTTTCTACCGTAAATGGAGGCCTCATCGGCAGTTGAAATATCTAGGCCAGTGAGCATGTATACATCGGCAAGGGTGGGAGTAGCTGGGCCATGTCCAAACATGAAGGTATTTGTTGTGTCTGACCAGAAATAAGCGACAGCAATCATCATCGACTCATTCTTCTGCATATCGGCAATGGACAGCCTGATGCATTGGTCTAGCTTTCGCTCTGCCCAGTACACTTGCATCGACCCGTTTACCCTCATATACCAATCTTTCCACCCCTTGGTGGTTTTAGGCCAAGACCGGAAGGTGTCTTTCCATAAATTTAAAGAGAAATTTTGGGCTCTGAAGGGAATTATGTTAGTCTCTGCATTGATCAAATCGGTTGGATCTGGGTTACCCATTGGGCCTAGACATTGGATGTGCGGCTGATTGGTTGGGATAACTAACTTGTTGCATAGTTCCTAAGTTTAGAGGATCAAAAGAACAAAGGAAAAGAGAAAAAAAAGGGGGGTCACCAACTATATGAACTTGCAAGGGCAAAAGGAATCACAGTAAAAACGGATGAAGGTGAAACAAACCGCAGGGACATCGAAGTTGATTGCCATTGTTTTGAGAAGGATGGAGGCGCAGCTGGAGACTCGAGGTGGTCGCTGAGGAAGGCTCTTGCTGGTTAGGGTCGCACGGTTGTTCGTCGGGGTCACCGCCGGAGAGAGAAGGTGTTGAAGGTTGGAGTCTAAGGGTAGAAGATGAGCATTTGGGAGAGATGTATTTATAGGCCGATTGGAATGGGGGCATTATGGACTTATCTCTCTGCCGTGCGCGTGTAGGTCGAGGTGGTTCAGATGGATATGGTAACTGTTCACACGATAGTCAAGGGATTGTGCAGGTGGTTTGATGGCAAGCAATCATGACTCGGAAGAAATCTTGGCGTACAGGATATTCTAATTCTAAGATTGGCAGCGGTACTGTGTTAGGTTCTTGCCGATGGACTATTGCTTTTGTATCTTAACCATAATCGGAATGAGAGTGATTGAAGATTGTGCGATATTTACTGAGACGCGTGAATCAGGGCTGGATTCGATTGAATTTGGTAACAGATTATGTCATGCTTGGAGGATGAGCTAGATAATTGGGTAAAGGCAATCATTGTCTGGAGTAAATTTTGGAACATCAGTGATTTTATACTCCGAAATTGGGGGGCATGTGTTGACACCATTTTTGGCATGTGTCAAAATGATCAGAGTGGGCTAATCGGAAGAAGGAAAGTTATTGTATTACGCTGGTAGAAGGGTGCCGATGAAGATCAGCTTGTGAGGATTGTTGCTAATGAATGGTGGTAACCGATGAAAAGGTTGACTTAGACTCAGAGGCGTTGCTGGTAAGATCGGAGATGTTATTGCCGATGCCGATGAAGGAAGATTTGAAGACTACTACCGATGAAGCTTGTGATGACGGGAAGCATGCCAATGGAGAAGAGGTCGATGGAAATTTCATCGTAATTAAGGCGTACAAGGAAATAGATAGGTGTTGTTTTCCTTTTCTATATTTGTTAGAGTATGATTCATGTAAGAGTCACATTTTTCCTTAGATATGGACTCGGTGTCCTAGTCGTGTCTGGTTATGTTTCTTCATATCAGGGTATATATATAGATTGAGGGACAATGTAAAAATATATCAATCAATATCAAACCAATTTTACTCCTATTTACATCTACTTACGTTTCGGCGACTTCGTCAATTTGCGTATTTTTTCTTTTTACGAGTTCTCATCGATTCAACGAGCTGCATCGCTTCAGTGCGACCTTCGACGATCCTCGAGTTCCGTGTGAGTACCTCTTGGCCGTGGCTTCCGGGCGTATCGCTGTTGTCAGGACCAAAGTACTCGAGTTATCATCCTTGTCGATTAACAGGTCAAATCGACTGGCACGCCTTGGATATCGAATTGGGTATTAGCCCTTTGTGTTTGCAGATCCACTTTTGCATCAACAATTCTTAATGAGTTTTGAAGCCGCAGTAATTGCCGGAGGTGGGGACGAAACTACACTTGCAAAGTCACTTGTCATGGCAGTCAAAGGTCCAACACAACACTGGTATTCATCCCTAAAAGTAAAATCCATACATTCATGGGAACAACTAAACACAAATCTGCTTGTTGACTTCCAAGGATTTCAACCAACTGGTGTTACAGACATGGATTTATTCAACTGCAAGCAACAGCCGAAAGAACCTCTAAGTCAATATTACAAGAGATTCATTCAAATCAAATCTCAAATCACAAATATCCCAAACGAAGTTGTCATAATTGCAGCAATCAAGGGACTTCGGGCAGGACAATGTGCAGCACACCTTACTCGAGAAAAGCCAACTTCGCTTGCTCAGCTTTACGAGAAAATACAAAAATACTGCAAATTCGATGAAGATTACAGAAAAAGAATCGAGGAAGAAAACAGCTTCAGAATTCAAAACAAAAATAGCAATTTTCATCCCCCAAAGCAAAACAACTATGAGCGGAGACACTTCAGCCAAGTCAATCAAGTTGAAAACAGTAATTCAACCACTGAAAGCAATTTTCCACCTCAAAATCAATACAACAGTCAATACAACAAAAGGACATTCAAAAGAGGTGACTTCAACGCAAGAGGAAGAGGAGGACGAGGAAGAGGAAGAACACCCCTAAGACCGGAGGACATGTATTGCATCATTCACAGCAAAGGGGCTGGACACACATCAAAAATGTGTCTAAAAGTAAAGAAAAGCATCGAAGAAACACAAGAAGAGAACAAAATGTCAAGTCAACCAAAAGCTGTCAACCATATGATTCAAGGCCAACAAAACTCCTATTACCCAATTCAATTTGGACACTCTCAAGCAATGATTCCAGGCCCATCACCATCATATAGCTATGGACCAGTAGCAATTTATGATCCAAACCAATGGAGGCAAAATCAACAACAAACAAATTTTCAACAATTACAGCATGAATCCTCTGTGGCAAACAGCAATCCACAAGGAAACAACAAACAAGACAACTCTCCATCAACTTCAATGGCAAGCAAAGGAAAAATCATGACAATCATTGAAGGAAATAGCATTGATCATAAAAACAACAATCAAAAGAAGAATTACTTTCGAAGAGTAAACTCTATTTCAACGGAAGGCCCATACAAAAAGACAAGATGGTCTCATCTACCAATCACATTTTCAGAAGAAGATTTACAATTGAAAGATTATCCACAAATGGATGCAATGGTAATTGAAGCAAATATTGACGGATGGGCTGTCTCAAAAATTCTAGTTGATGGTGGAAGCTCTACAGACATTATATTCATAGCAACAATCGATGCCATGAAAAGTGATCGCAAACTTCTAGGTAGAGCTGAGCACCCACTCTACGGCTTCGGTGGGAAACCAATTCACTCAATAGGAAGAATAGTTCTTCCTGTATCATTTGGAACAGTAAACAATGCAAGAACAGAATAAATTGCATTTGATGTGGTGGACATCCATTATCCCTATAACGCACTTTTTGAAAGGGGAACTTTGAATGCATTTGAAGCAGTAATAAGCTACTCTTACTTATGTATGAAGATGCCTGCAATAAATGGAGTTATCTCAGTTCATGGAGATCAAACTGAAGCAAGAAACATTGAAAAAGAATACACTCCTGGTCAGAAAAATGTTCATACAATCAAGGAAGAAGAGAAAGAAGAAACAGAAAATGCGAAGCCACAAGCAAAAGCTCAAGCCATCGAAGAAACAAAAAAGTGCCCCTTGACTCATTAGTCCCAGACAAACAAGTAATCATAGGGACATGACTTTCTCAAGAAGAAGAAAACAGACTCATAGAATTTCTTTGAAGCAATAAAGATGTCTTCGCATGGACATCCAATGATTTAGGAGTGAGCAGAGATATAATTGAGCACAAACTCGACATCAATCCAAATTTCAGACCCAAAAAACAGAAACTGAGAAAGTTAGCTCAAGACAGAATACAAGCTGCAAAAGCCGAAGTCCAAAGGTTGCTAGATGCTAAAGTTATAAGAGAAGTCCAATTCACAACTTGGCTAGCAAATATCGTCATAGTCAAGAAAAAGAACGGAAAATGGCGAATGTGTATCGATTTTACAGATCTCAACAAAGCATGCCCAAAAGATAATTTCCCACTACCAAGAATCGACACACTAGTTGATCAGGCAGCTGGAAGTGAAATGTTAAGTTTCCTAAATTGTTTCTCAGGATATCATCAAATTTGGATGAGAAAAGAAGATGAAGAATTCACAAGTTTCATCACACCATTTGGAACATACTGCTTTGTAAGAATGGCAGAGGGGCTTCACAATGCAGGCACAACATTTGTCAGGATGACTTCAATAGTGCTAAAAAGTCAGATTGACAAAAATTTGCTAGCTTATGTCGACGACATAGTTATCAAGAGCAAGAAAAGACAAGATCATATTCAAGACCTCCAAGAAACATTCTCAAATTTGAGAAAAGAAAATTTAAAACTAAATCCCGAAAAATGTACCTTCGGAGTACAGAAAGAAAAAATCTTAGGTTGCATTGTATCAGCAAAAGGGATAGATCCAAACCCAGACAAAGTTCAAGCAATTTTGAACATGAGAATTCCTTAAAACATAAAAGATGTTCAAAAATTGAATGGAAGACTTGCAGCTTTAAACAAATTCATCTCAAAATCAGCAGAACGAAGCCTACCACTATTTTAGGCACTCGAAGGATCCAAAAGAGACTTCGTATGGGGACCTTCGCAGCAACATGCATTTGAAGAAATAAAAAAATATCTATTACAGCCAAACACATTGATGTCACCAACACCAGGAGCAGACTTGCTATTATATGTCTCAGCCACAGAAATAGCAGTAAGTGCAGTACTAGTCCAAGAACAAGAAACAAATCATTCAAAACAGCAAGTACCAGTCTACTATGTTTCAGAAGCATTATCTGGGTCAAAATCATACTATTCCGAGATTGAGAAAATCGTATACACAGTTTTAACAGCATCAAGAAAGTTGAAGCACTACTTTCAGGCCCACAAAATCAGAGTTCTTACAAATTATCCTCTGAAAGAAGTATTACAAAGTTACAGAACAACAGGAAGATTGAGAAAATGGGCAGCAGAATTATCTCAATATTTCATAGAGTTTGAAAAGAGAACATCAATAAAATATCAAGTTCTAGCAGACTTCATAGCAGATTAGACACCCTCCTAAAGTTCAAACGAAGAAAAGAAACAACCAGAATGGACAATATATTGCGATGGCGCATGGAGCTTCGTAGGGGTTGGAGCAGCTGCAATAATTACCTCGCCTTCAAGCATAAAAATGAAATATGCTGCAAGATTAGAATTTCAATGTACAAATAACATAGCAGAATACGAAGCCGTCTTACTGGAACTTCGCAAAGCAAAAAGCAATGGGAATCCAAAGATTAGTAATCAAAACAGATTCGCAAATTGTAGCAGGACACATTGAAAAAGACTACAACGCAAGAGACCTAGAATTAGCAAGATACTTGCAATTTCTCATAGATCAAGAAAAATATTTTGAAGGTTTCACAGTCAAAAATATCTCAAGAAATGACAATTCAGATACTGACGAACTAGCAAAAGCTGTAGCACAAAATACAAGCCTCCCTCAAGATGTTTTCTATCAAATCTTGAAACAAGCATCCATCAAAGCAGTACAAGTTACCCCCAGAGAAGTCCATATAATACAAAGTGAAGATTGGAGAGCCCCAATTATGGCTTACCTTCGTGGGCACTATGAGCCTGAAAATGAAGTCAATGACATAAGAATGAAGCAAAGAACAAGAAATTACAAGATCATCAACAATCAGCTATACAAACAAGGAATATGTGCACCATTACTCAAATGTATATCAGCAGAAGAGGGGAAAAAGCTACTATCAGAAATACATGAAGGAATTTGTGGCACACATCCTGGAGCTAGAACAATGGCAGGAAAAGCATTTCGTCAGGGATTTTATTGGCCATCAGCCCAAAATGATAGCAAAGAAATTATCAAATCTTGTCATAATTGTCAAATATCTGCAAGCAAAACAAAGGCTCCAGCAACAAACTTACAAACAATAGAACCAACTTGGCCATTGGCAAGATGGGGAATTGATATCATTGGAAAACTACCTGTAGCACAAGGAAACCTTCAATATGCAGTAGTAGCAGTGGAATATTTCACTAAGTGGATCGAAGCTAAACCAGTGACAAACATGTCATCATTCACAATGAAGAAATTTCTTTGGCAAAACATCATTTGTCGCTTCGGAGTTCCGAGGCACATAACAGTAGATAATGGAACTCAATTTGACAGCCAAAATTTCAGAGAGTATTGTGAAAGCTTGGGAATTCAATTATGTTTCGCATCAGTAAAACACCCGCAGTCAAACGGTGCAGTTGAACAAGCAAATGGAATTATATGCACAGGAATATCAAAATACCTCGTGGGGCTGCCCAAAGGCAAATGGGTGGATGAGTTACCTAAAGTTGTTTGGGTACACAACACTACAGTTTCAAAATCAACAAACTTTTCCCCCTTCAAATTACTTTATGGAGAAGAAGCGATGACGCCTGAAGAGATAAAATTTCAAGGTCCAAGAACAAATATCGAAATAATAGATAAAGACCAACAAATGACAAGCAAAGACTTACTAGAGGAAGAAAGAACGAAAGCGATCTAGAATCTTGAGAAATATCAGAAGGAAATAGAAAGTTGGTACAATAAGAAAGTCAAACCAAGACAATTATCACCAGGAGACTTCGTCTTGAAAAGAAAAAGAAATGAAGACACAGTCGGAAAGTTTCAGCAAAAATGGGAAGGACCATATCTCATCATAAGAACTAACAAGCCAGGAGCATTTCACCTAGCAGATATGAGTGGGAAAGAAATTGATCACACATTCAACATTCAAGACCTACGAAGATACTACCCCTAAAATTTATTTCCAACTTTGTACAAAATAGATTAGCTTTTACATTCTGAAAAATTTCAATTCAAATGTAAACGAGCTGCACTCTTTTTCCACTCAGGGGAATCCCTTCGAAGGGTGAGTGGTTTTTTAACGAGGTAGACTCTATTGTAAATTCTCATCAAAGTATAAATGAGAAAACTTGTTCCCCTAAAAATAATCCTATTAAAGGCCGAAGAGTATATTTCAAATATACTCATGCTTCGGCAAAACAACCAAAAGTAGGTAGCATCATTATTCGAACAAACAAAAAACGATGCTAACCTATCAAAAAAACATCATAAAAGAACATTTAATTCACTAAGGTGAATTCTTGACTTCAAAAACGAAGTCTACATATTGCCTTCGCTAAAAAAAGAGCGAATAGCATTTTCAAATTCACTAAGGTGAATTCTTGACTTCAAAAACGAAGTCTACATATTACCTTCGCCAAAAAGAGCAAATAAACATTTTCAAATTCACTAAGGTGAATTCTTGACTTCAAAAACGAAGTCTACATATTACCTTCGCCAAAAAGAGCGAATAAACATTTTTAAATTCACTAAGGTGAATTTTTGACTTCAAAAACGAAGTCTACATATTGCCTTCGCCAAAAAGAGCGAATAGCATTTTAAAATTCACTAAGGTGAATTCTTGACTTCAAAAACGAAGTCTACATATTACCTTCGCCAAAAAGAGCGAATAACATTTTAAAATTCACTAAGGTGAATTTTTGACTTCAAAAACAAAGTCTACATATTGCCTTCACCAAAAAGAGCGAATAGCATTTTAAAATTCACTAAGGTGAATTCTTGACTTCAAAAACGAAGTCTACATATTACCTTCGCCAAAAAGAGCGAATAACATTTTCAAATTCACTAAGGTGAATTTTTGACTTCAAAAACGAAGTCTACATATTACCTTCGCCAAAAAGAGTGAATAACATTTTCAAATTCACTAACGTGAAATTTGTCTTCACAATAAAAAAAATGAAGTCTACGCGTTGCCTTCGCTTAAAAAGTGAGGGGACGGTGTTTTCAAATTCACTAAGGTGAAATTTGACTTCACAAAAAAAACGAAGTCTACGCGTTGCCTTCGCTTAAAAAGTGAGGGGACGGTGTTTTCAAATTCACTAAGGTGAAATTTGACTTCACAAAAAAAACGAAGTCTACGCGTTGTCTTCGCTTAAAAAGTGAGGGGACGGTGTTTTCAAATTCACTAAGGTGAAATTTGACTTCACCAAAAAGCAAAGTCTATGCGTTGCCTTCGCTTAAAAAGTGAGGGGACGGTGTTTTCAAATTCACTAAGGTGAAATTTGACTTCACAAAATACGAAGTCTACGCGTTGCCTTCGCTTAAAAAATAAAAAAAATCTGTGCTTCGCCTTCGCTAAAAAAGTAAGGGGACATCGTTCCTTTCACATTATAAACCATATCAAAAAAAATGTCTATACAAATACACACACAAAAAACGCTTTATTATGTCAACAAATGTACATATCAAATATTTTCTGAAGCAACAACAGCTGCTGCTTCATCAATCAAATCTTGAACAACTCTATCTAAAACATGATCCACCTCCGAACTAAGATAGTCTTCGGAAACATAGCTCGGTGAAGCACTTAAACACGAAGACTGAAAACACACAAAGAAAATACCATTAAAATTTGCTATACATATGTCTCCACATCACAACAAAAACACAAATACCTGAGAAAATTTGCTGCAATCAACAACACGAGGCAAACATCTCTCATTTTCAGCAATAGAGAATTCAGTTTCAAATTCTAGAAACAAGCACATCCCATCAGAAAAAATACATAAAAAAACACATACAACAAAATTTATGTTCGCTTACGTTTAACAAACACATCAAAAGAAGGTTTTGCCTCTTCAGTAGCATACTCCAACCACAAGGTAGGCTCAGCAACAAATTTACCTTTACACATTAACAAAGGCATAACCACAACTTTATCCTGTCCAAAGTTCAATATTTACAAAAACGTTAAAAGTTTTCAAAACCTCACCCCTCGAATCTAAATTCTAAACTACGACAAACTAAAGTACATGATCACGAGCATCATCATCCCTCGCCCTCTCTTGTTCAAGTCTTTCTTGCCTCCTCTCAGCCTCCACATCAGAAGCAAGTCTCCTTTCAAGCTGCTACAACAAAGCAAAATAAAACAATAGATAAGAAAAAACACTAGGAAAAAACAACGAATCAAAATCACATATAGATAATATACTTTTTCCATCTTTTGCTTAGCTTTCATAAAGGCATGCTCCCTTCCACCTTGATTTCAGTATTCATGAAAATACTTCTTGCAAAGCATTTGAGTACGAGAAGAAACTTGGTTAAGAGATTCCACTGACGGAAACCTGTAACTTTGGTCATACAGTTTCTCATACAAAGGATCATTAGCCTCCTTCATCAAATGAAAAAGTGCACAAGTTGAATACATGCAACTCAAATCAGCAGAAGTCTGTAAAACAATGGGCAGATCTTCATATTGGCGGCAAAGCCAAGCAAAAAACGGATCGAATTCTCCAAGCTCCCAACAAGGATCTTCTAGCTTTGCACCAAATTTATCACAGCAATTTTTGCAAAGTTCCCACAAGCGATTGCACTTATCATGAAAATTTTGATCTTTTTCAGAAGATTTTTTCTCAAGATAATTCTTTTCTCTCAAAACTTTTTCAAGATCTTTTCTCAAATTATCGCAATCTTCAATCTTCGCTTCAAGTTTAGCTCCAACAGAAATACATTTAGACTCCATATCATGAAGAGCTTCAACCGTTTCTATCCTCTCTTTCTCCTTAGCAGCAAGTTGAGACTTCAAAGATTTAATCTCTTCAACTAAACTTTTTTCATGAAGTGCTGCATTTTTTGCATCATCCTCAATCGATTTACGCAAACTCCTTTGCAAAAGTGCATTCTACAAAAAAAACATTTGCATACGAAGTAAAAAATATATTACAAATCGAAATAACAAAACTAAATCAAATTTACATAATAAAGACAACAAAGTCAAAATGCTCGAACCTTGTAAATCATGGAAACACTAGCATCTGCCAACTCAAGCGAAGATTTACCAACAAGTTCGGCCTCCGCATTAGGAACTGCGAAGGCATCATCAATGCACTTTGACAACTTTAATTCTGGTTTCTTCGGCATAATACGAAGTTTGTCCAAACCAATCCCAACAAATTTGAAAGTATCTAAGTTCACACCTTGAGCCTGGCAGTATTCCATACAACGTTTGTAAGCTTCAAGATCTACCTCATCAGGAACAGTTTCCAAAGCTTCAGCCGGAGTCGCAGGTTCCTAGGCAACTTCTTTCATCTTTCTAACATCAACAGTCATCTCTCTTTAAGAAGAAGAATCAGGGAAAAATTTCTCTACGAAGACAAAAAAACAACAAAAATTAAAAGAAGATAAAAACAAAATAAAAATACGCGAAGTAATAAAATAAAATCACCTGTAGAAACACCTTTTTCAGCTGGTAAGACACTCTCTCACCAGTATTCACATTAATAGTATACTCAGAAAGACGAGAAGCACGGTCATGTGCAGCCTCCTCGTCATGAACTTCATCATCAGATTCATCAAAATCAAGGGCAAAAGTTGTAGTACCCTTAATTTTTTGTGACTTCGCACCAGGCACAGCAACTTCAGAAGCACCAACTGCAGCATTTTGCTTTACTCCCACAATATTTTCTAACACAACTTGGGTTACATTTTCTGTAACTTCACCACCTAAGTTAACACCCCCTCCAGACGAAGTCACAGCACCTATCACATCACCAAATTTTCCTGCACCATCCCGAGGAGTTTTAACAGAAAACCTTTGAGAGGATGGCCCAGCAGTTTCCTGCGAAGCCAACACCTCACCTTCTTCTTGTGACCCAACAACAGTGGCAACCACAGTCACCGGAGAAGAAGGCGGATTGACAAGATCAGGAAAAGTATCTTCGCCAACATTTAGTTGTGACGAAGTCAAAATAGCTTCAGCAACACCACCATGGGAAATGTTGGCCATCAAATTCTGAAAATAGTCATCAAGTGGAGTCAACATAGGAGGAGTCAACCCACTAGAATCAAAAACTAAACTAAACATTCTCACCTCATCATCACAAGACATTTTCTTAAAAGCTTCATCAACAAAATTTTCTGACACATCAGAATCAAAAAATCCAGCAGTCTTCGCTTTCTTCTTTGAAACTTTTTTTAGTAAGCGGAGCCCCACCTCTCTTTTTTCTAGTAACATTATCGATACTAGGCTTCGCACTTCTAGCATAGGCCGAAGCTAACCTTTCACCATATTCTATCTGAGCAATATCAAAAACTCTATTCAATCTCTTATAATCTGAGCCAAGGATTTTATCCATCAGATCTTTCTCTTTCTTCAAAAATTTCCCAAGAATCTCAACAGCTTTAGTTTTAACAGTAGAAACAAATTCTTTGTCTTCAGTATACTTCTTTGGACGAAAAACTTCATTATCTGGAAAGATATAAGTTTTCCCTCTGACTACCTTTTCATGAAATCGAACAAAGCCCCAACCTTTCTTCAAAGGCCAAATCCGAGTAGCAATATACTCTTCGCAAAAATCTCAGGCACTTTGCATACTTGCAACAAGCTTATAAAACTTCTCACAAGATTTAGAATTTCTCGAACTTTGAAATTCAGGTTTATAGTCAAAATTATTCTTGTGCATTCTTGCAGCCAAAGGATATCTTTTAACAACTCTGTTAGCTAGATTCTTCTCCTCGACCAAAGGAACTTTTTGGTAAAACCAATAGCGGTACCAATTTTCAACCCACTTATTTTTCGAAGCAGGAGCTATCTGTTTAGTACTGCGAGCTTGCTTAAAACTACAACATCCAAAATATTTGATGACACTTTTTCCATCAACCATTTTACTCCGAAATTGAGTATGCATCTCATGAATAGAACAAAAAGCTCCAATATTCAGATTTCCTCTCTGAGATTTCACTGCCCAAATAAAAAGAGCGATTTTTGCCATACCATTTGGAGTCAAATGATGTATCTCAATGTTATAAGCTTTCAGAATTTCTTCAATAAAATCTTGGCATGGCATACGAAGACCAGCTATAAAATGATCACGAAACACAACACATTCATCAGGTTCTGGCTTAGGAACTACCTCATTTTGCGGAGGCAACCTATCATCCGCTTTTTCAAGCATTCTATTTTTTAACCATCCACTGCAATTCAGACTCATCAAACAAGGACTTGTCAAAGTTCAGAGACTTCGTATCATCACCAACAAGTTCTGACTCCGATGCAGAAACATTAGATAAATCCTCATCAGAAACAGATTGCTCAGATTCAGCTGGCGAATTTTCAGAAGCATTCTTCTCTCCGTCTGACATCTAAATAGAAACATATAAAAATATATAAATAAAAATAAGCATACGAAAGTACAAAACATAACAAAACTAAAAAACATCAACATCAGAAAAATTACCTTCGCAACAAAAAAGAAACGAAGGAATAAAGTGGCTTCGAAGAAAATCGACTTCGTGACAACAAAAATTTCAGCAACACCTCCCCGTTTTCGATCACGTACCCAAAAGGGGGATACAGCGCAGTATATATAGGCGGCTTCGGAAATTAACCGTTAAAAAACACTGTTCATAGCATAGCGGTCATAAACGGCCAACTCTAAAATTTGGGACGGTGTTTTTTGTGACTTCGCTTTAAAATTTCAAAATTCACGAATTTCAGACCTTTGGAGTAGGCCTTCATTCGCGAGGGGCTACTGTTGGGAGAATTAACTTCGTCCAAAAAAACTCAAGCCCAAACTTTGGAGTGTGAAAAATATAAAAGTATCCTAATGAAATTCACTTGCAGGGAAAAGTATAGCGAAGGATGTATTTCGACTTCGTCGTCAAGAATTCAACTTCGTCTATCGACTTCGTCGTCAAGAATTCAACTTCGCCTATCGACTTCGTCGTCAAGAAATCAACTTCGCTGGACAAGAAATCAACTTCGCCTATTGACTTCGTCGGCAAGAAATCAACTTCGCTGGACAGAGAAGTAGACGAAGAGCAAGAAATAATCTAAAGAGAACAAGTTCATTGAAGAAAAGAAGATTGAACGTGAAAAAGAAGACTAAATCAGGAAGAAATGACTACTTCGCCCTTACATAGATGAAGGGTTGTAAATATTTTAGTCAGGGGTAAAATAGTCATTTTATGTAAAATACGAAGACTAGGGCCCTATAAATACCCCCTCTGACATGTATGGTACGATCATAAAATGAATACAACTTTGTACACAACTTTGTCTTGTCTGAAATGTTTTTGATGATCGTGTGAATTGTGTCATCCGACCTGAACTTTTCACCCAATAGTTGTCGAGGTGGAATCAGCAGTGCTGGATACGTGGAAGCTTCAACATTGATTTCCATAAATAGCTTGCGCGGCTGCATGGTCTTCTCGCTTGTTCTGCATGGATGCCGTCGTGTAGTGTTGTTGCCTTGTGTCCGGGTCCTTGTACTGGGTGTGTCCTTGTATGCAACTTGCATTAATATTCTGAATATTTGCCGTTGGCTTCCCGTTCGCTGAGCCTTCTAGTACTTGAACCCATCAAGCACTCGGAGACCGTCTCGACTGGTGCATCGAGGTACTCGAAACCTGTCATAGACAGGTGCGTCGAGGTGCTCGGAACCAGGGGTGATGACCAAGACTTTGGTAGGTAGGAGCTAGGAGTACAAGGGTTATCGCATCGGGTTGTTTGACGAACACACCAGGTATAGGATCCTCTCGTTGTTCATACTGGTCATTTGTTAGCTTGTAGCCGAATGCTATATGAGGACGTATCAGGGTCAGGAGCCCGACCGGAATCCTGTCCGCCGGGTGCTGGTCCGAGTAGTAGTCAATAATCTTCATGTCCGAGTCGCTATGGAGCATGAGTAGCTGGTGTTGTATCTGAGTAGTTGATCACCACAGCTGAGTAATCAGACACCGTAGCAGAGGGGTCAGCCGTCGTGGCCGAGTTGTTGGAATGCTTTCCAAGTAGTCGATCGCTCTGGAGGACTCGTTCTGAGTAGTTCTTGGCTGAGCCGAATAGTATGGGAAAGCGTCTGATTAGCTTGTACGGGTTTCTTCATTGCTTGCTTGTTGGCTGATATGTAACCATGTACATGCTTGACTCCCAGAAGCTATCGCCGAGCACCCGGAAGCCGTCGTCGAGTTTCCGGAAGCTGTCGTCGAGCACCCGGAAGTCATCATCGAGTACCCGGAAGTCGTCGTCGAACATCCGGAAGCCGTCATCGAGTACCCGGAATCCATCGTCGAGTACCCGGAAGCCACGTCGAGTACCCGGAAGCTGTCGCGAGTATCCGAAAGTTGTCGTCGAGTACCCGAAAATTGTCGTCGAGTACCCAGAGCGCGTCGTCGAGTACCCGTCGTCGAGTACCCGGAAGCTGTTCCGACTTCAAGTGTGGAGCTGTAAGTAGTCGCGAACATATGGTATGTCCGTGGAGGCACATAAGTAACATCTCAAGATATATAAATATTAAAGAATATTTAGAAAGAATATAAAGCTTGACTTAGCTTGATTTATGGCCGATTGGCATGTGATCCTGGCGTTTTAGACTTGGGAGTCCCCGAGCATCAGTTTGACCTTTGCGGCTGAGTAGCCAGTTACTGCAACCGAGTAGTAGTCACCGTGGCCGAGTACTCGAACAAGCTGCCGGAGGATTTGGATATGCGGCTGAGTAGTCAGATATCCTGTCAAAGTAGTCGGTTGCCGCAGCCCAGTAGTCGAAGATGCAGCCGAGTAGCCGAGGTCAAGTAGCCTGTCACCGTGGCTGAGTGACTTGACATCGTGACCGAGTAACCTGCCTACCAAAGGACGATGTTTCTGGCTCGCCGGGTACTTAGACAGCTTCAACGGCAGCTTGCGGCTCCACAGCTTGCTTCGTGTTCGAGTCGGACTCGAGCGGATGAAGTTGTTGTCGGCGCATCGCGGGGCAGTAACCAACGTGGTGCTTGGTCGTAGTCGTCGTACTTGAGTCCATACTCGTGCATGCATAATCTCCACATGCAAGTTCCGTATATGTACATGCAAGATCCGTATCTTGAATTCTTGATCACTTTAATTAGCTTCGCATGGCTTGTCCATCCCACGTCATCTTCAAGGTGCAAGATTCGGTCTTGGCATCTGTTGGGCCACTCCTTTCCATCGTGCATGAATACATGCAGATCTCGTATTCGGTAAATGGATCTAGGAACTGGGCAGCAGGCGGATTGAAAATTTGGAACCGAACGGCGACGACCTGGGCTCCGCCTCGATCCACGTGCAGCAGCAGCTTGTCACCGCCTTCGGCACAGCACTGTGGTAGCTTTTCTAATCCGACCTGGACTTGCTCTGCCTTGGACTCCACGCCTAGAGAGATGCCGAGTCACTGGTATCCAGAACGGAACCAAAAACTCCGAGTGACAGATTGATCCTCAGGAACACGATGTTGATCTTGAGGTCCGTCGAGCTCTCGAACGCAATTTCGTCAAAAGTTCCTATCCGGTGCGTCAGCTGGCGGTGTTTGACCACCGATAGCCTGCCACGGGGGTACCTGGGACAGTTGTTCGGGCTTCGGCGCGTGCTAAAACTCGATGGTGAACGCAGAGACAGTCGATTTATACTGGTTCGGGCCCTCGATCGTGATAGAGTAATGACCTTATGTTCAGTCGGCATTAGCATTTGCGTTGGATTGATTGTGTTGTGTTGTCTCTCTTACAGGTTTAGACCGTGAGGTCTATTCCTATTGTCTCATATCTTGATCTAGGAAGCTCTGCCCTCCTTTATATAGTCCAGGAGGCAAGAGTCCTAATCGGTTACCGTCGGGTATCAAAATACCCAGGGTACCCAACGGGGGTAAAATATAGCACCCTCCACATTTGTAGACCCATCGTAAGGGGCCCAAAAAGCACTGACAGCATATCAGCCGCTCAAGGCACAAACTGCAAACTCTATCTCGCCTGAGCCTTGCAGAGAGGCCTCGGGCACGATAGGCGTCTCGGGCGACATTTCCCCGCCTCACCCGAGCCCCCGCGGCGTCATCAAAGGCGCCCGACCCCCCGCGGCGCGTTTTCGCCTCGCCCGAGGGGCATGTGGAACCCTCAGGCAAGACGGGGAGCCACGGGGACCCCCGACATGGTGCTCGCTCCATCGACGTGATGGACGTGACTGTGCACAGTCAACAGGGGCACCAGAACCACGCCCTGACTCGACATGACCCCGATCATTCTACCACGACGACATCCATACCTTCACAGCACCAGGGGTGACGGCCGTTGTGCCACCTAACCCCCTCGCTACGAAAATCCCGGCGCACGCATCGCCCACCTTCATGGCACATGGACGTACAGGTTAAGGCATGGCCCCAGCACGTCACACTAGCGAACGGAGAGGCCAAAAGATCAACGCCCTGCACGACTTCACGCTACAGAGAAACGGTTCCCGCCGGATAAGGAGGAGGACGGCCACGCCTGAGGCCACTTTTTTGTCTTTCTCTTTCATTTTTCCCGTTTTCACCCCTTTACCAGAAATGTAACATGAGCCCTCCCCTTAGAAGCTATAAAAGGGGAGGCAGGGGCCAGAGCGGGGGTGATCGAAAAAAAAGAATCAAAGAGAGACGAAAAAGAGAAAAAAAAGAAACAACAACTAGAACTCAGTCGAAACAACCACCACCACCCAAGAGACTTGGGACCTGCTCCCTCTCTCGAAAGCTTGTAACCCCTACTACGAGCACCCTGGTGCAAAGCAACACGAACCGCAGCGAAACCCACTGGACGTAGAGTTGTTCATGCCCGAACCAGTATACATCCTTGTATCCGCTTTGCACAGCCATCAGGGTCTAGACGCGCAAATACAAATTCACTAGTCGCTCTGTTTAGACACCCGGTTCTCTAGACACCGACAGTTACAATAAAGAAGTCCTCGTAGGATTACAGGGTAGCAATACTACTAGAATTATATAGGAGAAATCCTAGTCAAACTAGATCTTCTACCTTCCTTGCGGGTACCCCGTGGGTCCCGCATCGACAACAACGTGGAAGAAAGAGAGGGGGGAGGGAGAGAGAGAGGGAGAGAGAGAGAGGAGGAAGAATGGTATGAGAAAGAAGAAAGAGGAGAGCCATTCGATCTAGATCGGATGGCTGAGATTCGTCGCCTGAAAGGATGCCTATTTTCAGATGCCTGTAAAATAGCAACTCCCTAATTATTTGCAAAAAAGCTATCCTTTACCTGAGTAATTTGTTTACATTCATCACACAAATTCTGGTCTGTCCGATTTGATTTTGCCCCCCATCGTGATGTCCTGTACGGTGTCCAGTTTATTTTAAAATTTTACTCAAGGAGCACATGTGCGCTAGGTACGTGGTGTTTGGTAGCTAGACCCTTTGGTCATTGGGACGGTCGTTGCTTCTTTCGTTGGTGAACTGCCTATGAATTACCTGCCTAGTACTAGTACAGTAACTATGTATTATTATATAGACTATGAATTAGTTTTTCCATTTACGCTAGAGTTCAACTATACTCATAGTCCTTAATCAGGTGTAATTGATAGGTATTATGGATGTATGTAATACTAATTCGAAATGTTTATAGGCACATGTGTGTCTCATAGTTTTATTGCATTGTATTTACTTTGATTTGTTTGTTTGATCCAGTGCCATCAAAATCATTTTGTTTTTTGCATTCCATAGAAATTTTTTGCTTTTTTGTACTTTGTATATTTTTTGTTTTGTTTGTTTCATGCAATGTTCTCATATTGTTTTTGGTATTTGCAATCCATAGAAAATTTCTGTTTTTTCTATTTTGTTTATTTTGTTTGATATCTAGGGTTCATCCAATGGCCTCATAAAGTTTTTTGTTTTTTTCATTCCATATAAAACTTTTGTTTTCTGTATTTTGTTAATTTTTTTTGATTTTCTTGGCTCTTGCAATGGCCTGAGAATTTTGTTTCATATTTTTCGTCTGTTTTGTTCTATATGATTACTTGGGTGACCATTAGGCTTCAATTAATCTAATTTTGCCTTTTTTGTGTTTTTTTGTTTTTCTGGTATGTGGAGGTGGAGGTGTAGGTCAAGGCGGAGGTGGACGCAGGCGGAGGCGCAGTCGTTTTCGGCGTCGATTTGGTTTCATCGGTGAGTATTTCATTCAGTTTTTAGATTAGATGTTGTACATCTGGCTGCTATTGTTCTGATTCAATGTTGTTGTCGCCGTTTTTCTTCTTCCTATGTTGCTATTCGTGTTGTGGAGATGCACAGGTAGAGGCTGAGACGGGGGGTGGTTGATGGTCTTTCTATGTCATCGGTGAGTTTTCAGAATCTGAGGTACTCCACTCCTAAATCATCCTAATTATCCTGACTCTTCTTTTTGCTGACACAATGTATCCTTTACATTTGGTTTGAAGCCTTGCAAGTTCTGAAATGTTGTCTTCCTGCGTTTAGGTATTCTTTTAAATTTTGCTTTGTATCCGTTTTGTTCCTCATATAGTTTTAGATCTAGTTGTGTTTTTCAATCATTGGTCATTTCTTGTATAGTTGTCCAACTACTTGGATCTCACCAATTGGCAAGGTGTAAAGGTTGTTTGAAATTTATTTTTCCTATATTAATTTATGTTTTCTTCTATTTTTTGAAATGTCATTCAGGTTTTTTTGATTTATAGTTTTGATTATTTGATTATGTGTTTGTTCCTTGTCATCTTGTTTCTTCTTGGCAAATTTAATTGTTTATGGACTATGAATTAATTTCTCATTTACACTAGAGTTGAACTATACTTACATTGCTTAATCAGGTGTAATTGCTATGTATTATTGATGTAGGTAATACTAAATGAAAAAAATTAGTAGTTGATTTGTTTGATTCATCCATAGAACAATTATGTTTTTTTGGTTCTTAGTTGTTTTTCTGTATCATTTGTTCTTGTTATTTTGAATAATTAATTTACAAGGTTTTTTGTATTTAAAATTAGAAAATTCTTGCTATTTTTCATCGTACATGAAGGTGTTCCGAGGGAATACAAAATTCGTGTGATTTCAACTCCTGTTTCACTTGAATTATGGTCCTGGTTAGTTTTGAGTGATTTGACCATTAAGATTACTCTTGTGACCATAGGGCTCCAATTACTCAGATTTTGTTTTTGGTTCCATTTGTGTGATTTGTTCCCTCAAATTGCTTGAGTGATCAGAGGGGATCAAATCACCCAAGTTCCAAATAGACATATCCATTATTTATCGTGCGCAAACTAGAAACCCCTAACACTAATAGAGAATAGAAGAAATATGTAGCATGTTTAGTACTTGTATTTGTTTGTGTGTTTGATATTGCTACGGACCACAGATGTGCTACTTTTGTTAATGGCAACTCATTGTTTCTATGGAAGTGGTTGATGTTGATGGTTCCCTTACCTTCCTATGGAGACTGTTGAAGAAAAGCTGAGAGAACTAGCTACGAGCTGCATTCAAGAGTGTCAAGGGAAAACCACTTACCAATCTAACTTGGTGAAGTGCCGCAATCGTGCAAAGAAATGACACTGATAGGCCAATACATCACCCTTGTGTGATCTACCGTGGCCAAGATGGAATTAGGCATTTCGAATTATTTTCCATTTGTTATATTAGTGTCCCATGCGTTATAGATTTCTACAATTTTAAGATAACATTATTTTTCAGAGTTCCTTTCCCCCATGTTTATTAATATATCTGTGTCCTACCTTTGCCATTTGCTATATTAGTGTCCCCTATGCTATAGATTTCTGTGTAATATGAAACATGTGGGGCATATAGCTATTGGTGTGAAAAAACATTGGAAAAGGTGTGAACTGGTTGTCTAATATGAAACTTGTGAGGCATATTAGTCATTGGCATGAACAAACATTGGAAAAGGAACTAGGAGCCGGGAGGAGCCACTACTTTTGGCTTCTTGACCATTGTAGCACTGAGTCAGAACTCAGAAGGAGCCAAGCCAGACAAGCCTAAGTGTTTTTATAGCCTGACATGTTTCACATTACACAACCAGGACACCAACAAATGAATAAATTGGGGAAAAAGGAACTCTAGAAAAGAATGTTATCTTGAAATTGTAGAAATCTATAAAGCAAGGGACATTAACATAACAAATGCAAAGGCAAGTACTTCAAGATGCCTAATTCCATCTCGGCCATGGTAGATCACACAAGATGATGTATTGGCCTATGAGTGTCATTTCTTTGCACGATTGTGGCATTTCTTTGCACGATTGCGGCACTTCACGAGGTTGGATTGGTAAGTGGTTTCCTTTGGCACACTCTTGAATGCAACTCGTAGCTAGTTCTCTCAGCTTTTCTTCAACAGTGAAACGATCTCGATTTTCCTCAAAGGGAAAATCCACAGATACGATTTATAATGTAGTAGATCATGAGAGCAATCCATCACATTATCAATTATCAGCTGACATCATAGTCATACATCATAGAATTACAAGTTTACAACACTAGTTAACACACCTATTACATCAATTAATCTAGCAGAAACGCACACACATCTTCATCAGAGTTGTTGTAGCGCATCGGCGGGTGAAGGCTCCTCCTTCACGGCAGTCATCAGAGTTGGCGTAGAATGTCAGCGGGCGTAGACTCCATCTTCTCAACCACACTTGAGCGTAGGCACGAGACCATCTACTCCTAATCCATGTCCTCATGGTCGTCGTAGATTTCGTCCAATCCTGTCCAAAATCTTTCAGTACGATTTGTACTGGCCACTGTCTCCCACCCTATGCTTTTACGTATGCTTTGTGGTAAGTAGAATGCAAGGGTAGATCAAAAGGCCTATATATGGTTGTAGGTTTCCTATGCAAGTTCATCAATATTTTATAATATTAGTTCATCAAGTTTTAATCCATCTCATCCACACGTTCTCCCATCCCATCACACACATCTCACCACACTCTCACACTCTCTAGGCGGCAAGGCCGACTCCCGCTCGTACCTTGCCTCAACAGCCAAAGCCGGATCCAACACCAAAACCTAGGAGAAAGGTAGAAAGGACTCCTCTCTCTAATCAAGTGAAGCATAGGTCATGGGAATGTTCATATCCGCGGACGCAGCTATACGTATAGATCGATCAACTTTGCAGAGCGTGTACACCTGGAAATCCACAAGATCGCCATCATCGGCGGTGCCCTGCCTAGGCTGATGCCGACTGCCTCCCAACCGGTGCGGTGCCACCCTACCACTCAGCCCTAGGCCACCTCGGAGTCCACTGAAACGCTAAGACTGTGAGACATAGTACCGGGCCCCCAAGGTCACTACGCTGTCTTAGGAGGGTGTGGGCCCCCATGCCCATACCTCCCTACACTATTACCTTCCAACCTAGTAGTAGTGGCATCGTCCTAGTTAGTCAGGTAATCGTCTCCCGCCCATCAGGAGTGAGTGGTGTGCACGAAGGGTCCCATGGTTCCGGTTCTCAAGACGTACCAGTCCTTAGGGGGACCGGACAGGATATCTTCTCAAGGGGATAACCAACACCCCGTGCCTCGACGACACCTCCACCGGGGATAACCAACACCCCGTCTGCTCACACATGCACCCGCCACAGGTACCTCTCACGAGGGATGCCCAGGTCGCATCCCTCTGGCATGACTTGCCCCAAAGACTCGTCGTAGGATCCTGTCCGATCGACTCAACCCTCACCACACACCTAAGACACACACCAAGATCTCCCCAAGTTCATTATCCAGTTTTACCAAGTTATCGGCACCACGTGCCATATCCACTCATGTTATCCCTTCACCAAGCATCACATCACAAGTATAATGCGTAGTGAAAGTAAAGCAGTAAGTAGAATGCGAGCGTCTAGCCTAACAGCAGGTGTGCAGGGGAATAGGTTGCGACAAGGTAATGGCTCACAAGCAATCTACCATGCAACCTATCACAGTTCATTTGCATAAAAGTAAAGCACTAGCATCTACATTGTAGCATGCCTAATAGGACTCTACGAGGTTGGGTGGGACGTGGAACACCTGTTGAATGTCAACTCTGAGATCCTCAGCGTACTTGTAGTTGCTCTCCTCCAAGGTCCCTCTATCCACGCGTCCTTCCTCCAACGGGTTCTGATCCGATCCGTGCTAACCTCGACGCAACTTCCTCGGTACAGCGACAGGTAAAAGAGCAATCAGACCACTAAACCTAGAAAGACTGCGGAAAGAGAGGCAACAAGACATAGAAAAAGCAACTACACCGAAAGAGCACAAAAGGGAGAACAACTTAGCCCTCTCGGTGGATGTTCGATCCCTGGGCCAAAGAAAAGCAAGTGGTGATTTGCTAAGCACAAACTTAGGTCTTAGCCTAGCCAGTACTTCCTGGGTCGATCACGTCGACCTATACGGCTTTAATAAATGGCATAGACTCTAGCTCATCCTAAGCAAACACCACAGCTCGCGGCTTTTGATCCGAGCGTCATGGAGATTGACGAGAACCAAAAGACTACAAGCAGGAGAAGTTCTGTTCTCTCTCACTCCGAACGCCCTTACAATTGGCGAGAACCAAGAGAGGGTGGAACGGGGAAAGAGAGAAGAGAGAGGTGGTCTACTTCTTCTGATACACACGCCATGGCAAGAGACGCGGCATCGAAGGAAGCAACACACAGAAGAACACAAGTGTGCCCGAATGACTTGTAGGGTACCACGACCTAGGTGCACTAAATGCACTGAGACATCCCTAGGGTTCTTAGCAATGCGGTTGTCATCGCAAGAACCAAAGAGACGCTACGGTCTACAAGGTACAAGCATACAAGGGCTAAGCAAGGCAGAGCCAAAAGACGGGGAGAAACACAGGATTCACCTTCCTTTGATCCACTCGCCATAACAACAACGGGAATCAGAGGAATGGAATCAAGAGAGCAACAAACACCAAATAAGTGAAGAGCTCAATCCACATCTTACTGGATCGACGAGGATTGAGAACAAGGGGGAAGAAGAAAGAATGGAACCCTCACTCCTTCGACCAGCTCGTCATGGAACGGACAAGGGTTGGAAGAAGAGGCACGGTCCCATGATCCAAACCCACTCGTAGGGCACCACAACCTATGTGCAACTAGAGCGGCACTTTGCAATTCCCAGGGTTCATAGCGATGCGGTTATTATCGCTAGATCCAAAAGAACGCTATGGTCCAGGTGGCACAAGCATACGAGATGGTCAGGATAAAACAAGTGAACAAAAGAGGTAAAGCCCGATGGCCATGCCGAGGTGACTCGCGGCCATGAGCTCAACCTACACGGGTTGGCATCCGTCAATATACAAAGGTTGTCCCCTAATTCCTATCACAATAGAGTTGGTCACGGAGGGCTCGAATCATGCGGGTAAAAACCGCGTCGATAACGACATCGAGTTCGAGTCCACAATGACCACGTCCTAGGGACGAGAACAGGAGCTAACGATCGTAGTTCGGCGGAAGACAACTAAAACACAAGAGAAGGGATATGCTCGGTGTTACGGCCATGGCGAGACGAGCTCGCGGTTGCAACGTTCAAACACTCGTTCTCTCGACTGGCTCGAAGGCACGGTCCACAAGCAAACAATAACACAAACACTCACAAGGAACCACCACACACACACGACAACCGACTCACGAACGACTTGGAGTAGCACATATCCATAGCGAGATAGATAAAGATAAGTAGACCGGCGGCGAAGACACGGCACATGCATTTATAGTCATAGATGATCAAGTGAATGAACAAGAATAGGTAATTAACATAATTAAGTCATGTCTCAAATGCATGAACCATTATAGATGATATATGATATGGTGATGTATGAATAGGTGAACAAAATAAAGAGCATAGGTTTGCGATGCCAAAGGGTGGCATCGACTAAGTTGAAATGGGGTCGACCTTAAAGGCGAGGGCTGCGGTGGAGCGTTGGCTCGCTGCTATCTGAGATGTGGCAGCAGGCATCGCCCGGTGGGTAGCGGAGCTCCGGTGGAGCGGTACGGAGCAGTCACACCTAGGAGAATCGAGGCGTACCCCTCCCTGCAAGAAAACATTTACGGCACGATAGCCGGACACAGAGATGGACAGTGAGGGGCGCTGCTGTCCGTTCCGGCGAGGGTGGAGGGAGGCGATGACCATGACTCCGGCAACGGCCTTTCTGCAGCAGTGGAACACCACGGCACGACGGCCGGTCTCAGTCAAAACGATGGCAAAATCGACGGCGAGACAGAAGTGGTGGAGCTTTGGCGTTGGAGGCTCACCGACTGTTCGGGGGAGGCGCGGATCAGTGAGGAGGCAGAGTATGGCGTGACCGACGGCGTCACGTCCCCAGCGGTGTGGTGGCGCAGAGGAACAGCGTTGAGGTGGTAGGGTTGATGCAGGGACCGAGCCGGAGAGGACGCTGCGGTGAGCGACGTCGCTGCAGCACAGCCGGTTCGGGGAAGAGGCAGGAGCTCGACGTCGCGAGGGAGGAAGGCGAGCAGCGTGGTCCAGCCACGACGTCGTGGCTGCGGCGGAGGCACGGCGCAGCCGAGCTGCGGCTTGGCGAGGATGGCTCCAGGTGGCGGCGCTGCTTGGAGAGGAGCAGCGGCGAGCTGGGGTGGCGCGGTGGCCGACGGAGCTCGGTGAGCAGGGCACCGAGGGGCTCGATGCGCCTGCGAGGATGGGGAGAAGGGAGTGGCGACGGCGGTGGGGAAAATGGAGAAGGGCGCCTGCGGCTATGGTTCTTATAGGGTGTCGAGCTAGGGTTCTAGGGGCTTCGGTGATCCTCGTCGTCCGTGCCACGGACGGGACACGCGGCGCGGATCCTGGGCATGCGTGTACGGACACCAAGGCGCGGGGGCGCGTCTCCACACCGCGGGCAGCGGCGGCGGCTGGGCACGGGTCGGGCGCACACGTACCGCCTGAGGAGCGAGGCGCAGCTAGGGTTAGGGTCGGTCGCGTGGCTCCCGGGGACGGCGGTGATCTTTGGAAGGCATGCCAGGGACGCGTGGCGGCCATCTCGCAGCTGGCGCGGACGCCCAGGGCGCGGGGTGCGCGAGCAGAGCGTTCGGCGGCGGCGGTGGCTCCTGTCTGAGAGCGAGTCGCGCCCCCAGCTAGGGTCTGGGCACGGCGCCTGGCTGAGCTGGCGGGCCCGCGGGGGCCGTCCGCGTGGGCCTGCGGGGGCCAAGCTGCAGGCCACGGGGCCAGGCGGTAGAGCGGGCTGGCGCAAAGTGAAGGGAGGGGGAAGCTGGGCTTGCTGCTTCTGCGTGCGTGGGCCGAGGAGGCCGCTCGGTGGCTTGTCCAGGAGAGCGGGTTGGGCCAGGCGAGGCAGTGCAGGGCAGGCCAGCCTGCTGCGGCTAGTTGGGCCAGTGAAAAGAGAAAGGGAAGGAAGAAAGGATGGGCCAGGTGGGCTGTTTGGAAGGGGAAAAAGAAAATGAAATTTTTCCCTTTTTCGAGTTTATGAATTTATGAGTTTGAAAGACATTTAAGAGGGAGATTCGGTGGAAGATCGAAAAAGGAATTCAGGGGATATTTGGAAAGAATTCAAAGGAAAATTGGAGAAGAGACTTTCTAATGAGATTGGAGGTGAATTCGAAAAGAATTCACGGGGAGATTTACTACGGATATGTGTACTCCAACACAAACTAGACTCAAACACCGAACAAACTCGAGAATACCGACACACTCCTACAATCAACTCTATATGAATGCAATGATTTGTTTGTGTGTTTGTCTTACGTTTGTCCCACATCTACATGCTTCACATATTTGCAGAAAATTTTTTAAAAAGCTTGTATTTTTGGTTGCCTGAAAATCCGGGATGTTACAAACAGTCTCCATGGGAAGGGAACCATCAACCACCTTCATCAGAAACAATGAGTTGCCATTAACAAAAGCAGCACATCTATGGCCCGGTGCACTATCAAACACACACACACACACACAAAATAAAAACACAAGTGCTAAACATGCTACATATTTCTTCTTTTCTCTGTCGGTGTTAGATGTTTCTAGTTTACACACAGTAAATAATTAAGTAGTGAACAAGCTATGGATTTCTTTTCTTTAGGCTCCGGCACCAATTTAGGCATCACTCGAGATGGAGCCACAGCAAATAGCGAACAGAGAGAAGCGCTTCTAGCCTGATGATAGATGAGCCGGTGATGTTTTCGGCGTACAGGTAAAATTAACGTATATTTTTCGTGTTTCAGCTCCGGCTTGGGCGGTGGCGCTGCAACTGCAGGCCCTAAACACTGGCTTCGGCTTTCATGATTTTCCCACATACCTCTTTGACTTTGAGAGCGAGTTGTTGGGAAACTTGTCCACGGAACCTGACCGTCCGTCGATTGAAACAAGGCTGGTGCTGGACGGCTGAAAGCGGTAGCTCCTATTGGGGGTATGGCGTCTGCGTACAAATTAGCTCCAGCCTTGTTTCAGATCAAAAACAAGAAAAAAACAAAAAGCTCGAGTCTTGTTCAATCACACTCACACTGTATCTCGCGATATGCATGAGCTGTCGAAAAAGCAACTGCTCTACGAGCCAACTACGATTCCGATCTTTGCTTCCACGACTGCTGCTGCTGCTGCCAAGGTGCGCGGTCCATAAAATGGATATAAATACATAGACTCCTCTTCCTGCTCGCCCACGCCGACGCAATAGACGAAAATGGAGCGCGAGCACTGGTTGCTGTGTGCGCTGATCGCCGTGCCGCTCCTCTACTCTACCTGACAAGCATACTACGACCACGCTCCGGCAGCAGCAGCACCCAACGACGACGGCTGCCGCCGGGCCCCAGGCCGCTCTCGCTCGTCGGCAACCTCCGCGACCTGCGCGGCGGCAACCTCCACCACGAGCTGGCGCGCCTCGCGCGCGTCCACGGCCCCGTCATGCGCCTCAGGCTGGGCCTCACCACGGCCATCGTCGTCTCCTCGCGCGACGCGGCGAGGGAGGCGTTCACGCGGCACGACCGGGACCTCTCCGCGCGCGCCGTCCCGGACGTGCTCCGCGCGGCGGGCTACTCCGAGCGGTCCATGATCTGGCTCCCCGCGTCGGACCCGCGGTGGAAGGCCCTGCGCGGCGTCGCGGCCGCGCACGTCTTCTCCCCGCGCGCAGCCTGGCCACGGCGCGCGGCGTCCGGGAGCGCAAGGCGCGGGGCTTGGTGCCTTGGTGAGCTACTTCCGGCGGCGGGCCGGGCAGGAGGTGGACGTCGGCCAGGCCGTGTTCGGCGGCCTGTTCAACCTCGTGTCCAGCGCCCTCTTCTCCGTCGACGTGGTCGACGACGTGGGCGCCGAGTCGGCACGAGGGCTGCGGGAGCTCGTGGAAGAGATCGTCGACGGGATCGCCAAGCCCAACGTGTCGGACCTCTTCCCTTTCCTTCGCCCGCTCGACCTGCAAGGATGGCGTCGCTGGACGGCACGGCGCTTTCGCTCCGTTTTTCGCATCTTGGATGGCATAATCGACAGGCGGTTGTCCAACGACGACGCGTCGTCCCCTGCTTCATCAGAGGGCACGCATGGTGGCGACTTCCTCGACGCCCTTCTGGAGCTCCTGTCCGCGGGGAAGATCACTCGTGACAACGTGACGACCATCATGTTCGACGTCTTTGTCGGCGGGAGCGACACCACCGCCATCACGGTGGAGTGGGCGATGGCCGAGCTGCTCCGCAACCCGAGCGCCATGGCCGAGGTGCCGGAGGAGATCCAGGGCTCCCTCGGCAGCAAAGAGAGCGTCGAGGAGCACGACGCGTTGAGCCTGCCGTACCTTCAAGGCCGTGGTCAAGGAGGCGATGCGGCTGCACGCGGTGTTGCCGTTATTTCTGCGGCGGGCCACGGAGGAGGGCGTCGAGATCAGAGGCTACGCCGTGCCCAAGGGCTGCACCGTCATATTCCTTGCTTGGTCGATCATGCGAGACCCGGCGGCGTGGGAGAGGCCGGACGAGTTCATCCCGGAGCGGTTCTTGGACAGGGAGGAGGAGATGGGCTTCAGAGGGAAGGAGTTCGAGTTCATCCCGTTCGGGGCCGGCAGGAGGCAGTGTCCCGGCGTGCCCATGGCAGAGCGCGTCGTGCCGCTCATACTGGCGTCCCTGCTGCACGCGTTTGAGTGGCGCTTGCCGGACGGTGTCTCCGCCGAGCAATTGGACGTGAGCGAGAAGTTTACCACCACAAACGTGCTGGCTGTCCCTCGCGCAAGCTCAAGAGAGCTCGCCATGGCCAGCCCGCCGTGTGCGCGGAGCCCTGGCTGGCATGCTGGAGTGCCACTCTGCCAGCGCCCCGGCCAACAGCCCTACACCCAGCAGGATCGGCGGCGGGCGAGGGCGACCTTGCTTGGGGCACGGAATGGCGGTGGCGCCGGTGCGCCATTCTAACCAGGACCAACGGGATCGGAGGCGGGCACCCTATTTTCTCGCGGTTCGTTTCAGTTCAGACTTCAGACATGGAGTCGGGCGCGGAACCCGTGTATTATTCATCGCGGCAAAAACAAGCCAAATCCATCGATCGGACACCACGCACGAAATGAATCGAATTAGGAGAGCGGCAAAAACAAGATCGCATCCATGCGTCGGTCGGCCTGGCCTATATAAGCCCACCTCTGCTGCCCGCCAACGTGCGCGTTCTTCACCTTCACGATCACGGCTTCACCCACGCACGTACGCCTGCACATCCACCCAAAGTCGATCGTCGCCGATCCATCGGCAGCGCTACATCTCCGCTACATGGCTTCCAAACAAGATCGCAGCCCCACCGACAATACGGCTTCCATCGCCCTCCTGCGCCGCCTCCGCGCCGGAGGCGACGACGTCCACTTCGTCCACCGCGTCGACGTCTGCGCCGCTCCTCCCGAGGTTCTCGTCGCTGATCTGGAGCCCGTGCCGGGAACCGGTCTCGAAGACGACGGCTACAGAAGGATCTGGTACTTCTTCCACGCCAAGAAGTTCACGAACACGCGAGGCAAGCTCAGCGGGTACAGGCAGCGCGCGGTCACCGGCGGCGGCGGCACTAGCTGGCACTCGGAGATAAGATGCAAGGACGTCCAGGGATCCGGTGGCGGCACGTTCTGCACCTTCTCCTACGGCCGCAAGACGGAGCCCTCCTCTCGATCGATCGACAGGATGGGGTGGTGCATGGTGGAATACGACTTCGTCGCCGCTGACAAGAAACAAGACGAAGCCGCCGCGGACAGCAGGAACTACGTGCTCTGCAAGGTCTACCGCTCGCCTCGAGCGAAAGGGAAGTCGGCGTTGGCGTCTTCATCTTCCAGCAAGAACGCCTCGTCCTCGTCCAAGCAGACAGCCAAGAAGAGGAAGGCCGGTGGCGCTGAGCACCCCGAGGCGCCGCCAGCCAAGTCGATCCAGCAGCAAGAACAGGTGCAGCAGGAAACTGCCTATTATCCGATGGCCAACTATCGGTATCAACCACAAGCAGACGTGCCAGCAGTCCCAGGCGGCGACTTCAACTTCAACATCGAAGAAATCAACTTCTGCGTCGACGACAAGTGCATGTTGCGAGCTGATGAGTCGGAGCAGGGACGACGGGGACTGCAGCATGCAATCTCCGAGCCGAAGCACGATGTCGAGTTCATCCGGCTACCGTGTGGTCCAGTGGTGCCCGTGGTGGCCGAAGCCACAGTTGAAGATATGCTCGGCCCGGAGACGACGACGATCGATGTACAGCGGCGGCATGAGCAAGGCGGCGAGTTCATCCAGATGCCGTGTGGTCAGGTGGTGCCCGTGGTGGCGGAAGCCACGTTCGAGGATATGCTCGGGCTCGGCCCAGGCCCAGAGACGATGTACTGCGGCGACTGGAGCGGCGGCATGGCAACAGCACGTATTCCATGGAGCAGCTGCGCGCCGACGAGTTCGTCGTACACATCATGCAGCGGTCTTCTTCAAGGATCAGATCCCCTCCTCCAGCTTCCTTCGTATCTTATGTGTTGACAGGGCTAGTAGCTAGAACTAGCTGCCGTGTGTGTTCTGGTTAAAGCTGCACGCAAGTTTTTGTGCATCAATGTGTAGCTTAATTTCCCTAGCTGTAGAGATTTACCAATCACCATGCATCACACGGTGAAAAGTAGTTCATCTATCGTCTAGATCTGCTTGTAAAGCTGACAAGCATCAAGGATGTTAATGTAATGTTCATGCATCTGCTTAATTTCATGCACTGCGTGAGCTAATCGTTTCCTTTGCTTCATTGCTTATAATAACAAAAGTTATGGTGATTCAGCGAGCATGTCTTGTGTTGGAGCCCCAAGCTGCAGCTGCCTGGCAGTGTCCACCACCGGCCAGCGTATATATGTGTGCTTGCTAACTAAAGCTTCAGGCCTCAAGTGTAGCTTTGCTTAGCTTTGTATACGTACCAGAGATTTTACCATGAATCAGGTGATGACAAGTTAATTCATCTTATGGTCACTGCTTGTACACTTGACAAACATAAATAAAGGATGTAATTATGGACCAGTAACCGATGATATGAATCATATGATCTGTTTATGCAGCAGTTGCCTGCACTGCCTGTGCTTGAGTAAAACAATCGTGACCTTGCTTACATATGGGCTAGCTATCCTATCCTATCGAACAAGTACGTGTGCTTAGTTCTTTACCACCACATGATGCATGAGTCATGAATAAATGGTTCTCTGGTTTGTAAATATATATGGCATTGATGTTCTAGCTATCCTGTTTCATTACCAAAGTATTCTATCCTATCTTATAATAATGAGAAAAATGTTCATGACATTGATTAGAGAAAAAGCTACACAGAGAGAAAGAAAAGTATTTCCTCCATTCCAAATTATAAGTCGTCCTGACTTTTCTAGATATATAGACATAGAGAAAGAAAAGGTACTTCCTCCATTTCAAATTAATAGATTGTTTTATCTTTTTTTAGCTACATAGATTTTGTTATCTAGATATACACTATGTCTAAATACATAGCTTTTATTATGTACGTAGGAAAAGCTAGAATGACTTATATTCCATCCGTTTCAAATTATAAGACGTTTTGATTTTTGTAGAAATATTGCTTTTACTATCTACCTTGACATAATGTATATCTAAGTGCACACAAAACTACATGTGTAGAAAAAATAAATGTTTTATAATTTAGAAATTAGAATGGGAAGAGTAACTTGGAACCGATTAGTAAGTTTCAGTGGTAAGGCAAACAAAACAAAAAGGGAAGTAAAGCTAGGCCCAAAACCAACCCAGACCACTCCAACCTAAAGATGTAGAGTGATTCAACCCGACATGTCCAGTTGTTATCCTTTGAAAACCATTCCCACTCAAAAACCAAATCAGCCCAAATAGAAAAAGAAACCCAATAAGCCTTTTCTTTATAATAAAAAAAATATTCCGGTGATTTGGACAGCTGGGATGAATGAAGAATAGTGAAGCAGCTTGAGTCAGCCAACTTGGCACTGCGTGCTGAGTCAGTCAAGTTGCTGCAGAGTGCAGAGAGCAATGGGGAGGGAGACTAGCAGGAACCCGCGCGTTGCTGCGGGTGCTATGACAACAATATATGTGACTGTAACAAACAACTTTTATCAAGACAACATAATTGAACCGAAAATATTTGTCATATATATTGAGACGATCTAGTCCAATTGAAACAGAGACGAAATAACAGCTTGTATTCTATTGCAGTTGTTATCATCATAAGCATGAAAGTGTGATTCAAATTTCATTATAACTGAAACAATATTCACATCTCTCCTTCAGTGAAATCTCAAGTCTTCCTGCTTTGGCCTTTGGGGGCATGGCACATAAATATATCCATAGTCTATAACATAACATATTCTCTTATGGCAAGGAGAGTACATTAAGATTGAGGATGTAGACAGAAAACTATTATAGTATTAAAGAGGTAAGGTAACTTTGTTGAGCCCTGATCGGCTGGCCTTTTCTGTGTTGTAGGTGCAATTGTCGCTACAGACACCAAACTGCTTATCCCTGTAGAGTGTACTGGTTGTGTGCAGCTGTAGCCGGAGAAGCACGGCCGATCAGGATATATTGACTATGTAGAAAGTCCATATACAGAGTAAATTTGGAAAGCAACAATAGGTGAAAATTTATCAACTGCAAAAGGCATATATTTGGGCAATCTAGAGGAATGCAATACAGCAACAACAATAACCTTTACATACCTGGATTAGTATTCATTGAACTGAAGCAGCATTAGCTAAACACTCTAGAATGGTCGAAAGCTTTACATATCTGGATTCACTGAATTGAAGCAGCATTAGCTAAGCACTATAGAATGCTCCAAATTAAGCTGGTCCACCTAGCACACAACTTGGATCAACTGACATTGTGAAAAAGGAAGCTGTAGTCAATAACTAAATGCATTTTTGTTAACTAATTTATGGAAAAGCACACAACACAATCTGGATAGACACATCTAGAAAGTTAGTAGAGCCAAAAGCTAAACAATTGATGCAGAGCTCTGTGCTTTTTAAACTGTTGAATCATATATTTTAGTTAGCTATGAATACCAAAAGAAAAGGTATGCCATGTTTGAAACATATTACCAGAAGACAAAAGAATCCGTATTTTTTTGTTGTTTGAACCCAATCATCACTTATACTGACAGAGTTACCCACTACGGTTTTCAGGATAATGTGATAATGAACATCTGATTTTAATAGAAAATGCACTTTAGACTTGTAATTGTCTGAACTATTTGCAGAACTTCAATTAAAATTCAGTGTGGTAGACTGTTCTACAGAAAGGTTGGTGAACGCTAGAAGATTTATGAAGTCATAATATATACTGGGAAAGTGGTACATCGAACCTGCTGGTGTGACATAAAACACTGAGAGATCAATAATGATCTCTATGCATCTCCAACTCTTCACATATGCAACTAAATGAAGTTGAGTTCCTTGTTCGTGGCACTTGATTTTTTCTATTCTGAACATGAATGTGGAAAGTTAGAAGCATCCTCCCTTAATTTTTGCAGCAATTCCGTACAAACTATTCTTTCATTGCAAGTTTTTTCAGCAGCACAAAATTAAAGGCTTTATTGGGAGCGCAAAGCCAATCACAGCTTCCTCGTATTTCAGTTTAATTTAAGTTTAGGCTTTTTCGGCAATATTTATGTAGAACATTAAGGATAGGCTATCAGGTAAGTTTTTTCAGCTTGATTATGTTTTGTCACTAAACATAGCAAAAGGAGACAGAGTACAGAAGTTATCAAGTCTTATCAAGTAACTCCACTGTAAGGTAAAGTAACGCAGGAATTGCAAGTCACAGTATGATAGCAAAGTGTGCATTCTATTTTCAAAATACAAAATAATGGACAGCAGACGGTTCTAGCATGGACAAAAACTCCGTACTACTGAAAATAACCTATTGTTTATTATTTAAACTGAAGCAGGCAGACCATAAAAACATACAACATATTTTGTTCCTGGCTTTCCGCAGCCACTCCGGTCAGGCCTTGGTCTCCCAAGTGTGTGTGCTCCAGATAGTGCAACAATTTCCTGAACAAATGCCATGAAAGTTCAATGACATAGGTCGACAAAATACAGATAGACAGCTAAGTAAATTTCAAAACTGCCACACCTTGTCATCAAGGCCCATTGTATAGAATACCTCCCGAACCATCTGCAGAACATGTGCATTATTAACAATTTAGTGAACCTTGATAGCTTCTGTAAACGGTGCGTGCATAGTACACGAACAGTAGTGCGTCAGAGGGAGCCGGAGCCGCCCCAAGGGCCCCTAAGAATCTTCAGTTAAGAATAGGGCTAACGCCTTCAAGTGAAGCATTATTCTCCGTCGGGACCCATCCTGGATTATGTGGCCCGCCTTCAACACTCATGCCATCAACCCCAAGGCCTGCGGTGACAAACTAATTCGGTGTTTGGTGTGGCTCCATCTCGAGTGATAGCTAAATTGGTGCCGGAGCCAAAAGAGAAGAAATCCATAGCTTGTTCACTACTTAATTATTTATTGTGTGCAAACTAGAAAACCCTAACACTAACAAAGAAGAGAAGAAATATGTACCATGTTTAGTCCTTGTGTGTTTTTTATAGTGCTGCGGACCACGGCTGTGCTGCTTTTGTTAATGGCAACTCATTGTTTCTTAGGAAGGTGGTTGATGGTTCCCTTCCCATGGAGATGGTTGAAGAAAACCTGAGAGAACTAGCTACGAGCTGCACCCAAGAGTGCCAAGGAAAACCCCTTACCAATCTAACCTGGTGAAGTGCCGTAATCGTGCAAAGAAGTGACACTCACAGGCCAATACAGTGACACTCACAGGCCAATACATCGTCTTGTGTGATCTACCGTGGCATGTGGAAGCATTTGCCTTTGCCATTTCCTATATTAGTGTCCCTTGCGCTATAGATTTCTACAATTTCAAGATAACATTCTTTTTCAGAGTTCATTTTTCCCCAAGTTCATCCATCTGTCTATGTCCTGGTTGTGCAATGTGAAATATGTGAGGCTACAAAACACTTAGATTTCTAGACTAGAAAGTCATGTATCTGCATAAAGCTGTTGGCGTGAACATTGGGAAAGGCATAAACAAACAGCAGCACTCGAGATTTGGATTTTCTAAGCAAATGAATTCAGGGCAAATGGATGTAAGCAAAACTTTACTTAAAAACTATTTATATCAATCAAGAAGCATAAACATCCATGCCGAAACAAAACTTAACAAAACGAGTGGCCACTTTTCACTGATATAGCACGAGCTTCAACTTTAAAGTCTACGATTCAGAAACCACGGATACACCACGAACATATCAGAGGGTTATGTTGTGCTACAGACAACTAGCTTGCAATACATCTTAGCACAGGCAATACTTGAGACCCACATCTGCTGGCATAAGTTATACATAACTGTCTATCAGAGACTTCCTCATGTCCTCCACAATCGCAGTGGGCTGCCCTTCCCTCAGCTTGAAGACGCTCTCAATGACTGAGAGCTCAGTGGCTGTTGTGTCTGAGCCACAAAAGGCAGTCCAGTCGTTCACTGTCATGCCTGCAGCAATGACCTCACTGCCTCTGTTCACAGTACCAGCGACAAGGGGGACTTGCAGGAGCGTGGAGAGCTCGTCAAGGTCTTCAACGGATGTATGAGGATGAACCTGCATAAATTTATCGTTCACTAAATAGAACATTTGCAAGCAGAAGAGAATGGAAATGGAAATGGACATGGACATGAACATGGAAATGGAAATGGAAATGGAAATGGAAATGTAGCTAACAGTTTACGTACCAAGCCACCCCTGTTAGAGAAGGCGCAGTAACTCCCCACAAGGATATTTCCAGCAATAGTCTGCCTAAACACCTCGACACCAAGCACATCTGCAATAAGCTCCTCAGTCTCCTGTTGAATTCATTAGCACAAAGATTTTAGCTGGAGGTAATTGAGGAAGTGCAAAGTTTCAAGGGCTACCAATAGAATAAATAGGTATACCTTGTCAAGGTCAGGGTGTGTAAGCGCAACATGGTCATTGCAGGCTATGCAATTGCCAAGGGCAGACAACCTTTCATCAATACGCTGAACCACCACTTGATCAGGCAAGCAGTTCCTCAGATGCTGAAGCTCTACAAGAGTTCCAAAGCACAGGGAGGACATAAGTACAGATAATTCATGGCAAACTGGGATACTATATCACAACCTATACAACCCAACTGACAGGATAGTTGGAGTTGCCACCTATCCTCACCGTTTTCTTTGTCACTTAGATAAGGTAGAGACAAACAGATATACATTTGAAAGAACAAAACTAGAACTCTAGTCATTGCAGATTTGCAAGCAGCAGCATGGCCATGCAGTTACCAAGCTGGAGCCATCATAACTCCCTAATGGTACGATATATAGAAGGCCTAAAAATTATCTATGGAAACTAGCTAAGTGCAGGTAAACAATATAAATCTGAGTGTTTACAAGAACAAATGCAAACAAGGCAGCATATGTGTGCCACATGCTAAGTGGTTTATACACTAGTTTGAGAAACCTAGTGCTCCTTATACTATCCTTATGTATTAAAATCATTTTGAAGGTGAATGCTGATAGAAAACTAGCATTACCTAGCACATGCATTAAAAAAAAAGAAAGTGGCATAAACTTGAGAAATAAAACATGGACGGAAGTGAACAATACAAAATGGAAATAACACCGTACATGTGAAAACATCTGGGGTAATAAGTTATCAGATTCCTAATAACCAGCCGTGCATAAGCATTAACAACAGATGTAGCAAACATTCACAGCACAAAGAAAATGCTTACCTTGGTCAGTTGTAGTATGTGGCAATAGAAGTCCATTCTTGTTTCCTGGGCAAACAAAGTGAAAAGGAATGTGAAGACTAGTAGAGAACAAACCAGATAGCGAAGCCAAGTTTCAGATATTAACCAACACAGAGTCGCCCGATTATTCTGGTTCCACCAATAGAGGTCTTGACCACAGGAATGGCATCTGCAAGCTCAGCCTCAAAGGCACTGAAAAACATTAGAAGAACACATTGTTAGAGTTAGCATTTGTTCTACTTCCATCAACGGAGCCCAATAACTCAAATGTCAAGTCGAAAGAAATATGCAGCACTAACCTGTAGAAGTTCTCTGACCCTCCGATGGCTACCAGACAGTAAGCATTTGTCAGCTTGGAGAAAACACCAATTTCACAGTTATTCTCAAACTGAATACCTGAAAGAGTTTACATGCCACAAGTTGCAGATAAGGAATTGAAAAAAACTGAGTGAAAGGTTAACCACCCATATGTAGACTAAGAAAAGAACTGTATATTATATCTTTTTTTTCGTAGATGAAAAACAAAAGAGAACAAAGCATGTATAAAAACCAAAACAGAACAGTTCTACACTAGCACATCCAACTATTGCAATATGACTGATATTGTCGAAATACTGATTCTAGGAACTACAAACTAGCCTTCACTGCTGTGTAGCAGCTAAAACACAGGGCAAACTGGAAGCAACCCTACCATCCAACTCTAAATTCCAACCCAAAATACGGCTTAGCACAAGACAAAAAATAATATCGGCTAATCAAGTGCAACTTTAGACCCAAAATCATATCCTGATCGGGGAGTGATTACCCAGTGGTGTAATTTAGTTTCATTATGAATTGAACTCAACTAGAGAATTCATGCTACCTCCCTCCCTTATGTATTCAGTCATTTGTAACTGAGCAACAAGCGTTTTGTTGCTCCAATGCAATCAAGTAGGTGGGGAGTGCTTCTCCCTTCCGATTTCATAAAAAAAAATTCACATCCTGCCTCTGATATGCTGCACAAATCATCAAGTGATAGCTACGGCATCTACTAATCACGCATCGACGATACTAACACGCAATAATGACCTTAAACCGAAGATTAGAGCACCGCCAACACGAACGACGTACCAAGCGTCTACGCGCAAAACTCGCACCGAGAAATATGGGGCGGAGGAAGTAAAATCGAAACTCACGGGTCGCCATGGTCGATTGGTCTTGGCCGCAGCAGCTCCTCGACTACAAGCGCGCACCTGCAGATCAAACACCGAGCCGATTAGGAATTAGGACTGATTGGGGATGACGATATACGGGGGGCACGAGCAGGAGATCGGAAGAAGACGAACCGGCGGGGCGGATCCGGGAAGCGAGGGAGGCGGCGGTGTAGGCGCAAGGGTTTTGGGGAGGGGAGGAAGGGGGGAATGCGAAGGGCAGGGCAGGGGAGCCGCAATGAGAGGCGCTGAGCGTGGCGTGGCGGTACAAGGGCACCACCCACGCACGCCGCCACCGATGCTGCTGGGGAGGCGGCGCGCGGTGGAGTCGTGGGCTGGCCTCATTGGGCTTCACGGGCCAGACTGCGCCTCGCGCCCACCAAATTAGCTATTGGGCCTTGTACGTCGCTCACTCACCAAGGTCCGTGCCGCTGCTTTGGGCCTCTACTTTCGAGAATGCTCCGCTCTGTTCTGGACTTCCTCTCCCAGCTTGTTCCCCTCCAAAAAAAAAAATCTCCCAGCTTGTTTTCTGCATACACTGGCGGACACAGTACGTGGACATGGGTGTACAGATGTACACCCAATAATTTTGAGAAAAAATTTACAGCTACTATGCATATACATGTATAATACATATAAGTATACCAAATTTTGTATATTTGATCAAAGTAAGAGTTAAAAGGCTATGTTTTCTTGTTCCTCCCGTCCACCATCTAGCTGGCCCGACCTGCTAGCCCAAGAAGGGAAGTCACGGAGGGAACCAGAGCATGAGACGCCCCTCTCCCCGTCCGTGGTCACGTCCAACATTCGTCGTCCCCTGGTTCGACTCGAACACTAATCTGCTGATTTGCATGTCATCATTCAATCCCAAAGATTCATTTGCTTCTTTTGACAAGGACAGCTTAGTAAAACTCGCAAAGTTTTATCCCAAAGACTTTCCAATCACTGACTTGAGACGTCTAACCTATCAGCTTGGTAACTTTATTGTTGATATGCGTGGTGATAAAAGATTTAGCAAAGTGAAAAGTATTGCCGAGCTTTCAGCTTTGCTTGTCGAAACAAATAAGAATGTCTTACACTCGTATGTCTACAAGCTTCTGAAATTAGTCCCATTGCTACCGGTTGCAATTGCAAGCGTTGAAAAAGTATTTTCAGTGATGAACTTTGTAAATAACAAGCTAAGAAATAGCACGGGGGATCATTACTTGAATGATTGCCTGGTTACGTTCATTGAGAAGCAATTTTTTCTATATGTTGCTGATGAAGACATCATCTCTCGTTTCCAAAAGCCGCCTTGTCGAATAAATTTGTAATGTTTCTTTACTAGTTTAGGCTTCACAAATATTGTACTTCCTCCGTTCCAAATTATAATTCGTTTGACTTTTTTTTGACCCCTTGACTACTCGTCTTATTCAAAAAAATTTTGTGCAAATATTGTCAAATTTAAGTCATTCTTGAAGAACTTCCGTTAATAAAGCAAGCCACAACCAAAGAAGTGATATTTAGCCTAAATTTTTTGAATAAGATGAGTAGTCAAACTTGGAATCTTAAAAGTCAAACGAACTAAAATTTGGAACGGATATTAATTAATTGTACTAATGTACTCTGCTCTAGTACTGTTTGCTTTGAATTGATGGATATTTAGCTTTACATATGTCACGATGGTTTGGTTCTATATATGCATATATGTAGTCTGTACACCCAATTTTCAATTCCTGCGTCCGCCGCTGTCTGCATATATTTATTTGCCTTGGTTAACATAGCTAAAATATTGATACAACGATTCACAGTTAAATAAGTTTGTTGGTTTAGTTTATTTCTTGTGCGGTGCCTCATGGTTAGTTTTTTGCCTATTGTTTTAGATAAATTATTTTGGTTTTCTATTAACAATATGTTTATTTAAAAATCATTGTTGCTTTTGCTCTGTGTTTGGTATTATAACCATCCTAACACTGGTCCATGTTAAGACGAGCCTTGCATCTGGTTCTCAAGTCTTGGTTACATGAATTGAATTCTTTCAGCGGTTGGGTTTGGCCATCCTAATCATGCAACGGTTGGTTTAGTCGCAGGCCTTTCAACATCAAGCGCGTCGGCAAGCAAGACCTACAAGGAGAGTCTAGGCCGAACACCTCCGATGTTGAAGCACCTGGAGCGCTCTTCCCGGACGTTAGGGACGTTAGAAAGGGGTCACACAGGCAGCAGCAAGGACGCACGCCCACTTCTTAGGTTGCGTAGCCATCATATTTTTGTTGTCTATCTTTTGTGTAATATCGAAATATGTATGCTAGGACTGTCCAGCCTGTAATTCTGTAGACCTCTTAGGGCGCTCGCCAGACGCGCCTCGTTTGTATGCTCAAACTTTTTTTTATCTTAATTACAACGGTGCGCAAATCTTTTGTGTATTCGAGAAAAAAAAAGTCTCATTCACAGTCCGAATACAATTGGATATCAAAATAAATCATATATTATATACAAATATATCTCTAATACAAGACACCATGACAGATTTTCAAATGCTTCAACATGCAAGCTTTAGAACGGTAAGCCACAGTAGCAGGTTCTCGCCGACAAAAGCACAATCTGCAAGCTCACAACATATTGCTAGATTCTTGCTCATTCAAACACAATATCCAAGCATCAGATAGGCAAGAACAATCAATCACCAAACACAAAGTCCTGTTCATAATCTAAATAGAATTGGCTAGTGAAAAAAATCATAATAGTATTATATAAAACCATCTTAGCCAGTTCTCAGGTTTCCGCTTTTCTCAGGAATGGCTAGCTAAGCATGTGCAGATGTTCTTCTGGCTACTACTCAAGGGAAGAATCCAATGTAGGTCCAATCTTTTCCCCAAAAAGACCGTTGACTCTCCAGCCTGTCTAATCTGCGGTGCTGCTCTTGAAACGCCGGATCACATCATCTTTCATTGCCCGATCGCTGTCCAGTTCTGGTCAGCAATTGGCATACAGTCCACCTCCAACCTCCAGTGCAGCAATTGGCAAAACATTCAGAAAATCAGAGGCATATCAGATGATCAGTACAACATGTTTGTCATTATATGTTGCTGGCAGTTATGGAAACGGAGAAACGCTTCTGTTTTCAGAGAGGAGCAAATAAATCTCCGACAACTAATCCTATCATGCAAGGCCCAAGCAAACCTCTGGAGAGCAAGAATGCCCAAGAAGAGTAAAAAAGTCATAGAGGATTGGGCAAAAATCCTAGACTCTGCGGTGAACACCATATCTATGTAATCTAGATTATCCCCATCTCAAACGAAAACCCTTGTACAAAACCTTTTTGTAATCATGTAACCAAAGCTAAATATCAATAAGATCAGGTGGGTATTTAACCCCCTCCCCCCCCCCACCCCGTTGAAGCTTCAAAAAAAATTGCACAAATCAATTAATCTGGTTTTCCGACTCAAATTAAAGTAAATCGGCTTAGCCAGTTTTGTTGGTTGTGTCCCAAATTTGCTGTCAACACATGCATTGTTCTAAACAAAGTCGTATCTACACACTTTGATTTATTGTAGAAGGTTACCATGTAGCTAATATTTGAGACTGCAAATGACTTCAAATAAAAAAAATTGGCCATTACAAAGGTATGTTGTGTCGAACACTATAACTTATTTGCTTGGAAATTATTTAGTTTAAATTTTAGAATATAAAAACTTAAGACACATATTTGATGCTCTAATCAACTTCAAACAAATCGTTAAATCTGGTATATAAGTAATTGGAATAGAGTTTCGTGACATACGGTCGTGATCCAAGCTCCAAATGATAATCAGAGAGACTGTTTATAGTTGTAATAGGATTTAAAGTAGTTCAGAAACAGAGAAGGGGATGTAGCTCAGATGGTAGAGCGCTCGCTTAGCATGCGAGAGGTACGGGGATCGATACCCCGCATCTCCATCTTTTATTTTGAAATTGGGAAAAAGTCTACTTAACCCCCTGAACTATGAGCTAGTGTCTAATCTACACCTCGAACTATAAAACCGTCTGTTTTACCCCGCATCTCCATCTTTTATTTTGAAATTGGGAAAAAGTCTACTTAACCCCCTGAACTATGAGCTAGTGTCTAACCTACATCCCGAACTATAAAACCGTCTGTTTTACACCCTGAACTTTTCAAAACCGTTCAAATCACACCCTGGAGCGGTTTTGGACGGCGGTTTTGCTACATTAACCATGGTTTTGCTACAGTGACGGCTGTTTTGACTTTTTCTTTTTCTATTTATTTCCGCTGAATATTTAAAAAATCATAGTAAATCACAGAAAAATCATAAAATAGAAAATCTAATTTTGTTGGACTCCACATGAGTAGATCTACACAATGAATATATAATATAGTATGCTTTAGTACAAAATTTTTTTCTGTAGCTATAAATTAGTTAGAAAATCAAATTTTGTCTGTAATTAATTGGAATAATTCATAGCTACAGTTTTATGGTCCAATTGTGGTGAAATTTTTATGATGGGGTTATTATTATATGCTTGAACTATAGTAAAAATTTCATACTTATTGGATCATATATAACTTAGTTATAGATTTATTTAGGTTTATGTTTAGGTTTATGCTTGTTAAATATAAATAAATCTATAACTAAATTATACATGATTCAATCAGTATGAAATTTTTACTACAGTTCAAGCATACAATAGTAACCCTATCATAAAAATTTTGTACTAAAGCATACTATATTATATATTCATTGTGTAGATCTATTCATGTGGAGTCCAACAAAATTAGATTTTCTATTTTATGATTTTTCTGTGATTTACTATGATTTTTCAAAGATTCAGCGAAAATAAATAGAAAAAGAAAAAGTCAAAACAGCCGTCACTGTAGCAAAACCGCCGTCCAAAACCGCTCCAGGGTGTAATTTGAACGGTTTTGAAAAGTTCAAGGTGTAAAACAGACGGTTTTATAGTTCGGGGTGTAGGTTAGACACTAGCTCATAGTTCAGGGGGTTAAGTAGACTTTTTCCTTTGAAATTTTGTCTCTTTGGGCTTGACCGGTTTCTGTTTATTTTGTCCATTCTGTTTAACAAATCTAATTACTAAGCACGGTCCATTTTAGATGTATCTGGTATTGTAGCTTTTTGCAGTTTTCAAATCAACATTCTATCCAGAATGTTTTATTTGAGTTTTCGATTAAGTTGTTTGGCCCTAAAATGTATTCCAAAAAAATAAAAAAAATCAAAAATCATGATTTGTAAAGTATTTTGTCATGTAATTTCTTAGCATACATGCTCAAGTGAAATCCAAAATTCCATAATAAAGCATGTGATTTGCACTTTTGATTTTATTATCATCTATGCAATTATTACATGATGCAGATCTAATGCTTTTACAGCTATTGCCATTCCCTGGCTTCCTGTTTGTTTTATCTATATATACAAAATTAATACAACTGCACCCAGCCGGCCACTGGAAAAATTGGTAGAAGACCATCTCAGGCTAAACTGCTAATACATTTTGTTGTTTGTGAAGACAAATACAGCAGTTTGTATCATGACGTATGCATCTATCTCCACTAGACCTGCAATGAGACAACAGTATTGGCCTGCATTCTATAATCAACTAAACATCATATGTAGGTCTCAGTGCACACTAATTCTTATTTTCATCTACAGATCGCGAATCGTATGATGCTGTGTTCTATGGGCCATGCCCCATGCCCAAATGCCCAACCTGAAAGCTGAGGTAGCTAGTACTTCAGTACTTCAGTTTGTTTTTGCTGCTGGATACTACAAGTGTGCAACTAGCATGGTTGCTCTGTCCTTTTGATTGTGAATAATCGAAATGTTATCTCCTGGCATTGATCCTAACGATCCATCGTCGATCACTTCGACTTCAGTTCCACTTACCAAGCCGAAACAACCATTTCCAGCACGGTTTGAGAAGACAAGTGAAGACAAGCATTTTGCTGTTTCCTTGAGATGACGAAAGATGCGTAGACTACCATCCCAACCCTTGATGTTGTCTTACATGTTCCGATGTATGAAAAGTTCTTTAAGGAGCTACAGTAGCATAGTACTGGCCAAGAATGTGGTTTTCAACGCATCAGCAAGCATTTTATCTTTATAAATTATGCGGATTGGTACCTGTCTTTAATGAAATGACATGCAGCTCTCCTACGCGTTCGAGAAAGAAAAAATTACGTGGATTAGCTAGAACTCTTTCTCTTATATACTCCTCGTTCCACGATACTCTTTAATGAAATGACATGCAGCTCTCCTGCACGTTCGAGAAAGAAAAAATTACGTGGATTAGCTAGAACTCTTTCTCTTATATACTCCTCGTTCCATGATACTTCTGGAATATCGCATCTATGTGAACTACCTCAGTATCTATGCTTCTGCAACCTGAAACAAATGGTTATCATTATCATCAAACATGATGACCCACTTTATTAAATACGAGTAAATATCTTGACAAAAGACTATTACAAATGAGTACTCCCAAGAATGTGATTTTATTTTGAGAAATGCTATATCTCAACCGAATTTTTGGGCGTCCGATCCACATGGGAAGCCCAATCTACCGTCTGATCTGTCGCACACCTTCGCACTCGCCTCTTCCTCCCCGCCTCCGTCTACGCATCCCCCGAGACTGCGACGGCACACCCCAGACTCGCGACTCCGTCTGCTGGCTCCGCCCTCCACCGCTTGCTCCAGGGGGCTACGAGCCTAGGGCTCCTACCTGCGCCTGGGCCGAGCCCAGCCGTCCACCGGGCACAGCTAGGGACCCGTCGGCCCGCCGGCCGCCCAGCTGTGGCCTGTGGAGGCACGGAGCTGCATAGGCCGCCTCCATGGCTGCGCCACAGGCCAGGCCAGACTACTAGCAGACCCTGCGGGCGCCGCCGTCTCCGGTGCGCCGCTCTGCTTCCTCTCCCTTTTCTGCCGCTCGAAGACGAGATTGCTCTTCGTTCCATGTTCTTCTCAGTTCTCTATTCTTCCATCTTTAAATTTGTAAATTTATTGTTTCAAAAAAATTTTTGTAAATTTATGAACAATTTGATGATATTTGTGAACAATTTGACATATATTTCTCTGGTATCTGGAATATATAGAAAAAATTTGTAAATATTTTTGAAAATTTGGCATATATTTGTGTGAGATCTTGTGTTATTCCTAAATTACATTACTCTGTCCAATAAATTACACCGAAGAAATCATAAATATAGTAATAAGACAATGTAAATGTAACTGCATGATAATATAAGTGCATGAGAAAAATTTAGTTGACAGGAGGAGCCAAAACAACTTAATATCAGGCCCTTGTTTAGTTCCCAATTCCTTCCTCCAAATTTCACTATGCAAAAAGGAGATTCCCCATCACATCAAAATGTCGGTAAATGTATGGAGTACTAAATGTAGATGAAATTAAAAACTAATTGTACAGTTTTGTTGTACTTTACGAGACGAACATTTTGAGTCTAATTAATCAATTTTTGGACAATTTTTTGCACTAAAAAACAAAACGCGCTATAGTGTTCCGACAGGAACACTGTAGCGCGCAGTGCCGAATTTGGGCTCCCAAATCGGCAACTAAACAAGGCCCAGGTAGACATGTCCTTTTATTTTAGATTTGAATCTAGAATCTCATTTTTATTTTTGGAACGGGTAATAAGCAAGATCTCCGCCTCTACCGTGCTGCAGTCTGAGGCCCCGTTTAGATTGAAAAAAAATAAACCTGATGAATAGTACCACTTTCGTCTTATTTGGTAAATATTGTCAAATCGTGGATCAACTAGGCTCAAAAGATTCATCTCGTAATTTTCAACTAAACTGTGTAATTAGTTATTTTTTTATCTACATTTACTATTTTATACATTGGTCTAAAGATTGATGTGACGGAGAGAGTGAAAAAATTCATCTAAACGAGGCCTGAATCGTGAATTCAGTACATCGAAGCGCTAGGATGGAACATGAGCAGCAGCAGATCGTTGCAGCGTTGCAGGCCGTCCAGGCAGTTACCACTGGCATCGAATTGGATCGGCCGCTCCACGCGACGTCGCGACGGCACGTACTTTGGTGGGAGATACGGTAGCATTCCCAGTCCCGGAGCAAGATCTTCCCGCGCAGAATCGCCAGTTACCCCGGCCGTCCAGGTGCGTGTGAGGTGTGACCGTGTGTGTGGTGACCTCGGACTTGCCGCAAACACTGCGCGTATCCGTGTTCTGAACCAAAGCCCTGTTAACCCAGCATGCTATTGCTATACGGAATACAGTTGTCTTTGTTGACAAAATTGAAGCCTGAGCAGCGAGAGAGCTCAGCTGAGACTTGAAGTTCCGATCAGCTACGTCGATAGGGGTACAGTAACGCCGGTCTCAATGGGTTTTATCAGAGTTTTATGGGCATTAATTATGCTGATGTGGCACCATATTAATGAAGAGAAAAATGATAAGAGTTTCATGGGAGTAGAGAGAGTTTCATGGGGATAAAACTATTCTGCACTGTTTCCAAAATCTGGATGTGTTGGAAACAGTGACATAAAATTTTCACTGAGACTGGCCTAAGAGACATCAATGCTTTGCTGGCAGGTGGGAGAGTAGACATGGATGGATGGAAACCCTTGTGCCTCCGTTTGGATATCGGGACACGGGATGGGATAGAACAGGAAAATAAACGAATGACTGCGACTAAATGAGGCCTCGTTTAGTTGCCCGGAATCGGTGCCGCCGGAATTACTGTGAGGTACTGCAGTGTACTGTAGCATTTTATTTTTATTTGATAATAATTGTGCAAACGTTGACTAATTAAGTTCAAAACGTTTGTCTCGTAGAGTACAACAAAACTGTGCAATTAGTTTTTGATTTCATCTACATTTCGTACTCTATGCATATGCCGGTATTTTGACGTAATGGGAATCTTCTTTTTGTACAGTAGAATTTGAGGGCAAATTTGGAGAACTAAACCTGGCCTGAGGTGTAAAGAACATATGACTGGAATTTAATATCTCCTCTCGCTGTCCCTCATCTTCGTTCAAACACCGCCCAGAAGAGCGAAGTGCCCTGCTCGCTTGAAGAGTCGAACTGAAGCATCAATTTGCACAGGAAAGGTGCTCACACGTTCTCACGGCACATGCATTTCACGGCCAACACAGCACGCACCGCTGCGTCGCCATCAAACGCACTACGGGCGGCAGCAACAACTAGTGATGAAAGCGGACGGAAACGAACGGAAAATTGCTCTACCGTTTTCATTTTCATATTTTTAAACGGAAACGGGAGCGGGAGCCGGACAGCCGGAAACGAAAACGGTAGCGGGATAAACGGTAATACGAAAACGGGTAAATACGGTCGGAAAATAGACGGAAACGAACGGTAAGCGGAAACTTAAGCCGGAACATGTATGCCGCATATAAAATATATATTGCCCAGTGCCCACATATAAATACGCTCGTAGATGAATGAATTATCAGATAATGAAAGGGCGGACACTAGCACACTGCTGTGCACTCTACCAAAACAAAAAATGATGACTTTAATATATATGTGACATGTCCACACAGATGAAAAGAAAAATAAAAGCAACTCAGGCATGTGCTTTCATGGCCCAACAGGTCCAACATCTCCTCCAAAAAAAAAAAAAAAACAGGCCCAACAGGCCCATCCCGTTTTGAAGAAAAACGGGACGAAAAACGGGATATCCCGGTTAAAAACGGGATACCGCAAATACGGACGGACAAATGCTCTACCGTTTTCGGTCCCGTTTCCGTTTACACCGTCCCGTTTTCGGTCCCGTTTCCGTTTATCCCGGAAAAAACGAAAACGGTCGGGAAAAAACGGTATACGGTTGCGGACGAAACGGGATTCATCCCGTCCGTTTTCATCCTTGGCAACAACCTCCTCCATCATAATCTCACGTAAGTACTACTACCGCCACACCGGATTGACGTTCCCCTGGCCCCTGCCCGCAGCGTCACATGCGATGCGAGATCGCGCACATCGCTGGCGAATTTCACCGAACCCGCTGGCGCTGCCCTCCCTGTGTTCCTGCCGCCGAGACAGGTAGTAAAATCTCTTTTACCGGTACATCTCTAACAGTTTGATAAATTTGGTTTCTCAAATCTTGTTATTTGCCAACTCCTAAAATAATATAAGGAGGAACAAAAGATCACATCTCCAACAGTTTGGTAAATTTCGTTTCCAAAAACCTAAAAGCTCCGCTAAGAAACGAAGAGACCCGCTAAGCGAATGAAGAGCCCTGCTAAGCAACGAAGAGCTCCACGAGAAAGACAGATGCCAAGCAGATGCGCGGCTCCCCGACGCGCGTATATATACGCCGATTGCTTGCTCTTTTATCAATTCTCCAAAGATACCAAACTGTTGAAGAGAGGTTTTTAAGTTTCTTTTTAAAAAAATAAGGATTCCTAAGTTATTTACAAACTGTTGGAGATGCTTTGCAACAACCAACACTTGGATTGTGCGAAAACGGCAAAACCTCCCCGTCCCCGTCTTGACACGGCTCGTGCGTACTCGCAGGCCTCCTGGGTGTCTGGGCCCGGCCCGGCCGTCGTGGCCATCCTATATGTTTAGTTCTCAAAATTTTACAAAAATTTTCAAGATTTCCTGTCACATTAAATTTTTAGACGTATACATGAAACATTAAATATAGATAAAAAATAAAACTAATTACACAGTTTAGACGAAATTCACGAGACGAATCTTTTAAACCTAATTAGACCATAATTTAATACTAATTGTCAAATAACAACGAAAGTACTATGGTACTATTTTTCAAAAAATTTCGCGAACTAAACCTGCCCTAAGCGAAGGGATGTCACCCTACCCAAGAATCGATGGTCTATCTATCCAATCCAGGTCAACAGATCTCCCCTGCTGTGCTGTTAACAGCAGCTACGACGTGACCGTAGAGCGCGATAGTTTCGGTGACGACGGGAGCGGACGGAGCACTATGAAACCGCGCAAGCTGTGCTCCCCGTGGGGCCGGCCTCACGCGTCACCTGTGCATCCATCCACCCCACCGAGTGGTGCTGTCCGTCTGATGGGTCTCCGCGAAGCACTTGATTGCTCTGCGTGGCTTCAATAATTGCCGCGGCCGGCCGGCTAGGGCCAGGGCCGCGCGGACCACGGCTGCCCACCTGCGTGTGGGTTCGGCGGGGCCCTCGACCCGAGACGCACGCAGTCGGGGTACGAGGGATGAAAACGGATCGAATATGGACGGATATCACTCATATCGTATTTGTTTTCATATTTATGTTTAGATTCGGATTCGAATACGGATAGTATAAAAAATACCGGATAGGATATCATTGATATCGACAACATAAATATGTGATTTAAATATTCGGATACGAATACGGTATCGGATGTTAAATATCCGAACTCGGATACGAACGGATTAAAACCCCTCTAAACGGATTCGGTCTCGAATACGATCGGAAATATCCGTTCCGTTTTCATCCCTGCTATCCCTGCTAGGAGAACGCGAGAGATCGATCGAGTACTCCGCATGTTGCTGCTTCATTTTACAGTTGCTCGTATAAATACGCATGTACTACGTACATGCACACGCATTGCATTGCTCGAGTGTGGTAGTACATATACGTACCAGTACGTTACAGCACAGGACCACTAATGGGCTACGGAGTATACTACTCCGTAGTAGGTCCCATCAGACAACACAGTGAGTCTGACACAACCCAACGGACGATAGGAGGAGGCGAGGAGCAGATGCCAGCCCTCCCTGCACCTGCACTAGGCAGCCAGACTGACTGCCACGGACGGACGAGTAACTGCATTGCATGCAGGGTGGGGTGCAGCAGCAGCCGAGCAGCGCGCGGCGTAGTAGTACTAGCTAGCGCTGCTTTGCATCTGGCCTCGCGTGTTACCACGCACACCGCACAGCAGCTGAGGTCTGATGAGTAGTACTAGCAGTAAGCAGTACTCCCGTCTAAAAAAAAAAAGTCATTCTCGTTTTTCAAAAAGTGAACAGCTTTTAATTTTAACTAAATATATTTAACAAAATATTAATATTTATGATACATAATTAGTATCATTAGGTAGATCTTTGAATATACTTTCATAATAAACTTATTTAAAGATATAAATGTTGTACGCATTTTCTACAAACGTAGTCAAAGTTAAGAAAGTTTGATTAGCACGCTCCTGAGGGCGACTCTTTTTATGGAACGGAGCAGTAGCAGCAGCTCAAACATGAACTACTCGGACAGGCAGGCAGGCACAGCTACGCTACACAACACTAGTAGTACACGCACGCTGCCGCACATGCCATGGCTGGCTGCACCCTGCTGCCGGTGCAGCGCGACGTGGGGCCGGCCGGGGCCAAAGCAGAAGGAAGCGTGGCATCGTGCGGCTACAGATTGGCGTTTGCGCGCGCCCGCGACCCACAGGGCACACTGCACAGGGCATGGACCAGCGAGCACGCAGGAGGAAGCCAACGAGCCTGAGGAGACAAGCAGCACACACAGCGAGCGAGCGAGGGGCCGGCGCATGCAGATGCAGCATGGTGCATGCGCGGCGCAGACGATACAGCAGCACGCGTACCTGTACGTACTACTACTTTCTCCGTCCAACAAAGCTGGTAATTATGAAAAACATGTCAGTCAAACCGAGTCAAGTTTAACCAAGTTTATAGTAAATAGTATTAATATTTATGTCTCCAAATAAATTTATTATTAAAAATATATTATATAACTAATCTAATGATAATTATTTTGTATTATAAATATTAGTATTTTTTTATATAAGAAGGGCAGGCCTGATACAGTTGGTGAGTGCTAGCTCGCTAAGTCACCAGGTCCTGGGTTCAAAGCCGTCTCTCTGTAGAATTTATGCGGGGTAAGACTTCGGTTATTTCCTTCCTCAGATCCCGCTCGTGTGGGAGGCTCCGGCACTGGATCTTTCTTTTTAGTATTTTTTTATATAAATTTAATCAAAATTCTAGTTTGACATCTTGAAAAGCGAGAATCGCATGTTTTTTTTTAATGGAGTACTCCTACGTCCGTGCCTTGCCTGGCGCCGCGTTCGATGCGCGCGCGGCGACAGACGGGCTTGAGCAGGGGTTGTGCAGTGCAACAGGCGCCTCGGGCACGTACTGTACTGTACGCTCCAACCACCGGTGAACCACGTCAGGTCCCGTGCGTGGCGAGTGGCGACCGGCGACCCCGCCGGCGCGGCCGGGCATTATTAACGCCGGCTGTCCCCCGCGCGTGATCCCGTCACGTTCGTAGCAGCCGTGGACCGTGGTGTGGTGGGGGCGCGGAACGAGTGGTGAGACGTAAACGCGCCACACCGCCGCGCCGTGGCCTGCGTAACTGTACGTAAGGTGTGGGCAGCGCGGTGCACGCATAGGCGGGCCTGCCGTAGCTGCGGCCCAGTCGGCGTCCTTCTCCTGACACTAGTTTTACCTCTACATGCATGCATGCATGCGTTTGAGCATGGGTCTACTATAGGAGTAGTGGAGCACTATACTGCTGCGGCTAAACTTGATAGCATCATGTTTCATGTGGAATAACAAATCAGGCACAGCGTCTTTTTCGTCTGGCCGGACGAGCCTCAATTAAGACACAGTTGTCTCTTTAAGCGTGACAAGAACAGCTTAACAAGGCACGTAGGAGTACTCCTACTACAGACACTCCTCATAGCCAAGTAGTACTAGTAGGAGTAGCTACGCATCCAGAGCTAACTTTCTCAAGCAGGCATACTATGCATGTAGGAGTACAGGAGGAGTAGTAGTAACCACGCTGTCCATCGCGAATGATTGATTGCCAACCGTCCAACCGCAAGCATCGCCGGCCATCATCATCATCTTAGTACACATCCACCACGCTTGGCCGCGATCGACCTCGACTCGTCGACCTACCGCAGCAGCAGCAGCGAGCACGGGCGCGCGCGGCCACAGCCCACAAGGGGCGGGCCGGGCGACACCATGCTTGTGGGCGGGCCGGGCGACACCATGATGCTCCTCCATGATTGGAGCGAGCCAACAAACCCGTCGGTTCCCCCAGCAGCATCGCCGATCGCGCAACGCTCCAATCACGCAGGAGACACACACCATGCCGTGGACCATGATGGCCTCGGACCAGGGATTGATGGCCGTAATCATACGCGTCTGTGTTTGCCTCTGGCCTGCCGTGGTCCATCATCTATCCAAGAAACTGTTTTGGCTTGCTCTATGATAAAACCACATCCTATAGCACTTCAGCTAGGCTTTGCTTGTTTATTAAATTAAAGAGTAAAATACACCAGCGGTCCCTGAACTATTCAGGAGGGGTCATCTAGGTCTCTCGAACTATCAAAATGCACATCTAGATCCTTAAACTTTTCAAAGTGTGTCATCTAGATCCCTAAACTTTGCGGGGGTGTCATCTAGGTCCCTAAACTATCAAATGCATATCTAGGTCCTTGAACTTTTCAGAGTGTATCATCTAGGTCCCTAAACTTGGCAGAGTGTGTCATCTAGGCCCCAGACTCAGATCACTAAGAGTTCCCAGACTCAGATCACTGTAGATTTGCAGTACCGGACCTCACGCAACAGTAACGGATCCGAGTAAACAGTAACATATCCGCGATGAAACAGTGAACACTCCCACCCGTTATGAAAACAGTACTGGGTCCTGTGAACCGTATCCAACCCGTTATGAAACAATGATGTGTAGTGACGGGGTGGGAACGGTCGTTGTTCATCACGGATCTGTTACTGTTCACCCAGACTCGTTACTGTTGTGTGGGGTCCGGTACTACAGATCTACAGTGATCTGAGTCTGGGAGCACTTGGTGATCTGAGTTTGGGACCTAGATGACACACTCTGAAAAGTTCAAGGACCTAGATATGTATTTGATAGTCTGGGGACCTAGATGACACCTCCCGCAAAGTTTAGGGACTTAAATGACACACTCTAAAAAGTTCAAGGACCTAAATGTACATTTTAATAGTTTAGGGATCTAGATGATACCCCTCGATAGTTCAGGGACCGACAGTGTATTTTACTCTAAATTAAACATGGTTTAGCTAGGGTAGGGCGACATGCCCGCACGCAGAATCATTGTGTGCTCAAAGGTGAGTGAGCCAGTGAGGTATCATATCCGAACAACGAGTCGTCATCATGCCGTCTACGACTTGGAGTTTACAAGGATTTCTTGCAAAAAGTTACACAGATTATGATTCCTCATTTGTATGGTGCATCACGTGCTGTGTTTGGTTCCACGATCGTTCTACTGTAGAATATCTACTAGTTCCTTTTTTTAAAAAAATATAGATAATAGAGAATATTAGTAATAGGGAAAACTGAAGTAACCTTACGCCATGGCAAAGCTGCCCCTGACCGGTCCAAGACCAAAAGCAGGGGCAGAGCTAAAACAAAATGTGAGACAGGCGCGCTTATTTGTTCTATAGCACTACTTTAACAGTATTTTTTAGCGAACAAACAATGTTTTTCTCTCACAACAATTCAACATAAGCTAAATTTTAGCGAAACAAACAGGGCTATAGGAATACGTACATTGGCGGAACTAGAACATTTGATGGGGAGGGGAGGGGGTGGCGAACAATACAATGACACCTCGTAAATATGATAATACATACAACAAGTGTATGTCTCAATAGTTTTTTAACATTTTTACATATATATTTAGTACTCATAGCGAAAAAAACTCAATATTTTACTATGCGATTGAATTTTTTTATAGGTAATATACACCTTTCGCTGCGCTTGGGTGTGGGGGTGGGGGGTGGCACGGCCCTAGTGGCCCCCTAGTTCCGCCAGTGAATACATATATGATGAAAATATGATCACAATCACTATTTTATCGGTTTTCGATGGGTCTACCCACACCCATACAGTCTATACAGATCCAATCCTGGCAAAGACAAAGCGATGGAACTCTGAAAAGTTATACAAACTAGTCCATGTGGATAAAATAGTCATTGGATATATTTTGTTTCGTAGTACAATTTAGCTATTGTAAAAAATGACTTAGGGTAACCCATTAAGTCTGCACCTAAACTACCCGTGTATGTTACGTACTATGCTATTGAAAGACCAGTTCATATTAGGTAGTAATCCACTTCACACATAGTACTAGGCAAATCCATTTATTTATAAGAAAATACACGTGTTTCGAGGGATGGTATAGCTGTCTGGCATAATTTGCTGCATCTAATAAGCTAGTACTATAAGACACGCTTCTTCCGGTGTCCAATTAGGAAATCTTAATAAGAACATTTTATTATAAGACACACTTTTTCTGGTGTCCAATTTGTACTATAAGACACACTTCTTCTGCAATAATTTGCTGCATCTAATGTTTTGTCTCGGGGGCAATGGCTGATAGCCTGATATACGGAGTGTAGAATAGAAAGAATATAGATAGCCCGTGTTTAGATCCGGAATCGGCACAGCCGATTTGGATCTGCGCGCTACAGTGTTCCTGTCGGAACACTGTAGCGCGTTTTGTTTTTTAGTGCAAAAAATTGTCCAAAAATTGATTAATTAGACTCAAAATGTTCGTCTCGCAAAGTACAATAAAACTGTGTAATTAGTTTTTGATTTCATCTACATTTAGTACTTCATGCATTTGCCGACATTTTGATGTGATGGGGAATCTTCTTTTTGCATAGTAAAATTTAGGGAGTGGAATTGGGAACTAAACAAGGGCATAGTGAAAAAGGAAGTTCTGCTACAAGTTGTTCATGGCAGTACCTGGGACAAAAACAATACGCTCCCCAAGAAATACGCACATCCGGGGCGAGCGAGCGGAGCCGGGCGACCACGGCGGTGGCAGCTTGCATTGCATCTGTACCTCCCAGCTTTCTGATAAAAGATCGTGGGCGCTATCAACGAAAGGGGAAAGATACGTCGCCCGGCCCCGCCCACGGTGATGATTAACATAATTATTGGTGGCTGCTGCCGCTGCCGCTGCCACTGCCACTGCCACTGCAACGCTGTGCACTGTGCAGTGCAGCCAGTGCTGCATCTGCACTGCATGCCCATCGCCTTGCCATGCCATCCGATGAAAAAGAGAGCACGGCCACGGCCACGGCCACGGCCCACAGAGCGCTCCCATGCGGCCATGCTGCCATCGCCCTGCTGCGGTTTTTTAATCCTGCCCTCATGATTCGATCCCCCCCCCCCCCCCCCCCCCCCCCCCCCCCCCCTGCCTGCTCCCTTTTGCCGGGCCACTCACGTGCGCTCGTCAAACCGCTGTCCCGAAGGGTCAAAACCAAACCAAACCCCGGGTCCGTCCGTCCGTCCTCGCAGCTTGCTCCGTCCACTCCGTCGTTGTTGCACACCTGCTCTCAGCTCTCCCACGCCGTCGTTGCACACCTGCTCTCAGCTCCAGCTCCACCACCCACGCAGCTCGATCTGCCGGCGCTATAAAGCCTCGCTGCTCTCCGGCTGCTGCTCGCCGGGGGCGCTGTTGTTTCTTGGTTCTGGTGGGATGGAGCTGGGGCTGAGCCTGGGCGAGGCGGCAGTGCCGGACGCCGCCGGGAGGGCGGCGGCGCCGGAGCTGGGCCTTGGGCTTGGGGTCGGGATTGGAGCCAGCGCTGCCGGAACCGGAAGGGGTGGGGAGGGCGGGAGGGGAATAAGTAGGGCGGCGGGGACGGGAACGGGGTGGTGGGCGGCGCCGGCGGCGGTGCGGCTCAGCCTCGTGTCCAGCAGCCTCGGCCTTCAGTGGCCGCCTTCGGACGCCGGTGAGAGCCGAGTTCTTGTTTCTTCGCGTTCTTGGTTTTGTCTGTTGGGTGGTGCCGTGACCGCCTGACCGCGTCGTTCTTCCTTTTTCCTGCAGGCTTCTGTCATGCAGGGCGTGGCGAGGCGCCGGCGGCGCGCGGATTCGACGTGAACCGGGCGCCGTCGTCGGTGGCGGTGAGCGGTCTGGCGGCGCTGGAGGATGATGAGGACGACCCGGCCGGCGCGGCGGCCCTGTCGTCGTCGCCCAACGACAGCGCGGGCTCCTTCCCGCTGGACCTGGGTGGCGGCCCACGCGCCCACGCCGAGGGCGGCGCCGCGGCGCAGGCCGGCGGCGGCGAGCGGTCCTCGTCTCGCGCGAGCGATGAGGACGAGGGTGCGTCCGCGCGCAAGAAGCTGCGACTCTCCAAGGAGCAGTCCGCATTCCTGGAGGAGAGCTTCAAGGAGCACAGCACCCTCAACCCTGTAAGAAAGAATCCATGGAAGCTTACTTGCTCATCGATCTTAGTACGTACGCTCATGGTCTTGACGCTGAGTGAGACGAACGTACTAACCTTTGTCGCCGGCGTTCGGCGTGCAGAAGCAGAAGGCGGCGCTGGCGAAGCAGCTCAACCTCCGGCCGCGACAGGTGGAAGTCTGGTTCCAGAACCGCCGTGCCAGGTGCATGCACAGAAAAAATCTCTGCTCCTGATATCCTCCGGCCTCGGAGCTGCTCAGCTAACCTTATGTTCTGCGGCGCGGCCGGCAATCGACGCGCGCATCGCATGCAGGACGAAGCTGAAGCAGACGGAGGTGGACTGCGAGTACCTGAAGCGCTGCTGCGAGACGCTGACGGAGGAGAACCGGCGGCTGCACAAGGAGCTGGCGGAGCTGCGCGCGCTCAAGACGGCGCCGCCCTTCTTCATGCGCCTCCCGGCCACCACCCTGTCCATGTGCCCCTCCTGCGAGCGCGTCGCCTCCGGCCCCAACCCTGCCTCCACCTCGGCACCTGCTGCATCCTCCACACCGCTTGCCACCGCCACCTCATACTCCGCCGCCGTCGCCGCACCCGTCGTGCGGGGCGAGCACCGGCCCTCGTCGTTCGCCGCGCTGTTCGCGGCCACCCGCAGCTTCCCGCTGCCATCCCAGCCGCGGCCGCCGGCGCCGGCCAGCAACTGCTTGTAAATACGCGCGCGCGCCATCCCAGCCCCTCCCTCCGTCGGTTGGTTCTCGTGAGAATTTTTGGGGTTTCCGAGGCCGTGCGTCGCCGTCGCGTCGACGGCTGGGATGCGAGAAGCGGAGGCTGCTGGAACGGCGTTAACCTTGATTTGCTCTCTGTTTACGTTTTCTATTTCTAAGAACGTCAGGTGTTCCCGAATGGCTTAAGGGTTTAAGCTCGTTTAGGACGAAGGAATTTGTTTCGGTTTTTTTTAGTCATGTTTAGTTTCTAAAAAATTTCAAGATTTTATGTCACAATATTTGAACACATGCATAGAGCATTAAACGTAGACAAAAAAAATAATTATATAGTTTAGTATAAAATCTCGAGACGAATCTTTTAAACCTAATTAATTCATAATTAGATATTAATTAATAAATACAAACAAAAATTCTACAGTAGCTAAAAACCAGTAATTTTCGCGAAACACACCCTTGGCAGCAACTCAGACGAAGAAGTGTTGCCACTATTTATGAAGTGCATTTGCTTCGCAGTTCGCGGTTCGTACGAGGGTGCAGATTTGCGAAATTATGGCGCCGCACGCGTTCCCAGGGACGAAAATTTTCAAGAGTCACCACCGTGTTGTCAGCTCCTTTACGAGGCCTGGTTTAGTTTGCCTCAAAATTCTAAGTTTTTTCACTTTTTCTTCATCACTTTAATTTTTAGCCACTTGTATGGAGTATTAAATATAGGTAAAAAAAATAATTAATTATATAGTTTAGTTGGAAATCACGAGATGAATCTTTTGAGCCTAGTTGGTCCACGATTGGACAATATTTTCAAATAAGACGAAAATAGTACTATTCATCGGTTTGAAATTTTTTTCAATCTAAAGAAGACCTGAGTGCCGTTTATGCGAGTGTCGTTGCTTGTCACTGCAGCTTGATAGGTGTGACAGTGAAGGGGTGTCAGTTCCTCCTACAAATTTTTTAATCCATCACATCAAATGCATACGCATGAAATATTAAAAGTAAACGAAAAAAAACTAATTGCATAGATTACGGTACATTTACTTACGAATTTTTTAAACATAATTAATCTATAATTTAACAATGTTGTACTACAGTAAACATGTGCTAATGAGTGATTAATTAGGTTTAATAAATTCGTCTCGCGGTTTTCATACGAGTTATGTAATTAGTTTTTTATATCCTAATACCCTTTCCAACGTCCCTTAAAACATCCGATGTGACACCCTAAATTTTTTATCCCACCAACTACACACCATGAGTGTGAAAGTGGCGCGGCTACTTCTCTCCTATCTCGATCCAAATTTTGAGGACGTGGAGTATGGTTTTATGATGCTTCCGAATTTTTTTTTGATGAAATGATATTTCCGAATTTGATTGTGCTCCGACAGTATGAATGTGGATTTTATTAGAATATAAATTAGCAAAATCCAACAAATATAGATTGTTTATAAATATTATGTGGATTATCCAATGTACTCCAATTGAATGTGGATACGAGTTAATAGAATATAGAATTAGCAAATCTAAGTATCTGACATATATAGATTATTTGCAAATATTATGTGGATTACTCGATATTTAAAATAGGATATCCAATCAATTCTCTTTCTAGATTTAAAACAAAAGAATTTATGATTGAAAGCATCTAGGCCCCAAGAGTTAGTTTCGGCAATTGATGACAACGCTTTATTACCATGACTAACGTGTGTTTTGCAGAAACTTTGGTAAGTTAGGTCATGGGGTTGATAACTGCTTTGGGCACTATGGTGTTCATGCCCCTTGATGGAAATCGTTTCGGTTTTCAAAGGATTGACGTCAATATTAAGGACGGTTAGTTTCGGATGTCAAAGTGTTGAGTTACATTCGGAATAGTCGTTAGGATCTTCGTTTTCTCTTTTGGCCGTACTATAAAGGGGGGCATGAGCGAGTAGCTTGACCTAGGTGAGTCTTGTGCTTAGGTGTGGTGCACACTTATCAAACTTAGCACTAAGTAGCTCTAGAATAGCTCAAAGTTCAGTTGGAAGCAACTTGGTTCAAGTTGCGTCGCGTTTCGGAGTGTTTAGAGACGTTTTCCCTTGACCGGACGCGGTGTCTGGCTTGACCGGACGCGTCCGGTCAGTTCTAAACCGCTACTGCGTCTCAGCGCTGATGACCGGACGCAGTCCTTGCGAGGACCGGACGCGGTGTTCAGACTGACACGTGTCACAGGAGGAAAATCACCTAATCGGACGCGACTGGGATGTGATCGGCGCGTCCGGTCACGTTCCAGTAAGGTACTCTGACGACCGGACGCGTCCGGTCATCACTGATCGGACGCGGTCGCGCGTCAGGTCAGAGTACAGTAAGCTCCCTGCACGACCCGACGCGTGAAAGCCCAAGTTTGGTTTTGGTAATTAATGACACCAAGTTGCTAATGCCATGTGTTAAGTGTTTTGAGTTAGGCATAAGCAACACATGTGATGAAGGTGTACGTGGCGAGGAGTGGTGGCCACAAGATCACAAAGAAATGGTGCATGGACATGAAATGTCGATCATGGTGGAGATGCACATAAAATGAAGGACATGATGATCAAGTGGAAGAGAAGGATCTAAGAGCGCAAGGCAAAGGTATAACCATAGGGTTTTCCTTTTGCCGGTCTAAGTTGAGTAGAGAAGTGATTGATCGGATTTAGGATACATAGCCGACTATCAAGAGGGGAAATCATAGTTAGCTCGGAAATCAAGTGCCACTAGATCAATGTCTTGAGCATATGCATTAGGATCTAGTAGAGAGCTAACATAACGCCTTGGAAAATGTTTGTGAAATGCTAACACACTTGCACATGATGGTGTACACTTGGTGGTGTTAGCACATTTGCAAAGGCGGAGGAGTTTAAGAGGTAGAGAGGGGTTTGGGTTCCTCTCTCCCTCCCGCCGAGCTTGCGAGATGGGATTCGGCGCATTTTAGGGAAGTGAAATGTCTATTTTCTACTGCGCCGAAAGTTGGAAAAGAAACGGAGGCGAACGGCGGTCACTGTGTTGACCGGACGCTGCACCGGACGCGGTCACGGTTTGACCGGACGCGTCCGGTCAGTTCTTCGCAGCGCGGCACTAGGGTTTGTGACCGGACGCTGGTCTGGCCTGACCAGCGCGTCCAGTCAGTTCACCAGTGCGCAGAAGGAGAGCGCGCGACCGGCGCGTCCGGTCCCTCATGGAACCGGAGCGTCCGGTCAGGCGTCCAGAGGGGCAGAGCGAAGCGGAGTGACGATTGGACGCGGGGCGCGTCCGGTCATGTGCGATCGAACGCGTCCGGTCTCGACGGGAGCTTACTGGAACGCGACCGGACGCTGGCACTGTCGCGTCCGGTCATTCGCAGGAGCGCGTCCGGTCACGGCAACGGCTAGTTCTGATGCGCACTGTTTCTTGCTGTCGTGTAGTGACCGGACGTGTCCGGTCACCCTGACCGGAGCGTCCGGTCAGCGCGATTTTCGCTGCGTCGTCCGTAACGGCTAGCTGCGTACCCCTTCGTTATAAATAGAGGGTGTCCGGGGTTTGAGGGATCTCTTGCACATTTTGAGACCTAGAGACATCCTTTGAGCTAGAGAACAACTCCTCCACTCATCTCTTTGCATAGTTGCACATCTTGAGTGAGATTCAAGTGCATTGCTTGAGAGTTGCATTCTAGAGGCACTTGAACTTCGAGTTGCTGCGGATTTCTTGTTACTCTTCCGTGTTTCCCGACACGGTAGACGGCTTGGAGCAGCGGAGGTGACCGAGCTCGCAATTGGAGATTGTTGGAGCCCTCACCAAGTGTTGTAAGGGGTTCTTGATCCTTCCCCGCGGGAGTTCGTGAATTGGATACTCTAGTGGAGCTCGTGGCTTGGAGAATCCCCATCTTGTGTGCGGTTGTGCGGTGCCCGCCGAGGGCTCGACTCTTGATAGTCGATTAGCTCGCGAACCGACAAGTGGGTGTATCGCCACAACAGGGAGTAGCTTGCCGGGAAGCAAGTGAACCTCGGGATAAATTCTTGTGTCATTCTCTTCCCGAGGATTTCTCTTGAGTGATTGATTGATTGGTACTTCTCATCTCTACACGGCGGTATAATCACTCGAAGCTCTTCTCTCGTATTACATCTTGTATCTAGCTTGTTGTTGTTGTTGTGTTTAGTGGATAGCCTTGTACTAGACTTGTGTAGGTGGCTTGCTTAATTAGTTAGAGCTAGTGCATTTTGCTCCGCCACCTTTTGTTCTAACTTGTGGTTAAGTAATTCTTGTAGAAGTTTTAATTAGGCTATTCACCCCCCCTCTCTAGCCTATTTGGACCTTACAAGTGGTATCGGAGCCGAGGCACCGTTCATTTGAGGCTTAACAACCTACGGTGAAAAAGAAATGGCTCAATTAAGCTTGCACATCAACAACACCAAGAAGGCACCTCACTTTGATGGCACAAATTATGCATATTGGAAGGTTAAGATGACCGCACATCTCAAGTCAATCAATAGAGAAGTGTGGAAGGTCACCGAAACAAAATTTGAGATTGCTAATCCGGAAGCACCTACACCGGTGGAAGAGAAGATGCTCCAATGCAATGATATTGCCATTAGTGCTCTTCATGAGGCATTAGATGATAAGACATTTGAGCAAGTGAAGAATATAGAAGTTGCATATGATGCTTGGGCCAAGCTAGAAGAAACATTTGAGGGCACCGAAGGCACAAAGACCGCTAAAGCATATATCTTGCAAGAAAAGTTTTCAAGCTTCAAGATGCAAGAAGATGAGAGTGTACCAGAAATGTTTCATAGATTGCAAGTCATTGTCAATGAACTCAAGGCACTTGGTGAGGAAGTCAAGGACAACCAATTATCTATGAAGTTCTTGAGAAGCTTGCCCAAGAGATTTGATACATTGATCACCGTGCTAGTGAGAACTACATTGAAGGATTCAACTCAACAAATATTTCAAGAAGTGATGACCGATGATTCATATAGAGAAGATGATGAGAAAGATGAGTTGGTCAAGAAAAAGAAGAAGGAAAATGAGAAGAAGGATGATGAGAAGAAGAAGAGTGTGGCATTCAAAGCCACCACATCCAAGGGTAAATCCAAAATTGAATCATCAAGTGATGAAGACTCAAGCTCTTGTGATAGTGATGACATTGATGAGAAGATGGCTCTCTTTGTCAAGCAATTTGGCAAATTCATGAAGAAGAAGGGCTATCGTGCAAGGAGGAGGAAGAACTCATCTAAGAAGAATGAGCATACCATGAGATGCTTTAGATGCCATAGCAAAGATCATCTCATTGCAAAGTGTCCTTATGATAGTGATGATGAAGATGCTATCAAGAAGGAGAGGAAGAAGTAAAAGAAGAAGCAAGAAAAGAAGGAGAGCTCTCATAAAAAGAAGAATGATTCTCATGTTGCTACATGGGATAGTGATGATTCCTCAAGTGATGATGAGGATGACTACAAGAGCAAGAAGAAGGGACATGCTAGCATTGCCATCCAAGAGAAGGTCTCCCTCTTCGACACTCCATCGTGCTTCATGACTAAGGCCTCTAAGGTATCATCCGATGATGAGAGTGATCATGATAATGCTAGTGATAGTGATAGTGATAGTGATGAAGAAGAATTCACTAAAGATGAACTAATCACTATGCTAGAAGATTGCACTCAACATTATAAAGAATCTAGAAAGGAGTGCAAGGGCTTACTTAAGGAAAAGAAAAACCTTATGCAAGAACTTGATGAGCTTAGAGCATCTTATGAGAGTCTAAAGGTAGACCATAAGAAGCTTTAAAAATCTCACACTAAGCTTGAAGAAGCTCATTCCTCTCTAGTTGAAAAATGTAAAAACATGCCAACTAATGTTGAGAAAGCTAAAACTTGCAACATAGGCATATCTTGTGATATAATTGATGAATCTTGTCATAAGCCTATTGTTATTGCTACCACTAACCCTTCATGTAGCGCATCTACATCATCCTCATCTAGTAGTGATGGTTTCACTTGTGACTTCACACTTATAGTTGAGAATGAAAATCTCAAGAAGGAGGTAAAAGAGCTCAATCACATCTTAGCTAAGGCTTATGGTGGTGAGGACCGCTTGCTTATGTGCTTGGGTAGCCAAAGAGCTTCTCTCTACAAAGAGGGATTAGGCTATAACCCCAAGAAAGGCAAGGCCGCTTTTGCTCCTCACAAGACTCGTTTTGTGAAGAACAATGGTAGCTATTGCAAAAGTTGCAAGCAAGTTGGACACAAAGAGCGACATTGCATGAACAAGAAATCCAATGCTAATGTACCCTCAATTAAGTTTGATTCTTTCTATATACTTACCAAGGGTACAAATGGTGTTCATGCTAAGTTCATTGGTGCACCATGGATGGGCTCAAAGAAGAAAGCCATTTGGGTACCAAAGAGCTTGGTCACTAACCTTGGAGGACCCAAACAAGTTTGGGTACCTAAAAAGAATTGATCTTGTCTTGTAGGTCAATTACAAAGCCGGAGGAAGGCATTGGGTGCTTGATAGTGGGTGCACTCAACATATGACCGGGGATTCTTGTATGTTCAAATCAATTGATACAAGTCAAAATAGTGGTTTTGATGCTATCACTTTCGGCAACAACAAGAAAGGCAAGGTCAAGGGGTTTGGTAAAATTGCTATCTCAAATGACATGAGCATATCTAATATGTTGCTAGTTGAGAGCTTGGATTTCAATCTTTTATCGGTGGCACAACTTTGTGATCTTGGCTTCAAGTGCATATTTGGTAGTGAGTTCAAGAACACATGAATTGAAAATTTATGTGATGATCTTGGTATTGGACATCAATTCTCTCCAACATACACTCCTCAATCCAATGGTGTAGTTGAAAGAAAGAATAGAACTTTGATTGACATGGCTAGATCAATGCTTAGTGAATACAATGTGAGTCATTCATTTTGGAGTGAAGCCATCAACACGGCTTGCTATTGTAGCAACCGTCTCTATTGCCATGGGAAGCTTGGGAAGACACCATATGAGCTTTTGAATGGAAGAAAGCCCAACATTGCATACTTTAGAGTGTTTGGTTGCAAATGCTATATTCTCAAGAAAAGCACTAGATTGAGCAAGTTTGAAAAGAAATGTAATGAAGGGTTCTTACTTGGTTATTCTACCACAAGCAAAGCATATAGAGTTTGGAATCTCACAAATGGCACCTTGGAAGAAGTTCATGATGTTGAGTTTGATGAAACCCAAGGATCTCAAAATGAAACTCAAAACCTTGATGATGTGAGAGGAGATCAATTGTCAAATGCAATGAAGAACATGGACATTGGTGATGTTAGGCCAAGGCAAGTTGATGATGATGATATTCATGTGATCAACCAAAGTGTGCAAATTGATACAAATCAAGCAAGCTCAAGTGGTACTCATAATGAAGCTCAAGATCAAGGTCAAGCTAGTGGAAGTAATCAACTCCCAATACTCCAACCTACTAGCATTGCAAGAGATCATCCATTGGACCAAATTATTGGTAGAATTCAGAGTGGTGTTCAAACTAGATCAAGGCTAGCATCTTTTTGTGAGCACTACTCATTTGTGTCACTTGAAGAACCTAAGAAAATAGAAGATGCTTTGAAGGATTCCGATTGGGTAAATATCATGCATGAAGAGCTAAACAACTTCACTAGAAATCAAGTTTGGAAACTTGTTGAAAGGCCGAAGAACTACAATGTGATTGGTACTAAGTGGGTCTTTAGAAACAAGCAAGATCAAGATGGCATGGTTATGAGGAACAAAGCAAGATTAGTAGCACAAGGATACACTCAAGTTGAAGGTCTTGACTTTGGAGAAACATATGCACCGGTTGCAAGATTGGAGGCAATTAGAATCTTATTAGCATATGCTTGTGCACACAACATTAAGCTCTATCAAATGGATGTCAAGAGTGCATTTCTCAACGGCTACATCAATGAAGAAGTTTATGTTGAGCAACCTCCCGGTTTTGAAGATGACAAGAAGCCCGACCATGTTTTCAAGTTAAAGAAGGCATTGTATGGTTTGAAGCAAGCACCTAGAGCATGGTATGAGAGATTGAGGGACTTTCTTCTCTCTAAAGGGTTCAAGATGGGAAAGGTTGACACCACTCTCTTCACCAAGAAGCTTGGAAATGACTTGTTTGTGTTGCAAATCTATGTTGATGATATCATTTTTGGATCAACAAATCAAGACTTTTGTGAAGAGTTTGGAAATATGATGGCTAATGAGTTTGAGATGTCTATGATTGGAGAGTTTAGTTACTTTCTTGGACTTCAAATCAAGCAAATGAAGAATGACACTTTTGTAAGTCAAGGCAAGTACATCAAGGACATGATCAAGAAGTTTGGATTGCAAGATGCTAAGCTAATGAGTACACCAATGGACACAAATGATCAATTGGGTATTGATGCTAGTGGTAACATGGTAGATCAAAAGCAATACCGGTCTATGATTGGAAGTTTGCTCTATGTCACCGCTTCTAGGCCGGATGTGATGTTTAGTGTGTGTAAGTGTGCAAGATATCAAGCTTCACCTAGAGAAAGTCACTTGAAAGCAACCAAGAGGATATTGAGATATCTTAAGGGCACTCATGATGTTGGATTATGGTTTTCAAAGGGGTCTAACTTTGAGTTGATTGGATATTCGGACTCCGACTATGGTGGATGCAAGATTGATAGAATGAGCACAAGTGGCACTTGTCAATTGCTTGGAAGGTCTCTTGTTTCATGGTCATCAAAGAAACAAAATAGTGTTGCACTATCTACCGCCGAGGCCGAATACATTAGTGCCGGTAGTTGTTGTGCACAATTGCTTTGGATGAAGGCCACCTTGAATGATTTTGGAATTAAGTTCAAGAATGTGCCATTGTTTTGTGACAATGAGAGTGCTATCAAGATGACACAAAATCCGGTTCAACATTCAAGAACAAAGCACATTGACATAAGGCATCACTTCATAAGAGATCATCAACAAAAGGGTGATATTAGCATTGAGAGCATTGACACCGAAGATCAACTAGCCGACATATTCACAAAGCCACTTGATGAGAAGAGGTTTTACAAGTTAAAGAATGAATTGAACATACTTGACTTCTCCAACTTGAAATGAGTGCACCCCCATATTCTTATATGACATGCCTCCCCTCCGACATAGCAAGGTAAAGTTGTTTGGCATATCATCCATACTTTGCTAAGGACATGTTTAGAACATATAGACATATTTGCATGTCAAATAGGCTCATTCATGAAAATCAAATGATTTTAATGTATATATGGTACCACTATTGTTTCTATGTTTTGATTGATCTAGTGGTAGCATATGACATGTTTGTGGGCTTGCAAACCTAGTGTTGAATCTAGAAAATGAGCTCATGATGTGTAATTCAACATGGTCAAGATAACCCTTATACTTTATGAGGTGTGAAGAAGCTTGTCCTTGGATCAAACCGAATTACATATTCTAGGCAAGTGATCTAGATTGAACCATAATTTGGACTCCCTCATATTGATTGACTTAACTCTCACTAAAATTGGCACCTTTTTTGTGATTGTTGACAAAGGGGGAGAGAAAAGTCACAAAGATAGAAAAGTCACAAAAGCTAAGTTGCAAAGGGGGAGAAAGATATAGTAAGGGATCAATTAAAATTGAGCACACAAGTAGGGGGAGCAAGCTCATGAATGATTTGTTGCATTTGTATGTGCATTAAAATGATGAAGTGTTGCATTGCAAAACTTAAATTCATATTCATGATTGAATGATGATTGCTAGAAATAAAACTTGAATGATGATTTGTTGAGAGTAGATTTTCAAGTGGTATCTAGACACTTTTGCTTATAATGTTGATCTCACGGGGTACTTTAGTGTTTGTGATCTTTACAAGTGATGTATTACAAGTGGTGTCTAGCTACATCGATGCTAAGGATGGTATATAAAGGCAACTCCGATTGGTATCACGCTTCAAAGGTCCATTCTATATACCTTAGCATCAATTTGATAGTAGTAACTCTCCCAAAATTCTAATCCATACATATGTGCACAATTGAACCAAACTCATGAAAGCACATATGTAGGGGGAGCTAATACTATCGAAATTGAAAATTAATTTAATTTCATATCTTTGTGATGGTTGTCATCAATTACCAAAAAGGGGGAGATTGAAAGCCCAAGTTTGGTTTTAGTAATTAATGACACCAAGTTGTTAATGCCATGTGTTAAGTGTTTTGAGTTAGGCATAAGCAACACATGTGATGAAGGTGTACGTGGCGAGGAGTGGTGGCCACAAGATCACAAAGAAATGGTGCATGGACATGAAATGTCGATCATGGTGGAGATGCACATAAAATAAATGACATGATGATCAAGTGGAAGAGAAGGATCTAAGAGCGTAAGGCAAAGGTATAACCATAGGGTTTTCCTTTTGCCGGTCTAAGTTGAGTAGAGAAGTGATTGACCGGATTTAGGATACATAGCCGACTATCAAGAGGGGAAATCATAGTTAGCTCGGAAATCAAGTGCCACTAGATCAATGTCTTGAGCATATGCATTAGGATCTAGTAGAGAGCTAACATAACGCCTTGGAAAATGTTTGTGAAATGCTAACACACTTGCACATGATGGTGTACACTTGGTGGTGTTAGCACATTTGCAAAGGCGGAGGAGTTTAAGCGGTAGAGAGGGGTTTGGGTTCCTCTCTCCCTCCCGCCGAGCTTGCGAGGCGGGATTCGGCGCATTTTAGGGAAGTGAAATGTCTATTTTCTACTACGCCGAAAGTTGGAAAAGAAACGGAGGCGAACGGCGGTCACTGTGTTGACCAGACGCTGCACCGGACGCGGTCACGGTTTGACCGGACGCGTCCGGTCAGTTCTTCGCAGCGCGGCACTAGGGTTTGTGACCGGACGCTGGTCTGGCCTGACCAGCGCGTCCGGTTAGTTCACCAGTGCGCAGAAGGAGAGCGCGCGACCGGCGCGTCCGGTCCCTCATGGAACCGGAGCGTCCGGTCAGGCGTCCAGAGGGGCAGAGCGAAGCGGAGTGACGATCGGACGCGGGGCGCGTCCGGTCATGTGCGATCGGACGCGTCCGGTCTCGACGGGAGCATACTGGAACGCGACCGGACGCTGGCACTGTCGCGTCCGGTCATTCGCAGGAGCGCGTCTGGTCACGGCAACGGCTAGTTCTGACGCGCACTGTTTCTTGCTGTCGTGTAGTGACCGGACGCGTCCGGTCACCCTGACCGGAGCGTCCGGTCAGCGCGATTTTCGCTGCGTCGTCCGTAACGGCTAGCTGCGTACCCCTTCGTTATAAATAGAGGGTGTCCGGGGTTTGAGGGATCTCTTGCACATTTTGAGACCTAGAGACATCCTTTGAGCTAGAGAACAACCCCTCCACTCATCTCTTTGCATAGTTGCACATCTTGAGTGAGATTGAGTGAGATTCAAGTGCATTGCTTGAGAGTTGCATTCTAGAGGCACTTGAACTTCGAGTTGCTGCGGATTTCTTGTTACTCTTCCGTGTTTCCCGACACGGTAGACGGCTTGGAGCAGCGGAGGTGATCGAGCTCGCAATTGGAGATTGTTGGAGCCCTCACCAAGTGTTGTAAGGGGTTCTTGATCCTTCCCCGCGGGAGTTCGCGAATTGGATACTCTAGTGGAGCTCGTGGCTTGGAGGATCCCCATCTTGTGTGCGGTTGTGCGGTGCCCGCCGAGGGCTCGACTCTTGATAGTCGATTAGCTCGCGAACCGACAAGTGGGTGTATCGCCACAACGGGGAGTAGCTTGCCGGGAAGCAAGTGAACCTCGGGATAAATTCTTGTGTCATTCTCTTCCCGAGGATTTCTCTTGAGTGATTGATTGATTGGTACTTCTCATCTCTACATGGTGGTATAATCACTCGAAGCTCTTCTCTCATATTACATCTTATATCTAGCTTGTTGTTGTTGTTGTGTTTAGTGGATAGCCTTGTACTAGACTTGTGTAGGTGGCTTGCTTAATTAGTTAGAGCTAGTGCATTTTGCTGCGCCACCTTTTGTTCTAACTTGTGGTTAAGTAATTCTTGTAGAAGTTTTAATTAGGCTATTCACCCCCCCCTCTCTAGCCTATTTGGACCTTACAACGCGTCCGGTCACCCTTGATCGGCGTGTCCGGTCACTCAGCCGTTATTTCAGGTTTTCGACCGTTACGATCGACCGGCGCATCCGGTCATGTCGACCGGCGCGTCCGGTCATCTCGTATTTTGCTGAGTTGGCAGGTAACGGTTGGATTTGACTGTGGGGTGTATAAATACATCCCTTAACCTCTTTTAGAGGTCTCTTGCTCATTTGTTCAGCTGAGAAACACCTTTGGAGTGCAAGGGAGTGCAAGAGCTCTAGTGAGGGTAGTGATTTGAGAATCAAAGCTTGAGAGTCCCTCACTAGTGACTAGGGAGTAGCAAGTGTGCATCCATCTTCTCATTAGGCTCGGTGTGGTCAAGTGAGAGTTCTAGCTTGTTACTCTTGGTGATCGCCATCACCTAGATGGCTTGGTGGTGATTGGGAGTTTGGTGATCATCCGGCGGAGCTTGTTTTTTTTTGAAAGCGTGCACTGCACGTACTTCATTAAGAGGCAATAGAGTTTTTTTTTGTTACACAAGGGAAGACATGCTTGGCGAGCTGCCATGGCACGGTGTCCCGAACACACGAACACTGGTCGCCGGCTCAAACGGCGCCGCTAGGAGTTGTAATTGCTAAGCTAACAAATGCGCGACTAGAAAGCAGCGAGCACGGCGTCTACTCCAGCTCTCTGAGCACCGACGCAAGGCAGCCGTAGCCGGCCTCCACAAGTTCAGCGAGAAGGTCCTTAACAGCCCCGAATACATGTGTCATATACCTCGCCGTCCCTCTGAAAATCCTCGCGTTCCGCTCGTTCCAGATCACCCAGGAGGTAAGGAGCACCATGGAGTCAAAGGCGCGTCGGTGTTGCGAAGGGATTTGGCCTCTCGTCTGCAGCCACCAATCGATGATCGTGGACATGTGCACCGGCGCGAGCTGCTGTAGCCCAACATGGTTAAGCAGCCATGACCAGACCTCATGGGTGACCGAACAAGAAGTGAGCAGATGATTCGTAGTTTCATCCGCCTGATCACAGAGCGCACACGCTGCTTCCGGCTGTAGCCCGTGCCTCTTCCTCCGTTCGCTGGTCCAAAGACGGCCATGGAGTGCCAACCAAAAGAAGAGCTTCAACTTCGGCGGCACGGCTGCCCTCCAGACATGCTTCGCCCCGGCGAGATCGTGACGACCGAAGAAGAATGCCCGGTACGCCGAGGACGCGGTGTAAGTGCCACACGACGTCCATTTCCAAATGTAGCGGTCAGGGGTCAGTGGATCGAGCTGGATCGTTTCAAGCGCGTCCCAGACCTGGAAATATTCCAGCAAGACCGCCGCAGTTGGTGCTCCGATGACATCCCTGGTCCACTGCTTGTCGTGCAGTGCGTCGCGCACCTTGCGCGCCCGGCGTCGAGCAGCCACCGCCAGGTAGAGGTTGGGCGCGGTCCGGCGTAGCGGCCCGTCTAGGAGCCAGGAGTCTTCCCAGAATCGAGCTGAGGCACCGTCCCCTACCTGCACCGATACGGATGAGCTGAACATGCATGCGACGTTCCTTTCCGGCGTGGACGGCAGCGCAGCCCAGACAGCGTCAGGCTTTGAGCGGCGAAGCCACTCCCACCGCAAGCGCAGCGCGTAGCCCATGACACGTAGGTCTAGCAGCCCAAGGCCACCAACTTCTTTTGGGGAGCAAGTCAGAGGCCACGAAACCTTGCATTTCCCGCCCACCCCCGTTCCCGTTCCTGTCCAGAGAAACGCCCGGCGGTGCTTATCGATCTCCCTGATCGCCCAGGCGGACAAGCTGCAACAAATGGCCACATGAACAGGGATGGCCGATAAGGTTGTTTGCATGAGAGTTGCCCTCCCTGCCACGGTTAGCAGCCCCGCCTTCCACGTCGGGATCCTCGCAGCGACGGCGTCGACGATCACTTGCTCCTGCGCGTGCCGCAACCTGGTGAGTGACAGCGGCGCCCCCAGGTACACGGCGGGGAACGGTTGTAGTCTGCAAGGGAAGACCGCCAGCACCTCATCCACCTGGTCCTGTGTGCATCGGATGGGAGTGATGGAGCACTTCTCCAGGTTACAGGCCAGCCCAGAGGCACCCTCGAAAAGCTCCAGTATCTGCCGGATACAAGTGAAGTCGCCGGCCATCGGGTTTAAGAACACGACGAGGTCATCCGCGTAGACCGAGGCTCTATGCTTGATGACGTTCCCAGGCAGAGGAGATAGCTCTAGGCGACGGTCTGCTTCAGCGATAAGAGCGTTGAGCACATCCATAACTATGACGAAGAGGAGCGGGGAGAGAGGGTCTCCCTGGCGCAGTCCACGCGCGTGACAGATGCGCCAGCCTGGGCGTCCATTGACGAGCACCTTAGTGCTCGCCGTCGCCAGGAGGCCCGAGACCCACTCCCTCCATCGCCTGGGGAAGCCGACGTGCTCCATCACCTCAAGAAGGAAGGGCCACGACACACTGTCAAAGGCCTTTGCTAAGTCCACCTTTAGCAGCATAGTAGCATGATGACGAGCATGAAGCCACCGGCATGAGAGCTGCACTGCTCTGAAGTTTTCATGGATCTGACGCCCTCTGATGAAAGCCGACTGATTTGGCCTGACAATCATAGCCATGAACGGCGCGAGGCGCGTTGCTAGAGCCTTGGCTATCAACTTTCCAATGGAATGTATCAAGCTGATGGGCCGTCAGTCCCTGCGGCGCGTCAGTTTTGTGTAGCAGGACCATCACTGCCTCGTTAAGCAAATTCAGGCTTCTGAAGTCTAAGTGCCAGAATGCCTCGAACACCTTAAAGATGTCCGGGCCGACAACCTCCCAAGCCACCTTGTAGAAAGCACCCGAGAATCCGTCAGGACCCGGAGCCCTGTCCGACGGGGAGTCCAGCACGATCCGCGCCACCTCCTCCGGCGAGAAGGGGTCACCAAGGACTGTAGATCGACGTACGGCAGCTCGAGCAGGGCGAGGTTGATGCGGTGTTGCCTAGTGAACGGCGTTCCCAAAATGTTGATGTAGTATTCGTAGACAATGCCGGCTTTCGCCTCTTCCTCGCTGAACGTTTGTCCTTGGTGCGCGATCGCGAAGAGGTAATTCTTACGCTGTCGATGGCACGCCTGCAAATGGAAATACTTAGTGCACGCGTCACCGTCGCGCATGTTCCTGATCCTCGCCCGCTGCCGTGCCATGGATCGCTCGAGCGAGGCGAGGCCGAGCACCTTGGCCTTGAGGTCGCGTCTGAGGTCTAGCTCACCGGTGGACAACTGTCTGCTCTCTTGCGCCAACTCAAGTTCGTAGATGACTACGCGCGCTGCGGCCAGCTGTGAAAGCCCAAGTTTGGTTTTGGTAATTAATGACACCAAGTTGCTAATGCTATTGTATCAAGTGTGATTAAGCTAGGCATAAGCAACATGTGATGGAGGTGGAAATGGCATGGAGAGATGGCCACAAGACCACATGATTTGGTGCATGAAATGATGAGCAAGATCATGGTGGAGATGCACATGAAATGATGGACATGATGATCAAGTGTAAGAGAAGGATCTAAGAGCGCAAGGCAAAGGTATAACCATAGGGTTTTCCTTTTGCCGGTCTAAGATGAGTAGAGAAGTGATTGACCGGGTTTAGGATACATAGCCGACTATCAAGAGGGGCAATCACGGTTAGCTCGGGAATCAAGTGCCACTAGATCATTGTCTTGAGCATATGCATTTAGGATCTAGTAAAGAGCTAACATAACGCCTTGGAAAAATGTTTGTGAAATGCTAACACACATGCACATGGTGGTGTACACTCGGTGGTGTTAGCACATTTGCGAAGGCGGTGGAGTTGGAGCGGTAGAGAGGGGTTTGGGTTCCTCTCTCCCTCCCGCCGAGCTTGCGAGGCGGGATTCGGCGCTTTTTGGAGAAGTGAAACGCCTATTTTCTATTGCGCCGAAAGTCGGAAAAGAAACGGAGGCGAACGGAGGTCACTGCGTGCACCGGACGCAGCACCGGACGCTGCACCGGACGCGGGGCGCGTCCGGTCAGTTCATCGCGGCGCGGGTGCTGCTGGGGTTCGTGCACCGGACGCGGGGCGCGTCCGGTCACGTACCACCGGACGCGTCCGGTGGCGTCGGGAGCTTACTGGACTCCCACCGGACGCGGGCACTGTGGCGTCCGGTGGGTCCTTCGGCGCGTCCGGTGGATGTTTCGCGGAGCGCGACTCGGTGCTGACCGGCGCGTCCGGTGGGTCACGGGACCGGCGCGTCCGGTCGTCACCAGCGCGTCCGGTGGTTCGGTCGAGCGCGTCCGGTCATCTGTAACGGCTAGTTTGAACGGCACTATTCTCGTCTGTCGCGTAGTGACCGGACGCGTCCGGTCCCCCGGACCGGCGTGTCCGGTGCAGCGCGAATTCTGCTGCGTCGTTTCTAACGGCTAGTTGCGTACCCCTTCGTTATAAATAGATGGTGGACGGGTTTTGAGGGTAACTCTTGCACATTTTGAGATATAGAGACATCCTTTGAGCTAGAGAACAACCCCTCCACTCATCTCTTCGATTGATTGCACATCTTGAGTGAGATTGAGTGAGATTCAAGTGCATTGCTTGAGAGTTGCATTCTAGAGGCACTTGTTCTTCGAGTTGCTGCGGATTTCTTGTTACTCTTCCGTGTTTCCCGACACGGTAGACGGCTTGGAGCAGCGGAGGTGATTGAGCTCGCAATTGGAGATTGTTGGAGCCTTCACCAAGTGTTGTAAGGGGTTCTTGATCCTTCCCCGCGGGAGTTCGCAAATTGGATACTCTAGTGGAGCTCGTGGCTTGGAGGATCCCCATCTTGTGTGCGGTTGTGCGGCACCCGCCGAGGGCTCAACTCTTGATAGTTGATTAGCTCGCGAACCGACAAGTGGGTGCATCGCCACAACGAGGAGTAGCTTGCCGGGAAGCAAGTGAACCTCGGGAAAAATCTTGTGTCATCTTTTTACCGAGGATTTCTCTTGTGGTTGATTATTGTGATTGATTCTACGAGTGTATTACTTCTCATCTCTACACGGCGGTATAATCACTCTAAGCTCTTCTCTAGTATTACTTCTTGTTTCTAGCTTGTTGTCGTTGTTGTTGTGTTTAGTGGATAGCCTTGTACTAGACTTGTGTAGGTGGCTTGCTTAATTAGTTAGAGCTAGTGCTTTTTGCTCCGCCACCTTTTGTACTAACTTGTGGTTTAGTATTTCTCGTAGAAGTTTTAATTAGGCTATTCACCCCCCCCCTCTAGCCTTTTTGGACCTTACAAGTGGTATCAGAGCCGAGGCACCGTTTATTTGAGGCTTAACAACCTACGGTGAAGAAGAAATGGCTCAATTAAGTTTGCACATCAACAACACCAAGAAGTCACCTCACTTTGATGGCACAAATTATGCATATTGGAAGGTTAAGATGACCGCACACCTCAAGTCAATCAATAGAGAAGTGTGGAAAGTCACCGAAACAAAATTTGAGGTAGCTAATCCGGAAGCACCTACACCGGTGGAGGAGAAGAAGCTCCAATGCAATGATATTGCCATTAGTGCACTTCATGAAGCATTAGATGACAAGACATTTGAGCAAGTGAAGAATATAGAAGTTGCACATGATGCTTGGGCCAAGCTAGAAGAAACATTTGAGGGCACCGAAGGCACAAAGACCGCTAAAGCATATATCTTGCAAGAAAAATTTTCAAGCTTCAAGATGCAAGATGATGAGAGTGTACCGGAGATGTTTCATAGATTGCAAGTCATTGTCAATGAGCTCAAGGCACTCGGTGAGGAGGTCAAGGACAACCAATTCTCTATGAAGTTCTTGAGAAGCTTGCCCAAGAGATTTGATACATTGATCACCGTGCTAGTGAGGACTACATTGAAGGATTCAACTCCCCAACAAATATTTCAAGAGGTGATGACCGATGATTCATATAGAGAAGATGATGAGAAGGATGAGTTGGTCAAGAAGAAGAAGAAGGAAAATGAGAAGAAAGATGATGAAAAGAAGAAGAGTGTGGCATTCAAAGCCACCACATCCAAGAGCAAGTCCAAGATTGAATCATCAAGTGATGAAGACTCAAGCTCTTGTGATAGTGATGACATTGATGAGAAGATGGCTCTCTTTGTCAAGCAATTTGGCAAATTCATGAAGAAGAAGGGCTATCGTGCAAGGAGGAGGAAGAACTCATCTAAGAGGAATGAGCATAACATGAGATGCTTTAGATGTCATAGCAAGGATCATCTAATTGCAAAGTGTCCTTATGATAGTGATGATGAAGATGCTATCAAGAAGGAGAGAAGGAAGCTAAAGAAGAAGCAAGAAAAGAAGGAGAGCTCTCATAAAAAGAAGAATGATTCTCATGTTGCTACATGGGATAGTGATGATTCCTCAAGTGATGATGAGGATGACTACAAGAGCAAGAAGAAGGGACATGCAAGCATTGCCATCCAAGAGAAGGTCTCCCTCTTCGACACTCCATCGTGCTTCATGGCTAAGGCCTCTAAGGTATTATCCGATGATGAGAGTGATCATGATAATGCTAGTGATAGTGATAGTGATGAAGAAGAATTCACTAAAGATGAACTAATCACTGTGCTAGAAGATTGCACTCAACATTATAAAGAATCTAGAAAGGAATGCAAGGGCTTGCTTAAGGAAAAGAAAAACCTTATGCAAGAACTTGATGAGCTTAGAGCATCTTATGAGAGTCTAAAGGTAGACCATAAGAAACTTCAAAAGTCTCACACTAAGCTTGAAGAAGCTCATTCCTCTCTAGTTGAAAAATGTGAAAACATGCCAACTAATGTTGAGAAAGCTAAAACTTGCAACATAGGCATATCTTGTGATATAATTAATGAATCTTGTCATAAGCCTATTGTTGTTGCTTCCACTAACCCTTCATGTAGCTCATCTACATCATCCTCATCTAGTAGTGATGGTTTCACTTGTGATCCCACACTTATAGTTGAGAATGAAAATCTCAAGAAGGAGGTGAAAGAGCTCAATCACACCTTAGCCAAGGCTTATGGTGGTGAGGACCGCTTGCTTATGTGCTTGGGTAGCCAAAGAGCTTCTCTCTATAAAGAGGGATTGGGCTATAACCCCAAGAAAGGCAAAGCCGCTTTTGCTCCTCACAAGACTCGTTTTGTGAAGAACAAAGGTAGCTATTGCAAAAGTTGCAAGCAAGTTGGCCACATAGAGCAACATTGCATGAACAAGAAATCCAATGCTAATGTATCCTCAATTAAGTTTGATTCTTTCTATATACTTACCAAGGGTACAAATGGTGTTCATGCTAAGTTCATTGGTGCACCATGGATGGGCTCAAGGAAGAAAGCCATTTGGGTACCAAAGAGCTTGGTCACTAACCTTGGAGGACCCAAACAAGTTTGGGTACCTAAAAAGAATTGATCTTGTCTTGTAGGTCAATTACAAAGCCGGAGGAAGGCATTGGGTGCTTGATAGTGGGTGCACTCAACATATGACCGGGGATTCTTGTATGTTCAAATCAATTGATACAAGTCAAAATGGTGGTTTTGATGCTATCACTTTCGGCAACAACAAGAAAGGCAAGGTCAAAGGGCTTGGTAAAATTGCTATCTCAAATGACATGAGCATATCAAATGTGTTGCTAGTTGAGAGCTTGGATTTCAATCTTTTATCGGTGGCACAACTTTGTGATCTTGGCTTCAAGTGCATATTTGGTAGTGATGATGTTGAAGTCATTAGTGTTGATGGATCAAATTTGATATTCAAAGGATTTAGACATGGTAGCTTATACTTGGTTGACTTCAATGATAGTGAGACACAATTGACATCATGCTTGCTTAGCAAATCTAGTATGGGATGGTTATGGCATAGAAGGCTTGGTCATGTTGGAATGAAACAATTGAACAAACTTTTGAGGCATGACTTAGTTAGAGGCTTGAAAGATGTGACTTTTGAAAAGGATAAACCATGTAGTGCTTGTCAAGCCGGCAAACAAGTTGGAAATACACATCCTAGTAAGAGTGAAATGAGCACATCAAAGGCATTCGAGCTATTGCACATGGACTTGTTTGGGCCAACAACATACACTAGCATTGGTGGCAACAAGTATGGTTTTGTGATAGTGGATGACTACACTAGATACACTTGGGTGTTCTTTCTCCTTGACAAGAGTGATGTTTATAATCTATTCAAGTCTTTTGTCAAGAGAGTGCAAAATGAGTTTGAGACTACCATCAAGAAGATTAGAAGTGACAATGGTAGTGAGTTCAAGAACATAAGAATTGAAGATTTATGTGATGATCTTGGTATTGGACATCAATTCTCACCAACATACACTCCTCAATCCAATGGTGTAGTTGAAAGGAAAAATAGAACCTTGATTGATATGGCTAGATCAATGCTTAGTGAATACAATGTGAGTCATGCATTTTGGAGTGAAGCTATCAACACGGCTTGCTATTGTAGCAACCGTCTCTATTGCCATGGGAAGCTTGGGAAGACACCATATGAGCTATTGAATGGAAGAAAGCCCAACATTGCATACTTTAGAGTGTTTGGTTGCAAATGCTATATTCTCAAGAAAGGCACTAGATTGAGCAAGTTTGAAAAGAAATGTGATGAAGGGTTCTTACTTGGTTATTCTACCACAAGCAAAGCATATAGAGTTTGGAATCTCACAAATGGCACCTTGGAAGAAGTTCATGATGTTGAGTTTGATGAAACCCAAGGATCTCAAAATGAAGTTCAAAACCTTGATGATGTGAGAGGAGATCAATTGTCAAATGCAATGAGAAACATGGACATTGGTGATGTTAGGCCAAGGCAAGTTGATGATGATGATATTCATGTGATAAACCAAAGTGTGCAAATTGATACAAATCAAGCAAGCTCTAGTGGTTCTCATGACGAAGTGCAAGATCAAGATCAAGCTAGTGGAAACAATCAACTCCCAATACTCCAACCTACTAGTATTGCAAGAGATCATCCATTGGACCAAATCATTGGTGGAATTCAAAGTGGTGTTCAAACTAGATCAAGATTAGCATCCTTTTGTGAGCACTACTCATTTGTGTCACTTGAAGAACCTAAGAAAATAGAAGATGCCTTGAAGGATTCCGATTGGGTAAATGCCATGCATGAAGAACTAAACAACTTTGCTAGAAATCAAGTTTGGGAACTTGTTGAGAGGCCAAAGAACTACAATGTGATTGGTACTAAGTGGGTCTTTAAGAATAAGCAAGATCAAGATGGCATGGTTGTGAGGAACAAGGCAAGATTAGTAGCACAAGGATACACTCAAGTTGAGGGTCTTGACTTTGGAGAAACATATGCACCGGTTGCAAGATTGGAGGCTATTAGAATCTTATTAGCATATGCTTGTGCACACAACATCAAGCTCTATCAAATGGATGTCAAGAGTGCATTTCTTAATGGTTACATCAATGAAGAAGTTTATGTTGAGCAACCTCCCGGTTTTGAAGATGACAAGAAGCCTAACCATGTTTACAAGCTCAAGAAGGCATTGTATGGTTTGAAGCAAGCACCTAGAGCATGGTATGAGAGATTGAGGGATTTTCTTCTCTCTAAAGGGTTCAAGATGGGAAAGGTTGACACCACACTCTTCACCAAGAAGCTTGGTAATGACTTGTTTGTGTTGCAAATCTATGTGGATGACATTATTTTTGGATCAACCAATCAAGACTTTTGTGAAGAGTTTGGAAATATGATGGCTAATGAGTTTGAAATGTCTATGATTGGAGAGCTTAGTTACTTTCTTGGACTTCAAATCAAGCAAATGAAGAATGGCACTTTTGTAAGTCAAGGCAAGTACATCAAGGACATGATCAAGAAGTTTGGATTGCAAGATGCTAAGCCAATGAGTACACCAATGGGCACAAATGACCAATTGGGTATTGATGCAAGTGGCAATATGGTAGATCAAAAGCAATATCGGTCTATGATTGGAAGTTTGCTATATGTCACTGCTTCTAGGCCGGATGTGATGTTTAGTGTGTGCAAATGTGCAAGATTTCAAGCTTCACCTAGAGAAAGTCACTTGAAAGCAACCAAGAGGATATTGAGATATCTTAAGGGCACTCATGATGTTGGATTATGGTTTCCAAAGGGGTCAAGTTTTGAGTTGATTGGATTTTCGGACTCCGACTATGGTGGATGCAAGATTGATAGAATGAGCACAAGTGGCACTTGTCAATTGCTTGGAAGGTCTCTTACTTCATGGTCATCAAAGAAACAAAATAGTGTTGCACTATCTACCGCCGAGGCCGAATACATTAGTGCCGGTAGTTGTTGTGCACAATTGCTTTGGATGAAGGCCACCTTGAATGACTTTGGAATCAAATTCAAGAATGTGCCTTTGTTTTGTGACAATGAAAGTGCTATCAAGATGACACAAAATCCGGTTCAACATTCAAGAACGAAGCACATTGACATAAGGCATCATTTCATAAGAGACCATCAACTAAAGGGTGATATTAGCATTGAGAGCATTGGCACCGAAGATCAATTAGCCGACATATTCACAAAGCCACTTGATGAGAAAAGATTTTACAAGTTGAAGAATGAATTGAACATACTTGACTTCTCCAACTTGAAATGAGTGCAACCCCACATTCTTGTATGACATGCCTCTCCTCCGACATAGCAAGGTAAAGTTGTTTGGCATATCATCCATACTTTGCTAAGGACATGTTTAGAACATATAGACATATTTGCATGACAAATAGGCTCATTCATAAAAATCAAATGAGTTTAATGTATATATGGTACCACTATTGCTTCTATATTTTTGATTGATCTAGTGGTAGCATATGACATATTTGTGGGCTTGCAAACCTAGAGTTGAATCTAGAAAATGAGCTCATGATGTGTAATTCAACATGGTCAAGATAACCCTTATACTTTATGAGGTGTGAAGAAGCTTGTCCTTGGATCAAACCGAATTACATATTCTAGGCAAGTGATCTAGATTGAACCATAATTTGGACTCCCTCATATTGATTGACTTAACTCTCGCTAAAATTGGCACCTTTTTTGGTGATTGTTGACAAAGGGGGAGAGAAAAGTCACAAAGATAGAAAAGTCACAAAGGGGAGAAAGATATAATAAGAGGGGAGAGAAAAGTCACAAAAAGAAAAAGTTACTAAGGGGGAGAGAAAGCATAAGATAAGACTTTGGAAAGGAATCAATTAAATTTTGAGCACACAAGTAGGGGGAGCAAGCTTATGAATTGTTTGTTGCATTTGTATGCGCATTAACATGATGAATTGTTGCATTGCAAAGCTTAAATTCATATTCATGGTTGAATGGTGATTGCTAGAAATAGAACTTGAATGATGATTTGTTAAGAGTAGCTTTATAAGTGGTATCTAGACACCTTTGCTTATAATGTTGATCTTACGGGGTACTTTAGTGTTTGTGATCTTTACAAGTAATGTTTTACAAGTGGTGTCTAGCTACATCGATGCTAAGGATGGTATATAAAGGCAACTTCGATTGGTATCACGCTTCAAAGGTCCATTCTATATACCTTAGCATCAATTTGATAGTAATAACTCTCCCAAAATTCGAATCCATACATATGTGCAAAATTGAACCAAACTCATGAAAGCACATATGTAGGGGGAGCTAATACTATCAAAATTGAAAATTGATTTCATTTCATATCTTTGTGATGGTTGTCATCAATTACCAAAAAGGGGGAGATTGAAAGCCCAAGTTTGGTTTTGGTAATTAATGACACCAAGTTGCTAATGCTATTGTATCAAGTGTGATTAAGCTAGGCATAAGCAACATGTGATGGAGGTGGAAATGGCATGGAGAGATGGCCACAAGACCACATGATTTGGTGCATGAAATGATGAGCAAGATCATGGTGGAGATGCACATGAAATGATGGACATGATGATCAAGTGTAAGAGAAGGATCTAAGAGCGCAAGGCAAAGGTATAACCATAGGGTTTTCCTTTTGCCGGTCTAAGATGAGTAGAGAAGTGATTGACCGGGTTTAGGATACATAGCCGACTATCAAGAGGGGCAATCACGGTTAGCTCGGGAATCAAGTGCCACTAGATCATTGTCTTGAGCATATGCATTTAGGATCTAGTAAAGAGCTAACATAACGCCTTGGAAAAATGTTTGTGAAATGCTAACACACATGCACATGGTGGTGTACACTCGGTGGTGTTAGCACATTTGCGAAGGCGGTGGAGTTGGAGCGGTAGAGAGGGGTTTGGGTTCCTCTCTCCCTCCCGCCGAGCTTGCGAGGCGGGATTCGGCGCTTTTTGGAGAAGTGAAACGCCTATTTTCTATTGCGCCGAAAGTCGGAAAAGAAACGGAGGCGAACGGAGGTCACTGCGTGCACCGGACGCAGCACCGGACGCTGCACCGGACGCGGGGCGCGTCCGGTCAGTTCATCGCGGCGCGGGTGCTGCTGGGGTTCGTGCACCGGACGCGGGGCGCGTCCGGTCACGTACCACCGGACGCGTCCGGTGGCGTCGGGAGCTTACTGGACTCCCACCGGACGCGGGCACTGTGGCGTCCGGTGGGTCCTTCGGCGCGTCCGGTGGATGTTTCGCGGAGCGCGACTCGGTGCTGACCGGCGCGTCCGGTGGGTCACGGGACCGGCGCGTCCGGTCGTCACCAGCGCGTCCGGTGGTTCGGTCGAGCGCGTCCGGTCATCTGTAACGGCTAGTTTGAACGGCACTATTCTCGTCTGTCGCGTAGTGACCGGACGCGTCCGGTCCCCCGGACCGGCGCGTCCGGTGCAGCGCGAATTCTGCTGCGTCGTTTCTAACGGCTAGTTGCGTACCCCTTCGTTATAAATAGATGGTGGACGGGTTTTGAGGGTAACTCTTGCACATTTTGAGATATAGAGACATCCTTTGAGCTAGAGAACAACCCCTCCACTCATCTCTTCGATTGATTGCACATCTTGAGTGAGATTGAGTGAGATTCAAGTGCATTGCTTGAGAGTTGCATTCTAGAGGCACTTGTTCTTCGAGTTGCTGCGGATTTCTTGTTACTCTTCCGTGTTTCCCGACACGGTAGACGGCTTGGAGCAGCGGAGGTGATTGAGCTCGCAATTGGAGATTGTTGGAGCCTTCACCAAGTGTTGTAAGGGGTTCTTGATCCTTCCCCGCGGGAGTTCGCAAATTGGATACTCTAGTGGAGCTCGTGGCTTGGAGGATCCCCATCTTGTGTGCGGTTGTGCGGCGCCCGCCGAGGGCTCAACTCTTGATAGTTGATTAGCTCGCGAACCGACAAGTGGGTGCATCGCCACAACGAGGAGTAGCTTGCCGGGAAGCAAGTGAACCTCGGGAAAAATCTTGTGTCATCTTTTTACCGAGGATTTCTCTTGTGGTTGATTATTGTGATTGATTCTACGAGTGTATTACTTCTCATCTCTACACGGCGGTATAATCACTCTAAGCTCTTCTCTAGTATTACTTCTTGTTTCTAGCTTGTTGTCGTTGTTGTTGTGTTTAGTGGATAGCCTTGTACTAGACTTGTGTAGGTGGCTTGCTTAATTAGTTAGAGCTAGTGCTTTTTGCTCCGCCACCTTTTGTACTAACTTGTGGTTTAGTATTTCTCGTAGAAGTTTTAATTAGGCTATTCACCCCCCCTCTAGCCTTTTTGGACCTTACAAGCTGTAGCTTGACGTCTCCGACCTTGGTTGCCCTCCAGCTACGTAGCGCTCTTGCCAGAGTCCGCAGCTTCTGGTCAAGGCCACGGCAAACATCGACGTTCCCAGTCGCAGTCGCCCAGGCCGTGGTGACCACACCCAGGAACCCGTGGAGACGTGGCCAGTAGTTGTCGAATCGAAAACGCGGTCTTGCCCAAGGCTCGCAGTTTAGCACAAGGAACAAGGGCGCATGATCCGAGGAATCCGATGACAGGCAGCGCAAATGGTGGCACGGGTACTGGGCAGTCCAGTCCACGGATGCGAACGCCTGATCAAGGTGCTCCAGCGTCGGCATGTCTCGACCATTTGTCCAGGTGAAAAGTCGACCGTGTAGATGAAGCTCAATCAGCGCAAGATCATCGATGAACACCTGGAAGAGTCTCATGGAGGCACGGTGTAGTCTGTTGTTGTTCTTGTCTGTCGCTCGGTATATGAGGTTAAAGTCACCGCACAGTAGCCAAGGTCCCGGACAGGCGGCGCGGACATCACGCAGCTCCTGAAGGAACGCATGTTTGTCACCCTGGGCAACTGGTTCGTAGACATTCGTAAGCCACCACGGCTCTCCGGGACCCGCTAGCGGAGTAAGAAGTATGGTGACGGAGTGGCGGCGCACCGACAGCTGTGAGCCTGTCCACAGGTCACGCCACCAGGATGTTACCGCGCCCCCAGCTACGCCCTCCGCCGGGAGATAGGCGTAATCGAAATCGACTCCCGTCACTTCACAGTTCATCGTTACAGAGAAGCTGTCTACCTTAGATTCTTGAATACAAACAACAGAAGCGCGGTGTTGTTCGACGAGGCTTCGGACTACGCTGCGCCTCGCACGGCTGTTGAGCCCGCGCGCGTTCCAGACCAAAAGGTGATCCGTACTCATTGGCGAAACGAACTTGCGACGGCTAGCGGGCGCAACCTACCGGCGCGAGTCCCCCGCGGAGGCTTTGACAGTGGCACCCGGGAACAGCTCCCACATCGCGGCGCGCTTGGAGGAAGACAGCGGTGAGGCAAACACTGCGTGAAACCTGGCCGCCACAGTGGCATCCGGTGTCATCGTTCTAGTGTGCTCTGGCCTGCGGTTCCACTTGTTGAGCAGCACGCGCCTGGCCTGCTTCTCCGGCTGTGGCTCGCGGTATACGGACTTCGCCGCAAGCCTGTCACTGCGCCTAGGCACCCAATTCTCGGGTATCCTGGAGACCCGAGCTCGTGGCGCAGTGCGAATGAGCGGGGTGTTAATAGGCAGGCGCATGGAATCAGCGAAGGAGCACCCCTGCCTTGCTCCCGCATCAGCAATCGTGTTCACCGCTCGACGTCTAGCAGAAGCCCCCCTTGCATTGCCGTCCACAGATGGTGGCTAGCCGCTCGAAGCCGCGCTACCGTACGCGGCTGGCGGTGCCTGAAGCCCCGCGGAGTCCAGGGAGCCGTCCTACTAAGCGCCAGAAGTGCCGCCCTGGGAGCTGTTGGCGACGGTGGCGCGCTCCATCGCCACCAAGTCCGCCCACCAATCTGAAGCAGAGTCAGCTGATGCATGGTTGGCCACCGGAGCAGAGTTAACGTGGCCCAGCACTATGCCCACATTGGGCCTATTAGCAAACAGGCCCAGCTCCCGGTCTCGGAGCAGCGGTCCTGCAAGCTCCGTATCGACGAACTCGGCCCACCAGTCGTTTTGGGCCGGTGGTGGTGGAACCTGAGCGCTGCTCCCATCCTGCAGCAGCATCGGGGCGATGGCAAGGAAACGGCCCACAACCCCTGGAAGGGGGGACTCTGAATCCCGCCGAGGTATCCAGGCGGGTGAGAGATTCAAATTCCCGCCCAGCTGCTCCGGTCCGCCGGTCGTCAGCACACGAGCGCGACCAGGCGTAGCCACTGACGGGAGGGCCCTCCCGCCGCTTTCGACCGTTTCGCAGGCGCCCATGCCCTGCTGCTCGCTCCAGTCTGCACCGCGGCAGACGGCTCGTGGCGAAGTGACGTCCGGGATCACGGACCCCGTAAGTGCTTGGTCAGCACCCACACCAGGCCCGCCAGCTGTCCACGGGCAGCTGACTAGGCCAATTTGCACCGTCCCACCGCTTGACTGGCCGTCCAGCAGCGGCGGCGTCCCCTTGCGGCGGCGGTCGAACCTCGGGTGCCGCCAGTTGTTGTTGTTGTCATCGGAGTCGTCGTCGTCGCTGTCACGCCTTGCAGAGGAGTAGTCCTCTAGCGTGTGGTTGCCGGGTGCAGCCCCGTGGTGTCCACCGTCGCCGTCGGGGCCTCCGTGGCCGTCATCCACCGGAGAGGGCGGCAGAGTGTTGCGGTCTTGATAGGCCACCACACGAAGGCGGACCAGGTACCTTAGGCCTGGGAGCTCAGACCTCGCGGCCTCGCAAGCACCAGGTAACCTTGGCTCCGGAATGAACGTGATTTGTTCATCCAGGATGAACCGCGGATGCCAGCACCACGCCGTGATGAAGTACTCCCGGTCGTCGTCGTCGGGGATGTCACGCGGCCGGGCCACCTCAACGCCGGCGCACGACGGGCCAAGAATGGCCTGTGCAACGGCAACACTGCGAGCGTGGAGCGGGAGGCGCCCCATGGCCACGAGCACCTTGAAGCGGAAAGTCCCGGCACTCGCCATGGATGTCCGTCTCCATGGGCGCCAGACCAACGGCAATGGCGCACCGGTCGGGCGTGCAGCAAGCACCCACGCGCAGTCCTCCCTGTGCTAGAAGCGGACGATGAAATCCTCGGGGTCGTGGCGGCGTACGTCGGCGTCGAGCGAGGTGATGCCGAAGCGCTCGAAAAGATAGGCAGAGACCATGGCCGTTGACACGACGGGCCTGGTACCTCCCACCAGCACCACAAGAGCCAAGCCGAGAGCCTCCTCCGCGCCATGGAGCTCCTCTGTGCGTGGGATGACAACCAGCGGTGACAGATGCGGGTGATCACCCTAGCCCGCTACCACCGGCGCACCGTCAGGCACGCTCACCCCGTTCGGAAGAGGCTCAGGAGCATCGTAATCCATAGGCGGTGGCGGTGGCGGTGGCGTGGTCGGCACGGCGCAGCCGTGTGGGACGGACGTGGACCGGCCCGTGGAAGCCGATCCGGCCGAGGCGGTGTCGATGGAGGCACGGGAACGGTGACCAGCGGAGGAGCGGCGCCGGGAGACTCTGCGACCATCATGGCGCCCTGGCGGAGAACGCGTGCGCTTGGACCCGAGAACCGCGTCGAGCCCGTGGCGCACCGGCAGGGAGCAAGAGGAGGCACGGTGGCCCTCCCCCTAGCAGTTGTAGCACCGCAACGGGAAGCGGCACGCTACCTTCACGTGGGAGCTCGCGAGGCAGTTGAAGCACAATCCCACGAGCGCCGGTGAGACAGGTTTCGCCCGCCTGGGCGGCGAACGCCGGCGGTCGAAGCGTCGGCTGCATACACTGAAGAAGTCGTCGGAGTCCGGCTCCCCAAAGGGCCTCAGCGGGTGGCTTGGCGGGGAAGCCCTGTGCGCCGGTGGCGAGACGTACGCCCGTCTGGCAGCGGCCATGAAACCCTCTGCCCTTCCGTGGCGATGACGGTGTCGACGTGCGCGCTTTCGCTTGCGAGATGGCCCAGCCACGGCCTTCCCCTTGTCGGATGGTGGAGGGCTAGGCGGCTCAGATCCGCAGCCAGAGCACTCCTCCGAGTCACTGAAGGAGGCAAACTCCTCAGGACCGCGGGCGAGAAGCACCCCTAGCAGGCTGCCCGGCGAGCCGGCCCCCAGCGATCTGGGAGAAGGCAGCTCCCCGTCACACTCGTCCGCCCATGAACGCCTCGAGGGTGAACCGTCCTCCATCCGTGGTCAAAGCTATCTTCGAGGCCTCCGTGTTGCCATGTGTCGATGTGAAGGTGGCGCAATCGATCCACAACAACCAAACCCTTCTGGAGGTAGAGGTCGAGGGCTACTGGTACTGCTGGGCGTGGGCGGAGCTTGTGGATGACCCAACTCATCTTGTGAGCGGTTTTGGGCGATTGATCCGTAGAGAGCACTTGATCCTTGCGCGGATTAAGGGGGAGCTACACCCTTGCGTGGGTGCTCCAACGAGGACTAGTGGGGAGTGGCGACTCTCCGATACCTCGGGAAAACATCGCCTTGTTCCTTGCCCCTTACTTTCAAGCATTTACATTCTTGTATTACTTTCATTGCTTGGTTTACTTTCCTAGAATTGTCATGCTAGACTAGGATTGGAACTTATGGTGCAAAACTTTTACCGGTAGAATCTCTAGGAACACAAGTAGGCACTAGGGGTGAATTCCGGCTCGTAGGATTTAATTCTTGCAATTAATTTTTAGAAAAGCCCAATTCACCCCCCTCTTGGGCATCTTGATCCTTTCAATGATAAAGAAAGTATGTTAGTTGAGAGCTCCTATTTTGTGAAGCAGTTCTTTATGTGCTACTCTCTCAATCCCAAATTATAAGTTATTCCAAGAATCTTATAGAGTCAAAGGATCTCAAGTTTAACCAAATTTATATGATAAAATAATAATATTTATGATACCAACTAAGTACCATTAGATTCTTCATTAATTATATTTTCATAGTATACTTATTCGATGTTATAAATCTTTATAATTTTCTCAATAATTTTGGTCAAACTTGAGATGCTTTGACTCCAAGATTCTTGGAATGACTTATAATTTGGGATGGAGGGAGTAAATTTTTAATTCAGAACTTGATGTTCATTATTTTTTATTAACTAATAAAGTTATCATTTGTAAGTGTGCACCTTGTTAAATGTTAATTGCATTTGTGTGATAGCTACAACATGGACTGCAACTGCAATGCAAGATTGTTATGTACTGCTTGCTATTATAGCTCTTTACTAAATTAGTTCTTGATAACAAGCATATAATTCTCTGCATATGCACATATTACTTAACTATTAAAATCCATCTCTGATCCAATTCCGCTCCATCACCGTACCATTTTTTACATCTTAAAAGAAGCTACATTCACATTTGCATCCATGTATTATCTGCTTGGGTATGAATCCGACAAAGGAAAGTAAATTAGGATCCAACCCGTTTTCATCCCCAAGTCTGGAACTCTGGGCTTTAGGGCTTGAAAACCAAGAAGGAATGTGAAGTGGTTATGTTATTTACGATGGATTGGCCACCTAGTCCAAGTTCTTGGCTTTATGTGGACATTTATATTCTTCTAGAATTTTTTTAGCATTTAACAATGCTAGTACTTCTTTGGTGATAGGCAACTTACTCATAGTCAGATGCTTGTGGTGAGTTTAATAGTCTTAAGATCTGTCAGTTTAGTCTTTCGAATGTACTCATAGATATAGGGGCCAGGAATGAATTTGGGAGTGTCAAGGTTCGTTAACCCGACAAATTTTGTAAATCCTTTAGTAAAATAATGTTAGAACTCTAGGAATGCTATGTGTGAAATGAAGTTGATCTCGATGATCACAACAATGTTCTTGGCTAAATTTGCCCCCTGTATGGGGTGTATGTGTCTCATGTGGTGATTATTTTTGTTAATCTTTAGATCTGCTATTGGTTGAGTCTTCCAAAGGTGCTCATAGAGATATGTTGTACGTGCGTTCATATGGCGAAGTGTTTGCATACGTGCTATGATTCACAAGAGAGGGAGGGGGAGGAATATGATTTCACGTGAAATAGTACGGTGCATACTAAGAAATTAAGCTCCTCAGAAATGCATAAATTTCACAAGAAAAATACAAACCTAAGTGTTCCAAGAGGACTTTAGATTGCTATGGTGAAATTGGGATTCCCAAACTGAATTTGGGAAATCTATTTTGTTGAGCCAAACAGGAGGGTAGCTCCCCTGCTGACCTTATTTAAAAAAAAGAAGTCACTTGGGTACCATAGCAAATTGTGATAAGGGAATGTTTGAATTCCCTCCTCTAAACTTGGATATCATAGTTAGAAATTTATTTATTTATTTTATTTATACAACCTAAGGAGTAGCACAACATTATGTATTAACCTACTCTCTCCGTCCCTAAATATCTGTCGTTTTCGTTTTTCAAGAAACAACTTTGACAAAAAATATATAAAAATATATTAGTATTTATGGTACATAATTAATATTATTAGATAGATATTTGAATCTAGTTTTTTAATAAATTTATTTAGAGATGCAAATGTTGTACATATTTTTTACAAATCGAGTTAAATTTTTAGCATGAAAAACAACGACGACGATTAATCTGGCACATAGGAGTACACTCACGACCACTCCGTGGGCGGTGATGTCGACAGATCATGGACGATATGTTTTTTTGGTAGCCGACCAGGTGATTAAGCTGAGCGTGACTTGACACTTGAGAGTTGAGACCATGCTACCAAGTGATCAGGATACTGCCGTAAAGCATGTCTGGGCTTTTATTATGGATGATGATGAGGTTTGTGTTGGGCTGACTCGCGGTCAGTAGACAAGGCCTTCTCAAGCGCTGCCCAATTTAATAAAATTTAGGCCTTGTTTAGCTCGCTGATAAAAATATTTTGGGTGTTATATCGGATATTTTATTGATGTAGGAAGGGGTGTTTGAATACTAATAAAAAAACTAATTACATAACTAGTCTGGAAACCGCGAGACGAATTTATTAAGCCTAATTAATCCGTCATTAGCACATGTGTGTTACTGTAGCAATTTTGGCTAATCATGGACTAATTAAACTTAAAAGATTCGTCTCGCGGTTTCCATATAAACTGTAGAATTAGTTTTTTTTTATCTACCTTTAATACTCCATAGGTGTATCAAATACCTGACGGAGCGAAAAGTTTGAGCTACTGACTACAGTGCCTTCCAGATGGCAGAAGCGCACACAGGTTGTCCACCCCCGCAAGTTGCCAGAGAGCTGATGCCTGGCTTGTCACTGTGGAAAGGTTCCAGCGGCCACGCATCTTCTGCACTCTGCACAGTGCAAGAGGACACTGTTCTCATCTTCCTACCGTCATTTTGATTCCCAAGCAAAGGACACCGCTGTGCTGCTGATGCTTCAAAACTCCGGCCTCCTTTAGATCATCAAATTCACATCTAAATTCTACTATAAAAAAAATTCATCATCACATCAAAATACCGGCACATGCATGGAGTACTAAATGTAGATGAAATCAAAAAACTAATTGCATAGTTTTATTGTACTTTACGAGATGAATATTTTGAGCCTAATTAATCAATGTTTGGACAATTATTACTAAATAAAAATAAAATTACTACAGTGTCCAACAGTGATTTAGCGCTCCCATTTTGATGATCTAAACAAGGCCTCCAAAGCTACTAGTAGTATATCCGTGTTTGAATGAGGTCATCCGGCGGCAGCAAAACAAACGTTTTTCCACACGAGCTCCACCTGGTTTGTTTGACACATACATAGAGTATTAAATATAAATTAATTATAAAAATTAAATACATAGATTAATACTAATTTAAGAGATAAATTTTTTAAACCTAATTAGTCCATGATTTGATAATGTGGCGCTATAGTAACCATATGCTAATGACAAATTAATTAGGCTTAATAAATTTGTCTCCCGGATTACTGTGGACTTATGTAATTTGTTTTATTATTGCTATCTGAACACTCCTATGTGATACCCGATGTGACATCTCTAAACTTTAGCTCCTGGATTTAAACACGAATCATTCCCGTAAATGTGGGCAGGTGAAATTAGGACTCAAGCTGTGTTTTCGTTACTAGGAGGCTTCTCTTTGTAGAAGTTTTCTTTTTTCCTCTGTTTTCTACTAGATCTAACGTTTTTTTAGGGTCAACGGGGGAGGCATTCCCCACCTAATTTTATTATTGGCCTAGAACGGCCTGCTATAAATTTTACAAGTCATGTTTACACGGAGCATACAAATGAATTTGGAGGAAAGGGGTTAGATGGTGTTCGATCCTGTCTTGCACTTTGCAACACCTGACACCGTTGGGCCTTTTTTTTTCTTGGAGGAAACCTGAACCTCCATTGCTCGGCCGCAGCCTTGCATGCAGCAAGAACTTGTGAGATGTTGTGCCTTTCATTCCTGAAAACCGCTGCGTTCCTTGTCTTGTATAGTTGCCAACAGGAAAGGGCGATGAACGCTGAGAACTCTTCTTTGGGAATGTCTCTCGGAGGGCTCAAACTGTGCAGGTTGTCCACAGTAGTTCCGTTTATGTTTGGCATTCCAATCTTCTCCCAGAACTGGGCGCCGATAATACATCCGAAAACAATGTGTTCTGGAGTTTCGTCCTCCGCGCTGCAGACTTCGCAGATGGTGTCCAGGAGTAGGACGGTTCTGCACTGAATCCGTCGCTGCATGAGGAGCCACATGAACATCTGCACGCGCGGTGGAGCCGAGTTGGACCAGACGAAACGAACTTGGCCCTTACATCTGCCGGCTGACCCCTTAGCCTTTAACAGTTGATAGATGGCGCCACTGTCTAGCCGGACACATGTTTGCTGAATGGCGATGATCTTGTGTCCGGATCCTCTGTCAGTTCAGTTTCAGCAATGATCCCTCGCACATACTGCAGCTTGCTTCCAAACGCTCGCTCTTGTATTTCCGTTTGTACAAAAGGAAATGGGATCACCTCGTGTTTGAAAAAAAAAACATTCCCGTAAAGCGTAAAGCCATGCGTTCAGGTCACAGGCGTTCGGTTTGGCACGGCGCCACGGCGGCACGTGACATCGCCCATTCGCCGGGCAGGGTGATGTGATGAGGGCGGCAAGGACACTGAGCAGACTAGGCTCACCGTGGAGCTGCATGATTGCCACCGATTGTTTTTGCATCTTGAATGCCTGCCCTCCGGCGTGTTCTGTCCCCCTCGCACTCACACGGTCGCACCGCCATCCGTCTCTGATGCCCACTCGCCGCTGCCTGCCTTCGTCCAACTGTTTGATTGGCTTTGGGGCCGTCTGCACGAGCCGATGGTCATCAAATCGCTGTCTCCTTAGAGCTGCTGGGTTGCCTGGCGATGGACCTTGCCTTTTCTCCCTTCTTTTCACTCATTCCTTGCCTCCATGGGGTCCAGGAAGAAATTGCCCTTTTTATCTTGGCACCGCATGGAAGCCCAGTGAGATAAGTGAGGCACTGAGCAGCCAGTTGTGTAGACTGTAGAGTTATAAGATGATTTCCGATGCTCTGTGTAAATTTGGTACTGCAACATCAAGTGTTTCTGTGGGAGGTTAGTGACAGAAACAATTTGTTCTGAACATGTACATACAAAACTAAGAAGAAACTAAAACCTTGGACAGTAAAGAAAACGGAGGCACTAGCACCCGGACATCCTGCGCCCGCAGCGTGTCCGGACACAACTCCCAGTTCCAGCGAACCGAACCGTGGCCCAGCTTCCAATCGTAGGCCCACCGCAGCCCGCCCCCCATCCGCCTTCGTCCCGCTCCACGCACGCACTATGTCTCCCTCTCTGCACCTACCGGTCGTCCCGGACCCCCTCCTCTCTCTCCACGTGGACAACACTCAGAAGCTGGGATGAGCAGTTAAAGACGAGCACGCCCCCAGCGTGCCCCGACCGCAGCACCCTCATCTTTCGCCCCCGTCCGTCGGCCCCGGTTCACCCCTGGCCGAACACAATAAAACATTTGCAACATAAATGCAACATAAGACTGAAAACAAATCAAACATTTGGAAACATACTGTTGCAATATATGCAACATCTAGATCATAAACGATTGCAACATACGTCTGGAAATAGATGAAACATTTTAAACAAACGCTTGCAACATGCCTCCGAAAACACTTGCAACATGTGCAACATCTCACGATCTACTTTTGCAACATTAAGATGACACAATTGCAACGTACATCTGAAACGCCTAAAACACTTCAAACATAACATATGCAATATAGGGGAGGGGAAGGCTAGGCTGGTCGACTCCGACCGTCGGGGTCGGAGCCGGCGGCGAGCCGCGGTACGCGAGCACCACCAGCACCGCCCACGCTCGTGGGTGCCCTTGGCTCGGCCGGGGAAGACCTGAGGCGCCACGGCACATGCGCCCCAGCGGCCATGGCGAGGTCTGCAGCGTGCGCGACGGCGATGGGAGGTGGACGGACGGACAGAGGTTCAGGGAGTGAGCGGCATAGGTGTCTGGGACAGGCACACGACGCGGCCGGCGATGGGGCACGGCGCGGCAGCGGACGAGCACGCGGCGCTGCCGGCGATGGGCCGGGTGGCGGTGGGGCATGGTGCGGCTGTAGACGAGCGCACTGTGGGGGAAGGGCGTGGACAATGAGCGGCTGCTTTGGGGCTCGGCGGATAAGCACGACTGAAAAGTACTATTTCCTGATTTGTTATGAGAGAAAAACATTGTACCATGCCTGATAAATTTAAGCGAACAGGGCTAGAGCCCACTCCTGGGGAGCCGTGTCCGGACAGGAGTTACGGACCGAGTTGGATCATTTCCTTAAAGAAAAACTTGCTAGAGTGCTTCTCACTTCCCCGAACGAGACCATAAGGAGTTCAACGGTAATGTACAATAGAGCTATATTGAAATCCAGGGGCAGAATAACTACATATCCAGGGGCAGGACAAGGGTACGAATGTGGCTATATTGAGGTTTTGTTTAGACTATCTGCAGTGGATACTCTAAAATGATACTCTAAAGCTTTAGAGTATGAATATAGAGTAAAAACTATTGTACTGGGTACTCTAAAACGATACTCTATCCTTTCTCTCACTCTATATTTAGAGTAGTACAATGCTTACTCTATAGTACTTTATAGTTGCGGGCCCCACTAGCTAAACAAAGGGGAAAAAAATGCTATAACTCACAAACCAAAAATCCAAATTAAATTTCGATTGCACCATTAAATTCGTCTCAATAAATCTTTCAAAACTAGATCACACATGGATATATTTAGATAAAGTGATAAGTGGGTCCCACAGTAGATAGAGGATGATATAGAGGATGGATGGGTGCGGCAGAATTGAGTATAGATGAGAGAATCTTGCTGACTAGGACGTATAGAGGATGAATATAGAGGTCCATGAGTGCAGGTAGTCTTAGATGGCCAAAATGAGCCAAAATTTTTTGCGCAGTACCCGTCACATCGAATCTTTAGACGCATGGATGGAGCATTAAATATAGGTAAAAAAATAATTAATTGCACAGTTTGTCTGTAAATGTCGAGACGAATCTTTTGAGCCTAGTTAGTTCATGATTAGACAAATTTTACCAAATAACAACGAAAAGTGCTATATGAATTTTAGCCAAAAATTTTTAGCATCTAAACAGGCCCTGAAATCACGAAGGTCATGATTCCTGTGCTACCGTGTGCTTCCGTTGCAGTCGTATCCATCGGAATATTCAGAGCAAGGGGCATGTGGTGCTGTGGTGCTTAACTATTGTCAGCAGAATCTTCTGACGACAAAGAAAGTTCAAGATTAATGGGGATGGAGTTTTGCTTAGAGGGAACCAAAACCCCCCCCCCCCCCCCCCCCCCCCGAATATATGATTGACAAATACTGCAATACGGAAAAGAAAACTAGACATTGGTGGAAAACTTTTTCTAAAAAAGACATTGGTGGAAACATCCACGAATCACGCTCCAGGAAAGACAAATGGTGACCCTGAGGAAACTTTTTGTCCCCAGTTCATGGCACTAGTACAAATCAGGCAACTTGACGAGGCGTCTGGACCCTTGTTCATGGCATGGGAATCTTTAGAAAAAGAGATCACAAGATTCGTATCACATCTATCTAAGCGGGTGTTTAGTTTGATGAGTTAAAGTTTAACAAATACTGTAGCACTTTCGTCTTATTTATAAAAAGTTTTCAATCTTGGACTAATTAGGTTTAATAGATTCGTCTCGTAAATTACTCCTAATCTGTGCTGACATGCATGCAATTAGTCTACATTTAGTACTCCATTCATTTAAGAGAATATTGATGTGATGAGAGTTAAACTTTAACGAGTTCAAACAAACAGGCCCTAAGCCATGCCCATGATATGCTAGATAAGTGTAAGCACTTGATACTCTATATCATCCGCTACGTTATTTTGGAGGAGTATTTACCGGAGCAAGAAGCCGCAGCGCGGCCCTCCATCAGCTCCAGTACCAGACGCCGTCCGCTATCCCCAGCGGAATAGCGGTCATCCGCTACGCCCAGGCCTGCTACTGCTGCCGGTCGGCTGTGAGAGATGGGAGGATGTGTGGGAGGACGTAGCGGTGGGTCCCACGAGTTCAAGTGACTAAAAAATGTTATAACTCATAAACCAAAAACCCAAATTAAATTCCGATTGCACCGTTAAATTCGTTTCAATAAATTCTTCAAAACTAGATCTCACATGGATATATTTAGATAAAGTGACAAGTGGGTCCCACAGTGAATAAAGGATGATATAGAGGATGGATGGGTACGGGAGAAATGATTATAGAGGAGAGAATCTTAATGACCAGGATGTATAGAGGATAAAAATAGAGGATCGTGAGTGCGGATAGCCTAAAGGCTCCATATGCTTCTAAAAGCGTGTGCGTGCTGGTCTTAGACGATTCCATGTTCTTGGTCCACTGCAGTCGTTTCAATAGCTGCTGCTCAGGTCTCAGGAAGCCTGACGAATTTTCGCAGTTCCAATGTTTGTCTAACGCCTTGTTTAGTTCCTAAAATATTTTCTAAAATATTTTAGATTTCCGTCATATCAAATCTTTAAACATATGTATGAAGCATTAAATATAGATAAAAAATAAAACTAATTACACAGTTTAGATGAAATGGACGAGACGAATCTTTTAAGCCTAGTTAGGCCATGATCGGACAATAATTACCAAATAACAACGAAAGTACTACAATAGCGCTACAGTTACATTTTCCAAAATATTTTGGGAACTAAACAAGGCATAATTTGTTGCGATCCGAAAAGCCTCGTTGTTTGTTCGCTGTGACCATTTGATTCGGTCAGTGATTCGATTGGTTCATTGCTGCGCCAAATCTTCCCTATCTTTAAGGTATCTGCAGAGCACGGACTCTGCTGCATTGACCTCCTGAATCTTAGCTCTCAAAAATCCAAGCACGGTCATTCAGTGCGGTGAGTGATCAATACTGTACAGCCATTGCTCATTGATGTTTCTGGGAAACAGCTGCATATCCTGGCGAAGCATTTTCTTCAATTTCTTTTTTCTTTTTATCCTCTTCTGATGTAGTTATGTGACTTGAGTTGAGGAGACAAGATTTCACTTGACATGCATGATGTTTGCAGGGATATCCTTGTCCTGCTTTCGAATGTATATATGGCCCGTGTTTAGATGCCGATTCGGCACCCCGGATTCGGCTCTAGCTGCTACAGTGTTCCTGCCGGAACACTGTAGCAGCTTTTGTTTTTTAGTGCAAAAAATTGTCCAAAAATTGATTAATTAGACTCAAAATGTTCGTCTCGCAAAGTACAATAAAACTGTGCAATTAGTTTTTGATTTCATCTACATTTAGTACTCCATACATTTGCCGACATTTTGATGTGATGGGGAATCTCCTTTTTGCATAGTAGAATTTGGGGGGGAAATTGGGATCTAAACAAGGGCATGCTCATAATTAGTATGCGAGTACATCCCTTACAGTATGCACAAGACCAGTACAGCCGAGACAACAACACATCCTTTTATTTGATTCCAATATAATGCACGCAGTCCTCATGGCACATACTCCATATAGCAGCTAAAAGTCTGATCCTCACATCTGTTGGCCACCCCTAAAAGTAACTACCAAAAGAATAAGGCATATCATTGTATGCCGAGGAATGTGTCGTAAATTCGACCAGATGGAACCTTACCTTCCATCAAACAACCATAGAATTCAGGAGTCATAACTTCATTGCTACAATCCCAGCCTAACTCGCCTTCAAGCAACAAGGCAGCTTCATCAACAGAGTATAATCCGTATTCACTGGACTCCAATGCATACCATATTTACCTACCAATGCAGGTCAAGTTGCAGGGTAACGGGGAAACAAAATACTGCATATTGAACATGACTATATATTTATTACGAATAAATATGTTTAACCAATATACAAGACACCGAGAACCCACGCAACGAATGCTCTTGTTCTCCTAACAGGACAACTTAGTTCAGCTGTAACAACATGCCATCATCTTGCGAGAAACCTCGTCCGAACAAAGACAGGAAGCATATGGTGGCCTCCTTTTACTCTTGTTGGCTGACAGCTAACAACAGCTACCTTATCACCTGAAAAGGGCAGAAGCATATGAGCACGACAACTGAAAGACTTTACAAGCTTTATTAAGGAACAATAGACAGTAACAGCAAAACTCTAACACATAAGAATGGATCTTAGGATCGGAAAGTCAAAAGGATGCTATTGGGCGGCACTATAAGAACCAATAGCCTATAGCTTTATTCTCTTAAAATATCAATTCAGTTCTACATGAAAGGATTTATTCATTACACAAGTCGATGAATGCCACAACAGGAGAAAGGGGCAGACCCAGTGCTAGAGGCTTCCACGCGAGTGGGGTCTGGGGAAGGGAATAACCGAAGCAAAGTCTTACCCCCACAGAAATTCTGTAGAGAGACGGCTTCGAACCCAGGACCTAGCGACTCGGCGAGCTAGCACTCACCAACTGCACCAGGCCTGCCCTTCAATGCCACAACAGGAGAAACCCTGCTTTTTTTGTTGCCCAGCTAGTTTGCCACCACTACATGCCTCATCCACCAAAATAGAAATTAAGATAGACATTTATTTGTGTCAACTAATTCTGGCGGTATAAAGGTACTTTCTGTGATGTGTAAAGTCAAGTACTAGCCCACTCAATCACTCATAAAGTAGTGTACTTCAGCTTTCTTAATAGCAAGCTCACATGAGCAACCCAAGTCAAACTGTCCAGCATTACTTAAAATAACAGCATGTATCTGTTGAAGCAATTGGCTAACTTCTTCTCAAGGGTGAGGCAAAGAACAAAAGCTTGAAAGAAAAAAAAAATCAATCACAAGGTGGATAGGCATGTAAGGTGTCCAAGGCCAATCACGTGTGGATCCTACTTTATCAACATCTTTGCTGTTGAATGCACATAATTTCTATTAATCTATTAACTAGGTAAGTCTCTAAGCTTGTGCTTGTGATGGTCAGTTTTTTCATACATGAATACGACAATTAGTTGTTCCAGAATTTTGTCACAATAGAGCAAGAATGATGCACTCATATGAGAACATTAGCAAACTTTTGTTATAATAAGAGAGACGCGATTTTGGAATAGATGTATTCATGTTGTACTAGAAGTCTAAAGCACATGAAACTAAAAAAAGTCTAAAACACATGCACTGAACAAGAAGCATAACAAAGAAATAATGGAGGTGTCAAGAAACTAACTAGCAAATGACCAATAAAGAGATAAGATATATTTATTAGAGCTGGAAACAAGAAAAGGGATTCAGGAACCAAGGTTGCTATACTATCAAGTATCAATATACAGTAGCATGAACTAGTTTCACTCTTTTTGAATGAAATCAAGGCAGATCTGCAGATTCTGTTTCTACCACCTCATTAATAAAAACATACTAATCCAGATAATCAATACTACAAGATACTAGACAAAAGTCAAGTAAACAAGTGGAATCGATCGTAAACAACACTCAAAATGAACATTCTAGCACATGAACAGGTGCATTCCATCAATCAAACAACCGAAATCCACATCAACATTGTTAGCTTTGCTCTGACTTTTCTTTTCTTCAATCTAAATTCAGCAGAAAAAACATTAGCTTTCTATGTTTTTGTGCACACAACCACATCAGGCAAATAAAAGGTTGAACACAAACGGTATCTTCTAGCCTTAAACATATAAGACAGGATGATTGATACTTAAACCTCCAAATAGATAGCATGTTTAGTATTGTGCAGTAATCACTAATCACTATCAGCTTAGCTCCGGCTCACATTAGCGCTAAGATAACAGCAACATGCCAATTCTAACTTAAAATGACTAGGATATTTTAATTAAACTATAAGTGCAAATGCTTAAATTCAATTAAGAACACTGAGCCAAATCAAAGTAAAGTATAGTAAGAACAATGTTTTCAAGGCGCTAAGGCGAGGCGTGGCGACCGACTACCGCCTTACAATTAAGCGACTAAGGCGTGAGGCGAGGCGACGCCTTAACATCTTAAGGGAATCTTAAAAAAGCAGCTTAGAGTGGTAGATAATGAAGAAAAACGAAAAAGAAAAAGGAAAAGAAAGGAGAAGGAGCAAGAAGTAGTCAGGCCCAGCCCACCAGGCAGCCCATATACCCCTCACCTTTGACCTCCTGCTTCATCTCCCGAACTCCCAATCCTCCAGCATCGCCGCATCTCTCTCTCTCGTTCTCCACTGCCGCTCCGCCTCCGCCCCTCTCTGTCTCTTGCTTCCCTCTCTCCTCCAGATGTTGCAGGTCAGAGCTGATTGGGGGAACATGGCCGCAGCCCGCACAGGCGGCCGCACGGCTCGGCGGCGGGCGGGCAGCAACTTCTCCCATCGGCGCGGGAGAACGCGTCCGCATGGGCGAGCTGCGGCTTCTGGTTCCCCTCCCGCTCTCCTGCTGGTGAATCTCCCGCGCGCTCGCTCTCTCTCTCTCTCCCTCCGGCGCGCTCGGTTTCTCCCGCGCACCACTTCTCCCTCAGTTTTCCCCGCCGTTTCCAATCCATCTCACGCGTTTTCCCGCCGCCCAGAACAGAGGCCTCCCCGTAAGGCGAGTCGTCTGCTGTGGCGTCCCGCATGGAGCGCCTTGGCGATTAAGCGACGACAAAGCGACGACAAAGCGACGCCTTGAAAACATTGAGTAAGAATGCTTATAGCTGTGCATAGTATATTTGATAACACATGGGAAAAAAAGGCTCATGTAATTAACAGCAGAAAGCACCTAAACATCTTATTGACAAGCTTTGATTTTCTAGTGCCTACAGAATTCAGATTTGGGCAATTGATTATCCAAATTCTAACAGAAGAAAATCAGCAAGTGAAGCATATCCTGATCAACTAGCAGACAATACACGACCATATAGTAAAAAAGAATGTACCAGGACCTACACCACATGATGATCACTTATCACAGAATATCTAAACCATTGACTCCACTAACTAAAACGATTTAGTTCACTGAAGGTAAGCAATTGAATTCATGCTCCAAGGATACAATACGAAATTTAGCAAGTAAAGTTGGGAGATTTGCTGCGACATGCTTACCTGACGACTGGAACCTCTGGCTCAATCAAAAAAGGCATCCCCCTCGCGTGCCTCCGACATGACTGTATCGGACTCGGGGTGCGGAGGCCACTCAGACGACACAGTCTCGCCGCTATTGGCAGGTCCACCAGCTCCATCCCCGGTAATAGCCTGTGCGAGCTGCGTGGGCGACGCCGAGATAGGAGCCGCCAGCTGCGCATCGCCGCCGACGCGGACGCGGCGGCGCGTGGTGGTCGTGAAGCGGATGGTGATCCCCGTGGTCGGCGGCGGGTCCTGCTCCGACGGCGCGGCCTCGTCGTCGGCGGAGGAGGGGATGCGGAAGCGGCAGACGGGGCAGGAGTTGTGAATCTGGAGCCAGGTGACGATGCAGAAGGAGTGGTAGAGGTGGGCGCAGGGGAGCTTCCGCGCCTCGGAGGCGAGGGGCAGGTCGTCCTTGCAGATGGCGCAGATGGCGGCGGGCTCGGCCACCTCGACCGTGGGCAGCGCGGCGATGGAGGCGGCCGTGGCAGGGGGCTCCCCTCCGCCGTGGCCGTGGCGGCCGGGGTGGGGGCGGGGGCCGTGGCCGTGCTGCTGGAGCACGGAGACGGCGGCGGCGGCGGCGGCGACGTCCAAGGGCCCGTCGTCGTCTTGGAGGCGGTGGCGGTGGACGAGGCGGCTGAGGTAGGCGCGCGCCTCGTCGGGTTCCATGACGAAGTCGAAGACGTCGGGATCGTCGGGGTCGTCGGAGAGCGAGGAGGAGGAGGAGCCGGAGAAGAGCAGCGGGGGCGGCGGAGGAGGAGGAGGCGGAGGCGGAGACGGGGTGCCAGGGCTCTCCTCGATGAAGTCGCTATGGCAGAGCGGGCAGAGGGGCCGCCGGGCCGAGGAGGGCGCGACCGGGTCGGCGGGCAGCGAGACCGTGGCGTCGCACTCGTAGCAGTAGAACTCCGGGGGCAGGGGCGGCGGCTCCGGTGGCGCGCCGGTGGGCGGGGACGGCGCGGACGAGGACATGGTCGGGACCGACCGACCCCCTCGCTGGGTTCTGGCTTGGGGCGCTCCGCCTTCGGGTCGGGGGCTCCTCCGCGCCGTCGCCCTCGTCTCCTCCTCGGTTTTTTCCAAAGGCCTTTTTTAGTTCCCAAATTGAACCCCAAATTTTACTATACAAAAAGAAGATTCCCATCACATTAAAATACCGGCACATGCATAGTACTAAATGTAGATGAAATTTAAAACTAATTGCACAATTTTATTGTACTTTGCGAAACGAACATTTTGAGCCTAATTAGTCAAAATTTGAACAATTTTTACCAAATACAAACGAATCACTACCGTACGCATTTAATGCGCACTGTAGCGAACTGTTCCAAATCGGGGGTGCCCGATTTTGGAACTGAACAAGGGCAAAGCTTTGGTTGGGGGGACTGGACTTGGGGTCGGGATTTGTTGCGGGAGCACTCGCGCAAGTCCGCAGCCTGTCATTCATTTTGGCCCTTTCGGCCGGGCGGCGCGGGGCCCGTAGCCTGCGGGCTGTGGGTGTTTCGTAGTAGGCGCAGCCGCGTCAGCGCGTGAAATTCTGGGCCTGGAAATGCTATGGTGGGGTCCCCGCCGGCGTGGTCTTGTCTCGCAGCTGATGCGGCGGAGACGTGGAGTAGTTTCCCGGCGTCCGCGTAGTTTTCCCCCTCGCTCACATCAGGGCCGGCCCTGAGTTTTCAGGGGCCCAGGCCAAACCAAAATTTAGGACCCCTTATATACACATGAACTAAGCACTTATATATTTATATATAAGTTTTTAATGATAAACGCTTAGTTACATATACAAAAGCGATATTCAGAAAAACAATTCATATATATCAAAATACCTTAAAATTTTATTCTGACATTCTCGATGCAAAGTCATTAACGATGGTATATACTCTTTCCTCGGCAACAACCAGTCAACCATCACCATCTTGTTTGGATCTTTGCGCTTGAATTACTCATATAAAAAACTTATGTATAGATCTCTTCGTGATTGTATTAATGCATCTACTCATGCTCACTTTTTTCTTTTTCTCTGTTTGACGAGATTTTGTACAAAATATTTTTTTAAAAAAAAGAAGAAGCAAGCTTTACTATACATGTGCATGCATAATCATGTGCGCTTTGAAGAGGTAAGAAGATAGTGAAGGAAGCTAGCAAATTGCTCCGGCTTTCATGTTTAATAGGAGAAGATGAAGAAAGCAAGTTAGCATGGTTGCTTAGGGCCCACCAGACAGCCAGTACTATTACTCTCTCTAAATCGTTTGCATCACAAGGGCTAGTGTCTGTATGCATTACAACTCACAAGGGATAAGGCGCATAGTTGCGCTTATCTGTAGTAACCAATCAAGTTCGCAAAATAGCTCGCATGAGGATCGTCAGGTTGTTGCAGCGAGAAGCGACCTGCAGGCTAGCAACGACGCAGACTATTCGCTGGCTCGCTGCTGAGCCTTAAAGCCCTTAACCACACAATATACCGTATACCTGGGATGGGGCCCCATGGGATCGGGGGGCCATGGCGGCCGCCCCGCTCGCCCGCCCTCAGGGCCGGCCCTGGCTCAGATTGGGATGGGTGTGCCGATAATTGGTCTTGGTCATCAACAAAACCCAGCGCTAAATTTTGTTCTTCAAAAGCACACAACATATAACACAAGAGCATTGTTATCAAAGAGCACGTCTACCACTAAAAGAACAATATTATAAAATTCTAAAATAAATTCAAGAAAATACAAACACTCACGTCAAATTGAGAATTTGAGCCTAAAAGAGCACATCAAATTCTTAGGGGGAAGAATTTTCAGTACCTTTGTTCAATCGTGTTCTCTCTAATAGGCTAACAACACAATTGAAGAAACTCTGGAGCATCTTTTCTTCCGTTGTCCCTTCAGTGTGTGATGATGGCGCTTTTGTTGTGACCCGGAACTTGAATTTGGAGGTGATTGATAGAGTGGAATTGGCCAAGTCCCTCTTTTTTTTTGAAACATAGTATAGACGCAAACACTCATAAACATGCATGTACACTCACCTATGTAAACACACGCACACACACACAATATTCCTATGGACACCTTCAAAAGACCGGGTTGAATTAGTAGATCTTGAGATTGACAAAATCACTATAGACGTCTCGTTGTCGATAGGCACATTGTCTTTGCGTCTTGGTCGATTCACTACAAGAAATATGTTAATCCGTGACGGATTCTTGGTGACGGATTGAAGAAACGTCACAGAAACATGACCCATGGTAAGAAATGCCTGATCTACTATACTGGATATCCAACCCAGGCCCAACTACGGTTCGCATATATATAGGAGCCATCAAAACCTAATCCCACTTGACCAGCCGCCGCCCTCACACCTACCCGCCAGCCTTCCTTCTCCTCAGCGCCATCCTTGCCATCCAGATTCCAGACTCCAGAGATTCCTGCTGGAGAGAGAGCTCGAACCAGCAAATCATGGATGGATCTGGCCTTCGACCTCGCTGCCACTGACAACTTCTCCAAGGTCAACAAGCTCGGCGGGGGTGGATTTGGCCCGGTGTTGGCTGATTTATCGATCTCTTTTTCACAGGGTGTGCCGGCTCCGAATCGCTGTGAAGCGGCTGTCGGCGCGGTAGCGGCAGGGTGCGGCGGAGTCCCGGAACGAGGTGGAGCTCATCGCCAAGCTGCAGCACCCAACCTGTTGCGCTTCCTCGGATGGTGCGTCGAACGCGATGGGAAACTGCTGGTGTACGAGTACCTCCCCAATCGCAGCCTTGACGCCTTCCTCTTCGGTAAGGAAACCAACAACCAAGCGCGGCTCTGCTCCTTGTGATTGAGTGGTTCCTGACGAACTTAAGCGGCCACCGTCCTTACCCTTGGTTGTTCTTGGAGTTGACAGAGATTTAGAACAATCATTTTGTTCTTGGCATCAGGCTGCGCACCAGTTAAGATTGGGGATTTGAGTTACTGGATCTTCACTAGCGATGCTTTTGATTGGGTATTTAAGTTGCATCTTTGGTGAACGGCAGTAAAGATTGTATCAATTGGTCTTGTTCATCGTAACTGGCATCTGATTGCAGATTAGAATTAGTTCCTCTGTGATTGCAGGATGGTCAATTTAGAGCTTGCAGAATTGCAGTACTCAATTAATTTCTCTAGCAATGTCTTGGAGAATAATATGAGTATATTCAGTTATTTCTTTTTATATAAATGTCAGTTTTCAGATTCCATTTTTCAGTTTATATGAAGCTCTATTGTTTTATTGTTTTCCATGTGCTGGTTCGTCTAGACTTACTGACCACAACATGTATTCAGTGTACATGCAAATATGGAGTGTTTGCCTTACATATAGTTGTTGTGTTGTTTACTTGTGATCACCAGTACTCCTTGAAACAGTATGTAAGCTTGCTGCATGCAACTTTCAGGAGACAAGTACAAAGATCATGAAGCAAATGCACCAAGTTTATTCAAGGATATCTAGTGTGCTCCTACAGCAAGAAGATAAGGATACACATACACCTCTGCTATACAGTTTGCCATTGTAAGCATTCAAATACTACTCTAGAGCCCTATACATATCTGTGAATGTTTGTTGCGAATCAATGTATTTCTGAACCTTTGCCCATTCTATGACCTTGTATTAATCTTTGGATAGCACACACTCACATGATACTGAAGATATTGCTTCAGGCTGAGTTCCTTGTTTTAGGCATGCTGTCCATATTGCTTATCTTCCTAAATGTAGTCCTTATCCTTTGAGCTATAAATCTAGACAATCAGATACAAATTGAACTGAAACTGAACTGTAATTCAGTTACTAGGTGTGTGCTTTGATACTTACTGTGAAATTGAACTATAACTGAAACTATTGACTAACATTACAAGGTTTCGTAGGAAAGGACTGACAGTAGGGAGGATTAAACTCTTTTTTTTCATGTATTCTACTAGTTGGCATTGATGAGTAAACTGGTAAAGCGTTTGACAAAATGCCTGTTAGAACACAGCCATTCCCTTAGGCAATGCACATGCTACTACAAAATTCTAATTTTCCAGGGCAATGCACCTTATAGAAAATGTGGCAGCTGTGCGATAAGTGTTTTGTGCCTAGTGCCAATTGCTTGTAGAGAGGATAGAAAATGAGAATAAGATAAGAAATTTAATGTATTTGCTCTGCTCCATTTCCTGTGCTGAATTATTAGGGGTGAATTGCATTAACTTTTTATTGAACGACTGAATTGTGTTAACTTAGGGACCAAACGTCAGCATTCAGTCTCTGTTGTGATTACTAGCTGTTTGGAAGAATGCAGACTTTTGTGTGTTTTCAGTTGTAGTAACTTCTAATTCATGGTATACATGTCTATACCAACTCCTAATTGTGTCACTGTTCCTTGATTTACTGCAGAGCGACTAGTTACATTCTGTTTAGTGGCTAATGCTATGGATGAACTAGATTAAAAAGTTGCGGTTCTTGTGCAAAACTAGGTTAGACAGCATTGCTGCTTTCTCATGCTTTAAATTAACTGTAAGCCATACCTGAACAGTCATTTAGAGTTTCTCAGTTTACTGAATAATCTGAATTTTAGTTCAGATGACCATCAGGCAGCATGTCTGAATTTTGTGAAGGTTCACTTTCATGAAATAGTGAATACACTTTTTAGTAATTATTAGCTAAATAAAAGTCAGTATGTGTCTATCTCTGCTAGAGCATTTGCTTCTACATGTACTTACATTTGTGCTGTCTGTGCTGTAGGGTGACAAATCAAATGAAATTTTAGTACAGTTTGGAGGATGGACAATGAAGCGGAAGACGTTGTCTCAGTCAATTCTTGTAATTTGATCTGTTGGATGAAAACTTTTATGTCATCTATCGTTGGGTGAAAACGTGAGACTTTGTATTTGATCACTCAATGAAAACTTGATTTATTGCTTGTGATGCGTGCTATGTCATTATATGAGATTTCTAAAAATCGTCTTGAATGATGTCAGCATCCATGTACACGTCATCACTAACATCCACATCAGTGCTGATGTCAGCGTCCACGTCATTGATGGCTCAAAGTCCACATCAGCATCCATGTCAGTGTAATGAAGAGGTGGTTGTTTAATCTGTGACGGTTATTTTTCGTCATAAGAAATGGGCTTGGGCTGGGCTAACTAGGCCTCGGGCTTAACCGTGACGGTTTAAGACCGTCACTAATTCAGTTAATCTGTGACGGTTTTGGGCAAACCGTCACGAGAGTTAATCCATGACGCTCAATCCATGACGATATTTGAAACCGTCACAGATGTTGTATAGTGACGGTTTTTTGATGATCCGTGACGGAAATTTTTCATCACAGATTAACAGATTTCTTGTAGTGATTGGACTATGAAAATTAGTACTATAGGTACTTTTTTACAACAAAAGACCTTCTCTTCGTTGCTGGAAAAAGTTAGCTTCATGCAGAGTTAGCTGTTAGGTGCAAGTCCCCAAAGAACTGTGCGTACTTTTTAGCGCTCCTAAGCTGCGACGCTTGAGTTCCAACATGCCTATTTAAACGGATGCATTGGCTCGTTAGCTTCTCATTACTGTGCTTCGTCTCCTCACTTTCTCTCTCTTTCATGTACCGTATGCAATGGCTGCGTTTGATCTAGCTGCGAGCGTCCGTGGCTCAAGCTGCTTGCTGCTGCGAGCGTCCCTAGCCGAAACCATGGCTGGAATCTTAAAGAAAAGCCAGCAGCGAGGAAGAGGATGGGAGGGGCTGCATGCGGGAACGGAAGGGCCGGGGCTGCATGCGCGGGCAGCGGACAAGAGCCGTGCTGCATGCGGGAACGGAAGGGGCCAGCATGCGCAATTACTACGAGCCTAGACGCGTGCGCACGATTACTGCAGGAGAGTGCGGAGGCGCCGCGATTAATGCCTGGCGTGCGCGCCGCAGCGATGGCGGCCGAAACGCAGGGGCAAAGCAGTCCAGGACGCAGAAGGAAGGCCAGAACGACTTGCTTTGGCAAAAACACTTCCAAGCCCAGAACGACTGGCGCCTTGTTTAGATGCATCCAAAAGTTAGAATTTTTTCACTCTCTCTCCATCACATCAATTTTTAGCCGCTTGCATGGAGTATTAAATGTAGGTAAAAAAATAACTAATTACACAGTTTAGTTGGAAATCATGAGATGAATCTTTTGAGCCTAGTTGGTTCACGATTGGACAATATTTATCAAATAAGACGAAAGTGGTACTATTCATCGGGTTCAAAAAATTTGCAAACTAAACGAGGCTAGATTTTGAGGTACGGAGGGAGTACTTGTGCTTTATAAAATGACTTCAATAGGGGCTTCGCCTCTTGTTTTTCTCAAAAAAAAAATTACACTTCGATCCACGTGAAGGATGTTTTTATCTAGACAATACCTGCAGTGGCGTTATATATGGGCAGTGTTTAGATCCAAACTTTGGTGTACCAAAATACACTGTAGCATTTCGTTTGTATTTGGTAATAATTGTCCAATCATTGACTAATTAGGCTCAAAACATTCGTCTCGCAAAGTACAACCAAACTGTACAATTAGTTTTTGATTTTATCTACATTTAGTACTCCATACATGTATCGCAAGTTTGATGTGACGGGGAATCTTTTTTTGCATAGTGCATATTTCAATGGATCTAAACACAGCCATGATGTGTAATGGGTTTGGGTAGGGAAATAAAATGGGATAGGAATGGGTTGGGTATGATATACGGATATAATAAGGTTCTGATAAAATTTCTTCATGGCCACAAGAACCTATACGCATCCCTTCCGTGCCATTGAAAATTATGCATTTTTTTTGTTGACATTAGTTTATAGCTTTTGTTCGCTCCTATGCCATCATCGTGACATTCTATACAAAATCAACATTCGTCTCCCCCGAGTTCACCGCATGGGCTTGTGTTGTCGCTATCACGCACGTGTACACAAACCAGCACCAGCGTGTGCTGCTCAGTGCTTAGCGCTCGCCTCGACCACGCAAGGCCAGAACGGGCCACGGTGCCCTTGGCTGACTTAATGATGTTTGTAGTGTTGCACACAAAGTGTTTGTGGTATTTGCCTAGGTGAGACTTAACTGTTTTTGAAAGTAAGGTGAGACTTAACTGTGCATCAGCCCTGTTCGCTTGAATTTATCAGCTATTGGTACGTGTTTTTCTCTCAAAATAAATCAGCGAACAATATTTTTCAGCTTACTTTTCAGCGAAGCGAACATGGAACAATAATGACACATAGGGAACCAAAATTACAAATCGATGGTAATGAAGTCTACAATTTTCAATTCAAAGGCAATGAAGGAATTTTTCTCTAAAGGTTTTATCCTGGTTTGCTATGTAAAAATAAAAATCTAATCTAATGACCATAACTACCCTTATTACCCTTCTTAAGGAAGTTGAGAATCAATCAAATACAACGTAACTAGGAGCAAAATTATGATGTTATACGTCTTTTACTCATAACCCACACCTATCTCTGAGCATCCCACCCTCCTGCCTGGTTTATAAGGTTTGGGTAAAGAAACCTTCGTGTCTCATATTTAAATATACCTTCTATCCCTCACCGAAAATCCAAACAAGGGAAATGTTTTACCCTAGTCCTCATTTTCCTATCCTACCTCTCATTTCCTACAATCCAAACACCACCGGAAAGAAAATCACAAATAAGTGTGAGACAGTTTTTCTAAGGATTTTTTCTCTACGAACTGGTCATTCATTTCTTTTTTTAGGAGATTTCTATTTTTTTTAAACGGAGGAGATTTCTATTTTTTTTAGCAACACTGCTCATTCATTTTCTTGTGGACCTACTTTTTAATGCAACTTTTATCCAGCTAGCTTGGTGCGCCAGGCCCAACCAAGTCAGATTAGAGACATATAGCAGGCCTGCATTATTCCATGATCCATGTGCGAGCCTTTGGATTTCTAAATCTGATATTTGATATTACAAAGAACAAGTGTGCCACTTTAAAACACAGCGACGCTTTGGCCGAGTGGTTAAGGCGTGTGCCTGCTAAGTACATGGGGTTTCCCCGCGAGAGTTGTTTTTTTTAGAATTTTAGCCACTTCTTGCCTATCCCTTGGAGGCTTGTTTGAAATTATTGGATTATAATTTTAGCGGAATGTTTTCTCCTCCTTGTTACCTAAATAGATTTTAGCCACTTCATGTCTCATCACTTAGATGTGTTTTTTTTAAAAAAGAAACGAAATAACCACATGCACTAGGTAGGCCTACATTGATACGCTTGATATAACCATTTACATATAGTTTGAGAGAGCCTATAAGACCCAACTTTTTTCATCAAAAATTTCATAAACTCCTTATCTATCCTCGTGCATGTAGCTCATGCAAGATTTCTTCACCAGCCTGGCTCCACAAAAATGAGATTGAAATTCGTTTTCTCACGAGCTTGGCTGGCGCGATGATGCTTTGGGTGCTTTTGACGTATGATCTGTCTCTAGATCGGTTAGATGTCCATACAACTAATCAACAGCTCCATGTAGTATGGCCAGAACAATACAAATAATCAAACAACCAAGTCTTACATCATCTAAGCTTGGCTAGTGAGGTCCTACACCCAAGATGCGAGCTTGGCTGGTTAGAGAAGAGAGACCTTACATCATCTACCTTTCCTAACAAAACAAAGCAAATGCAGTGGTACAACAACAACGCCTGTGGCCACGGCAGCAAATAGTGGGTTCTCCATCTACAGGATGGACACAGGTGACATGACCTGCCCCCACTACCACCTCCCAATCACTACCAAAATAGTGGAGTTCTCCTAGTGTTTTTAAGTAATAATAAAACACTGTCATTAGTCATAGCACATGGTAATTTCACTAGGAGACATTTGGCAGAAAAAGTTTATACTAAATGTTAAATGCTAAAACACTAGGAGAACTCCATATCACTGGGAGAAGTTAGAGATTCTGGTTGTGAATGACGGTGCCACTCTAGTATGTCTCGCTGGTAGTGACCTAGAAGCGTCGGGGTTGTGATGTAGTACACAGTGATGGATGACCGCAGGCAGGCAAACAAACCACGGCTCTTCTGATCCAATAAAGTTGTACTCATATGAGCTTGTTTCCATTCCCAAATTGCAAAGAATAGACATGGACTTGATCCCCAACATAACGTATTACTCAAACAATGAGGAATAATAGGAGGAAGTATCAAATAAGGTAAAAGATAGTTCTCCAACATAACATATTATTACTCAATCGGCGGGGAATAATAGGAGCATCATCTAATAAGGTAAGGTAAAATACCTTACCCTTAGGACGTGTTTGGTTTGTTAGCGGAACATGCTAAAGGTCGCTACTACTCACAAGGCCTAAGCTTAATCGTGTCATGTGTTGCTAGCCCATGGGCCTATGCAAGGGCCCATGCTTGACACTATGATGGTTTTGCCGTGCCATGCCGACCTAACTAGCTCAACAACTGTGCGTTCGTGCTAGCCGACTATAAAACACAAAAGCAAGAAGCATAAAAATCTCAACTTAGGAAAATTCACCCTCCATATTTATTGTCTATACACACATAATCAAATCATATGTCAAAAAATGAATCAAAACCAAGTGGAGGGGCACCAGCGCACCACCGCTGCCTTCCCACACCATTCCTTGGTAGTATCGCCACCGCCCCGGCGCAAGTTGGCAAGGTTGCCATCCGACCGCGCGAGTTGGCCAGTCATGCCGCCGCATGAGTTGGCGAGGTTGCGCTACCGCGTGAGATAGTAGGGGTGCACCTCTGCGCAAGCTGGCTGGGGCGCTGCCACCGACCTGCATGGAAGGGGAAGAGAGTGCAGCTAGGATGGTGGCTGTGGGGCTGGGGGAGAAATGAAAGTAGGGTTTTGATACGAAGAAGAGTATATGTATGAGATAGATTAGTGGGACTAATGGCTGGTTGTTAATTGGGACGTACCGTGTCGGTACTACGCTCCAGCTCGGTCCAAACAGTCTTGACGTTGGACCTCATTGCTAGCCAAAATAGCGAGCCACATGCGCCCATAGACCTCGTGGCTATCTATAGTTACATGACAAATAAATATTTGCGTGCCTTACATGAAGGTCATTCTTAATAAAAGTTTTATTCACATTAATAAGATGATATATTAGCAAAAATAATAACATGACTTTGAAATTTTGAGAAGAGAGAGGAGATCAGTTTTACCAATAAGCGCACGGTTAATGACCCAAACATAACGAAACTAAACTAGGAGCTTTTTTTATTCCCACATATTGAAAACTAAGTGAAACTTTAATAGGAGCATTCAACTTGATAAGATTATTCAACATTTAGATGCATAGGCTTATGAAACTGTACTGTAATTTTTTTTCTCGAATATGCAAAAGATTAGCGTATTATTGCATTAAGCAGAAGAGTTTAAACAAGCATACAACACGCTTCTATCGAGCACCGAAGGAGGTCGACCTAACACAGCCGTAGCTGGACCATCCTAACAAAAGACCTCTTGTTTCAATATTAGAAACTGTACTGTAAATGAAACTATGCATCATGAGTCTTATTTTATTTATCACCTATAAATTACTTTTGTAGACAGTGCGATAAGATTTAGGACGGGAAATGGCCTAAGAGCATCTCAAGAGTTTTTCTTCAACGTACTCTCTAATTATTATTTGTAGAGTTATTTAAATAAAAAAATGTTCTCTACATCTTTCCATCAATTTTTTTATAACTTGTGCTTAAGCCAATCTCATTTTACATCGTTAGTTAGTGAGAAATCTCGCATCGAGGATGTCCAAGATCTAATTTAAAAAAACTGTTCAAAGATATTTTTCAATCAAAATTTCTATTTTTATTGAAAAGGAAGAAAATACCAGCGGCTTTTGAAAAATCTCTAGCTTCCCCAATAGCAGGCTTTCTAGAGTTCCACCGGTAGAGGAGAAGCTACCAGACTCCTTCCCCTTGTTTGCCCCTGAACTTCGAGAGTATTCCGATCCACCACCGAACCATCCAGAAGCAGCCGCCTCCTGCTCTAAAAAAAACTCTCGTCTCCGGTCATCCATTCCACAACCCCCACACCACGAAACCTCGCGCAGATCCAAACGAATCCGAGCCCGTCCAAACCCTAAGCCCCGCCTCCCCCTCCCCACAACTCCACCGCGCACCCATGGCGAAGTACGGCGAGGGCGACAAGCGGTGGATCGTGGAGGAGCGCGCCGACGGCACCAACGTCCACAACTGGCACTGGGCGGAGCGCGACTGCCTCGAGTGGTCCCGCGCGCGGCTCTCCTCCCTGCTCGCGGGCCTCACCGTCCTCGACGGCGAGGGCGGCCTCACGCTCCGCACCGTCGCGCTCGACAAGCTCGACGGCGAGGCCTACGTCAACATCCGCAAGGGCAAGGTCATCCCGGGGTACGAGCTCTCGCTCACCCTCTCCTGGGAGGCCGAGGCCGCCTCGGAGTCCGAGGCCGTGAAGGTCGCCGGCGCCGCTGAGGTCCCCTACCTCGCCGACGAGAACGCTGACGAGGACCCCGAGCTCCGCGTCACCGTGCGTGGCGACGAGACGCCCATCGCGCTCCGCGCCAAGGACGCCTTCCTCGCCCGCGGCAAACCCCTGGTGCTCGAGAAGATCCGGGAGTTCGTCGCTGCCATGGCCAAGGGTGGACCGGCCAAGGACGAGCTGGAGTCCAAGAAAACTCCTGCGAAGGTCGCCGCTGCAGAGCCTGGCGCCGCCCCGGCGAAGAAGGAGGAGGTGGTGGCTCCTGCGCCGGCTGCGGAGAAGAAAAAGGCCAAGGGGAAGGACAAGGAGGGTTTCAAGACCATTGAGATGACGGAGAAATTTTACTGCCGCTCAAAGGACATATATGAGATCTTGATGGATGAGAACAGATGGAAAGGGTTTACTCAGAGCAATGCGAGGATCAGCAGAGAGGTTGGAGGGGAATTTAGCTTCTTTGATGGGTCCATCACTGGCGTCAACGAGGAGCTGCAGGAAGGGAAGCTGATTGCACAGAAGTGGCGGTTTGGAAGCTGGCCTGATGGCTTGTACTCCTCGGTAAGATCCTCATGCCATGGCGGGGTACCTATGTCAGCTAATCATTTTGCTATTGCTCTTGTGTGCTCACTAATCTAGGTACGTATGCTCACTAATCTAGGTACATAAATTTGGATGGTGAAATTTAGTGACGGGGAAGATATGATGAATAACTCTTAATCATTAATAGTTTTTAAGTTCAAGAGAATACGACTAAAGACTAATAAGACTATTCAAGAAAATACAAGTTTGATGAGCCATATCGTATCTAAGGATTCACGCTAATGAATTAATGTTCATGTAGCTCCCTCCAATGAATCACTCCCTCCACTCATTATAGTTCACTTTAACTTTATCCTAAGTCAATTTCCTCTAACTTTGGCCAAGTTTATAGAAAAATGCATTAGCATCTACAACTAGATACATTAAATTAGTTTCACTAAATCCTTTATGAAATATTTTTTGATAGTGCATTTATTTGAACTTATAAAAGTTAATACATTTTTTTAAAAAAAATTGACAAAGTTAGGGAAGTTTGACTTAGGATAAAGCCAAAGGAAACTGTAATTTGGAATGGAGGGAGTACCATTTAAATCCATTTAAATCCGCACATAGCATCATTTAGTGAAATACCATCTGATGTATTGATTATTAAAACAATTAGGTTTCTCTAATTTAGCATTGTAGGTTGCTGAATTTTCTCACTTCGTACTGAGCATGTACTCCCTCCTTTCTAGTAAGAATGGAAGTATTGCTTCATGAGGAGTCAAACAATTCCAAAGTTGGCTATATTATAGAAAATACTGTCAACGTTTTTATCTTCAAATATATTTGTTATGAAAGCATGTTCCATGATTAATCTACTGATAATTGTTATGTATCAAGTATCATAGATATTAGCACTTTTTTTTTTACAAAAATTTAGGCAAAGTTAGGATTGTAACTTCTTGGGAAGTGAGATTTCTCTTCTTTTGGGGGATGGATGGAGTACTTGCCAAATGCACCATCAATGTGTAGTCGTGTACTATGTGGAATCATGCAATGCGCACTATTTATCCTGAGTTCAGTAATCAATCACAACAGTTTGGTGAATTGTCCTCAGTTAAGTATGCAATATTTCTGTCTGGTGTGTCTCATTTGTAGGGTCTTGTAATTGTTATCTTGATTTCAGCAGCAATTTAGCAGATGATTTTTGAATTTTGGCAGTGGGTATGCAACACTTCTGAGCAATGTATAATGTATTAATGTATGTGTGGGGCTGTGCTCTCATCTTATTTGGAACGTGTGTGTAGACTTTTTTTTTGAGGCCTCTCATCTAAGTACAGTTGTAGTATCTGTTCGGATACAGACACACACAACCACACACGCACGCACACCTCACACTCACACACCCTGTATACAAACAAACCTACAACTATACCTAGATCACAAACGCAGCTGAGAGGTACTCGAAGATCACCAGACTCTGAGCGTGGCGGGCACGTCACTTGACCATTGTGGCACATCTGCGCGAGAGGCTACCTGCAAATTAAACGGGGAAAAACCCTGGTAGACACGCTAGGAGCGATCCCAGGGATCGAACCTGCGTGGGCTGTGACTGAACACCCTCGGTCGGAGCCACCCGAGCTGAGCTTAGTCCTCAACGTGTGTGTAGACTTGCTGTGATTAGCTTGTAGAATTAGATACTTAGCCATCTAACTTTTTCTTCTGCTTTCCAATGCTGCTGTAGGAATGTGGGATTTCACTTGAGATATGCATATGTGCACAAGGCGTATATTATGATCACGCCTGTGCATACCATCTGGATTATTTTAGCCATGTTACTACTTAGTATGTTTCTCTTCTCACCGTGCTGTTGAAACTCGAAATGCAGGTCCGGTTGACATTTGATGAGCCTGAGTCTGGAGTTACAATCATAAAGCTCAAACAAACTGATGTGCCAGAGGAAGACAAGTATGTTGATATTCGTATGCTTTGAACATCAAATCTGTTGATGTTTGTCTCTTGTACTTATATAATAATCTGTTTGCCTTTGAGCAATTGTAGGTATGGGAATTCAACTGTGGTAGAGAACACGGAGAGAGGCTGGAGAGAACTCATATTCCAGCGGATACGCGGAGTGTTTGGTTTTGGGATCTAAAGAGGCTATTTGGCATGAAGTTGGATTTCAAATTTTTACGGGGTCGAGCCATGAATGCCATAGCAATCCATGTTTTACTTACCCAGTTTTTTTTCCATGTCCTGAAACACAAAAACTCTGCATATCATGGGGGTTTAAAAACATCTGTTATTCATCGCACTAGTGTTCCTTGCTCCCAGTTCTGATGTTGTCACAGTGAGTCAACGTTGATCTTTGCTGATGCTGAAGGGGTTGGTTCTCTTGTTGCGTGATAAAATGGGACATTATTGTGTCAGTGTGAATCGTTTAAGTGGTTATACTCGGTTGTTGTATTTTAGTTGCTTTTGGACTTAAATTGAATCGCTGTGAGTTCTAGTAACGATACGGGCATATCCCTGTGTCGTGCCACTTGGAATCTGGCACTCTAGACTTGTTTTTATGGTAGTATTATGCTTATCTTTGTTAGACAGCGATCAAATATGCTGCCGCAAATACTGTAGACGATGACTGTGGCCCACTGCAGATGCAGCCTCTGTGGGCTGTGGCTTATGGCGGCAGCGGACAGGCGAAGTCGCCGGTCCGGTATCGGTGATCCGCTGCGTCGTTTGTCGCTGTTGCGGCCGTTCAGTCGGGGTGGGCTACCAGCTCAAAGACCCCAAGGAGGCAAGGAGTAGATCCTGCTGGTTGTCGCAGTTCAGTAGCATGGTTCAGTTGCTGTCATGTCGTTTTTTTTTACAACAAACGATTTTAATACTATTATAACAGCAAGAAGCTGTCAGTAATCTTACAGAGTCCAAGGTTATAGACTAAAGTGCCTCATGTAGAGTGCACTGATCATGAGCTGTACTAGTGCAAGTACATATTAAACCTGAAGAATCAGGTAACTGTGACTCAACTAAAGCTTGCCTAGCAAGAGCATCAGCAGTTTGATTTTGAGCCCTCTGAATCCTGCGTATTCTTGTACTCTCTCCATGTTGGTAAAAAAAAGTCGTTTTAGACAATGACACGGTCTCCAAAGCATAACTTTGACTTTATTTTTCTATAAAATTTTTTATTCAAAAGTGATATATATATACTTTTATGAAAGTATATTTTAAGACAAATATATTTATATTGTTTTCACATTTTCAAACTCAACAACTTAAAAGTTACTCATGATTTATATTCCCAATGTTTGACCCAAACCTTGTCCAAAACGACTTCTTTTACTAATATGGAGGGAGTATTGCTTTAACCTATAAAGTTGGAGAAGATCTGAGTGTAATATTTGATTCTCCTGATTTATATTCCCAATGTTTGACCCAAACCTTGTCCAAAACGACTTCTTTTACTAATATGGAGGGAGTATTGCTTTAACCTATAAAGTTGGAGAAGATCTGAGTGTAATATTTGATTCTCCATTCCGGTGGGTTGGTTTGGTCTTGGCCATTTAGGAAGTGCACCAGCTGTTGATTGAGAGGAAGTCGACCTGTTGGAGAAGTCTGTCAGTGATAATCGCTGCCAGGGCTAGAGCGGCTGCTTCAGCCATGAGAACAGAAGCTGTGGCATCAAGGGTCGCCTTGATGTAGATCATCTGCGCTGGTTGGACTTGTGTGTTAATTATGAGCACTCCTAGCCCTGCAATCCTTGAGAAGGTGGATAGGTTATAAAGGAGTGTTGATGCATCAGAATAGCATCTGACTCCCTCTAATAAGGTAGGGTAAGTAACAAGGTAAGGATCCTGCGCTGTTTGTGGCTCCCCCTGCAGTAGAGGAATTGAGGGCATTCCTGCATTATGATGAGCAATACCTTCACCCTCCATGTTGTCCTGAAGTTGCAGCGCAGGTGGGTCATCCTGATCCCTGCTTTGTGCCTGCCAAGTTGGTGGAGACATAGCTTGCATTCCCAGGTCTGAGGGAGCCGGTTCCACGATGACTTCAGGATCTTCGGTTCCTACAATGCGAATAGACATACCTACAGCGCTGGATTGGCCATGGTCGTGAAGCCGTTCATTGGTTGTGTGGAGTACATCATGCTGGAAGGCTGTTGCATTTGATTGGTCTTGTACAGCTAATTGGTGCATGGACATGTGTGCCTGTACAACATGATGGACCTGCGAAGGACTCCATGTTTTCCTGTTGAATCTGTTATCGTTTTTGGCCTTCTATAGATACCACAAAGTGATTAGTATTTTATCGAACAAATCATTAGAGGTGTTGATGGGTAGTACAACCTGGAGGATAAGTTGGACGCCATCTTGTTCCTGTGGGAAGACTGTCAGCTCGGAGGGGTGGGTTAGTGGAGAACCAGACAGCCCGCGGCAAATGACAATGAAAAAAATAGATGTGCATCATTCTCCACCGCGCCACAAACAGAACAATGTTCATCAATATGAACGCAGTACCTGGATGCCCTTTCACGGGTAGCTAGAGCTCTTCTAATTAATCTCCAAGTGAAGGTTTTGATTAGCGGTTGTAGGTCCTTACTCTTCCAAGCTTTCTGCAAAAGAAAATTAGCGTGTTGTGTGATGCTTTTGGACCCCAGCTGTGGTAGTTGAATTTGTGTCTGTCGACGTAGGTGCCTGTAAATATTTTTAGTTGAGCATCTACCATCTCTAAACAGTATCCATCTGAGAATATCATTTTGATCACTGGGCACCGTAGGCACAGCAATAATTGCCTGCACAGCTTGTATGTAAAAAATGTTAGCAATATAATTCACATTCCAATTATGAGAATCAGGGTGCCACAGTTGAGAGACTGTAGCTGGTAAAGGAAGTTAAGTAACAGTCAGTAGCATGTGGTCATATATATTGTCCCAAACAGGACACCAAGGGGTGGATCAGATTGAGGCATTATCTGAATGGAGTTGTAGAAGAGAATTGTTACTGAGTTCCTTTTTTACCTGCAAAATAGAGGACCAGAAAATGGACTTTGTATTGGTATTATTGACTGTCCAGAAAGAGGAGTAAAGAAATATTTAGCTTTGAGGACAGCGGAGAGCATAGGATTTTTCTGAGTAGCCACATTCCAAGCTGTGGCAAGTCCAATAAAATCTCCTGCCATGTTCATATGGTTCGGCCAGTGGTTCCTAGTGCCTCAAAAGTGTGGCCTTTTCGGTTGGGGATTTTGCCGATCTGATTGGTGATGCTATGGTTGCCGAATCGATAGGCAGGCCTGCGTCGTCATCTTCTCTTTTTGTTGTCGCTTTCTGCGCAGCAAGCTGGCCACAAGGCTTGCTGGAAGCTGCTTAAACTCCGTCGAGAGCTTCATTATATCCTTGGCTTGTACATCGACAGTTTTTCGGCCTTCTACTACCTTCTAGGCTTCTACTAGTGAGGTCCTTCTGTCTATATGGCACCTTTGGCCTGGTTTAGTTTTTCTCCTAAAACTTTACACTCTATCATATTAGATATTTAGACACGTAGTATTAAATGTAGACTAAAAAAATAACTAATTGTATATATTGCGTATATTTTGCGAGACGAATTTTTTGAGCCTAATTAGTCCGTGATTAGACAATGTCGTGCTACAGTAAACATGTGCTAATGATGGATTAATTAGTCTTAATAAATTCGTCTCATAATTTACAGACGAGTTCTGTAATTAGTTTTTTTATTAGTATCCGAACACCCCTCTAACATTCCATAAAACATCTGATGTGACACCCCAAAACTCTACAACCTTTAACTAAACAAGGCCTTAGTATCAGTGCAAGGCTAATAATACAACCGGCTGTTGGTTGTAAGATTTCTTTGTATTTTTTTCTCAGCCCGCCGATATAGTAGTTAGGCACCTTAGTATTAGAGCAAGACTAATAATACAACCGGCTGCTGGATTAAAGATTTCTCTTAGCTTTCTCTCTGCCCGCTCATATAGTAGTTGGACACCTTAGTATCAGTGCAAGGCTAATACTACAGCCGGCTGCTGGCTATAAGATTTTTCTATAGTTTTCTCTCAGTCCACTCATATAGTAGTTAGTTCATCACTATTAATACGCGTTCCACTTGTCTCTCTCACAAACTTTTTTTTAGGTTCTTGTACTTAAGCCGGTTGTAAGTTTACCGTCCGCTTCTGCTCTCTCTCATCTTCTCTCTTCCTCATCTCAACATTTAGTCAGCTTATAGCCTATAATTATACTTGCTCTTATAATTCGGCTCTCTCTCGGATTTGATGTAATTGGTCATTTTTTAATTATCCATTTCAATGAAGGAGTTATAAAAAATACTGACCATGACGGCGGCGTTCCATCGTTTCCGACTACCCTAGGAGGTTCTGCATTCTTGGAAGATGGAGGTAAATAAATGTGGAAAAAGTCTACTTTTCCTCCTCAACTTTTGCGAAAGTCCACCTTTTCTCTCTGAACTTCAAATCCGGGCAAACCACATCCCTCAACTTTTGAAACCATATGTTTTACCTCTCTAGCCCGGTTATAAGCGGTTTGGAAGGTAATTTTGTATTTTTTATTTATTTATTTCAGGCTGAATCTTTCAAAAATCATAGTAAATCACAGAAAAATCATAAAATAGAAAAATCCAATTTTGTTGGACTTCATATGAGTAGATCTACACAGTGAACATATAATATGATATGCTTTAGTACAAAGTTATTGCTGTAGATTTTGATCTATTTTTGTCTGTAATTAATTGGAATAATTCATAACTGTAGTTTCTATGGTCCAATTGTGGTAAAATTTTTATGGTAGCCTAATTATTATATGCTTGAACTGTAGTAAAAATTTCATACTCATTGGATTATGTATAACTTAGTTATAGATTTATTTTATACATGATCCAATGAGTATGAATTTTTTACTACAGTTCAAGTATACAATAATTAGGCCACCATAAAAAATTTACCACAATTAGACCATAGAAACTGTAGTTATATATTATTCTAATTAATTACATAAAAAAATAGATCAAAATCTACAACAAAGACTTTATACTAAAGTATACTATATTATATGTTCACTGTGTAGATCTACTCATGTGGATTCCAACAAAATTGAATTTTCTATTTTATGATTTTTTTATGATTTACTATAATTTTTCAAAGATTCAACCGAAATAAATAAAAAAGAAAAAGACAAAACCGCCTTCAAAACCACTTATAACCGGGTCAGGGAGGTAAAACGCACGGTTTCAAAAGTTGAGGGAGCTGATTTGCTCGGTTTTGGAGTTCAGGGAGGAAAAGCGGACTTTTGCAAAAAATTGAGGGAGGGAAAGTGGACTTTTTCCAATAAATGCACGTAGGTCAAACTGGGAGCTTGGGCTTTGTTCTGTGCTGGCTGGGCTTCGTTATGTGCTGGCTGGGATTCGTTCTGGGCCGGAGGATGCCATAATCTCCGTTCTCATACAAGCCCACACTCAGAGATCACAGGCCTAGATGAGAGCCCAACAGGGTAGTCTAGGCGTGTAACTAGGGTTCCATAGACAGCACTTACTATTTAAGCCGCCACCGTGCCCCTCTCCTGCAGACTGCCGTTCCATAATCCGCCGCTCCGTCATGCCCAAAGACAGGTCGATAGGGTTAGGGTTAGGGTGAGAGAAGCCAAAGCCATCGCCTCCCTTGTGGACGACTCTAATGCGCGTTGGCTCTCTTATTTTTCTGAAAGTTTTCGCTCTCTTGTTTCGGGGCTGATGATGATTGGAGATCTATTGTCCGTACCATCTGATTTTTCTGATGCATCACATTTGCCAAATTGTCTCTGAGGCCTCGGACCGGATCGATCTCTTCCTTCTGTTCGATGTAGTTTGTTTTCCGTTGTTTATTTATCTTTTACTATTATCATTGCTTCTTGAAAGGCAACAAATTAGAGTCTCTGATGTGCTTCTTCCCGTAGCACATTCAGCGCTGTACGTTGCCGATAGCGATCTTGGAATAAGTTATCATGCATTCACCGTCCTCTCGTACGGTCTGTGCATCCCGATGTCCAACACCTCTAGCATCGATTCATTTCTTCTGATGATGTGTGAGTAGGCCATTAGTATTGGGAATCCGTATTGGAACCAGCTCCTCTTACTCAACGTCTCAACTACTACGTCCTGGGACGTACTTACGTCCGATGCCTTCCATTTCTGATCCAGCGGCAGGAATTCGTTTCTGATCCAGCGCAAGGAAGCAGGAAGCCGCTCACGCCTCGGCCCATGTACACGATGTGGCCCAAGTAAGTAGCAGCGAGAGGCACTTCAGTTCGAGGAAAAGGTAAACACACACACACACACACACACACACACACACAGAAGCGCTCCAGATTCATTCGCCGGCTCGCCGTACACCTTGCGACCAAGCTCTGCGTCCCCGGCGACCGGCGTGGTGCCACAGGACGCGCTCCAGGAGCTCCTGCCCGCAGCGCTGGCCGCGCACCCGGAGGCCGCCCGCGCCGCATACTGCTTCCTCTACTAGAAGGGCTTCCTCGAGAGCCGGCGCGTCCGATGTGTTCGGCGTCGACATCCATCCTGGCGCACGCATTGGCTTGGTAAGAAGGCATCATACAACGATGGGCAACACACACACTGCTTTGGTGGAGGGCAACAGCGGCAAGTTGAGAAGCAAGGTTCAGAGTAGCAGTAGACAGATAGTTGAGTGAATTGAAAATGTAAAATGACATGAATTGAGATTATAGCTCTGTATTGGTTGTGACGATGGAATGTTTGTCAATTTGAGTGCCTGAATCTTGTCATTTTGAAATTCCAGCCTGTTATTATACTTGCCAAAGGTTCAGAGTAGCAGTAGACATATTGCTGGTTGAATTGAAAATGTAAAATGACATGAATTGGGATTTTAGCTCAGTATATTGGTTATGATGATGGAGTGTTTCTTAATTTGAGGGCCTGATTACCTTGTCATATTGAAACTTCAGTGGTATTTTGATAATTGTGTCAGTTTGAAAACTCTATCTGAACGGCAAAAGAGTTTCAGTTTTGTGCCAAAAGAATGTCAATTCACTTGATGCAAATATTTGCAAAATACCGAAAGGAGTGCTGTCGGAGTATGTAATGTTCTCCAAATACATGTCCTTTGAAATTGACATACGCTCTCTGAAATGGACGTGTTTTCTAAAATTCCATGATGAAAGTGCATCATTCAGTATTTCAGTTTCTGAAATTGACAGAAAAGTGAGTGCTCATGCCCACTTCAGTTCCAGATCACATCCAGATACTTAAATTTAGTTGTAGTTAACATATATACTATACATTCAGATGTTGCTGTGACTTGACTATATAAAAGAGTACTATAGTGCAGGTGGCCAAAGATAACTCAATTGCATTGAAAATCCTTCATTCTTCATATCCTACTCTTGTCACAGGGTTGCCCAAAAACAAAAGGTATCATCTGTGATTGGTCCTTCATGGTACCATGCTGAACAACTCAGAGCAATAGATGGAGACCTGAACCTTGCATATTTCTCCATGTTGAACCAACTTCAGTTCTCACAAAATGTCTGCTTGCATACTGCTACCTATCTTCCTTGCAAAGTGACCCAAATAGAATTACTTCACCACAGCTGAGATAAAACATCATTCGCCATTGGTCCCTGAAAATTAAATAGAAGTAAGTTTATTTAAAGAAAAATCAGTTCCCATTGCAGCATCTTGATCTGTATAGAATGTTTTAGGTTGCAGCATCTTGATCTGAGAGAAAATGACTGATATGTGGCATATGATCCTCTATGCCCCTAAATATTACTACCTCTTCATAACAGGAATACTTCACCAAAATCTTGTCAGAAGATCGCTTGTTATTGGTCCCTGTAAATTAAATGAAGTAGCGTTTTTAAACAAAATTATCATCTCTAGATTTGTAAACTGACTTTATATGAGCATATTACCGTCAACATTTGAGTGAAGCTAACTTGTGCTTGTGCATTTCCACCTTGTGCCTGGGCTTGTGCAGCACCCGAATTAGGGAGTTCAGGAAACAAAGTGAGCAATGCAACTTGTCCTTCTGCTTGTGTACCACCTGAATTTGAGGCTCGAGGAAATAAAGGACAGATTGCACCACCACTACTCTTGGGAAACAACAGTATATAAGCAAAGAGTAGCTGTAGTGTTGTACATGGGATTGAAACAACAAAGTCCATCTGATGTCAGGGGTTATATTACTCGTTAGAATCGCGATTCACTTGGTTAGCCTCTTTTCTGTTTGCCTCTTCTTCGATCTCCATAGAACAGAACAGAGAGGCAGGGCAGCTTGTCACTCAAGCGCTTCAATGACACAGCGAATCGGCCACTTCGTCGATGGAATAATCCGGCGATCACTCCTTCACGCACCATCTGTGCAGTTCTCTCGCCATCGTGCCTTTTTTTTCACGGCCGCGCGTCCATCTGTATACTGCCCGCGCTTTTCCCCTCTTCTCGCGCCTCCATTTTTCAAAGCGTGTCGGCGGCCAGAATCCGGAGCGCCTCCATTTTTCTTTTTCCTCTCGATGCTAATTGGGCCTCATCACGTACATGGGCCGACCTCAGTGCTGCTTCCTGCGCTGTTTGCTTCCTACCGCTGGATCACCAATGGAGGGCATCGGGCGTTCTATGTCCCTGGACGTAGAACTGGCTAAGTTGAGCCGGTTCCGTAGTTTTTGGGTTTAGTTTTTCCACTATTGGACGACCACATCAATCTTTGCTTCTGACTTTCTGGTATATATAGCTTAGAAATGTCATTACATATGTGTGTAATCTTTGTTGAACGGCTAACAAAAATTTTACACTCTACTAGGGCTACATTGATTCAAATGTCACTCCTACTCGATGACTCAACAAAATCCTGGGCGTGGCGGTGAAGAGTAATCTACGACCTTGGCAGTATCTTGCCGTTGTACATCTTGTCAAGCAACTGCTTGGCTTCTGGGCGTCGGAGGAGTCCCTTGTTGTTTGGCAGGCCAGTTCCAAGACAGACAGGGCATACCAACTTCCCACGGCCTAATGACATACGCAGCATGATTAATTCTTGAAAACTTAAAAATATGGACATACAAAATTATTGAAATGTTCAAATATACAACATCAACGATATGTAGTGTGTTAATATAAATATAAAAAAGAGTGAAGATGCTGGATTTTCATTGGATGAGGGCATGCATCTGAAACAACATGTGTTGCATATACACTAGATAGGGAGAAATGGTATAAAGAACATACCATAGCAATTTGGGCATTCCGTGAATTCATAAACATCTTTTGCCCTCTTTCGATTGAGGGCCTTCCATTTCCCTGTGCCACCACACATGTCACCTGAATATAGATGAAATTCAATTATCACTCAAGAAAAAGGAGTAACAAGTTTGTAGTTTTGCCAAGACTGAAGCTCCTGACATGAAACTTTACTCCATACAAGTACTAAAAAGTTGTATTTACTACATAAATTGGACCAGCATGTACAATTTCATCAATTCATTTGTGCTAAGAATAGTGTTCCGGTTAGCCACTCAAAACTAGAACTGCTGTTATTTCTTAGTAGACATTAGCTAATCAGTTAAGGTAGGTACTTGCAGTGAAATGAGAGGTGCAGAGCATGACTCAGTATATTAGCATATAAATGGCACACTGCAAGTTGTTAGCTATTCCAATGAACAAATTTGTTGGTTCTATAGTTTCCATTTCTTATTGAAGGTAGATGCCCTATTGGTAGGACTTTGGAAATGATGAAGTCATTCAACACCAACGACGAACAGAGTGAACAAGTGCCAGGAGACCCTTACATATCACAGCACCACTACCATTACAGTTCCTGCAAACAGCTTTCTGTATCCCAGCCTTGTTCATCGTATCCGCAGCGAGTCCGTTTGGTGTACAAAGTGTTGGTCCTGTTGCGCTGATTAAGGTAACAGCACCAAGACAGACAAGACATTTTCGTCTTGAAGGTGTGGTTTCTTCACCCTGTATAGTAGATGGTATGTCAGAACAGTTGCGAGGAAAGGGAAGTGAAATACTGCTGAAAAATAATGCTAAATAGAATAGTAGAGATGCATATTGGGGATCATGAAGACCACCTCTGGAGCAACGACAATTATCTCAATCTATTTCTTTGCAATGGTCACACTCACAACGCTCAAACAACATGACAGGGACACACTAGATCAAAACCAGTAATATTTGGGATGTTTGGTAGTTTCAATTGAACACATCTGCAGATGCTTCTTCAGTTTGTTCTTCTAATAAAACACAAAATCAATGACTGGAATCAAATATGTCCAGATTCTAAATATATATTTTTTTGTAGTAAAGAACTTGGCTACCATATGCTACTACACATAATATGAGATCATGCATGCTCTCTATTCTTATCCATCCCTTCTTAACTCTGATTGTAGAGTTGGAAGAGAAAGCACTGAGAAAGGGAGGACTTGTCTTGAACATTGCTAATGTTGTATACAGGCTACTGAAGTTGGGCACGTGTTTAGCAAACTCTAGTAACTGGACATCAGAAGGCAACACTTACCGTCTTGCCCTTGGAAGTTTCCGTGCATCCTTTTGAATCCTCATCTTTGGCAAGACACCTGATCTGCGATTGCGCTGAATCCAAAGCATGCCAAGAACTGAAAGTAATTAGCCTCAACCTCAAAACCAGGGCTGTTATGTTTCTCCAAGAACACTAAAAATAAGCAGCAAACTAGGCATATTGTGGTCTATATCTGCCAGAGAAGATATTGCAGGGTGGGGAGCAATGTTGAATTCTGCAGATTTGCAGACCATTCTTGAGCAGAGTGAGCACGTTACAGTAGAGAGATAGAGAGAGAGAGAGAGAGAGAGAGAGAGAGAGAGCACCTTTACTCGCCCGGCCGGCTCCTCCACCGACGGCGGTCGCTCGGTGTCGCGAGAAGAGCGCAGGCGAGATTGGTGAGGCCGGCGAGAGGAGCGAGTGGCAGCCAGCGCCCGCCATTGGCACTACTCGCCTCTCTCCCTCTGTAGCTCGAGGACCAGGAGAGGAGGGGAGCGAGCGGCTGCGGCGTTGGAGATAGGGAGGGGGGAGGCCAAAAATATCCGGTCCGGCCTTCCGACCCAGGCATGATGAGTGGTCGGGTTGAATCCAACCCTGTCAAGTCGGGTTCACGAGTCACCACTCGCGAGGCCGAGCGACCGAGCCGAGCCCAAGTGGCCGGCGGCGAGGTGAGAGCACTCTCTGCCTGTGCTTGTGCTCGACGTCGCCGGGGCCGGCGGTGCGTAGAGAGACCAGCAGTTGCCTTTCCCTCCGCGTCCATGGCCGCGCTCGGCTCCAGCACACCCGCGCCCACCCACCACCCGTTACCGCTACCGCCCCGGCGCGGACCGGCGCGGCTGGAGAGTGGAGAGCTCGGTTTGGTGATGCGGCGGCGCCGGCACAAGCAAGGGGAGAGCGATTCAGCGATGCCAGGCCAGCCAGATGCACTTCCGTGTGCGTGCGGCGTGCGCAGCTGGGCATCCCGAGAAAACGGGGATTTTGCCCTTACCGGAAGCGGGTTTTGCTGATATGCCATTACAATTGTGGACTTCATTAGAATGCCATGATGAAACGAGGCACACCCACTAGAATGCTCTGCAAGGAATTTAGTACTAAATTTAATATTTTTATTTGCCCCAGTCTTTTTTCTTTCCCGTTTTGCCCCTAGCCTTATCCCTTCCTCTTTTCTTTTCATTCATGGTGATTCACGGTCACGGCGACGAAGCAAACCAGAGAGACAGAGAGACGGAGACAGACCCGCCGCCGCCACGCGGAGAGAAGAGGAGCACCCGTCTGCGCCAGGCCGCTAGCGCCGCCCTGCCCGTCTGCGCCTGTCTGTCCGCGCTCGAGCCCCCCGGTCTGCGCCTGTCCGTTCGCGTCAGGCCGCCGGCGCCGCCGCCCGCCCAGCCGCCCCAGGCCGCCGCGTCCACGCCAGGCCGCCTCTGCTGCCTCGACCTATCCGTGCCAGGCCAGGAACTTGACTGGAAGACCGATGAAGCGAACCTCGGCGGGCAGAGCCGATCCCTGAAGGTGAAGCTTGCAGGTGTCCTGATTGGTGTTGTCCTTGCTTGTTTGCGCCGCCGTGCTCTGTGGCTGTGCTTGTTTGCGCCGATGTGTTCACGGGTTGGCCATGCCATTGTATATATGCATGCACCAGCACATCTTCACGGATTGGCCATGCCATTGTACATCTAAGTCCTTTGTAACGAAGATGTGTTCTGTGACTTGCTTGTTTGCGCCGATGTGCTCTGTGGCTGTGCTGGCACTCTTTGTTGTCTTTGGGGGGAGGATGCTACCGCGGCTGAGTCTTCAGAGGCAGACGCGCATCCTGGACTGCAGGAGCCTTCGTCTCAGGACGACGCGGCCTGGCCGCTGGCCGACGATGCGAGCAGACAACTGCGGGGGTTCACCTGTGGCCACGCGCAGGCGGCGGCGGGATGCAGGGAGGGGGCAGCGCGCCTGGTGACGTGCAGCCAGTGGGCAGCGCCGGCCGGCGTCGGGCTCCCGCCCTAACACCGGTCGAGACGGACACAGAAGAGAACGGGAGAGAAAGGAGAAAGTGCCGTCACCGTGAGAACGGGAAAGAATAAGACAGAGGAGACAGGGGCAATACGGTCACACCATGCCAAAAGATGGGCTCAGATATTTACAAACTTGCAAAAAAAAACACGAAATGGCATTCTAGTGGGTGTGCCTCGTTTCATAAGGGCATTCTAGCGAAGCCCACAATTGTAATGGCATTCCAGCGAAACCCGCTCCCCGTAAGAGTAAAATCTCCATTTTCTCCCCCCCGGTGCCTGGGCTTCTGCCCAGTGGGCTGGCCCATGAGGAGCTCTAAAATGGTGAAGCCTAGGTTCCACACATTTTTTTGACAACAAGGTTCCACACATTGAAGAGGCACATAAGGCTATCCGCACTCATAGACCTCTATATTCATCCTCTAAAGGGAATATTTCATCCTAGTCACTACAAAATATATAGTTTTCCCGCATCCATTCATCCTCTATCCACTGTGGGGCCCACTTGTCACTTTATCTAAATAGATCCATATGACATCTTGTTTTGAAGTATTTATTGAAACAAATTTAATGGTACAATCGGAATTTAATTTGGTTTTTTGGTTTGAGAGTTATACCATTTTTTTCATCGTTCATCAAGTGGGGCCCGCGCTAGATACTCCTCTCTTTCCTGCTCTCTCACGCACGCCACACATAGCGGAGCCTCGCTATCCCGCTGGAAATAGCAGACCTGCTCTGGTAACATACTGGATGCAGTACTCCGCTGCAGCTACTTCTTCCGCTAAATCCTCTAAAAAAACGTAGCGTACCGGATGTAGGATACGAGTGCAGACAATCTTAGACTATCCGCACTCATGGACCTCTATATTGATCCTCTATACATCCTAGTCATCAAGATTCTCTCATCTATACTCAATTCTCCCGCATCCATCAATCATTTATATCATCCTCTATCCACTGTGGGGCCCACTTATCACTTTATCTAAATATATCCATGTGACATCTTGTTTTGAAGTATTTATTGAAACGAATTTAATGGTGCAATCAGAATTTAATTTAGCCTTTTAGTTTGTGAGTTATAACAATTTTTTAGTTAGTTAAATCAGTGGGACCCACCTCTCCCATGTGCGTGCAGTGGCTGCTGCGTTGCTGCGGCTGCTGCGTATGTGTTGCGTGTCCTTTAGCGTACATCCTATATGCCACCATATTTGGCGAATGGACTATGCTTACGGATAAATTTAACGTACCCGCTGCAGAGCTGTTATCCGCTACCTGATCTGCATATCCTTTAGCGCACGCCGGTAGCGGACCCGGTGCGTATAGCGTAAAAGTACGTTTGTTTCCCAAGTGTAATTTACAATGAAAATCACAAAACATCATCTTGCTACCAGTGATAGCATGAAATAGGGCTAGCTGCGCCCATGGCCATAGACCCCTAGTAAAGACCCGTATGTGCTAGGAGAGCGTCATATCATAGATAAGCTTAACTGGGACCGTCTATGATGTTACGTACATCACAAACGAGTTTTGGACAAACATCCATCTATGATGTCTGATACAATATCAGAGACGACTACGTACCATTTTCCCATCTCTAATGTTGTGCGCACATCAAAGATGGATATATTGAAACCTGAGTCTAATTGAAGGTGACGGTATTAGATACGGGTGGCGTCCGTCCCCGTTTATCTCTGATCGTTCGAAACACATAGGCGTACTTTTAAGAGAAATTCTGAGCTGCATGCGCGGCGCCTTAGAGCTAGCTCCTGCCGTCACTTTCCCATGCACGGAGGCACACGCCGCGCCCGGTGCCCGTGCTACTATATTCACTGTTCACCTAAACGGCTGTTTAGTCCGTTTAAACACCGTTTAAACGATAAACAGAAGTCAGTCATGTTGTTTAAGCCCTAAACGGTGAATTAAACGGTTGGACCGTTTAAACCCGTTTAAATCGTTCAATCTCGTCTAAACGGTCTAAACAAAAGCAGATTAAACGTGATTAAATGAGTTAAACAACCATTTAATCCATAATTAAGTGAATTAAAGGACTACGTCTATCACAATCAATATGAAACTAATTAACATTGTAATTATATGAAGTGTCGTGGGATTTAGATTTCTTCTAACAAGATTATTTGATAGAATATTTGATTTTTACATATGTAAATATGTATGGGTTCTAGCAAATTTTATTTTTACCTACATAAATATGTATATTTTATTGTTATTGTACAAAACCGTTTAGGCCATTTAACTCCGTTTAAACACCATTTAAACGGTCTAAACGCTAAACGAAGGGTGACCGACTGTTTACCGTTTAGTGTTTAGGAAAACATTGACTATACTATGCATGTATGTTATGAGTAGAAATAGGCTTCTGTCTTGGGCCCTGGCCTTGTAATGGATATGGGCCTCAGCCTGTTAGTTCTTAGGCGATGAGTTGTAAGCCGGCGCTGCAGTGAATATAAGCAGACGCCGGTCATTAGACAAGGGTAACGAAGAACAGATTGCTGTAACCGCTCCCTAGCTACCTAAATCCCACGAAATTCAGTCGTGTTCTACTCTGTTCTTCCCCAAATCGTGTTCTTCCCCAAATTCTCCGTCGGCATCTTACCCTCAGCCAAGCTCATCCTACACAGACCCTCAACGAGGAAATCTGGGTTGGCGTCTGGCTGAGAGGCTCCGGATCGGGGAACCCCTCCGCCCTCCGCGAGGTGGAGACGGCGGTAGCGCCGGGCTCGACATCGCCTGGCGGCTCGCGCCTGTCGAGAGCGACGATACCGGCGGAGTGCTCCCCCAGGCTGGGAGAGCTCGAATCCTCGTCGGTCGGGTGCCTGGGCGGGAGGAGGACCATGTCGTAGCCGTGGCCATGCGACATGAACTCTAAACTCCCGAACCAGATCACCGTGGCCAACGGGAGTGGTCACTCGGGGTCAGCCATCCAGGAAAGATTGGCGGGAAAGAAATGTTGGCACGCAGCGGTCCCCTACCTGGCGCGCCAACTGTCGGTGTTCGGTCCCGTGGGGATCCTAAACCGACGAGTGAGTGCTGCGTGTCCCTAACCTGGATGGTGATGCAAGGAGAACACACGGGGGTTTATCCTGGTTCGGGCAAGAGAAGGCCCTACGTCCAGCGGGGGGGGGGGAGAGTTTTGTATTTCCTTGCACCGAGGTGCTTGTGTAGGGGTTACAAGCTTGCGAGAGAGGGCGGTGAGCCCAAGTCCTAGAGAAAGAAAAAAGAGTACAAAGATGATTGCTTGAGATGTTGATCTCTGTGTTGGGAGCCTTGGGTTGCTGGTACTTGGCTTTGGACTTGTGTCTTGCCTGTTTTTCGTGTCCCCTTGTAGGGTCCTGGACGGTCCTTTTTATAGGGTCGGAGGAGGCCAGGGCACCGGGGAACCTTGAGGCGATATTTTGTCGATCCCTGTAGGAGTGATTATAGCGACGTGCCCTGGGAATGGCCGGCTATCCCTGGACACTATGGTGACGTCGGGGATGAGACGGCGAAATAACCCGGAGCGCCGTGCCATACTGTCCTTCCTTCCTTGTCGAACTGTGCTGGGCGTCGAGGCCAGGTCGAGGCCGGGTCGAGACCGGACGGATAAGGCCGAATCCCTGAGATCGCGGAATAGGGGCCTTGTTGTATCCTTCCTCGAGGGTGACTGACGATAAACAGTGCACGGTAAGGTGTGTATAGCGACAGGTTTCACCTCCCATCATGGGATGGGCGGTAAAACAGTGAGGGCTGACACCGGCATTGCTCCCACGTCGATCGTGGTTGCGACCATGTCGGTAGGTGGTAGTAAGTGATCGCATTAAATGCTCTGATTTTTGTCTTGGGGCAGGTGAAGTGAAGGGGTCGAGCGCCCTGACCTGGGGTCACGCGAGTCGGAGTTTTTCCATTGGGTGAACGAGCCTCGTGCGAGTCGGAGTGTGGTCGAGGTGCCCTGTCGTGCGGGACGGGGCGCGGTCGAGGCGTCCTCGTCGAGGGTGCCTCGTACGAGTCAGAGCCGGAGCGCGGTCGAGGCGCTCCGTCGAGCTGGCCTCGTACGAGACGGACCTGGTATGCGGTTTGAGGTGGGCTGCGTTTTACTGTGGCTTAGCCGTTTTGTTTTTATTATCGATGGATGTGGGTATCCCCATACTATTGGTACCGACAATGACACAGTCAAGGTGGTACCAAAGGTGACCCGATCTGAGAGTGATGATAAGATTGCTGCTCTTCGAACATTTAGGCATCGAAACGGCTTGTACTTCAAGTGCGGTGAGAAATGGAATCCAAACCACACCTGTCCAGCTCATGTCTCTTTACATGCTCTAGAGGAGATTTTGGATGCTATGGACATTACTAATTCAGTTGAGGAGGATGATATTGAAGTAGATGTCACAACTGAATCCCAGAAGGTGTTAGCTATTCAAGCCATTTCCCCAGTGCAGGTGAAGCCACGACAGACCATGAAACTATTGGCTCATATTGGAAAACATCATGTGCTTGTGCTAGTCGATTCAGGTTCAATGCTATTCTGATGGTGGCAGATAAATTCACAAAATTTGGACATTTTCTGCCCATCCATCGTTCATTTACAGCTCTGCAGATAGCCCAACTTTACATGAATTAGGTATATAAGCTTCGTGGCCTGCCTAAAGCTATCATATCTGACAAAGATAGGGTATTCACAAGTGTTGTGTGGCAACAACTATTTAGGCTGTCTGATACTAAGCTGATGATGAGCTCATCCTATCACCCACAAACGAATGGGTAGACTGAGCGCTTAAATCAGTGTCTAGAGGCATTTCTGAGATGCACTGTTCACTCTTGCCCCAAACAGTAGAGTAAATGGTTATCAGTGGCAGAGTTTTGGTACAATACCTCAACTCATTCAGCACTTGGTAGATCACCTTTTGAGGTTCTCTATGGCTACTCACTAAGGCAATTGGGAATTGCAAATTTGCAACTATGTACTGTCCCAGATTTGGAACAGTGGTTAAAGGAGAGAGAGCTGCTATCACAGTTGATCAAACAACAATTGCTTCGAGCTCAACAAAGGATGAAAGCACAAGCTGATAAAAATAAAACTGAAAGGAAATTTCAAGAAGGTGATTCAGTATTTCTCAAGCTGCAGCCCTATGTTCAGTCCACTGTGGCAGATAGAACAACTCAAAAGCTGTCATTTAGATTCTATGGACCATACAAGATACTTCAACGAGTTGGCAAAGTGGCATATAAATTGGATCTTCCACCTAGGGTCCATCCTGTTGTGCATGTCTCTCAGCTTAAGAAGCAAGTGCCACCTGCTGTTGGGGTAAGCAATGATCTGTCCTCGGTATCTATTGATCCTTTGCAGCCTTGTTTTCCAGTGAAGGTGTTGAAGCACAGAATGGTCATCCGGGGGGGCTACTGTAATCTGGCAAGTACTCATTCAGTGGGAGGGTTGGCCTGAATCCATGGCAACCTGGGAAGATGAACACTGGATCAAGAAGAAGTTTCCAAATATTCTAGCTTGAGGACAAGCTCTGTTTCAAGGGCAGGAGAATGTTATGAGTAGAAATAGCTATGGGCTTCTATCTTGGGCCTCGGCCTTGTAATGGATATGGGCCTCGGCTTGTTAGCTCTTAGGCGATGAGCTATAAACCGGTACTGCAGTGAATATAAGCATACGCCGGTCATTAGATAAGGGTAACAAAGAAAAGATTGCTGTAACTGCTCTCTAACTACTTAAATCCCATGGAATTCAGCCCTGCAATTCGTGCTTTTCCCAACCTAAATTCCAATCTAGTTACTTGATCCCATAGCAATGTATGCGAGGTGCCACGCGGCTGACTGGCCACCGCCAGTCGTTGCGTGTGCGACATGGATGCAAAACTTGTGGATTGGAATTTGGAGCAACTACGCGCGGGCTCACACATGTCATGCAAACGATGGATCAAGATTGAATTTAAATCATAATTTTGAACCACCAAAGAGAGACATGGAAGTAGCATCTATTTTCACGCCCCTACAGGCTAGATCTACATTCTAATAGATCAAGTTCGGAAGTGGTTGATCCAGTGACTAAAATTTAGGAGGTGTCATATGGGGGTGTCTCATGAGGTATTCGGATACTAATAAAAAACAAATTATAGAATCCGTCCGTAATTCGTGAGACAAATTTATTAAGCCTAATTAATCCATCATTAGCACATGTTTACTGTAGCACCACATTATCAAATCATGGACTAATTATGCTTAAAAAATTCATCTCGCAAAACAGTCTTAATGTGTGCATTTAGTTTCGTAATTAGTCTATATTTAATATTTCATGTATGTGTCATCCATCCTATGGCACAGCGAAAGTTTAGCTGGGAAATCCACCTGCCGATTCAGATTCATGCATCCGGACGTCCGTCCGTTTGCCTGCCAGCCATGCATGCAGGATTGCAGATGCAGAGGGCGACGCAGTGGCACACTGCCCCTGCCGGGGCTGTCCAGCGCGCAGTTTAGACTGACCGCACTGGGATACGGCATAGCATCCGCTAAAGGGGTTAGAGGAGCATATACCGAGAAACGCCCTGCAGCGGAGACGGGAAAGGATCCGCTACGCGCGCGTCGTCCGCTATTCGTAGCGTTTTCACGGATGTCCGCTACGCGCGGACGTGGCGCGTGGGGCCCGCCGACCACCACCACTGAGAGAGCTAGGGACGGAGCATAGAACGGACGCGCGAGCTCCTCCCCGCGCCGGCGGCCCACGCCCGGCTCGCCTCGCCTCTACCGGAGGCAGCTGCGCTCCCCGCGCCTGTGCCCGGCTGACCCGTGGCCAGAGGAGGCGGCCGTCCCCGCTGAAAGTCCCTAGTTTGGTTTTGGGTAATTGATGAAACCTAGGACTAACCTTTGTATCTAAGTGGATGATTTAGATAAAGGTGGTCATTGAATATGAGACATGACATTGACTCATATGACCAATATGATGAAGACCAAGATGAGGCTTGGCTCGATGGACCGGTTGTGAAGGTGAAGGGCAAGTCGAGGCTTCGAAGCGAAAGACCATGCGATGGTGAAGCTTGAGCAAGACTTGGCGCCGACGGACCGATGCAACGGTGAAGAGCAAGTGAAGTCAAGGTCGATGGATCGAGATGGTCATGTGATGATATGAAGTGGATCATATCATTTGGAGAAACAAAATGGGCTCAAGGCAAAGGTATAACCATAGGGCCATTTTGTTTTACACTCAAGACACCATAGAGGGTGTGAGTGGTTTAGGGTCGATAGCCGAACTATTAAGAGGGGAAGTCTTATCGGTTATTCGACGCATGGGTGCCACTAGGTGAATTCATGAAGTGCATTGCATGTAGGGCCTAGTGAGCTAACTGGAAAACCTTTGAAAATGATTGAGAAAAAGCTAACACACAAGCACATGGAGATGTACACTTGATGGTGTTGGCACATTTGCAAAGGTGGCGTTGGTCGCGCTGTGGTTTGCGGGTAGAGAAGGGTGTGGGTTCCTTTCTCCCTCCCGTCGAGCGTGCGAGCGCGGGATTCAGGCGATTTCGGGGAAATGAAATGCCTATTTTCCATTGCGCCGGAAGTCGGAAAAGAAACGGAGGCGAACGCGGTCACAGAAGTGACCGGACGCTGTACCGGACGCTGCACCGGACGCGGTCACTGTGCGTCCGGCGCGTCCGGTCAGTACTGCGCAGAGGTCAGGCGTGCGAGCGAGGGTTTGCCACCGGCGCGTCCGGTGACTCGCGGGACCGGCGCGTCCGGTCATGCGAACAGCGGTTCACGAAGACGTCGGACGCGGTGCGCGTCCGGTCACACACGATCGGACGCGTCCGGTCGTCCAGGGAGCTTACTGGACTCCCACCGGACGCGGGCACTGTGGCGTCGGGTCCGTTCTTCAGCGCGTCCGATCGTTGGTTCGTCTTGCGCGACTCAGGGTTGACCGGTGCGTCCGGTGTGTCACGGGACCGGCGCGTCCGGTCGTGACCAGCGCGTCCGGTCATCACGAGCAGCGCGTCCGGTCATGTGTCGCGGGCGCGTGGTACTGTGCGACCGGCGCGTCCGGTCGTTTGAACTGCGCGTCCGGTCATCGCGTTTGACCGTTGGTGCGCAGTAACCGTTGGAGGATCTAACGGTCGTTTTTGAAATCGGGGGACACGTGGACGTCGCGGAGCGACCGGACGCGGTTGGGCGCGTCCGGTCAGTTACGACCGGCGCGTCCGGTCGTCCCGAAAAACGGACAAGTGGAGTGGCAACGGCTCTATTTGGATGGGATGCTTATAAATACTTGTTGGCCGGCCCTTGGGGAGGTCGCTTGGCATTTCTAACACTCTTGTGCATCCTTTGAGCTAAAGCAACTCCTCCCACTCATCTCCCTTGCTTGATTGCAAATCAAAAGTGAGATTGAGTGATCCCAAAGTGCATTGCATAGCTTGAGGGCATCTAGTGGCACTTGTGGGTGGTTTAGCCGGTGGATTTCTTGTTACTCTTGGAGAGTACCGCTCCTAGCCGGCTTGGAGATTGTTGGAGGCGTTGGCAAGAGAAGGTGATTGTTCTTGGCCACCTCCGGTTGATTGTGAGAGGTTCTTGTGCTTTCCTCGGCGGGACGCCAAAAGCAACTCTATTGGATTGCGCGTGTCATTGAGTTACCTCACTTGAGAGTGGCGTCTTGCGGTGCCTTACGGGGCGTGCCTTGAGGGGCAAGTGACTTGAGGGTCACACCGGGGAACCATCTAAGTGTTGGTCGACACAACCGGTGACGTAGCTTGTCGGTGCACAAGTGAACACCGGGTGAACAAAAATATTGAGTCTCTTGTCTCCCGGTGATTGGTCTCCATATTGTATTGTTGTCAATATTGATTGATTGTATATCATCTTGGTGATTGGCAACATCTTCACTTCACCGTCGGTATAAGAATCACAATCCTCTCTCTTGCATTTACATTCACTAGTTTATCTTGTGTAGCTCTAGTGGTAGCCTTTGCTAGTAGTTGTTAGCTTGCTCACTAGTGTAAGTTAGTGACCTAGCACTTGTGTGAACTAGAGATCATAATCTACTAGACTTGTGGATAGGAGGCTTGCATCACAACCGTAGGCTAAGCAAAACTCGCTTTACGCCGTTTGTTATTCTAACAAGTTTGTTTAGTGGTGCTTGTAGAATTTTTATAGGCTATTCACCCCCCCTCTAGCCATCTAGGACCTTACAAGTGGTATCGGAGCCGTGGTCACCGTTTTAATCAAGGCTTAACATCCTTCGGTGTGAAAAATGGCTCAAATTGTGTTCAATCATGTTGGGGGCAAGCCACCGTTCTTTGATGGTGTTAGTTCTTTTGCTCATTGGAAGAGAAAGATGACAATGTACCTTGGTTCTATTCATGAGAGAGTATTGGAAGTCACCGAGAATGATTTTGCTATCATTGATCCCGATCATCTCACCGATGAAGATAGAGCAAATAGAACATGCAATAGAATGGCTCTCAATACACTTTACAATGGTATTGACACAAAAGTATTTGAGGGCATCAAGGATTTGGAATTGGCAAATGAAGTGTGGACAAGGTTAAGTGAGACATATGAGGGCACTAAGGTTGTGAAGAGTGCCAAGCTATATGGGCTCAAGAGTGAGTTTGAGAACTTCAAGATGAAAGAAGAGGAAACAATCTTAGAAATATTTCATAGATTGCAAGTCATTGTGAATGATCTCAAGAGCTTAGGGCACAAGACACAAGACCAAGATTTTTGCCACAAGTTTTTGTTGAGCTTACCTAAAAGATTCAAGATGTTGATCATGATGCTACAAAGAGATGGGCTTGAAACAATAAAGCCTAATGATTTGCTTGGAGAGGTATTGACCTTTGACAAGTATGATCAAGATGTTGATGAGAAGGAGGAAGAAAAGAAGAAGAAGACCGTGGCATTCAAGGCCACCTCCTCAAAGGGCAAAGCTTCAATTCAAGAAGAAGATGACGATGAAGAAGATGAAGAATTGGAAGTTGATGATGAGGCACTTGCTCTAGTTGTCAAAAATATTGGCAAAATGTTTATCAAAAGAAGAGGCTTCAAAAAGAGAAATGACAATTTCAAGAGCAATGAGCAACAAAGAAAGTGCTTCAATTGTGATAGCACCGAGCACCTTCAAGCGGAATGTCCCTATGACAAGAAGAAGAACAACAAGAGGGGCAAGTTTGAGAAGAAGAAGAAAGAAGCCAAGATGACATTCAAGAGAGGCAAGAATGGTGCCTATGTGATCACTTGGGAAAGTGATGATAATGAAGAAGAAGAAGAATCATCCAACAAGGCTTTTGCTTCCATTGCTATCAACAAGAAGCCATCACTATTTGATTCATCCTCTTCATGCTTCATGGCTAAAGAAGCTAAGGTATTATATGATGAGAGTGATGATGAAAGTGAAATGGAATATGCTCATGATAGTGATAGTGATAATGATAATGAAAATGATGATGATGAACCAACTAAAGAACAACTATATGACTTGTTGCAACAAACTAGAGACATAGCTATTGCCAAGGACAAAGAGTGTAAGAAGCTTTCAATGAAAGTAGCAATACTTGAGAAAGTCCTTAGTGAGCTTAAGACCACTCATGAGAGTCTAGTGGAAGACCATGAGGATCTTGATAAGGCTCATTCCAAGCTTGAAAAAGCTCACTCATTGGTACTTGAGCAACAAGCAAAGAAGGAGGTTGTTGTATCATGTGATATAGGTGTTACATGTGATATAATTGATGAATCCTTTAATGAACCTATCATCATGTCAAATGCTAACCCTTCTTGTAGCTCTTCATCCACCACCACCAACTCTACCTCCACTACTAGTGATGGTTTCACTTGTGATGCCTCACTAATGGTTGAGAATGAGACTCTCAAGAGAGAGGTGGATGAGCTCACTCACGCCTTAGGCAAGGCCTATGGTGGTGAGGCCCGCTTGCTTAAGTGCTTGGGTAGCCAAAGGTTCTCTCTTAACAAAGAGGGATTGGGCTACACCCCCAAGAAAGGCAAGTCGGCCTTTGCAACTCCAAAGCCTAGCTTTGTGAAAAGCAATGGTCGGTTTTGCAAAAGATGCAAGCAAGTTGGGCACCTAGAGCATAATTGCAATAAAAAGAACCAAAGCAAGAATCTTGTTAATGCTATACCTTTTGATTCTTGCTATGTGCTTACCAAGGGTGTGAAGGGTGTGCAAGCTAAGTTTGTTGGTACACCAATTGTGGGCCCAAAGAAGAAGGCTATTTGGGTACCAAAGAGCTTAGTTACTAACCTACAAGGACCCAAGCAAAAATGGGTACCTAAGCTTCATTGATTTGCTTGTAGGTCAATTACAAAGCCGGAGGAAGGCATTGGATTATTGATAGTGGGTGCACTCAACACATGACCGGTACATCAAGAATGTTTGACTCAATCAATGACAATGATAGTGGTGTTGATTCTATCACATTTGGCAATAACAAGAAAGGCAAGGTTATTGGGTTGGGCAAGATTGCAATATCAAATGACATGAGTATCTCCAATGTGTTGCTAGTTGAAAGCTTGGATTTCAATCTCCTATCCGTAGCACAAATATGTGATCTAGGCTACAAATGCATCTTTGGGGTTAATGATGTGGAAGTTATTAGTGTGGATGGTTCAAATGTGGCATTCAAGGGTTTTAGATATGAGAATCTCTACCTAGTTGACTTCAATGCTAAAGAAACTTCTTTGACAACTTGCTTAGTCTCCAAATCAAGCATGGGTTGGCTTTGGCATAGAAGGCTTGGTCATGTTGGCATGAAACAATTGAAGAAGCTTACAACTCACAATCTTGTCAATGGTTTGAAAGATGTTGAATTTGAGAAGAATAAGCTTTGTAGTGCATGTCAAGCCGGGAAGCAAGTTGGAAGCTCACATCCAAAGAAGAGTACAATGAGCACATGCAAAGCATTTGAGTTGATGCACATGGATCTATTTGGACCAACAACATATACAAGCATAGGCGGCAATAAGTATGGATTTGTCATAGTGGATGACTTCACAAGATTCACATGGGTATTCTTTCTTAGTGACAAAAGTGAAGTGTTTGACACCTTCAAAACATTTCTCACTAGAGTTCACAATGAGTTTGAGATTAGAATCAAGAAAGTGAGAAGTGATAATGGAAGTGAGTTCAAGAATACAAGTATTGAAGAACTTTGTGATCATTATGGTATTGGACATCAATTCTCGGCCAAGTATACTCCACAATCAAATGGCCTAGTTGAGAGAAAGAATAGAACATTGCTTGATATGGCTAGATCAATGCTTCATGAGTACAATGTGAGTCAATCATTTTGGGATGAAGCAATCAATACCGCTTGCTACTACATCAATAGACTATATTGTCATCCATTGCTAGAGAAGACCCCTTATGAGCTACTTCATGGAAGAAAGCCCAATATTTCTTATTTTAGGGTTTTTGGTTGCAAATGCTATATCTTGAAGAAGGGCACTAGATTGGGGAAATTTGATAAGAGATGTGATGAGGGATTCCTACTTGGTTATTCAACTACAAGCAAAGCTTATAGAGTTTGGAACAACTCAAGTGGCATTCTAGAAGAAGTCCATGATGTGCAATTTGATGAAACCAATGGGTCACAAGATGAAGAAGAAAATCTAGATGATATTGGTGGAACTCTATTAGTGGAAGCAATGAAGAACATGGACATTGGAGACATTAGAGCAAAGCAAGTAATTGATATTCAAGATGATGATAAAGATCAAGTGCTCAATTCACCATTCAAGCTAGTTAGTGACTCTCAAGTGCAAGATCATGGTGCTAGTTCTTCTCATCAAGATACATCAAGTGTTCAACCAAGCTCAAGCAATCAAGTGCAAATACTCCAACCACAACATGTTGCAAGAGATCACCCCATTGATAGTGTTATTGGTGATATTAGAAGTGGTGTGCTAACAAGATCAAGATTAGCTATGTTTTGTGAGCATGCATCATTTGTGTCAACCATAGAACCAAAGAAGATAGAAGAAGCTTTGAGGGATGCCGATTGGATCATGGCTATGCAAGAAGAGCTTAACAATTTCACAAGAAATGATGTTTGGGAGTTGGTAGAAAGGCCAAATGACTACAATGTGATTGGAACCAAGTGGGTGTTCAAAAACAAGCAAGATCAAGATGGCATTGTAGTGAGAAACAAAGCAAGACTAGTTGCTCAAGGTTACACTCAAGTTGAAGGTCTTGACTATGATGAGACATATGCTCCCGTGGCAAGATTGGAGGCAATAAGGATTCTATTGGCTTATGCTTGTGCACACAACATCAAGCTATATCAAATGGATGTCAAAAGTGCATTTCTCAATGGGATCATCAATGAGTTAGTCTTTGTTGAGCAACCTCCCGGATTTGAAGATAACAAGAAACCCAACCATGTGTACAAGTTGAAGAAGGCTTTATATGGCTTGAAGCAAGCACCTAGAGCATGGTATGAGAGGCTAAGGGATTTCCTTCTCTCTAAGGGATTCAAGATGGGCAAGGTTGATACAACTCTATTCACCAAGAAGATTGGAAATGATCTATTCATAGTGCAAATATATGTTGATGACATCATCTTTGGATCAACCGATCAAGCTTATTGTGAAGAATTTGGTGCTATGATGGCCAAAGAGTTTGAAATGTCTATGATTGGTGAACTTAGCTACTTCCTTGATCTCCAAGTCAAGCAATTGAAAAATGGTACATTTGTGAGTCAAGGGAAATACATAAGAGACATGTTGAAGAAGTTTGGAATGCAAGATGCAAAGCAAATTTCAACTCCAATGGGTACAAATGGAAATTTGGATAGTGATCTTGATGGCAAAATGGTGAATCAAAAGGAATATCGGTCTTTAATTGGAAGTCTACTCTATGTCACCGCATCAAGGCTGGATGTCATGTTTAGTGTTTGCATGTGTGCAAGATATCAAGCCTCACCTAGAGAGAGTCATCTCACGGCTGCAAAGAGAATATTGAGGTACTTAAAGCAAACAAGAGATGTTGGACTATGGTATCCCAAGGGGTCAAAGTTTGAATTGATTGGATATTCGGACTCCGACTATGGGGGTTACAAGATCAATAGAAAGAGCACAAGTGGCACATGTCAATTACTTGGAAGATCACTTGTGTCATGGTCCTCAAAGAAACAAAATAGTGTGGCAATCTCTACCGCCGAAGCCGAATATGTGAGTGCGGGGAGTTGTTGTGCACAATTGCTATGGATGAAATCAACTTTGAAGGATTATGGCTTCAACTTCAAGAATGTGCCATTGCTATGTGATAATGAGAGTGCAATCAAGATGATACAAAACCCGGTTCAACATGGAAGAACAAAGCATATTGACATAAGGCATCATTTCATTAGAGATCATCAACAAAAGGGAGATATTGCCATTGAAAGTGTTGGCACCGATGATCAACTTGCCGATATTCTCACTAAGCCACTTGATGAAAAGAGATTTTGCAAGCTAAGGAATGAATTGAACATTCTTGATTTCTCAAACATGAGTTGAATGCACCCCACCCACTGATTGACATGCCTCTCCTTCGACATTGCAAGGTAAAGTTGATTGACATGTCATTCATCCTATGCTAAGGACTTACTAGAGCATGTAGACATAATAAGTGGTATGCATGAGCATTCATGATAAATCAAATGAATTTGATGGATATATGTTACCACTATTGCCTCTATGCTTGATTTGATCTAGTGGTGGCATATGACATGTTTGTGAGCTTGCAAACCTAGTGTTGAATCTAGAAAATTTGCTAAAGTGTTTAATTCAACATAGGCAAGATAACCCTTCTTATGAGGTGTGAAGAAGCTTGTCTTTGGTTCAAATCGAATTAAATATCTTTGGCAAGTATTCTAGGTTGAACCAAAATTGATAATTCTTAACCTACTCCATCAAACATTTTTCTTCTCTCCACAATTTGATCCCATTTTTGGGTAAGTTGTTGACAAAGGGGGAGAGAAAAAGATGATTCAACATGATAAAGGGGTAAATAAAATAAAATTTTTGATGCACACAAGTAGGGGGAGCAAGCTCATAAACAAAGTTGTTGCATTTGTTTGTGCATTCTCATATGACTTGCTCATTGCACATGTATTTAAATTCAATATACATACTTGTGTGGTGCAATGCTAGTATAGAACTTGGATGATGAAATGATCTACTAGCATGCATAGGAATAGTTTACTTGTGGTATCTAGACATGCCTAAAGTTTTTACAAGTGGTCCAAGAACCTTTACATATAATGTTGATCTCACGAGGTTCTTGAGTTTTTGATGGATGTCTAGTTACTTCATGGTGCTAAGGATGGTGTAAAAGGCAACTCCGATTGGTATCACGCTTCAAAGGTCCATTTCTTACACCTTAGCATCATTTTGGTAGAATTACTCTCCCAACACTTCTATCCAAGCATATGTGCAAAGCTTTCAATCCAAACTCTAGGCACATATGTAGGGGGAGCTAATGCTACCAAAACCGAGCTTGTGATAATTGTCCAAACTTTACTTATGAGCAAAATGATTGGACAAGTATGACAAGTTCAAAACTTTTATTATCAAAATCATCTTTGTGAGGGTTGTCATCAATTACCAAAAAGGGGGAGATTGAAAGTCCCTAGTTTGGTTTTGGGTAATTGATGAAACCTAGGACTAACCTTTGTATCTAAGTGGATGATTTAGATAAAGGTGGTCATTGAATATGAGACATGACATTGACTCATATGACCAATATGATGAAGACCAAGATGAGGCTTGGCTCGATGGACCGGTTGTGAAGGTGAAGGGCAAGTCGAGGCTTCGAAGCGAAAGACCATGCGATGGTGAAGCTTGAGCAAGACTTGGCGCCGACGGACCGATGCAACGGTGAAGAGCAAGTGAAGTCAAGGTCGATGGATCGAGATGGTCATGTGATGATATGAAGTGGATCATATCATTTGGAGAAACAAAATGGGCTCAAGGCAAAGGTATAACCATAGGGCCATTTTGTTTTACACTCAAGACACCATAGAGGGTGTGAGTGGTTTAGGGTCGATAGCCGAACTATTAAGAGGGGAAGTCTTATCGGTTATTCGACGCATGGGTGCCACTAGGTGAATTCATGAAGTGCATTGCATGTAGGGCCTAGTGAGCTAACTGGAAAACCTTTGAAAATGATTGAGAAAAAGCTAACACACAAGCACATGGAGATGTACACTTGATGGTGTTGGCACATTTGCAAAGGTGGCGTTGGTCGCGCTGTGGTTTGCGGGTAGAGAAGGGTGTGGGTTCCTTTCTCCCTCCCGCCGAGCGTGCGAGCGCGGGATTCAGGCGATTTCGGGGAAATGAAATGCCTATTTTCCATTGCGCCGGAAGTCGGAAAAGAAACGGAGGCGAACGCGGTTACAGAAGTGACCGGACGCTGCACCGGACGCTGCACCGGACGCGGTCACTGTGCGTCCGGCGCGTCCGGTCAGTACTGCGCAGAGGTCAGGCGTGCGAGCGAGGGTTTGCCACCGGCGCGTCCGGTGACTCGCGGGACCGGCGCGTCCGGTCATGCGAACAGCGGTTCACGAAGACGTCGGACGCGGTGCGCGTCCGGTCACACACGATCGGACGCGTCCGGTCGTCCAGGGAGCTTACTGGACTCCCACCGGACGCGGGCACTGTGGCGTCGGGTCCGTTCTTCAGCGCGTCCGATCGTTGGTTCGTCTTGCGCGACTCAGGGTTGACCGGTGCGTCCGGTGTGTCACGGGACCGGCGCGTCCGGTCGTGACCAGCGCGTCCGGTCATCACGAGCAGCGCGTCCGGTCATGTGTCGCGGGCGCGTGGTACTGTGCGACCGGCGCGTCCGGTCGTTTGAACTGCGCGTCCGGTCATCGCGTTTGACCGTTGGTGCGCAGTAACCGTTGGAGGATCTAACGGTCGTTTTTGAAATCGGGGGACACGTGGACGTCGCGGAGCGACCGGACGCGGTTGGGCGCGTCCGGTCAGTTACGACCGGCGCGTCCGGTCGTCCCGAAAAACGGACAAGTGGAGTGGCAACGGCTCTATTTGGATGGGATGCTTATAAATACTTGTTGGCCGGCCCTTGGGGAGGTCGCTTGGCATTTCTAACACTCTTGTGCATCCTTTGAGCTAAAGCAACTCCTCCCACTCATCTCCCTTGCTTGATTGCAAATCAAAAGTGAGATTGAGTGATCCCAAAGTGCATTGCATAGCCTGAGGGCATCTAGTGGCACTTGTGGGTGGTTTAGCCGGTGGATTTCTTGTTACTCTTGGAGAGTACCGCTCCTAGCCGGCTTGGAGATTGTTGGAGGCGTTGGCAAGAGAAGGTGATTGTTCTTGGCCACCTCCGGTTGATTGTGAGAGGTTCTTGTGCTTTCCTCGGCGGGACGCCAAAAGCAACTCTATTGGATTGCGCGTGTCATTGAGTTACCTCACTTGAGAGTGGCGTCTTGCGGTGCCTTGCGGGGCGTGCCTTGAGGGGCAAGTGACTTGAGGGTCACACCGGGGAACCATCTAAGTGTTGGTCGACACAACCGGTGACGTAGCTTGTCGGTGCACAAGTGAACACCGGGTGAACAAAAATATTGAGTCTCTTGTCTCCCGGTGATTGGTCTCCATATTGTATTGTTGTCAATATTGATTGATTGTATATCATCTTGGTGATTGGCAACATCTTCACTTCACCGTCGGTATAAGAATCACAATCCTCTCTCTTGCATTTACATTCACTAGTTTATCTTGTGTAGCTCTAGTGGTAGCCTTTGCTAGTAGTTGTTAGCTTGCTCACTAGTGTAAGTTAGTGACCTAGCACTTGTGTGAACTAGAGATCATAATCTACTAGACTTGTGGATAGGAGGCTTGCATCACAACCGTAGGCTAAGCAAAACTTGCTTTACGCCGTTTGTTATTCTAACAAGTTTGCTTAGTGGTGCTTGTAGAATTTTTATAGGCTATTCACCCCCCCTCTAGCCATCTAGGACCTTACACCCGCTCCGTGCTCGCCCACGCCGAGGAGGGAGCGGCTGTGAGGTCGCCCGCCCGCTCGCAGCTCGCGAGCCGCCGCCCGCCCGTAGCTCTCGCGCCGGCCCGGGGTAGCAACCGCGGAGGCCTGGGACTCTCACCGACGGCGCCGGATCCGTCCGCCGGTGGAGCAGGGGAGCAGGGCGGCGGCCTGCGCGCGGGGCTCGCCTGCCATGGCCGCGGCCTACGCGCCCTTGCCCTGTGGTCGGACGCGAGAGAGATGGCGGGGAGAGAGAGAATGGCGGGGTGGGAGAGAGAGGCGAGGCGAGGCAGAGGAGCCTGCCCCCGCGCCGCCGCGACCGAGCCCGCCCTGCTCGCCCGTGCCACCGTGGTCGTGCCTGCGTGGGGTCCACCGACCTCGCTGCTCCCTCCTCCCTCCACCTCCGCGGCTCGCCGGGGCCGGAGGAGGCGGCTCGCTGGGGCCGGGGCGGAGCGAGTCCACCGACGCTGGGGAGAGAGAGAGATAGCGTTGGGAGGGAGTGAGGTAAAAAAAGGGGGAAAAAATCTAAGGTGTGGGTCCCACCTTGTATAGAGGATGAGATAGAGTATGGATGGGTGCGGGAGAATTGGATATAGAGGAGAGAATTTTGATGATTAGACTATCCGCACTCATGAACCTCTATATTCATCCTCTATACATCCTAGTCATCAAGATTCTCTCCTCTATACCTAATTCTTCCGCACTCATCCATCCTCTATCATCCTCTATCCACTGTGGGGCCCACTTGTTACTTTATCTAAATATATCCATGTGAGATCTTATTTTGAAGAATTTATTGAAACGAATTTAATGGTGCAATTGGAATTTAATTTGGTTAATTCACTACGGGAGAAAGGAACTTCGCCGACAGCCCCACATTTTGCCGACAGCCAGCCCCAGGGCTGTCGGCGAAGGAAGTCTTTGCCGATAGCCTATCCCCGCTGTCGGCAAAGAATTCTTTGCCGACAGCCCATAGGCTCCCTGCTGTCGGTGAACAAACACTGTCGGCAAAGATATCTTTGCCGACAGTGTTGTTGTCAGCAAAGAAATCCTGTCGGCAAAGAACTGGCTGGGAAAACGGTGGACAGACGCCGTTAACTTCGCCGACAGCACGTCTTTATGCTGTCGGCAAAGATATCTCTTTGCCGACAGCCTAGCCATGCTGTCGGCAAAGAGTTTGCATTTTTTTTGAATTTTGACTTCAAACTTTTTATATGGCCTAATTATATTGTTTACAAGCATATGTTCTAATTTGGGCCCTTTTTATAACATTTTGCTATATTTTGTTAATTTATTTTGTTTACTTGAATTTTCTCGCATAATCCAAAATTAAACTGCAGGTGCATGAAATAATGAAACGTAGCCATTCGAAAAATTTCATGCACCTGCAGTTCAATTTTGGATTATGCGAGAAAATTCAAGTAAACAAAATAAATTAACAAAATATAGCAAAATGTTATAAAAAGGGCCCAAATTAGAACATATGCTTGTAAACAATATAATTAGGCCATATAAAAAGTTTGAAGTCAAAATTTAAAAAAAATGCAAACTCTTTGCCGACAATGGAAAAAATACGCGACCTACAAAGTACATGCATACATCTATCCCTAATAATTAAGAGGCAAAATTTCCGGCCATTTTTTTTATCTATCCATTTTTTGTGGTCCGTATCCCTCTAACTACCGGACAAGAGTTTTTTCCGTCTAGACTTATATATATACTCATGCTCATACGAGTTAAAATAGATTTTGTCTAGCATGATATAGTCAAATTCCAAAACGTACTCAAATAGAAAAAGGTAACCCTTTATCTTTGTGCATTATATTTTATTCTCGTTTATATTTGTTTCTTTTTCCATCTATCTGCAGTCCGTATCTTGCGTTCGTTTTTTTTTGAGAAAAGCTATGTTTTGCCCGTGTGATTCGTTGCTTCCTGTCACACGTTTTTTTGGCCGTCGGATCTGGCCCTGGAGCTTTCTGCGCCGCTCTTCATCTGACCGCTCGCCTGTTCGGTTGCCCTTTGGGTTTTCTCTCTGACCCGCGTGGCCCACATGTCAGCTCTTTTTTTTTGAAACGCGCGCATTTACTATCTCTTTTGACCTGTTCACTGCCTTTCCCCATTCCTTTTCGTCTCCCCCGGTTCAGTGGCGGAGGCTGAGGTGGAGCCCTAGGCGGAGGGGCTCCCCGCCGGCGATTCGCCGTCCTTTGTGAGTTTTACTTGTAGTTTTTGATTGGATGTAGATCCCTTCGTTCTCGACCTGACTTTGACTTGATTTCTCCGTTTTTTTTGGTATTTTCTTTTTGTTTTGCGTAGGCTGATTTCTTCCCCCTCCGGAGGCCGTGGTGGAGGTGCTCACCGTCGTCGATCTGCCGTCGTTGGTGAGTATCAGCGCTTGTTAATGATTTAGATGTTGACCTGTTTCCTTTAATTTGGTTGGATTTCTATCTTTTTTTGATTCTATCTTTTCCTTTTCGTGTTTTGTGTCTGTTGTTGCGGAGGTGGAGGCATAGGCTGAGGTCGAGGATTAGCCGCAACTCTACCCGCGCCGGATCCGGAGCTGGCCGAGGCTGTGCTGGAGTTGGAGGCGGAGACCGAGTTCAGTCTTCCTTATCGTTGTTTGTTTTAGGGCCGCCGCCGAATGATTTTTTTGTTTCTCGCGGATTTTCGCGGATCTGTCCGTGGGCGTGCGCCTCCATCCGGATGATCCCAACTCTCGTGTTCGCTATGACACCTTTCAGCCTTTGCTAGCTTCTCCTTTCCTGCTTTATCTGCTACTGCTGGTTGCTCTCGTTGGAGTTGGGGACGTTTCTGTTCCGGAATATAGGCGCTATCAGATTTACGGCAGGAGACTGGACTAACAGAGCACGGGCCCCTAGCGTTCACTACTGGAAACTCGAATTGCTCTGTGGGTGACCAATTTTTCTGTGCGTTTTTTTTGGTACGCACAGAAAAATATCGATTTTTCTGTCGGTTTCAAAATATCCCGACAGAAAAATAAAAAAACCCACAGAATAATTATATAATTTTTCTGTGCGTGTGAGTAAACACACGGAAAAAATAAACACTCACAGAAAAATTGAACTTTTTGTGTCGGTTCTTTAAATCCTCACAGAAAAAATATATACACGCAAGGAAAAATTGTATTATTCTGTCGGTTCTTTTATAAACGCACAGAAAAACATAGACACGCACAGAAAAATTCAAACGCCCACTAGGATCAGGCGTTCGCGCTTTCCATTTTGGCGTTCGCGCTTTCCGTTTTGGCGTTCGCGCGTTCTCATGAAAAGAAAATACATTAATTAATAAAAATAAATAAAAAACAGAAAAATCCTATCCCTAACCTGCTGCCGCCACCCCGGCCCAACACCCTCGCACTCGACCGAACCAGCACCGCACGCACTCGCCCGCAAACCAGGTCGCCGCTAACGCTGTGCTCCCCTTCCCGCCGCCGCACGCAGCACGCCCCGCCGCCGCAGAACGCCCGCCGCCGCCGCAGCTCCGCTCCCATGCCGTCCACCGCAACCAGGTCGGCAGCCTCTAGATCCGCGCCTCCCTAAGCTCCCCGCCGGCCGCCGCCATCGATTCCGCGCCCTCCCCTTCCCCAGCCGGCCGGCGGCCGCGCCCTCCCCTTCCCCAGCCCGCCGGCGGCCGCGCCCCCTCCCGTGCGCTGGCCTAGGTCCTCCGGCCGCGCCCCCTCCCGTGCACTGGGTGGCGGCCGCTGGCCGCTGGCCGCTGGGTGCCAGCCGCTGGCCGCTGGTGCTCCGGGGCGCGTCCCCAGGGACCTTCCCCTCCACTGCTCGTCTCGGCGCGACGACCCTCCTCTCCTTGTCGGTCTCCCCCGCCCTGCTCTTCCATCCTCCAGATCTGGCCACCAGTGCAGTCTGCTTCGGTCAAGGTACACCTCTGCAAGGAACATAATCATGCATTTATTTTTTTTTGAGGGAAAATCATGCATTTACTTTATATTGTCCAATATGCCATATCCTGTATAACATTCATTAGCATGGAACTCACCAGTCTGCCCCTTGGTGAAGCTATATCCCTTTGAACTAACATAAGTTGTCCATGTTGCTCCTTCTATTTTGCATCTGATCATATTTGATCCTAAAACTAATTTTCAGTAGTTATGACACTATATGTATTTGTAGATAATAACATGGTTATTTCAGTTATAGGCTTGCTGAGTACTGCAGATAGATGATCCTAGCTGGGGTGGATGCACAGTAGGTGCATGGGGGTACAGCTGTACCCCCAAAACTTCGCCAAATGTTTGCACCTTTTTTCCCATTCAAGTTACTATAAAGATGGCATTGCTGCCTTTGTTTAGGACCTCAATCACTTCGTGTCGATGAATGCACGTACTGTCTTAATCAGTGTGAATGGTTTATTTAAGATGCTATACCTGATTTACACATATTAGTTCCCACACTCAATATGGAACATATAGCCTTAGTCTTGCCATCTCACATCGCTTTGAAATGTATGGATGTATCCATTTCAGTTCAGTGTGCTGCTGCCTGTTCTGTTTTGCGGAATGGAGATGGCCTATTGCTTTTCTAACTTCCTATTCTCTAATAAGTAAACAATACAAATGTTGTAGTGTTCTGTCAATTTGAGTCAATGAAATAGAAAATGCATCTGGTAGTATGTCTTTAGCTTCATAATATTGTTTTTTCTGATCATCGATATTGATTACCTATTTGTTTTTGTTTGTCATGACTATGTTATTGATAGGTTTTAATCTTTGTTTATTTGGTACTGTAGAAGTGTCTTTGTTCACTGTCCTTATGTATTCTCTGTCTTTATATAAGCTGTAATATATGTGTATTAACTTTGTAGTTACAGTAGAGTTCAACTTATACTTACAGTTGTCCATCAGGTGTGGTTATCGGCCTTCGCGCCGCTGTGGTTATCGGCCTTCGCGCCGCTGTGGTTATCGGCCTTCGCGCCGTTGTTTTTTGCAGGTTTTGGAAACCTCCCCGTGCAGGGGAGGTGCTGCCGAAATTTTGCGTGGATACTAACCTTTTGTGCCCTTATTGTAGGAGGAGGACCTGAGGGAGGTACTCGGTGATCCCAATCGTCTTCGTGGGCGCTGCGGGTCTTCCTGCACAGCGTCGACTCTCCACCGCCCCGCTACCCACCTCTGCGCCGCCACCCTAGGTATAAATCACCTCTCTTCCTTATATTTGTTGTAAGTAGATTGCGTAACCGAGTTAGGCGTCTCCCGTCCGAAAGTGATACGCGGTCGTTGGTATGCTGATCAGTGCATATCTGCGACGGTATCTCTTTCGGATTGTCCACGTTTTTTGGACAGCCCGAGGATGCGTAGATGTGTTAGCTTCCATGTTCCACCCCCGTCCGAGTCAGAGTTTCGGCAGCACCTCCCCGTTGTTCTCCGGATGCACACTCTCCCCGCCGGGACGTGTATCGGGAGAACAGCGGGGAGGTGCTGCCGAAATTCCGTCTCGGACGGGAGCGGAGCATGGAAGCTAACCTCATCTACGCATCATCGGGTGGGATTAGGACCTATCCTTCACCTATTAGATGGTAGGAACGCCTTGTAGATGCATATGCTGGTTTTATTACTCGCTTACATTGGCGCATGGCAGAGGATGGCTGACCGTGAGTGGATGTACACTGGCTGGGAAAGGGCTAGACAGACCTCTGAATGGGTTAGGGGGACCAGCACTTTCCTGGAGCAGGCATTTGACCGAGCTGCTAGAGGGTCGATTCGGATGTCGTGTCCCTGCAGCAAATGTAAGAACAAGAAATGGAGAGACAGGCGTACGGTTATGGAAGATCTTTTCAAGAATGGATTCGTTCCAAACTATACGCGCTGGGTCCACCATGGTGAACGCGATCGTATTAGGGAGGAGGTGGTGAGACCCCTGCTCGAGGAGTACGATGCAGATGCCGGGATGGCAGACATGATGGAAGACTTCCAGGAAGGGCGGTTCGCTCAAGGAATGGAGGTGGAGGAGGATCCAGAGGAAACCGCAAAGGCGTTCTACACCATGATGGAGTCGGCACAGAAGCCCCTTCACGAGAAGACAAGGGTTTCGCAGCTGGATGCCATTTCACAACTAATAGCCTTGAAGTCGCAGCTGGGCATTAGTCGAGACGGCTTCAATCTCGTGTTGACAGTTGTTGGCAAACTGCTTCCGAAGGACCACATCCTGCCGAAGAACACGTACGAGTCACAGAGGCTCCTTCGTGCACTTAAGATGCCGTACGAGCCGATCCAAGCTTGTCCAAATGGGTGCGTCCTGTTCAGGGACGACCACGAGGACGCAACACACTGTCCAAAGTGCAAAGCCTCTAGGTTTGTGGAGGTAGAAGGCAGTGATGGCACCAAGAGACAGTCCAAGATCCCCGAGATGGTCATACGTCACCTTCCTTTCACACATAGGCTCCAACGGCTGTTTATGACAGAGGAGACCGCGAAAATGATGACGTGGCACAAGAATGGCAAAAGGTACACTAACAAGATGGTACACCCAGCGGATGGTGATGCATGGAAGCACTTCGATAACATGAATCCTGAAAAGGCTCTGGAGGCTCGGAATGTACGCGTAGCACTGGCAACAGATGGGTTCAACCCGTTTGGAATGATGGCGGCCCCGTACACTTGTTGGCCCGTGTTCGTGATCCCCCTCAATCTTCCCCCCGGCATCATGTTTGAACCCAGGAACGTGTTCTTGACGCTGATAATACCTGGACACCCGGGCAACAATATGGGTGTGTTCATGCAGCCAGTGTGGGATGAATTGCAACATGCTTGGGAAGAGGGGGTGCTGACGTACGATCGAGCTACAAAGACGAACTTCATAATGCATGTGTGGTACCAGTATTCATTGCATGACTTCTTGGCGTATGGCTTGTTCAGCGCGTGGTGTGTTCACGGGAAGTTCCCTTGCCCAACTTGCAAGACAGATGTGATGTTCACCTGGCTGGCCAAGGGTGGCAAGTATTCTTCTTTCGACAAACATCGGCAATTCCTGCCCGAGCACCATGAATTGAGACGAGATGAAAAGCACTTCACGAAAGGTGTTCAAGTCACCGACCCCATTCCTGAGGCTAGGAGCCCTGTCGCTGTCCTTGCCGAGTTACAGGCTCTCCAAATTGATGAAGAGAACGGTGGTTTTATTGGATATGGTACCACCCACATGTGGACTCATATATCGGGCTTGCATAGGCTACCGTACTTCAAGCACCTTCTTCTTCCACACAACATCGATGTAATGCACACAGAAAAGAATGTCGCCGAGGCACTCTGGGCAACACTCAGCGACATTGGTAAGAAGTCAAAGGACAATGTTAAGGCTAGACTGGACATTGAAACGATTTGTGATAGACCAAAGCTTGTGATGAAGACCCCTGCGCCAGGCAAGAGATGGAAAAGGGGCCCGGCCGATTACGTCCTGAAAAGGCCAGATAGGAAGGAAATACTGCAGTGGATCAAGACGCTGCGGTTCCCTGATGGGTATGCGGCGAATCTGAGTAGAGGAGTGAACGTGGACACTATGAAAGTGTTAGGGATGAAGAGTCACGACTTCCACATATGGATTCAGCGGATCCTTCCCGCGATGACCTGGGGATACCTCCCCGAGCCAGTGTGGCGCGTCCTGGCAGAGTTGAGCTTTTTCTTCCGCCAGCTTTGTGCCAAGCAGTTATCTTGGGACGTTTGTCTTGAACTGGAGAAGGCTGCACCTCTGTTGCTCTGCAAGTTGGAGATGATATTTCCACCCGGCTTCTTCCTATCGATGCAGCATCTGATTTTGCACCTACCTCGCGAGGCACGGCTCGGGGGTCCCGTGCAGGCCCGTTGGTGCTATCCAATCGAGAGGTGTCTAAAGCTTCTTCGGAAAAAGTGTAGAAATAAAGCCAAAATTAAGGCTTCCGTGGCGGAGGCATTCGTTCTGGAGGAGGTGTCGACATTCACACAGGCATACTATACCGAGGCACTTCGCAGACCGCAAGATCCAACCCCTCGTTACAACGTCGAGGAGAACTCATCGAACCTCAGCCTTTTCAAAGGGGATCTCGGAAAAGGAAGCGCAGGTGCCAACAAGGACTTGACCCATGAGGAGTGGAGCACTATCATGATGTACTTGTTGTTGAACCTTGATGAGTGCATGGATTATCAGAAGTAAGTTCTCAGTCTCCTTGTTTTATACACCGTCACTATATCCTCCACCTATCGATTCGACCCCCCTGTCTCTTGTTTTTCAGGGAATTTATTAATACTCACTGGAGCGGCAATACTGATCCTACCTCGCAACAAGAGGACCATCTTCTTAGACATGGCAAGCCCAACTTCGTTTCCTAGTTCTGTTCAAAGGTACCATCCAAGTAACCTCGTTCCGACTTTGTGATTCCACTTTGCTCCTAGGAGCGAGTAATTTAACGATCGAACCGGCCTAACCCTACAGGCCACGATAGATCCGGAAATGAGTGATGAATTGAGAGAGGTGGGCCTTGGCTTCAACCGTAAGGTCAAGTCATTCACCGTTTATGATGTGAATGGCTATCGCTTTCGCACTAGAAGCTACGAGGAGAGCCGGCCCCAACAAAAAACCACGTGCAGTGGAGTTCGTACGCCCGGCAATGATACCAAGGACTATTACGGCATAGTCGAAGAGATATACGAGCTCCAATTCAAGGGTGGCAGTTCTTTGAAGCCAGTGGTATTCAAATGCCATTGGTTCGATCCTGATGTCACGAGAGAAGACCTTAAGATTGGGCTAACTGAAATTCGATAGGATTCCAAATATAATGGAGACGATGTCTATATTGTGGCTAACCGAGACGCCACACAAGTTTATTACCTCCCATGGGCGTGCCAAAAGACCCAAGGCTTGCGGGTTGGAGCCTTGTGCACATGGTATCACCGCGCAGTAAAGCGCCTGTCCCAAACGATGAAGATTACAACTTTGACCCAACGACAGATGAGTTCTATCAACCTGAGGGGCTAGAAGGGAGTTTCGAGATAGACATTTCTACGCTAATGAGCATGGAAGAAGACAACGACATCGATGAGGATGAGGGTGATGACGTGCTGGATGCTAAGGACTTACAACTCCTTGAGCGATGGCAGAGGAAGCGCGATGGAGTTGTTTTGGACGATGACGATGACGATGGCGATGGAGATGATGAGGACGATCGAGAGCTCGACAATATTGATAGTGATGACGAGGAAAGTGGTGACGACGTCGCACCGGTCGTATTGCCATACGCGGAGATAATGTCGCCTCCACGTAATACTATATTTTTATTATTATCACCTTGCAATTATGTTTCTTTATTTACAACTACTTGTCATTTATTTATACTAACTGTTTTAATCATCTTTGTCATTGCAGGCACTCGACAAAATGCCAGGCGGAAGGCCGAAACGGAGCTGCCGCTCGCTCTACGGCGTTCCCGGCGCCGGCCACCGGGAGGAGCAGGACGTGGAGGAGCCGGCCGGTAGGGAGGAGGAGCCCTCCAGCGAGCGTCTCCGGTCGACGAGGAGGCTGGAGTTCGAGATGTTGACGACCGGGGACGGTGGCAGCGGCGGCGGCGGCGGCGACGACGACGACGACGACGACGATGGGGGCCACGACGACGGGGGGCCTTCCTCAGGTTTGAGGAAGCCCTACCAGCGCGGGCCCTCGACGCTCCCTGCTCGACGGCCGCTACCCCACCAGCGCACGGTGATCACACCCGTCGCCAAGACGTAAGTAACCATTGTCGTTTTCACTACTTGTTCATATGGCATGTTGAAAACCGAACTGCAGACTAACAATTGTTGTTAATGACTCGTGCAGGAGCTGGAAGTTTCCGAATGGGGCGCGCGGTTCACGCCATGTCAATGGCATCCAGGGCCTGCTGATTAGGGAGTACTACCCTGGCTTGGTCACCATCAAGGGTGAGCGAAAGCCGCCCATGAAGTGGGACCACTTCTACCTGGTCACCGTCCCCGAAGGCGGGAGCCTTGCAGAGAAGATCAAGAGGGAGTTTTGGGTGAGTGTTTTCATCACAACACATTTCTCAATACTACACATTCGTTGGACGTTCTTGAAACAATGAAATGATACATGATGTCTGCGTGCAGGAGTTCTTCAAGTGCGCGGATGGGAAAGAGGAGAATGCGGCAATAGTGCAGGAGAACGTCTGCCACGGACGTCTCAAGGACATCTACCACGAGGCGCGCATCCAGTGCGTCATCAGCCACTACGCCAACGTGCTTGGCGAGGTGATCAAGAAGGATCGAGTCAGGCAGGAGATAATCCTCCAGAGGGAGACCGACCTCACCGAGGAGGAGTACTTGCGGGTAATTAAGTTGGAAACATTCGTTCTCATTCCTTCCGTGAAACATTCAATTCATCTTCTGACATGTCAAATACTTGATGTTTCTTAGTGGATGCCGGCGTGGTGCGACAAGGACCCGGCATGCTGGGAGGCCATTGTGCGCTACTGGAGATCGGACGCGTGCTACCAGGAGAAAAACGAGCGTCGAGGGCGCCGCTTGAACAATGCAGGGGTAGCACACCACCAAGGGAACCGGTCCCTCCCGCAGTTCATGGACGCATGGGTATGCTTCTGTTGATCTATTTATTGTAGCGCTCAATCTATTTACCTGTAACCATGTTTGTGTTTTCCGCACAGTCGGGGGCGCATGGTGGGGAGGAGATCAACGAGGTGGTGGGGTACGCCCTTTCTCACAAGGGTAAAGCGACGGATCCGGACAACAGGTACGACCCGGAGGACGGGCCGGACGCGTACACCAACGCGAACGTCCAGCCCAAGCTCGCCGAGTACATCGCCGCGTTTCGCCGGCGCCATGGGGAGGACAAGGATCCCACCCAAGAGCCCCTGGACACGGAGCTCGTGATGAGGTTGGGAGGAGGGAAGCAGCACGACTCCTACTGGATGGCCAACAGCGCCATCGACCCGACCACTACTCCCACGCTGAGGGAGATTCGACGGGCCGGGTCCAGTAGCTCCTCCGACATCCCCATAGCGCCCCGACGGCCGAGCACCGCCCAGATGTTGACGCAAATGGAGGTAAGTGCGGTTTCATTCGTCGTTCACTCGTTTCACACACGATCCACCTTGGCTTCACATACCATCAACCATGCGGGTGTAATATTGCAGGCCAGGTTCCAACAGCTGCAGGCCCACCAGGAGGCCCAGAACACGGCCCACCAGCAGCAGCTGGCGGCAGTGACGCAGTTCTACCAGCGTCAGTTGGCGGACCTAGCCGGCTTCGTTCGGTCCCAGCTCCCGGGCACACAGGAGCTTCCTCCCTCGCTCTTCGCCGAACCACCACTCCCAGTGCCTGCTCCTGTACCTGGTTCGGTGAGTATATTGCCTGTTGCTTTAGTTTGTGCGGCCATCCTGCAGGTACTAATTACATCACTTGGCCTTTGTGCAGGCTCCGTCGGCGGGTTCGAACCCGACTCCAGGTGCTAGCCCTCCACTGGGTCCTTCTCCACAGCACACCTGGCCAGCGCACCCGACGTACCCCACGCAGCAGTACGTGTGGCCTCCTCCTCCACAGTCGCAGGGGTACTCCTCGTGGCCGCAGGCGCCGACGCAGCAGGGGCCTCGACCGCCCTACTGGCAGTACGAGGTGGCGCCGCAGTCAGGGTGGACACAGCTGCAGCCAGGGTGGACTCAGCCGCAGCCAGGGTGGTCTCCGTCGGACCAAGGTGGGGGCTCTGAGACTCCTGGGGACGGCGCCACGAGCTAGGTACCTTTGCCTCCCTCTTCTGGACTAGTAGCAATGATTGTTAGACCCCTGGACCAGTACTGATGAACTTTTGGACATCCTATGTGTATGTTGGACATGTATATACTCGTTTCGCGACGTTATGTGTATTCTGGACATGTATCGATGGATTTGACGGTGTTGATGTGTGGATTCACGTTGAGACCGAATTCGATGCACAAATGTGGTTCATATGCTATATTGTTGTGAATAAATGTGGTTCTGTGGTATATATATGCGATAAATGTGGTTTAAATGCAAGAAAACAGCAAAAACAAAAGAAAAAAATATATTGCCCAGCTTTGCCGACAGCATAGGCCAATGCTGTCGGCAAAGCTGGGCATTTTCCCAGCGAGAATGCCAGCTTTGCCGACAGCCTTTCTTTGCCGACAGCATCTGCCATAGGCTTTGCCGACAGCCCTGGCAGGTACTGTCGGCAAAGCCTTTCCCGACAGCCCAGGAGTACTGTCGGCAAAGCCTTTGCCGACAGTAACAGAGGCTGTCGGCGAAGCCTTTGCCGATAGCCTACAGGTGGCTGTCGGCGAAGGAGACGGCAGCCGTCTTGACGGCGCAGTTTCCTTCGCCGACTGAACACGTGGCTGTCGGCGAAGCAACGCCGACAGACCAAACATGCCTGTCGGGAAAGAGACCTTTGCCGACAATAACTTCACCGACAGGGCTTTGCCGACAGGATAAGAGAAACCCTGTCGGTAAAGCATTTGCCGACAGGATTAAGGCCTTCGCCGACAGCTTCAAGTTGTCGGCAAAGAGGGCGTTCCCAGTAGTGATTGGTTTGTAAGTTATAACGTTTTTTTTGGAATTTAAATAGTAGGGCCCGCTGCATGCTCTCCTGTCCCTCTCTGGTGTCGCTGCAGCACGTGGCTGTGGTCCCACGCCCAATATGTAGCGTAGCTCCTGGAAATCTCCAAATTTGGAGGACGGCACGCCGGTAGCGGTTTGCATACCGTACCCGCTGCAGGTGTTTCTTCGCTAAGTTCGCTGATCTGGAGGCTAGCTGGCGCGTAGCGGTCGACAATGGCGTATCCGGTGCGGACAGTCTTAAGACGTATAGAGGATGAATATAGAGGACATGAGTGTGAATAGTCTTATGGCGGCTGGTAGCCTGGTACACGTACACTGGCAGTGACCATGTGTTTTACTTTTACCTACGGTAGAGGCGCCCTAGCGGATGTAGGAGTGGAGTACTATACCGTTTCAGCTAGCCAACTGCGGTACAGAACACGGGTAGTGTTGCTGGTGGCATTAATCGCGTGCTGCCTCCTCAGCCTGCCAGGGCCTGTGCTCGGCTCGTATTAGGCCTGGTTTACATCAAAAAAATTTTAACCCCAAACTATTACATCAAATCTTATGGTATATACATGGAGTATTAAATATAGACGAAATAAAAAAACTAATTACACAGTTTATGTGTAAATTGCGATGCGAACATTTTGAACCTAATTAATCCGTGATTTGACACTAAAGTGCTACAGTAAAAATGTGCTAATGATGGATTAATTAGGTTTAATAAATTCGTTTTGTGGTTTCCAGGCAAGCCATGTAATTAGTCTTTTATTAGTATCCGAAAATCTCTTTTAACATCACACGAAATATTTAATGTAACCTTTTTATTAAAAAGTTTTCGGAATATTTAATGTGACATTTTTATTAAAAAGTTTTGGTATCTAAACAAATGCCTTGGTACGTATAGTACTGCATGTGCTCTGTGCCCCTGTACGTCTAGCATCAGCAAGCTGGCCTGGCTATCGAGTAAAGTGTGGTGCAGACGTGCAGTAGCAGCAGTATATAGTGCGTGCATTTCATCAGTTTCTTGGCGGTTTGCGTGGGCAGCACCTGCCACCCTGACCGATCTGCAACAACGTGCAGAATGAATTTGGCCATCTCTTTTGACAGCAGCCGCCTCTTTGGCCATTCGTTCCATTCTCTCTTGACACGTGGTGTTTAAATGGAGGCTAAAGTTTGTGTCACGTGAGGTATCATATTAAGTAATCGTACTGGAGTTTTCGGATATTAGTAATAAAACAAATTACATACTTCCTCTGTCCGTTTTTAAGTGACATTTGAAAACTGTGCTCCCCTCACAAGTTTCCCGAGTGACATTTTAAGGGGGACGGAGGTAGTAAGTCCTTGGTAATCCGCAAGACGAATTTATTAAGCCTAATTAATCTGTTATTAGCACATGTTTACTGTAGTATCACATTATTAAATCATAGACTAATTAAGCTTAAAAAATTCATCTCATAAAGTAGTCGCAATCTATGCAATTAGTTATCTTTTTAGTCTATGCATGTGTCAAACTGATATGACTGAACTTCAGAAGAGGAACTATACACGAGGAATCAAATGTTAGATACGGTCACGCTAGGGATTTCCATTTAATTTCCTGATCATTCTTTGCAAAAAAAAATTGAACCGATTTATATAAGTACATTATTTCCTATAGACAAGTCACAAAGCAACTCCCGAGTTCTCAGAAAGTGTACGCACATGCTGGAAGTAATTGAACTCATGAAACATCAGCATCTCTACGGTTCCCAATCTGTCCCATGTTTGACATGAAGTTAGGATATCGACATGGTCTCCAATATTAAGACACCTCCATGCTGTTTCTCCTCTCTTGGTGACTTGCTTTGTTATGTGTACTTTGCTTATCTTTAATTTAATCCAGTAGGGGCTCCTTGCCCCTCCTGTTCTTTCAAAAAAAAATTAAGACACCTCAGTTACATATCAGTTAATTCATATAAATCCAGCTCAAAATTTTACATTGTGCACTCGTTAACTCATAAAAAAAGTAGCTCAGTGTTTTGCTTACATTAGAGGAGGAGAAGGAGAGATAAAAGCTATTTTTTTACCACGCTAGTCTGGAACTAACTACGATGCCATTCTTAGTCCCATACTCGCCCATCCCCCTCCTTGTGTCTCGCTCTCTTCTTTCTATTTTCCTTGTCTATTCGTGCCACCGATGACCACACTGACACCCAAATTGACGAAATGCTCATTGCCTCATCCTTGTGCAAGCTCTTCGACTGCCACTCCACTAGTCATAGCGCAAACATGCGTTGATGAGCTAGATTTGCCCATCTTAGATGTCGAGCATCCATGCTTTGGATGCGCTAGCCTCGATGTAGTCACTGGCACTACTGCAGAAAAACTTAACCGAGGCGGGCATTTTGGATTAACCGAGGCGGTTTTTCCAACCGCCTCCGACGAAAGGTCACGATTAATCGTGCCTTAACGGAGGCGGTTGGCCAATCGCCTCGGCTATCGATTAACCGAGGCAGGTGATGTAAGGCAACCGCCTCGGTTAATGCTATTAACAGAGGCGGTTGAGTTAAGTAGCCCACCTCCGTAAATAATTTCAGAAAATAAAAAAACCCATCTAGCCCGGTCCCGCGCGCCGCCACTGGCCGGATCCAGCCTCCCCGCGCCGTGATGGAGAGGGGCACCGTCGTGCTCAGGAGGAAAGGAGTGTCGTTGGGCTCTAGAGGGGAGGTGACAGCCGGAGGTGGAGGGCGCACCGCAAATGGAGATGGAGGTGGAGGGGACCGGCTAGATCTGCGCTCGCCCTCCACTATCGCCCACCATCCTCCACTGGATCTGGTGCAAGGAGGAGGTGGCGCCCCCTCCACACCGTCGTCAGCCGGATCCGGGGTGGTGGAGGTGCACCGTCCTTGGGGAAGAAGGGGAAGGCCACTGGATTTGTGGTGGTAGTGCTGGATCTGGGGAGGTGGAGGTGTGCCGTTCTTGGGGAAGAAGGGGAAGGCCGCCGATCCTGGGTGGTGGAGGTGTGCTGTCCTTGGGGAAGAAGGGGAAGGGCACCATCGCTTCCACCCCGCTGCTCCCCGCCGAACGCCGGACAGGGGCGCCACCGCGTGGGGGAGAGAGGGGTGCGCCACCGCGTGGGGGAGAAGGAGGTGTGGCACAGGGGAGAGGTAAGAGCTCAGTGGAGAGAGGGAGGGGCGCAGGGGAGACCAACGCGCCGGGCCGGGGGTGCGCCACCGCGTGGGGGAGGATGAGGGGCTCACGGGAGAGAATGGCGCGGGGGAGCGCACCATTCGGTTGGCTGAGGAGGGAGAGGGAGAGGAAGAGAAATGAGTGAATGAAAACCTAACTTCGTGTATTTATATTGTAGACGGTTGTCGGGCCTCGCCTGGCCCAGTTGGGCCTCAGCCTTTTCAAAGGCGGGCCTTGTAAATGACCGCCCCGGTTAATATAACCGAGGTGGTTTTGTTATGTTGACCGCCTCGGTTAATACATTAACCGAGGCGGTTGCATTAGAACAACCGTCTCGGTTAATAGGCATTAACCGAGATGATTAAGCTACAATGCCGGTTAAGCATTAACCAAGGCGTTCGCTGTCCCGGCTGCCCTGCCTCGAATAACCGAGGCGGGCAACCAGGCCGCCCTTTCCGATGCCATTTTGGAAAGCTGCGCAAAATCCTTTGTGTAGTAGTGCAGATGGAGCGCACTCGCAATAGCCTTGCTATCATGCATCCATGGATGAGCAGAACACTTCACTTCACGTCCAAGGGTGACCACACCCACGGACAAGCATGTCGCTGCAAGCTTGGGGGCACACCCATGACCCATGAGCTAAATCGTGGCATGAAGCAGCTCGAACGTGCGGTCTCTAATGGTGGCTTCGATGTCCTCGACAATGTACTCGAGGGAGGCTAGTTCGCGGAGAACCTGCCATGAGCGATGAGGCGGCATAGGATATAGTTGACTTCTAGCGAGAGCGGCAAGGGGAAGGTGGTGAAAGCAACATGGAGCAAGCATGGATATGGACGGCTGGCTTGAGGAGCAGCAAAAGCTTGAAGTGACGAGTAAGGCCAGTCTCAATGCAATGTTTCATCTCCCGGTTTCCAAAAAGATGAAATTGTACATGAAACGGATATCTTTCTCAATGCATTGTTTCATCGCACGGTTTCACTTGTTATTTTACCTTTCGTGGGTCCTACCATCTCTCTCCCATCTCTCTTCCCCACCGGAACCTGCCCGGCGCTCGCGGAAGACGACGCGCTCGCGTGGAGGAGCTGCGATCGCGGAGGAGCTGCAGCCGGTGCTCGCGCGGCAGGCGGAGCCACGGCCGGCGCATGCGGTGCTCGCACGGCGGACCGCGACGGAGCTCCCGCGGTGCTCGCTCGACGGCGCCCGAGGAGCTCGCGCGACGGTGATGGAGCCCGCGGCCGGCGAGCCCGCGACGGAACCGCTCCCGCGGACGGTGAGCCCGCGACCGCGCCCGAGGAGCTCCGGTGGCCGACAAGCCCACGACGGAGCTGCTCCTGCAGCCGGTGAGCCCATGACGGCGCCCGCCGCAGAGGAGCTCCCGCGGACGGTGAGCCCACGACCGCGCCTGCAGCAGAGGAGCTCCGGCGGCAGGCGAGCCCGCGACGGAGCTGCTCCCGCGGCCGGCCAGCCCGCGACTGCGCTCACAGCAGAGGAGCTCCCACGGCCGGCGAGCCCGCGACCGCGCCCGCAGCAGAGGAGCTCTCGCAGCCGGCGAGCCCACGACAGAGACCGGTGGAGCCATCCCCTCCGGCGCCCATGAAACGACTCGAGTGGCTCAGTGGGGGTTTCACGCGATTTCCCACGACTTGGAAACAACGCTGTTTCATCCCCACGACACCTTTCCCTTCTCTCCTTCCGGTTCATGCAAACATTCCCTTTTTGCTGATGTGGCACCTCATTTAATGTGCATGAAACCCCTCATGAAACTGCATTGAGACTAGCCTTATGGTGGTGGCTTGGAACAACTAGGCTGGCGGTGTGGAACCAATGATCGAAACGCGTCGGTGGTGAGAAGAGAGGATGTGAGCCCCAAGATAGGTCTTAATTAAAGAGTTAGACCATTGGAAAACTTGTCTTTTGTGTTATCTCTTAAATGACATTGCAGATATGAGCCAGTTGATCGACTCGACTGTTAAAAGTGCCCCACTTTGAGGAGCCATATATCTATATAAAATATAATCTTAGATAGAAATAGTTATATCTTGTTAAATAAGTATTCTGAGGAGTATATATCGTATATTAATAGTCAAAGTTAAAAGAATAGTTCGATTTAGGCCAGACGACCTAGATGAAATTAATTTATTATGACCGAAGGAAGTACTATAGTTGATACCACTGCTGGTTACTAATATTAACTGACTGTAGTAAACTCTTAACATGAATACTGCTCATAAATGTGATTCCATGCTTTGTTTATTGTACAGATAGTTTTATAAAGACATTCGCAATGGTTAGAACTAGTTATTAGCTCTAAGTCAACTTTCCCAATAATGTTAACTTTTAATACATAGTTTTTAACATAAATAGCCCCACATGACACCCTCACATAATCTTAAAGTGTGTGCAAGACCTTAGTTCTTGATCAGAGCTAGCTTTTCTCTCTCTTCTATTAAAATATGAGGAAAATACTTAAAATTAGCTTAAAAGTCGATTGTTGGAGCTGCCCTAATATGGCACAACATTGCATCGCCATTAATTATCAACTCAAAACTCAAAAGTAAGGATATGTGTCAAGAGATTGAAAACGACTCTCTCCGTCCCCAAAAGAATGCAATTCTGAAACAGTGTCATGTTTTAATATATTAAGTTTGACCAATTATAGATAAAAAGTATAAATATTTATAATATCAAATAAATATCATTAGATAAATTATGAAATATATTTTTATAACAAATTAATTTGGAGCTATAAATGTGAATACTATTTATTAGAAACTTGGTCAAACATGAAGTGCTCTAACTGGCACGCAACCTATAATTGCATCCTTTTGGGGACAGAGAGGTATTATCTAAAGAATAGTACAAAGTACAAATAGAAATTTTCGACTTTGAGTGGATGTTGTACATGTAGCATCTCAACAAGAAATGCAGTGGCCTGTACTAGCTAGTACTCCCTCTGTTCTATATGCTTGTCTCTAGAAAACCGTATTTTCCTCACAGATATGTTTTTCGGACGACACACATTAAGGGACGGAGTGAGTAGACCTATATATGCACTGCATCTATAGCTGCTTGTTTTTCAAAACTAGCATCTATAGCTGCTTGTTTTTCAAAACTAGCATCTGATTTGTTTAAGTAATCAGGTGTCCTATGTATACGATTCGAAAGCTTCAAAGTTCGCTCAATTGTCTGACTTTCTCATATATGATGATGGATGATATGATTATTCTACTACTGCTGCACTCTTTTTAAGAAATATGCAATTATTGAACAACAGCTTTCCAAACTTTTCCTTAAAGGCAGATTGCAGTTTTTGTTGGGATGCATAAGAATGTTTATATAATTTCATATACGTATCCAAGTTGTGCATCTTAATTATATGGTTTCATGGTACACGGAAGTGAATTGAAGGGAGCTAAGAGTCATTCACCATCATGTAAACATACCATTATAGCTCAGCTAAACATCGAAGGTGCCACTAACTAAAATAGAAACCTCAAACTCAGCATATATGTATAGTCGTTCTTGCAAAGTTCGTTTCAAAAAAAAAATCGCAAAGTGAATATTTTCATCAGTGGTCCCATATCCCTTCTCTGTTTGACAGCAGAACCAAAGTTTGTTTTTCCCCACTTCAGAACGACGAAGAAGGTAAGTAAATTGTTCAATGTAGCGCCTGATTTTCTCTTTTCTAATTTTTTTTTACTAGCAGTTTGTTGACAGTCAATTGGTGTTTAAGACCAGTGCAAGAAAATGCGACTATGTGTTCTTATCCGAAGGTACTGGGCTTGATGATTAAACATTTAAGTTGCCATTCAGAAAGTATTTTCAAACCTGACAATCAAATAAACATATTATAATTTCAGAATAAGGCATGCTAAACAATACTGCTTCGTTTCCCTCACAGCTTAGTGAAAGGACCATTTTGTATAAATAAAAACAAAATCAACAACGAAGAATAAGGCATGATATTCGGATTTAAATATAATGGAGTTTGGATTTTGAAATAAATGCACTTATGTTTGGATTATAGAATATCTTAAATGGGTGAGAGTTAATTAATGCACAGTTCAAATATTTCAAGAAGTGCATGCATGCGGAGTTGCGAATATACTTCGGCAAAGCTCATATGTTTATCGATAGCACAAGTTCAAAATCTAAAATTGTAAATTACTCCTTTCACCAGCTATAGTAATCCCTTTCTCCAGTATACGAAATTTCAGCTAAAAGAAATGCTCAAAAGGAACTGAACAGTTCCAGAAGTGCAGACAAACGGTTGAGAGAGAGTCATTTTTTTTTCTTATCTTTGATTAAACACCGTACTGGATATAGAAGCTGAACTGAACAATTGCAAGCTTGCATGGGAGAGGAGGCCAAAAAAAAAAAAGTCTGTGGCCGATCCACTGTGTCATTTCTCGCGACTACAAGCTCAGATCCAAACTCACATCATTCTCTTTAGACTCCGGCGGGGCGGGGCGGCGCTTATGAGGCGAAGCCGACGATGACGAGGAGGAGGTCGACGGCGAGAAGGGCGCCGAGCCAGCTCCCCGCACCACCACTGCTGGTTCCTCAGCTCCGAGCATCATCGGCAGTGGTTGCACGGGCTGCTCTTGACGTCGCGCGGCCAACGGAGCCGGAGTCCCCAGTAATCCGATGCCGGCGCCTGTGGGGACCTGCTGCCACAGCCCGGACGACGTCGTCACCGGGCTGCCGTTGATCGGCTGCGAGATGGACCCGGGTCCGCTGTAGTACCTGCTGGCGCCCGCCCACGACGGGTAGTGCGGCGGCGGCGGCGGCGCCGGTGCGGCGGCGAAGCGGTGGTGGTGTCTATAAGCTGCGAAGGCGGGGTAGAGGTGGGCGGGGTCCGGGTGGTAGTAGTACTGGCTGTGGTGCATGGCCATGGCGGTCTGGAACTGCGCGCGCTTCGCGTGCTGCCGCTCCCGCTTGTGCGCGTTCTGGTGCCCGCCCAGCGCCTGCGACGTCGGGAAGTTCCGGCAGCAGTAGTGGCACTCGAACTTCCGGGCCCCTCCTCCGCCGCCGCTGTCACTGCCTGCCGCCGGTTCGGCAGCGGTGTTGTTGGCGGTGCTTTCGTTGACGGAGCTATCTTCTTCCACGTCGGCGGGCGAGGCCGGCCCCGGGGCAGCGGCGTCCGGTGGGACGTCGACGCCGAACAGCCGGATGCCGGATGTCCCGGAGCTTCGCGGCGGCGGCGGCTGCTTCTGCTTCTCGCGGGCTGCGGCCGGCGGGCGGATGAACGGCAGCTGTGAGAAGGAGTCGATGCTCGCGGCCGCGGCCGCGCTGCGGCCGGTGGTGTCCCCGCCGTCATGCGCATCTCGCTCGCTCATCCTGCTAAATGGGTCGACTCGATCGATCGACCCGGCCTGATGAGGGAGGGTACGGTGGTGTAGCTAGGGATGGGGAGCGGGCAAGCGTAGGGTTAGGGTTTGATTGGGAGAAGAAGGCGAAGTGATGGAGGAAAGGTAGCTGCCGCCGCTAGTGCGGTTTTGGAGATGTTTGGTTGCTCCCCATGGATTGCGGCGAGGTGAATATTGCAGGATATGGGGTGAATGGAATGCGATGGATTGGGGTTGGAGGCTTTTCCCGCAGGAGGGGGGCCGTGTTGCTTTGCAGTGCACAGCTGTGGGGACGTCTCCTCCTCTCCTCTCCTGTTTGGGACCAGCTGTGTGTCGGGGGATCGATGTTGTAGTAGGGTTGTCAACAACGTACGTAAGTGTGGTGTGTGTGTCGTGGACTCGTGGTCCTACGCCCTGCGTGAGTTTCGGTGTTGGCCGTGTACTTATGTGTAGTGGTAAGTGGGATGTGTTAATCTGTGCATCTGCGTTCCATCCCGTTCCTGAATTCAAAATTCAAATTACTACCATGTTTATTTTCCGCTTTTGAAAGTTCCATGAATTATAAATTGGTACTCCTCCTCCTATAATACAGTGCATTTAGAGATTTTAGAACAAATGAGAGATAATATACTCTTTAGGCCCCGTTTGGATCCTTGGAATTGAATTTATTTTAATAATTACAATTTAGACACAGATTAATTAAGCTAATATGGTTATATATGGAATATATCTGTATATTATTGTTAGTTATACAAGAGAAATACTTATACGTCGCATTTCTACTATAGAGAAGTGAGTTGAATAGCATGCTATAATTTGCAGTGTAAAAATATAGCATGGTGATATATAGAATCAATTTCCATCTCCCACCCTATGAATTTGAGATATGCTTATTTGTGAGCTTGAGAAAGTTGTGGAATATTAAATTCCAAAGCAAATAGCCTAATCCAATAAGTAGATTCCAATTTCTCCAAAATGAAGGGATTCAAATGGCCCCTTACTTCACTTCCTAATCATTTTTTCTCGATTACGCAAAAGGTTTACACGTCTTTGTATTAAGATAGAGAAAAAATTTAATACAACACGCCTTAGCGGCGCCCTAGATGGTCAGAACAGTAGTATATGAATGCTCAGACCCTACCTAGTGTACTTAAAGCAGACGATATCATCAACGGGACTAATGGAGATTGGTTGGTAGTAGATGACAAGTAATGATATATGGAGTAATATCTACCAAATTTATGATACTATCTAATGCAAAACTATCTCTTCTCTCCTAAAATCCCTTATTTTGGTATAGTTTTTGAATGCTTCAGTGTATTATCTTATACTCCTCCGTCCTGTAATATAGTGCATTTTAGCATTTAAAATTTGTCCTTAAATATAATGCATTCTAGAGGATAAAACTAATTTTGCATTAAATACTTTCCATTTATCTACCAATCACCATCAATTACGTTGATGATAGCGTCTAATTAGGAAATAAAATGAGGGTACATGCGTCTTTTATGTTCTCTATTAATTTGTCCTAAAATTCCTAGAATACACTATATTACAGGATGGAGTATGTAGTAAAATCCAATCATAAAGGACTTCCAAATTATCCTTGTTTTCAAAACTAACATTCCATGTTTTTTGAACGTGCCATAGATAGAAAATCTCTTGGGCAAGTACTACGTACCTTCTTTCCCATGGCAGGATTATGTTGCATACTCCCTCCGTCCCATTAAAAGTGTCGCCCGAGAAACGTGTTTGTGAGGGGGGCACGCTTTTCCAACGATACTTTCAATGGGACGGAGGGAGTATGTAGTAGCACTTGCTTCTAATAAATATTACCCCCATCATCCTAAAATATAAGAAATTCGGAGTTCAAAAGTTGTACTAAAATACATGGTATTTTGGGTCTTCAACCAACTCTTTTGTTTGTATTTTGGCCGGAAATTTTGAGAAATCTTTTTAAACTTAGTGTCACTCGAAACAACCAGCCAATAATCCTATACTCTTATAAAGCAAAACCCACTAGCATATTTCTCTGTAATTTCGTGAAGCCAGTCATCCAGGAGGGCCCACAACTACAGGTTACTATGCATATTCCTCATGCTGCCACGTCATCTTTGTTATTGTTTTGAGTTCCCTCTATTCAATTGTGCGGTATCCTCTACTTGAGATCCTTGCAAAGTGGACAACGGTTTTTAGAAATGCATGCACGTGCAAAGCGCGTTGCACTAAATCCTTGCCGTTTCTCATGTGATCCCGTAGCCTCTCCAGTCTCCACCTATTTGATTCTTCGGCTTCCAAGTCCACCAACAGCCCCTTGGACTCACACCATAAAAAATATTGAATAAATTACATGGCCGGTCCCTAAACTATTGGTGGGGTTTCATCCCGGTCCCCAAACTATCAAAACGACCATTTAGGTCCCTAAACTATTACTGAGGTTTCATCCCGGTCCCCAAACTATCAAAACGATCATTTAGGTCCCTAAACTATTGGTGGGGTTTCATCCCGGTCCCCAAACTATCAAAACGACCATTTAGGTCCCTAAACTATTACTGAGGTTTCATCTCGGTCCCCAAACTATCAAAACGATCATTTAGGTCCCTAAACTATTGGTGGGGTTTCATCCCGGTCCCCAAACTATCAAAACGGTCATTTAGGTCCCTAAACTATTGTTGAGATTTCATCCAGGTCCTCGTCCATGCCCTGGAGAGAGGTGGAAGATGGAGCTGACATGTGGGCCCCACATGTCAGTGACCCATATCAAAACGACCATGGGTCACTGACATGTGGGGCCCACATGTCAGCTCCATCTTCCACCTCTCTCCAGGGCATGGACAGGGACCTGGATGAAACCTCAACAATAGTTTAGAGACCTAAATGACCGTTTTGATAGTTTGGGGACCGGGATGAAACCCTATCAATAGTTTAGGGACCTAAATGATCGTTTTGATAGTTTGAGGACTGGGATGAAACCTCAGTAATAGTTTATGGACCTAAATGGTCGTTTTGATAGTTTGGGGACCGGGATGAAACCCCACCAATAGTTTAGGGACCTAAATGATCGTTTTGATAGTTTGGGGACCGGGATGAAACCTCAGTAATAGTTTAGGGACCTAAATGGTCGTTTTGATAGTTTGGGGACCGGGATGAAACCCCACCAATAGTTTAGGGACCGGCCATGTAATTTACTCAAAAATATTCAACTGCTCAACTTTTATGCTATAGTTAAATGACGCGCTCCGAGCAGAGCAGCCCAGTCTGCCCACCGAGAGGCAATCAGCAATGCCTCACGCACGGCCATGTACTCCAATTCTGTTGGAATGTCACCTTGGTACTTCCCGCACGTTCAAATCTATACACACAACACCAGGCAAGCATAATCTCTTAATCCTAGTGTTAAAGCTCTGTAATTGTACTGTCTACGTTTGTATTATTTTATCTCTCCCTTTTTGTTAGATCGGAGTTGGCAAGGTAAGATTGTAATCCTTTTCTCTACCTTTTCTGTTTGTTTGCGGCTTTCAAGAACTTTCTCTCAAGGTAGCAAATTACATATCTATCTGATAACATATTTTTTGTTATCTGATTGTGAAATTCACAGGTTGTATTGGTTCATATGATCATTCTATCCCTTTGTTTATTGATTCGACAAAAAGTGGGTAACTGCAAATTCCTAAACATGTCACTGTAATTTGTTTGGAGATTTATTTCCTCAATCCTAACAACCTTTGCTATATATACTGTTCGAATTATAATCTAATGATTTTAACCTTTCAAATTCCATCCAATCTATTAGGTATGTTACTCCAACCACAAGGTTCAACGAGATGCTTCTCTGACTTTCCCTCAAATATGGGGCATTGCACTATGGAGTTTTAGATGGTAATACATATCAATTCTATGTCCATAAATTTTCATCATGTATAACACTACAAAATTCATGTAGCATGGGTACGGGTGTGTCGGTGTTCTAAACCGCCGACTAGTAAATTTGTATCTGCGTGTTTGGCCCGGATGGTGAGCGCGAAGGACATAAGGAATTATACTAGTTCGGGCAGAACGTCACTACGTCCAGTGCGATGCTGCTCGTGTTACTGGCTCTGTGTTTACAGTAGGGGTTACAAACGGGCGAGAGAGGGAGGATGTCCCAAGTCTCTGTGAATGAGGTGAGTTGCGTGCGCTTGGAATCGCTTGAGCACCCCTGAAGGGGCGCCCAACTTTCCCTTTTATAGATCAAGGGAAAGGCCTAGGGTACACGAGAGAGAGGGAGAGAGAAAAAGAGAAAGAGGAATAGAAGAAAGAGAAAAACAGAGAGGAAGATGGCTCCGGGGCCGCATCGCTATTCTTCTCCTTCAGGCGGGTCCTGCTGGTCCTATAGATGATGACGGAAATGGCTCCACGTCGCGACCCTATTCGTCACTGGTGCTGCACGCAGACATCGTCAGCCGGTCATGGCGTCCCATTCTGTATTGGCGCACAGTATCGTCAACTGGCTCCCTTGACAGGAGCCGTACGGGGATTATGCAGCACAACGCCAGTCCGCCCGGCGCTATTGGCGACGTGTGCGCCTAGGTATGGCCTGTCGTGGCCATGAGTCGCGTCGAGGCATGCCTGCTCCCTTCCTGACGTCTGGAGCATGGTCCTGGGCCCGCGTCGTCACACTCGTAGTGTTGGAGACAGCGCGGCCCCCCCGCAGGGGCCTGCGCTTCGTCTGAGGCCGGATGCACTTCCCGGGATCGGGCAAGGCGGAGTCCCACATTGGGGGGTTGGGCGGGACGGAGCCCGCTCCCTAGGGGCCGAGCGAGGCAGAGCCCACGCCCAAGGGGTCGGGCAAGACGGAGCCTGTGCCCCTGGAGCCGGACGATACCGAGCCCACGCCCCTATGGTCGGGTGAGATGGAGATCACGCCTCTAGGGTCAGGCGAGACGGAGCCCGTGCCCTTGGGGTTAGGCAAATCGGAACCTTCCTCGGAGGGGTCAGATGAGGTTGTGGTTATACCCTTGATCGTTTGGGTGAGTTAATATTGATGACCATTAATTTCCCTTGCTAGGGTACCCTAGTATTCATACCCGATAGTAGCCCCCAAGCCTGTGGAGGAATTGGGTACTCCTTCATAGGCTTTTTCGTATGGGAGGGCTCTGGAGTGCCAGCTCGCCTATTGCGACTCATGGGGCTCCCATAGTTAGGTTGTGATGATTGATCTGCTGTTCTTATGTGACCGCGCATTGGGTCTCTTTGCGAGTCCGAGCCCCCCGTGCGTAGCCGGGGTCCGATCGTCGGGTCAGCTCGTCTTGTGGTCGTTTTCCCTCAAGCGTTTTCTCGAGAAAACGGAGGGGTTGAGCCGTGCCATGTTTTCCTCGTTGGACGAATCATGGTGCTCGGTGAGCTGCTAACAGGCTAGTTTGAGTGGTGCCCCGGTTCCCGTTCACGGAGTTCTGGCATGGGTCAGCTAGTGACCGACTCTAGATTTCTGATGGCCAGTCCATATAGTTCTTGGGTCCGTTCGATCGGTCCCAAGGGTTCGTCGCTTTTCTTCGAGGAAAAACCATGGACCGTGCATTGCCAAGACTCGAACGTGGGTCAGGATGCCCATGGCGCTCGTGCGCCCGGGTACTGGCTGCTAGCGGGCCCATCCTTAACCACCCCTCACTCTAAGGTGCCTAGAGGCAGCTGTGAACCCATCGATGGGCCAACTTTCGAACCTCTGGGCGTTAATGGGCTATGGGAGCGTTTTCAGCCCCATATCCCTTCTTACCTATAGCAGTTCGCGGCCCATTAGGACGAGCGAACCGTCATCCGGCGTGATTTTCGAGGGAGCGGCTAGGCACCCAATGAGGTACGATGATGAGACGCAGCAGGTGCGGGGATCAAGGCGGATGGTTCGCCTCCTGCTCCACCTTTCCCTACAAATAGACACCTTACCTTCCGTCTTCGGTACACCTAACCGCAACCTCGCCTTCTCCGCTCCGCCATCGCCAACGCTAGGGTTTCTTGCTCCCACCCCTCCGCCGCGGGCAAAGCTCTCGCTCCTCCACCCCCACTTCCCATGGATTCGTGGTACTGCTCCGACGTCACCCACCTGCGCATGGAGGGCCTAATCAAGCATGACCTCCTCCGCGTGAGGACTGCGGCGATGGAGTGGCTCATGCCCGGCGGTGAGGATGTGCTGGTGCTGCCCAACGGTTTAAATTGTGGCCTTCGTGCGCTTCCTTAAGCGTGGGCTCGCGTGCCCTCCCCATTGATTCCTCCGGGGGTTGCTGCACCACTACAAGATCGACCTACAGCACCTGAATTCTAACGGGATCTAGCACATTGTGGCCTTCGTCGCGCTATGCGAGGGATATCTAGGGATCGAGCCACACTTTGAGCTGTGGAGGTACTTCTTCGCTGTCTCCCTGCTCAAGAAGAGGGAGAAGAACAAGCTAGACCTGTCGGTGCTAATGGGATGCATCGGCATCCATCTCCGGGGCCACCAGGCCAATGAGTATATGTCCCTCCAGCTGTCAAGGTACAACAAGGGGTGTCATGCACAATGGTTCTACCTAAAGAATGACGCCGTCGCCCCCTTGCTGGAGTTCACCAGGTGCCTAATCGAAGATGCGCCACAGGTGTGGGGATGGGGACCCCTCGATAGGGAGAAGAAGAGGATCCGTGACCATCTCGCTGCCATTGTGCGCCTAAAGCAGCATGGTCTTTGTGGGGCCAGCGTCATCGGGGCGTACCACGCGAGGTGGGTGGTGTCGCTGATGGCGCGCGCCCTTCCACTGTTTGAGATGGTGCTCAGCGCACCGCTTGAGGGGACGGTGCTTGCCCATGAGCCGCTCCGTGACACCGATATCACGCAGCGCATTAAGGACACCACTGAGGTGGTGCAACGCACCAGGGATGCGGTGGCGGATGATCTTGAGGTCGTGTATCTGATCTCGGGACACCTCGCGATGAGGTCAGACGTGGGTTTCGTCGAATTCATAAGTTTTTTTTTGGTTTTCTTCTTCGTTGACCCCTCGACACTGCAGTTTCAGTTCTGAGAGCTAGGATTTGTAGGCGGACTTCTTCTTCCAGGATTCTATCATGCCACTGCCAGAGCATGTGGCCATGAGGGCGGCGAATCACGCCGCAGATGAACAGTGGAAGAAAAAGAAGGACGCGGAGACAAGGAAGAAGCAGAAGAAGGCGAAGGCACAGCTGGAGCGAGGAGGATGGTGTCAAGGGTTGGATGAAGAGGACGAGGATGAAGATGAAGAAGAAGAAGAAGGTGATGTCGTCCCATGGGACGATTTGGCGAATGAGGATGAGCCGGTAGGTAGTGGTTTGTCCTCATAGACAATGAGACCCTTACCATATCATGAGGGGGAGGACACGCCCTCGGAGCTGACGGAGACAGACAGCTCCACGCTGCTCGGGCCCTCCGAGCAGAGCGACGGGTTGAAGCGGCAGTGTGCCGACGAGGCGTAGTTGGGGTCGGGCTGGCCGGCCCCAAAATGCCATCGCCCGGTGGTGCCGAGGTGAGTTAAGAATTCTCGTCACTCTTTTACTTTTGAAAAATTCTGCCATGAGCTGATTGTGGTGCCTTTTGTAGTGTTGGTGAACGTGGGGCTCCCCTGCAGATTACGTCGAGGAAGACCCTCGCCCTATAGGCGGTGCGCCAAGAGTCGTTCAGCACCGCGCTGGAGGCGAGCAGGAGTGGCGTAGGAACGGCCATGGTGCCCATCGGGGGAGTACCGTTGGCGGCGGTGTCCACAAGGGAGCAGTCAGAGGAGGGCACACCTTGGGCGCCTGGGGCGAGCGTGGCACGGTCAGGGGCGACCGTGACATCATGGGCGGAGGTGGCACAATTGGGCGCTGTCGCAGCGTCACCGACAGAGGCGGCGTAATTGGGTGCGGCCATGACGTCGCAGGTGGAGGCGGCACAACCAGAGTCACCGCCTGCGTAGGCAGAGCTGGCGCTGGTGAAAACACCGAAGGACACGTCTGCGATGGGGCAAACGGAGGAGGGCGCAACCGGGGTGTCTTCGGTGGTTGTGACGACAGGGCAAGTCTCTGCGTCTGTGCCAACCACCCCGCTACCACTGGAGAGGCTGTTCCGGAAGAGGTGTTGTCAGTGGAGGGGTCGGCGTAGGCCCATCCTAGGCTTTGGTTCGGGCGGGAGGTGACCTGCACGCGCGAGGAGGACCCCGGATCTGGTGGGCTGACTGTCGGAACCCAGAGTTGACACTCTTCACCCTCAACGATGCCACGGAGGAGGCGGAATGGGAGAGCATTGACGTGGGGGTTGCGACCATGGTTGATTCCCTAAACACAACATGGGCGCGCTGTGCGATGTAGAGCAGAAGCAGTTCACGCTTGGCCAGGGGGACTAGAATTGGGGCCTTCATCAAGAGCTCCTTGACCTTGTCAAGCGCCTCCTGAGCCTCGGGTGTCCATGCAAACCGGTTGGTTTTCTTCAGAAGACAATAGAGGGGGAGGCCTCGCTCGTCGAGGCATGAAATAAAGTGGTAGAGCGCTGCGAGGCACCCTACAATCCGTTGTACCCCCTTTATGTTCTGAATCAGCCCATACTTGTGATGGCCAAGATCTTCTTCGGGTTGGCTTCGATGCCGTGCTCGGAGACGATGAATCCGATCAACATACCCCTCGGGACCCTGAAAATGCACTTCTCGAGGTTGAGTTTGATGTCGTTTGCTCAGAGTTTATCAAAAGTTTTTTCTAGGTCCGCCACGAGTTGGTTGGCCTTTTTGGATTTGACTACGATGTCATCCACGTAAGCCTCAACGGTCTCTCCGATGAGTTTTTTGAAACACCTGAGCATACAACGCTGGTATGTAGCTCCCGCGTATTTCAGACCGAACAGCATTGTGACGTAGCAGAACGATCCAAACGGGGTAATAAAAGAGGTCCCGAGCTGGTCGGACTCTTTCATCTTGATTTGATGGTACCCGAAGTATGCATCAAGGAAGCAGAGGGTTTCGCACCCCAAGTTCGAGTCAACTACTTGATCTATATGCAGCAAAGGAAACGGATCCTTTGGACACGCCTTATTGAGACTTGTGTAATCAACACACATTCTCCATTTCTCACTCTTCTTTTTTACAAGAACAGGATTGGCTAACCACTCGGGGTGATACACTTTCTTGATGAATCCAGCCGCCAAAAGCCTTGAATTCTCCTCGCCGATGGCCCTGCGCTTCTCCTTGTTGAAGCGACGCAGATGCTGCTTAACCGGCTTGGAGCCTAGCCTAATCTTCAAGGCGTGCTCGGTGACTTCTCTTGGGATGCTTCGCTTGTCCAAGGGTTTCCACGCAAAGATGTCTCTGTTCACGTAGAGGAAGTCAACGAGCGCGCTTTCCTATTTGGGGGAGAGGTCAGCGTTGATGCGCACCACCTTGCCCTCAGAGCTACTGGGATTGATGGGCACCTCCTTGGTATCCTCCGAGGGTTCAAAAGACCTGGCCATCCGCTTGGAGTCGGGCGCTCGCTCGGCGTTGCCTCCTTGATGACCACGAGCTCCTCGGAGGCGATGGTCTCCGCGGCGAGCTCACAGCAGTCCACCTCGCACTCATAAGCGTGCTGGAAGGAGGCACCAACTGTTGTGACCCCTCGTGGGCCCGGCATCTTAAGCTTGAGGTAGGTGCAGTTGAGGACGGCCATGAACTTCGCGTAGCATAGATGCCCTAGGATGGCATGGTAGGTCCCGTGGAACGCTACCACCTCAAAGGTGAGGGACTCTGTTCTAAAGTTGGACAGATCCCCAAAGGTAACGGGCAGGTCAATCTGCCCGAGAGGCTTGGCCTGCTTCCCCGGCACGATGCCGTGGAAAGGCACTCTAGTCGGCCAGATACGCGATCGGGCGATGCCCATGGCATCAAGCGTCTCGGCATACATGATGTTGAGGTCGTTGCCTCCGTCCATCAGCACCTTGGTGAGCCGCTTCGTGCTAACCATCGGGTCAAACACGAGTGGATACATGCCTAGATGTGGGACGCTCTCCAAGTGGTCGGATCGATCGAAGATGATGGAGGACCTTGACCACCGGAGGAAGGCGGGCGTGGCCGGCTCGGCCGCGTAGACTTCGCGGCACGCGAGCTATTGGCGGCGCTTGAAGTCGTAAGTCACTGTTCCGCCGAAGATCATGAGGCAACTCATTGTCTCTGGAAAGGCACCCTCCTTCTCCTTGGCATCGTCCTCTGGAGGGTCGGGCTTCTTCTTCTTATCCCTCCTCTTGGAGCCCCCAGACAAGAACCGCTTCATGAGGGAGCAATCCTTGTATAGGTGCTTGACGGGGTAGGTGTGGTTTGGGCATGGCCCTTAAAGCAACTTCTCAAAGTGGTCAGGGGTGCCCTCGGCAGACGCCTTCTTGCCCTTTTGCTTGGCAGCAACCACGAGTGAGGACCCATGCCGCTGCTTGTTCCTCTTTTTCTTACCCGAGCGGTCGGAGGTGCCTTCACTGGCGTCCTCGTCCCGCTTGGCCTTGCCTCAGGAACGGTCGAAGATCGCCCCGACCGCCTCCTCACCTGAGGCATGGCTCATGGTGATGTCGAGGAGCTCATTGGTGGTCCGCAGGCCCTTGCATCCCAGTTTATGGATCAGGGACTCACAGGTGGTCCAAGACAGGAATGCCCCGATGACGTCGGCGTCGATGACATCGGGCAGCTCGTTGCACTGCCTGGAGAAGCGTCGAATGTACTCACGAAGAGTTTCTCCTGACTTCTACAGGCAGTTCTTTAGATCCCAGCGGTTCCCGAGGCGCGTGTAGGTGCCCTAGAAGTTTCCCACAAAGATCTCTTTTAGGTCCGTCCAACTTTGAATCTTGTTGGGCGGAAGGTGCTCCAGCCAAGTTCGGGCCGAGTCGGCCAGGAACAAGGGGAGGTTGCAGATAATGAAGTAGTCACTATCCACGCCACTAGCTTGACACGTGAGCCGGTGATCCTCGAGCCATAGTCCAGGGTTTGTTTCCCCTAAGTATCTCGGGATGTTCATCGGCGGTCGGTACCGCAACGGGAAAGGCACGTTGAGAATGTGTCCGCCAAAAACCTGAGGGTCCGGTGGAGCGGGCCTCGGGCTCCGGTCCTCGTCGCTGTCGTAGCATCCACCGTGATAAGGGTGGTAGCCATGGGTGGCCCCTCCCTCTCATCCCCCCATCTGCGCCTGCGGGCGTTCAGGGTGTTGCGTGCTTCGCGGATGGGGCTGACACGCTCATGTATTGAGACGATGACGTGCTTCCCATTGTCATGTGGCGGTAGGTGTACGGATATGTTCTTATCGTGTCACCCCGAGGGTGCGCACTGGCTAGCATTGAGCTCACATCACCGGGACATCGAGATCTCCGCCTGCTGCTGAAAGGTCTTGATGGCTAGAGGGGGGTGAATAGCCTATTAAAAATTCCTACAAAGTATGCTAAACAAGTTTATCAATATAACAAATAGCGTGATGCTAGTTTTGCTTAGCCTAAAGGGGGTTTGCAAGCCACCTATCCAATACACAATTCTAATGAATGTCACACAACCGCACAAGTTAAACCGCAAGAAGAATAACAACTAGAGCTAGCAAGCTACCAAAGCAAAGAGCTACTCTAGCTACACTAAACAAACTAGCAAGATACAACTATGAAAGTAATACAAGTGTGAGTTAGAGGGGTTTCACCGAGGGGCGATGAATTGAGCCAACCAAGAATGATGATCAATGAATTCCAAGATAACCGAACACCGGGATCAATTAATCACAATGTAGAAGTAATGACACGAAGATTTATCCCGAGGTTCACGTGTTTGCTGGCACGCTAGTCCCCGTTGTGTCCCTCTTCAACCACATGGTTCAGTGGCTAATCGGTCACACACCGAGCCTCTCAAAAGGTGCCATAAGAACCTACCAAATGGCAAGAGGTTGCAATGACACAAGCAATTTACTAATGTTGCCTTTGACGCTTTGTCGGGGAAGGCACAAGACCCCTCACAATGCCGGAGCCAACCATGAACAAACACCACTCGTGCCGGACCTCCTCCAAGCTGCTCCAAGCCGTCTAGGTGGTGGCAACCACCAAGAGAAACATGAATCCCACAGCAAGAGAACACCCAAGTGCCAACTAGATGCAAAATGACAAGCAAATGCACTTGGATCACTCAATCTCACTTCGAATATGCGATCAAGCAAGAGAGATGAGTGGGAGGGAAGTTGCTCAGCTCAAAGGGTTGTCAAGAATGTCAAAATGCCAAGAGTCATACCCTAGAGCCAGCCACCAAATATATATAGGCGTGCCCCTTCGAAAAGAGCCGTTGGGCTGCTGTGGCGCCCGACAGACGTGTTTGTCACCTTAGCGATAGACGCCGTCTTAGTGTCTGATGCCCGCCCAAGCGCCACGTGTCCACGAAGCTTCACATTTCAACGGTCATCTCCATCAGCGTCTAATGCGTCCATCGGTTTTGCCCTCGGCGTCTGTCGCTACGACGGACGCTGTCCAGAAAAGACCCACGACTGTTTTCAAGCCGACAGACGCGTCCGGTGAATGCCCGACAGACGCGCCCAAGCGTCTGTCGCTCGTGCGCTCACCCATCTGCGAAAGCCTGGGCGACAGATGTTGACGTAGCGCGTCTGTCGCTCAGGCGTCCACGCGTCTGTCGCGCACGCTGAGAGCCGCACTAGGGCTGCCCGATAGACACGCCCACGGCGTCTGTCGCTCCTGGAGCCGACGTCTGTCGCCTCTAACTCAAGCAAATTTCCATCTTTTCTTGCTCTACTTGTTTCACCCTTTCACATATGAGCTATACTAGATATGTGTAACATCTAAACACATGTTTTAGCTCATTTTCAAGTTAAGCACGTAGGGCGAGGAATATGCGCTCTATCTAAATGCATATGATTATGAAATGCACATCTAGAGGCACTTAGGAGGTCAATAGCTATGTCATTCCCCTCTTTATAGTACGGCTATCTAGCCTATAATGTAACCACACCCACTAGGTGTCTTGGGTACCAAAGTACAACCCCTAGCATATACCTTTGCCTTGATCATCATAGGGTTGCACCTTGTTCCTCCTTCATCACCATGGTAAGCACTTCATCATCCACACTTGATCATCATGCTTCACCATGCTATGTGCTAATCATCCTTTGCTACATACAATCTTAAGCACATGATTAGCACTTGGGCATTGTCACTAATTACCAACACCAAACATAGAGCTTTCAGCTGCACCGCCACACGCTCAAGCAGCGTGCGGATCTCGCGCTAGGCCTGGCGGTCTTTGGGTGTTGCGGGCTCTGGTAGCCCCCGGAGTAAAGCCATTGCTACAGCTATGTTCTGGCTTGCTCGGGCAAAATGTGGAAGGTCGTCGTCATCCTCTACGATCCTCTGGTTCACGTCGTGGGCCATGGCGCGTGCATGCCCACCATCTCCGCGGCGAGCAATTTCGCGCTCCTCTAGCTAGAGTCATGCATGCTCGAGCTCCTGCTGCTGTGCCCTCAGCTGCTCTAGCCATGGGCTAGGCGGGACCCTCCTATTTGCCTTGACTTCATCATCGGAGTCAGATGGAGGGGTAACCTCCCCCTCGTGGATGTTTGCGACGTGCCCCTCGGGGGTTTCCGCATGGTGGGCGCCCTCCGCCCTGAAGCACCCGCGAGAGGGATGATGGCTCCCCCTGCTAGAGTCAGAGTCAGAGATCTCCTCAGAATCTCCCATGAGGAGATCGTAGAAGGACTCCATGACATAATCTGTCATGCCCATGAACTCGCTGTCCGTGGAGGATGGACGTGGGCGTTGCGCAATGAGGTGACCTACGGTCTCCACGTCGTTACACAGGCCAAAGGGAAACGCTGTCGAGGCATTAAGGATTGCGGAGGAGAGCGGTTCTCCTCTGGCAAGCTACGTTATGATATTGATGAAAGAAAAAGTGAGGCTACGCAAATCCTCCCAGGACAGCTGGGGTCCTAGGAAGACGCTAAGCTGACGCTCCAGCCTCTCGTAATCGAAATCGGGGAGCTGGCCGCTCCCGGGGGCATGAACCTCCGGGGCACGTAGCTGCAGCTCCTCGAGGGCCTTGACGTTGGTGCCAATGCTGGCGGAGCGAGGAGGTTGGACGAGGGTGGGAGCCCGTACTAGCTCCCCATCCGTGGTGATGATGAAATCTAGGTTCCCGAAACGCACGTGTGTGCCCGGGACCCAGCCGACGCTGTGGCTAGCCATCCATGGCCTGATGCGGACAACGAAACACGCAAGAGGCCCCTACCTGGCGCGCCAACTGTCGGTGTTCTAAACCGTCGACTAGTAAATTTGTATTTGCACGTTTGGCTCGGATGGCGAGTGCGGAGGACATAGAGAATTATACTAGTTCGGGCAAAACGTCCCTACGTCTAGTGCGATGCTGCTCGTGTTATCGGCTCTATGTTTTTGCAGTAGGGGTTATAAACAGGCGAGAGAGGGAGGATGTCCTAAGTCTCTATGAATGAGGTGAGTTGCGTGCGCTTTGAATCGCTTGAGCCCCCCATGAAGGGGCGCCAAGCTTTTCCTTTTATAGATCAAGGGAAAGGCCTAGGGTACACGAGAGAGTGTGAGAGAGAGAAAAAGAGAAAGAGGAATAGAAGAAAGAGAAAAACAGAGAGGAAGAGAGCCCCGGAGCCGCGTCGCTATTCTTCTCCTGCAGGCAGGTCCCGCTGGTCCTTTAGATGATGACGGAAATGGCTCCACGTTGCGACCCTGTTCGTCACTGGTGCTGCACGCGGACGTTGTCAGCCAGTCATGGCATCCCATTCCATCATGGCACACGGTATGGTCAACGGGCTCCCTATACGGGAGCTGTACGAGGATTAGGCAGCACAGTGTCGGTCCGCCCGGCGCTGTTGGTGACGTGTGCGCCTAGGTATGGCTTGTTGTGGCCACGAGTTGCGTCGAGGCATGCCTGCTCCCTTCCTGACGTCAGGAGCATGGTCCCGGGCCTACGCCGTCACACTCGTAGTGGTTGGAGATAGCGTGGGCCCCCCGTGGGGGCCTGCGCTCCGTCTAAGTCCGGATGTGCTTCCCGGGATTGGGCAAGGCGGAGTCCCCCTCGGGGGGTCGGGCGGGACGGAGCCCGCTCCCTAGGGGCCGGGCGAGGTAGATCCCACGCCCATGGGGTCGGCGGGCAAGACGGAGCCTGTGTCCCTGGAGCCGGGCGATACCAAGCCCGCGCCCCTGGGGTCGGGTGAGACGGAGCCCGCGCCTCTGGGGTCGAGTGAGACGGAGCCCGTGCCCTTGGGTTAGGCGAATCAGAACCTTCCTTGGAGGGGTCGGATGAGGTCATGGTTATACCCTTGATCGTTTGGGTGAGTTAATATTGATGACCATTAGTTCCTCTTCCTCGAGTACCCTAGTATTCATACCCGACAGGGTGGAACAACACAAACTCAAGAAGAAGCACAACAGCTGTTCAAGAACCAGATGCCTAGGCTGCTGGTGCTCAAGAACTAGAAACAATTTGAGAATAAATTTACCACGTCCTCCTTCATTTACTTCATTTGGGTACACAAATATTAAAAAGAACGTATCATCATTTTTAATATCTATTTTGAAGCAATTAAGATTCACTTCATTATTCTTCTCCACTTTGTTTGCTCGACTGCCTAACCGAGTTTCATTTTTCTACATGTTGCATTTGGTCTTCTTACAAACTTTGTTACATTTAAATTACTCTTTAAATTTTCGTAGCAACGCACAGAGAATCATCTAATACTCTTATAAAGCTAAATCCCACTAGAGACTTCTCTCAACATGCAAGCTATCCACGTCAACAATCCACTAGAACTTGCAATTATAGCCAACTAGCACATGTAATTATGATAGTTATCTCTTCATCCACTAACATGCATTTAGCTGTCCATATCGATGTGTCAAACCATTCACTCAACATGCAAGCTATCCACATAAACAATCCACTAGAATTTGCAATTATAGCCGACTAGCACATGTAATTATGATAGTTATCTCTTCATTCACTAACATGCATTTAGTTGTCCATATCGATGTGTCAAACCATTCTCCAAAATTAATTTAAGATAGTTTCATTCATATAACTATAAATATAAATAGTCTAATTTCTTTTTAAATTATCTGAAATCCCCGCAGCAACGCACGGGGTATTCTCCTAGTTAAGAAAAATAACAACCTGTCGGTAACAACAGTATGGGGGTACCTACAGCCAACGGAAAAAAAGAACGAAATGATTAAACCACAGCAAAAGGTAGTACACCTCGACCGTGTACAAGGTCCGCCTCGTACGAGCCCAGCTCGACGGGGCGTCTCGACCGCGCTCCCACTCCGACTCATACGAGGCGCCCCCGACGGGAGCGCCTTGACCGCGCCCCGTCCCGTACGAGGCCCGTACGATATGGCACCTCGACTGCGCTCTGACTCACACGAGGCTCGTTCGGCCACCAGTGGATCTCCGACTCGCACGACCCCGGGTCGAAGCGCTCGACCTACTCCATTCACCCACTCTGAGACAAAAGTCAGAGCATTCAATGCAATTACCTACTACCACCTACCGACATGGCTACGACAGTAACCGACATGGGAGCAATACCGGTGTCAGGTCTCACTTTTTACCGCCCATCCCAGGATGGGAGGTGAAAACCTGTCACTATGGACACCATACCGCACACTGTTCTGCCATCGATCACCCTCGAGGAAGGATACGACAAGGTCCGTATTCCACGATCTTGAGATTCGGCCTTATCCGCCCGGCCTCGACCCAACCTCGACCTGGCCTCGACGCCCACCGCCGGTTAACAGGAAGGAAAGGTCAACATGACACAGGGCTTAGGGTCATTTCACCGTCTCGTCCTCGACGTCACCAAGGTGTCCAGGGATGGCCGGCCATTCCTGGGCACGCCGCTACAGCCACCTCTACAAGAATCGACAAAACTTCACCTCAAGGCACCCCGGCATCCTGACCTCCTCTTACCCTATAAAAGGGTAGGCCCGGGCTCTACAGAAAGGGGACGGACGGACCGACCGACACAATTCAGAGATCAACATCTCCAGCAATCACCCGTGTACTCTTTTTTCTCTCTTTGAGACTTGGGCTCGGCGCCCTCTCTCGCCAGCTTGTAACCCCTACACAAGCACCTCGGTGCAAGGAAAATATACAAAACTCTCTCCCCCCGCTGGACGTAGGGCCTTCTGTGCCCGAACCAGGATAAACCTCCATGTATTCTCCTTGCATCACCATCTAGGTTAGGGACACACGGCATTTACTCATCGGCTTAGGACCCCCCTGGGTCCAAACACCGATAGTTGGCGCGCCAGGTAGGGGGCACTGCGTGTTGACATCATTTTCCCGCCATTTTCCTGGATGGCTAACCCCGAACGCCCTTTCCCGTTGGCTACGGTGATCTGGTTTGGGAGTTTGGAGTTCATGTCACTTGGCCACGGCTATGACATGGTCCTCCTCCCGCCTAGGCACCCGACCGACGAGGATTACGAGCTCTCCCAGCCTGGGGGAGCACTGTGCCGGCATCGTCGCTCTCAGGCGCGAGCCGCCAGGCGATGACGGGCCCGGCACGACCGCCGTCATCGCCTCACGGAGGACGGTGAGACCCCCCGATCCGGCGCCTCTCAGCCAGACGCCAACTCAGATTTCCTCTTTGAGGGTCTGTGTAGGATGAGCTTGGCTGAGGGTAAGATGCCGACGGAGGGTTCCGCCGCTCCCCCGTCCGGTGTGACACCACCGCTACCCGGTCCGACCACTCCGGCGCGAAGAACGACGTCTTCATCGCCATTCCCGTTTGGGCTAGATTCGGTTGCCCGGGCGTACGCTTCCTCTGTAAGCACTAGTATGAGCGCTTACGAGGAACTCCCCGGGCACCTTCTATGCTCCACTCTGGACCTTGTTGCATCCACGCCGGCTTCTGAGTATCTGGACTCTACAGAGACCCAGAAACAGAGCCCCATGTGATTGCTCCTCGACGTTACAACCCCAGAGACGACTGGCAACGGCCTCACATTCCCCCATCATACTACTACTTTGGCGCTCCTGACTCTGACTCTACCGATGACACCTACGATCCGACTCGTGAGTGCTTCAACATCGATGGGGCAACCACGTCGGATTCGGAGGATGAGACATCAGTCGAAGGAAGGAACACGCCGCCTCATGTTGAGCTCCCTGCTAAGCGAAATGAAACTCAATTCCTTGCGAATCAAGGAATGCAGCTCGAGCAGATTCACGAGTTGCAGCACAAGCTCGACGAGGAACGGGAAAACCTGCGCCTACTCCAACAAACCCTTGAGTATGAGCGTGTGGCACACGCACATGGCGGGAGAGCTCGTGAGAGAGCTCGCGACGTCAATCACCACATCGACGAGGATCGGGCGGTCGACCCCCCGGTTTTCGCTCGAGCCAGTCAGAATGTTGTCGCCGCCGCCATGCTCCTCCGCAACATGCCCGAACCGTCGAACCCCGATGCCCGACGAGCCCGGGATGAAATCCGAGGACTCCTCGAGACTGCTGCCCTGTAGCAGGCCGAGAGTTCTACCTTGAGGCGACGCAGGCCTGCCTCAGAGCAGCCTGCTGAGCCCTCCCGACAGGAGAAAGAGGCCTCGATTCATCCCGAGCACGTCCAACGAAACAGGGCGGCTCCTGCCCCTGCGCCCATCGCCGACGACCGCGAACCTCAAGACACCCGTGGCAACATCGTCGAGCACCGCACGCGCAAACACAGTGATGGTGTGGCTCGAGGCTACCACGTGCACAGAGGCGGGCACTACGACAGCTCAGAAGATCGTAGCCCTTCACCCGAGCCTCCGGGCCCTCGGGTCTTCAGTAAGGCTATCCGCGGGACGATGCTCCCGGCTCGGTTTCGTCCTCCCACGACTCTTGCCAAGTACAACGGCGAGACCAAACCCGAACTTTGGCTCGCCAATTTCCGCTTGGCGTGTCAACTAGGCGGGGCCACCGACGACCGGGTCATCATCCGACAACTCCCCATGTTCCTCTCTGACACCGCTCGAGCCTGGCTCGAGGAACTTCCGCCTCGACAGATCCACGACTGGGACGATCTCGTGAGGGTGTTCGAGGGAAATTTCAAGGGGACCTACGTGCGCCCCGGCAACTCATGGGACCTTCGAAGCTGCAAGCAGAAGCCGGGTGAATCCCTCCGGGATTACATCCGGTGTTTCTCCAGGCAACGCACCGAGCTCCCCAACGTCACCGACTCCACGTGATCATGGCCTTCCTCTCTGGAACCACATGCAAGGAGTTGGTCCGAGAGTTGGGCCGTAACACCCCTCTCACTGCCAACGGATTGATGGACATCATCACCAACTTTGCCATCGGTGAGGAGGCAGTTGGCGCCATCTTTGGCGGTGATCAGGACAAGGAGAAGCAGAAGGTCGATGATCCCACGGGCTCCGGCCGGGGCTCTAAAAGGAACAACCGAAAGAAGAAGAACCAGCAGGACAAGCTCGAGGCCCTGGCCGACGAGCTTGTCGCTGCCACTGAACGCAAGAAACCTCGAGGGCCCCCCGGCGGGGGCATCTTCGACAAAATGCTCAAAGAGCCGTGTCCCTACCACAAGGGGCCCACAAACCATAACCTCAAGGACTGTCACATTCTCCGTAGGTACTTTGAAGGCATGGGCGTCAAGAAGGACGACAAGAAGGAAGATCCCGAGGGCGACGACAAGGATGGGGGGTTCCCCGAGATCCACGACTGCTTCATGATCTACGGAGGACCCTCGACCCGCCTCTCGACGCGCCAGCGCAAACGAGAGCGGCGTGAGGTTTTCTCCGTACAGCTGGTGATCCCCCACTTCCTTGACTGGTCTGAGGTAGCCATCACTTTCGACCGTGATGACCATCCTGACTACGTCCCCAATCCAGGAGTCTACCCGCTTGTTGTTGATCCCATCATCGCCAACACACGCCTCACCAAAGTACTCATGGACGGTGGCAGCAGCCTCAACATCATTTACGCTCAGACCCTCGACCTCCTGGGGATCGAGAGGACGCGCCTCCAACCCAGCGTCGGGGGCTTCCACGGAGTCGTGCCAGGGAAGCGGGCAGAACCTATCGGACAGGTCGACCTGCCTGTCTACTTTGGCACCCCTTTCAACTTCAGAAAGGAGACCCTCACTTTCGAAGTGGTCGGATTCTGTGGAACGTACCACGCCATCCTTGGGCGCCCATGCTATGCCAAGTTCATGGCGGTTCCGAACTACACCTACCTCAAACTCAAGATGTCAGGCCCAAACGGTGTCATAACCATCGGGCCCTCATACGAACACGCTTACGAGTGCGACGTCGAGTGTGTCGAGCACGGAGAAGCCGTCTTGGAGTCGGCAACCTTGGCGGCGGACCTCGACGGTCTGGCCAACAAGATCCCCGACCCCAAGCACCACGCCGGCAGCTTCAAGCCCGCAGAGGACGTCAAGCTCGTGCCTCTCGACCCTACCGATCCAAAGGGAAAGGCGTTGAGCATCAGCGCCACCCTCGATCCAAAATAGGAAGCCATGCTCATCGACTTTCTCCGCGTAAACGTCGACATCTTGGCGTGGAGTCCCTCCGATATGCCGGGCATACCTAGGGAAGTCGCCGAGCACGCCTTGGAGATCCGAGCGGGCACCTACAAGCTATCAGATGAGAAGGGCGAAATCTTCACCAACGCTTGGAACATTGAATAGCTACGTCGCTTTTTTCCTTAAAGCCTCGAGGCTCTGTATTTTCTTTTCAATCTCAATAAAGAACACAGCAGTGTTCAAAGCTTTGTTTTCGTAACAACCAGGAAGGATCGACTCTGTTCCCTCAGAATCGACCCTCCCTCGTGGGCTGCAAGGGGGGAACCCCCTGTCCCTGAAAAATTCGTATCCTTTTTCAAAAAACAGAACTATCACCTAAGTCGACAACGCCGCGGAAGTACCCTAAGGCTCAAAGGGCCGTTGAGCCATGAGATCACTTACGCCTCCGAGGCTACGGTACCTCCACTCACCCCTCATGCCTAGGGGTGCGACCGCGTGCTAAGTAGACTTAGTAACGGTTCGTAACTTTGAAAAAGAATACATCCCCGGTCACTCTGAATCAAGTTCTTACACGATCCGCAAGGCCGCAAGAGCACCCTGAAGCTCGAGGACAGTCGAGCCGCGAGATCACTTATGCCTCCGAGGCTACGGTACCTCCACTCGCTCCCTTACGCCAAAGGGCGCGACCGCGTGCTAAGTAAATCATGCAAGAACGTGATTCAAGCGATAAAGGGAAGAAAAAACTCGAAACAAAACTTAACGATCGGTACAAGTTTACATTTCGAGCATTTCAAGGCCTCCGAGGCCGCCATGACCAAAGTTTTAAACACTAACTTATTACATGGGCCTCTGCGCCTAGATTTGGCTCACAGGCCCTCATCGTCAGCAGGCGGAACCACCTCGACCTCGAACAGCTTGGCCAGACGACTTCCAGGCTCCTCGACGGCTCCGATCAGGCCCAGGCAGGCGTCCTCGTTCTCCTCATCCGTCCGATCTGGATTAGTGATGAAGCCATCAGCAACGAGCTCCAGGTCATACATGAACCCGGACCGAACGACAGCCAGTGCCCTCTTCACGCAGTGGTGAAGGCTCCCTCGTATCCTTTCCCGGACGAGGCGGCCCAGTGCCACCATCCGGCGGACAAAGGAGTTCCCCGGAGCGTCCTCCTCAGTATCGGCATCGGGCTCGACCCCCAGGCTGTCACACACGGAGGAGATCGCACCCTGGAGCAACTGAGTCCGCTGGGCCTCGGCCTCGAAGAGGCTCTGGAAGGAGTTGGCCGCCGCCTGAGCTACCCGCTGTTCCTTCTCCAACTCTGGAACAAAAGCACCAAGTTAGCGCAAGTCCGGGACCTCGACACCAAGGCCGTTGTATAACCAAAAAGCTCACCCTCGGAGTGGGTCTGCCAGCCCACGACCTCGTCACGGAGTCCCCCGCACGTCTTCTCAAGCGCTTGGAGAGCGCCATCCCTGTCACGAATGGCCGCCCTCAACGTCTCGATCCCTTGGTGGGCGTTCGAGAGAGCCTCGTCCTTCTCTTGGATGGCTCCACTCAGCGTCGTGGCCTCGTTCTTCAAGGCCTCGAAGCGAGCAGTTGCCTGCCCGATCTGAACGTTGAGGGCGTTGTGTTGCTTGCTGACAAGGGCGACGTCCTCCTCAAGCTCTTTCATGCGTGCCGACAATGGCACGAGATCCTCGCGGGCTTGGGCAGCCTCCTCCTGGGCCCTTGTCGCGTCTCCACGCGCCACAACCTCGGCCGCCCAGGCCTGCACCGCCTCTTCCTTAACCGCCGCGTAGGCGACGCGAAGCTCGGCCACCTCGGCGCTCTGACGGGAAAGCCGCTGGTTGGCCTCCTCGACCAGAGCCCGTTGCCAGGCAAGCGCCGCCCACACGCCGCTCTCATTACGGATGAAGAGCGACTTGCGGCGGGAGCGCTCCTTAAACTCCTGACCATGGTTCGAAAATCTGAGAAGGTAGAACCAAAGACAGGGGACAAAAAGATAGCGAAAAACCATCAAACTAAACTTACCTCGATGGCGTCTAGCATGCCTCGCGACACGGCCTCCGTCGAAACATGAAGTGATCGTTCTGTGTGCCACCGGATACCCTCGAGGTACTGCCAGTGGTGCACCTTGTCTCCATCGTTGAGCGTGAAGACCGGCTCCGCGCCAGGGTTGGATGCGTCCCTAAACTCGAGGGGCGACCCCCCAGCGCGGCAACTCCTCCTGCACCCGTACGAGGGCCAGCCCGGCAAGGTCCGGCCACGCGGTCTGCGCCTCAGCCAGGTCACCCTCCGGCGCCGCAGAGGGACCGACCTGATCCGCAGCTGCGTCTCCCTCGACCGCCATAAAGAGTCTGGCCTGGTCCACGGCCTCGACCTCCTCGACGCCCATTACCTGTTTCCCCTTATCGACGGGGGAATCATCAAGGGTGAGGTCGACCACCGCCGGAGTCGACCCTTGCGCCAGGGCTGGCGCCTCGGTCATCGGCACCACCGCCGTCACCGCGAGCGGGGGCGCGACCGCCCCACCCTCCACCTCGACCGCTGGCTCCACCGGCCGGTCCTACTGTGGCTGCGGCTCCCCCGGCTGCGCCGCCTCCTGTCCCGCCTCCGGCGGGACCTCCACTGCCACCTCCTCGACATCCGCCCGCCCCGCGTCATGGGCGGATGCCTCGACCCCTGCGGCCTCGACGGAGGCCTAGGTGGTCGACGTTGACCCCGGCTCCGCCCCACCCGTGCTGGGCGCCGCCGCTTCTGACGGCCCCGACCCTTGCGCGGCAGGGCCAGAACCGGTAGCTTCTTGGGCGCCCGCTTCCACCTGGGCAGCCGTCTCCCGCTGCTTCAGGCACTCCGTCGCGGCCTGGAGTCTTTCGACCCAGGCGAGGTCATCGACCGCCGTCCGCGTGATGACAGCAGCGCTCGACCGGAGCACCTTCACGGGAGTCGGACCCACGAGCTCCGCCTTGCGCTTGTGCCTAAGGAGCAAGTAAGCACATGAGGATAAGAATCAAGACCGCTTAAAATAAAAAGCGGGGCAAAAGAGCTTACCCGGAAATGGGAAGCAGGGGCCTCGACTCCGGCAGACCGGGGACTCTCGACGTCGAGTGCGGCGGCCTTGCCGCCGGGTCTCCTGTAGACCGGGCGCTCCTTGGGGCCCTAGTCGGCGGGGCGCCCTGGGCCTTCTGCACCACCGAGGCCAGCTGGCCTCGGGTCCTCACACCCATCGGCGGCGCCCCGGATAACGACGCTGGCGGCGCTGTCCCTACCACCGGGTGAACCCAAGGGACTCGGGCTCGTGGGGGCAATGCCGTAGACCCCTCTTGCGGGGCCCCTGACAAGGCGGCCCCTCTCGCTGACGGGCCTGCACCAGCCCCCACCTCTTCCGGCTCCTCCACCACCTCGACTGACACCGAGGCCGACCCTGACGCCTGGGAGGTCGACCCCCCAATGGGCTCCAAGAACAGGCGCACATCAGGGAGGTCCGCCAGGCCGGTCGCGGTGTCGTACCGCGACAGGGCATCGTCGTCCCCGTCGCTGTCGTCGTCGACCTCCTCCCCCGAGACCGTCTCAGAGGGAGACTCCACGAGGGGAAGCCCGTCGAGGCTCTGCTGGCGCCAAAGTTTCTTCAGCGCCTCCTTCTCCTTGGCCTTGCGAATCTGCCGCTTCTTGGCAGTTTCCTTTGCTTGCTCCTTCTAGGACGCTTGCTGGCGTCGCACCTCCTGGGCAGGCTGGTCCTCTGGGAGCGGCGGCCGCGTCTCCCTCACCACCGACAAATCCTGCGCGTCGACCTCGACTAAATCAAAAGAACCCGAAAGCAGATGAAATAAATAAATATACTGGCGATAGCACCTACCAGAGGCTCGAACCCCTGGGTGGGCCGCATCGGCACTTTGTCGACGTCCTCCGGCTTGAAGTTCCCCACCATCCGGCACGCACGCCGGAGGACCTCCTCGAGGGTGAGGGACTCGTGCGACATTCTGCTCCCCTCCAACGACGCTTCCGGCGCTGGTCGAGCTGGAGTCGACGCTGCGACAACGGCATCACCCTCCGGTGGTGGAATGCCGTGGCCACCGCTGCCGCCGTCAACCCTCGCAGGCAAAGCTGTTGCAACGCGGCCAGCAGCGGGTCCAGCCGTGGCTTCTCGGCCTCCACGACGCCGTACGCCCAGTTCTCCTCTCGAGCCACCAGCACCCGGCCGGTATACCTCGGCAGCTGACTCTCGTCATTGCGGAGGTAAAACCAGCCGTCATGCCAGCCGTTGTTCGAGGAGATCAGCTGCGCCGGGATGTACTGGTCGCTGCGACCAGACCTAATCTGCAGCACGCAACTCCCCGCACGCACCGCACGCCGCATCCCTCGCTCCCCCGCCTTCTTGGCAAAGAGCTCCGCCCTGAAGAGATGGAGCCACAGATTCCACTGTGGCTCCATCCCCAGGTAGCCCTCACAGACCACCGCGAAGATGGCGGCCTGCGCGACGGCGTTGGGGGCGAGATGGTGCAGCTCCACCTTGTAGTAGTGGAGAAGCGCACGCATAAAGGCGGTCGCCGGCACGCCGAACCCCCGTTCGTGGAAACAAACGAAGCTAACCACATATCCTTCAGGGGGTACCGGCTCCCGGTGGTCAGGCGGCGGTGCAATCCACTCCGGCCGCGACCGGCTCGTCTTCGGCCGCAGCAATCCGTTGTCGACCAGCTCCTCCAGCCTCCTCTCCGTCACCGAGGAGGCGGCCCAATCGTCGGCGGGGAGAAGCTGACCCTTGCCCGCCATTGACGCCGGGAAGCTACGCGGACAAAGAGAAGGCGACGGCGGCGGCGCAGGATGAAAGGCGAAAGGGGGCGGAGAAAACGATCTAGGGCGAAGAAGGCGAGAATGCAAATGGCCTGTGGAGAAAAACGGACTCCTGGGCCTTGCTCTTATAGCCCCGATGGAAGCCCAACGGGCGTGCGAAAAGGTAGGAGCAGTTTTTGCATTTAATGCCCACACCTAACCGTTTCCTCGAAACTCGTAGATATGGGCACGTGGCTGCTATTCACGCTGTAACCGTCACACCACGCCGCCCACTACCGTGCCGATCTCGCTTCCCCTCCTAAAACGGCACGCCCGAAAATGGGCAGGGGAAGGATCCGCGGACGGATATTCCCAGATACCTGGGAAACGGGCTCCGAGCCCGGTATAAGTCTCGAGGGAGCGGAAGCTGGCCCTCGACCAGGGTTCAATAGCTGCCCTCGAGCGACAGAGTTAGAGACGACCAAGGGTGCGCCCATACATGGCCAGGGCTCGAGCCACGCTCTTGAGGCACCCCAGGACGTATTCGAGGCTAAAAGAGAAGGTCGACGTAGGAATCCCCTCGGAGGGAGGCACCGAGCCCTCGAATCCTATCGAAAGGAATCGAGATCCACACGACTACTCTTTGGCATTCTTGAGAGCGCCTCCGGACCACTAGCCGACTCCTATCGAATGGATCACGGGCTCACACTCGAATTCCCCCGTTAGTAGCTCACCGGAGATCGTCAGAACTCGCCCAAACGAGGGTAGTACGACGTTCCCCACCCCTCCTCCTTTTCTCTAAAGGGAGCGTGAGGGTCGAACGATAAAAGACGGCCAAGACCCTGATCGACCTCGTGCGTACGAGGCTCGGGGGCTCGACCGCAGAAAGCTAAACCTCGAGGGATCGAAAGCTAGCCCTCGACCAGGGTTCGACAGTTGCCCTCGAGTAATAGAGTTAGGGACGACTAGGGATGCGCCCATACATGGCCAGGGCTCGAGCCGCGCTCTCGAGGCACCCTGAGACGTATTCGAGGCTAAAAGAGAAGGTCGACGTAGGAATCCCCTCAGAGGGAGGCGCCGAGCCCTCGAATCCTATCGAAAGGAATCGAGATCCACGCGACTACTCTTTGGCATTCTTGAGAGCGCCTCCAGGCCGCTAGCCGACTCCTATCGAATGGAGCACGGGCTCACACTCGAATTCCCCCGTTAGTAGCTCACCGGAGATCGTCGGAACTCGCCCAAACGAGGGTAGTACGATGTTCCCCACCCCTCCTCCCTTTTTCTAAAAAAGGGAGCGTGAGGGTCGAACGATAAAAGACGGCCAAGACCCTGATCGACCTCGTGCGTACGAGGCTCGGGGGCTCGACCGCAACAAACCAAAACCTCAAACGAGAAGACACGAACCACGCTACAATTCGAGGCCATTCCCCCAATAAAACGCATAAAAGACCTCAGAGGAGTCCAAGTACTCCACCGAGGCCTCGGGGGCTACACTCGGCGGGTGCGCTCGCGCGCCCCCACCGGAAAACACCACGACGCTATGACTCCAGTTCATTTACTAATAAGCCTCTGAGAGAGTGACCACACACTCACCCAAAGGCTCGGGGGCTACTGTCGGTACCAACAGTATGGGGGTACCCACAGCCAACGGGAAAAAAGAACGAAACGATTAAACCACAGCAAAAGGTAGTACACCTCGACCGCGTACAGGGTCCGCCTCGTACGAGCCCAGCTCGACGGGGCGTCTCGACCGCGCTCCCACTCCGACTCGTACGAGGCGCCCCCGACGGGAGCGCCTCGACCGCGCCCCGTCCCGTACGAGGCCCGTACGATATGGCACCTCGACTGTGCTCCGACTCGCACGAGGCTCATTCGGCCACCAGCAGATCTCCGACTCGCACGACCCCGGGTCGAAGCGCTCGACCTACTCCATTCACCCACTCTGAGACAAAAGTCAGAGCATTCAATGCAATTACCTACTACCACCTACCGACATGGCTACGACAGTAACCGACGTGGGAGCAATACCGGTGTCAGGTCTCACTTTTTACCACCCATCCCGGGATGGGAGGTGAAAACCTGTCACTATGCACACCATAACGCACACTGTTCTGCCATCGATCACCCTCGAGGAAGGATACGACAAGGTCCGTATTCCACGATCTCGGAGATTCGGCCTTATCCGCCCGGCCTCGACCCAACCTCGACCTGGCCTCGACGCCCACCGCCGATTAACAGGAAGGAAAGGTCAACATGACACAGGGCTCAGGGTCATTTCACCGTCTCGTCCCCGACGTCACCATGGTGTCCAGGGATGGCCGGCCATTCCTGGGGCACGTCGCTACAGCCACCTCTACAGGAATCGACAAAACTTCACCTCAAGGCACCCCGGCGTCCCGGCCTCCTCTTACCCTATAAAAGGGCAGGCCCGGGCTCTACAGAAAGGGGACGGACGGACCGACCGACACAATTCAGAGATCAACATCTCCAGCAATCACCCGTGTACTCTTTTTTCTCTCTTTGAGACTTGGGCTTGGCGCCCTCTCTCGCCAGCTTGTAACCCCTACACAAGCACCTCGGTGCAAGGAAATACAAAACTCTCCCCCCGCTGGACGTAGGGCCTTCTGTGCCCGAACCAGGATAAACCCCCGTGTGTTCTCCTTGCATCACCATCCAGGTTAGGGACACGCGACATTTACTCGTCGGCTTAGGACCCCCCCGGGTCCGAACACCGACACAACCGAACTGCTACCTTCATCTCAATTAGTGAGGGATAAGACGGTCTTTTATATATTAGGATTTTTTATTTTATCCAAAAATTTATTTAGATATCTTATATTTACGTTGAACTGTGCTTGGCTCGAATCATCAGTTTTTTTTTCTGTTGGAAGCTATATATACTCAAGTTTTATATTAGTCTTAGATCATAGATTTTTCTGTATTTACTCCAGAAGAAACATCGATATTTATTTAGTTGTAGCTAGGCTATGTGTGCACTGATAGTGAGACATGTGATGACTTTGTCAATCCTTCCTAATATTAAAGAGGCAAAAATTGTCTCCATCCATTTTTCGGTTACCTCCTCATAACTACCTGAGTAGATCTCAGTTAGGACAACTCGCGTTTACCGATGATAAATACAGTTAAATTCCAATACGTATTCATCGCACTCTACCAGTTGCACCCTAAATATCTTGTATGTGCCCTAGACTCGTGCGGTCGTGCCCATGCTCATACGAGGTATTACCACTCACATCTAACGATGATACAAAGTCTGATTCCTATATATATATATATATATATATATATATATATATATATATATATATATATATATATATATATATATATATATATATTGGATTCCATTGCAACGCATGATCACATTTGTTAGTTAATTTAAAGATCGACTCAGGCTCTTAAAAGAAGGTTATAGATGTGAATGATACTAATCATAAATCATAGGAGGAGTAGCGTACTATAGAGAATGTAAGACCGACCGCACTGGGAACGGTAAAAGTTCCGGTAAAAGTGATAGCGAGGATGATATAGCGTGAATTTCAGCTGCAGCGGGATCCGGTATCCTGTACGCCATGTGCTCTCGTGTGCTATTTCCAGCGGATGGCGGACGCACGGTACCGGCTGCCGGCCCCACCACGCGACAGACTGCAGCGACAGCGCGCGTCTGCGCTTGCATGGGCAGGGGGATCATTGGTGGGCCCCACGTTTTCAACTATGAAAAAAATGTTATAACTCCCAAACAAAAAAACTAAATTAAATTCCGATTGCACCATTAAATTCGTTTTAATAAATACTTCACAACAAGATGTCACATGGATATATTTAGATAAAGTGATAAGTGGACCCCACAGTAGATAGAGGATGATATAGAGAATAAATTGATATGGAAAAACTGTATATTTTATGGTGAACAGAACGGAATATTAGATACGGAGGATGATGAGTGCAGATACCCTAAACATGGGTACGGTACGCCTCTGCACAATCGACACACGGTACAACTGAATTTAGTTGGACTGATGAAGCGACACGCAGTGCTAGGACGTCTCGCACCACACCAGTACACCCATGACACACACCAATGCGTAAAGGCAATAGTAGTAGTACTATAGTACGTACTAGAAAACACCCGAGGCTGACACGACCGTCTGCCGATTGATTGGCGCTCCTATTCCCGGGAAAGAACGGGACCGCTCCGCCTGACGAGTCATTGCTCCCACCCCCAAACAGTGATAGTACTATGCCCGCGGCCCGCCCCGTCCGATCCGGCGCATCCGTCACGCATCACCTGGAGAAGTCAAGTGATCGCGCGGCGGCCGCGCGGATCGGTCGTTTGGAGACGGCCAGACGGGGATTGCACAGCCCTGTGCAGGGAGCTCCGCAGCGGCTCATCAGCGCGCGCGCCCGGCCGACACGTCCCTGCCGCGGGGCTGGCCGTGTGGCGCGCCGCGGCGCCTCAAGTACGGCTGGTTCCCACGACCTCCCGCCGCGTCTTTTCCGTCGAAACCACCACCTATATAGTCACAAAAAAACCCACCACCTGTATAGGCCGCATCATTCTGTAGCTGCCGTAGACCCGCCAGGTGCGCCGTGGTACGTAGCACCACCCGACGCGCGATCCGCCCGTCACGCCGGGCGGATCGTTGGCCGGATCGACTACTCGCTGTCGTTGGTTGGTTCCATGACCGGGTGGGGACTGGGGAGCCGGGCCGTGGAAGTGGAAGTCCATGGTTCGCGAAAGGGATGGATCGCATCGTGATCTCGCCCGGGAGCAACGGCCGAACACGCGCTGTTTCGGTGTTCCCGTCGTCAAATACACCAATGAGATACACTACGAGCCGGCGCGGCACGCCGGGCAGAGGAAGTTGAAGACGATGCCCTCACGGAAGGACTCCGGACGTGGAGGGCGCACTTGCTTGATGCGGAGGTGAAGGCGAAGTGTGGGGTGGAAGCCGAGTGCGGCGTCGGGGGGCCGCCGACTTACCGCGCCGCTCACCTGGCCGAGCCGCCGCTTGCTCGCCGTGGTGCCTCGCCCGTCCCCCATGCTGTACGCAGCACACCGAACCATGCGCCTGCCACGCTGGGAGGGAGCTGAGGAGAAAGCCGCATCAGCTGGAACCTGCCGCGGCGCCCAATTGGCCGTGGTCGTGGTCGAGAGGCGCAGACAGGAGGAGCCAGGGCACATGACAACTCCTACTGTAGCGGTCTTGGTGAGAAAGTAAATTTTGTCCTTTGCTATGCTGCTGCACGAATTTCAGCGTGAATCTTGTGGACCATAATACGAGGGCATGTGCCCCCTAAGGATAAAAAAGAAATGCCTTCCTGTCTTGGTCTCAGGAAGACGGCCGGCCGACGCGATGGAACTGGGGAGGGAACCATTGATTCGATAGCGTCGCTCCTGTACTGTGCATGCATGGATGGCACGACAAACTGACATAGATCGATCTAGCACTTTATGTGTAAGTACAGTGAAGTAGTGCAAGATACGTTCCGTCACACATGAATGTATATATATCGGACAGTTAGGCATCCAACAGTGGACGCAACTCACTCAAAGTGCATATAAGAGCAATTCCAAGAGCTTTTCTAAATCTTACTCTCTAAATTATTATTTCGACAATCATTTGTATGAAAATCGTTTTCCATATCTTTTCACTCTTCAATAGCTTTTCTATATCTCTTGCGCACTATAAAAGTCATCCTCGTATTCTATTTTTGGCTAGCGAGAAATCTAGAATAGATATTTGGCTAACCATTTTGAGAAGCTGTTGGAGGATAGTTTTTCATAAAATTTTCATTCCTAGCATTTAAGAAAGATTTGGAGAGTCTCTTGGAGTTGCTCTTCTCCAAGAGTTCCCAAAACACTCTTCTAATCCTTTAATTTTTAGCAAGATTAAAAAACACTTTTCTTCAACGGTTCCTAATACCACCTCCTAATCTTTTAGGACTCAGAAAAACATACCCCTTTGCGCGTAAAGATACGCACGATTCCTCCGCTATGTATATGCCTTGCGACTCAGCTGGCTTGCCCTTGCCTTCGCTCGCCCTCACGCTTTCTCCCTCTCCGCCCGCCATGGACACCGGCAAAGCAAGCCGCACCGCAGACACCACGTTTTCATCCTCCCCGTCTCCTGTAGGTTCTTCCATCAAGTAGTAAAACCTAGTATAAAGCTTAGAGGGATGCTGCGGGTTGGCTTGGGGTGGCTGGCGGCCGGATGAGAGGGCCTAGTGGCCGGCGGTGGCCGTGGCCTGGTGGCACGTGCACGCGCGATCTGCTCTGTTGCGAGGTTGAGAAGAAGAAGGGAGTGGGAAAGAAAAAGGAAGAAAGACAGGGTTCCAGGTGAGAAAAACACAAGAGAGAAAGATGTGGTAGGGTGATTTAAATGGGTATAGAAACAAATTCAGGGTTCCTGATGCAAAATATCCTAAAGCCGACCAATTTTTTTTACGAAAAGTTAATCAGACGACCGGCCGTGCTCCGCCTGCAGCGCGCGACACCAGGCCACGACGGGCCGGCCCAGCAGACCCCTCTCCCTCCGTCCTCCAACGTTGCGGCCTTTCCTGCACCTGAGCACAACGCTACCCAAACCAAACTGAAAAGCAGTCGCCGCCGCTCGCCGAAGAAGGAACCGACGACATATCTCCTGCTTCCAGGGCGCCCCAAACCCTAACAGAAGGTGATGAGCCCCCCTGCCCCTCTGCCAGCCCATGCCAAGCTCTCGCCTTCCCCCGCCCCCTCACCCGTGGGCATGATCTGTGGCAATGGAGGACTTGGCCCTATCGTCCGCCGCACCTGACACTCACCTCACCCCTTCCCCGCCCGTGCACACACCGGAGGAGGAGGGGGGTGGCTGGGTGCTCGTGCCGGCCAGTGAGGTCGAGGGGGCCCACACGCCCAAGGTCATTCACTGGGATGACCTGCAGCAGGAGCTTGCGCGCCTCTAGAGCCTCTCCGCTGCGCTCTAGTCCGTCGGGGACCGCAAGTACTGTGCATTCACCGTGTGCCTCAAGTTCGTGCTACAAGTTTTGTAAGCAGGCTCCTTGCTCGATTCCTTGCAAATTGCTCGGATCCCCTGTTGTGCCCTCTGTCATTCGATTATCAACGGATCTTGGCGATTCTCTTGCCGGTCCTCTTGGGAAGATCGGATTTCGTTTTCCTAACCTTTGGTTGTGCTTGGGATGTAGAGAAGAGAGAAACCCGCATTCCCAAATCTTGGGTACGCCTGTCCTTGAACTGATGGGACAGTGTCCATGGAGCCATTCTCCATGTATTTTGCTCTTGTTACTTGTGTGTGTATACCAGAATGTTGCAGACTTGTAACGTAATGTGTATACCAGAATATTGCAGACTTGTAATGTAATGCTGTTCGTCGACAGGCTAGACAGGTGTTTCTGGAGCAGGACAATGAGTTGGCTGAAATGAGGCAGAGACTGCAAGAGCAGACTGAAGAAGAGCACGAAGAAATTGTGTTTCATTATTATGTTTCATTTTTTTTTGTTTTCCATTTTGTCTACTTCAGTCTTTAGGAACTAAAATTGTCAATTTCAGTTCAATTTTCTGGATGTCAATTTCAGTTATAGTTTTATATTTTTTCGTTTTTCATGATAAATTGCTACATATAAATTTCATTTAAATTTTCTAGATGTCTATTTTCAGTTTCGTTTTATCGGTAGCTATATTGTCATTTTCAGTTTTACATTTTAGTTTTCGGTCTCAGTCAGGTTCAGTGCTATTTAGTTGCAGCAATCAGGTTCAGGTTTAGTTCAGTTTATTAGTCTTACTCTTGTCTACTAAGTAAAGGCTCAGGTTCAGTTTTGATTTTTTTTCTAGTTAAAGATTTCGGTCACCGTTTTAGGTTCGAATATCTTCCTAAATCTTGTATATCAGTTGTCTCACCTACAATGTATAAGTTGTTACAAAAGGATAGATGTTGCACACATATCTTGCCACAAGAATTTGCCTCCCGGTTTCAGTTTTCAGCCAAGTTTTTTTTTCATTTTTTTTAGTTTTAGTTTTTAGTCATGTTTTTTAATGTTTTTTTAGTTTCAGTTCTTAGTCACCCTTTTATATTTGAATGCATTCATAGATCCTACATATTAGTTATATAATAACTTATTTCTTTTTTTCTCAATTATTTGTTTTGTTTTCTAGTTGTTAATTTTTTAGTCACTGGTAATTTCAGTTTCAGTTTTTTTTCACTGGTTTGTACTATTGAGTCACTTGTGGTGAGATCTATGAAATAAGAATATGATGGATGTGTTTCAAAATAGTTTGTATGTACCGGCAATTTATGTTATATGTAATAGCTATTTATGTATTAACCTTCCAACAAATGATATATACTAACAAATGTGTAGCAACTTATGTATGAAGCATGTAGCAACTTATGTATTTAGTGTGTAGCAACTTATGTATTAAGCGTGTAGCAACTTATTTGTCAATTTCAGTTTTATTATTTGTTGTCATTTTCAATTATAGCTAATTGTATAATAACTTATTCTCTAAATTGGCACCTTATGCAATGTTTCTTCTAATAATTTGCTCCTTAAGGTGCAATTAGTCTTATTTTGGGTCGCTACTCTTGTCTTTTTAATAAATGTCCCTCTAATTTTCAGCTAGTCATGTTTCTCGGTTCATATAGTGGGTTTTATAATAATTTGCTCCTCTAGTTGGCAGCTTATCCAATGCTTGTTCTAATAATTTGTCTCAGGTTGCAGCTTGTCTTGTTTTGTATCGCTACCCTCATTTTTTAATAAATGCCCCCAGTTGGCAGAAAGTCATGTTTCCTTGCTTTTTTAATGTGTTTTATAATAACTTGCGTTTAATTGGTAGCTTATGCAATGTTTATTTTAGTAGTTTACCCCTCAAAGTTGTAGTTTGTCTTATTTTGGTCCGTTAGTCTCTTTAGGGGTTATTAAATATTATATAACAATTTTATTTTATTCTCATGACAACAACGATGTGGCAAAAACTTTAGTATATTTTTGAAGGAGCAACTTTAATATTACACAGTAGTAACTCCTTTGATAAATCTCTTAGCATATACTCCCTCCGTCCCTAAATATTTGTCGCTTTCGCTTCCCGAGAAACAACTTTAACAAAATATACATTAAAAAACATTAATATTTATAGTACACAATTGGTATCATTGGATAGATCTTTGAATCTAGTTTTTTGATAAATTTATTTGAAGATAAAAATGTTGCACGTATTTTCTACAAATCGAGTCAAACTTGTGGCACAAAAACCGGAAACGACGATTAAATAGGGACAGAGGGAGTATTACACATAAATTGTTATTGAAATAAAATTCTTCAAAACATATGCAAGTGGGGTTTAGTTTTATTCGCCTCGTCAAGTAGAACACACCCGTGCAGATGGAATTGAAAATGGATACACCATTCAAAAGTTATATCAGTTCAAACAAAATGTTTTGGTTTTATTTGCTCACGTCAGCTTTTGCGTCAGCTTCCTGGCTTGCATGCACTGTTGTCAGGAGCATCCGCACATGCAGCAGGCAGCTGGGAACGACCGGACAGGACTGGGGTCGCAGCGATGTCGAGCGGACGGGTCGCGCGCTCGCCTTTTGTGCGACCGGTCGCGCTATATCCCGCTCTTTTTTTTTACAGTAGAATATTAGCTACCGTCGGAGATGAGCTTCTTTTTCTCTCTCAATATCTTTTACGAGTTGAAAATCATTGTGTTTTTAGGAGGAAAATTTAGTAAACTCTTGAAGATGATGATCCTACTTTTCAATTGATCCACGCAAATAACGCGACTGCTAGACCTAGAATTAGTTATACACTTTCAGACCGCTGATATATGCCTCGAGCCAAGCTATTATTATCTATGAATCTATCTGTCAAACTAATCTAAAAAACCGTTTGTGTCGGTTATATCAGCACCACAGTATTGCTTTGTACTCCGTAGTAGATTCTTGATTCTGCATGTGTTTACTTCACTCATACTAGCCATTATTGCTTTTTGACAAATTTATTTTTGATGACGTGCCAAATTTTTTTTAAATAAAATTAAGGAAGCACAATTGCACAAAATTTGAGCATTCACTCATTTAGGGTTCATTCGGTTAGGGGTGATTCTCGGCAGGAATTGTTCATGGTGAACGCTCACTATATAAATTACAGAAACAATCCTGGTTGGAATTGAATGATTCCAGGCCATGTATCTTCAGAAACCTAACAGGCCCTTAGGATAGCAAGTCAAGATGGCAACGGGGCCTGATCCCCGATCCCTGACGGGGATTTCCTCCGTTAGGGGATGAAAACGGTATGAATTTGATCCCCACGGGGAGCTTAGCGGTCAAGAAATGACCCCCGTCAAGTGTAGCGGGGAGTGGAGCGTTCCAGCAGTCCCCATTCCCGTTACCCGCCAGAGACCCGATTACATAGGCCAAAAGAAGCCCAATGCAAAATGTTAGCCCAACCCAAATTAAATTGGAGATATAAATACCTCATAACCCTACCTCCTACTCCCACCGTCCACAATCCACGCCGCCAGCTCTGTTCTCCCACATTGGTCGCACAGGGAGTCGGAATGTCGGACGCTCCTTCTCGCAGAGGACTCGCGGAGTCGGAGTTCAGACACCGCTGCTTCGGCTGTGGCCACTGCGGCGCTTCCTCCTTCTCCAGATCTCGCTGCTGCGCCTCTTCCATCCTCTTCTCCTTCTCCAGATCCCAATCTTTGCCACCAACGCACTTGGGTGGGATTGACGCGCCGCCGCGGCCGCCTGGGATTGAGTCGCCGCCACCGTCCTGTCGGGTGTGATACACCCGTCGGGGCTCTGAGACACCAATCGGGGATGGGGACGGGAGAAAAACTGCCCCGAGCCGGGGAGCGGGGGAAAACAGTGAAAACAGGGACGAGGACGGGTACCATTCCCCGCCGGGGATGTCCCCGTTGCCTTCTTTAACAGCAAGAATGTTTCCAGCAACGATTCGCTCCATCCCTATAGGAACCAATTGCAGCTCAAAACCCTCAAACCGGGAGTTTTTATCCATGATTTTTTATTAGCATCTACGGTAATAACATTCTAGGTTTTTGTAACATATTTGTAATGTCAAAATTCTTAACTTTGTGTTAAAAGAGTAAATCGTACCATGATAAAGATGCCCTAAGGGGGTTGAATTGGACTAATCCAAAATTCACGCAAAAATTAAACCTATCACTTAGCCTATTTCACCATGTGCCTAACAAGTGATGTCTATATCTACGGTACAAAGTTTTGCACCTTATTAGTTCCAATCCTACGCTATCATGATAATTCTAGGAATGTAAATTGCAAGAAAATAAATGCGTAATATGTAAAGGGAAGGGACAAAGCAATGTTTTCTCGAGATATACATAAATCAAGATTATATTTAAACTTGATATTCTCTAATCAATAATTTAGTCAAGAATTTTTAACTATTGTAATACAAATGTGATATGATTTTTTTCGACGAAAGAAGAATTATATTAGATAATAACTGGATGCATCAACACGTTACAAGCACTCTGGATTACACAAATATCCAGAAACTGATTTTTTTATCTAAATTGTACCCACACTGTGAATAGCTCTATATCTCAAAACCAAACTTGTACGACGCTTTGCAATATGGATGACCGCACAGACAAACACTTGGCAAAAGGCCTGAGAACAGATGCCCAACAAAGACGACCAACATTCATGTAAGTGGAGTTGAGAAACTTGTTCTTTCTGGTGTCTTCCTTCTTCTTTCCGCCACCGAAGAATGAGAAAGACTAATCTGAAACTTATTCTCCCTGGTCCTTCATTGTGGCCAGATATAACCACAATAAAGTGGAGAAGAGACCGGAGAAAATTATTCCATGGCGGTGATACCATCTTCGCCTTGATGTCACCGTCCAGAAATAAAAGTCTCCATGTCGTCACACTGGTGAGGATGTTAATGCCGTAGTTGTCGCCCTCATCTTCAATAGAGCCGTCATGGAGAAAACGATTTCACCCTGTCCTCTCGCCATCGCCGGAGAGGAAGAGAAGGAAATAAATCCCCAAAACTAAGAAACTTGGCATGAAGAGACCTTAACTCTAAAAACTCAATCTACTGAAAAAAACTTATTAAAAGCAATGGATCTCACTCCCTCCGGCCTCTGGCGATATGACGGAGGGGGAGGGGGACCAGCGATAGTGGAGGCGGGCGGCGGCAGCGGCACTCCGAGTTGCGAGACCCTGGAACTGAGAAACAACGCAAAACCTGTAGAGGACTAGTCTATGAAGATCCAAATGTGATATGATTAACTGGTTGTTATTGCATATTTGCATATTTGATTAGATCCAAAACTTGTAGAAATATTCAACAAACGTACTCGCTTTTGGTTTCGATGCTCCACTCGATTTATAGAAAATACGTGCAACATTTGTATTTTAAAATAAATTTATTAAAAAAACTAGATTCAAAGATCTTTCTATGATATCAATTATATACCATAAATATTAATATTTTGTCAAAGTTATTTATCAAGAAATAAAAACGACTGATATTTTTGGAACGGAGCGAGTATGTCTTATAAACTGAACGCCAATCTCGCTAGCCTTTTCATCACTCGACAAGACCCCATGCTTTTTGCCTCCGTGCCATTTTCTGGAGCAGTGGGAGAGGTCGTCAGTCGTCACACAGCATGCATGCTCCTGCTGCCGCGCCGTGCATGTGAGTGCGTGCGAGAAGCATTTTCTGGGATGTTGGCCGTCGTACTTGTTTCTTTCTCCTTTCTCCATTGCCCTCCAACCGAGGTCTTCGTCTTGTGCACTGTCAACCGTTGAAGCGGCTGCAGTGCTGCTTGTCTCATGTTTTAGACTACCTGCACTCGCTACTCTAAACGAGCCTGCAGGAGACCGATTTTGCTGCAGCGGGTCCGGTACCGGCTTCGGTAAAACGCTGCCGTGCGCTAAATTTAGGGGACAACGGGAGGCAGATAGCGGACGGTAAAGAGCATGTAGCGGCGGGTCCCACTGTTCCAACTAAATAAAAAATATTATAACGTACAAACCAAAAATTTAAATTAAATTCCGATTACACCATTAAACTCGTTACAATAAATCCTTTAAAATAAGATCTCACATGGATGTATTTAGATAAAATTTATAGAAGATGACAAGTGGGACCGCTTTTGATAGTTGGTATAGAGTATGAGATATAAATGATGATGGGTGCAGAAGAAACATATATAGAGGAGGGAATCTTGATGACTACGATGTATAGAGTATGGAAATAGAGGTTGATGAGTGCGGATAGCCTTAGGGCTTTATTAATCTTGACGCGTGCCTGGGGCCATCAATGATTAGTTATAGAGTAGAGTAGTTCCCCAGCATACAAGTTCAGTTTGCCAAAGCAGTGTACCTTTAGACTTTAGAGCGAGTCCAATAAAATAGTAAAGTGTTTAGTTATAAAACAAGTCAAGTCATCTACTCTCTCTGTCCCACAATAAATGACGTCGGAGAGTAGGATTGAAACGTTTGCATTCATACATCTGCTACTGCATCTGGACCCTCCTGCTGTCCATGTTCACGGAAAGGGCGATGAACCTGCTCAGAAGCCAGAACATCCTTTAATATGGGACAGAGGGAGTATATAGCAAGTAAGTTACAATTAATGATCCTGTTACTTGTCTCCACAATTACTTTATATTTTTTATAAATCCTAGGTTTATGCTCATGATCAAGCTTCTATTGTTCAATTATTTGCACCATCTCATCTTTTTTTTAGGGAATGCACCATCTCATCTTATACCCAATGTAAAGTTGCTCCTCGAGTTGGAATACCGTACCTGTGAGCTGATCGCCGCATCCAGCGCTAAGGACCCTTCTGTCTCCTCCTATCTCTTCCAGCTACATGTCAGAATGATACACTGCACCTCTTGGGCTTGCTCTTAATAACACTTGGACGCTAATTATATGTGTACTATGTCTTTCTCCTTTTTTTAAAAAAAAAGTGAAATAGTTATTTTGGTCCATCAACTATTGTTTGAGACTTAGTTTCATCCTTAAACTTTTGAAATGACCATCTCGGAGTCCAAACTTTACTTTGGGCTCCGTTTCGTCACATGACTATCAAAGTGATCATTTCAATCCTCAAACTTTGCATTTTGGGCTCAATTTTATCTATAAACTATCAAAATGTATTTTAGTCATCATACTTCTCTTTTAGCTCAACTTCGTCCCTCATTCTATACATGGAATGCCGTAATGTCATGCCTGGTCAACTCCATCGCCACCGGTGACTGGAGATAAAAAATAATATTTTAATAAAAACATCACTAGTGGATAATCTAAAAACTCTTTAGCGACCATTAATAGTTATAATTCATTATTGTAAATGTTACCTTGTAATGGTACTATTTATATATATCCTACTACATTACTTTTGTGGGAACAATCACAACTTATATGATGCTATATTTAGTACCTTAAGAACACATTGATAAATTAGAATAACATCATATCTACAATTTTTCCTTAGCTATTTCTAGTGTTAGGCTTAACGACTAATAACCAGTTGTCGAATATTTTATCCATAAGCTAAAAAAATAATGTATATTCGAGGATATTTAGGTCTATATTTATATTTATTTTAAAATATCGATATAAATATTAAAAGTATGCTATTTGATTCGACAACTAGACGATGATAGGGACAGTGGTACCTAATGATGACTGTCGATCTCAAATCATGGGTGGTCCTGGAGCTGACTAGACACAACAACGCAACGTTCCATGCAGGACAAGAGACGAAGTTGAGTTGAAAAGAAAAGTTTAAGGACTAAAATACACTCTAATAGTTAATGGAATTGTGCCTAAAATAAATTTTTTAAGGACTAAAATAATCACTTTGATAATTCTAAGATAAAATCGAGCCCCAAATTTTTTTTAGAACTGAAATAGCCATTAAAAAATCAGGAACGAAACGGAGCCTTGGACGTGAGTTGAAAAACATGTACTCGTCTTTTACAACAGCTAAGTTGTTTTATTTTTAAATACTTTGTTGGTCTTGAAGTATTTTTAACTATAACTAATGGGATGAAGCTCGAGACTTCTTTCCATTTTTTTGCAAGGAATTCTTTCCCTTATTTAAAAAAAACGTAGCTGTAGAGCGGTAGAATTGGAGATAGTAAGTGGCAGGAATTGGAGATAGAAACCGAATATGAATGCTTAGAAAGTAGAATGTTGGTCATACAAGTCTGCTCTGTTTCCCTTGCTTTTCTCACACACACGGCGGCGAAGCGCCAAGACAGCTCACAGAGCCGGAACACACGTCTTCTACTTGGGCTTCACCCATTCTTGGCCTGTTACGAGGACATTGGGCCGAGTCACAAGTCCACTCCTATGAGGCCCCATGTCTGCTTTACTTGTGAGCTGTGATTCTTGTTTTTTTTAATTCTTGTGATGCTTGGTGTTGCCGATGCTGACACCCCCAGTTTAGTAAGAGCATCTCCCCTTTCTTAGCCCCCAACGAGAAAAAACTGTTATTTTAAAGATCTTATGGCTCTAACAGTTCCCCAAACTCAACGTCAACGAGAAATTTTTTTTTCTCAGTCCCTTAAATCATAGCCTCCCTCTCTCAAATAAAGGGAAGACCTCTCCTCCCCCAATCCACTATTTTTCTCATTGGAGATCGGATTTTCTCGTTCTGCCGGAGAAAAGACCTTCAAAATCCCAAAACACGTTTTGTATCTCCCCCAATAACTAATTTTGTAGTTGGAGTTTTCTCCTACTGCTGGAGATGCTCTAGGTTGGCATGTGGGAGCTCGCGGCTCGAGCAGGCCTGTGGGAGCAAGCAGCTCGTTAAGGTCATGTTTGGTTGCAGGGGAACCAATCCAGAGGGATTGAGCCAGGGATACGTGTGCAGCGAGACCGGCCATCACGAGTCCTTCGATCCGCAGGCATGCAAGATCTCGTGCCGATGCCGTCGTGAGGACCTAGCATTGTAGCCGACGCGCTCATCTCCGCAGCGATCCGTTCCATGACTCTAGACTAGTGGTTTGATTCCTAGCACGGTGTGGCGGTATTTTCCACGCAGGGGTGCGGCCATATAGCGGAGAAGACCCAGTATACTGGTTTCGTAGGCTAACTGAACATGTATTTTAGGGAAGGACGGGAATGAATCCAGGCCAGAATTGATCCACAACTGAACGAGACCTAAGGAATTTTTGTCCCAGACCCAGGTTTAAATCCTATTGGCACGCATTGTACAAAGTTGGGCTATAAGATGTGTTTTAGCTTTTTCAGTGCTTTTTTCAATGAGTTTTTATTTTTATTTACTATATCCACTATTTAAGAGTAAGTATTAGTAAATAATTTTTTTTTAAGGTGCCACCTTGGGCACGGGCTTCCTGGAGGCCAGTGGGGAGCCAGGGTTCGATCCGTTTTCATCGCCAGATAGGGAGGCACTTCAGCTCGGCATCACCGCTCGCGCAAGTGACCGACGCTCCAGGCGCCTGATGCATGGGGATGTCCGTGGGATGTCGGGCACTCAGACTAGTTTTTTTTTTACAACAAACGATTATCATTTAACAGCATGTAGCTATGAGCACTGTAACAGAGTTAAGGCTTACATCACTCGTAGCATCCAAAACTGGGCACCGGTTAACATGACTAATACAGGAGCAAGAAGACTCGAAGTTTGACAACTGAGTCGCAAAGGCCTGCTTTGCTAATGTATCCGCCGTTGTGTTTAGGTCTCTGTCCTGAAGATCCATGAGTGTGTGCTGCTGGAGTGGTTGATGAATGTCTCTGTAAAATATTTGATCCTCCAGTCCGGAGGATTTGTTTGATCTTCCTCGTTGAGAAAGTGAACCACGTCTTTGCAATCCGATAAGAAGGTGGTGTTTTTGAATCTCAGTTTTTCATTGACAATAGCCGCTAGCGCTAGCGCCGCTGCGCCCGCCATTAAAACTGAGTGCACACCTATAGATTTTTTTGGATCGGCTGAACCTGTGTATTGACAAAGAAAACACCAAGACTAGCTGTTCTAGAGGCCAGCGGTTGGTGGTCCGGTGTAGTGGAGGCATCAGTGTAGCAGCGTACTCCCGGGATCAAAGCCGGCAAGCTGACGGTGAACCTGTGAATCATTGGGTTGGCGCAAGGTATCCCATGAGGTCGGTCTGTGCCTGCCATGGAACAATTCATACCTGATCCGGATGTGGGCCGTACCGTAGTATGTTTGTTCGTCTGGGCATCGTCGGTTGGCTGTTGGTGAGTAATGTGCAGTCGTGCCTCAGTGCCTGCATTGTGGATAGTTATACCTTGTAGTGGAGTTGTTCCCTGTGTAGCCGTATTCTGTAGCTTTTCTTCTTGTGCTTGTCGATGAAGGGCGTTTTGTGCAGCTACAGCATGATGTACCTGCCATGGATTCCAAGTTTTTCTGTGGAAGCGATGATCATTTCTCGCCTTCCATAGGTACCACATAGTGATTAAAATTTTGCATAATAACACATCTGTTGTAAAAGGTGTAATGAGAGTTGAAATAGTTTACTGGACACCATCAACTTCATTTGGGATGTTATTAGATCTTAGAGGTGGGTTACTTGAAAACCAGACAGCTCTAGGAAGGTTACAATGAAAGAAAAGGTGAATATCATTTTTGTAACACCCCTGGTGTTATAATAACTAAAATTTGACCATGTCATCATATGCACTGCAAAGCATTCATGATTAAGTCAACCATGATGGGCATCAACTAAAATAAGTTTACATTTCATAGTTTGAATGTGCTTTTGTGATGTGTGACTCGAATCAAAAACCGTAATTTCGAATGTCACCGCAAATACTTAGTTTGTGCCCTACGTAATTTGAGGTGTATGACTGTGTTATACACTAGTGCCAAGTGTAGGGTATGAGCTCAAGTCCAACTTATAAAATAAAGCATCAAGTTTGAGTTTGCTTTTGGAGTCCAAAACTTGTTGCAAGTTTTCCGATTCGAATTCGAATTCAAATTTGAGGAATTATTAAAAGAATGTCCGAAGTCAACCTGGTCAACCAAGAGTGACATTTGGTCAAACATGTGATGCTTGACTCAGTGATGCCCTTGGATGATGGGATGATCACTAAATAACCACCAATTAATATAGCAACAAGTTTCAATTTGAAATTCTTCCAAAAACCCTAAAAATGCAAAATCCTGGTTTTACCCCCTTTTGAGTAATTCAAATTCTAAGCAAAATTTGGGAAAAAGTTTAGAACCAAGTTTGTAGATCTTGTTGAGGGCTACAAGTTTGGTGTTTTGAGTTTTCAAAGTTTCAGTGTAAAATTTGGAGTAATTCTAAAAAGAAGCAAATTTCAAATTTGACCTCTTTTCATCCTTAAACCCAAATTTCAAAATAGAGGTAGAATTTGAAAAAGTTTTCAACATGAAACTTGTGGAGCTTAAAATTCTAAAGATTTCATATCTTCGGAATTTTTCAAGTTGCTACATGATTTTGGAAGTAATTTCAAAAATACCGATTAGGGTTTGGTGTTAGGGGGGTGCTACAGTGGCGTCGACCAATGGCGGCCGGCCACCGGCCGGTATGGGCACCGCGCGACCGCCGTGGCAGCTTCCAGGCAGTTCCCGTGCGCTCACGATCACCACCTCGACCGCGCGCGTCTTCTAGCACCGCCAGCGAGGCCGGAGATCCTTTAAAAGCCCGAGCACGCCGTCGTCTTCCTTTCCCCTGTTTTGTCGTCGCTGCCGTTGAATTTCGCCGTTGAAATTCATCACCACCACAGCAGCGCAAGCTAATCCATTTTGCAGCTAGCTCTGCCACAACCCCACGCTTCATCTGAGCTAACCAGCGCTCCACCTCGCCACCACAAACGCCCTCCCAAGCTTCGTCTTCCTCAACTCCGGCCAAAGCTCTGTCGCGCGCGCCTCGTCGTCGATAGCCGGCTGCGGTGAGCCTCGTTTAGTAGCGTCTTTACGCTTAGAATCTCCTTGAAGCTGTGATCATGTTGGTGAAGTCATTGTCACCGGGGGAGCCTCCGATGAGCCTTGCCGTCGCACCCGAGCTCCATCGAGCCGCCATGGCCGCCGGCATGTGGTCGGTAGCATACTTGTCAATTCCGTTCCGGTACCACTCAGAACGGTCGGTATGCCTCATGCCGGTGTGTAGACCGGCACAGAAGGAGCTGCGTCCCATACCGGCCAGCATACCAGCTGATTCCGGTCATCTCGGACGATTCCGGCCATTCCAGGCGAGATTAGGAGTTTCGTTGATGCCGGTACCGTCGTTGACGAGGAAGACGCTCGGCTCGACTGCTCGAGTCTGCGCTGCCGCCCCCGCTGATGCCGAATGACCAATGTTGCCCCACCCGCGTGGCTCATCGGAGTCTTCCTCAGACGCAGCGCCTCCGCTTCTAGCAGGGTCCTGCGGGGACGCGGTGCGCGTCCGTGTCCTGCTCGGGCACCAGCTCTGGCGGGGAGCCGGGGACCGCACCATGGATGACTGGTAGTCGAGTCTAGTTCTAGGCTTGTAGCACTCCAATCTCAGCAAGCGATAGAATCATAGAAGTGCCTTTCTGCCATCTGGAGTTTTTTTACTATGTGGAACTCAGCACTCATGGATTTTGTGTTTGGTTTGGTGTCTCGCTTCTTGGAACGGCAGGTCCAGAGTGTAACACCCTTGGTGTTATAGAAACTAAAAACGTGCCATGTCATCATATGCACTGCAAAGCATTCATGATTAAGTTAACCCTGTTGTGCATCCACTCAAATAAGTTTATGTTTCCTAGGTTGATTGTGTTTCGGTGGTGTGTGACTCGAATCCGAAAACCCTAATTTCGAATGTCACCGCAAATACTTAGTTGATGCCCTGCGTAATTTGAGGTGTATGACTATGTTATACACTAGTGCCAAGTGTAGGGTATGAGCTCAAGTCCAACTTATAAAATAAAGCATCAAGTTTGAGTTTGCTTTTGGAGTCCAAAACTTGTTGCAAGTTTTCCGATTCGAATTCGAGTTCAAATTTGAGGAATTATTAAAAGAATGTCCGAAGTCAACCTGGTCAACCAAGAGTGACATTTGGTCAAATATGTGATGCTTGACTCAATGATGCCCTTGGGTGATGGTGTGATCACTAAATAATCACCAATTAATAGAACATCAAGTTTCAATTTGAAATCTTTCCGAAAACCCTAAAAAGAAAAACCCTGATTTTACCCCTTTTAGAATAAATCAAAATCTAAGAAAAATTTGGGAAAGAGTTTAAAACCAAGTTTGTAGATATTTTCAAGGGATACAAGTTTGGTGTTTTGAGTTTTCAAAGTTTCAGTGTAAAATTTGGAGTAATTTTGAAAAGATTCAAATCTCAAATTTGACCCCTTTTCATCTCCCCTATCCAATTTCAAAATGGAGGCATAATTTGAAAATGTTTTGAATAGAAAAGTTGTAGGTCTTACCTAGATGTACAACTTTGGTATTTTGAGTTTTTGAAGTTTCAATATAAAATTCAAAGTAATTTTGATTTTACAGATTTCCAGAAAATGTCCCCTTTCAAATTCAAATTCAAATTTCAAAATCTAAGCCGAATTGGAAAATGTTTATATTGAGAAAGTTGTAGAACTTTGAAAATTAAGCAACATTTATATTTACAGATTTTCAACTTCTATAGAAAAATTTAGAGTAATTTGGGAATTATCTTTAGTGGCATTTTCGTAATTTGATCGAACTTCAACCAACGGCAGAGCGCCACCTCCCGCCCAACGCCGGCGAGCTTCTAACTGCTTCCAGGCGCGCCGCGACCACCAGCAGCCGCTTCGGCATGCCCGGGCCGTTCCGCGTGTCACCTTCGCGTCGATCGGTCACCCTTATTTATATGGCCATCGCCGTCGTCTTCGTTTTCCCTTCCTCCTCTGTTTCCTCCCCGCAGTCGGTCACCACCGCACGCCGCCGTAGTTCACCGTCGTCGCTGCTCCGCTGCTCCATTGCTCTCGCCTGCAGCTTCGCAATCCGTGTGCGCAGCTCCTGGAGCTCTTTATTGCGCCTCGCCTCGTCTGCTACTGCCCGCAAGTCACGGTGCCATGGCCGCAATCGGCGAGTTTGCTGTCAGCGGCCACCGGGGTGCCATGGCCGCGCACTGGAGGGGAGAAGGAGAGGACACGGGCGCGAGAGGGCCGACCTGGTTTACTGGGCCGGACGGAGGGAGCAGGCCGCGCGCGAGAGAGAGGAGAAGCGCGGGCGCGTGCGGGCCGCGAGCGTGGAAGTGCGCAACTGGGCCACCGCGGTGTGCTGGGCCGAGCGCAGGACAAGGGAGAGGGAAGCGGCCCGTGATGCTAGTTTTTGTTTTTCTTTTCAAAAGTGTAAATAGTAACCAATTTTGTTTATTTTGTTGTGAAATATTTAGAATTACAAAAATGGTAAAAATTTTTGAGCAACCTCTCTGTACTGTGTACTATTTAGGAAAAATATTAAATGCCAATTTTGTTTACTTTTTGTAAGTTATTTTATTAGCTCAATTAATTAATAAATGGCTTTTCCATAATTTTCCTAGGCTTGTTTAATTGTCCAAAAATTATGAAAATTGTTTTGCCACTTAGTTATGATATAAGCTTACTAAAATAAAAATTTAAGCTTAATTAGACAAAGTTGATTTTATTCCTAATTTATGCTTTATTAATTAAATAGTTAATCAATTAATTAGGACTTAATGATTAGGGTTGTTTGACTTTGAGATTGAGTGTTGACTTTAGGTCATTAACACTTAATGACCTTTAGCATCCTTAATTGGTTGTTTAAGCTCTCTTAATTATGTTGTTAAGATGTAATTAGTGTTATTTCATGTGATTAACGAAAGTGCCTAATGAAGTAGTTAACCTAAGCGAACCCTAGGTTAGGGTTAAGTTAGAATCTTTTGTTTTGCAACTGTACCGTGAAGGAAAGTTGTACTCAAGTTATTAACCTTGTTATTCATACATCAAGCATCATGTTTATTACTTCATCATCTTAAGCATACGTTATCATCGCGTGTAGTCCCCGTGAGCGAGGAGATTGCCGAAGTCGAATCCGTCCCCGAAGAAGAGCCGACATCCGTGGAAGTGGGATTTGACATTTGCGGTACTGACCTAGAACCTGAACTTCCCGTCGACCAAGGCAAGCCCCGGTTATATTTAACCCTTCCTTGCGTTTTGAAAAGTTTTACTTCACTTATATTAGTGCTTTATTGCATTAAGTGATAGGAGTTGAGTGATAACCTAATTACTGCATTACCATCCTTGATACTTCGATATCATCCTTGTTACTGTTTTTATTTGAAAATGCTTAGTATGCTTAGCCATGCTTAATGAGAAAACTTTTAAAAATGTTAAGCAAAGTTTGAAGGGTTGTTAGACAACCACTTGATGAATAATAATGATGATAATCTGGGACCGGTCGGTGGACTTGCATCAGGAAAGGAGTCCCCATGTAGTGTCTCCGACTGAGTCAGTTAAGGATCGTACCGTTGTTTGAATTGCGTGCGTCGAGAATTTGCAACTGACCACATGCTCCGGTAAGACTAAAACCTCGGTAATGCCAATATGTGAACAGCCAACCGCACACTAGGAGTGGAGAGATGGCGAGAGTAGTGTGTACCCTCGTAGCCAAGGGCTGGATTGGAGGTGTACTGTACTCTCGGGTGGCGCTGGACCCGGTCATGTTTTGGAGGATCCGAGTGAAGGTTGATTTATGTATGTTAGAGTCCTACATATCTCGTGTGGTTAGGGATCCCCAGCTAGGTATAATCGATTCGAATCGTCGCTGCTCCTCGGTTAAGGAGACTCGATTCTCTGTTCAACATTGTAGTTAAGAAATGGAACTTTGGTCGAAGAATAAGAAAGAAGTTGTATGAGTTATATGATCTAGATTAGAATCACTTATATTCTGTTGATAAGTTAATACTGAAATAAAACATTGATCCTAAGGATTTACTATTAGTAGCTTTTATGCAAAAGAACCTTGATTCTTGCAGGAACCTCACCTTGATTCCCCTGAGAGCCTGCATTCCTGAGTCGTCTTCACCCTGTTTCGTCGGTTAAGTCTTGTTGAGTACTTTTGTACTCAGGGTTTCTTGAACCCCTGTTGCATGTGCGTCTCATGAACAGGTGTGTTTCAGACCCTGTTGCATGACCGTCTTTGCGATAAACGACGACGAGTAAGATGTGTGGCTCTTAGGCTGAGCGTCGCGTTTTGGTGATTGTAATAATGTTGCTAATGCTACTCCACTATTATGGTTATAACACTAAACTTAAGCTTTGTAAGTTTAGAACAACGGGTTTATGAACTTATGTTATGTAAGACTTTCGCTTTTGTACTCTGATGTAATTTATTATCTAAACTATTGTAATACTGTAATGCCTCTGAAATGTGATCCTGCTCGGAAGATCGTGGATGATTTGGGTTTGCTGAGGACACCCGACAGACTTCTTAAGTTATGTGGTACACATGTATGGTGGTTAGAGGTCTTTAAGACGATAACAAGTACATGTAGGCCATATTATTTAGGAGGTTCTGCCACACAGAGGTAGGTGACGGCGGTACATATTGAGTGTTCCTGAAACCTGGACGTGAGGCTGCAGTTAAATTCAATTGAATGAGGTTTGTGTCCAGTATTGAGATGGGTAAAAGCCCAATACATACTGCAGGCCGGCCTAAGTTGCAGTTCTTCTATTTTCATTACTTGTGAGTGATTTTTGATGTTTTAAAAAATTTGTATATTCCAAAAATATATAAATTAATATAGACCGTAATGGTACACCGGAATGCACCGGTATCGGAATATACCGTTCCAAGGGCAAAACCGGAATGGCCTCCAAAACGGAATTGACAAGTTAGGTCGGTAGTGCTCTAGGCATAGTGTAAGCTAGCTAGGTCGATGCGCAGAGTCGAGTAGAGTGTGTAGGAGTAAGCCGCGTCGTCCAGGACCTCGCCGCTGGTCAACACCGCCGGCGTCGAGTCAGCGCTGGCTGACCAGCGGGGCCGCCTTGTCAGTGAGCGAAGAGAGAGAGAGAGAGGGAGGCGAGCGCGCGGGCGCGCGGGCGTGAGCGGGCTGTTGGCCGAGTGGGCCGCGCAGGGGAGAAAACAAAAAAAAAGAATGAAATGTCTTTCTTTTTTCCATTTTGAATTAAAATTGAATTACTTTGGAATTTTGTAGAGAACTGTTTATACTTCCAAAAATTATGAAAATTTTTATGTAAGCTCTTTGAGTTGTGTATTATCTAGGAAAAATAATAAATGCCAACTTTGAGTACTTTTTGCATGAACAACAATTAGCTCAATTAAATGTTAAATGCAACTTTCAGGAATTTTAGTAATTAAATTATTAATCCAAAAATCAAGAAATTTGCTTTGACATTGTTTTAGACTGATCAATCTGTAGGAAAAGTTTGAGCTCAATTAGATAAAGTTTAATTTATTCTTAATTTATGCCTTAATTGTTTAAGTAATTGACTAAATGTTTAAGTTGATAACTTTAAGTGTTGTGTGCCCTTTTTGATTGAGAGATAACCTTGGGTCATTAACCCTTAATGATCCTTGGCACCTTAATTACGTGTTTGAGCTCCGGGTAATATGTTCTTTATGAAGTAATAATGTTACTTAATGTAATTACCGTTAGTTAGTGAATTCTGTTGGTCTGCAACTGTACCGCGAAGGAAAGTTGTACTCAAATGATTAATCAGGGCATATCATCGTCAAGCATCATGTTTATTACCACATCATGTTGAATCATGTCATATTCTCGTGTAGTTCTTGTTTTCTAGGAAGTAAACGTTGTTGAGCAAGCTTCCGGAGAACAGCAATCGTCCGTGGGTTCTGGACTGGATGTCGGTATTGTTGAGCCTGAACCAGTTGTCTCATCTGAGCAAGGCAAGCCCCGATGCATTTAAACCTTCCCTTGAGTTTTACAAATCTTTATCACCGGTACTATGGTTTAATGCATTAAGTAATTAGGAGTTGAATGATAACCCAATTGCTGCATTATCATCCTTGATTATTGTGATATCACCCTTGATACCTGTTTTATTGAAAAATGCGTAGTTATGCTTTGCCATGCTTATTAAGTTAGGCTTTTAAAATGAAATGTTTTAAATGGCCCTATGATGGCATAACTTGATGGATTTTGAAATATAAGAATGAACTTGAGATCGGGCGGGTGGTTTGGCCACTGCTAACTTGCATTGAGAAATGAGTCTCAATGTAGTGTTTCCGCCTTATCAGTTAAGGACCGTTAGTTGTTGGCCCTCGAGTCAAGGAGTTTTTAATAGTACTAGTCACATGCTTTGGGCAAGCCTTACTTTGGCTATTCTATCACGAGAACGTCTAACCGTGCACTGGGAGTGGAGAGATGGCGGGAGTAGTGTGTACCCTCGTGACCAAGGGCTGGATTAGAGGAGTACTATGCTCTCGGGTGGCGCTGGATACGTTCTCATCTTGGAAGGTCCATTGTTAGGTTCATATATGTAGGTCAGAGACTTGCATATGTCGTGTGGTTAGGAAGCCCCAGCTCAGTAAATCAAGCAGTTCGAATTGTCGTTACTCCACGAGAAAGGAGTCTTGACCTTGCACCAATATCGTAGTTAAGAAATGGAATGTACTGAAGGAATAAGAAAGAATGTGAAAGGAAGCAATTGACCTAGTTTAGGATCACTTAGAATCTGATAGCGAACCATCAATGGTAAAAGTAAAATATTGAAAGTAAGGATTCACCTTAGTAAGCTTTTCTGCAAAAGGATTTCGGATCTTATTATAATCGTACCTTGATTCCCTAAAGCTAGCATGCCCTTGGAGTCTTTTCCTTAGTCGGGTAAGTCCTGTTGAGTACCCTCAAGTACTCAGGGTTTGTTAAACTCTTGTTGCAGGTGCGGCTCATGATCAAATCTGTTTTGAGCCTTGCTGCATGACCGTTGTCATTGAAGAATGTGACGACGAGTAGGCTGTGTGGCCTCTGGGCAAGGCACCCCATTTGGGTGTTGTAATAAAGTTACTACTAATACTCCACTACTACTGGTTTGTAATAATGCGACTTATGGTTTGAAGGTTGAAAACTATGGTTTGTAAACTTAAGTTATGTAAGACATCCGCTCTTTTACTCTAATGTTATTTTAAATAAACTATTGTAATATTGCAATATTCCTGTAATCGGATCCTGTTCGGAGAAAAATCTGGCCTTTTAAGTTATGAGAAACACAGTTATGGCTGTCAGAGGTCATATGACAATGACAGGTACGTGTGGGACATCATAATTTACGAGGTCTGTGACAACCGGTACCAGAGCATGATTACTAAAGTAATTGTAGTATTACTTTACAAAACTTCAAAATCATTTGGATCGAACAAATTTAAATTGATATTTTGGTCCAAATTGCTTCTGGCTTATCTTAATCCATTCCCTGTAATTTCTTTAGTTCATGTTTTAAAGCTTTGTAGTGAAGTATCATGTTATATTGCCCTATGTTATAAAATGTTACTGCATGTGTTGCTAAAACTTTTATGATAGTTCGTAAGTGCGTTGCATGCATCATGTTTAAATAACCTGCTTAAATTACCTTCCCTTTTAAGGTGGTTTGGGTTAAGTAAGATTCAATCCTATTTATGCTAACCTTCAGATCCCTCCCATCTGTCCTCATCTTTCTAAATCTGTCTTGCTACAGGATGGCACGTACTAAGACGACCCCTCGCAAGAGAGCTGGTCCGCAAGGAGTGCCTCGTCATCAGTTGGCACCAAGAGGTAATGGAGTGAGCAGTAGTCGCAACCCAAATCCAGATCCATAAGCGGAGATCGCAAGGCTTACAACAAAAATAGAGTGACTGAAGCGCAATACGTATTACTAGAAGCAGTGCAAGAATGAGTCCTTGGAAAAGGAGATGGAAGCCAGGGCTCGTGCTCGAGACTTGGAGCTTTATGTGGCACACCTGGAGGAGTACAATGCGATCCTACACGAGGAAGTTCATAGGCTACATGACTTGATGAATCCCAATCATCAGCCCCAAGCTGTAGAAGATGATGTTAGTATCGTGGTTGTTCCTGGTGGGGAGGAAGACCAGGAGGAGGAGGAGGATGATGAGGAGGACTCTGAAGAAGTTGAACCCATGCTGGAAAGTGGGGAGGAGGCAAGCCATGTCACTGGTAGGAGTGCCAAGGAGAATGAGGATGGGGTGATAGTGATTAGTGACGATGATGAAGAATGAAGTGTCAGAACAGAAGGTTATGTAATATAGTAGTCTTTCCTGCTTTCTAAGAAACTTTAGTGGGTGTGGTTTGCTTTGCCTGTGAGCAAGCTTGTAATAAAAATAATGTAAGATAAGTATGTTGTGTGTACTGGTATTGTACTGTTTGCTTTTTAATTCAATAAAGCAATGTAAATAAGCGTGGTTTGTGTATAACAGATGCATGTCCATACACATCACAATGATGGTACTGGAACTTCTCAGGATGGGGACAATGCTCCTAATCCCCCACCAATTCCACATACTTTGGCGGATGCCATTGCAGCACTGGTCAATGCTACAACTCTGTTGGCCCAGAACCAGAATGCAAATCAGGGTCGTTGGGGTCGAAATAACGGAGAAGAGACCACTTATGTGGATTTCACTGATACCCGTCCACCGGTATTCTCAAAAGCTGATGAGCCATTAGAGGCAGATGACTGGCTCTGAACTATGGAGCAGAAGTTTGATATCCTCTATTGTACAAAATATCAGAAACCCGTGTTTGCAGCGCAACAGCTTAGAGGTGCTGTAGGGGCATGGTGGGCGAACTTGGTCGCCGCACAGCCCGATGGCCATAGCATCAATTGGCAAGAGTTTCGTGATGCTTTCAGTGCACATTACATCCCAGATGGTGTCATGGCAATGAAGCTAGATGAATTCCTCTCTTTAAAGCAGGGAGATCAGACGGTTCTGCAGTATGTTGGCAAATTTAATCATTTGTCACAATATGCAACATAATATGTGAACTCTAATGCAAAGAAGAAAAGTTATTTTATGAGGGGTTTGAATACAAAGATTCAGACAATGATGACCACCTGCTATAATGCCACATATCATGAGGTAGTCAATGTTGCTATTGCTTCAGAGGAGAAGTACCGTATCCATAAAGAGTCAAAGAAGAAGAAGCAGGTGTCTTCTAGCTCATCTGGCAGCAGTAAGAAATGCTAAAAGTTTATTTATCATCCCTAGAACCATTTCCGCCCTCCATACCGTCCACCGCAATATCAAGCCTGGCAATAGACGTCTGTCTGTCCTGCCGTAACCCCGCAATATCCACAATAGCCAAATGCCCCTATCGTTCGAAACCAGAACCAGCAAACCCATAACTTTCCCTGCTATAATTGTGGTAAGCCAGGCCACTTCTCAAAGGACTGCCCGTATCCAAGGCAGTACAATCCCAATTACCCAAGGGCCCCTGTACTGCAATAGCAGTAGAATCAAAGTAAGAGCAATAATCAGAATGCCCAGAAGGGTAAGGGTGAGAAGAAGAAGACGGGACGTGTGTTCTACACACAAGCAAGTGCAATTTCAGAGAGAGAACCTATTATGATGGGTATGTTCCCTATCGCTAATCATCTAGCAGTATTGTTATTTGATTCTGGTGCATCACATACATTCATAAATCGCACCTTTGTTATGAAGCATGACATTCCAATTATAGAAACCCAAGAGGATTTCTTTATCCAGTCGCCCGGGGGACGACTGTGTACTAAGGAAATGGTGCGTGAGGTGCCTATAGAGTTGGGTGGGCATATATTTTCTACCTCAATGATAATATTAAAGAATCAGGATATAGATGTAATCCTGGGTATGAACTGGATGTATCAGCGAGGAGCTATCATAGATGCACTACATAGAACTATAAGGTTGAACTTGCATTATAGTAAATCTCATCTTCTTATTCAACTTCCTATTCCTAAGAGGACAGTTGAAAGGGTATGTGCAACCTCAGTAAAAGAAATCTTTGATATTCCAGTAGTCTGTGAATTTCTAGATGTATTTCTAGATGATCTACCTGGTCTGTCACCGGACAGAGAAGTGGAATTTGTAATTGAATTGAAACCCGATACTGCCCCAATATCCAGAAGAGCTTATAGAATGCCACCAAATGAATTGGCCAAACTTAAGGCTCAGTTGCAAGAGCTGCTTGATAAAGGTTTCATCAAACCCAGTTCATCACCATGGGGATGTCCGACTCTCTTTGTCAAGAAGAAGAACATGCTGAGCACCTCAGAGTTGTTCTAACCCGTTTGAGAGACCATCAGCTGTATGCCAAGTTTAGTAAGTATAAGTTTTGGCTAAAGGAAGTACAATTCCTGGGACATGTGTTGTCAGCCGAGGGTGTAGCTATTGACCCTGGCAAGGTGAAGGATATTTTGAACTGGAAACCACCAACCTCGGTTCATGAAGTCCGAAGTTTCCTGGGAATAGCGGGTTACTACCATTGATTCATACCTGACTTCTCAAAAGTAGTCAAGCCAGTCATAGAATTATTGAAGAATCAAACCAAATTTGTCTGGTCTCTAGAATGTGAGAAGGCTTTCCGAATTCTAAAAAATCACTGACAACTGTTCTAGTCTTAGCACAACCTAATATAGAAAAGTCGTTTGATGTTTACTGTGATGCCTCTAGTATTGGCATTGGTTGTGTATTGATGCAAGAAGGCAGAGTCATTGCTTATGCCTCGAGACAGCTGAAGCATCACGAAGAGCGTTATCCAACACATGATCTTGAACTAGCAGCTGTGGTTCATGCATTGAAAATCTGGCATCATTATTTGTTAGGTAATACTTGCCATATTTATACAGATCACAAAAGTTTAAAGTATATCTTTACCTAGTCAGAATTGAACATGAGGCAAAGAAGGTGGCTAGAATTAATAAAAGATTATGATCTGGAAGTGCACTATCATCCTAGTAAAGCAAATGTGGTTGCCGATGCACTCAGTCGAAAGAGTCACTGTAATTGCTTGGCAGTAAAACTAATGAATCTTACCTTGTGTTATGAAATGGAACAATTGAATATAGAAATAATTCAACATGGAAGATTGCCCAATGTCACTGTTGAATCAACTATCAAGGACAAAATCACTGCTGCTCAGAAAGAAGATAAGGGTATAGCATATCTTAAAGAGAAAGTTAGGTCTGAAAAACTGTCTGACTTCAGTATTGATGACATAGATGTATTGTGGTTCAAAAATAGACTAGTGGTTCCAAAAGTTCCTGAGCTACGTCAGTTGATCCTTGATGAAGCACATAAAACAAGATTCTCTATTCATCCAGGAAGTAATAAGATGTATCAAGATTTGAAACAAAGATTCTGGTGGACTAAAATAAAAATAGAGGTTGCCAGATATGTAACCAAATGTGACACCTGTCGAAAAGTGAAAGCTGTACATCTGAAATCAGCCGGGGAATTACAACCATTGCCCATTCCATCTTGAAAATAGGAAGATATCAGTATGGATTTTATTACTGGGTTACCCAAGACATCAAGAGGCTTTGATTCAATCTGGGTTATTGTGGATCATTTAACTAAATTAGCCCGTTTCATACCTGTGAGGAATGACTATCGAGCATCTAAATATGCAGAAATTTATGTTACACGAGTTATGAGTCTGCATGGGATACCCAAAACAATTGTTACAGACAGAGGTACTCAGTTTGTCTCACAATTCTAGAAACAATTCCAAAAGTCACTGGGTACTAAACTTCTTTACAGCACAGCTTTTCATCCGCAAACTGGAGGTCAGACTGAAAGAGTGAATCAAATTCTTGAAGATATGTTGAGATCTTGCGCTCTGACTTATCAAGATCAATGGGATGAATGTTTGCCGTTATCTGAATTCTCCTATAATAATAGTTATCAAGAAAGTATCAAGATGGCACCCTTCGAAGCATTATATGGTCGTAGGTGCAGAACTCCTCTGAATTGGTCAGAACAAGGAGAATGATGGTTTTATGGAGTTGATCTGGTAAAAGAAACTGAAGAAAAAGTCAGACAGATCCAAAATAATTTGAAAGTGGCTCAGTCCCGACAAAAGAGTTATGCTAACAAAAGACGTAGACCCTTGATATTCAAAGTGGGAGATTATGTTTACCTGAAAGTGTCACCCATGAAAGGAGTTTTTACCCGATTTGGAGTCAAGGGTAAACTCGCACCACGTCATATTGGGCCATTCCAAATCATTGAAAGATGTGGAAAGGTGGATTATAGATTAAAGTTGCCTGAACAATTGTCAGCCGTGCACAATGTGTTTCATGTGTCGCAACTGAAGAAATGTCTTCAAGTGCCTAACCAAGTTGTTGATATTGAAGGAGTTGAACTCGAGCCAGATTTGATTTGTTCTGAGTATCCTGTCCGAGTTCTAGATCAGAAAGATCGTGTTACCCGAAGTAGAACAACCAAATGGTACAAGATACAATGGGATCGACATTCAGAAGAAGAAGCTACTTGGGAATCTGAGGATTACCTGATGGAGAACTTCCCCGAGTACTTTGCTTCTATCTAAGTTACAATTGTCTCTCTAAGTTGTGACTTGTCCATTTCAAATTTTGTAACGTGGAAAACCCCCTACCTGTTTTATGAACAAGTCTTGGATATGTTTGCTTGACACGTTTTCTTTTCCATTACTTAACTCGAGGCTTTAAATCTCGGGACGAGATTTCTTTAAGGGGGAAGTGCTGTAACACCCCTGGTGTTATTGTAACTAAAATTTGGCCATGTCATCATATGCACTGCAAAGCATTCATGATTAAGTCAACCATGATGGGTATCAACTAAAATAAGTTTACATTTCATAGTTTGAATTTGCTTTTGTGATGTGTGACTCAAATCAAAAACCCTAATTTCGAATGTCACCGCAAATACTTAGTTTGTGCCCTACGTAATTTGAGGTGTATGACTGTGTTATACACTAGTGCCAAGTGTAGGGTATGAACTCAAGTCCAACCCATAAAATAAAGCTTCAAGTTTGAGTTTGAATTTAGAATCCAAAACTTGTTGCAAGTTTTCCGATTCAAATTTGAATTCAAATTTGAGGAATTATTAAAAGATTTTCAAAAGTCAACATGGTCAACCAAGAGTGGCATTTCGTAAAACATGTGATGCTTGACTCAATGATGCCCTTGGATGATGGGATGATCACTAAATAACCACCAATTAATATAGCAACAAGTTTCAATTTGAAATTCTTCCGAAAACCCTAAAAATGCAAAATCCTGGTTTTACCCCCTTTTGAATAATTCAAAATCTAAGCAAAATTTGGGAAAAAAAAGTTTAGAACCAAGTTTGTAGATCTTGTTGAGGGCTACAAGTTTGGTGTTTTGAGTTTTCAAAGTTTCAGTGTAAAATTTGGAGTAATTTTGAAAAGAAGCAAATTTCAAATTTGACCCCTTTTCATCCCCAAACCCAAATTTCAAAATAGAGGCAGAATTTGAAAAAGTTTTCAACATGAAACTTGTGGAGCTTAAAATTCTAAAGATTTCATATCTTGGGAATTTTTCAAGTTGCTACATGATTTTGGGAGTAATTTCAAAAATACCGATTAGGGTTTGGTGTTAGGGGGGTGCTACAGTGGCGTCGAGCAATGGCGGCCGGCCACCGGCCGGTATGGGCACCGGCAACCGCTGTGGCTGCTTCCAGGCAGTTCCCGTGCACTCACGATCACCACCTCGACCGCGCGCATCTTCTAGCACCGCCAGCGAGGCCGGAGATCCTTTAAAAGCCCAAGCACGCCGTCATCTTCCTTTCCCCTGTTTTGCCGTCGTCGCCGTTGAATTTCGCCGGCGAAATTCATCACCACCACAGTACCACAAGCTAATCCATTTTGCAGCTAGCTCCGCCACAACCCCACGCTTCATCTGAGCTAACCAGCGCTCCACCTCGCCACCACAAATGCCCTCCCAAGCTTCGTCTTCCTCAACTCCAGCCAAAGCTCCGCCGTACACGCCTCGTCATCGACAGCCCGCTACGGTGAGCCTCGTTTAGTACCGTCTTTACGCTTAGAATCTCCTTGAAGCTATGATTGTGTTGGTGAAGTCGTTGTCGCTGGGGGAGCCTCCGATGAGCCTCGCCGTCGCACCCGAGCTCCGTCGAGCTGCCATGGCCACCGGCATGTGGTCGGTAGTGCTCTAGGCATAGTGTAAGCAAGCTAGGTCAATGTGCAGAGTCAAGTAGAGTGTGTAGGAGTAAGCCGCGTCGTCCAGGACCTCACCGCCGACGAGCTGCGTCGCTGGTCAACACCGCCGGCGTCGGGTCAGCGCTGGCTGACCAGCGGGGCCGCCCTGTCAGCGAGCGAAGAGAGAGAGAGAGGGAGGCGAGCGGGCGGGCGCGCGTGCATGAGCAGGCCTGTTGGGCAGAGTGGGCCACGCGGGGGAGAAAACAAAAAAACGAATGAAATGTCTTTCTTTTTTCCATTTTGAATTAAAATTGAATTACTTTGGAATTTTGTAGAGAACTGTTTGTACTTCCAAAAATTATGAAAATTTTTGTGTAAGCTCTTTGAGTTGTGTATTATCTAGGAAAAATACTAAATGCCAAGTTTGAGTACTTTTTTTGCATGAACAACAATTAGCTCAATTAAATGTTAAATGCAACTTCCAGAAATTTTAGTAATTAAAATATTAATCCAAAAATCATGAAATTTGTTTTGACATTGTTTTAGACTATGATCAATCTGTAGGAAAAGTTTGAGCTCAATTAGATGAAGTTTAATTTATTCTTAATTTATGCCTTAATTGTTTAAGTAATTGACTAAATGTTTAAGTTGATAACTTTAAGTGTTGTGTGCCCTTTTTGATTTAGTGATAACCTTGGGTCATTAACCCTTAATGATCCTTGGCACCTTAATTACTTGTTTGAGCTCCAGGTTAATATGTTCTTTATGAAGTAATAATGTTACTTAATGTAATTACCGTTAGTTAGTGAATTCTATTGGTCTGCAACTGTACCGTGAAGGAAAGTTGTACTCAAATTATTAATTAGGGCATATCATCGTCAAGCATCATGTTTATTACCACATCATGTTGAAGCATGTCATATTCTCGTGTAGTTCCTATTTTCGAGGAAGTAAACGTTGTTGAGCAAGCTTCTGGAGAACAGCAGTCGTCAGTGGGTTCTGGACTGGACGTCGGTATTATTGAGCTTGAATTAGTCGTCTCATCTAAGCAAGGCAAGCCCCGGTGCATTTAAACCTTCCCTTGAGTTTTACAAATCTTTATCACCGGTACTATGGTTTACTGCATTAAGTAATTAGGAGTTGAATGATAACCCAATTGCTGCATTATCATCCTTGATTATTGTGATATCACCCTTGGTACTTATTTTATTGAAAAATACGTAGTTATGCTTTGCCATGCTTATTAAGTTAGACTTTTAAAATGAAATGTTTTAAATGGCCCTATGATGGCATAACTTGATGGATTTTGAAATATAAGAATGAACTTGAGATCGGACGGGTGGTTTAGCCACTGCTAACTTGCATTGAGAAATGAGTCTCAATGTAGTGTGTCCACCTTATTAGTTAAGAACCGTCCATTGTTGGCCCTCGAGTAAGGAGTTTTTAATAGTACTAGTCACATGCTTTGGGCAAGCCTTACTTTGGCTATTCTATCACGAGAACGTCTAACCGCGCACTGGGAGTGGAGAGATGGTGGGAGTAGCGTATACCCTCGTGGCCAAGGGCTGGAGTAGAGGAGTATTGTGCTCTCGGGTGGCGCTGGACACGTTCTGGTCTTGGAAGGTCCATTGTTAGGTTGATATATGTAGGTCGGAGACTTGCATATGTCGTGTGGTTAGGAAGCCCCAGCTGGGTAAATCAAGCGGTTCGAATCGTCGTTACTCCACGAGAAAGGAGTCTTGACCTTGCACCAACATCGTAGTTAAGAAATGGAATGTATTGAAGGAATAAGAAAGAATGTGAAAGGAAGCAATTGACCTAGTTTAGGATCACTTAGAATCTGATAGCGAACCATCAATGGTAAAAGTAAAATATTGAAAGTAATGATTCACCTTAGTAAGCTTTTCTGCAAAAGGATTTCGGATCTTATTATAACCGTACCTTGATTCCCTAAAGCTAGCATGCCCTTGGAGTCTTTTTCTTAGTCGAGTAAGTCTTGTTGAGTACCCTCAAGTACTCAGGGTTTGTTAAACCCTTGTTGCAGGTGCGGCTCATGAGCAAATCTGTTTTGAGCCTTGCTGCATGACCGTTGTCGTTGAAGAAAGTGACGACGAGTAGGTTGTGTGGCCTCTGGGCAAGGCACCTCGTTTGGGTGTTGTAATAAAGTTACTACTGATACTCCACTACTACTGGTTTGTAATAATGCGACTTATGGTTTGAAGGTTTAAAACTGTGGTTTGTAAACTTAAGTTATGTAAGACTTCCGCTCTTTTACTCTGATGTTATTTTAAATAAACTGTTGTAATATTGTAATATTCTTGTAATAGGATCATGTTCGGAGGAAAATCAGGCCTTTTAAGTTATGAAAAATATAAGTATGGCTGTCAGAGGTCATTATGACAATGACAGGTACATGTGGGCCATCATAATTTACGGGGTCTGTGACAATTTTCCACTGCACCACAGTGAGCACAATGTTGATCAATATGAGTAGAGTACCTGGAAGCTCTTTCAGCAGTGGCCAGAGGTCGTCTTATGAGTCTCCAAGTGAAAGCTTTGATAAGCGGTGGTAGGTTCTTTGTCTTCCACGTTCTCTGTAGAACCTGGTCAGCAGCGGCCAGGATGCTTCTGGACCCTTGAGATGGTAGGTGTACCTAGTTCTGAGAAGACAAGTACCTGTAGATATTTTTAGTGCTGTATATGCCATTTTTAGCCGGCATCCATCTAAGGATGTCCGACTGATCAGTGGGGATGGGCTGGATAGTAGTGATGATTTGGTTGGCTTGTGCACTGAAGTTGTTGGAGAGTAGGTCAATGTTCCAAGAGTTAGTTCCAGGAATCCAGAGGTCAGAAACTTTCGCTGGCAGGGGATTAGTGGTGACAAGTAGGAGAAGATGATCATGAATGGATTCCCAGATTGGGCACCACGGAGCCAACCAGATGGAGGAGTTACCAGCTTGAATTTGGTAAAGTTGCTGCAGAGTTGTTCCTTGACCTGCAATATAGATGACCAAAAAATGGACTTTGGTCCCTCATTAGTGGCAGTCCAAAAAGACTTATCATGGTAGTATTTAGCTTTTAGAATTGCTGTAAGAAACGGATTTTTGTCAGTTGCAACATTCCAAGCTGAATGAATAATTAAGGTCTTGTTTAATATGTAGAGGTCACGAATGCCAAGTCCCCCATTCTCTTTGGGCTGACAAATGTCATCCCAGGAGCGATAGGCAATGGGGTTGGATGCATTTTCCTCTTGAACACCTGCCCACCAGAATCTGCGTATGATAGTATTAATTTTTTCCACAAAAGTTTTAGAGAACAGCATAGTGGACATATAATATATAGGGATTGATGCTAGAACTGATCTAATATATGCTATTCTACCAGCATGATTGAGCTTGTTAGCTTTGACAGTGGTAAGCTTGACAAGAAATTTATTGTAAATGAGAGCATAAGCTTTGTTCCTGTCACGGTGGCTGAAGATCATTAGGTGGCCAATGTGCATAGTGTGGGGTAATAAGTCAGGCATCGGGAAGATCGCTTTAATCTGTGCCCTAATATTATCACTGACATTCTTGCTAAATAGGATGGATGATTTATGTAAATTAGGGGTCTGACCAGAAAGATTGCAGAAGTCATAGAGTATAGACTTGATGGTCTCCGCATCAGCAGTCATGGCCTGCCCACAAAGGATTAAGTCATCTGCAAACAAAAGAGAATGGATAGGCAGGAAACCTGGTCCCAAAGTGATTCCAGCTAGGTTCGTGTCTTGAAGAGCTGACTGCAGACGAGTAGATAATTCATTAATAGCAATAACAAATAAATAGGGGGATAGTGGACAACCTTGTTGTAACCCTCGCTGGGAACTACAAGGGGTAGATGGCTCACCATTGATTAGAACTGAAAATGAGGGAGAGGTAATACTAGCATGAATGAGACTGATAAAGTGTTCATTAAACCCTTGATGTCGAAGAGCCGATCTGATGAAGTCCCATTCCGATCTGTCAAAGGCTTTAGCCAAATCAACTTTAAGAATGAAAGCCTGCTACTTCTAAGTTTTTAAATTGAAGGAATGGATAATTTCCTGAGTAATGACAATATTAGAGGAAATATGTCTGTTAGCAATAAAAGTTGCTTGTGCATGATCAATGGAGTGTGGAAGGTGGTTCTTGATCCTGTTCGCTAGAGACTTAGAAATTATTTTGTAAATAACATTGCACAAGCTAATAGGTCGAAAATCCTGAGGAATAATGGGTTGATCCTTTTTAGGGATCAAAACAATATGTGTTTTGTTAACATTAGCAGGGAAATAAGTAGAGGTATAGAACTCAGTTACCAATTGATGGACATCCTGTTGTATCCATGGCCATGCCGATTTGTAGAAGGCAGCATTAAGACCATCAGGGCCAGGTGCTGCATTGCTTCTCATCTGTTTAATGATGGAATGGGTCTCTGGTAGATCTGGAATGGAATTGGTACACCTGTCACGAGCCGGTAGGACGACAGTTCCAGACCTGTCTTGCGCCAATTGAGAAGGAGCATGTGGGGGTTGCTGTGGCATAAGGGATAGGTTGTGCTGGCGGTACATGTGCGTAGGGGAACCATGCGCATGAGTATAGTGGATGGTCGGTTGTTGGGAGTGAAGATGGGAAGTGAAGATGATTTGAAAATAGTGAATTAGAGTTGCTTCAAGTTGGTGAGGTGTGGTTGATTGAGAGCCATCCGGGTTCATTAGGTGGGTAATTCTATTTTTTCTATTTCTCTTGACAATGGCCTGGTGAAAGAAAGCGGTGTTACGGTCACCAAGGATGGCCCAATTCCTTTTTAGCACGCTGCAGGTGGTAGGTTTCCTCCTTGACAAGGAGGTCATGATGTTGCTGGGTGAGGTGCTGTTGAAGGGAGAAATCTTGTTGGCTGGGAGGCTTTGATTGTTGGTCAAGAAGTTGGTTCTCAATGGCATTGAGAAGATCGGAGTTCCTGGGTTTGCTCCTTCTCCATTTGCGCAGGTCAGAGGCAAGAAAGCTTGTTTTTTGAGTAAAAGTTCTGGAAGCGGATCGCTGCCAACTCTGCCGAGCCACTGTATGATATTCCTGTTCCATCAACCACCAATTCTCAAAACGAAAAGGTTTAGTGGTACGAAAACGTTGAGAATTAAGAACAGCAAGAATTGGAGCATGGTCACTATGCATCATAGAGAGGTGGTAAATCGTCGTCCCCGGAAAAGCCATACAACACTCTGCACTGCCTAAACATCGATCAAACCTTTCATAGGTAGTATTAGTACTGAACCGTTTATTTATCCAAGTGTAAGCAGGCTCACTATAACCCAAATCGATAAAACCACATTGATTAACATGGGTACAGAAAGCATTGATACAACCCTAGTGGGACCTAGCTTCTCATTGACATGCGTAATATTGTTCAGATCGCCCATACAAAGGATTGGCAGGTTACTGTTATGTTGTACAAAATCTAGCACTTGCGACCAGATACTACTGGTGGCGCGGTGGTGGGGATCACCATAGAGACAAACTAGACCATAGTGCTGCAAGGTACTTTTATTTGTGCACAAGGCAAAGATGAAGTGGTGGCTATGGTCAACAATATTAAGATCAACTCCATCATTCCAGATCAGCCAAAGGCCACCTGATTGGCCTTGGGTTGGAACAACAAAAACTTCATTATAATTAAACCAATTTTTAATAGCTGTTTTAGTGATTGAAGAATTTCTCGTTTCTGATAGAAAGCATACCTGAGCTTTAGTGGACGCTAGTAACCTGGCAAGATGGGTCATGGTTGAACTGCGAAGGCTGCCACCCGAGCCTCGGCAGTTCCACGCCAAGTGTGTCATGGCGTCAGCTTGGGGAAGACGTCGAGGATAATTGCGACGAGCAGGAGACTGAGCTGGATTATCCCCATCACCTTGATTTTGAATTGGAGACCTCACAAGCACAAGCTCAGCAAGAGCAGGAGGCCCTGTGGAAGGTGCCGTGGGGTGAGGTGGCGCTGATGTGGTGGGAGCGACGGTTGTCTCAGTGATGCGGAGCGGTGCGTCGCGATGTGGACCAGCAGGAGTGGGCATGGGGAAGGTGGCATGGGGCAGATCAGGAGGAGCGGTGGGTGGTGGAGGATCTGGGGCGCACATCATCCATGGGAGATGGGAGCGGAGCGTCGGGACCGTCGCTGACCATGGCGGAAATCGGCAGCAGGAATCGAACAGTGGAGGCAAGAAAGTTGGTACTTGCTGCCTCGTCGATAGGATAAAGCATGACGAGGGAGGATGGAGCAGATGGAGCAGGGCGGTGGAGGAGACGAGTGGGAACGTCAGTGCGTGGTGGAGAAGGGCGGTGGAGGAGACCCGCTGCAGCCGGACTAGACTTGGGTCTGGAGAGTGGATCCCCACCGATGGGTTCGTCGCTGCTGGCGCGGGCGTAGCGGCCGTCCTCGGGTGCGAGGCTGTCGGCACACGGGGTGGGACGGAGAATCGGGTGAGGGGATTGGGGAAGAGCAGCCCCAGGGTAGGGTGAAGCTTGGGAGCCGCGGCGCTGACCTTAGCGGCGTAGCAGGTCGCAGGGGCCCCTTCCAAGCAGAGAGCTTTCCGATCGGATCTTGGGCAGGAGACGGATGCAGGCGGAGCTAAGGGCGTGATTGGTTCCATGACAAGGAGAGCCTGGTTCGCTTCTCCCAGCCAGGCCAAGTTGAGACAGGCTTGCTGCATACAAGGCCATGATGTTTGGTTGATTGCTTAAGTAAGTGCAGGACGAGTGCATCCGTTGTTTGGTTACCTGTTCGCTTGGTTGTTCTTCCACCTACTGTCTCACAAACGATTCACGAGGTGCGCCCAACTCAGCCAGGCTTCGAAGAAACGGAAGCCATCTGCGTTCCGGCCGAGCCTGGCCCGATGGGGCGATTTGCATGCCGCCGGCCAGGCCCTGGCATCGTTGCAGGTAACCAAACATCTGGTTTCTGCATGCGGCCGGCCAGGCCAAGCTGGGTGCAGGGCACCAAACACGATGGATCGATAGATCAGGCAATCAGCAATCAATGAAGGATTGAATCTTGGCTGTGGATAGCAGATTGGGGAAGGGAGGGGGATTGGAGGAGAAGATTGGGAACTGTAGAAAGGGGGAAATCGGCAGTCGCGGACGTCGCCAACCTGCTGGTGGTCTGTCTGTGAGGTTGCGAATCATTGGCACCGGCACTCAGACTAGTTTGAACAGAAATATAAAGTTAGTAAGAGGCCGTTGCGTTGTATAGTAAAGCTCTTCTATTGTTTCTCTCTCTCTCATTAAACGTCTGCACAAGCACCTCTGCATTATATATGGCCTTATACTGCTTAAACTAGGCTTAATTTTAGCGTAATCGGCAGCTCCCACGTCTGAGTCATTTGAAATTTAATAACAATAATTAAGGAGGCAATGCCTATTTTTGTATGATCTGTTTGGAACATAGATTTTTTTCCCCTATTCCTACGTTTTATTGTGAAATTGCACTGATTCCCATAAAATTCCTATGTAAATCCTGTGAAATTCCTTTGTTCCCAACATGCTCGTAAAGTGAAATGAGCTAGTATGTCATCTATATATATAGGACAAAATGATGCAAAATCAATGGAGGCCAACTAAAAGTTAATTGGTATACTCGACTTCTGGCGAACGCTAATTACTTGGACGACTCATCAATCACCACTCCGGTGAAATGGAATCGAACGCACCCCGCACTTCATTCTTTTGACCAGTGCATGTGCATCGTCGACCGCTCTCCACATCCCTTCCAGCCCAATGAGGTCCAACCACTAATAATGAGTTAATTAATGACTATATCTATATATATATACAGAAGCCATCAAACGAATTCATGTCTCTGCTTCGCCAAATCCTGTAACATGTATAAAAAAACACTAGTTGTGTGTCCATGACAAGTTTACAGTTTGATGGAGCAATATGGTCAAGCAAAGCACCGGTGAATATGTCCATACGGGCGTCTCTTGCCGTTCACCTGATGAATTTCAGTAGCATATCACTAGGAACAGGAAGAATCTGAGTGTGTTCGGATGTGGTTATTTGAGGTAAGTTTTTTCCTCCTCTCAATTTAAAAGCTTTGATTTTATGCATCAATTTTCCTTGATGGAAATGACATGATAAATCTAAGACACACGACAAAACAAGACACCTGAAGTTGACCCGTATTTCTGTTCTGCAGCTTTTGATCTTTTCCATGCAAGCCAGCACTAACCGGCCTGTTCATCTTTTCCCTGAAGTGGAGTCCAAACCAGCCTGCTGGCTGCGTGCTGCATGCTGTGCCTCCCTAACATGTCCTTAAATCCTAATAACAATGGCAATGATATCACTAACAGTGCAAGTGACCGACACCATGATCTATTTAAGCCACTGCAAACGAACACGATCATCGAACACCAAGCGACCAGGGACGCCGGCGTACGAGCCAAGTTTTAAGCCATGGGCACCTTCCTAGGCCACGTCCTGCCCGGCCTGGCCTTCGCCATCCTCGGCGTGTGGCACACGCTCAACACCGTCAAGGGCTACAAGCTCAAGGGCGCCTCCGGCTTCCGCTCCGCTACCTGGTTCCCGTTCCCGTCGTCGCCGCTGCCCGGCCTGAGGCACCTGGAGCTCTACCTCCTGCTCTCCTTCTCCGTGCTGGCCATCGCCGACCAGCTCGTGGACCTCCCCATCCTCGCGCTCTGCCTCCAGCCGGACAGCCTCGAGCACGCCACCATGTACCTCCACCTCGCCGTGTACGCGTCGGTGGCGCTCGCCGCCGACGTCGTCTCCTCCCGGCGCCGTGACGCCGCCGCCACGGCCGCCCCCGGCGGCGGCGGGGTCGGGGACGTGGTTACCACGCTCGCCGCGTCGGTGTTCGGGCAGGAGCTGTTCCTGCTCCGGTTCCACTCCGCGGACCACGCCGGCCTCGAGGGCCACTACCACTGGCTGCTGCAGCTGGTGGTGGCGGCGTCCCTCGCCACGACCGCCGCCAGCGCCGTCCTGCCGAGGAGCTTCGCTGTGGCGGTGGTGCGGTCGTCGTCGGTGCTGCTCCAGGGCGTGTGGTTCGTGGTCACGGGCTTCGCGCTGTGGGTGCCGGCGCTCGTGCCGGTCGGGTGCCGCGGCATGGAGGAAAGTGCGGGTGCGGCAATGCGGAGCGCGGTGGCGTGCGCGACGGAGGAGGCGGCACGGAGGGCGGTGGTGATGGCCAACCTGCAGTTCAGCTGGGCGCTCGCCGCCGTGTGGGTCGTCACAGCGTACCTGTGCCTCAGGGTGGACTACTGCCGGTGCTTGGATTACATGCAGCTTCAGACGCCGCCCAGCGGCGGCGTGGTCGCCGGCGACGGGGATGCGCCGCCGCCGCAGAAGCATGTCTTTCCTGTCGAAGAGCACGTGTAGAAGAGAGTTGCTCAGTGCTCACTGATCACTTGTTCGCCTGTCTGGGATAATGTCGTTGCACGTCTAGGGTCGTGTACTCGTGTCACTTTTGTAAAGTGTGTGCGTGCAACAGCTTCACATTGGATTGCCCATGAGATTGTCCCACCAAGCGAGGGCCGAGGGAACCGCTACATATTATAGCACAAGAAAAAAAAATGTTCCACGAAGAAGTAAATTTAGTGTACAAGTAAAAATGTTGGAGTTGGCGCGACATAATGCATTCTATTCTATTGCATATGCGACATATTATGCATGTGTATTTCGTACTAGCAACATGGAGAAAGATGAAAAGTATATTTTTACTACCAACAAGAAGTAAAAATGTTGTTTTATGTTATAAGATTTTGAGATTATAAATAGTTTCAAATAAAAAATTTATCAACTCGTCGATAGCTATAATTTGATATAAAGTTCATCTTTATCTAAATTAATATGAAAAAAGTTAAAATTATTTTTAGATGTAACTATTTCTAGAGATGGTCATTATCGGTTCTAAACTGTTAGTTTTAAATCCACTTCTCATTATCGGTTCTAAACTACCAGTTTTAAAATTTATTTTACACTACCACAAAAATTGATTTTAGTATACAATCTCTCTAATGAACAGAGACAGTCATAATTAGTAACCGCATCTGGTTAGGCGGTCTCCAAGCAAATGGTTGTCTTTGAAAATCATTTAAGATCACCTCTGTTAATCATCAATTTACAAATACGTGTCTCTAAAGTTCGCTATTAACAGAGGCGGCCATTCTACGTGTCTTTCTCTAAAAAATCAATTAACAGAGGCGGCCATTCTAAGTGTATTTCTCTAAAATCAATTTTGTGGTAGTGTAAGTGCCATTTTCCTGACACTATTATCATTGCCTCTTGTTCTCTGCTGAATTTAAAACTGATAGTTTAGAACCGATAATGAGAAGCGGATTTATAGTAGTGTTCTATAGTAGTACAAGCTAGACCACCGGACACCAAATTTGAACTTTGAAAGAGCTTTTTCTTGCGAAAGCAACCGATGGTAGGGTACGAAATAAAAGTCATGATGAGTGAAACCGTGGTCTCTCGTTTGGGAAGCAAACACAGGAATCTTATACCAAGTGACTTTTTAATATAAAAAAATTGAAGGCTTTGTAAAAAAGTGATTAATATAATTATACATACTTGTTTAGTAAGTGAGGGCATCCTCATCTTTTCCACGCGGCCTCTCTAGACATTTTATCGAAGAAGTCAATTTTTTTTACACGAATCACACACATAGACACCCTATCTTTAAAAGATTGATCCGACATATCTCAAAACTAGAAGAATATCCTGTGCGTTGTTGCGCAAAATCACAGATGATAAAATCATACTACTTGTATTTACTTATATGGACGAATAAATATCATAAAACATGTTAGTGAATGATGTAGCACTCTGATGTAGACAATTAAATATATGTTAGTGAATGATGTGGTGTGTTGATGTAAATAGCTTGAATGAAGATATACTTGCATGTGCTAGTGGAATGTGCTAGTGAATGCTAACGTGAATATCTTGCATGATGAGATAGAATACTAGTGGGGATTAAAAAATATAAGAGATATAGATTAACAAAGTCACCATATAAGCCTTGATGTCAACGGACACGACGTCTACCACTAAGAAAATAACGCTGTTAAACCTGACACTTGCATTAAGTCAAAAACTTAAATTTGGATAGATAAATTCTATCATAAGAAACCAAACTAGTTAAGATACATGCTAATTTCACAAGTCAATTATTTGGCCATGTTTCCTTTGACTTCATTTTGCTCTGATATAGATATACATTAATTCTGAGAAGCAGGCGTCCGACTGTCCGGACGCTCGGTTGCTAGGCCGCGATGCCAGCCCAACCATAGCCTCTTATCTGATCGTCTGGTCGCCCCGCAACCGTTCTAAAAACTCATCTCACCGCAGCGCAGTGACAGCGCTCCGCGACCGTGGTCCGTCGCGCTGCCTCGGCGACCGCGCTCTCCACCGCGCCTCTCTCTCTCCATCGCACCTCTGCTCCGCCAACCGACATCTCCACCGCGCCCAAGCGCGACATCCGGGCTTCCTCCCTCTCCACTACGCCTCCCGCCGCCGCGGCCTTCTCCAGCGCACGGACTCGCCGTGGCCTTTTCCACTGACCTGCCACGGCCTTCTCCATCGGAGTGGCGAGCTACATGCCACCGGTAAACTCCATGCGTCAACGAGCCTCCATTTGCAAGCAGCAAGAAGATGTTGCGATGAAAGAGCATGTTACAAGACTATGTTTCAAGTGTTTTAAACGTTTCATAGGTATGTTGCAAGTGTTTCATATGGATGTTGCAAAAGTAAAATTGGGATGTTGCATATGTTGAAATGGTTGTACACATATGTTGCAAGCTTCTGTTCCCCATGTTTTATCTGTTTTTTTCAGACGTATGTTGCAAGTGTATTTATTTGAATGTTGCATATGTTTCACACATATGTTCCAAGTGTTTTATCTGGATGTTGCGTATATTTTACAATTGTTTCAAGTGTTTTTTTCAAAGTGTTTTTGTAAGTGTTTCTGGTGCATGTTTCAAGTGTTTCATCTGTCTTTAGACGTATGTTGCAAGTGTTGCATCTAGATGTTTAAAAAATAGATCAGGTGTTGCATCTTCCTCCTCGCCTTCTGCTGCCTCACCTCAGTGTCTCCTCCTCCTGGCGTCGGCTAGGCATGTGAACCAGAGGCATAGGCGGGCGCTGCCCGCTCCCCCTCTTCTCGATGCTAATGACGTTCGGGGCGATGCGGGCCCCGAGTGAGGTGTGCGAAACAAGTGCAAGCGCCGAAGTCCGGATGCGGCGTCCGTCTGGGGGCTAGCAATACCAATAGATGTAGGCTACTTGATTTGACCGTTATTGGTTTGGTCAAGAGAGCAAATGACTTGAAATTCGTGGGGCTAGCACCACCATTCGAGACGATGCTAATCTCTATTCGTGTTTGTGTGTGAGATTCTATGGGCGCTGCCTCTATCTACGTGGAATTTAATCTGACTTTGCTATACTAGCTAACATGATTCCAGCGAGCCATTCGGTTCGTCCGAAAGTTCTATTTGTCAAGTCAGATGAACGTGGGGGAGAGAGAGCGAGAGAAAGTTGCATTTGACTTTCCGTACGTAGGAAAAACAACAGGAGGTTTGAGCTTATACATATTCACACTCATCTTTATAAACATCTCCGAGAAATTGAGCTGAAAATCTTAAGATTCTAACAAATATATTAAAGGTTATATTACTTGTCCATCGGCACTTAACTAGCTGAAATGCGTGAGCACCTATACTGAGTTGCTAAATAAGTTCTATCATCGATCTAGATATGTTGATTGCTCGAGATCTTCACTTTAGTCTAGTTCAAGTTCATCTTTATATCCTACGGGCTAATGTACCTTATATACTAGCACACGTTGTTAGTCCATATTATTATTGTTGATAATTAACTATCAAAATCACTAAACCCTTGCCCAGGTTCATATTCCTTACAATGTCCACCAGCAAAGTACATGTTTTTATTAATGGTACGTGACAAATTTTTAGATTAGCGTTATACACCAGTAAATAATACCACACAAGAACTCCTAAACAAAATTTGGTAAAAAAAAAATGTTCTAGAGAGAAGAGTGTGGCACATGCACAAAATGCAAAGTCCAACTCAACGGAAGAAGCTCGTAAAACCTTCCAAGCCGTAGTCGAACCATCTTAAAACCCGGAGACCTCAAACCCAAAACGGCCACACCATCGCTTGCTGCCTTGCTCTCCTACACGCCAACACCGGAGAAAAAGCAGAGACCCCCAACTCAACGCCGGCGCGTCATGGGCACGCTCGTCGGCCACGTCGCACCGGGCGTGGGCTTCATCGTGGTCGGCCTATGGCACCTCTACAGCCACATCAGGCTCTTCCTGCTGCGTCCCGGCTCCTACGTCGCGCCCGTATGGTTCCCCGTGCGCGGCGCGCGCCACCTGGAGCTCATTCTCGTCATCGCCGGTGCCGTCGCGTCCATCCTCATGGAGCTCGTCATCGGCCCAGCGAGGCACCAGCCGTTCGACGACGACGGCGCCGTGCCATCCGACCACCTCCACAACTTCGAGCACGCGTCCATCTCGCTCGCGCTGCTCGTCTACGCCGCGTCCGCCATCCTCCTCGACCGCGCCCGTCCCCGGGCGCCGTGCCGGGCCCGGGACACGGTGTCCCAGCTCGCCGCCGCCGCGGCGTTTGCGCAGGAGTTGATGCTGTTCCACCTCCACTCGGCGGACCACGTGGGCGTGGAGGGCCAGTACCACCTCCTCCTGCAGGGCGTCGTCGCCGTCACGCTCGCCACGACGGTTCTCGGCGTCGCCGCGCCCCGGAGCTTCGCGGTGAGCCTGGTGCGGTCGGCGAGCCTGGTGCTCCAGGGCGTCTGGTTCGTGGCCATGGGTGTCATGCTGTGGACGCCCGCGCTCCTGCCCAAGGGATGCGTCCTGAGCCACGAGGACGGGCACGACGTCGCGCGGTGCCGCGACGAAGGCGGCGCGCTCGCCCGCGCCAAAGCGCTCGTCAACCTGCAGTTCAGCTGGTACCTGTCCGCCACCGTCGTGCTCGTCGTCGCGCTCTACCTCCGGATGTGCAGCCTAGGAGGAGCCGCGGTACGTGCCGCTGGTTAGGGGAAACGACCATGGGGAAGAAGATGATGATGATGATGGTGACGGCGAAGAAAACGACGTCGAGGCAGCGAAAGGCGGCTCCGGGCGTGTGTTCGGCGAAGCGAGGCCGATGGAGATATCACGGCCATAAGCGGGCCTAGAGAAAGAAGGATTTTCTGCGTGGGAACGTTTGTGTAAAATGTATTTTTGTGCGCAAATAGACTTGGAGGTAATTTGTAGCTTAGGGCGTGGTTGGAGGAGAGTTTGTACTTAGAAAACAGGAGTAATAGTGTAATAGCTATTGCAAATTTGGTCTTGTTCATGTCAGCTGCTTATATCTTGACTAGAATTCTGATTTGATCTTTGGCTGTCCCTCGTTTACGATCTTGTTGATGATGAATTCTGGCAATGCAAAATTGCTTAATGCTTATCTTTACATATGGCCTCTGGTTTCTGAATTGTCTTGAGAACATTATTATACTACTTGCTGAACCGAAAGGTGCCACACTGGAAATTTTTCATAATTCAGAAACAGTAAATGCAATCATATGGTTACAGTCTTTGTTTCCTGGTGCATGACACTGACAAAGAGATGGAAATCCGCTGGTCTAAAGTATGATTAATCTGCCCAAAGTAAATTCTCCTACGCCCCCTGATTGGGACGGGCACACTGGTTTCGCCCTTTTTCGCTTCATCTGTTTTTCCAGTTATTGTATAGCAGCCGGTAGTGCGAAGGCTTAAGGGTATCGAGGTAGGCAGGTAGCACACAAATTGAAGGATTGGCTTTCAGGGTTTTTTCTTTTCATCAAGCCATCAATAGTTTGTGGATGCTGCCTTCAAAAATAATCCTTTATTAAAACATTGCATAGTTTGTGTTTAGAACATTCGCAGTCTGGTAGCTCAAACATTACGAGCGGCTGATTGTTTCTGCGGCTGATAAGCCGGCTGAAGCTGATTTATTGTGAGAGAAAAATATTGTTCCATAACTGATAAGTCAGGCTGATAAGTTCAGCAAATGTTTATACTCCCTCCGTCCCTTTAATTCAATCGTTCTAGCTTTCAAATTTTGTACCAAAAAAAGAGTCACTTGTCTATGTTTACAGGTCTACATGTAGCTACGGTACCGGCAGCTGTTCGTATCCAGTCCACTCACCCAGCACCGGTGCAAGCCAAGCAATGCCACTTCTAGAGCAGGGGATTGACTAGCTGCTCTTTCTGGCGATCCCTCTGTCTCTCTGCTTCTGGTGCCGTTTCGGGTGCGGTGCCCAGTAGACGCCGATCGATACGAATACTAGGGGTATGCGGGTTCTTTACCCTTGTCCTTGGTACAAGAGTCATTTTCCAAAATGACTGAATTAAAGGGACGGAGGGAGTATATCTTTTCAGTTTCTCTCTTCTTGAACTATTTGCACACATAATTTTAGTTACTACTAACCCTTTTATTTACTAACCTAGATATGCATATGATTTAAGGGTCTGATTGATTAGATGCATTAGCTTATATTCAGACTTGTGTAGTGTAATTTATCCATGTTTGGTTCCCCGAAGAGACTCTTATAGAGGCTTGTATGTTACTTATTAAAGCCCAATACAACACTAGCTGCTAGTACGTCAAATTTAATCATGTTAGTCAATACAGATTTGCACAAACCAATGGGGGCAACACAAAAAAATGCAGGCTCTTCACCTCCCCCACCTGGATTAGAACATGAGACTTCTAGCACATGTTGGTAACTACGTGCAACACAGTATAAGGAACCAAACATAATCTTACCAACTATAGTTTGTTTGTGCAGAACAACCAAACAAAAGACATTGCATACATTTAGGCTAGTTTAGATATAGGGCTTGTTTAGTTTCTCCCCTAAAACTTTATACCCTATCACATCGGATGTTTGGACACATACATGGAGTATTAAATATAGACTAAAAAATAATTAATTGCACAGATTGTGTGTATTTTGCGAGATAAATTTTTTAAGTCTAATTAGTCCGTGATTAGACGATGTCGTGCTACAGTAAACATGTGCTAATTATGGATTAATTAGTCTTAATAAATTTGTCTCACAGTTTACAAGCGAGTTCTGTAATTAGTTTTTTTATCAGTATCCGAACACCCCTTCCGACATCCATAAAACATCCGATGTGACACCCCAAAACTTTACACCATGTAACTAAACAAGGTCATACTCTCTCTTTCTCTCACACACACAAAATAACCGTATATCTTGCTTCTTGATGAGCCAAACATTTTAATGTTTGACCAAATATTAAAAAATATTAATATTTATCATAAGTATCATTAGATATTATTAGATTTATCGCATAATATACTTTTATAGTAAACTTATTTAGAAATATAAATATCAATATTATTTTTTATATACCTAGCTTTTTTTTTTAAAAAAAGTCACTCCTCAGGAAGCGAAATGTGATCAAATAAACAATCTCTCTCGAAGCTTCTGTTCTTGATGCACGAAAATAACTTTTCATGCGGAGAATCACTAGTGCCCATGCTTGGACTAGCCATCAGTTTAAAAAAAAACATGCGTCAATTCAGTCACTAACATGAAGCCATCAGTCCAGTTTTGTTTTCCAAAACAGCAACTTATGGCTGATAAAAGGTACAATTTCTCAATTTTTTCTCTCACATAAACCGTCTACCCAGACTGACTAACGACAACGCAGGAAAAGGAAAATATGTGAATATCACACAAACAGAGCAAATGTTAGACACAAAAAAGAAAAGGAAAAAAAAGCCTCGAAGCCCACTGTCAGTCCTGTCACACATGCAGTGCAAACAGTCCTAGCTGCCCAGGGTCATTGTTGCGCCTGCAAGGAGCAAACCTGATGACACGATGTTAGTGCCCGATGTACAGAGATGTTTCTATGATGGATTGATGGTAGAAGTAGTGAATGGTAAAATGTAATTGACACGTCTTCTCTCAGAGATATTGCTCATGTATCCTCGCTCGGTTTTCTTCCCACCACAACCTGGCATGCATCTCACTGAATCTCTCCCGGCTGCACAAAGAACAACCAGAAAAGAGTAAGTTCTCTAACCATATCAAAAAAGGACAGAGGTTCTTGATTTTATAATCAACCAATGTGTTCTTAAAAGTAAGCTAAAATCTGATGAATAAGGTAAACTAAAATCTCATTCATACTATATATTGTTGATACCAGTTTAGTTTGCAAATTGAATAGCAATGTCTTTGTCCATGCTCTCAATGAGCACATAATATTCACAAACCCACTAAGATCAGCCTATCCAAAAGCCATGGTCATAAGCAGAAAACAGCAAACCTGAATCTGACGCGACGTAGTTCTCTGATGCCACCAGGCAAAGCTCGAATAGTAATATACACACCAGGCTCGTCCTCTTCTACCCATTCCCTCTCTTGGTCACTTGCGTTGCTAACAGAGGCTGAAAGTTCACCTGATCGATCGACCTCTTCAGGAGATGAGCTTGTCCTCACTGATGCATCAATAGAAGTTTCTGTCTTTGCTCCACTAATGCTTGATAACTTAGGCGTTGATGCCAGTCCAACTGAATCACAGCACTGGTGCCCAAGGTAGCGGTCTTGGCGGTAAACATTGCCAAGATGATTGGGTTGGTGCTGAAGGCAATCTGAAGATGAATATCCTATGCTCCACTACCTTTTAGTGGTCTGTGCAAAGTATCTAGTAGTTGCCCCTTGTTAAGTGGAGCTGTAGCTGGGTTATCGTCTTTGGAGCTCTGCATGAAGTGCAAGCCATGACACAGCAGGGGACAACATATGAAGGCATGCTGCAAACAATCAGAACATCTTGAAAGGTGATTCAAAGGGCCTCTTACCTCATTTTCCGACCTTGGAATGCTTGGCAGAGGAGCAGCTTGACTGTTAAACTTCTGAACGTTGTAAAGCTCCATGACCTTCTCATAATTTTCAGTCCACCATCTTTGTGCTTGCCATTTGTTGAACATTTCACGGCTATTATGCGTTAGTCCATGCATGAAGGAACACAACAGAAACTGGTAAGTTGTCATTATCATACAGAAAACACTTAGTTTTGTACTTTTGTCACCTGAAACAAGAAGCAAGCATCTAGTAAAGTAAATAGCGAAGAAGAGGAAGGACCATACTGGACCAACAGAAGATAAACTTGTCGGTCTCCGTATTTTGTCCCAACATCATTAAACTTATGCAAGCTAATTCTTACTTACTGCAGCAACATATTTTTGTTTATATTAAACCATACTGAGCAAGTGAGCATTATTGTTTATATTGAACCATGCTAGAATGCTCATATACAGATATACCCATCCATTCCTACAAATTATATGAACTACGAAAAGAACTAAATTACTAGCCGACTTGCTCTCCCAGCTACAAATTAGAATCTCCTGTTGGCAAACAGCTAAAAATTGTTATCTCTACCAGTGTTCAGCTTTGCACAAACTATCAACACATGTGACAAGAACGATTGTTCTTACCATTCATGTTTATAGACAAAGCACCAACACTCAGAAAATTTCATGATTTGTTTTTAGACCACGAAAATAACCTACAAGTGAACCATAAGTTCTAAATCCAGTTCATCTTCCCAAATAGAATAACAATCTTTTATTATGCCCACGTCCCATGTAACATTACTGGTGGCAGGTAATCAAAGAAGCGTGCCACGAGGAACTTCTCTCATAACATTCTTAATACAGGAATACATTCCAATCTGAAAAAAAATACTTAACCATTTCAAATGTTCAGAATATCGTAATAAATTTCACAAGTATCTTTTTCCTTGATAGTGTATGTATCAAGTTTCTAGGAGTCATTTACAAGATCTACATGAAAGCCAGCACTACTTCAAATAAAATAGCTCAAAGAAGTGCCACCAATCCAATTATCTAGGTTGGTTGGCTCCCCGCGTAAGCAGGGGGTGGAGGGACCCCATTAGAATAATGAGATACCAAAGCAAGGCTACCCTTTCTTTATTACAGAAGGACAATGAACGAACACACCACTTGCAGTTTTTGTCCTTTAATTTTGTTCCATTAAGACTACTAGATGGTGGTCCTCTACATTTTAGACTTGCTTTTTTACTCCTGCTCTATGATGAGATTATTAGGTTAAGACGAGCAGGAAGAAAAAAACGAGTCTGAAATGTATGGCATGGACTAATAGAAGCACGAATGTGCAAGCTTGGCTTCAGAGCTATTCTACTTAGTAGAGTTTCAAATGTAAGTGACATTTAATTGCTGCTCTGATGAATAATTTAGAAGTACAAATCTATTTGCTTTCTGGCAGACAGATCCAGATATTGTCCTGTTGCAGCATGTGAGTGACTAACTAGATGCTCTTTGTAGGAACCATGCCCCTAGACCCATGTAGTTCAAATGCACAGTGTACCATTTAAAGAATGGAAATTTTGTCAGAAATCAGCACATGATGCTTTGAGAAATAAGAGATTACATAACAAATTTCCGTGTGCTGTTTAACTCATCTGTTCAAGCCATATTGTACACACGTTTATAACTGCCTGCGCTGATTAAACACTAATCTGATGGCAAAACATCTTAAATGTCCCTTTTCTTGGTGGCGGAGACAAGTAGAATATTTTTTCTTTGGAATAAAAAGTACACAAATAACTTATGTCTAGAAAAGAGAGATATTGGAATTGCAGCAGGACTGCAGCTCATGCACAGAAGTTGCAGGTGTTGAGATTCTCACACAGTTCCCCCCAAATTTAGAAATCTATTGTGCATTGTTCAAAAAATTCCTTCTAATTCTAACTCATGTAATCATATGAGTACCCAAAGCGATGTCTCTTATGCTTGTTCAGAACAGTGATGATCAGAGTTTCGATTTGACTCTTCGAATGGTAGATATGTCTTTATCCCTTCCTTCTCCATTTTATTCTTAGTGTACAATCTCCTTTTCGTTTCCTCTTTCAAATTCCAAACTTCTCATGAAAGCAAAGGTGGAAAAGATCAAAAGGAACAAAACAACAAAGGCAAAAAGCAAGATAAAGCATATACTTGTCTCGTTTACCTAAAAAGATCAAACCAATACTCGATCGAAGGTTCATTGGAACTCCAAATTTAGGTAACAAGATCAAAGTTTAAATTTTCCGAGGATTAGACACTTCAATTTTTCCGGACCAATAACTTTCTTACTCATTTTGCTTCCTCTGTTCCCACATGGAAACTTATGAAATAATCCTAGAGCTCAAGAACAATTATTCAGGAACAGAAGGAACAAACCAATTGAATTGTACAAGTTTCCTTAAATAAACAAACCAGTATGCACAAAATTCTGCATCGCAGAGATGCAAACCTATGTTTTCCGGTTGCTTGGGCAATGGAGAAGGTGATGCCCACAGCATCCAACGAAAGTAAACTAAAAATCTGAACCAAATTTACTGAATTTTAAGCACTAGTATCTGTTGCAAGTATCAACCAAATTGTTCTACCAATGAGCAAATGTTTGGCACAAATGAGAAAGAGACCCCACCTGAATCGGATCCGTTTCAGACCATTGCCGCCCCGCGGCAGCGAGAGGAAGGTGATGAGCACCCCGGGCTCCACCTGGGCGACCCATTCCTTCGCCTCATCCTCCTCGCTGCTGCCAGCCGCCGTTTCGTCTTCATCGTCCCCTTCCTCATCGCCGGCGAGGAAGACGGTGCGCGCGCTGAACGACGGCGTGACGTCACCGCTGGATATCGCGCCCCCTGTGCGCAGCCTCGGCGTCGATGCTGCGGAGCTGCCGGCGCGCTGGTACGCGTAGTGGAAGCGGTCGGACCCGGACTCCGCGTACGCGCCGTAGTAGTACGGTTGCTGCCGCCGCGACGCCGCCGGGGAGGACGAGCGTGCGCACGGCTTGCAGTGCCGGTACGCGCCCGACGCCTTCAGCGCCATGTCCTTGATCTGAAACCCACGAAAAATCTCCCATCAATCGTAGTGCCCAACTCACAGTTCACACCGCCATAGCAAATTTTCCGTCAAAAGTTTCAAAAACCATTGAGATTTTGGAGAAATTCAACCATTCCAACACCTCAAAACCCCCAAAGCATGTCGAATTCGTACCAGTTCCTGCTTCTACCAGGCCAAGGCAAGGTACATTTGATCAGATACACACACACAAAAAAACGAATTTTGCGACTCCGCCTAAACCAACGGCGATTGGAACCATTTCATGATCAGAAAATCACAACCGCACCCCGAGAACAACACCCTGGATTTCAATTCTCGCCACCCAAGGGGGAACATTTCAAGAACTCAAGCACGGCGACCAACCTGGGCGGTGAGCGACTTGACGGCGTGCCTCGTGCCGGGCGCCGTCGCCGATTCACCGCCGCCTCCGGCGATGGCGTGGTCTTCGTCGTCGTCCTCCTCCGGCGGCTCGCGCAGCGGCGGCGCGCCGCCCGGGAGGTGCTTGGAGCACGCGATGCACGTGAGCATCGCCTCTCGCGGACCTGACGCAAGCGCGCGCCCCTCGGATCCCGCGACGAAGAGGGGGACTGACTGGGGGGGGCGGGGAGAGGACGGGAAGGCGCGGCGCGGGTTTATAACAGAACGGGGAACTCGCGCCTCTGCGATAGCCGATAGGAATCGAGCTCTCGAGCGGAGGGCGTTAATGGCGGATTAGGATCCGGCGTTAGTCGCGGGCTGGTGTGGGGGTTGTTTTTACTCCTGCCTTTTTCCCGGGGTTCAGTTGCGCTTGCGCTTGCTGTTGTTCACTGAGATGGTCAAACTCGATATCACATCGGAGGATTTTTGCAGTTTCACCTTCGTTTCTATATGAAGAAACTCAACTGCACAGATCTCTTTTCCTGTTCTCCGTCTGGGACGGTGGACACGTTTTGTGACGTTGAGCGGCAAAGTTTTTTCTCCAAATCCTATACTACTGTACGTACTCATCCGCCGCCTCTCTGGCACATCCGCACATATTTGCGGCCCAAGGCCTTTCAGCTTTGACAACAGCACTGAGCTCAAAAACTCAAAGGGCGTACCTTTGCCCTATGTGGCTATGTCTAATGATGCAAAAAGAAAAAGATTAGTTTAACACTAAATCTCTTCACCAGCTAGCGGCACATGTAGTCACTAAAATGAGAATCCCTTTTGCTACAGTGTTTTTTTAAAAAAATTTTGAAACAAGGTGTACTACTTAGCTAACAAATCGTTAGCGACAATTACACACACGCTATCAGGAGCGAAGCTTATAATTTGCTCCTCTCCCTCAGCGTAGCCCCAGCTGGTGAAGATACACTCAAAGCTAAGAAAGTTCAAGTCTATCAGAGACTTAATTTCTTCTAACTAGTGCCCCATGACCGAGTCTGAGTATGCCTCCGAACTGATTGCAAGGACTACCTCTTGAGCATCAGACTCCAGGATTACCCTTCCAATACCCAAGTTAATAGCAGACTTAATGCATTGGAGACATGATATCAATTCCGCATGGAAATCATTTTTTTAAAAGAGTTTTGTAACGGAACCGCTCAAATTATAAGAACACAAGTAAAAAATAATCGCCGGAGCAATTAAATTTTCGTACTTAAGCTCCTATAACTCCGGTAGTCCAATAAAATCACGAGGGATTTCAAACCAACCAACATACAAGCCAAGATCGTAGTGATTCAACATAACAAGTCATATGTTACATCCATTTCACAAGTAGTTCAACATATATCGGAGTTCAATATAGTTATTACAACTCAAGTTTAAAGGTAGCGGAAGCAAAGTAGTTTGAAACTAACATCACCCTTATTTCAATTGCATGCCAGTACCAAAGTCAACTTCTAACAAAAGCATTAGAGACAAGATAACTCAGAAGGATCATGCCTATGATCACACTCCGCCACTACGGCAGGAGTCATCCAATCCTTGCAGTAGCTATGATACATCACAACCTGCAACAAGTGGGAATAAACCCTGAGTACGAGGGGTATTCAGTTAGATTTACCCGTCATAAATCAGAAATAATATGACACCAAGAAGTATGCAATGATTTCTTTTAGTGGGCTAGCTTGACTCATTTGCGAAAAGCATGAGTTATCATGAATAAACCATTTTAAATATTTTTGCATCATTTTTGTTATAACCTATTAATCTAGGTAAGCACCTATGCTAAAGCAATCACTTGATTAACCATTAACATCAAAGTTACCATCTCAAGTTTAACATTTCCAACATAATCCACGTAACCATCCATGTTCCATCATCATTACTACGATATCGTAGCTCGAGTCAAGTGCTCACTATCCAGGAGCGATGGCGATTCGAATCGATTCCTAACCAGCTGGTGATTTATTCCTCACACAAACCACACTCACCGATCAAGTGAGCTACAGCTCACCAATGACACTATTCCGGTAAGCGCCGCAGGACAAATCATGGACCGCCAATACCTAGGGACCGCCTGACTGCTAGGAATCAGGCCTAGCCTGCCCTTGGGCTCACTCTTCGCGCCCCTATCGCACCCTTTTCAGTACCAATATGCACGCCAGAGTCAATCCTGGCCCGAATGGTGCCACTGGCTTCGCGGTCGAAAGGTACTTTATTCGGCCAGCTAAATGCGAGGCATGCATTCAACATGACAAGAGGGATGAGCAACGATCGGTCCTTAACCGACACAGGCGGAAACTACAAGCTCCCTAGAATCCTGTCTGGTTACCCACTACTTATTCCGCCCGGTCTCCATTTATCCATCAACACTTGGTTATTTCCATGATAGCATCCATAGCTAAGGTATTCCGGTAACTACCTATAGTTGCTGGTGACAGGAAATCACCGATTGCTACCAATCTAAGCAGGGCTAAGCATTTATTCGATCCTAGACCTAGCAGGGTAAGATATATTAAGTAGGCAAGGATATAATATATGCATCAACGGTTTCACTCAACTCCTATAACTTAATGCAACAATATACATACAACTTATATATAGTTAATTGCTTTATAAAGTAGGAGACTTAGAATGCTCTGGGGCTTGCCTAGGATCGAACACTTAGGTTAGTGTTTGACAGATGACACTCGCTTGGCAAGCATCTCCTATCCCGGCAGTTGCTTAGTACTACCATCTTTGGGATAGGTCCACCAAACACCGTCTTCGGGTTTGGCTCCAACATCTCGTCCTTCACGTGGTACATCTAGCGTACCTAGATGAGATGCAAGATGCATATGTATGAATATGATGAATGGTAACACAAGATACATCACATAAGAATTCAAGTAAACATAAGATTATGCAAGACATAGACACCAATAGCTATTTAACTAATATCACACAACCAATTAGAGAGGGCAAGCACATCAAGAATAACATAAGTTTAACAAGATCACAAGTATTTTAACTTAACCATCATCAAGGGCATAAGCCACACTTAGCAACACATGGAGTAAACAATCAGAACTAGCATCTGTCTATTTCTGGACTGCAAACAACAGCTTCATGTTTGGAGCATAACTGGAGTTATACAAATACGATAGTCATGAAACAAGACATTCTAGAAAGCTTATAAAATTATCTACAACTCTTGTATTTACACCCAGAGCTGATTCTAAAGCTAACCAAGCCAAAACATAGCAAGAAGCAAGTCTACACAAGAGATGGACAAAAAACTAACATGAACTTTAGAGATGCATAACTAGAGTTCTATTCATCCAATAAGGGTGGTTCTTAACTTTTTAGAAATATTATTAAGTTAGCTACAAATTTGTTATTATCATCTAAAGGTGATTCCACAGATAAAAGGGCCAAACAACACCAAGAATGCATCTCTATCCAGATTTAGACAGAAATTGCCATCCCACTTGGAAAAGCTATAACTAGAGTTCTAGACCACCAAAAGTGGTGATCCAAGACAATTTAGAAAGCTTATGAAAATTCCTTCAATTAATATATTATCACAAAAGCATGATTCCATATGTAAATAAGCCAACTAATGCAATCATTAAGATTTGTTTAGAGGATAAGCAAAATCTGATAGCAGACTTGTAAAATCTAAAACTCAAAAACCATCAGGCTTAAAATCATGAAACTTTAACACAAGCTATATAACAAAGTCACCTACAACTCTTGTATTCACCACTTTCACAGAAAACATTACTTTCATGCTTAATTTAATCATAGCTCATATTAAAGCATTTATTAAGCACTCAGGCAAGGTGAATAAAAAACTAGACATACTACATCCAATGACCATGAAATTTGTACCACACATCAAACATCACATGAGTAGCATACCATAAAAAATTCACTTCATTTGGAGCCCTAGATCTGCACTTATGAAAAAGACAAAACACAATTAGCCTTAAAACCTAACTGCATAAATCTATTTTTACAGAGAAAACTTTAAACTAAAACATGTCATTTTGTAGATCTATTGCATAGAAAATTTCACAAGGATTCCAAAAAGTCTTCATTTTATATTTTACGAATTTCCTATGCTATGATTTTCCAAAGTTCAGTCAAATTCCTACAAACAAGTCATAAGCACTATTCATCCGAGTCTTGGACTTCACAGAAAGGCCCCTCACGTTCGTCGAAGTGTCGCACGAGATCCTTGGTGCGATTTGAAGTAGAGGAGGTGGTCAGCTCGTCGGTTCTGGCCTTTGGGGAGCTCGCCGGCGGTGACAGGGTGGCAGCGGAGCATCAGGAGGCCCTCGCGCACCTGCTGGTGGCCTCGGTTTGCCCCGCGGCGGCCCGTGGCTAGCTGGCCACGAGAGCCCGTGGCTGCCATGGCGGCTGCTCGACGCTGGGCTGCCCCGGTAGCGCGCAGGGCGCGGCGACAGCGTAGTGGGTCGCGGGTGGCTACGCAACAGCGGCACGCACACGCGAGGAGGAGGGATGGAGTGGTAGGTAGCAACGGTGGAGCTTTGGTTGCTGGCAATGGCGATGGCGCCCGTGAGCAGCAGCTAAGAGCGAGGAGGGTGAGGCAGAGTGGGCGAGTGCGGGTGGAGAGACTTAGGGCGAGTTCGAGCGCTCCAAAGAGGTAGGGGCGCGGTAGAGGATGGCAGAGGAGGTGGGGCACCGAGCTATGCATGGTGGCCACATCCAAACACACGTTGCCCACTGAGGCATATTGCCGAGCATGTGGCGAGCGATGAAACGAGCAAGGTGGGGCGCCAGTTTGGGCTAGTTACGGGCCGATTTAGACCTCGGGCCCAAAACAAAGTTTGAAGCCCGCGAACTCTACATTTTTCCTTTAAAGACCAAGATCATTAGAGTAGTAGATTAGCGATTAATCATGTCCGAAGTTGATACTGTCAACATGTTGGCAGCGGTTACGTAAACCCAAAATTGATAACCAAAACGGAGTCAAACTTAATCCATCTTTTTACATTCTCCTCTCCAAAGAATATACTCCAACTTTTATATTTGGACCGACTCATGTTGTTTAGCAAATTTTTGGAGAACACGGGATGCGAACCATCATTGCCATTCAAATCCCGGACTTACAATTATTTCGAGTGTTGAAAACATCCACAGGTTGCAACTTCGAGCCTCTGATTGACTTACTTCCAAGCTGAACTAGGTCATAATCCAAAAACAAAGTTTGTTGTGCTCAAACTAAATAACAACTTCTATTAAAGGATCCTCCACTGGTTTTGCCTGGTTAGGAAGATACAAAGCTCCCAAGTAGGGTACCCAAACTAAAACAGCAGTTAGCCAAAACTTGGCTCCAGGAAACAGCAGCAGATTCAATCTTGTGAGCTCTATTTGACTAAGTTAGGTACCAAACCAGCTCTTAATCCTTAAACACTCCATAACATGAACTACAACTTTTATTTAAGATCCAACATCAAAATTGGTATAAAACCTATAGTTCTACTTTGATCAATATAGTATCACGATAAAACTTAAATTATCCTTTTTGATCTATTGGAGCATTTTCTTGGCATTTGCTCAACACAAACCTTTCATGACTTTTGTTGTAGAGTTCATCTAGAGTCATTTGGGCAAGGTTGCAAGGTTTGCTTGATGACCTACCTTTCCATTCACTTAATAATGCAATTCAAGCACTTAGTAAAGCCATTCCAACAAGGATATAACTTATCATTTCATATGACTTTTTGATTCCAAACTTCATGAAACTTTTCTAGTGACCAATATAGATGGGTATTGATGTGAGACACATGAAGATATTATAATAACACCACCCAAGCATATATCTTGAAAAGAGCCAATATGTAAAGCAAGGGTGCAATATCCAAGTTTAGGTTGGAGCTCATTTCCATAGGTTCGACCTTGACATCTTCATCACCACTTAATTTATCATGTTTGAGCTCAAACCCACTGCTTAACTGGTGACAAACACCTGGGGTGTTACAAGTTTCCTCCGCTTTTAAGAAAGCAATGTAACCAGTACAGAACTAGGGTTACCGGTGTTCAAAAAGGAAACAAAGAGCTAGAGCTATTACAGCTTTAAATTTCAAAGACATCCGAAGCTGTAACTACACTAGGCTTGAAGGTCTTCATACACTCCATGATGTTGCACTTAGTTTGCATAATGTGCTCCTTATCCGCCTTGTGGTCTTCCTTCACAATGGGCTTGCTCTTCTTTACCATGGTTCATAAAGAGCTTGGAGGAAAATTCACATCTCATGGGGGCTCTTCAAATCACACAGAGAGTGAAATCATCTTCATTCAAAGCACTCCACAAAATGTTAGTTGCTTGTGCATTGAGATGTAGGAACTCTTCTTGTGCTTTGGTTGGATTACGCTCATCCAAGGCACAATAGAACCATACATTAGGGCTTTCAACATGCCTTACAAGGATGGTAGAGATCACCTAGGGTTTAAGGATTACTCTTCTGATGATTATCTTGAGAAATTTGTGAAATCAACGAACTAGCTGACCAGACTTAAAGGAGATTAAGGGTTTGAGAGCTGAATTTGGGGTTCTTGTCCTTCAAGAGTTTGATCCAAAAGTTAACATTATGTCGATGAGGTTGTCCACTGCCAGAGAATAGCTAACTGGAGTTAGAGCTTAGTGCCATGGTTGACCAAGTTTGTGATATAGACACATATAGTGAGATGTATCGAGTACTCGAGTCAGGATTCAGAGTGAGGTTGGCGGAGTTCCGGGCTTCAAGGGGTGTTTCTGAAAAGTTCAGGTTGGAATAACCATTGGGTCGTGACACTTCAAGAAGAAAAGGAAAATATCAGGTAAGAATCATGACTGAAGTCTGTGAGGTACTCCCTCTGATATAGTTTATAAGGCATTTTGTGTATGTCAACCATCAAACTTTATAAACGTTGACTAATAATTTGGCCAACATTTTTTAATTATTGTAATACAAACTTGATACTATTAGATTTGTAATCAAATATATTATCATATAATCTCAACGGGAGTTTCATCAGAGTTTCATCTACATTTAATAGGTTGCCACTTAAATAATTTTGATGACATGACAACTTTTTAAGAAGAGGTAGAGAAGATGTGAGTTTTTATGGGGATGAAACTCTCGTGGCTTGATTTTCAACTCTAGATGAGTCATGAAATGAAATTAAATATCCATAAAACCAAAGAATAAAACTATCCATGGCCTCAGGTTGTACCTGAAACTCTACGTTCAGGCAGAGTGAACTAAAAAGTTTTTTTTTCCATATCCAAAGCATGTTCTTTTGGTGGCTATTATATTAAGATGGTGTTTCTTTCAAGCACCCACAATATGGTTTGCCTGGTCTCAACTAGTTGATTTCGGCCTCATTTTCAAATTTGCAAACCATTTTATTGTGTGATTCATTGTTCTGAGCAATTGTCTATAAGAAAATCAAGGGTTTAGTCATTGCAACTGAGGTGAGTTTGCCCTCACTTCCAAATTTGCAATCAAGTTTATTGCGTGATCCATGGTTCTGAAACAATTGTCTGTTTAAGAAAATCAAGGGTTTAGTGTTAGAGTAGGGAAAGGAAGGAATCGAAGCGAAGAACAACAAATATAGAGAGAGATAGGAGAACCACGATGACCGGTTCCTTGGATATTTGTGTCTGTTGTTTGATTGTTTCTTACTATGTTACAAGCCAACACGGCAACACTTTGTTTATATTCAACGTTCATGCCTTTTCCCCCTCAAAACCACATTATCCATGGCTTTTCAATGCAAGAAATAGTTTGTGATTTTCATTTTTACTAGCAAAACTCTTTTACTTCCTCGCAAAAAGAAAATAGAAAAGCAAAACTCTTTTACTGAAAGCAAGGGCTGTCGCAAAATGATTTATTTGCTCCAAGAAACATGCTTGAGCTGTGATTTGTAATCCTCAGGCTCGCTGCCACCTAGGCCCACCTGTCATCCTCGTTGGGCCTTGGGCCCTGGGCCGATGCACGTGGGTGCTGAATCAGAGCAGCCACCTATTCATGCCTAGCTGCTAACTATTCCATTCTGGACCACCGTAGCGTGTGCTGGGACGATCACGGCGGCCCAACCTGCGAGGCCCATCAACTGGAGCTTCCTTTCTGTCTTTAGGAACAACAACAGCTTTTGTTGTGTCTTACATTATTACATACGTGATCAGTTTTTTATTCATTAATTAATTTTACACTAGTACTTGTTATTTCCTTCCCAATCTATGTACTATATCAGAAATCAAACTCCTATTTCATCATTTGGATTTGTACTTGAAAAGTCAAATAACAAACTTGTGTTGACCAGCCCTTGTCGATCCTCCTTAATTACCTACAGCTACAGTAGAGTGAGACAGGTCGATCCTCATTACCTACAATATTGTGGTTTTGCCGGTGGTGTTGTACATTGTCAGCGATAGCGAATGAAGCATCCATTTGCTTTGGTTTTGGGCGGATCGGATGAAGGTGATGATGATGCAGTGACGGTGGCACGCTGCTCTTTAGGCGGTGGTGGTCAGTTGGTGTGCATCCTTCCCCGTTTTGGGAAAATGATACGTACTATAGACAGTCCACCAATAAAATGACTAAAAGTTTGAGGATGGTGGTTCGGATTAGTAGTATGAATCAAATCATCAAAGTTTAAACCAACAGATAAAATACAAAGCGCACTGCAACACTTACTGTTGGGAAAAAATTCGCATGCATACAGTATGCATGGAGCTCCGGTGCATACCACTCCTAATCTGTTATCACGTGTACAAACAAAATAATCAAACGCCTGTGGTTGGAGCGGCCCATGTAGACCACGGAAGGCAGCGTGATACCCGCTGTTGGATCTTGAAGTGGGAAAACGTGGCAGCAAATCAAGAGTGGTATGCACTGGAACTCCATGCATACTGTATGCATACAAATTTTTCCGACCCGACACTCCGACATGCAATTAGCATGTAGTGGGCAGGCTGTGTACTTGACCAACGGTTGTTTTTCTATTATATAGAATCTTTATATACAAAATCACATGTAATTCTTAATGATGACCACCCACCATGATGTCTTATATCGTTAAGAAGATCTTAGATATCAGTGTCGCAATCAAGGAGGCGGTTTAAACTGCCAGGATGAATGAGAATGCAAGACAATTGAGAGAGTGGTAGACCGGGTGTGTGGTTTGGTCCACACGCTCACTGCAAGCACAGAACCAATGCTACATCAACTACATCAACCTTTCCCATGTGGCTCGATGATTGAGCTCGCTCTTAGGCTCGACGTTATTTACAACGGAGAAGAGGTAATAAATTTTAGTCAATGTGTTCTCATTTCATGATTTAGCCAACACTAGCTATAACAGTTAACGTTATCAATGGTTTTCAGATCGAAGTGATTTGCACTGTCATGAGACACAAGTTAACCACGACGGTGGCTTTTGCCGTCAGAGGTAAGCACTAGCAGGTTGGGTCGGGTCAGGGGGGTCCATGGTCATGTCAATTGTTCTTGAGATGGCTCTATATACCTGTGACGATCTCAGCCGCTTGTCTGCCTCATTTTCCAGCTACAGGAGTAGAGGTACTTCTCCAACTAGGCAAAAGAACAACCTAATGTGCGTTGTTGGTTACCCCTTCAATGCTAGTATCTTCCATGCCTTAGTGAACCCGCTGGTTGTGCATATTTGGGTTTTGTTGGTATTGATGATGAGGAACTTTGTAGCCATCTTCTAGCTGACTCGGGAGTAAGTACATGCAAGTAGTTCAAGTTTATCATTGAATGCCCTACTTACTTGCCTAATGCAAACAAAATATAAATCAATGTTTCTAATGGATGTCTTATTTCATGGTTTTGCAACGCTCCTTAGCGGTAGGCAACCCATCCAGGCGGGGGGAGGGGGGCTGAGCCCCCCTATTGCCTCTAGCACAGCACGAAGAGTCCCCTTCGACTTTTCCATGGCGTGTTAGTGTACATGTAATTGATCTAGGAACAAGAAGCAAATTTGTGATCTTTTTTGTGACTTGATTTCTGCAAGTTGGGATCGACTGTTAGGCTGCTAGGATTAGCGGGTTGGCATGGCACGTCTAAGGGGTATAATAGTCATTCCAGGGCCTTCTTCTCGGCATGACAGGTGGCACTTCACAGCACCACACGACTAGCTAGTCATGCCTATCGTGCTCGTGCTGTGTAGTAGCGTGCCGTCCGTTTGGACATTTATAATTGGTTACGACATTGGGGCCAGTACTCATTGCAACAAGGGTGCGGCTGGGTTTGAGGATGCCACATGGTCACTGACATGAGGCCTGAGTGGGTTTGTGAACTGATTCTAGAACCTATAAGTATGAATTGTTCAACTTCAACATCAATAATAATCTAGTGTGAATATGCACTACTAATGGACTTTAGCATCACAATTGGGTGAAAAAGTCTGCACTATGTCACTGAAATGTTTTGTTATTAGAAATGGATGCAGTACCTTGAACGTGCACTTTCTTTGATGGTTGTGCAGCAGTACGAGTGCTCTCAACGCTGTCGGTCAGTTCCCTAGATCTCTAAGGTGCCCAAGGACACAAATGCCACTGATGTGGTGGTAAGCAATCAGATCTCTCAAGTGTTAGGTTGATCTCCACCAAATTTGGCCCAACGGCCAAGTCTGGGCCCTGATCTACGCCCTGATCGGGGGCGTCCAACCCAGCAAGGTTGGTGGGCCCCGTCGCAAGTGCCAAATAAAAGGAGGTAGGGGCTGGGGCACAAGAGACAAGGTTCACTACCGCCGCCACAACCCAAATGTCTAACCCTAGTCCAATCGAGAGGGAGGCACGGCCAGCGACGGGGAGCTCCACCGGCGTCGCAACTGCCTCCTCGTCACCGACACTGCCATGGCTACCGCGAGCTCCTCCGCCAACCCCGTTGATGGTCACCCATTCTCGCACCTACCTCTCTCTCTCTTCTAGATCTCGTCAATGTATTAGGTTCATCTACATGTTTATCTCAAATACAAGAAGTTGTACCCACTAGATCCTGCACCTAGGGTTACCTAATTCCATCAATGGTATCGGAGCCAGGTTTCCTACCTTTGCGTGTAGATCTAGTAGTGGAAGCAATAAAGAAGGACAGTGTGAGGACGACCTACGTGGATCCTAACCGTAGTAGATGGTGATTCAAATTTGATTCAAAAGTTAAGAAATCACACAAACCCTAACCCTAGTAGATGGGGAAGGAAAGGACGGTGCGGGGAAGACCTACGTGGATCCTACCTAGATCTCTCGCCGCCGTCGCTACCGCCGTCCGTGTGGGAAGAAAGTTGAGCTGTGGTTTCATCACTGCACATGCCAGCTCGGGTCACAAGCACCGCCACACAACCGTTCGACGGCGGCGTGCTCACCCTTGGGTGGACTAACACGCCGGCGGCGCCACCATCCTCTCCGGCTGTTGTGGACGGTCGTCGTTCCTCTGGTCACCTCGGGCGGCTGGCTGCTGCTGCTTTCACTCATTGCGGCATAGATAAGACGAGGAGGAAAGAGGAGCCGCCGCAGGACCTGAACCGGGGCTCCATTCCCTTGCTGCCGCAGACAGCCACCACGGGCTACGCTCCTTGTGCGGCTGCGCTCGTGACAAAGGCGGAGGGGAAGGAGATAGAATGGTGGCTAGGGTTTTTGGGGAGAGATGGCTCAGCGAGTTTTGATCCAGCGAGAATGAAAGGCCGTCGTCGGATCAGTTTCAACGGCCAGGATCAACCAGGCCAATTTTGGCCCAGGCGGATGAAGCAGATTCCCGGCCCAGGCCCAGTTTACGGCCTGGGTGCGGGGGGTGCGCCACGCGCCGAGTGGGCCGGGCCACGAGTTGCACAACGTGCACGTGCGCGAAGGGATTGGGCCGAGCTGGCGCACTAGGCCGCTGGCAGTGCCGCGCACACGTGCTAGCAAGCCATCAACCGTTGCTGGGCCGAGCAGGAGTCGCCGCGAGCCGCTCGTTTGCTAACGGGCTGAATCCCTGAGTGGGAGCTAAGCACACTAGAAGAAGAGCTTTAATTTAAAATTTTCAGAAGCAATTTTCCTTATATGTTTTACATAGTTTTTTATCTCTATAATCTTGCACCAACGTGTATTATTTTAGAGAGTAGACGAGTCTCCACTTAAATGCTTCTGAAAAGTAGATAAAGTTTATTTTCATGTTTCTGCTGCTATGATTAAGTTTATCCTCTAATTAAAATTGGGACCAACGGGAAAATTTAAATTGGAGGAGTAGGTATATTTGTTTAAGTTAAATTATGATATTGTTATTTTTTGACCAACGTTGATGATAACAATATTATAAGTTCATTTATGAGTTTAAGTTTGAAGTTTAAATCTCTAATAATTTTTGCATCAACGTGGTAATTTTCAGAGAGTAGATAATGATCAAGAAATGCTCCTAAACTCGAAAAATGTATTTTCATGTTTCCACTGCAATGATGTTGATTATCTTCTAATTAAATTCGAACCAACAGGTGAATTTAATTTTGAGGGGTAGTTATATGTTTTTTCAAGATAATTGAGTTTTCCATACTTTAATTCTATTTCTGCCCAATGGTGATGTGGAATTAATGTAGAAGAATAATGTTTTATTTTATTTCTGCCCAACGGTGATATAGAATAGAACTTAAGGTTTTCAAAGTTTAATGCGCATGTTTTAATCAGACCAACGTAGGGTTATTTTCATGTTCATTATTGTTGAATATTTTTCAGATAGAGATCTCCATGCTTTCATTCTTGAAGACAGTAAGAAAAATGAGTTGGGTACTTGTGACTCAGAAGATGATAAGTGTAAGTTCTGTAAGAAAGAATGGCTTGAAAAGAAAGGTGATGAAGCAATAAGTTGATATGGAAGTTTAGTTTAAGAAATGTCTTTTATGTACTCTCTATGAGGAAGAATTTAATTTCAGTTTCAGTCATTATGATAAGAGTTGTAATAAGTCAGATGCATGTTTAATTTGACCAACGTTAGATTAAGCATGTGTGTTACACAGTATTTGGATTTGTTTCTGAATCGATGGATTGAATGTTCAAACACTTCCTATGTCCTAGGATCTAATTCTAGCATTTATGTCCTATATAGGGAATTATCCTGCATGGCGGAATAAGTTTTAGCATAGTACTTATGCTGCATAGCGGGGAAGTTCGTGATGACTCGTGTTTGTGTATCCCGCACAGCAAGAGAAGTTTGGGGTAGCTATCATGCTATCCTAGTATTGACCGTGCACTTCTATTGTGTCATGGTCATTAAGCACTCAATGAGTTGAGGGCCATAAGGGGAGCAATCCTAAAGTCACACCGTTGCTTAATCTGAAGAAGGTGGTCAGTTGGTTAACTGACTCCTTACCAACGCATGCGGACACTCTAATTGAGTAGCTCGTTGCGGAGTAAACTAGTAATGGTGGAACACACATTTTGAAAGTATAATATAGCCAATAAGACAAAGTCATTAGACGTGAATCGATGGAAATGGAAATATTAAAGCTTTGTCAAGTTGAATCTATCAATTGAGCTGAGCACATCAATTAGAAAAAGAACAATTCAAGTTTTTCCCTATAGTATCAATGAACATGAAATGAGTTTAAGGACAAAAGGAAGTTGCGTACGAACCACAAGATAAGAATGACATGCGAGTGTGACTTGCAGAAGTACTGATAATAAAGGACTCTGTTGAGATCTTGAAGTAGAATGAGGAAAATGTACTCCCATACGAATTAAGGAATAACTTTGTTTGCATGACATAATCATGTGGATGAAGTAAGTAATCAAAGTTTTCTCATTCACAAGAGTTCTGAATGGTTTTTAAAATTATGGCAATAAAGTTTATGCCACATTTCGAGGGGAAGGATTGTGACATAAATTAAGAAAGACAATTGAAAGATACTCCCCATTCCCCTAATGTATAGTTTGCATTTAGGGCAAGAGTGATCTATAAAAGATGAATGTGATCGTTGAGGGGGTACAATAGTCATAATAACGATACCCTTAAGTAGAGAAATAGCTAAATTCCTAAACCTTTTAAAATTCTAATAGGAAGATAGCATAGTCAGCCGGTATTTATATGGACGAGCCTCAGAGATACAAAGACGGTGCTTAAAGCGTCATATGAGTTTTTTAATAGATTAAACCCGAATAAGATATTTAAAGATACACTATCTTTACAGAAGGTGAAGTAATATGGGGAGCATGGTATGTAGAAACCTAAGACTTGAAGAGAAGTGGGACTGCGTGCCCATTCCAATGATTCAAGAGCAACAAACTTCTCAATTCCTGTTGATGTTATATAAATTATACAACACCTGTTGTTAGATCTTCAAAGAAGATGAATAATATAAACAAGGATCTTGTAATACAGGAGCCTGTAGAATCAATTTGCCTCTTGGCAATGAAGAGCAACAACAGCCCCATATGTAAGAAGTGCCAGTAGCTGACTATAAAGTTTATGTTAAGGAAGAAATTCAAATGGAGGGTGATCCCACCTCATTTGTAGAAGCCATGAGGAGCGCTGACTCGCCCAAGGTGAAATGAAATCAATGAATACTAACGATGTTTGGGACTCAAAAGAAATTCCTAATGGAGCGAAAACAGTAGGCTGTGAATGGGTCTACAACACAAAATGTGACTCCAAAGGGAATGTAGAAAGACATATAGCGCGACTTGTGGTGAAAGGATTCACACAAAGAGAAAGAATACATTATAATGAGTGTTAGTGGCACATTACGATTTAGAGTTACATCAGATGGATGTAAAGACGGTATTCCTCAACTGGGATTTGTATAAAAAAATGTTTACATGGCACAACCCAAAGGTTTTGTCATGGAAGGAAAAGAGCGTACGGGATGCCGCCTGCAGAAATCCATTTATGGGTTAAAACAAGGCTCTAGACAATAGTATTTGAAGTTAAAGAAACAATTAGAAAATTTGGGTTTAAAGAGAATGAGAAGGGCAATAGTGTTTATGCAAAGTTCAAGAATGGAAAATTCATTTTCCACATCCTGTGTGTGGATGACATCCAACTAACTAGTAGTGGTGTTAATCTGCCATTGGAGAGGAAGAAGTTCTTGTCCTCAAGTTTCAATATGAATGATCTCGGTGAAGCGTCATTCGTTCTAGGAATTGGAACTCACCGGAAATGAAGAAAAGGGGAACAATCGCAAAGACATACTTAGAAAAAGTTATAAAGAAATAAAGTATGCATGCGAGTAAACCTACGCCTATTCCTATGATCAAGGGTAATAGTTTTAGGAACTTTAGTGTTCCTGGAACCAATATAAGATAGATCAAATGGTTCCATATGCTTCAGCTGTTGGAAGCTTTATGAGTGCACAAGTAAGAACTTACCCTAACGTAGTTCACGTATCTAGGTTGTTTTGGCAAAAGTTCAGTCAGATATAGATCACTAGAATAAAGTTGAGAATGTCAGAATCATGCTAAGTTGGAAAGAACAAGTACTCTCAAATAGTTGTGGGTACAAAGACTAAATTTAGACGAGATGTGTAGAGAAATCCACGGTAGTTGCTAACACTCGCAATTGGAGTTTAATTGTGGAAAAGCTCCAAAGAAACAGTTTTCATATCATCAATGATGCAAACTTATGGTATAGCATGTTATGAGGCTACGGGACAGGCAAAATGGTAAAGGAAACTTGCACCCGGAGTTGATAATGGTAGTCAGCAGCAATAACCATTTAAGTAGTTCACTTCTACGACAACAGGTCAAGTGTGCTGCCAAACATATTGACATTAAGTTATACGTTGTAAATGAGAAAGTTCGGAATCATATTGAAAGTATTAAACAAGTACTTGCGGATCCGCTTACCAAAGGCTTACCACCCAATGCGTTCAGAGAACACGCAGTCGACATGGGTTTACAGGAAAGCCTATGATTTCTGGACAATAAGAGCCTAGTTGAGAATCCGTTTCAAAATAGAGAGGTGTATTATAGCTGTTTAATCTAATGGTACTAACTGTTATGATGGAGCACGCTCTATGCGCTAATCTGTGATGGAGTGGGAAAAGAGATAAGTATGTTAAGTTTAAGTCTAAAGTTTAAGTGATAAGTTAAAATCAAGGGAGAGAATGTTAGGCTGATCTCCACCAGATTTGGCCTAACGGCTAATTCCAGGCCCTGATCTATGTCCTGATTGGGGGCGTCCAACCCAGCAAGGTTGGTGGACCCCCGTCGCACAATGCCAAATAAAAGGAGGTGGGGGCCGGGGCACAAGACACGAGGTTCACTGCCGCCGCCACAACCCCACCGTCTAACCCTAGTCCGATCGAGAGGGAGGCACTGCCAGCGACGGGAAGCTCTACCGGCGTCACAACTGCCTCCTCGTCGTCGACACCGCCATGGCTGCCGCAAGCTCCTCCGCCAACCCCGTTGATGGTCAGCCATTCTCGCACCTCCCTCTCTCTCTCTCTTCTTCTAGATCTCGTCAATGTATTAGATTCATCTACATGTTTATCTCAAATACAAGAAGTTGTACTCGCTAGATCCTGCACCTAGGGTTACCTAATTCCATTGTCAGGTTGGCACGGATGCCACCGAAGGGGAGGTGAGTATGGTCAACCTTAGTATTATATGAGAATAGTTTTGCACAATTGCGTGCAGAAGGATTCGTAGTGGTGGTAGTGAAGACAGTTTGATGGATCTGTTCTGTGGTTTTGTAGCACGAGCTGCCGCAAATACACCCAAGAAGGCATTGGAGTTTAGGTACTTTAATTGTTGGCAATGGCTAGCTGACATGGCAGGCACTAGAAAACCCCAGTGCTCACCTGAGCGTGTGCAATCTAATTGCCAATGGTGTGATATCTAGTTATTACAGTTTTTCATCACCCCTTTTCTTTCTTTTGGTAGAGAGAAGCTGAACCGTTAAAATAGGCCATTCAATAGGGAGAGCATAGTCTATTGACATTCAGCTTGCAATTGGTATTTGTGCATCAGGTAACTTATCCAGCATTTGGATTTATTTCCTCATCAAATGCAGCGGGCCTATATCAATACATCCACTGAGAATGCTGAGGTGGGACAGGTGCAAACGAAAAGGGAAGAGAGCGTGACTCTACCGACACACCTGCTGGGAATGCTGAGGTGGACGAACAGGTAGAAGAGAGCGAGCACGGGGTTCAGAACGGGAGATTCTCCTGTCAACCTCAACCTTGGCGTCAATGGTGCTGCAAGTGCTCATCTGGTTCAGAAGACCATGATGTGAATGGCAAGGAGACCATACCAGCAGGGGTGCTATAGCACGGCTCTAGCCGATTCTTCAGAACATGCATAAATGCTGCTGCTGCCAAAAGGCCCACGGTACCATGAATTTGGCTAGCGTGGCACATGCAATTCCTTCTTCAGAACATACATGGTGGATACGTGGTAATGGGCTATGACCCACGGGCACTTCCATATATCGATACGTGGTAATGGGCTATGACCCACGGGCACTTCCATATATCAATTCGTCCCACAATACTTAAGCTCAACTCTTTTGGGCCCAGCCCTTGAAAATTGTAGGCCGAAAAACTCGGCCCATAGTCCTAGCAATGCTCACCGCAGGGTCGGTCCATCGTCGTAGGAGCATTCTGCGTCTGATGATTGGTTCCATTATTATCCAGCCCTTTTCTAGTTCCCAAATTCAACCCCAAATTTTACTATGCAAAAAGAAGATTTTCATCACATCAAAATGGCGGCACATGTATGAAGTACTAAATGTAGATGAAATTAAAAACTAATTGCACAGTTTTGTTGTACTTTGTGAGACGAATATTTTGAGCCTAATTAGTCAAACTTTAGACAATTTTTACCAAATACAAACGAATTGCTACAGTGCGCATTAAATGTGCACTGTGCAGAATCGGGTGTCCCGAATTGGGAACTGAACACGGGCCCAGTGCTTTTCTCCTATGTTTGGGTCACTTTGCTTCCGTCTTGACTTGTGTAGTTGTGATTCCATCACTTTGCTCACGCCTCAAGGTGAGGAGGGTGCATGTATGATGTATGTATCCAACAATACTCGACACGTTATCTCGAGTGGAGCTAAGCTTATATATGACCTTGCCACGTTGCAGACTTGCAATTCCAAGCAGCTGGAGCTGTAGACTGCCTGTGGTTGAGATGTTAGCTACCGCGAAGGAGCAGAAGGGCAATTCTGGACTAGCACACACATTCTCGAGGAATGATTGTTGGAATACTTGTACACACATATAAGTATTCTCTTTGTCCCATATTATTCATCGTTTTCAGTTTTCGTGTCACAAGTTTGACTTGATTTGTAGAAAATACGTGCAACATTTGTACCTCCAAATAAATTTATTAAAAAACTAGATTCAAAGATATTTCCAATGATACCAATTATGTACCATAAATATTAATATTTTTAATATATATTTTATCAAAGTTTTTTCTTGGGAAGCGAAAGCGACAGATATTCTGGAACGGAGGGAGTATCCCTCAACCAGGAATAAATTGGGGGCCGGAGAGCGCCCCTGACACTGTTTATGACGTGACGTTCGACAATGTTCCGGACACGACATCGATATTTACTGTTCACTTTCGTTTTTTTTTTTTGCTAAAGCGACTTTAAAATATTTTCTCACTGTTTATCCAGGCGCGGCTGCAGCGCGCCCAACCATACTAGTTTGTTTTCATAGGACAAGGAAAGCAAAGAAAGGCTATAGGCCTATTGAAGCTGACATTTCCTGGCCAATTATTGTGCTCCATATCTCATACTCCTATATATCAACGTTTCATCATTTGTTGTCTTTTCAGGGCCGGGGCATATTATTGCTTGTCTTGCTCGATTGGGAGCAAGATCACCTCTTCTAGATTTCCAAAATTTTTGGTTGTCACAATGAGTGTATCCAATTCTAGTCACACTGCAATTACAAAACATTTTTTTTGTTGGATGTGTCGACACGGCATCCAATGATAGCTGAGAGAGAATGCATCAACTCCATCGACCATGAGGGCGTCTCCAACGGTGACCAAATAGATAGGCTAGGAGAAATTTTATTGGATGGAAGAAAGGCAGGGAACAGCGCTAGTGAGGGAACAGTAGCCAGTCCGCACGCTTTCCAAAAAAATTCTCTCACGGCCGGTGTCCATTTTTTTTTATTATTTCTGAACCTCAACTGCCTAGCGATTTCTTTTATCCTGTTGAGGACGCCCTGATAAAAACGATTAGATTGTTTTCCGTGCAAGTGCAATCCTACAAGTCGTAGCATTCAGTTTGCAAATTTGTGATTAAAAGATTACGAATCGTCGATTTTGTGTTTTAAGAGTCTCTCTCACTCTCTCAAGGAAAATGATTTTCTTTTGGATATATATATATATATATATATATATATATATATATATATATATATATATATATATATATAGCTGGCTACATAATAACTTATTCTGTAGCCACTTTGAGTTACGATAATTGCTATGCTAATTTACGAGATTATAGTAACTCCTTGCTATGTGATTTACTATAACTTATCTGCCTTGCAAGTTGCATGTCATGTTCTGTACACAGTACAATCCAAAATTGGAATCCACATACTGTATATAGGCCACACGTGATATATGAACAAAATATAAATACATATGACAAGAACGGCACGATCAAGGTTGCCCAGTGAAGACATGCATGAGAAGGGAGATCGAGCGAGGCGCAGAGAGATTCTGAGAAAAATCGCTGCTCGCTTGCCGATCGGACTACGTGACACCGGCGACGGCGCCATCAGAGAGAGAGAGAGTTTTCCTCCGTGTCCATAGAAAAGGCCCGGAAGAATTTGCTAATTCCTCCTCTGTTCATTTCGTTTCAAGCCGCACTGCTGGACAACGACGCCTCAGCACCCATATATCAGCGGGTGACCATGCAATGCAATCGACACTGCATTTTGCCCTGCCTAGGACGGTCTCCAATAGGGCATGCATCACGCTACCCATACCCAAAGTGGGTGATTCACGGGTAAAAAAAGCTCTCCAACGGAGCAGGTAAACGGACGACCTATTTTGCGTCCACCGCAAGAGGCAACCCAATTCTGCGTCGTTCTCTCACCTGGACGCAAATCTCTAGCGGTCATCTTCGAACGTGGCGTTGTTGCAGGGCAAGTGGAGACGGTCGGCGAGCAAGCAGAGCGCCACCTAGATGTCTCGCGGCGGGCAGAGGCCCCCGCAGCACGACGGCGGGGGCGAGGAATCCGTTGACAACGCGGAGCACGGTGGCCTGCGAGGGGCGGTCGGAGAAGTTGGGGGCGGCGCCGACGCTCGTACCGACGGTTGAAGCAGGGCGGCTGCTGCAGTGGCTGGAGGCGTCGGAGTCGCAGCGGGAGCAGGCGAAGTCCAGGTTTCCACAACGCTGCCGTCTAGCGCTGGGGTGGCCTTGGCTGCGGTGGAGGGCGCCAACAAGGGCATGGGGAGCTGGCCGCTGCCGCCATGACGCATGGTCGCCGTGGATCTAGTGAGTTTGGTCGCCGCCGCCTCGAGCTCGGGGCTCTCCGGATCAGCCGGGGCCCGGGGAGGAGCCGGATCGAGCTCGGGGCTCGCCAGATCTACGACGCGCGAGTCCGATGAGGAGCGGCCCGACGCGACGAGGAAATGGGAGGTCAGAGGTGGCGCGGCGAGGCAGGTCCGCGGCAGCGTGGGCCGGCGAGGAGCGGCCCGACGCGGCGAGGTGGGTGGCGTTCAGCTAGGCGGCGTTGCGAGCTTCTCTTTTGCGTCGGCGCTGTTGAAAAAGGGAAGTTTTTGGGTCCGTGACCTTTCTCTATGGGCGACCCAAACCGGTGAATGCGTCTCCGGTTTAGCTGCAGGCTATTGGAGACAGTCTAACTCGTTTTATGGCACGCTTTGCACGGTTTCGTTTTTAGTGACGAGTTAAAAATGACTGAAGTGACTCTAACTTGTCCTGTTCCGCCATAGGTATATTCTTAAATTTCGTTTCGAGTATGGTGAAATAAACGATCTTTTTCGTTTCGAGTGCGGAGCCAGGTATCTGGCAAGGTTTGGCTGCCGCCATACCTAAATTCTGTAGAAAAAACTAAGTATACGTAGTGTATATACGTCAAGTACGAGCTCGCCTACTGCCTGCTAGGTCTGGTGGCTAGCTGGTCGGCCTGTGGTTATGGGCCTACGTAGCAAACACCACGGAAGGAACTAAGGAAGCTCTGTCTAGCAGCCCACATGATAGTCTCGTTGGCTTCTGCTCGTATTCTAGTCCAGAACGATAGAGGCCCTAGCATCATAGGATCGGGCGTAGCAAGTGCAGAGGCCTCGCCACGGCGATCGGTGACTCAACCTAGGCGGACGACGAACGAGGGCCACGAATCTTTGCCCGTCGGAGCGATCGTCAACTCATTAGAGTGATCAATCATCAACATAATCTTCATTAGTGAGGTATTTTAAGTGGCAATGCTTTACTTTTGGATTTCTAATATATTCACTAATCACAATTAATATATATTTATGTAATGTACTAGTGAGCCATTGCATGGTTATATTATACTAGCAGGGCACCCGTGCAAAGCACGGGGTGTTTTTTTAGGGGAAGAGAGGAAAATGGAAAATACAGAACAGTAACGGGTCTGTACTACAGTAACGAACCGGTATTACTGTTTCTTAATGGGTTTGTACTGTTTATAGGACCCCGTACTGTAACGGTGTTACTGTTTCATAACGGGTTTACTATGTCTTAGTGGGTTTTATTGTTTCTTAACGGGTTTATGAACCCGGTACAATATTAGCGGGTCTACTGTTCTAAGACACTGTTATAAGAACTGTAATATGTGAGGGTGACGGACCTGGTCGGAGCCTCGACTTTAAGAGGTATATATAGATATGTTTGATCTTCATAGATTTCGCCACACCTGAAGATTATTCTGCCTCCGCCACTGTCGTATCCAAGAAAATGGCAGGCGCTACATACGTACGGCCCGACGTTTGAAGGCACTAGTGACGAACTTTCGACTAAACTGAACCATGCATGCATGGGAAACTTCCACCAGTTGTTGCTAGTTTCTATGCGCAACGCAATCACAAAACTCTGAAAATTTTGCTTAAAACCCGGTGACCAATTCGCGGTGGCCTCCTTCCGGAACCGTCTCCGAAGGACCGGCCGGCCGGGGGCCCCGAAGGCCTGAACACATGAAGACCACAAACAAAGCCGTCATTGCCCATCGATCGACCCCCAACCGTCACCGGTGCAAGCAACAGTTTTTTTTATACCTCTCCGTTGACATATAGACACACACCTACACCACACACACGCACACCACACACATACCACCTTGTATGCGACCAGACCTACAAATATACATAGATATTAAGTCGCGTCCTTGTAGAGATCACCATAGAAGGCTCTGTAGATGACGGGCACGTCGCTGTCCCATTGTGGCTCCACGCGCTGAGAGGCTACACTGAAATTTATAATGGGAAAAAACCCTGGTGAGGGACGAGCGCCGAGTCTAGAACTCGAACGCTGGTCGGCACGGAGCAAGCCACAGGCTCCTGCCACTCGCGCTACGCGCGATCCTCAAGCAACAGTTAATTAATGCACACGAATGCTGCAACGCAAGTACTAAATCCGTCAATTATAATTCGTTTGATTCTCGTCTTATTCAAAATTTTATGCATGATATCACTTTTTTTTACTGTGGTTTGCTTTATTAACAAAAAGTTCTCTAAGAATAACTTAAATTTAACTATGTTTGTATATATTTTTTTTTAATAAGACGAGTGGATAAAAAAGTTGTAAATGAATTATAATTTGGAACAGAGAAGTACACAACAGTGCCGCGACACCACATCCGGCGATCGAGGCGATCTTCTTCCTCTGGCAGCCGATCGACTGCGCCAGAGGGTTCATCGCTGGCGCCGTACGCCGGTGGCCGGCGACCGTGATGACCGGCCGGGCTTCCTGTGCTGTCCAGTCCTGCTCCATCTGCGCCTTCACGTGGAGGCCTGGATTTTTTAGCAGCATGCGGCACTCAGCAGCCTGACGGGGGCTTGCGTGCACGACCGAAATTGCCAGGCCCAGGCCTGGTGACGCTGACCAAGTGAGCTTGCAGCGAGTGGTGTTTAAATCCGGGGCATTTAGGCCCTGTTTGCTAGAGGTGTTAAAGTTTAACAAATACTATAGCACTTTCGTCTTATTTGATAAAAAGTTTTCAATTTTAGACTAATTAGGCTTAATAGATTTGACTCGTAAATTACTCCTAATCTATGCCGACATGCATGTAATTAGTCCATATTTAGTACTCCATGTATTTACCGAAACATTGATGTGATGGGAGTTAAACTTTAACCTGTGGAAACCAAACAGGGCCTTAATTTTTTACACTCTTACCATGACACCATAACATGTGTCATTAACACAAAGTCACTGACATGATATTCGTAGCACTCATCTCCTAATAATGGTAAATATATAAATATTCTTTTAAATCTAGAGGTTAAAGTTAAATGGTGTCATATGGGAGCGTTCGGATAATAATAATAAAATAAATTATTGAAGTCATCAGGAATTCGCGAGACGAATTTATTAATTCTAACTAATCCGTCAGTAGCATATATTACTGTAGCTTTACTGTAGTTCTATATTGTCAAATCATGGACTAATTAGGCTTAAAAATTCGTCTCGTAAATTAGTCGTAATCTATGCAATTAGTTATTTTTTTAATCTATATTTAATACTCTCTATATATATAAATATTTAATATAATAAGGACTAAATTTTAAATCCAGTCAGGCTGCTGAGTTCATTCGTCAGGGCTTTCAGCAAGCGCCATTGAAGGCGCCACACGTACAGCATCGCTTCGCTGCTTCCCGTCTCGGTACAGGATCGCAAGTGCAGGGTAACATACGCTTCGGAGTCTTTCCAAGGCTGATCCTCAGGATCCACATCGACCGTCATGCGTACTGTACTTCCTACTACGCGATTTCAGGAACGTACGGCGGTGCTATACTGTGCTTGTATCAGCACTGGTCAGGAGTGATGACGGTATGTACTGTTGGTAGCCGTGATTTTTCGTTTTTTTATACCCCTCTATCCTAAATAAAAACAAGTCAAATACCAAGTTTGAAAGTTTTATGGGGAAAAAATCAAATTTATATCTTTAAATAGTTTTGTTTATAAAAAATATTACATTATTGATCTAGTAACACTTATAATATTGCGTCTCATAAATATTATTTTTATATATTTACTTAAACTAAGATTGTTTGATTTCTCAAAAAAAACAAGATTTCTATTTAGTTTTAGGGACAGAGAGAGTACTATTTTGTGATTGTTGTCTGCTTCCTCTATCAAGGAATATAGGGTAAGTATAAAAGTTTTATGGATAAATTTAGTATGTGCAACAAATCAAAATTGATTATCTTTACTCTATCTACTCATTTTCTAATACAATACCTATTTATCTGGATACTCTATAGTGTGATAAATTTACCAATTATTTTATATGTATTTTATTCTTTGCATTCCATCTCTGCGGGTTTTTATATGATTTAGTTGAAACATAAGATTAAGTTATATCGGCTATTGTTGTATGCTTTTTGACATCATGAATCTATATCTTGCCTTTTAACTTCTAATCTTATTAGTGGTTGTAATTTTTAACTACATGTTAGTTCAAACTCTAGTGCTAATTATATCTTTCATTCAAAATTTCCCTTTTGTATTTTATTAAAAGCTAGATTCTAGGTTCTAAACTACTCTCTTGGTTACTATAATTGCATAAACAGTGGTTTCAACATACACTACGACATCAATATGTTAAACTTTCTATAACAAAGAATTATATTTGTAGTTTATTTTTTTTATAAACATAGAGTGCTTAAAATTGAATTATTAGTATTGTTATGACATAATGTTTTAGTCAAAGTGTATAAATTTATCTACCACAAGAACTTACAAAAGTTATTATCATGGAGTATTAATAAAATTTAAAATATATCAACAGTATTATGGGTATGTGAAAGCCCTAGTTTGGTTTTGGATAATTGATGAAACCTAGTACTAACCTTTATGCTAAGTGTGTGAGTTAGATAAGGTTGGTACACTCCAAGTGGTGAAGCTAGAAGATGGTTCATAGAGGTGATGATGGACATAGATGATCAAGTGCTCATCATTTGGAAAAGAAGAAAGAGGAAAAACAAAAATGGACTCAAGGCAAAGGTATATTGATAGGAGCCATTTTTGGTTTGCACTCAAGACACCATAGAGGGTGTGAGTGATTTAGTATCGATAGCCGTACTATAAAGAGGGAAAATCTTTGGTTAAACAGTTTATCGAGTGCCACTAGGTGACATAATTCTTGCATATGCATTTCGAAACTAGTATGCTAACTTTGACCCTTGTAAAATGCTTTAAAAAAATGCTAACACACGTGCACACAAGTTCTACACTTTGTGGTTAGCAAGTTGGAAGCAAGGGCGAAGTGGTTGCGGACTGTTGACGGTCACTAACTACGATAATAAACCATCAACGAAACATGAAAAGGGCATATATCAACCTCCAACATAGAATTAGGGTTCAAACTGACAGAATTCCACATATTTTGGTGAATCTGTGTTTTTGTAGGGGTTTATCAGGAAAAGGAGGCAAGATATCAAGGACGTCGGGGCAAAAAGCATATTCCACCGTGGAACCCAAGTCAAGAAGGATCTAGAAGATACAAGAAGGCGACCCACCGAAGGGGGGCCCACCTATCATAGACCCAGGTCGGCCGACCCCACCCCAAGTCGGGCGAACTGTGGGGTCTCCTATCAACCCCATGCTTCTACATCGGTTTTTCCACCGCCTTAGGGTTTGCATCTTCACCGTTGATTCAAGTCGGTTTGATCCGAGGGCTCCGGTTCATCCCACTGGTCTATATAAGCAAGGCCCTGCCCCCTGGGGTCAGGAATAATTAAAGTCATTTGATCAAGTCATCAGAGCCAGAAACCCTAGTTTCCTTAGAGCTTCACCATATTTTAGAGCATAGCTACATAGGTTAGAAGTAGAGGAAGGCAAGCTTCGCTTGGATTCCGGATCGTTTCAAGAGCGCGGCTTTGGTAAAGCCTTCTGTAACCTCTCTTTTGTATTTTTCTGTATATATTCTTGCTAGTTACAATAGATATGACTGTAACGGATCAACACGATTATACAAGATTAAGTAAGAAAATCTTCCGCCGAGGCAGATAATTTACCAAACTTAAGCCCGTACAATCCGAGATTCCGTGAAATCACGAAGGATTTCAAACCAACCAACACAAACCAAGATCGTACTAGTTTAGCAGCCACCGTCACACGTTACATAAAGTTCGCAACGACAGTTGAATACATCGGAGTTTAGAACATAAAATCATTACAACACAAGTTCAAATTAACATAGCGGAAGCAAGTAGTTTTAAAACCACACACACACATTTAGTTCAGATACAATGCCAGTAGGTAGTCATCTCCAACAAAAGCATCAGAGGAGAGATACAGAGTGACCATTGCCCTTGGTCCTAGGTGTCGCCCATCGCTGGATATAGGTAGTTAATGCAGTAGCTGTAGTACATTTGACCATCTGCAACAACAATGGGAACAACGCCCTGAGTACGAGAAGGTACTCAGTTAGACTTACCCGTCTTAAACTAAAAATAAATGACACCAAGGAGCATGCACGACTTTCTTTAGTGGGGTTGGCTAACTCAGTTGCGAAAAGCATAAGCTACTATAAAGATACTATTTTAAGTATTTTGCATCATCTTTAGTATGACCTATCCAACTAGATAAGCACCTATACTATAGCAATCACTTGATTAACCAATACATCCAGTTACCAATTTAAATTTAGCATTTTCACTACCATCCAATAACCATCATTGTTCCATCATAATTACTACGATGTTGTAGCTCGAGTCAAGTGCTCACTATCCAGGAGCAATGGCGATTCGAATCGATTTCTAACCAGCTGGTGATTTATTCCTCACACAAACCACACTCACTCGCGAAGTGAGCTACAGGTCACCAATGACACTTTCCAAGTAGCCGTGGGATAACAGTCATGGACCACACTACCCAGGGACCGCCCAACTGCCAAGACGCACCTTGGGCTCACTCTTCACGTCCCTGTCATACCACCTTCAGCACCAGTCTGCCAATCCGAGTTTATCCTGGCTCGAATAGTGTCACTAGCTTCACGGTCGAAAGGTACTTTATTCGGCCAGCTAAATGTGAGGCATGCGTTCAACATGACAAGAGGGACGAGCAACGATCGGTCCTTAATCGACACAGACGGAAAACTAACAGCACCCCAGAACCCTGTCTGGTTGCTTCCAACTGTTCCGTCCAGTCTCCAATTATCCATCAACACATGGTTAATTCCAGGATATCATTCTTTTCATGGCTAAATTCTTTCAGTAACCACCTAGCAATGTAGGTGATCGGAAATCACCGATCGCTACCGGTCTAAGCAAGGCTAAGCAATTATTTAACCCTAACCTAACAGGGTAACAGATAATCAGGTGGACAAAGATAGTAATAAATGCAACAATGGTTTCACTCAACTCCTATAACTTAATGCATCAATAGGTAACTCATATATAAAGAATTGCTTGAATAAAATAGGGAATTTAGAATGCTCCGGGGCTTGCCTCTTTCAAACGAACTAGGCTGGTGATCTACGCACTCGGGTAACTCCTCTCCTGGTTCCTCTTCCTCGAGCACCTCCTGTGCCTGGGGATCCTGTGGATCTGCTACGGTCTGTTGTTCCGGCACTGCTACTGGCGACTCCTCCTGCGATCCTGTATGATGCAATTGCATAAGTAAACATGCAAGCGGTGCATCGGATGCGGTGGAATGCCATGTTTATGATGACATGATATGCATATGAGCACATTGAAACTTATCGAGTGGATTAGAGGCAAAAGCTTTTCTACAAAGTAGTCCACATCATCCAAGCCAAATCATTAAACAAGCAAGTCATCTTTTTCATACCATAGCTAGCATATAACCCTATCCTAAGTGCCACTATTCTTCACCAACAACACTACCCTAACTTTTCAAGTGACACCAGCAAGGTGGTTGGGGTGCTTCAAAGATACACCAAACACTCCTTAATACTTCTAATTATTTATAAGAATGACATTTTATTTCCTATTTAAACTAGGGTTACAACAGCGACAAGCATTTCTGGTTCCTAGAAAAATCTACAAAAATTACAGTAGCCTAGTGTTACTCTAAATAGCACACCATAAAAATTTCAGAAGATTTAGATAAGTATTACAACCTACACAAAAATGACAAGTTCTAGTATGATATTGAGCATGAAAACATTTAGTACTATGAAAAGTATCAAACAACATAATTAGTATTTTTCCTATGTTCTACACCACACACCATCAGTATACAAAAATTATCATGTGCATGCCTTATACAACTTTTGTTGTCTATCAAAATAACAAAAATCATCAATTAAAGGCATTTGAACTACACCTCAATAATTTTTCACAAAACATGCATCATATACATTTTTCCTAGAAAGTACATCACTAAAGAAGACTAATGAAACTGGAACGATATTTTTCGGATCAATATTCTATTTATTAGACATTTTCTAAGATAATAGCAATAATAAGAATTAAATAAATCTATACAGAAAAATACCACAAAACTAACATGCAATATTTTTAAGCCATAGATCTACTCATGAGAAACACTACAAAATTTGTTTCATAATTTTTGGAGCTAAAATGAGCAAGTTATGAATTTCTAAAGCTCTTAAGTAATTTCTGAAAAACATTTCTTAAACTCCTTTTCAAAATTCGTCGCTGAAAATGCTAAGTGCACCCCACGGGATCACCCCCGAATCACCCAGAGAGACAGACAGCCGGAACCCGCGGGTCAACCGGCCCCACATGGCAGCCACAGAGAAGGGGGGAGAGGTTTGACCGGCGAGATCTCGCCGTCGGTGAGGTGGCCGGTGACGAGATCACCACCAACACACTCCCCGCGACAAGGCGAAGCTGATGGTGCCCAGAACATGGCCAGACGAGCTCGGCATTGAGCTCACCGGCGCGCATGGCGGGGCGGCGGCGCTGGCGTACGGCGGCCACTGCAGGCCACGGTGGCGGCTAATAGGGCGCGCGCGAGTTCCGCGAGGTGGAGGCTGATGTAAAAAAGGGGGAAATGGAGGGAGAAAGGAGACAGAGGAGCTCCGGCCATGCTCAGACCGTTCCCGGCGGCCATGGCGCGGCGGCGGAGGGAAACACCCAATTGCGCTCTACCTTTTGACAATGGAGGTGGTTAGGGCGAGCACCCGGTGGAGCAGAGGGAGGCGGAGTAGTGGCCGAGGAGAATCGGGCACGGGTGGAGCAGCGGCGGCGTTAGGCGGTGGCGGAGCTCGGATGGCGGCGGCGATGGCGCGGTGGCCGCTGGCTCCGCTGCGGCTGCTGCTGGCGCACGAGAAGTGCGAATGGGATGGACGGGGAGCGGCTGCTCGGTTCGGCCGATGTGGAGGCGTGGCGAGGCAGTGGGGTTCACGACGTGCCACCCGTACGCCGGCGACGGCGAGCGGCTTCCACGCGGCGGCCGCGGCCTGAGCGCGATCGGGCGCTGGCACGTGGCACGCGTGGGCGAGCGCGTGGGCGCGAACGCGGGCCGGGCCGGCTTGTCGAGCTGGGCCGGAAACGGGGCGCTGGCCCAGTAAGGCGAGAAACCCTTTTTTCTTTTATAAATAAATTTCCAGATTTTCTAAATCATTTCAATTTTGAATTTTGAAGATGAAAAAGGCATTTTCAAGAGTTGACCCTAAAACAAAGGTTGTTCAAAATTTAATTCTCTACAACTTTGCTTAAGGGCACCTTTTGAAATTCTAAACAGATTTTGAATTAAGGATTAAAAGTCCATTTTTCAATTAAAAACCCATTTTCAAGAATATTTTTTTAAAAAGCAAATTTTGAGGAAATTTTGAATACAAAAGTTGCTCCAAAAATCACGTTAATTAATTCTAGGTTATTTCAAATCATAGCCAAACATGTTTCCCTAACCTAGCAAGCACAATTAGGGCAAACGTAAAACTAACAATCATATGCAACATACATATTTCAAAAATGATGTTTCACACGTTTCCAATTTAGTTTTAAACTTACATTGCATGTGATTATGAAATGCATTTGATGCTAATGCTCATGCTTTGGGATGTTAATGCATGCTTAACACCCGAGGTGTTACAATGACACTGCTCTATATATTATATATGTTCTCAATTATATTGTTCATTGTCATTATATGCCTAGTATAGTTAGAATGTCTTTATGTTCAAACATAAGATCATTTAGCGATCACTCTTTGACGTCATGGGTGAGTGGTCAACATCGTGTAAGCATGAAGCTTAGACATTGTTTACCTACGAATGCACCCTATATTCTAGGCCACGTGGTAGATCATGAAAGTGACACTCCCGTTGAGTCCTTTGTAGTCCACTCTCCGAATATAGGACAAGTAGGACATGGTTGCGAAGAAAGACTTGCTATGTTCCTGATTTTCCTTAGTAATGTCCCTTGTGTGTAGATATAAAGTATTCTTGTCATGATTGTTAGGTGTAATTGCACTAATCATAGTATACTCTGACATGTAATTAAGAATGACTTAGGAATATTCCTTTACTTTTACCTAAACTATGCTATTGCCTTAGAAGGGAGTGCTCTATGTGAATTACACTATTTATGACTTGACATTTATTATTCATTATACATTTATCTTGTGACTTGTGACTTATCCTTGTTATGAGTAGATAGATTAGACATAGTTCACTCTCCATTGTATGTACAAGTGATCATCACATTTTCTTTAAGTCATCCCTTTCTAGTGGTAAAATATAAATAACGATCCTAGAATACTCCTGGGTAAAATGCTACAATGGTATAATTATCTGTGCGCTTGTGGATACTTTATATTCTTATCTTTATCTTCTTTAGTCACGTGAAATAATAAGATAACTACTTAGTAGTAATGCTAGGTAGTGCCTAGAATCACTTTTAGCTCCAACACTAGGGATGACAACTTGGTACAAGTAAGCTAGAGGTGCAGGTAATTAATAGGTGGCTACTAAAACAAGTGTCAAGTTAATAAATACCATTAAACATTTCTGACGCTATTGCTAAGGATAGAATCCAAACTCTAATCTTGGTAGTGACGCTAAGAAATGTTAACACGGACTTAGAAAATGAAAAGAAGGAGCTGGACAGCGACCGGACGCTGGCCACGTCCTAACCGGACGCTGGGGGTCGAGTCCGGTCATTTATAGCGAGTGGCGCGTTGCGACCGAGAGTGAGGAGGATCGACCGGATGCTGCCCTGGCTTGACCGGTGTGTCCGGTCACTTGTTGGCTAGTATCGTGATGGCGCGAACGGACGCGCAGAAAGAGCGTCAGATGGACGTTGACGTATGATGGCATCATCCCCGCATACGCGCGTAGAGAAGAGAGGGACTGACCGGACGCTCGGGCATGTTAGGTCGTCTCTGACCTGACGCGTCTAGTTAATAGAATTTGCCTCGGGGAGCTTACTGGACTTGACCTGACACCGGTAGGCTCAGAGTCTAGTCATACGCAGCGGTGCGTCCGGTCATTGTTTGACTGATACGCTAACCGTTTTCGACCATTGGCGATCAATGAACGATATTTAAAGAGGCGACACGTGGTAGGCATCGGGTGACAGGACACAGGGCAGCGTACGGTCAAACCCGCGAGCAGAGCAACGACTCTATTTCGTTGGGGAGCTCTATAAATAGAAGGGGGTCAGCTCCAAGGCAACCCTTTTGGACTTTTGACATTCTTGACATCCTTGTGAGTTAAGCAAACTCCCTCCCATTCATTTCTCTTGCTTGATTGTAAATTCAAAGTGAGATTGAGTGATTCCAAGTGCATTTACTTGAGTGATTGCATCTAGTGACACTTGGGGATCATTGTAGCTGTGGATTTCTTGTTACTCTTGGTGGTTGCCATCACCTAGATGGCTTAGAGTAGCGGTGGAGATTCGGCACATGTTGGTGATTGTTCGTGATCGGCTTTCGTGATCTTGTGAGGGGTATTGGACCTTTCCCGGCGAAGCGCCACAAGGTAGCTCTAGTCAATTGCTCATGTCATTGTGTTACCTCACTTGTGGGTAGGTTCTTACGGTGTCCAACGTGTGGACGAGGTTCGTGTAACACCTCTTAGCTGTCGAACCACCAAGTGTTAGTCGACACAATGGGGACTAGCGTGCTAGCAAGCACGTGAACCTCAGGAGAAAAATCATTTGTCTCTTATCATTGAATTTCTCCCGGTATTTATATTGTGTTGATTGATTGATTGGTTCATCTCCTCTACGTTGAGGTATAATCATCTACTCACTCATTTATATTTCCGCAAACTAGTTGTAACAAGCTCTTTAGTGTAACTAGTTTTGAGAGCTTGTCTTACCTTTGCTAGTTTAGCTTCTCACCTATTTGAGCTCTTTAGTGTAGCTAGCTTTGAGAGCTCTTAGTGACTTAGCCATGGATTGTCTTAGATATTATAACAATTAGAATTGTTGGGATAGGAGGCTTGCAACACTTGTTAGAGCTAGTGCAAAAAATTTTATAGCCAATTAATTGTCTAACAAGTTTGTCTAATGGTTTGTAGTTTTTAAATTAGGCTATTCACCTCCTCTAGCCAATTAGGACCTTTCAGTATATGGTTTGTTAAGATTTTTTTCCATGATTAATATGATATTAAAATAATTATTTATCATAATTTATGCATGTTTAATTGGTCTATATGCGTGGTGACACATACTGTAACATTTATATTTACTTTGAATTTAACCATGGTAGCATTATATAATTTAAAAACATATATAACATACTTTTTTATTATTGAATAATTTTCTATAGTAGCTTATATAGGAATTTACGCATAGATTTTAGAGATATTTCATTTTACTTTGTACAATGAGACATGTGAATAGTTTAGATACAAAATAAAGGGGTTGCTTTATATTATATTTCATAATGGTAATGTTGGATAATTTAGGTACAGAGTTATGTGTTGTTTTAAATTATCTTCCATAATGACAAATCTAGTTTAGATACAAATTTAGGTGTTACATTTCAAAATTTCATACATAGAGATGGGTATTTTTTCGAGAACTAAATAGATCCAAGGCTATATTAGCAAATATCTTTAGAGATGTTTATGATTATTGTAGGAAATTTTGTGATTTATTTTATCTAGAGCGTCTCACGAGAATTAACTAATGTGTATGCTTCCTTAGAGGTCTCTAATTAGTAATATTAAGATAATTAAGAGATGATGCAAAAGACTAATGTATGGAGATCAATTTAATTTATGCATGTATGAACTTTTTTTATCTTGTAGGATCACTGGAGCGCCTAGAGGGGGGTGAAGAGGGCTGTAAAAATTTAGCTCAAACAAATGTCAAATTGAACCACGACACTGCCGTTCTGGGAGCGCGGCACTGCTACACAGCGGCACTGCCGCACCTACAGGAGAGATTAGGTCACAGTTCAAAATCTACCCAACGAAATTTAGATCGGGTAAATTTCTTAGCTTCCTGCAAGGTAGTAGATCACAGATCGACAGCTGAAAGTGGTGGGAACACCACACATAAGTAGATCGGCCTCAAACCCTAGAAATCATAACCACAACAAGTGAAGCAACACAAGCACACATGACACAATAATTTATCCTGTGGTTTAGCTTGCCACTAAGGCTTGCTTAAGTCCACGTTGTTGAGGTATGCCACTAAGGCTTAGGGTTTGCAAGCCTACCTCGTTCTCAAGTCAAGAGACTCAACTCTTGAGATGAGGGGTGATTTTACTCACTGTAAAAGATGGTTACAAACCTCCTATGGCTGCCACAAGCTTGGCAAGCTCACCAGGTGAAGCTCTAGCCAGCTAGGAGCAAGGCTCCAAGAGTAACAAACACAACCGCCAGCCAAAACATGAACCAAATGCTCTTTTGAGATTGGGAATCAGTGGAGTTGCTCTCTAATCGAGTTTTGGCACCTTTTCTCTCAAGGATTGATGGTGAAAATCAATGGAGTTGCTTGGGAGCTCAAGGTGTGCTAATGGAGGAAGAGAGAGATGAGCACTTGCTGTTTTTCGTCGGTCTGAACCGTTGGGAAAGAAGAGAGAGCCGTTATGGAGGATAGAGAAAGGTATAAATACCCTCTATCTCCAACGGTCACGTAAGTGCGGCAGTGCCGCACTAAGTACGGTAGTGCCGAGGTGCGGCACTGCCTCTCTCTAGGTGCGGCACTGCTGCACCCACCAATACAACAAAGGATGGGAAAGGTTGAGCTGACTATCTTGGCAGAGGTGTCAGGATATTTTGAAAGATTTGAGCACTTGGTAACACAATTTTAACCAGATGTTGTATCCCCCTTGATAGTACGGCATTCCTATACTCAATTTCAAAACATAAAAGGAATTTAAACCTTCTTTGAGTGCATTGCCGTCCATGAAAATAATTGGGGGCTCCTCCTTTCCATATAACATCCTCTTAAACGAATTCTCTGTTTGTCATCTTAGTGAAGCTCATTAGTTCTCTAATTAGGTGATCATCAACACCAAAACCCACAATAGGGCTTGATTGCACTTATAATCTCCCCCTTTTTGGAGATTGATGACAACCCAATTAGAGCTTACAAAAGATATAAACTGAAGTACTAAGCTTTTCGAGACATGGATGTAAAGCCTCCCCCTAAATATGTGAATAGAGAATTGAATTATCAATTTGGCATAAAAGGCCAAGATTCACATTTTAGTAAAGTGAAATGAGGCTCTCCCTACATCCATGCTTCCTGTGGGGTGCTACAGATAGTGTCAAAAAATATATAAATGTGATGCATTATGACAAATTATGCATACAAGTGCTTGCTGTTGCAGCCGAGTGCGGCACTGCCGCACTAGGAGTGTGGCACTGCCGCACCTGCTGTATTAGCAAGATAGAGAACAACCACCACATAGTAGAACACATGTAAAAAGATATGCAACCTAGCATAATAAGATCACATCTAATTCACACAAATGATACATGTCCATATCCGATACAAATAGAGTCACATAGTAGCATTATGACACAAATTAGAGTTTTGAGCGACTCTCAAACTCTCCCCCTAGCGAAGGCTAACTCTCAACGGATAAGACATGTAACTCCTGCAGCAGCACAAAATGATGAAAAGTTATTGACCCCTCTAATTTTCTCCTCCTTTGGCAACAAGCACCAAAAAAGCAAGAAAAGAAGAAAGAAGTCAATGAACTCACTCCTCCTAGATATCCTTCCAGTCAATGTCATCGCCTCCACCAGCTCCACTAGTACCAACAGCCATGCTAGTACCTGTAGTAGCCCTTGCGGCACAGTCATCGTTGTCGTCGGAGTCGATGCGAGCACGTCCCTAACGGTGAGTAGTGGCGGTGAAGCGAGTAGAACGAGTGGAACGCCTCGGCTCGGTCCTCCACTAGTACCCACTAAGAGTCTCCTGCCAGTCAGCTGAGGGGGCATAGGGTCGCTCCTCAGACTCGCTGTCATCATCAACATCATCATCGGACTCGATGTCTGGGAAGCTCGAGAGGTCGAACTGTGGAGGTGGAGGAATAGGTGGAAGAGGTGGAAGGTGCTCTCCATGCTGCTATCTCTGCTCAAGCTAAGTCTCATATGCACGCTCTGCAGCATAGGTGCACTTCCCAAAGATTGCTTTCATCCATGATCCAATCTTCTTCTTCCACTTGCTACTCCTTTGAGACCTAGAGCGGGAAAACTCTGGAATGTCCTCATGAGCATAGGTGCTCCCCCGTCCCCTGAGTAGCTATAGCTAGATGGGTCTTCTCTATCTTGTAGACGGTGTCCATCTCATCCTTTAAAAATCAAAGTCTTGTGACCCTCTCAATCATGAACATGATGTAAGGGGCATAGGGCAGCCCCTTCCTCCCATCCTCCATAACAAGCCTCAGCTCATGCCAAATAAACTGAGGGACATTAAACTTGTCCCCACCTAGAGCAAAGCGAGCTAGCATGTTCCTCACATATCCATTAATGTCTGAGGTTGCTCCATCCTTGAGATTGATGGTGTTCCTGATAAGATTGTTGAGGATGTAATAGTAGCTGTGCAAACCACTCCTCTTGCCATCTGCAGCTCTACTGTCTCTCCACATGTATATGATATCTCTGATCTCAGCTCTGGGCTCATCATGGATAAAAGAATAGGTCTGATGCTCCTCTCCAAAGCCAAGGATCCGACTGAAGGTAGTGTAGTCAACATGGTAGTATCGACCGTCTGTCATCTAGTGGATATTATCTGTGGACTAATCATAGAAATATGTAGCATGAAACTGAGCAAGCACCTCCTCATTCCAGTGATACTAGAATCCTATGATGTCTAACAACTAAAATCTATCACATATCTTGATGACTTTGTCAAACTCTGCCTCTTCCTTGTCTTGTAGCTCATCCTAGTCAACATACTGCATCTTGATAATGTTGCTGTTTCTAGCACCAAGAATAGCAGTGGCATAGAATTTAGAATGAAACTCATTCCAAAACCTGTAATCAATGCCCAAATCCTTGCGCACTGCATAGGGATTGATCCCTCTTGCCTCTTCCACCAACTTCCAACTCTTAGAATAATTAGCGACTGTATGCTGGCGGGTATCAACAGGAGGTCTCATCAACATCTCACCATCAAAGTCTCTGATGTAGCTGTTGTCAAACTCAACTAGGTGAAGAGGGGTGTCATGAATGGCATCAGTGGTGCGTCCAAGCATCTCCAGCCTTTCTTCATCCTCGATGTACTGATCATGCCTCCCCTGTCTCCTCGGCCATGAGGTGCAATACCACTGCTGCCAGCTGCTGTAGACCTACCACGACCACGACGAGGCATGTCCTTCTCTGCCATCTTCCTTTTCCCTCGATCTTCGGGTTCCATCTATGCATAAATAATGAACCATATGAGAAACTGTATAAAATGGGAGTAGAAAAACACTTGAGGAATAGTTTTAATAAGATAAAAGACTTTGATCATGAACTTGAGAGACATGGTGGACAGTTCTGCCCAGGTGGTGCGGCACTGCCGCACTCACCAACTCTGCAAGATCATGACCTTCTTCTTCTACCCTATTAAATCCATTCTTCAACCATCTTCCCACCACACCAAACAGTCTCAAAGCATAGCTCACAATAAAAACATTTGGATTCAAGCAATGAATGGACTAGCAATGACATTTGGAGTTGGGGAAAGCATGTGATGAACAAGTCCAATCAAAGCACCGTTTCATCTGTGAAAAATCACATCCTACAGTAGTTTGAATCTGCTGTGAGTGAAACTGCCGCTCTAGATAAGTTTTCCACTGATGAATCAATGTTTTGATTCAATTTGTTCACCAAGTCTTCCTCCACTTCGATCATATCACCACTGGGAACCCAATCCATCACAGAAAACTCCACATTGCATAGATCGAGTAGGTTAGGGTTTCACCTTTGCTTCCTTGCGGATTAGAGAGGGAAGGAGAGAATGTAGCTCGGGCCAAGAGTTGTAGCTGCTGCTGGCATCGCAAAGGAGAACCACCAGTAGGCGCGGTAATGTCAGAGAGGGCAGCGCGCGGCAGGGGCCGACGGCGTCGGCGTGGGCACGAGAGGAGAGAGCGTGCGGGCGTTGGGTGGCATCGAGGAGAGAGAGGAAGTTACCGCGGGCCTAGGGATAAAGAAGGAAAGGTAAATGGGCCCCGTAGTGGACTTACTGTTGGGCCGAATCTGTTGTGGATTCAAAGTGCAGCACTATCACACCCCAAGAGCGGCACTGCTGCACCCCAAAAACAGTAGGGAATTAGCTACAAATTACATGACTCTCTTGTCGGGTACCTACAGTTAGGGGTACCCACAATCAACGATTAAGAAAAACAAAACCGCTACCTACAAACGATACAAGCCAAAATAGCAAACGAGACGCCTCGACTACGTTCCGACTCGTACGAGGCTTGCTCAATGAGACGCCTCGACTACGTTCCGACTCGTACGAGGCATGCTCAACGAGACGCCTCGACTACATTCTGACTCGTACGAGGCACGCTCAATGAAACTCCTTGACTAAGTTCTGACTCGTACGAGGCACGCTCGACGGGATACCTCGATCGCGTTCTGACTCATACGAGGCTCGCTCGACAAGGCACCTCGACTATTGAAAAATCTCTGACACGCACGACCCCAGGTCGGGCTGCTCGACCCACCTTATTCACCAACTCTGAGACAAAAGTCAGAGCATTTAATGCGACTACCCACTACTTCCTACCATCATGGCTACAGCAGTAACCGG